>CM035619.1:15221041-16494375 GCA_020496755.1 Channa maculata | reverse complement strand
TGGTAAACATAGTGAAGCTTTTAGCTACTAAAGAGCAGATAATCTCTTCTGGGTGGAGACCAAAAGCAGAGCGAAAACTGAGGGAATGCTGAACCCAAACACCAATCCAACTGATGGACGCTGTTGCTCTGTAACTGCTGGACAGGGACCCATTATCATCATTACAGCAATCTATCCATTATCTCTAAGTACTGATCCTGTTCAGGGTCATGGGGGTTGCTGGAGCCTATCCCAGCTGTCATGGGGTGAGATGTGAGGTCCACTCTGGACAGGTCTCAAGTCAATCTCAGGGGCAACATAGAGAAATACACAAAAAACCATTCACGCTCACGAGCAATTTACCTAAAATTCTTGTCACTGTGGGAGCAAAGCGGAGTAACCGAAGGAAACCCACACAAGCACAGGGAGAACATGCAAATTTCACGCAGAAATGCTGCAACAGGCTGGACATTTGAACCAGGGACCTTCTAGCTGTGAGGCTGCAGTGATGACCAATCAACCACCGTGCTTCTTTACAGCAATCAGTGCATAAAAATTAAATCAAACATGTCATCTCTTTCATTTTGTCTTCCTCTAATGACGACTACATTACCCAGAATGCAATTCAAACACTGATTCAGTTGTGTTTATGCCATTAAATTCATATAAAAAATGAAATAGTAACCAGAATGTATTTGGTAGGATTAACATACAGAAAAAGAGAGAAACAAAAGACAGAGACTTTCTTTTCTGTGGCTATTTGGGCTGAGATTTGTCTTTAAACCATCAAATTGCTCGGTGCACTGTTAGTCCAGTGCCTGTGTTGTCTTTATCTCAGCCTCGAGCTAGAAAATGCCTCAGTGCAGAGAGCTCATAAGGATGACTGGCATATATAGTGCAGCCTGAAGGTGAAAAGTTACATATTAGAGCTTACAGAATAATTATTCATGCTGTAGCTGTCCACCCCCACATCCAGTCTGGCGTTTGCCAGTTACAAGCTGTTTAGCTTGTAACTGCAGACCTGCTGCTGGGGAGTTCTGTCTCCTGACTGAGGTAAAATTCCTGAAACAGCTATAAAAGCAGGTCCCGTCCAACAAAACTATTTCATAACCATCTATAACCATGTTCTGTCAATATGGGGATTGTCCTGACTTGGAAAGTAAATGGAATTTGTTGGGCCCTGTGGAGGGATGGTTTTATTGCATTGTGCTTTCAGCGAGGTCAGAGGTTACCGTCACAACAGTGCACAGGGCTCATAAACGTTGCAAAGAAAATGGCGCACCGTCTGTATTACCAATGAGCTGTGGGATGGATTTTGATCCTTATGATTCTCCAGGTACACACATGTACATTAACCTCAGCCGCGTTTCCATTAAAACACAGCCCGGATTTCAACAAAGTGTCCAGAAAGGCTGCACAAGAAAGTAAGGATGATCTTTTTTCCCTGTACACTACTGTTGTGCCAAAATTAAAAATGGCTTCATCATGACGAACAGCTGGTGGAGCAAATTTTCTAGTCACATGTCAAGCCAAGAGCTTTATCAGGATATATCAGGGTTTTTTCACTCAGGTAAATAGAAGCTGTGCATAAAAACGTGAATGGAAGCGAACTTAATCACACTTGCGTTTTAGCCATTGGCCCGAAAGCAACATCGCTAGAGATGCACCAGAAACTGACTCACCACAGTCATTTGCACTTTCTTGGTTGCTGAATTTTGGTGACATGTTTTATTCTTGATCTCTGAGACAGAAGATGACAACGCACAGTTAAGGCGACATATTTATTCAATGTCCCCTCCTCCTATCCCATTCATGTTGTTATTGAAGAACAGTTATTATTTTACACTGGAGGAACAGGCCTGGTTCTTTCCCCTCAGAAGCTCCTTAGTGAACAGTGGCACAAATTTACACTTTACCAACGTTGATTTCTAAGTTCTCTGGGTCAATGAAAGTGTTATCATGCTATGCATTGGTTAGTTATAGTTCACTGGTAATTTGGTGACATCTAGCAACTGTAGTAAATATGACAAAAACAGCACTTTGCAAAAGGACACCAGCTCATTTCCTGTTTCAAACCACCAATCAGTGCTGTTATTGGATCTGAATCCAGTCTTACTTAACTAAACTTGTAGTTTAGAAACTGTGAGTGAATTACTGTGAATCCACTGAACTTACTGCTCTGATGCTGGTGATTTCTTCACCCTGCAAGGACACTGCTGTCCTCCAGTTAAAGCCCAGTCTCTCCAACCATGAGGTCACAATAAATAAATTCTCCCTGTTGATGACAGATGACATTTACATTCAGGATGCAGAGTAGCCGAGAGTGGTCCGTCTATGTTCTGGCTGTTTAGGTCTCAGCTTTAAAGGTTGGTATCTGCATAAATCATTTGTCATTAAATCAGAAAATCCATTCACTTTGGATTTCCTGCCAACACTTTTCATCTTTATGGGTGAGAAATTGACTAATCATGCACAATGTTTTACAGCAAAACCCCAGCTCCACAGGTGGCAGAAGGAAACAAACACGATTTATGTATCGCATCAAATTTCGCACTTAGGTTGAACACTTACTGTACCGAGTTAAAGAGATTCAAAGAAGGAGCCACTTCAAAACTTTTCTCCTATTCAGAAATTGACCTTTTACTTTGTAGCAACAAACAAATGTTCAGACAGCAGACCAGTAAGACTCAACCTTTCAAAAAAAGAAAGTACCGTAAACACATTTCACATTTGTGCTTCCAACAAATTGGGTGAAAAGTAGCAATGAAAACATTTCCAGTAATTAACACAAAGTAAAGCCAAAGATCTCAGTTATTATATTGACTTTATGTGGAACAAAAACAGCAGCTGGTAGGAGACGGGAAGGAAAACATTTAACAGTATTTATTTAGTTTCTGGCCTTACTGTTCAGTGGTGGGGACACTGATGATTATTAAAATATACATAAAGTAGCAAAGCTAAAAACACTAATTATGCAGAAAAATACATATAGCATCAGTGCATTACACTAAAAGTGTTGCAGCTGGAAAAGATGAAGTTGATTTTAGCCATTGTAGACATACTGTAGTAGTGTGGTAATAAAAACTACAGTAACTAAAGCTGTGAAAGTAGTAAGTAAGATTCCATAGAGTAAAAAAAGAAAACTCTAGTATAGTACAAGTACAGTACCTTAGCTCACACTATGACATTGATAATATTGTAGACCAGACCAAGCACCGTAGCAGCAGTTTGGAGCTTGTTAGTGTGAAACTGGAACTTTAACATCACAAGCCTGGTGTTCGCAGTTATGGGAAACTTAATGGAAAAGCTCAGAACATTTGATGCCCATCAGTGACAATGAGGCACGACACCCCTCTTATCATGTTTTTTTTAATGCTACAGTGTGTGAGCTCATCTTCCTCTTTAGAGTCGGAAAGAGTTATTCATCTGTACATCATCCCTGTACAGTCAGTGTTCTGGCAGTAGAACAAGAGATCACAGGATGTCTGCGCTTTAGTTAGATCCTATCTGTACTTCACAGTTTGTTGTATTAAGGCTAAATGCTTCCATGTGATCAGACACAAAGAGAATAACTTACAAAGAGCTACAAGCCAAATTCTGCTACTTTGGATGATATATGCGACATGTGCTGTGTCACATTATATTAGATGTGTTATTCCCTTGGGTGGGAAAAGAAACCATGTACCAGTACATAGAACTGATAGAAGGTGCACTTGTTTACCCCGACTGTGCATCTCGTACCTCAGTAGCTGATGTCAAAAATGTCATTTACAGTCGCCTCCAAAAAGACTAGAAGTGCAAGGCCAATTCATGTGAGCACCTTTAGGTTCAAGATGAAAAGATGGATATGTGATGATGACCATAATTTCGTCTTTTATTTCCTGTTTTTTGAAATACATATATTATTCACCCAGGTTAACTATTCTGGTAATGAGTAGTCAAGTCATCCTGGATCCTGTACAAAAAATTGACCAGGTATTTAGTAATATTTACTAAGAGCTCCTCCAGTGTGAGATTGCTGCCAAGCACTGTGGGTTATATTAGGAGCCTGGGAACATTATGTACTGTTTACTGTATGAGGGGGATCTGTTCTAATATCACCGGGTACAAAGTTCTTTTTTTTCCCTCAAACTTCTGATCTTAACCGTCTACAACTACAGTATGAATCACCATGTGAACACACACACACTGAAATTAACAAAGATATACGTGGCAGTGATCAAGCTTGATGGAGCAGTGAGGTCAGGTTTCTACCACACAGAATCTGGATATTTGTGTATTTATGGGGGAAAACAAACCTTCAGTATAGACACAGGGAGACAGTATCTTGCTCGCCTTGACTGGGTCTATTTTTGTCTCTGTTTTGAAGAAACAGTAAAAAACCCAACGTTTTCAGAGCCAGAGACCAGTGGCATGCCGCTTGTTTGAGGAAGCTGCTGTTCTCTTTTTAGCTGCTCCTTGGTTCGGAATATGAGGCAGCTTTTTTAAAACACACACACACACACAGGCTGGTAGCCCTTAATGACAGGGTGTGTGTAGCTGGGGAGGGAGGGGGAGGGAGTAATTCAGAGTCCAGGAGCAGGAAAGCTGCCAGCCGTATGTGTTGGAATGTGTGAAAGGTGGGGGGCACATGGACTTTTATAATGTGTTGTCACACTGGGTTTTCTATTTCAGGCCAAGCACTGAAACATAATGATCTTTGTGTCTGACCTGAAATAGAACTGGATTTACAGTATGTAGTTTTCTACCTGAGGTGAATAAACACTGCATAATACCATCATATCCTTTCTCTAGATTTAATGGACAGCAGCTTATTATTGGTTTTCCTGCTAATAATCATTATTATAATATTGATGCTAGAGGTATCATTTAAAAACTTCAGGTAAGGTTACATTAGATTAGATAAATTGCAAAATCACACACATACTTCCTTAGTATAGTAAGCACATGTGTCATTTTGTGTTACGATCATCATTGTGGCTTCTTGTAACATCCACCACCCAGTCCACCGTCCTATGAAACTTTTTCATCGTATTTGCTATGCCATTGTTTTAAGCATCAAATATTGAAGCATCAGGGTTTCTGTTGTACTTTACTGAAAGCACCAAGCGCCAATCACCAAGCGAGTGCCCTAAGTGTCAGGATGCAACGCAAAAGTGTCTGATTTTTGACGCCTTGGGAAGGAGAACGGGCTGGATAAACTCGAACCAGGGCCACCGTCACAGGCCTCATTCCACCTGTAACATTGTGGTTACTCGGATTAGTAATGTAATTGTAATATTATTACAATTTAAAAATAGAATCTTACACTATTTGTTACTGAAAATAGTGAAAATATGACTTATTCTGCTCTACTCCTATCAAACAACTCTGATTATTTCTTTGGAACCTGTTGGGGAGGACACTGGGACACGAAGGTTTACTGTACCTGCCATGTAACCGCAACATCTGTGGCTTGAGTCTGACTGTGATCCTTTATTTCATGTCAAAGTAAAAAAATTATCTTAAAAAATCCACTTGTGATTAAACATTTACTTCCACATCCAGCTCTTTCATTTGAGGTGGTGTTTGTGTCCACCTGCTTTATTTAAGTCCACTGTTTTCATTCGGTTTTTGGTCTCTGACTTCTCCTGCAGGAAATATCTTCTCTCCACTGGGTTCATCATCTGTGTCTGTCTGCTGTAAACAGTCGTAAAGTTCCAAGGTGTATTTGCAAAATATTTTAAAAATATAATTGTGATATCAATATTTTTATCTAACTATTAGATGAAAATTGCAATTGTATCCCTTTAAAATTAAGACAAATTTACAAAGACATTACTCTTTGATTCCAGCTCGTTATGAAGACTTTTTCCACTACACTTGTGCAACATCAACCACATGCAGGAGGCAACAAAGCGATTTTACATGGTCATTTAGGTCCAGCAGATCTTTTGTCACAAAACCCTCCTCAGAAGTGTGTCCCAGAGACAGTATCTGACTCCATTCATAGCTCAAATCTGGCTTCAGGGCTTGGACGTGATTTACTTTTCTGACATGCCTTCTGTCACTGTGCACATTAAATTGTGCAGGAAAGCTAAGAACATTTTTAAAATGAGAAACGGTAGCTACATGTGTCCCTACAGTCAGTCAGTGTGTTTTACTGACAGCAGTCTAACGTGTGGTGTCCACAGATGGGAGCAGTTGAACTCCGCTGTTGTTTTTAAACTTTACATCTTCATGTGGTCGTTTCTGGACGTTTCTTTAAAGCGCGTCTCTTCAAAGGAGTCACTGAACGCAGCAGGGCTCGGTGTTGGCGTAATGACAGGAAGGGGGTCTTTGCAGTGTGGTTGTGCAGACTTGGAGACGTAGGCTGGGACAGACACAGCTGCTGCAGCTTTAATAAGCCACATAATGGGAATAGCAGGTGCATCACAGGAAGGAATAAGGTGGAAATACTGCAGGATACATGGTAAAATCTACCCCCTGTGGCCTAGAACACAAAATATTTCTCAATATTGCAAATTTTTTTCCTTCCAATCTGCTTCATAAATTTCCTGCACAATCACTTCCTGCCTAATATTTCCCACTGTTGTGTTATAATAATCAGTATTTTGGCTGATCAAGAGCAAGAGTGCATCTGTTTTTAGTCATTTGATGTCATTTTGGGTCTGTTTCTATTCATTTTGTGGTCATTCACACATTTAATATTATTCATCAGTTTTGTGCTGCTGTGCTTATCTACCACAAATAAAAGCAGGAATTTAGTCCTGGCCCATAGGGTCCCTGACTTTATGCGCCCCTGGACCTGTGCTCAGTAAGTCTGTTCATCCATGACCACACATGAAATAAGTCTTGAGAGACACTGTGAATGATTTTCACTGTCATTATTTTATTGTGAAAACACCAAACAGGATGAAGGGCAGGTTGTGCTGCTGCAGGACAGAGTCTACTCTCACGCACAGTGCACAGGGCACACACTCCATCATTCAGGATTTGAGTGAGTATGCCTGAAACAGAACATATGACGGGAAAGCAAGAGGATGTCCCAGGAGAAGGTGAAAGGTGGCAGGGTTACGTATGTTGCCATGGTGATATTGTGGAAGCAGTGTGCATAGTTGACTGCAAATAAATAAATAATCAAATGGTGCCTGTTTAAATGGGCCTCTAGCTGTCCCCTGAGTCATTCCCTCTGAGGCAGAATGGGTACAACACACAAACACACACACACACACACACACACATACAGCATATGAGCCACTCTAAAGAACAGCATCGTCCAAAAAAGTGCTGATGATGAAGAAATTCAGTTACACAGCTGAGGACTCATTCACATACACATAACTGCACGTCACCACATCCACACTACGTGTGGCGGCTTGTGAAGCTGCTGGACACACTGACGGAGGATGTATGTCAACACAAAGACACATACCATGGTGCCTAACTTAGGCCTGTTATCAAGGGATGAACCCAGGAAATGGTTTTAATTTGTGTGCGGGACAGTTGAAGGTGTAGTGTGGAAGACTTAGTGGCATCTAGCAGTGGGTTTCAAGATTTCAACTATCTGAATACCCCCTGCCCCTTCTTAGCATGAGACAGTCTACACTGTCCATCAGGGGACAAGGAATAATATATAGAATCAATAGATCAACTGATGAGGTTGATATAGAAGTTACTGAATTTGGTGGTGCAACACGGCAGCCTCCATGAAAAAGAGACCTGCTCATTATGTAGAATAGCTTATAAGCTAAAGGAAACACAACAACTGATATTTTACTGATGTAAACTTTATAAACAATTACATTCATGTCAGGGGACGTCCGGGCTCAAATCCCAAAAACATTCAGTTTCTGCACGTAGATGCCTCTACATCCTACGCACAGCACCTTTAAAGGACCCAACATATTCATCACTGTCGCTCTGTAGACGACAAAACATTTATCAAAAATGACATAAAGCTGCTTGGTAATAAAATCTCATAAAGCAGCAAGTTTGAAGGACGAGGAATCTAACCGATTTTCATAATTTCTGATTAAAATGGTTTTGATATTAAAAGTTCAGATCAGGGCAAGACTCAGCAAAACATAAGGGACAAGAAAGATGAGCAGTTAGAGAAATAGACAGTCAACAGTTCAGCCGTATTAGCTGTATTTCAAAGGGTGTGTGTGTGTGTGTGTGTGGGCACAACAACCTGTGCAGCTGCGTCATTGTTGTGTTGCTCTTTTCCATGAATGTGGTTACGTTGCTCTGTAAAAGGTGACATTCTTTATCCTGTATACAATGTCCTGATTAGTCAGCTGTTTCCCATGCTGACAGATATAGATGTCAGTGGGCACAACACGATGAGTCACTGAATGTATCAGAGATGTGGACGTTCCCACAGCTTTGCAGTACGAGATGGGATTATTAGTGAGTCAGCTGCATTGACTTTTTGTTTATCCTCCAAATGAAGTGTTCTTATGTTAAAGCGTGTGTAAAACCTGTCTGACTGTCTGACTGCTCTCATCCAATTAAAGCAAGCTGCTTTATGTGAGTACCAGGAAGACACATTTCTACAAAATGGATCATTTATTTTTCACTAAAACATAAGTCGATCTTTGTTTGAGGACATTCTTTTTTGAGTGTAAACACAACGAAAGAGCTTTAGGAGGAGAGACAGAGCTCTTCACTGCTCTATCTCTCTGTGTCATAGTGTGGTCACATGGGTCTGCAGGTGTTTCTCTGTGGGATATTACAGAATGTGCATGTAGCAGTGTGTGTATGTGTGTGTGTGTGTAAATAGGGTAGTAGAGACGTGTGAGAAGTAAGAATGAGATCCTCTTCAACAAGACACAACCTTACAGGTGTATGTGTGGCACATTTAATTAAAACCAAACTTGCCTTCTGTTGCAATGTGTGTATCTCTCTATAGAGGAGCAAGCAAGTACGTATTAGTGAAATCCGGTATTGTTGGAATGAAGCTTTGCACTTTTTTTTTCAGCACAGTGGGTGAAATAGCCCACTGACAAGCTGCAGGCCAACAGTGGAGTTACACTCAGAAAAAGAGAGAACAGTCACTATGAGCGTGTGTGTCAGACTAAGGATGTTGAATATAAAAGGCACATAGTGCAGAAACAAGACTCTTTCTATGGTTGTGTACAACAACATGTAAAGCAATCATTGCGAGGACCTTTTGTCCCGTTGTCACACTTTAAGAGGGCTGTATGAGGGTTAAGATCCAGGTTGGAATAATATTCAGGTTAAAGTTGAGAGAATGCATTATGTCAATGAGTGTACAACTATAGAAACACCAACATATGTGTGTGTGTGTGCATGTGCTTGTGTGTGTGTGTGTGTGGCAACCAGAAGAAATTAGTTCATTTGATTGTTATCATTCCATTAAATGATCAGTTATCATACCCACAGTTATGGTTCTGCAGGCCACCTACTACCTACCAGCAGGCATTTGTTTTATTATCACAGGCATTTTGGGGCATTTTGGACAAAATCTATCATAAATGACACGAGCAATTTAAAGCCCACAGAGTGAAGAGACTGTTTGGGAGACAGGACTGAGAAAAAAGAGAAAGCCGTTTCGTCTGAACCCACCAGTCGCAGTTGTTGTCTTAGTCAGCTGACTTTTTAAACCTTTTGAGCATAAATTTACCAGAGTTGTAGCCATAGACATAACAAACATGGATGATACTTTGCCAACTGGCTCATATGTCAACGCCATCACTATATTGTACTAAGCAGAACTGGCCTGTGTAAATGGTCTGCACTTATATATACGACTGCTCTACCTTCCTGTGCCACAGTCGCCCAAATACAAATTCAAGTATTCAAGGGTGACTGTGGTGCAGGAAGGTAGAGTGGTTGTCCACCAATCTCACAGTTGCTGGTTCAATCCCCGGCTCCTCTGGTCACATGTCAAAGTGTCCTTGAGCAAGACACTGAACCCCAACTTAGTTGCTCCCGGTGAGTGTTGGCCCCATCAGTGTGTGTGTGATTGTGAGTGTGAATGGAAGAAGTGTAAAGTGCTTTGAGTGCCAATAGGTAGAAAAGTGCTATATAAGTGCAGAACATTTACCAAGTAAATGAATTCACCAAACTGTAATATGCAAAGCTGGCCTCCTAATTATGCTGATTAGTTTGCCGTCAGTTCTTTATTCCAGACGATGACATTATGAGAATATTCTTAGTTTGTATTAATACTTATGACCATTAATAAAGTAATTCAATTCAAATCAGCCTAACATTGACACACAACTAGAAGCAATTATGATATTATGAACAAGATTCTCAGTAACTGTAGACAAAACATTTTCTGTGCTACACGTAAATGGTAAAGGCTTGAATATGACAACAACATATTGAAATGTGTTGACATAGTGCTTTTTATCCAGAGCTCCCTTACTTGCTTGCACTGGTTTACAGGTCAGTCTTACCCTCTCTGGTATGACAACAATAGTAACATATTCTAGCAACAGGCTGAAGCAGCCAGTGCTGTGATTATGTAGAATATTATGTGTATGATTGAAGCTCTGCATTTGATATGGTGACCATGACAACTAAAGGGATATCGCATGATAACCACCTTACCATGTTGCATGTAGAATAGATCTATCTTTTTTACTGTACGTAAAGATTTACCAGAGGAAAACTGGTGCTCACACTTGTCTTTGCTTTGTCTCCTGAGATGTATATCTCAAAAGAAAAAACTCAAAATAATGTTTGACACTATTTATGAACATGTCAATGAGATAAGAGGACTTTGTTTCTCAGAAGCTACATTTTAGAAAAATGCCAATCAAATCTAGGAGAAACTATGTGGACACATCTACTCTGGGTTGTTAATCTTTGCCTAAAAATCAAACTTAAGGACAGAGAGTCTGGGCAGTGAACAGACCTGGATTTATTCATGGACAAAAGGACTCAGCATACAGTCGTTTGTTTATATCTGAGCCAGAAAGTCTCTCAGTGCTCGCTGAACTCCCTGTGGGGATTTAATACCAGCTCTGCTTGTTTAAGCAAGCTGCCCTTTTCGGCAGGGATGGTCAGGATCATCGACACCGAATTGCTTGTTTTTTTGGTTTTTTTCTACAGGAAGCCACTTTTGGAGCAAAGTGAAAAAGGAGAAAAGAAAAGAGAGGGGAGGCCCCTGTGATGGCTTGTTTGCAGACTAAGAGGTCCTCTGTGTATCGTTCATCTTCCATTCTGGGCCTAAATGAGCAGTTTAGGTTGAGGCTCAGTCAGTGTGTTGCCTGCCTGTGCTGTTACCTTCAATTGCTGAGTAAGATGTAGTGTGAGATCAACAGCAGCAGGAGTGCAATTGTGCAAGGTGAGTGTGTGTGTGTGTGTGTGTGTGTGTGTGTGTGTGTTTTTTTGTGTGCACCCGACCCAAGAGGAGGCCATGCTTAGAATACAGCTATTGTTTCTGCAGGAGCATCAGCATGAGGGCTACAGTCTAGGTCAGAAGCTCTTCTTATTTATTAGAGCCAGATGTGTGTGTAGGACTCAACCACACGGCATTTCCCTCATTATGACGCACACACAGCAATGTGGACACAAGAGGAAGTTTGTAGCTAAATCATTCGCCAAAACACTACTGGAAAGCTCCCTGCTGAGCCATTACAGGACATTACAAAAGTCTTTTCGTTGATTGAAAACAGCCAAGCATGAAGTGTAAAATCTGTGGAGTGCCCCTTTAAATACAGCAGCTTAAACTTGAATCACGGGATGACTCTGACTCTGATATTTATTCTTTGCGGTTGAAGATGGAGTGGTATAGAATTTACAGATGAAGGACAGGTGTTCTCTCTCTCTCCGGCCTGTTTGCTTACAATTCACCGCATGATGATTAACCTTGACATTGCTTAAAATAACTTATTTCCTCTGATTCTGTCTCGTGTGCCGTTAATTGTAGATGTGTACCAGGCATCTTCCCACTTGTTTAGTGACAGCGATGTGCACTGAACACTGAGTGTGGATCTCTGGGGCTCTTATAGTCATTTTGGCACCAATTACCCAGAAATCTGTGATCCTGTCAGATGCAGAAGGACAAAGCCGTTGGCTGAAATATTAAGGTATAAACCCTTTCAGAAGTGGAAATGCTGTTTTTCATTGAGGATGTATTCGAGGCGAGCTGTGAAAAGAAAACGATGTGACAAAACAAAATTCTTAACAACAGTTCAACTTTAAATATGTCTTAAAACCTTCCAGGAAAACTAAATATTACATCTTTCTCTATTATTTTAATCAACAAAGCAAATTAAATAATCTTATGTTATTGCTGCTCGCAGCAATGCTTGAAGAGACGCTATAAACAAAACTAAGCATAGTAAGACAAAAGCTCAATCTTAATTATTGAAAGACGCGTTTGGTCATTGGAGCAGGGGCTTTGTGGGGATGCCCCGAGTCCACAGACACGCCCTGGCTGAGCAGGATTACGAGATCCAGTGCCTTTTTACCCTTTCACAACCGCAAAGGTGGTCTCCTTTTTGCTCAGCTCAGCGGCAGACTTGGTGCTCACAGCGTTGTGCGTCTTAATCTCCCTCGTGTGACAGAACTTGTTTGGTTCAAACTGTTGGCTGCAGACCATGCCACCACAGTTAAAACCGTGGAGGTCTTGAGAGTGAAGTGAGTAGCCAACCGTTAAAGGGTGTCCTTGATGTGGCAATGAGCCCGTTTCTCTCTAAAATGTAGGAATTTAATGAGGTGAAGGCTGATGGGTGCTAACGCACCGTGCTGACAGTGCAGCAAAGGACATCAATTGTGTTTTACAATTTGACGGAGTCTCTCTATTGATTGGGAGAAGAGGGAGATAAATTTAGCTTTCACGATGCATTGGGGTCATGGCGCGTGCGAGGCAGCTGTTTGCTTTGCAGAATCTGAAGCAGCCTAATTTCTCAGCAGTTTGTTTTAAACGTGTAGGAACCATCATCAGGGGAAATCCTCTTCAAGTTTGTCCTCTGGAGATAAGTTCCCTTTTTTTTTTTAAACCATCTTGAAGACCTGCTTCACCCACACACTTTAGTCTTTGCATGTGTTTGGTCCATTTAACCCACATTCTTATTCAATTACTGTCCTCTGTATCACCCAGAGTTGACTGAACGTCCTCCAAGGTATGGCCATACCAGCATGCATTACTTTTCTTTCTTTCAGCATCTCTTGTACGTATAATTCAGGCCCTGAGCCTGCAAAGTATGAGATCTTTTTTTAAATCACGTTTGCTTTCAAATAATTCTGTCCATCTCCAATGTGTTGCCACGCTATAAATTAGGCAGTGATTCCCATGAATCCCAGCTCTTTCCTCCATCAGTCCAGTCGGAGGTAACTAGGTGTGGAGTAGTTGAACATGAGGAAGTCTAACTTGTAAAGCTGATAGAGCTGGACCTGCTGTTTAATGCTGATATTGCTGAAGAACTGGGCTGTCATGATATCTGTGGTACGAGTAGACTTGGCGTAGCTTGGGAACCGCAGCGAGTCACCGACACCTACTAGCCGCAACACATAGTTTGCATCCTCCTCCAGTGTCTCATACTTGCCCACCAGGTCATAATGGATGTGACATGGGTGGCAGAGCTGGTAGACAGTCTGCCAGTGTTCGTTGAGTGGGCCATCACGCTGTGTGGCTGGATCCACAAGGTACTCAGCGAATTCCTTGAATTTGACATCAGCGCCGTTGAGCAGGGCATCCTGTGTGGCGTTCTTGCGGTAGCGCCGAACTATGCGGGTGCCAAAGCGTTTGTGGAAGGATGAGTTGTACTTGAGGGTAAACTTGTTGCGATATGCAGAGACCAGCCTCTCAAAAGGCTCACGAACAAAGAGGAACTTGAGGTAGTTCTTGAGGCGGTGGTTAATCTCAGCAATGTTGTACTGGTTCAAAGTCTTTAGGTTGGAGGGAACATGGGCTTCATTGGAAGGAATTTCCATTGGGTCACTGTGGAAGTGAAGCAAAAGGGCAGTGAGGAAACAGCAAAATATAAAAGGTATGTGGAGATTTACCTACAACACGTGTCCTATGCAAGTTTTATTCTATGTAAAAGTTTGGATGGAAGGAAAATCCCTTTCCCCCTCACTCTCTATTGAGACTTCCAGTTCAATGAACCCTGTCACTTTCTAATGCTGTCAAAGTCATTTTCATCATCACATCTCATCTGGCCAATAACTGTTACCACTCTTTAAGTATTCTACCTTTCAGAACCATGGCTGCACAACCCACCTCCCTCACAATACCACCTTATTCTGAAAGACGATCCAGTAATGTCAACTACTGCAATTCACACGTAGGGTGATCCAGGCAAGTCAACTGTCAACTTCCTTGTCCTGGCTTACTCCAAGGGGACTTCTTCTGTCTTTCTTTCACTGACCAAGATTGGGGTTTAATCTGTCTTTTCTGTTATCACTTAATAAATGTTCTTATGCACATCCACATTGATCTGTCCTTACGGCAATGTCAGAGCAATGAATGTAAAAGGAAAACGACTTGCTCCTTGAATGTTCGAAGCTCATTTGGCAGTCATGAAGTAGACTTACCTGTATTTACCCCGTCCTGTGAGCACCATCATGACACGTTTCCAGTTGGTACATGCCACCTTGGGGACGTAGCAGTAGATGAGCTCATGGTCCTCATCCACCACAAGGTGTTTAAGATCTCCAGGTGTCAGGACTCGTCGCTTGTGGCTGGATGCACTGTAGACTCGACAGGCATCCACCACCTGATCCCTCCTGGCTTGGTGGAGGACAGCCATTCCTGACACCTCCGGCTAAAGGGATGGTGGGAGAGAAAGAGGTCTTGTTGTTAGATTAAAATACTGTATGTTTGCAGGAGGTAATTTTTGAAAAAAACAAAATGTATCCACCATAGCCTAACTGTATCCACCATAAGCTAGGAGCTGCAAGTCATGCTGTTTGGTCCATTATGTAGTTTGCGTACAGTCAAAAGAGGTACATGGAAACGAGGGAGGGAAGAAGCGTAATGACATGCAACCAAGGTCCCAGGGGCCAGAATTAATCAGGGACCATTATGGTCAGCATCTTAACTCCTAGGCAATTAGGATGACCCTTGTTAATCATTATTAATAGATGCACTTGCACTAGTCCCTTGGTAGCTAAATCATCCAGGTTGTAGTTTTCCCAAAGGTGCTGTTCGGTGGCATCTGGACTTATTTGTAGCTCTTGACTTGAAGTTTCACTTCTCATCTAAAAGGCTTTATCATGATAACTGACATTGCTGATTATGAGATTGGCAATAGGCAAGGATGATGGGCACACTCATATCATTTTCTACAATGTAGAATTGAACTAAAATGACGAACAGACATTGAAGGATGAACAGTGATTAGCGCTGCTGCCTCACAGCTAGAGGTCTGAGGGTTTATGCTCTGGCCAGCAGTGACCTCTCTGTGTGGAGTTTGCATGTTCTCTCCATGGTTGCATGGGTTTCCTCCGGGTACTCGGGTTTCCTCCCACAGTCCAAAGACCAACGTGTTATAATAAGTTTAATTGGTGAATCTAAAATTGCCCGTAGGTGTGAATGTGAAATGTACGTCTCTCTGTGGCCCTGAGATAAACTGCTGTACCCCCAATGTACCCCGCCTTTTGTCTGATAACAGCTGGGATAGGCTCCAGTCCCCCTGCAACCCAAAAGTCAAGCGGAGGCAGTTAATGGATGGATGGATGGATGGACATTTGTATGTATTTGAACATCATCACATTATTTGCAAAATGTAGTCACAGTGTATAAGCCATATGTGTTACTGTATAATTTACTTTATACAACTAAACCGGAACCGAAGACAGAAAGATAGGCAGACAGATATTGAGTGCTATTAATCTTATTATCATACTTATCTCTTTACTGACTCTATCTTTCTCCCTTTGTGAGTTGCTCCACCGACTGACAGAGATTAATCCAGGGGTATAGGGGAAAATAATGACATTGAAGTATATTACAGATATTGAGTGTTCAATATGCAAAGATTCAGTGAGCTTTCATTCATCTAAGGCATATTTCATATTTACAGTGATGCTTGTGATGAAGTGAGCCCACAGGGAGGAATGAAAAAAGTCTGAGGCAGAGAGCAGCCGGAGGGCAAGACTGTTTTTTTTTCATGTCTCCTGATTATTTTTCCTTCAGGTCTGAATTCCTCTTCAGGGCACTGCCCTGATTCCCCTCGTGGAGTCTAAGCCCATTGTACTGTGGTCTGCGTCTTTGCTGCCCCATTCAGTGCTACACAGGTACAGGACTGAGTGGGAACGCGTGTTGCTGACATGTCATGTTGAAATAACTCCAGGCCCACAACAAAGCATTCTATTTGAAGGCAGTTTGACTAAAGGGGTTTGTATGAATTTCTCTTCAAGATCAGTCTCCAAATGTCCCGATACAACAAGATAACATTGGCTTTTTCTCCTTTTTTAGTAAAAAATATGAAGTGCACTTTCGCCTAAAAACCTTCAGCTTCAAATACGACATCCCAAGTTGTCGAATGACCTTTCAAAGCATTTTACTCTTGACAAGGCATAATGCTTTATGAACATCTCTTCTCGAGGCCTCATTTTGTATCCTTCCACCTTCTCTCTCTGTGTGCTCCCCACACACAAGGTATGACAGCTCTGTGTGAACAGTAACACTGCCTTTTTTTTCCCACTGAAAGACATCAAGCTATGATTCACACGAATGTTGCAGGGAGCATGTGGCGTCTCATCTCAGAGGAAGACAATTGCTGTAACAAGACTAAAAGAGACAAGGGACAGAATCTTGTCATCTCCTGCTCTGCCTCACTTATCTCTCTTCTTTACACTGAATTACTTTCTGCCATTTAATCTCCTCTTTCAGCAGCACACACTGGTTTCTTTTGCAGTTTTGATGAAAGAGGGAGGATGAGAGGAAGAGAGAGACAATGAAGAGATGGCAGAGGTGATGAGTCGACAGAGTCTGAGGAGAAACTGTGATGGAGGTCACTGACCTCTGACCATGTCGAGTAGTTCCCATGGGAGACCAGAAACCATTACTTGCCTATTTGCATGCATATTTCCACCTAAATCCCTGTGGACATGAACTAGTGGGTCAGCATCGGATAGGAGGCAGCCAAAGTCATAAACTATAGCTATAAATGTGTTTAAAAGTGAGCAGCTTCACATTATATGGTCAATTTGGTTTGATCTCTTCCGAATGGTCAAAGTCCCAGAAGGGCCTCAAACCTTCAGCTCAGCAGTTTTCCTGTGCAAGCTGCACTATATAAAGAATTACTGTAGCTTTACTGTACAACAATATGACATATTCATTTACATGTGATTCATTTACATATTCTGTACAGTACATTATACTTCCTTCTTAATTTTCACACAATATTTCCTCCGAAAGTTCTTGTGAGTTTAATATGTGATCCCGAGAATCAGCGTGGGGTGGAGTCTTCTAGAGCTCTTCTGACCATATTTATTATGGTTGATAGAAAAAAGCTACTGGAAGCATGAAAGGGGGAGTTGTGTGTCTACGTTCAAGGCTGGTTACTCAAAAGGCAGACGCTGCTTTCTCAGGAGCTCCATAAAAGAGGTGTTGAAGGTCTTTCACCTGTCTTCATAATTAGAAAGGTGGTTTGCAGATGCTAATTCTTCATCATTCTTCACTGTGCATTGTGAGCGCAGGAGGTAGAGCGGTTGTTGGTTCGATCCCTGGCTCCTTGAGAAAGACACTCAACCCCAACTTCTTTGCTCTCGGTGAGGGTTGGCCAGCTGCATAGCAGCTCCCTCATCAGTGTGTGAGTGTGACTGTGAATGGGTGAATGAGAAGCAGTGTACGATCCCACTAAATCCCACTGACTATGCCCACCACAAAATACAATTTGAGTTAGCTAAAAGGTGATCAAATTAGTACTAGTCCCAGATAGATGTACAGTATTTTGCCACATCTTTACATTACCAGTCAGATCTGGCAATGCCACTGGTTTATGGCCAGAAAGTGTTGTATTTAATGCTTATTAGCAGATGTTAGCATGCTAAAAACCTAAACTGAGTATAATGTACATTTTGGATAGTTACTAATCGTTGTCACATTGTGTCATCACAACAGCTTTGAGTCACGCAATGCAAATTTTCTGATCTCTAAAACGGGGAGCATTGCATTGTGGGATTGTTAGAAGGTAATGTACATGCTATGTATTCTACTTTTACTGTTGCATTGTGGGATACTTTGATATAGTGGATAGATTTACACACTCAACATTTGGACGCTACTACTGTATACTGTATACTGTATACTGAGTACACAGCCAACGTTTTACAAGTGTTATATACGGAAGGACAAGTATTCAGTAAGTCTCAGAGGATACACCATGATATTTGCTGGAATTAGTGAACGTTATCTTAAACACACCAGGTACTGTACTTCAATGTTCCCTTCTTAAAGCCGAACACACTGCACAGAGTTGCAAAGGGGCATCAGTCCAACACATATTTTCTTTTTGGCCCCTTAAAAGGTTAATCCTGTCTTCAGACTTAACTATAGATCAAAAGTCTGATGAAAATCTAACTGCACAAAGCTGCACTGGCACTTTGAATTAGCATACATATGGAACCATCTTTTTATCGATAATGTATTCCTTAGAACTTCTGAAATATGTTTTAAATGGCGTTGGGGAGAAAATAAGATGCTAATGCATCATGATTTGTAGCCCAGGGATTGTGCAGAGCATCAGAACAGTCGAGAAGCTGCCTGAAACATCCCCACCTCTGAGAAATAATGATATCTGTTTCCCATCACAATTTAAACACTGCTGTCACTGCTGGTAATTAGACATTATGCTTAATTGTTCAGCCCTGTTTGTTTTTCTGAAGGTCTAATGCGGTGCTGCTTCTAGTATTTACACTCCTCTGCGTCTGGAAGATTTAAATGTGTCTGGAAAAAGGTGAAAAACTGTGGAGAAGCAGTCTGTAGGAGAACTTCTTCTATTCCCGCCCAAAGTGAATAAAGCGAAAGCAGAGGGCTGCAGCACAATGTATCCATACTTTTGTCTGATGTCAGTAGTGTTCGAAGGATGTTTTTTTTCCCATTTTGTCTCCTAAAAGCAAATGCATCTGTCCTCCTCCTCTACTGTTTGTGTATCAGCTTCTGTCTCTTCTCTCAAGTGTTAAAGTAATCTGAACAGAGATCCGCAGGATTTATCAAAGCACCCATCTTTGTGACACATACACACATCTCGCACCGGGTTATAATGACGCTCCCTAACCTGATGGTTATTTACACTGTGAATAACCGTCAACAGCTAAATGTCCAACCACAAACCTTCCATTAACTATCTAGAGTCACAAAACCAAGTCTTAACCCCCAAACAGCCCTTTGAAATGATGAACATCAGCAACATGTCCAGTGATGGTTTTGAGCCCAAAAAAAGTCATGTAGACACACATGCACACACACTTACACACACACACACACAGAACACTAAAGCCAGTCTGTGTCTCTAACTCTACTTACAGACTGGCATTCATTGCAGACAGGAATAAAGCTGCCAGTGTACCAAACACTCACACACACACACCTGATTTTCTGCTGCATGATGCTTCACCTGACTCTCTGCAGAAAGCTACAAGGCGAGGCCCTTCTATAAAACCTTGACAGTGCTGACAGTTTATGAGGCGCATTCATCCTTTCCACTGAAGCCGGTGGCACATTAACTTTCCATAAAGTCATTTATGAGAAGTGGGACCAGCAGAGGGAGTCTGGGCCTGCCACTGGGGTGCTCCCGCTGCTGACCACCTGCACCCAACGTGACACGGAAAAGACCAGAGGAAATGTTTCTTCACCTTTATTTATCCAGGGAAAGGACTGAGAACACACGCTCTGTTTCTGTAATAGCCTGCTTCATATTCATGCAGCTGAAAAAAGCTGCTTACGGCAACACAAATGTACTGAAGGAGGGGTCGAGGGATAAATATATTTATCAAAGGCACCTCAGTGCCACATAATGGACATTGCAAGTGATAATAATGGGGCCACTGTTACATTTTTCATTTAAAAAAAAATGTAACAGTTTTATTAAAAATGTAGTAACAAGTATAAACAAAGTAAATGAAATTATACAGCCTTAAGAGAAACATTGTCAAAGACAGTAACACCTCATCTAGCGAGGAAAATCAGATTTAATAATTAAATAAAACGATTAAATAAAGGGCAATTTCCCAGATTTTCAACTTGCATTTCTACGGTTTGGGGAGTGTATTACTCTTCCTGCTGGCTTCCACATGTATAAACTTTTCCCTTGGCTTCCAGTTGACAAACTCCACTAGAAGACATAATGAGGTTTTTACTTGGTGTTGTAGTCTCCTCCATAACTCCTCCAGATGACACAATATGTCTCTCTGCTGAAAGAAGGTTTTAAAAATGAGATTAGAGCATATACATTCAAACTATGCTTGGACTTAAAGCCCGCATACAAAATTAAAGATTCATTAACTTTATTGATACCATTGGGAAATTGTGCCTGTAGACCTGCTCAGGTCTCATGCACAGTATCATGCATAGCTAGTACAATGGCTGTAGGTATTAAAACGAGCAATCTTTTGACTTCTAACCACTTTACATCCCCAAAACAGCAACAAAGAAAACTTTAAAGAAGTAAATCTACTGATTCATGGTCTTTGTGCTGTGCTTTATGATGCTAATTACATAAGGGCTCAGCAGGGAGGCAGAGAATAAACACTGTGTGAAAGCCAGATTGTTTGTTTGGCTTTATCAACCTGTGGGGTTTTGACATTTCCTAGAGACTTTCCTAACCATAGCCGTCGCCCTAACTTTAAACCACATCACCACTCTAAAATCATTTTACACACGCACACACATATATACACAGATACACCTAATAATGCGGCTAATTGCGAATCCCTTTCTTTTTAAGTGAAATCAAATAGAAGAGAAGTAGTTTAGCCCATTAAACATAGGATGGTATAAGGATAATATTTTACTTCAGGCACTTATTTGTAAGCTGCTCTGAAATGCGGAGCCCTAAGGACCAAGCTAACAAATCATCACCAGTAGAGGTTTTAACGCAGAGTTTTACTGCTTGCTAATGGTCTAATTCACACTTCACACTTACAGAGGTATTACTCTTTGGCCACTGGATCATTTACTGTTAGTCTTGAAGTAATTCACAAAATGTGATGTGAACCTTAATTTTCTATCAACAGCTTCAGTCTTGCCTTGAAAAAAACTACATTGGAAAAGTTTGAGTAGTATAATGACTTTGAAGAGGTGTACTCTGTAATTTAAGTGTGTCCTTGAATGCACCACCTGCCTTTAGTAGATGTTAGAAAATCTATCCGTCTCTCAGCTGCATGACCACATACTGCACCATAGTAAAACTGTGATCAAAATCGCACTGAATGATTTGAACACGAGCCCTCCAACCTACAGTTGTGCACGTAAACACAGTTATCGCACAATCACGTAAACACAGAATAATGACAGGTTGCTTAACTGCGCTGTGGTCATTTCAGGTGAAATTTCCAGGATATGTGACACCTGGGTAAGCCTTACTCTCCCTGTCCCACGGTCACAATAACCCTGTAACCTAAACTCAGAGACGTCACAGGAGAAAGTTAGCCCGCTGGAACCAGAAACTAATCGAGATAAACACGGCATTATCATTTGAATGGTGCTGTGAAAACCAGGCCAGAGGAAGAATAAACAGCTTTACTAATGTTGTAGCTGCACAAAATAGACGTGTTTAATATTTGTATATGTATATTGATGTTTGTGCTGCTACAGCTGCAGAAAAGACTGTTTGTGCACATTAAATTACCTAAAGTATGTATGTGTCTGAGTTTGTGTGTGTCAGTATACCTCAAAGAGAAAAGTGGGGGTATAATTATAGCACCACAGACAAGATAATCACAAACTGCTATAACTTTCCCTCTGAGGCCATCAAAGTTTCCCTCCTCAGTCATGATCACATGGTGTGTTTCACCCCTCTGGGAGCACAAATCTGAGATGAGGAGAAGAAAACACGAAGAAGGCTTCACTGTACTCTTTACATTGAAATGAGGACGTGGAAGGTTCCCAGATTGATTGTCACCCCCCCAAATGGCGCCATGAAAATGCTGAAGCCTTCATTACTTAGAAATCACGTTTTGTAATCTCAGCCAGTAAACACCAGATTTAATGCTGGGCTGACTCCTCGTATAGTAAAGATGGGTTTAGATTCATGCCCCCAAAAAAATGTAAAAAAAAATATTATTAAATATATTATTTTTGTTTAAAGTTCCAGTGATGTTGAGTGAGATTGGCTTTGTGCCGCTCAGGTTAAAAAGTCCACCGAAGTTACAGATAATTCAGATAATGAATGAAGATACAGCTGCTGCGCCACCTGTTTCAATTGTGCACACACCTCACATCAATTGTACTGCTGTTTGTCAGTCACAGCAATTAAATAAAGTCAAAGAAATAAAGCTGTTCTACATTTAATTCATCACTGTCAATGACAGAGTGTGTCTGAAAAACCCAACATTTTAAGGACATTTTAAGACAAGAGTTCCCAGCACTCTGATGCTGAAGGAGACAGAACTGACATCCACGTCACACCCTGACAGCGTTTAGCTCTAGTCACATTTGGGCTAATTTACCCCCTGCTATCGACTCCTGCACATATCAGAGCTTGTTGGCAGACAGACAGCTCCTCAGAGGACTGTAAAGGTCTTTTAATAACAGAATTCTGGACTGACGCAATAGCTGTGTGGTTATTCAGCTTTGACAATTAAAAGACTATAATATAAATTTACTTTGAGAACACTCTTAAGTTTTCCCAATTTTTGTTAACTCTGTTCCTGATTGATATGTTTATTTGGAATTTGAAGGAATTTTGGCAGGATCTGACTCAGATTAGGTTTTTTTTGCTGCTTTGAAACCTGATGTACCTGATGCACCAACCATTAGGTAGAAAAAACTGAAAGTTATGAATTAGTTGTCCTTGCTATTATAGTTTTTAATAGTTCTTGACACACAAAAAAGCCATATCTAAAGCCTCTTACTGTTATTGTCATCATGTATTAAGGTAAAATCACAATATAACTTCCTTCATTGCCTTCTACTTTAACATTGCCGTGACAGTTTTTGGTTAGATGGCGACAAATATGTTCAGTTTTTGAAAGTCAGCATTTGAAAAACTTTAATTGTGGCACTTCTTAAAGCTATTAGTTAAAGTGTTTGTGTATGTGTGTGTGTGTGTATTTTACTAGTGTGCCTCTGTAACTGTTTGATTCCAGGGACATTTCATCAGCTTCTGACTTTCCAAAAGACTGTTTGTTGTAAAGTGCAATAAACAGCCTCTCTTAGAGAAGGAAAACTTTCCATAAATGTCAACATTTAATCTCGGGGAAAATATATTTGAGCTAAATTTAAACCTTAAAAAAAAAAAAATCTATGAGAATTGGTAACAAAACCAATCAGCCTAATGTCTTCCGCTGCACAACATGCAACAAAGCTCGATTTGAGCTCTGTATGTTGTTATTTCACGGTTTTGAAAACACAGGCGTATAATGTCAGGATTGTGAAACATTTCCCTTTGATTATGATAAAACTAAAAACCCACGTTCTCTGTGGCCTCTTGCATCGCACAGCCTCTTCTCTCTGCACAGTTTATCTTCTCAGCCAGCAAAACACAGTGCTCATCTCCTCTAAATCCCCTTGTCTCTTTCCTTTCACCCACCTTTCTTCAGGCCTGTTCATATACAGCCCCCAGAGATAGACAGAGACAAAAAAAAAAAAAAAAAAAAACAGCAAAGCCTCCTCTTCTAAATCCCTTTGTCTTTACACCCAGAATGACTTATCCAGCTTCCCACTAACACACACAGACATATCTTAAACCCATATGCTCTCTGCTCGGGTGTTTTTTGCAGCAGAGCAACACTCAGACAGCTGCTTTGCCATCTTTGCTGTGGGTTAAAGGTGGGACGGTTCTTTCGAGTCCATGCCAGCCTTTGCTGCTGTGTTCCCGCATAATCCAATTCCAGATAGGGTGGGAGAGGAAGTGTCAGAACACACACAAACACACACACACACACACACTAAACTAATGTGAAGGGATTGTGGGGTTATCTGCAGCTGGTAAAACAATCCAGGCAGTTAATATACGGTGATACAGACACATGGAGACATTCCCTTCCCTCACTCAATGCATTAATTTACGAAAGGCTAAAATGACCTCTCTGCACATCTCATGATCTCCAATAAGTCAGTTCAGCAAGGACGGATGAACATTCATGCAGGCCTAAACGGCTGACTGAAAGAATGAGAATATGGATGTTCACAGGGACATTTAGAAAAAGCTTCATTAAAACAAAGCAGCAAAAGTATCTTCATATCTCTGCTCGAAAGACAGGAAGTCCAGCTGCGCTTTGAGACTCACTGGGAGACAGAGTTTCTGTTATGAAGCTGAATATAGCACAGATGTCAGCAGGTGCACAGTGTTTTTACTGCCACACAGGAAAAAAGAATCTCTACTGTCCATTTATGTCTATGTGCAGCAGCATGTGTCCATCACTGTTCCTGAAAGCTACGTTACCTACTGTAGCTTGGAATCCGAGTTCTTCAGTTCTGGGCTGCACATCTGACAAAGTGAAAAAACACTCGAGGAAAAACCTGAATAAAGTAGTGGAGAAACATTGCGATTTATCAATCAGCATCAGTAGTTTTTGTTGTCTACGCTGTGACCAACTGACCTCACTTCCATTCCAACGATACCCCATTAGTTCTCACATTAGGCTTATTTGCCACTGTGGGACTGTGCACATCCTTCCCAACAGCCTCAGCTCTCTGGCTGGGTGATATTGGGGTGTACATGCCTCTGTGAGCCAGCCTGGGATTACTGGTAATAAGAGGAGAAACCTTTCCACAAAGACGGATAGTTATTACCAGAAGAAAATATTAGAAAATGAGTTTTTCAAGCTGTATTTCCTGTAGATGATATCTAACCATTGCACGTTAAGCTGATGAGAGACACTGGTAGACACTGCTAGTCCAACTAATAGTGAGGACCTGAAGCCTAAGATGTCACAGATGTCTCTGACATTCTGGAAGGAGCATGCAACTGATGATTCAATTTTTAAATTTAAGATGAGGCCCTGGGTGGACCTAGAGCGCAGAGTATAGTCTACAGAGGAATAGGGAGGTAACATCTACATTACCTTCTGTAGTTAATGTTTATAGTAATTTTGATTTTAAAGGTAACTGTTAGCAATAACAGGATAAAAAATGTTGTCTCCTCTGCCTCCCTGCAGAGATGAATAAGGTATCAGGTATGGTATAAAAAGTAGTTTTATTAGTTTTATTAGTATGAGTTTATTAGTATGAGGGCACTATTGGACCTGATGACTGATACTGGGATCCTGAACATATTCACATTCACATTCAAGTTACATTAGTTCTTGGTAAATCAGGATGAAGCTTCCTATAGAGAGCGTCTATATGTGGCAGCCTAGAATGAGGTGCTCTTGTGGTGGGTGTTCTTTCACCGGAGGAAAAATATGATAGCATGAAGTATCATGCAATGAAGATGTAATGCAGTCCCCATATGAATTACTGTGGTATCTGGATGAACTGGAGATTCTGTTTACATGCACTTCAATAAAAAAAAAACATAGAATAAACTACTGTTTAAGGAACCTATGAGAGAGGTACACTGTCTGGAAAGTCCCTCAGAATTTTGCATTTGAACTTTTCTCTCTGTATTGTCCCTGAAGGCCTAATACACAGCCCCCCAGAGCTGCTGATGAGAGCCTGTTTACACTACTACATCGTTTCATCTACTGGTGTGTTTAGAGCAAAAACACAGCACAAGGGGTTGTAATAGTCCCAGTCAATGTAGTACAACTGAAACTTTTTAGGACAGCAGCAAATGGGGAAAACATGAAGTTCATGTTCCAATGCGCTTTTTTGCTTTCACACATAAAGTTGAACTACATCAAACTTTTCTCAGAATAAAGACACATCATTTTATTTGTGCCCACTGTGGTGCCAACCCCAGCTGTGTACATACTTTAATGAAGGGCTGCATTTCTTTCACACTGTGAACACAGCCTTAACTAGTAGACTGCATCTTCCACATCAGTTTTATATGTAGCTCTGTCCAAAACTATATACAGGAGTATGCTAAGCAATATGCCCAATATATAGGAGTTAGCGAGTCTGAAACTGACTTAATTTCCCAATATGTGTTATCTTATTGGACGGCAAGGTGGTGGAGTGGTTAGCACTGCCCCCTCACACAAGTTCCCCAGTTTGAATCCAGGCTGGTCCACCAGGGTTTCTTGCTATGCTTGCTTGTATTTTCTCCTTCTCCTCTGGTTTCTATAGTCCAAAGACATACAGTAAGGTGAATTGTGTTTTGTGTGAGTGTAAAGGATTGTCTGTCTCTGTATGTCAGCTTTGAGATACACTGGTGACCTGTCCGGGATGTACTGACTGTTCACCCGATGAAAACTTGCATGAACAGTCCCCCATGACTCCTAATAAGCGGTTAAGAAGATCGATGGATGGATCTTATCTCTTTGAACCACACATAAATAGAAATGTACAATTTTTTAACTTGTACCACTGCACACCTCATTAACTTTACCTTTCAACGCTAAACCGAATCAGAAAGCTAAAGCCAACCACTGGAAAGTAGAAATTTCTTTGCCAAAATATGTCAAAAATGTCCTTCACTCAGATGAATGAAGCAATTTTTCACAAGGACACACACACACGTGCATGCACCAGATGCACACACATTCTCTTGATAGCTCTTTCTTGACCACTGACCCCAAGCACCCTTCTAAAGTTTACTCTAGCGTCAGGAACACCCCCTGTGCACACAGAAATATACCAATAGCACTGGAGCAAATATGTGGAAAAATCCTGTATGGAAAATGAACCTATGGTGTAGACTATCTATGTCCACCAGGTCTAATCTTAGCCGCCCAGAAATCCACTTAAAGCCGCATGTACTGTATATGTTAAAGGTGTCCAGAGATAAATGGCCACTAGACGAAAAAAGGGTAGAGAAAAATGTGAGAAAGTATGAAAGTCATCTCGAGACGGTAAAGGACAGAAGAGGCAGAGCACTGGGAATAAAGGACAGTGGGAGGTGTGAGGGGAAAGACAGGCCAGGGTACGATGCAGAAGAATGAGGCATGGACTTGGAAGGTGACAGATAGTGAGGAGATGAGAGAACAGCACAATCCCATCTGCACCACACTACTGATATATACAGTATATACTTTATACAGGTACTTGGATAAAGTACTGCACCTGGGAAAGGACGTGTTGCAGGATTTAGTTTAGAAAGCACAAGTGTATATTTTATAACCCTTTCAACCCTTTTTCAACATTAAGACTTCCACAGCTGTAAGTTCAGTTTCTTGAAACTGCTTAAACAGTTTAAGTTGCCTTTTGTCAGAAATATCACTGCATGCAGGGGATCATTTTGAAAAATGTCCTTGTTGATGTAGTCAAGGACACTTTTGAGCAAAAAGCTACATTTTTTAAAGGAAGACTATTATTTATATGGAAGAGAAGACACAGGCAAACTGGAAACCACCAAGTAGTGTGTGTCCTGTATACGCTTTACACATTTAAAGTACTTGCACTGTGCTTGTTTATCTCCAATTCATGCCACTATATACAGGAGATATAAAAAAATTAAAATCACCTTTATTTTCTGAATTAAAATGTATTAAATGTGGCTCTTTTTTTGGACAGAATTTTAAAAAGGAAAACACATCTCTACAAACTCATCTAAATTAGTCAAAAACCAATAAACTGAACTGTAAAAAAAAAAGATTATTGAAATGCAGGATGGAATTTCTAGTCATTAAATATTTCTCGGAGTACTGTTGAATCCATTATTAAGAAATAGAAGGAGCATGGTGCATGTGTTAATCTGCCTAAAGCAGGCCTTCATCACAAACTGAGTTACCGTGCATGAAGGACGCTACTCTAGGAGGCCACTAAAAAAACCTATGACTCCTTTGAATTACAAGCTTCACCAGCTGAAATGGGAAAGACTGTATATACAACTGGTGGCCCAGCTTCTGTCTCGTCTGATGCCCAAAAAGCTCAATTTTAGTCTAGTCAGACCTCAGCTATGGGCCAGTAGATACCAGCTCCACATGCCAGTGAGTTCAGTAGCTCATTTTCATGGAATATTATGTGCTAAACGTCATTTAGCTTAGGGAGCAAAATAAGAAGGCAGGGAAAAGATCGTGGGCTGGGTGAAAAAAAAAAAAAAAATGTAAAATGACTTGGACAAATGAGACGAATCCGTACTCCTAGTGGGAACATTCCCTATCACATTTTAACTTGTAAAGTTGTGAATATGGCTGCCTTTGTGCATTAAATCCCACCTCGTGCAGCTTTAATAGTAACCATTAACAGTGGGTGTTCTGCTACTGTAGCTAAGCCTCCTAAAACCTCTGTCATCACCATTCTGCCGTTCTCCCACTGTGTCTCTTCACTGCAAACCAATAAACCCATAACCATAATGACCAATAAACGAGAAATTCCATTACAACTGAAAACCCATAATATGCTTTCATTTCATGCAGGCAGCCGTGTAGTTAGAGCAGCGCTGCCATCATGCTCTTTTTTTTTAATCTATTTTTAAATTGGGAAATGTGAAATGAAGTGAGGCTCCACTGATAACGTCACAGCAGCAAAAATCTCCATGCAATTCATCGGGAATACCTGCTAATACTTAACACTGCGTTATATTACTTTATCCCATCCTCTCTGTCCTGGAGAGAGACTTCAGCGAAACATCTGTCCTTTGTTTTCATTCATCATTGTCTTTTTCCCATTCGTGAAAGACTTATAAGTCTATATAATGAGTTGGACATAATAGTTTGATTGTCTTAGGCCTGTTCCCTGACTTGCAGAGAAGAGATGGACGGACATTATGCCGATGCCATCTGCTGGACTTTCCACTGGACAATCAGTGTGGACACTGCTGTGGCCTCTAAGGTAACATTTAGGCACCGGTATTTCTGAAGAGGGACAAAAAAAAAGGTCTGAGACAACTAAAATTGGTCTAGCACTCAGGCGGTATACAAACAAATGAAACTGAGCTTAAATAGAAGCCAGCTGAGGTCAGCGTCTCACAGCTGGGTGAGGAGGAGTGTACAAATAGGAACAGATGAGGGCTGAGATAGAGTGGCACAAAGAGAGCAGCTATGGGAACAGTAGCCTCTTACCTGTGTGGGGTTGTAGAGCTCCTGCAGTGCATTTCGAGACCCTTTCCTACAGCACCCATCCACCACAAAGGGGTTCCTCCGCATGACTGCAACACAAATGAGACACACTAATAAAAAAAAGAGGATTTCAAATCCAGTGGGGAAAAAAAAAGGGAGTTTTTGGGCCAAAAAACATGTGTGGGGTTATTTGAGTGTAAAGTTCCTCAGCTGAACAGCAAAATCATGGGCTGCACATAGTCAAACAAGCTTGGACACACACACGTATCAGCCACAACATTACTACTGCTGCTTTTAATATTTTTAAGGTGGATAAGGGTCAGCATGGCCACTCTGAGCAGTCTGCAGCTACACAGCAAAACACGACGCACTGTGTGCGGACGTGGTAGAAGTACACAAACTCAATACTAAAGTAAAAGTGCAAGTATTGACCTAAAAACGTACCACTTCACATCTTTTACTCAAGTAAAAGTACTAAGCAGATTATCTACATTTTACTTAAAGTACAAAGGTGAAAGTACTCCACTAAGAAACAATGTATTTTTAACAATACTTATTATGGTAATTATGGCAAAACATCTGCATGAATTAATAAAAACTAAGGGTCAAAGGTCACTGTTGGTATAGGTGAAGCTGAATTTAATCACTTTATGTGCTGACAGGTGGTTAACCCCAAATGATACATCAGCATTTATTATTTCCTCATATTTTTATAATTTGATATTTTTACATTAAAACAATCAGGTGGCGTTAATCTGTTCACATCTATCTTTTCTTCTTAGACTCAAATGTCTTTAGTGTACAGCAAACACCATTACATTTGCCCTGCCAGTCCAATACCTTTGGAGGTTTTTCCCACTCTCTTGTATGTGGAATATGAAATCTGTGTCATGCTAAAACGTGTAATAGTAACATTAAGTTAAAAAGAGATATTTACTGTACACAGCGGTGTGTATGTGTGTATGATTTTATACCTTGTGGGTTTTACTTTGTTATTTGTTCTGATAAATATTATGTAGCCTTACTTTAACAAAGTTTAGGAATCTTTAATTGCATTGTGGTAATACATAAATACTGTATATCTAACCATAGTGACTGATTTTTATTGACTTTGGTCGCTTGTCCTCTTGGCAGATTGTAACAGCTAGAAGAGCTCTTACACAGCTACACTGTTGACATGGCGACTCCGTTTGATGAGGACTTGTCCTCAGAGAGCCCAATCAAGAACATTTTTTGTCTCCTTACTCTAATGATGGAGAGAAAAGTCATATGATTGCAAGAGTCACTCCTTCACTGTGCTATGTTGCTAAGACTGATGCAAATGAAGTCGAAACCTCTTTGCGTATTGTCATGGACACTTCCTCATCAAGGCTACCACTTTGGGAAACCATCACTTTAAATGACAAACTGCTGCAAGTATGACAAAGCTCCGAGGATAAATAATGAGACCAGTGACTATATGCCAAGGGCGAAGCTATAGTTCACCGTTTGTTTGGCTAGATCTCAGCTCTTTACACAACTCGATACAGAGCAGTGGCTGCTGGCAGCAGCTCGCTTGGCCCCAGCCAGCACACTCTCTCCAATTGCTCTGGATGGAAAAGCACTCAAGGACGTCCCAGAATTGACAAAGAAAATGAAGCACTAATAAGAAAGCCAGGGATTTCAAGTCAGTTTTTTATACATCACCTGCCTCATGTTTAAGGATGAGCATGTGTTCCTACCATCAGGAGAGCTGATGTGGACAAGAACTGATGATGCCTATTCACACCTTTATACAGTTCATTTGACATAAAAAATTATATATTGAGCAATTTGGAATCGAACATGTCTGAGCAAATGAAGAGGGAACAAATTGACAACAATTTCAACAACTGATGAAAAAGATTTTTTTTTTTTTTGGATTGTTCCAGGTCCTGACATCACCCATCTAGCTGCTTGTCCTCTTGTATCAATAAATGATTCACAGTCTTACTGAGCTTCTTCTTTACCCTTCTCTTTTATTAAACATTATCACAACAAAACAGAACCAAAGAAAAAACTAAGCAGAACATCTAACAGAGGTCATTTTCTTCTCCTCAGGAGACATCAGAAACAGAGACAACAGAAAATTCTGTTAGATCTTAGTGCTGCATTCGATACCATTGATCATAACATTTTATTACAGAGACTGGAACATGAAATTGGAATTACAGGAACTGCACTAGGTTGGTTTAAATCTTATCTGTCTGATAGATTTCAATTTGTTCATGTAAATGATGAATCCTCCATGCACACAAAGGTTAGCTATGGAGTTCCACAAGGCTCTGTGTTAGGACCAATACTTTTTACTTTATATATGTCTCCTTTAGGCAACATTATTAGAAAACACTTCATAAATTTCCACTGTTATGCTGATGATACCCAGCTATATTCTATGGAACCAGATGAAAATAATCAGTTAATAAAGCTTCAAACATGCCTACAAGACATAAAGGCCTGGATGTCCCACAAATTTTTATTTCTAAACTCAGACAAAACTGAAGTCATAGTATTTGGGCCCAAAAATCTCAGAAATATTCTGTCCAACCATATCGTTACTCTAGATGGCATAAGTCTGGCCTCCAGTACTACTGCAAGGAACCTTGGAGTCTTTGACCAGGATTTGTCCTTTACCTCACATATAAAACAAATCTCTAGAACAGCCTTCTTCCACCTACGGAACATTGCCAATTTTAGGAGCATCCTGTCTCAAAGTGATGCCGAAAAACTGGTCCATGCATTTGTTACCTCTAGGTTGGACTACTGTAATTCCCTACTTTCAGGATGCCCCAGTAACTCCCTAAAGAGCCTGCAATTAATCCAAAATGCTGCTAAACTAGCAAGAGAGATCATATTTCACCTTCACTAGCTTCTCTCCATTGGCTTCCCATTAAATCTAGAATAGAATTTAAAACCCTGCTTCAGGCTCCATCATATATAGAAGACCTCATAGCACCATATCATCCCAGTAGACCACTTAGATCTCAGAATGCAGGTCTACTTGTGGTTCCCAGAATTTCCAAAGGTAGAATGGGAGGTAGAGCCTTTGTCTATCAAGCTCCTCTCCTGTGGAACCAGCTCCCAGTTCAGATTTAGGAAGCAGACAGCCTTTCTACTTTTAAGTCTCGGCTTAAAACCTTCCTCTTTAATAAAGCATATAGTTAGTTATAGTTATGCTGCCATAGGCTTAGACTGCTGGGGGACCCCCCTCCTCCACTCTCTTCTCTCCTCTCACTTCAAAATTGTAACTACTGTATGACATTAACTCTGTGTGTTTTCTCCCGTAGTTGCCTTTGTCCTTCTCTGTCTCCCTCTCGCTGTCCCTTTCTGCAGGTGTCCCCTAGTTTTGAAGCTGTGTGTCTTCCAGTGTGCAGCTACTGGTCCAACAAACCTGCCCGGTGTTTTGCTGTGTTTTGCTTGTTGGTTTATGTACAGGTTTATTATATACGGAAATGGAAAAACCCATTATACACATTTGCAAATATCAGTAGTTTGTAAATACTGTATTTCCAGAAATGTTGGTAAAACATTAAAAATGCCACAAAGAGTAAGAGGCACAAAAGAAACTATAAAATGAGGCAATATGGCAAAAACAGAGTCAATACAGTCAATAGAACCACAAATGGAGTCAGTGTGACAACAACCACAATGAAAACAGCCACAGACTTAATGTTAAAATGAACAGTCTGAATGACCACAACCATGGCATATTAGTACAAAGTCCATTTTTTTTGTCCTTTCAGCTTTATCCCGTGAGTTCACGGTCGCCACAGCGAATCATTTGTCCGCATGGTGATTTGGCACAGTTTTTACGCCGGATGCCCTTCCTGACGCAACCCCCCACAACTTCTACTGGGCTTGGGGACGGCACTGCACAGCTGGGGATGGGAAAGTATTCACATCTAATTAGTACAAAGTCCATATGATGTCCATACGAGTCTGTACATCCAATCAGTCAATATGACCAAAAACAGTAAAGGTGACCACAGCTGTGATATACTACCTCAAAGCACAAGCAACAGGCAGTATAACCAAAAACAGGCCAAAACAAAGACAACTCAAAGTCATCTCAAATGAAAAAGCCCACAAAGACACTGAACATTATTGTGCTTCTGTGGGCTCTGTACTGTGTTTACAGTGTGCACAGTGACCATGATTCACATTCACTGCTAAACGCCCGTTTATGAGTTGATGTGCAAATGTACAAATCCGTCTCTTCTTTTGGGTGATGACACACAGCATCAGCACGGTGACCATGTTGTATTTTCACCTATTGTGCTTGTTGTTTTTGCGGCCTGTTTGCACTGATCCTCTCCTTTTCTCAGCAGGGAATTGATTTTAATTTTAAAATCTTGTTTAAAGATGTAAGAGAAGCATGCAACGAGGCTAAGGATCACCACAGTTATGGTCTGTCTTCCCTGTGCGTGAACTGTGATCCCAATATTAGTCCTAAGCAGATCTAGTGACAGAGCCCAGGGGAGAAAGCGGAGCACTTGTTACTGTAATCAGCCCCAGTAGACAGCTATTACCTTCAAACACTGAGTGGGGGCACACACACACACACACACACACACACACACACACACAGGTAGCCACATGATTGATAACTCTGTTGCTGTAGCTGGTGTCTAATAGTGCAGTGCAGCTCTCTCTCTAACGTGGACAAAGGTGTCTCAGAAGACCAGAGCTCTCAATGCAGTAATACAATCACGGAATATTTGCTTTTTAGACTTGATCACAAAAAAAGCAATTTAGCCTCATTGGTCACTGGCTTGAGATGGAGCTGCAGCTAATGGGGATTCAGTTACTATCGGATACTATAGCATGAGTGAGTGAGTGTGACTGCACGGTGTGGCACTGATGGGTCACAGAGCTGTGATGTCTATTTATTATTTCTGTCTTCTATACTTCCCTTAAAGGTTGTAGGCAGAAGGAAATAAAACTCCATTAGTGCGGCAGCAACTCTCATGTGCATTCAACCATTAATACGCTAATGTCTAAAATACAATTTTAATAACGGGGGATGAGGTCAACAAGGATCTAAATGAACAAAAATAAAACTGAAGATTCACCAGTTTTCTCTCTCTGCTGCTGCTGCTCTCTTCTGGATCACCCCTCCCTTCCTTGCTCCCTGTGGCCCTGCCAACACCTGGCTCACCGGTTGGTGGGAACTTAGCTGTAACCATGGAAACTGCTACTCTTCACCTGCACTGGCTGGCTGGACTCCTTGGGTCCGGAATCAAGTAAGGTCATGGGAAAGCAGAACCTTTTCATTCTGTCAGTGCTAACAAGTATTGACTATACAGTATACTACTGCAAAGTACACACACACACACACACACACACACACGAAAATGTGGTAATAAACTGAACTATTAAAGTATGAGGCCAGTGTTCTGGACTGTCATCTTTGAAAGTTTGCCCTATGATTATTCTCAGGAACATGTACATTTTTTATGTTACAGACAGAAGAGCGTGTTCAATCATGAAAGACCACGTGTCTTCAGAGGAGGAACATGATGAAATTTATCAGCAATGTCATCTCTGCTCCACAGAATGTCACTGAAGGTGTAAAGTCCAACATTTTAGTATGGGGAGGGAAAAAAAAACTTTATGTCAGAGATGAGTTGAGTCTTTTCTCAATGACTTCCCTATGATCTGTGAGTGACAAACACAACATGTTGAGCTTGGCAGGACTTTAGCTGCTCTTTCATTTTCTATGAGAAGCAGCGGCGCCGAAGAAGAATGATGGGATCATGTGTGGAAAACCATCAAGTGCCATGCAGGAGAAGCTTCAAGTCAGTGAGTAAAAAATTTGTGCGACTGAAAAAGGAACTCACACCAATTCATATCATTCCCTGGCTCGCTTGAAGAGGTAAGCTCGGGCTCGGTTCAGTTGGACTTTAGGTTGGTACCCATCTAGTGGGATCCCTACCCATTCCCAAGCATAGAACTCAAATGCTATGACTACGTAAGAGTAAAATCTCTAGCTCCTCCTTTCTTTACAGAGCTATATTATCAATTTGAGCTTATTGTTTAGTGTCCACACCAGAGAATAGTTAGTCAACATACTGTTTCCACCAAAAACCTTCTGGTCCTTATCTTTTCCAGAACCCAAATTCCATGAACCTACCCTGGGGTCAAAGTCCCCTTAAGTTCGATGTTATTTGCATTTTCACAGCAAATAAGAAAAAGTGCAAACTGTTGAATACGTGACGTCATTATACGGAAAATAGCAGTGCAGCCAGTTTTGAAAATGCCAAGTGTGTAAACTTTTGTGCAGTATTTCACTAATTCGCTACTGGGGTGAGGCCTGCAGTGCTAAACCCCAACCCAACAGCTGAACTTCAGAAAGTAGACTCCAGAACTAGATCAAGACCCTGGTTCCGCTTTATTGAAAACTCAGTTGGCGGAACTTGGTTCCTGTGGAGGAAACAGCCCTATAGACCTTTTTGGTCACCAAGCATCTGAGTATTTCTGAGGGATGTTTAACGTTAGCTGTTTGACGTTAGGGGCTTTGAAAGATTTTTGGCTGCTTATGTTTGGATGTTTTTCAGTAGTTACTGGATTGTGTAGGACGGTTTCCTGTTTGATGTTTTAGTGCTTAAGGGAACTGGTTCAGTTGTTCACCTGTGTAAATAACTACTTTCCATTTGTCTGTTTTTTTTTCATTTAGTAAGTCTTATTTAGGTTTGGGTAAAAATTGTTATTAAAGTTATTCATGAGACCTACACTTAAGGATTGTTTCCATCTCATGTGCACGAAAACTCTGCAGTAAGACTTATTTTATAGCCTCATTTTTATTCAGCCTTTGTTACGCTACATAATTTGATAGAAGCACTTAGATGCCATCTTGATTATTAAGACTGAACTTAGAAGAACTCCATTTAGCCCCCCCCCACCATAGCCTTTCCTCATGCTGTAATACCCTGAGCAGTGCCCCGCAAGCACAAACACCAACAGCCCAGCCAGTCTCCAGTATGCACCCCGAAGGCAAGAGACGCTCTGTGTTCTGCACACACACACACACACACACACACACACACAGTCTATTCAGCTTTCATACGTTGCTTTCATCATGCTTAGCAGGAACACTGACATTCCTCTGCCTCCCTCCATCCCGCTGCAGAAAATACTGTGAGATGCTTCCATTACAACTTTATTCTTCTTGTAAAAAAGGTGGAGAGAATAAATCAGGCAGGCCTTTGCCGACTAACCATCAGAGGGAAGAGGTAAAATGCTTCTCAATTTAATGATCCCACGTTGCTTCCTGATGCACAGATCCTCCAAATGAAGCTGTACTGTGCCCAGGAAGGTCAAAGACTGAGTCTGCTTTCATACTTCACATAAATCATCCAGCAAAATGTCTTTGTTAGCATTTAAAAGGAAAAAGGACAAAACACTAAGGCCCAAATGAGCATCCTGTCCAAATATAATGCCATAAAATATGAGCACAAACATCTGAGAGCCCAGAATAAAGTTGTCCAACATTGTCCATCTCCTTTTACATTAACCTGTGTTTTGTGTCCAAAGAGACTACTGCAGATTCATTAGGTGAACAGAAACAAACTTCTGAATGAACAATCATGTTATTTCATGTCTATTTCTGTTCAGCAACCTCCAAGTGGAAAAATGTTCATTTCTGCAAGTTTTTAGGTAGGATTAAAAAGGAAGACATTTTAGTTTGGTCTCACACTTACTGTAGTGTGTTCAAAACATCCTAGGTTCATAGGTCTTGCACATGCTCAGTCTGAGCCTGCAATCACACACATCTGCTGCCATCTCTCAGCAAAGGATTTATGATCCAGCTGAGAATTTTTTGTTGCTAATCTTACCTTCTAACCTTCACAATGCAAGACACACACACACACACACACTGTCTGACACTTATTATACCTTCGTGGCTGTGTATGTGCATTGTGTTGTTATCATGCTGCACAGCACTCATGGTCGGGATTTAAATGAACATTGCAATCTGAGTAGAAAAGTACAGAAACAGGTGATTAGCAATGTTGGCAAAACTTCATTTAACAAAACTCAATCAGAACATGGTGATGGGGAATGTCTGTGTGTGTGTGTGTGTGTGTGTGTGTGTGGGTGGGTGTGCGTGTGCAGGCAAGTGTAGCATATATAAAAGCAATCAAGTCTCCAGTAATGATGTGATGATGGCTGTGTGTGTGTCTCTTCCTCATTCCAATCCTTTGTCTAATCTCCTTAATGATGATTACTAACATGAAGATAATACACAAGCAATTCCAGCTTAGTTTGCCTTCACCTCAGGCCCACAGACAGACAGAGTCAGAGCATCAGATATTACTCTAAACTACGTTTCTACTTGACTCAGCTTCATCATCAGTCTGTATATCTGTATAATCCAACAGACACTGATTGACAAGAAAGATAACTGTCACCTTTAATCACTATTATTAGGAAACACTAAATAAATTTCCATTGCTATGCAGATGAACCCCAGCTATATTTATCTAAGACACCCAAAAATAGTCACACTTCAAGAATGCCCAAGACAAAAAATGGATGCCCTGTAATTGGCATTCGGTACTGCTGTGAGGATTGTTGGAGTTATTGTTGACAATGATATGTCCTTTAACCCACACATCAAACTAATGTGTAGAACAACCTTCTTCCAGTGGACAGAGGATAGTGTCTCAAAATGATGCTAAAAAACCAGTCCATGCAGTGAGACTGGAATTAACTAGATTTTTTTTTTCCTCTCTCCACTGGCTCCCTGTAAAATCCAGAATAGAATTTAAACACCTTCTCCTTACATGCAAAGCCCTAAATGATTAAGCTCCATTGATCTTAAAGACCTCATAGTGGCGTACCATCCCAATAGGCCACTTTGCTCTCAGACTGCAGGTCTACTTGAGTTTCTTAGAGTTTCAAAGGGAGAATTTGAAGCAGAGTCTTTAGCTATCGAACTACCTCCCAGATCAGGAGGCAGACAGGCTCTCTACTTTTAAGACTAGCTTTCTTTTTGATAAAGCTTATAGTTAGAGCTGGACTATGATCCAGCTCTTAGTTATCCTGCTATAGACTTTGACTTGACTGCTGTTTGGAGGCATTTTTCAGCTAGAAGTAGTGAAGTAGTAGATAGTAATTGCTTCATTAATAGGATTTAAGGCCTTACAGAAGCTTTGAGGTGTGTGGGTGTTTACTGGCAGAGGATAATTGACAGTTGGCAGCCTGCTGGTCTCTACAGCTTGTGGACCTGCTCTGAGCCACTGACTTTCAGAGCTTCTGGTACTATAATAAACATAATTTTTCCACATACACATGCTGCTGTGGCTGTGGTTAAGCATTTACAATAATGAGACCCTCAAAAATGATGTCATTCAGGGATTTGTTAAGTCCAAGGTGGCAGGGCAGTGGATCCAAGTTGGTACATGTGGGTGTGTGAGATGAGTGGGAGAATGAATTATCTTGATCTTGTGTATGTAGCCAGTTCTCAGGTCCCTCTTGCAAAAGAGATCCTGATCTCAATGAGATTTCCAAAATGACTCAAGTGGAACAAAGCTTACCTATTGCATAATACTTACATATTGTGAATAATCCACACATTTCACTGTCAGCACATTTTATGAAGACTGTTTCTTTGGTAAAAAGTAGTTTCAATCAAAACTTTGTATAGTAGCACAGGGCTGTGGAAGGACATGGTGCTGCTGAATAATACATGTGGGGTTTATTGCCTCAAAGACGTACCTGAGGCAACAAACACAAGTTAAGGATGAGTAAGAATCATTTTGGATGTATTCTGTGTGGGTTTTCTTTCAATTAACAGAGTCAGCAGGGGGTAGTTTTCATTTTTATAGGAGAGTATTGAAAGGATTGGCATTTGGAAATCGTTGTCAGAGAAACACTGAATGCTGTGGTGTTTCACTCAATGTGGGCATGAATTATATTTAATATTTCATCACAGCTTTTTGACATTTCAGGGAACTAGCATCTCTCAAATAGAAAGAATTTCTGTTTTATTGTGGCAAAGACAGACCTCTAAATAAAACCCAAACTATCTAGACCCCACATTCTAAAACTCCCATGCATGACACTACCTCCCAATGTCCACATCTGCTTATTTCCAGGACCCCTGAGTCATTGCTGCCCTCACAGAGGCGGTTTCAACATTCCCCCACCAGCAAGGGAGAGGAATTCATAGCCAGGAGCCTCATATTGGGAACCAAGCCCATAAATGTTCGTTTGAGTCGAAGTTCACTCACGAAACTGACTGTACATTCAACAAGCTGCCAAGGAAATTGTTAGCAAAGCTTGAATCAGACAGCGGTGATAACATTAATCATGGTACCCAGTCTCCAGAGTTAATGTACAAGGGAAAGCTTATAAACCATTGTGAGACTAAAAGTCTCCTAAAAAGTTCAAACACGTTCTATTAAAGAAAGTGCTGAAAGTCTTGTACTGCCTTTAAATCTGAGATATTTTTGCAAATGTATTGTTCAATGAGCTTCATCATATCACTAGTTTGTTATGTGGTTTCGCGAGGTGGAGGAAGGCTGAGGCAATGTGGACTTAATAGAGTTCAGGGCTTTGATGAATGACAGGAAGTCAACATGCATATACAATCTGACTGAGTGGAAATGGAGCGGTGGTGAAATGCGGTCAAGCGTGGGTCAGTCTGAAGGAAGCAGGGAGAGAGACCCAGTCACATGAGAGGGGAATGGAGCAAACACCGCAAAGAAAAAAAAGACAAGACCAACAGGACTGGAGAGGAGGTGAGACCAGAGAGATCAAAATGAACTCAATGAACCTTGCAAATTTATTTCCATTGCCCCCCTGACATTAACATTTATCAAAGCCTAAATCTAATCCAAATCCAAAAAACAAATCTTAATGCTCAAAGGCAAATGTCTTCACATGAACACACAGCTCCACATTCAGCACACTTTCTCCCACGCATCCTCCACCACCCCTCACTCCATTGTACAGTACAATGAAGAGTATGAATGGAGGCAAAAAAGCATGAGTGAAGAAGAAAAAACAGACTGGGATCAGACGCAGGTATCTGACCCCCGAGGCTTGACGGCAGACTTGAAAGTCGAGCTGTCATCCAAAAAACCATCACAGACCAGCAGGTAGGCGAGCCTGCAGAAACTAGGAGAGGAATGCTAGGGCATACAAGGGAGAGGAATCAGGCAGCAAGAAAGACACATAACTCTCAAACAAACTAAAGACTAAAATCATTTTAGTCTTTTGTGGTCCACTTTGACAGCACCCCAAGATCTCATGCATAAAACATCTGAAGGTGGTGAAATGCTCTCCATTGACAAGAGCTCGTGAGTAATTCATGAGGATTTTTAGACTTGATATTCCTTAAAGGAGATACTGAGCAGGAAAGATAGGGACATGGGGGTGGGGGATGGGGGGGTGGGGGTAGCTGTGTTCAAATGACTGGACTTGTGTTTAAAATATGTGTGCAGAGCAAGGAGAGGAAGAGGGGCTGGTTGGAGGGAAGTGGATCGATATCAAGTCGATTTCCATAACTATATGGATTTTAAAAATGCATATTGTGTCTTTAAAGAATCATTTATTAGCACTTTACAGTGAGACAGTTGCATAAAATGAGATCACTTTGATTAGTCTGCTTTCTCAGCCTGGACAGCCTCTTCACTATGAAGAGCTCATCAAACATTAAAAGGGTAATTAGTGTCACACAAGTGTTCGATTGTGCGCACGCGCCAAGGTGTATGCAGCCTGTTCCAGCTGCTCCTATTTTCCCACTTTTTTGTCTTATTGCCTTTTCTTTTATCTTCATACATCCTTAAGTAACTGCCTTGCAACATGCTTGCTTGGAGAATTTTTAACACAGAATTGCTACTTTTATTCTGCTACCTGGTCGTTGCTTAACAACGGTGCATTGCCGGCTTGGGTACGGAGATGAAGGATCTTCCTGGTGATCTCTGGAGATACAGAGGGAAAGGTTCGCTACAGTGGAGAAGAGGGCACAGTCTGAGGAAAAAAAGAGATTTTTGGAGAGGCAGGAACACAAGCAGTGTCTCTCCTCTGTTATAATGTGCAATGTGAGACCACTGGGAAACCAGATGGACGAGCTAACTGCATTAGCCCGGAGTCAAAGTGAATACAGAGAGTGTAGTTTGATGATTATTTTAGTCATGGCTACACACGGCTATTCCTGACCACAACGTCTCCACTGAAGGACTTCAGTTGGTGGTTCAATCCCTGGCTCCTCTGGTCACATGTCGAAGTGTCCTTGAGCAAATCACTGAGCCCCAACTTAGCTGGTCCAGGTGAGTGTTGGTCAGCTGCATAGCAGCTCCCCCACTGGCGTGTGAGTGTGTGACTATGAGTGTGAATGGGTGAATGAGAAGCAGTGTAAATCGCTTTGAGGGCCAATAGGTACAAAAGCGCTATATAAGTGCAGAACATTTACTATTTACAGAAACTACAAAAGACTGTTTTTGTTAACAACAGATTGTGCAACTCTGGTCAGATTACAATTAAGCACTGTATCTGTTGCTCCTGCATTGAACTGTTAGCTTTTGGTCTCAGACCTTATTATTTACCCTGTGTATTCTGACATGCTATTGTAGTCGCTGTTTACATTCCCCCGGCTACTAACCTGACATCGACATGTGACTTCATCAACACTATTATTAGCTAGTGTGTAGACTAAACCCATTATAATGCTCATATTATAATGTCAAGTAACTTTAAGCATGTCTCCATGGACAAAACACTCCCCAAATATGGTCAGGCTCCATCATATATAGAAGACCTCATAGCACCATATCATCCCAGTAGACCACTTCGATCTCAGAATGCAGGCCCACTTGTGGTTCCCAGAATTTCCAAAGGTAGAATGGTAGGCAGAGCCTTTAGCTATCAAGCTCCTCTCCTGTGGAACCAGCTCCCAGTTCTGATTCGGGAAGCAGACACCCTCTCTACTTTTAAGTCAAGTCTCAAAACCTTCCTCTTTCATAAAGCTTATACTTAGTTATAGTTGTGCTGCTATAGTCTTAGACTGCTGGGGGACCCACCCCTACTCCTGTCACTCTCTCCTCTCCTCTCACTTCAAAATTGTAACTACTGTATGAGATTAACTCTGTGTGTTTTCTCCCGTAGTTGTCTTTGTCCTTCTCTGTCTCCCTCTCGCTGTCTCTCTTTGCAGGTGTCCCTGGGCTTTGAAGCTGTGTGTCTTCCAGCGTGCAGCTACTGGTCCTACCAACCTGCCAGATGTTTTGTTGTTGCTTTTGTTGCTCTTTTTCTTTTCTCTCTTCACTTTCCACTCACCCCAACCGGTCAAGGCAGATGGCCGCCCACCCTGAGCCTGGTTCTGCTGGAGGTTTCTTCCGTTAAAGGGAGTTTTTCCTCTCCACTGTTGCCTATAGCTTGCTCCAGGGGGAATTGTTGGGTTCTCTCTATATATCTTTATAGTCTTGACTTTATTCTGTAAAGTGCCTTGAGATGACTGTGTTGTGAATTGGCGCTATATAAATAAAGTTGAATTAAATTGAATTGAATTAAAATTCACCCAGTACGGTATCTGTAAGACCAGAGAGGAGAGGACCGTGGACCTGGATGACGAGGATGCATACAGCTCTAACCTCCTCTCCCCTCTGAGAAGATTTGATCACAATTTGGTGTTTACTGCTATGTGCTTCTGGTTAAAAGGCTACCTGTGACCACAAGGTCAGTGAAGAGATGGTCAGAGGACAGTTATGTGGCACTGCAGGGTTGTTTTGAGGCAACGAAGTGGAATGCACTCTGTGAGCCACATGGAGAGGATATAGATGAGCTTACAGTGTGCATAACAGACTACATCAATTTCTGTGTGGACAGCCTTCTCCCAGCAAGAACCATCCAGTGCTATCCAAACAATAAGCTCTCCACCTCCCACCTACCCACCTGCACTTTTCACACCTCTCCATGTGCAAAGACAGCTGAGAAAATTCCCCACCAGCAAGCCTGTTGGCCCAGAGCTGCCCAGCTCTGTGGAGTGTTTCACCATTTCTTCAGCATGAACCTGAGTCTTAAGATGGCTCTGGAGCTTTACAGATGCCACGGCCCAGGGATGTCTCGGACGTCCAACCGGTGGCACTTTTGTCATACATTATGAAGACCCCTAAAAGTCTTATCCTGGAGCTAGGCCCTACCTAGACTCTCTCCAGTTTGAATACCCACTCCAGCTATGAGTTGAAGATGCTATCATCTACCTGCCAAACATATGCATACGCCCATCTGGATAAGCAGGGTAATGTTTTTTGACTTCTTTAGTGTTTTCAATACCATCAGGCCAGTCCTTCTGGGTAAGAAACTGACAGTGATGCAGTTAGATCCTCCCATTGTGTCCTAGAGTGTTGACTATCTGACTGGCAGACCACAGTATGTACGTCTCTGGCACGGTATGCCAGACAGAGTGGGGGGTAACACTGGGACCTCACAAGGGTGAGGTCCCAGTGTTACCCCCACCCAGTTCCTTTGTCTTGTGGCAAAGACAAAGGAACTGGTTGTGGATCTGAGGAGGGCTAAGGCACTAGTGGCTCCAGTTTCTATTCAGGGTCGAAGTGTGGAAGTTGTGTACGATTATGAATACCTGGGAGTGTGTACTGACAATAAATTGGATTGGGGTAAGAACCCTGATGCCCTCTACCAGAAGGGCCAGAGCCACCTCTTATTTTTGAGGAGGCTCACATCCCTCAACATCTGTCGAACCCCGCTGAAGATGTTTAATGAGTCTTTGGTTGACAGTGGGATTCTATTTGCTGTTGTATGCTGGGGCCGTGGACTGAGAGCTGCAGACACCAACAGACTCAATAAACTGACAAGAAGGGCCATTGACACTGTGGGGGTGGAGCTGGACTCTTTAACAGCAGTGTCAAGCAGAAAGATGCTGTCTAAGCTGCAAGGGATAATGAAGAACAGTTCCCATCTTCTGCATGGCATGCTTGTGACACACAGGAGCACCTTCAGTGCCTCATACTACCAAAGGGCAATACTAAGCACCACAGGAAGGAATCGCTTCCTTGGGCCATCAATCTTTATAACTCCTCCCTCTGACATTAGATACACTCATTACATATTTAACTTTATATTTCATTTATTTTATTCTCTTTCTGTGTTTAGATTTATGTTCTTATCCACAATTTCCTAATCTGGCATGGAGCATCTGGGTTGAAAGCAATTTCCCCTCTGGGATTAAGTACTTCTGATTCTGATTCTGAATGCAAAGTGGAACAAAACATTTTTTTTCAGCTACATCATTGATTTAAGTGAGAGTGTATTCAGCAATGTACCCAATGCTAATGTCAGCACACTAACAAACTAATGTATATGTCATTAGTTTTGAAGGTTTTCTTTAGGAAACATATCATTTTGACATTCTGCTAAAACAACTACAGATGGCTGCCTCATGACTGAACAAATACCAAGAGGTTTGAAGAGGTTTGCCTCTTGTGATTAGGTTTCATCCTCTGGGAAACACAGATATCTCTGCACAATTTGGTGATATCAACCAGTAAATTTGACCTGCTGGCGCTGGTATAGAAAAAGTCAGATGATCACTTAAAGCAAGCTAATCAGTATCAGACTTGACCTCAGTGTGCTCTGCCTCTCGCTACACTGCTGCACACTGTAACACCTTTAGGTCTGGACATTGCTATGTAAACTACCTTAAGAAAATTTTGGTGTGATTTGGCACTATTTAGCCTACATAAAATTTTCTCCATCCAACAGTTGAAACATTTATTAGAACCCTAGAATCTCAATTTCTTTTGGGCAGCAAAAGAAAAGTCAGGGGCTCATCACAGTCATTAGGATTTATCGTCTGAACAAAATGAATGTCTGTACTAACTTAATGTAATTCCATCAAATAGTCTATTTCAGGCCCAACACAGACAGACAACCATTCACACCTACATGCAATTTAGAGTCACCAATTACCTAAAATGAATGTCTTTGTACTGTGGGAGGAAACCCACGCAAGCACAGGGAGAACATGCAAGCTCTATACAGAAAGGCAGCAGTTAGCCAGGGATACGAACCTGCAACCCTGTTCTAGCTGTGATGTGGCGACCCTAACCACTCCACCAAAGTGCTGCCCCCTCCGATAATTATTATTAATTCATATTTGGGATTAACGTGGGTGCATGAGTGACCTGAAAGTGAAAGTTCTTCTAGTTAGTTATACACACCATAAACTACTGTATGTGTTTTTAAATACCAATACCATACAGTATGTACTGTAAATATACTAAAGAGGGGATAACTGAATCAAACCCAGTAGAACCTGTTGGTACCCAGGGGTTTCGTTAAGGTCCGGACGAAAATTTAGGAATCAGATAGAATGGTTCAGACAGAAATATGCAGCCTGATTCCATACTACAATATATGTGCACATGCACATAAATACATATACAGTAGATACAATGTGTATTTATACTGTACCTGTAGGTTTTGACAGCAGAACGTTACCTTTAGTTTTCAGGTAAAAAAGCTGTTTTTTGGAATAATAATTTAATGAACAAACTGGATATTAACACTTCGTGTGTTTCTTTTCCACAGGCAGTTAAAAAAATCTTTTTGCTAAAGTTCATTGTGAGACTGGAGTCAGACAGCCTGAGGGAATTACAGCTGCTTTGCATTTACATTACCTCCAGCTTCTCGCCTCTACTGTGTTTGAAGAGTTTAAGCTCTCATTGCTGAAATTCACCAACCCACAGTGAAGCCACAGAGGCCAGATAATAGATGTAAGAAAAAGTGTTGAATATTACAGTGCCCTTGGTTTATTTAGGGAGACAGGAAAGTGCCACATGAAGAATGAGTCACACATAGCAGCTCCATCAGAGGAAACAGGGAATGGACGTGAAGTGATTCTTGAGGACACCACTTATCAATTCAAGATGAACATAAGGAACAACTGCAGCTCTGCCTGTGGCAATAAGTTCTCAAGAAGAAGAATGAGGCCCAAGCTGCTGCAGGCGATGGAGGGATGCATCACACAAATAGCTGGGTTCAGGGAGGTCTCCAGGCTAAAAGTGAGGGTGCAGCTCCCACAGAGCTCTGACACACTGGAGAACACACCACTCAAGCATTCATACTGATAGAAAGCCAACATGTGCTGCTTAGAGCACTGCACACACTCTTCTTCCCAGTTAACTCACTTTCCTATTTTTCTTCTCCTTTTTTCATCAGGCACAAGGGGAGAGAGAGAGAGAGAGAAAGAGAGAGAGAGACTGGGTGATAGAAAAAAGATTCACCACAACTAACAGCCGAGGAAATGTACATTCTAACAATTTATCTTGATGATTTAAGAAATATTTTTTTCTTGTGATACAGTCCATGCACGGTTATTCAGATCACACACTTGACTAGTTAAAGAATGGAAGACATCCCACATGAAAAAAAAAACATCTTATTCGTTATTATCTTTCCTCCCGTTCATACTGCCCACGAGAGAAAGCTTTCTAAAGGTCTTTAAATGGAAACGATGGTCCTCATCTGCGGTTCTTTGCTAAAATGTATTCTGTTGTGTATCTAAAGCTAATAGAAGCCTTAAGCACTCTGAGTTTATTAAATCAATAGGATAACTTTCAAAGTTAAAGTATTTTGATAAAATTCCCTCTTTGTGCTTCCCTGGGCAGTGTGTCCCTGCTGAGTTGCACTAAAAGGAAAAAAATATATATTTTGTATTAAGGACGCTGGACATTTTCCACTTAATATTACAAATTAGAGAGGTTGAAGCCTTGAATTGTCTTAAGATAAGTGTTTTAATACATTTTTGCACAGAGAGAGGAGAAAACATCTTTTGAAATGATCTCTTGAAAGGCCTGTTTATAGAGCAAATGAAAGCAGTTTCTGTGTCCAGATGGGCACTTGACATTCTGAACCTATGCTGCCTGCTGCAACGAGGAACATGTGCCGCACATCATAGCACCAAATCAGTTAAGACTTTGTTTCCCCTCAGGATGGACTGACACACACAGCACATCCCTTATGTAACTGATGCAGGGAAACATGACAGGAAAAGAAAGCCGTATGCTGAAAGCTGCTCCCGAGTCATTTGAAGATATTAGCATGAAACCCCTGAAAGAAAGCACTTCACAGTGTGTCTGTGGTGAGCAATCATCAGGGCTTCATTCCTTTGCATGATAAAAACGAGATAACTTGATTAGATTCATGAGGATTTGATCCAAAAGAAGCTGGCAAGACGTGAAGTCAACACAAACAGCATTGGGGACAAGCAAGAATCCGGCAAGGAGCTGTGGTCAGGTTAAACACTGGCTTGGATTATTATTATTAACAGCTGTGTGAGTGGGCAGGTGAAGGTGTTCACACAGGTGAACAACAACACCAACGACAACAACAACAAAAAGCTAATGTTGGTCTGTGTTTGCTGCCACATTCTCCTCATTCCCGTGGGCTCCACTGGGAGACGAAGGTAAACGTGATACATAAAGACAGTGGCTCAAGGGCACAGAGGGAGAATTACATGTGGATGTATCAGATACACAGGTATGTGTCAGGACATGGGAGGGGTAGAAGATTTATCCAGACATTACGCATTTGTCTTGTAATCATACCATTCAAAGTCTTACATGAGGGACCATTTAACAACACTTGCCCAGAGGCATATTGGTAACACCCAGACATTATACTCAACGGGTCAGGCCATGTCATGCTGAATGTGTTTTTAGTTTTACACACAGCTGTTATTCAATTAATTTTGATTAGTTTGCTGATTAGTTTCTGTCACACAGCATTCAGCCTGAAAAAAACTGGTAGGGGGTCTTGGTGTGTCTAAACACACTGGAGAGATTAGATATTTCTTTTGGTCTTGAGCATCCCAGGATCTCCCTGGTGAAACTAAAGAACACCGCTGGGGGGAGAGAGACATCTGGACGATCTTGTTGAGCCTACTGCCACTGTGAACTGACCCCAGATATGATGCAGAAATGTATTGGATGTCTTTTAAAACCACTTTCCCACTCTACCCCATAATAGTCTTCTGAAACAGATAATGCTGTGAACATGGCCCCTTTGTGAAGCATCTGGTCAGGTGCATGAATGCAATCAATGGGATTAAACACGAGCCTGGGGACTAACCAGTTTAGGGATCCAGACAATTGAAGCCTGTATCTCATTTTCATATTTACATTAAACTAACACTTCAAACGCACTATTGTTCATCTTTTTGAAGCTCCTCTGTATTTCCTTTTCTATTTCCACCAGGGCTAAAAAAAAATATGTGCCCTTTCCTCCAAGAAAGAACCTGCTGAATGCAGCTTGCACTTCTGTTACTACACTACATGTTTCTGACCGTTCAGTATTGTTTACCTTTTAAAATTAAACTGTTTCAAAATGGTACATGACTACCCATGCAGCACGATGGCAATCCAGCAGGAGGCTTTGTTGATATAAAATGACCATTTATATAGCGCTTTAAATGGTAAATGGTAAATGCTCTGCACTTATATAACGTTTTTCTACCTGTTGCCACTCGAAGCGCTTTACACTGCTTTACAATTTTGTTTCTCATTCATACATCGCCACACACACACTTACACACCGATGGCGGTGGCTGCAATGCAAGATGCTCACCTGACCCAGCGGGAGCAACTTGTGGTTCAGAGTCTTGCCAAAGGATAGTTAGACACGTAGCTGGGAGAGACCGGGAATCGAGCTACAGCCCACACAAGTAACAGTTTCAATGACATCTCACTGCAACACACCTCCTCTAGATAACTAAAATGCACAAATCATCACTAAAACTTTTCTCAGCAGCAACAACTTTAATGTTTCAGGGGCTGTAAAGTGAATCTCCATTTTGGGTCATGGGTAGTTTCTCTGAATTCAAATGCAAAAGACAAAAGAGGAGAAAGATTTATTTGTACATCATACATCACCATCTGTCCTCAGAGCCTCGATCTGGATAAGGACCAAAAAAGGGGGTGAAAAAATGAAACCTTCATGACCAAAAAAAAGTTTTTTTAACCTGCAAAACGCTCCACTATGTTCATCAGCTGGTCTTGGTCGTCAGCTGTAAGACTGACTGTCTGATAATGACAGCAATCCACCTGATGAGAACAAGAAGACTGAACCAAAACAAAATAGGCTGTAAAAAACAAAACAATGAGCTGAAAGAGGCTAAATGGATTTGGAGCGAAGACTTAGGTGATTGTCCCAGATTTGTCACAAGTTACACGTTTGGCAGTAAACTTCGTAATTTAATCCACTGTTAAAAAATAAATATTTTATTGCAGCTTTAACAGCACAGAGGAAAGAACTTTTTTTTTTTTTTTTTAATTACTTACCAAGAAGAGTCACTGGGAATTTCAGAATACTAAAATGCACAATATGAAAACCTGGTGTCGTCTTCTGACAGAAATTTAGAAAGTTTGGTGTTGTCAAACTTCAAAGTGGCCAAAAGAATAAATAGACAACTGAAGAACTCAAATGTCTGCCAGAGGAGTCTGACATGTCAACCCGTAAGCTTTCATCAGGGTCAAGCACAGGGAACACAGAAAGCCACAGTAGAAAAAAAACGCAAAACAAACTCAACTGTGTCTGGTTCAGTTAAGAGTTCAGGCAAGAAAAACAATCTGCTTTTTGAGTTTGGGTTGGAATTGGCCACCACACTCTTAGGCTTGGGTACAGTTTGGACGGAAATATGCAGCCTGGTCCATACCCCAAAAAACATAATTCATGACTGTGTGTCTGTGACCTTTATCCTAGTGCCACTATCATGTCATATCATTTCCCAGTGTTGTGTGTACTGTTTAATCTGATTGCAATTAAACTTCACATTCATCCATTCATTGTCCACCGAGGAGACGGAAGTGAAATTTGCAGCACATATTCATTCCTCCCACAATAATGAGCTTCAGAGTCTCTGAGGGCCACTACTGGGGGATTAGGCTTTTAGTCTTGTTTCTCTCTCTCTCTCATTCTTTAATTGCCCACATACAATATTAAACAGCACTGGGTTTGAGCTGTTTGTCCAGATCTGAACACGCTTCCCTGCAGCACTATGCACCCTGCTATTTTTCACACAAACACACAGGCACACACATGCGCACAGCTTTTTTTTTTTTGCCTGATTTAAGACCAGTTCAGGTTTATTCAGCACGAATCTGGTTCAGATTTCTCTATCTTGGTCTGTGTGTTTGGTAGTGCTGTAGCAGATCCAAGACAAAGCGGGGATTCACACACAGAAACACCTGTGCCTGTGCAGCATGCAGTTAGGCCTTTTGAGTCATATTTTGTGCCAACATTCACTTATTTGCCAGTTTCTTGGAAACACATGAATGGAAGCCAGAATGAAGGGTTTCCCCAAGAAATTACCTCGGGTGGAAAACTTGAAACAAAAAACTTTTCTGGGATAGTGAAACCCTAAAATCATGTTGAAATACTAACACTGCCGTCCTTTCCAGTGGAGAGAGGCAATTGAAGTGCGGAAGCTCAGTGTTCAGCTCAGCCATGGCACATTTATAAAACAGCAGCAACCCGTGATACTGCCGGTGCTTCCACTTACAGGTTTATTTAGACGCATGAAAATACAAAGAGGGTGTAGAGCTCCTCACTGTGCTACACATTTCTCTACAGCAGACACTATGGCGAACCTGCTCACTTCAAATGGGCTTTGTGGGAATTCTAGAGCCATAAAAGATGCATTAAAATGTAGTATAGACATTCTGTTGTGCCTTGAGGGGAGTATGGCCCACGAAACCTACTGGGAAAGTCCATCCAGCACAGGGAGCAAAGCACCATTCACAGCAGTTCAGTCCTGCTGGTTTAAAACCTGTGATCTGGCCTCTGTTGGAAATGAAATAGAGTCAGTGCAAAAAAACTATCAAGGATAAAATCAGAGCAACTTTCAAAGCTGTGTTGGCTGAAAACAACTCCCTGTGGTGTCTTACAAAAATCTTGATTGAAAGGGTGAAGTTATATGCCAGAAAAGCCCAACAACGTGCTAAAAGCAGCTAAAATGCTCCCTGGTGGGTTTGTGGGTTTGTCACTTTGAACAACATTTTCACATTAAATGCTGTTTATTCGATCTATTACTTGTATGGAAATATGTTCAGCAGCTTTAATCAAAAATTACTATGTGCTTCTTACAAATGTGAGTCATTCTAAAAGACAGCAAGTGTACAACAGTAGTAACTGCACATCACCATGCTTATGCTACATTTACTCTTAGACATTTGCTCTTGCCGAAACCTCCTGAGACCCAGACTCATTGAACAGCACTCCTGGCAGCGCATTGATATTTACCTCTATATGCTTGCCCTTATATTTATAATAATTTTTTCTGCTTTATTAGTAAATTTTTGCAGCATTCTCACATGACAGAGAGTAGCAGAGCAGAAGAGAAGCAGCGGAGAAGCCGCGGAGAAGAAGGACTAGGCAGAGAAGAATGGATCGATTTCACGATCGATTTCCTATGTGAGCACTGGTCTAAATTGCATATTATAGCTTTGATCTGAGCTGAGAGAAACTTTTGTTGCACAAACATAATTCTGAGCAGAAAACAGAGGGCAACAGAGTGCAGTCAAACAGAAGCAAAAAAAAAAAAAAAATTGGAGTGGAGGAGAGAGAGTGAAAACGATTGATATATAAGTGTAACAGATGCTGAAGTGTGTGACTTCCCAAGATTGGCTCAGTTAATTGTCTTTCTCTGTTTGGCTGCTGAGCCGGTCTCTGCTGTGCCCAGGGGTCCTGGTGCAGCGCCACTCCTCAGGTCTTTCTTTCAAGTTAAAATCTAATATGTTTTGCAACCTTCCAGACACTAATTTTTTCCCATTAAAACTTAATAATACAGAAACTTGCTTTAGACAGGTCATCTATCACAGTGAAGGAGTCAAGTTGCCTGGAGATATTTGTTAAAAACACATTTAACACCCCAGAATAAATCATTCCCATCACATTAGTGACCCTGCAAAAAAGCCAAGTGTCTGTCTCGGTCAGGTTCAAAGTTAAAACAAACAATTGATAATTGTCTTATGGGAGGAATAGTACATTTGGATCCGGACCAGTGTCTGATCAATTCTTTATTGGCACAAATCCTAACGGCCTCCCGAACCCCACCCTCGCCCCCCCGCCACCACCCACCCACATCTTGCAGGATGCATAAAAATCAATTAATCAGTTCTACAAACATCCTGCTGACAAACAAACCTAATAAAAACCAAGCATGCATGAATTAAGTAATGAAAGAATAACGTGATTCATTTAATGCGACCGTGTGTGCCATTTTTTAAAATTGGAGCCCTCATTGAATTCATATTTGAATTCATGGACGTGCTTCAAAATTACAAGAATAATAAAGATATTTTTTAAGTCAATACTGGTGTCGAATACACTCAAAGGGTAAGAGAAGTCATTAAAACCAGCCACTTTCCTCTAAGCCATGGCCTCTCGGCCCTTTCATATTTTGTCCTAATGTGGCTTAGTAGACTTCAACTGAATACTGGATCAATTGTAACAAAGCTGGGTAACACCCAGACAAACACAACACACACCCTTGTCCTCGTATTTACATTTATCCCAACTTTAACTATCAAACATTGTCGCAACATGTGCATTGAACAAAAATTCTGCCAACACACACGCTTTTAAAGCGCTGTAAAACCCAAGTCATTCTCAGTGGGTGAATGTTTGAATATGACAATCTTTATCGGATGTAGTGGTCCCTCACACGATACTCTGGAGACACAAATCAGTCCCCTGAACAATGTTGTCTCCTCATAAGTAATGTGCAAACATGGGTAAAGTTTTATGGAGGTCCTAATGTGCTGAATGACTTATGTTTCAATGTGATATAATGAGGGTGGTGAGTTTATACAGCCCCTGACTCTCAAACTATGGACTTTGGGTTTGTGTTGCAAACTTTAATTGAGGTTAGAGATCCTTGGCTAACCTTACCAAAGTGCTGTGAGGGCCTATGCACAACTATATGCATAAAAAAAAAAAAAAAAAAGCTGTAGTCAGACAAACTGGATGCTGTACTGCAAGATCAGATTTTTTTGATGAGAAAGAAATATAATGTATGTTATTGGTATCGAGTTACTTTCTGTACAAAAACGTATCTGCATTTGAAGCTTCGTTGACAAACTTTGGTTTCTCATGCCCTCACAACTAACGATGTATTATAATGTAGCTGGATTAGCTCCTTTACCTCGTTTCTAGTTCGGTTGCCAAGGTAATGCACATTCTGATGCACATGGTTAAGTAAGTGAAATGATTTGCAAGTTTGTAAATAATAATTTGCCAGAATTATGGATTATACCTCAAAGAAAATTCCAGTTGTTAAGGTTTAATTTAAAACTATTCCCATTGTAAAAAAATCGGTGGAATAACAATGTGCAATTTGGTAGTTGTAGTTGTAAGAATACAGCCTACCTAGAAATTCATCATGGAAGAGTTCATTATTTTTCAGCTTATTGTGCTGAGTTTATGATCTGCAACTTAACTTGATAGCTAATAATAACAATAATAATAATATAATAAAATGACACTGACATTTTCTCATTACTGTCTTCATTCATCTACATTATTTCAGTGTTGACTGCTTTCTACCGTCATGTCTCCATGATTCTTTTCTTCTCTAAAAATGCAGTTTTGCTACTTTTATGCATGAGCAGCTTATTTGCATTTTATGAGGTCTTGTCTGGCTCCACACACTTCACCCCTGCTGGCTATATACACACACTTCCAGTGCCTCAGATCAAACCACAGAGCTGCTGTGTTTATGACCAGCACCCTGTGGTTAAGTGCATCGTCTCGTGCAGATCTCTTATTGTGCACTGGACAAATTAAAGCCATGTGCCATGCAACAGCAGGAGGATGGTGTGGTGCAAAAAGTGCCCGGGTTCAAATCCTAAGCACAGGCACTGAATCCCTGACCTGTACAAAATGCTGTTCTTATAAAAAATTACAAGGTTCTGTGTTTGTCTAGTATGATGCGAAAGTCTGCTGCCACTTGCACCATCTATCAAAGCTCTATGATAATAGTCTTTATAATGCTCTGTGGGAACCATCTAATATAAAGTCATATTATGAGTAATGGCTGGAAAAATTCATTAATCTCTATCTTATTTGATGATGAGTGTCACATTCACACCATCCATCACTTTTTAAGAGGTGAAATCTCCTTGTGCACCTCACGGTGAGATCAGTATAACATCACAACCAGCCACTCCTCAAACATCATGTCGGAGCTTTGAGCTATAATTGATATCGGTGTTAGTCCTAGTTTTAAAAAAAAAAAGTCAGATTTGACTATAATTAAAGGCTGCAGTTTAAATATTGAAAGGCATTAAGCACTGAAGCACAGGTCTCCCTTTGATAAAATGTGAACATTTCCATGAGATTAGAACTTAATGTGAGTTGGTAACACTTGTGATCTCAAGAGACAAACCAAGTTTAGAACAGCTGCAAAATACAAGTTCCTAGTATACTATGCTCCTTGTGGAAGTCCTTCGTGGTTGATGTCACCTCAGCGTTAGATGTGCTGTTGACACAACACCTTTATCTACGTTACCAAGTATGGTGCAGGGAGTCTTTCAATGGGATACAATGAAAGAGAGAGGGAGGTAGGGGGCAGTCAGCAGAAAAAGCAGGTGTGTAAAATATCTGACGACATCCTGAGAAAGCACAAGTGTGTCTGTATGTGTGTGTCTGTGTGTGTCAGCACAGTACAAAGCTGCAAAGCTGACAGTATTTCTCCCTGTCAGAAGCCAATGTCGCTTCAATGTCAGCTGTTCAGGTGAAGGCTGACAGGCACTGACGTATTTTGATTCTCTCAATGCAGCCCTATTTTCTCTGCACGTCACCTGAAGGCCTCTTCAAAGAGTACGTCAGTGTTTGTGTAAAGGCGCAGGCTTTAAATGTCTGATGAGCTGAACACGAAAACGATGAAGACTGTTGTGTTGAGTGTGTGTTGGTCTTTAGAAATGCTATGAAAATGGGAGATTACAGTGGAGTAGATACTACGTGACTTTCTGCACTGCTGAAGCAAGTAAAATGTACAGTATTTAGAAGACTGTATACTTACTCTGGGTCACCACTAATAAGCATATAGGAAGTAGACGGTCCTCCTCAAAACACAATTACACACATCTCCTTTGACAGTCACCCCATCATACAATCTTAATGGTACAGTGAATAAATGTATATGTATTGATAATGTTGAATAGATTGATTTGGCATGTGGTTTTTTTTTTTATGCCGAATGCCCTTCATGCCGCAACCCTCCCATTTGGGACCGGGGACACCCTGGGTGGCTGGATGGGACCATATCTGGTGGGTTGGGATTCGATCCAATGCTCTACCACTGAGCCACCAGGCCCCCTATTGATAAAGTTGAATGATGATGTTGAAGGTTAATGTGTTATAGGTCAAGAAGAGCACATGAATGCATGACCGTCCTGGGTAATCTAGAATAAGTAATCATACAGAGTAATCATTGGTAACCAGATCAAATCTGATGCGTAATTAAAAATCAATGAGGGCAGTAAAGTGTTGCAATGTTTCAATATATTTGGAAACTGGCAGTGGTGGTACATTAAAGGAGAGCACCTATCAATCATGAAACATGGGAAAGGCAGCGTTTGAAGTGCAAATGGCATCTGGAACCAAGCAGAACCACGCACAGAGCAGCTTCTATAGTCAAAGTGCAGACCCTGTGTTAGGTGGGCTCTAAGGAAATGTATGAGATGATATGTTTTGGTGACGTTTAATCAGTTGCTTCAACTCTGACAGAGGTTGAAGAATACGTGGTTTGGCTAAAATATACCATCACCCTTACAGGTACATTGTTACCGGTTAGAAAATTAAATGGGTCGATTATCAGTTATCAACTTTCTGGTACCTAGCAACCAAAATTGCTCCTTTGCAACCAATATTGTCATTGTGAGCAGATTAGTCCATTTTCTGTTAAAGCTGTTCATTTAAGAGTTTGGCAAGTTGGGAAGCGCGTATGCAACACTTTTCCTATAGGGTAAGAGAGGAACATTAAACTTTTTATTTGCGATGGTCAAACCCAGCAGCACGGTTTTTGGACACAATAAGTCAGTAGTCCAATCTAGTCTTCAGACCTACAGATTTATAATCTAAATGTCTGTATAAAAGTTTTAGTGTCCAATATGTGATTATAAACATCCGAGTATTTTGATGCGAAGCACAAGAAGAGATGATAAGAAGCTGCACAAAGCCAGCTCTCGGAGTTTGTGTCTTAGAAAAACTGAAATAACTGAAGAACGCCTGAGGTTTGAACCCCCCCCCAGTTAATTAATGTTTTTAAATAGGCTTAACAATTAACTATTAATGTGCAACTCAATGTTAATTTATGAATTCATAGGATTGTTTGATTGATTGACACAATTTGCCGTGGACAAACTGTATGAAAAGTTTATCCTTCTAAGAGCAGCAGGTGATTAACCCCGACCATCCACTGTGTTTACATCATTTAAATCTGTTCCAAATGACAGGTGAGCGCTACAAAATGCCTCAGCAGTGCTGAGAGTGATAAAGAATAAATAGATCAATAATTATACTTTTTTTTTTTTTGAGTGGGACAAATCTGAATGAGCAGGCCGAATCTGGTGATGGCTTTCTCCCCTAATCAGGTTCTAACTCATGGTACCAGAAATACAAGAGCTGCAAGTTAGAAAGTTCCTGGAATGCAGATTCTTTTTTTGTGTTATTTCCCTTTCATTCTAGCAGTGACTGGGCATCAAAGCCATGACCCCCCCCCCCCCCTTTCAAAACACAGGCTTACTAACAATCCTAGCCTGTGTGTACTATATAGAGCTGTGAAGCTACATGTCTGTGTATTTATACTGCATGAGTAGCTTGTCCTTCTCGAGAGTTGATGACGCTGCCCAAAGTTCATTCACTGTAACTGGACAAAAGCTGCCTCTTACATTAATGGTGTCTCTGGGCAACTATGACTATGATGTGAAAAGCAGCATCTTCTCTGTTCAATTTTTCTGTCCATAGAAATATTAAAAGTTAAGAAGCTTCAAAAATCTGAACAATAGGTGTATTTTTCCTTTTTTATGTGGAAAGTGTGAAGTTCATGAGTTCTCTCCAACAAAAAAAAAATGGATGAGGCTCCTAAAAGCCTACGAAGGGATGTAAATGAGTGTAAGTGTTTATCTCATGTTAAACCTTGCTCATCTGTGTGCCAGGATTCTTTCTTTTCTCACATCTCTTTGTTCATTCAGAGGCTGAAAATGAGATTTCAGAACAAAGCTAATGAGCTGCTTTTATGTTTGTCTCACACTCTTTATGTCCCCAACATGCTTCTTTCAAATCTACTTTCCAGCTCATCTACCGACTACACCATTTTCTGACATACAGCCTTTTCCTTTCTCATTCATCCAGCTCCTCTCTGGGGTGCGGCCCATAAGATTAAGGGTTTTGTGGGATAGCTGAGTCCTGGCGAGGGATGCTTGGAGCCAGATCACCCCCCTCCAGAGCCACAGCTGGCTTCAGGGACTAAATATAGAGCGAGAGCTTATGCCTTGGAAACTGTGGGAGAAAATCAAGGTTGGAACAGATGCTAAGTCAGAGTAAAAGAAGATCAATTTTGATAAAACCCCAAAGACTAGTTTCACAGAGAGGGAGAAGAAAGAAAATGTAATAAAGACAGTGAGAACAGCAGAGCACATGAACATAACAGAGAGTGTTTCACAGTCGACAGTGGACTGAGGTGATTTAAGACGTGCTGCTGGGCTGTATCTGAGCTCTGTGCCCCGGAGCTAAAAAGCCTCAGTAGATCACAGCAGCAGCTACACACTGTGGTCAGTCCACGAACACACACACACACACAAATGGCACCAGCACCACACCAGACCAGTGTTCACTTCTGCATGGTTTTTACATTACAGTTGATGTTTTCCCCAAAGCATACTACATGTTTAACATGATGATACTGGTTTTGTTTTTTTCCATCCTCCAGGCAGCAATTAGTTTTAGCCAGTGTCAGTACAGCGTGAAAATGCACTTGCAGAGGCTTAAAATTAGCTGGAAAGAGGTCATCACCATGGTAAACATGTAGTTTCCTGTAACGTTATCATTGTGTTGTAATGTGTATCCTTGTCATAGCTGTAGACATCCAACACTTTTGGATAAGCTCATAAACATCAGCCTTTATTTGTCAGGCTTCATTGTTTACTTATTAACTATTTACTACCTTATTTGAACCACAATTCAAAGCTGGCCAACAATGGGTCTGCATTTCTGTAGTTTTATGTTGATACTTCTGATTAAATGAACACACAAGAGTGTGAATCGCTGGAAAACTAGCAGGACTATGAGCCTTGAAGACCAGAATTGTGAACTCCTGCTTTAAATGAACTCATGTGTTACATAGACAGTTCACCTTCCATAGTGTAAACTAGTTGGCCACTTTATTAGGTACACCTGTACACCTGTCTAATGCAATTCAATACAGCAGCTCTGCCTTGAACTCTCTTTTTACAATGTTGTAACTGTCAGAAAGGTGATAATTCTACTCTCTGTTTATTATTGAGGTCATAGTGGAGAGTGTTATATCAAGACATGATTCTAAAGTTTTGGGCAGCCTATTTAAAATGAATGAGGCTCAAAATGTAAATCGTTTCTCACATGAAAAATTAAAATTATTAAGATGTATATCACATAAAAGCATTAATGGCTCGAGTCCCTGTCTTTCAGACATTTGTTGCATGTCAAATCCCTGTCCCTCTAACCTGTTTGTTGTTCATTATCAATTAAGGACACAAAAGCCTAAAGGTAATTTTAAAGAAGTCCCTCAAGCAGCTATTATTGTTCTCACTCCCACACTAAGAACTATGCAAAAGTTCCTCCAAGTGCCCATTGTCATTACAGGGAAAACCGTAAGATTAGTTAAAAACCTGGAAAGAGCACGATGGAAGTTAAGGCTGTTTTATGAAAAGATTAATTAAAAGATCTACTTCATGTTAGATGCGTATGAGCCCTGTCCCACATGTCATTAGGAAGTGAAGGTCATCATCTACACTGTAAACCATTTTATGTTCTGCCTTTAACTTCTGCCTTGAAAATGTTGAGATGAACTTAAGTTAACAATTTACTTCTGTGTTTTCAATGTCCAGTTAGTAACTTACTTTACATTTTTACAGTTCTGAGAAATAAAAGATCAGTTCTTTGTTTGACATTAAGAACTTACAGCTGAAGCTAAGATATGAGTAGTAATGGCAAATTTCAAAACGAAACCCTTATCTCATTAGTAATATTTATCATAATGTACAGTAATAAACACACACATGAAATTCGTATCACGCTGAATTTTTTTTTTCTCAAACTACAAACAAACTGTAATCTTACAAGAGTTGTAACTCTAAAACAGTGCATACTGGGAAATCTTGTTGCATTAGAAACTGAATTTAATGAGCTGAGTCATGTAAATCATGACAGCATTTCAAGCCATAGAGCCTTAAGTCAGAACTGCTGGGTTTATGAAATCTACAGTGCTTTAAAAAGTAAAATTATGCTATAATGTATAAATAAATTGATTGAAGACAAAACCTGATTTCTTTTTGAATGTTATGTCCTGATTCTCCCAGTAATCATGAGTAATGGAGTTTATTTTTATTCATTCATATTTACAGCTTAGAGAAGCACCTTCCAGCCTTTGGAAAACATTTAGCTAAACTAATAATTCTTTTCACGCAACACAAACTTCCTTTGCTGCAAGAAAACCAGCCTTCACTTCACATTTCAGCCTCCACAGAACCACTACAAGCTAAAGTCCTGTGTCAGCTCTGTTAGGGCTTTGTGACACATGCAACCGATACTGCTGAACCATACAGAAGTTCCACCATTGAACAAGAAAAAAAAAAGAAGTCCATGTTGTGACAGTGCTGACAGGAAGAGAAATGGAATTGATTTTTACACTAACACTGGCTCAGGAGCCAGTTCTTCCTCCAACTCTGAGAAAGAGCGACTCCCCAGTTGTCCGACAGGCTGCTGCAGGACCAGACTGTAGTTTGGGACCTGCGGCACAAACGCACATTTGCCACGGTATCACAGACGAGCAACATGTAGGAAAGGTTAGGCTCTTTGTGTGTGTGTGTGTGTGTGTGTGTGTGTTTAATGAGGAAAAAACTGTAGTGGAAGGTTAAACCACTTAAACTACATTTTGCCATTTTAAAGGGTCATTTCACCGAAATTCTAAAAGTTCTCACTCCTTTGTGCTAAAGTTTTGGGTACTGCAGTTGGGAAATGTTTCTGTATAATTTGGCTGAGTGAAGCTGAAACCTACATTTCACACAGACATAGTGAGTTATAAAATAATAGAACCTTAAACATTGTCATTATGTCATTATGTGTATCCAGACATAAGACATAATTGAAAATCAGCAGCACTGTTTTATGCTTTTGTATATAAACTGTGTTTTTATCTTTTTATACGTTTTTGCTGTGCCCTGAACACTGCATTAATTACATATTTGAGTCACGTCTCACTAGTTATGGACAAACATCCCATAGCAATAGTTGTGGCAGACACCTGGACAATTTTCTTTTTTAAGTGTTGTGTAAAGCGCCGAGAAGGGACAGAAGCTGGAGAAGACGTACGGCAGCGCAAGGGCAGCGAGCACAACAGAGACAAAGTCGTGCCAAGAGAAAGACGCCAGCTTCGGGGTTGAAAGATGGAAGGCAACGTCATATCTCTGGGACAGCTTGGCAGCGATGGAAATGTGGGATGAGCAGACATTATCACCAGTTAAGGAAGTCAACAGAGAACAGTTATTGGCTTATTGGCTGAGTGAGTTTTGCATTGAATCAACACCTGAATATATTAAGTAAGGAAATGGGTAAGTGGGCTGTCCATAAGGTCTGCTGATACCTGAGAGGACTGTGTTTGTTCCACTGCAGCCTTCAAGGGAGGAGGTAACTGTCCCAGAGCAATGAGAGAGGCTGAAGATGAACATGGTACCCTGGTGAATAAATTCCCCTAAACTCCCTGCAGAGTCTTATGTATAGACTGTTACCCCTACTCTCAATCTTTCCATACGTACCTACTCTACATCCTTCCATCCGTTGTGAACGCTGAGTCTCACAATCAGTTTGAAAGAAATTCGACAACTAGTGTTCAAACATCCAATTGGTCAAAAGATGGCCGGGTTACCTTTTAGGGGTCAGATGACCAAGGTCAAGTTCAGTGTGACCATGTACATCCATTGATAAACATAATATTTATCTCAATCTCTCTGCTGATTAAGCCTATTTTAGCTGGGACTGTTACTTTTTTGGCGCGTGTGTAAGTTACAGTTGTTTATGTCCCACATATCTTTGTGGATGCATAAAGCATTGAATTGACCTCTAGACAACTGCTGGATCAGTAGCTTGTTGGGGATCAAATACATTTTTGCACCATAAGAAGCGCAGACTGTTGCATTTGCATCTCGATCTTCTCATTTCAATGAAAGTATATTGGCTGGTCTGTGTTCTTTCCTGTCGCAAGTATACATCTAAAAAAATCTGAATAACACATTTGCCTACATTCTTGGAAAAAATGCTCAAACATTAACAGCATTTGATGTAGAAGTTTGAATTTATTCATGATGATATGCAACAGATGGACCCAAAGACCAAGAGAGCAATAAAACAAGGTCCTAAAATAGCCTTTGCCTGCTGTCGCACCATGAATGGCAGAGAGCTTTTCCACACTGAACAACGATTTAATCGCTTGTGGACACAAAGCAGGAGCACCAAAGTCCAGAGTTAAGAAAAGCATCAATGACGCTGAAATAGAAACTACCTATTGAAAGTCCTTAAGCTACATGAGCATAAACCTTCCAAATTGTGTGTGTGTGTGTGTGTTTTTGTTCCTTTATCACAGCATTCGTTTATGAGTTTCTGTCAGAGATGATCCGTCCATAAATACACGACGGACTCACAAAAAAGGAAGAAGAAGAAGAAAAGAGATGATGACAGATTGATTAGAGAGAACTGATGAATGGCTGTGGTGTGGCTCCTCTCCTCCTCCAATCACAATCGACCGCTTTTCAAGTGCGAACAAGTTGGGCACTTGGAGGGCTGTAATTATAAAGCCTTAATCAGCAGGGAGCAGAATGGGAGTGTGTGTGTGTGTGTGTGTGTGTGTGTGTGTGTGTGTGTGTGTGTGTGCCGATACACTTTGACTAAGATACTCCTGCTGTCGGCTGCCTGGGGACTACTGACAACTAACTAACACACAGTCAGACACATACAGTATCATGGAGGATGGAGTGTGTGACAGAAAATGGGTTTAAAATGAGTGAGTGCATATGGTTTGAGATTATATGCAGTGAAAATGTTTGAGTGTGCAAGAGTCAGAATGGTTGAAAAATGAGTTAGTATGTCTTCAGATTGTGTCTGTGTGTTTGTGTAAGCTGGGCGTAAGTGTATCTGCATGTCCATGGTAAACCACAATATAATAACTGTGTGTCCATCAATAAATGTGTGTGTACAAGAACAAGCACAGTGTTATTATTATTAAGGTAGCAGTGAATCACAAGATTTATTTTCTCATTACCTTTTGTAGGGTTTTTCAGCCAGGTTAAAAAAAAAAAAAAAGTTGGCTGATGCCGTACACTTAACAGTGTATGTGTGTGTGTGTGTGTGTCATGAGCGTAATTCTTTTAATAGGATGTTTGTTGTGCAGTGTTTGCTCCCTCGTACACAGGAGTGCTTGTTGTCATTTTCTTCTTCATTAGTTCCTTTTGAGGCCACTTTGCTTTCATCTCCGCTTACATTTAGGGAAATCAATTCCTCATTACGCCTCTGAATGAAATGAACCTATTACCTTTTTGGCTTTCTTCTCCATTCACTCCTCATTATACTTCATTATTCCTCCAAACCCACACACACTCACCCCCATTGATGAGATGGGTGTTGCCTTTATTAAGTGATCTGCAGTTTGCTTGGGAGAGTGCAGAAAGTGAAGAGTAACTTAAGTTCAGTTGTGATGCATCAGCAATATGAAGCACAAAGTTCAACCCGAGAGGCCAATTTATGGGGGGCTTTCCCCCCACCTTTGCAGTTCCTAACACTTCAATTGTAATGACACACAAAAACTAACACACACACACACACACACATACATACATGCATATATGTGTACATATATACATATATATGTACACATATATACTGTATGTGTGTATATATGTATTATTTAATTTTATATTTTAATTTAATTTAATAGGAAGTCATTTAAAATAAAATTGCCATCTTAATGAGAAACAGAGAGAGAAGCAAGAATAACAGAATTTCCCCATGGGATCCATAAACTTGTTTGAATCTTGAATGAATAGACAGATGAAGACACATTTTTGATTTTTCTAAAACCTTATTTGTTAATATCCCCAGATACCCATATATGATGACATCCTGCATAAACCTGTGTGTGTGTAATATATTTCTAAGTACTGCACTACATACATGCCAAATAGTCAACAGTAAAAAGTAGCAGCAAAAACAAACATTTTACATTATGACTTCCTGTGATCCACAAGATTTATGGTACAGTACATTTATTTCCCAAGTAGTGAAGCTGCAGCATTTTTTTGCAATTAGTAAATCTATTTAATAGTAAAGACAATGATTTCAAAGAAACAACAAAAAACAGTGTGTGATCATTTCATCAGCCTTTCAAAGGTCGCACTTGATTCTTTGTCTCCTTTATATTGCTGAGACAGTTAATACATTAAAACTCGAGTAAGTGTTTCTCTCTAACCTCACTGTGCTTCCTCGCTCTCACATTCCTGACAAATGTGCTAATTTAATTCATCCACGGAAGCAAACGAGATGTTTGACTATTATAAGCTTATATCTGTCTTTCCGACCCGTCTGCTTAAATTTGAGAAATGGGTCGTAATACTTGATTTCTTGGTCTTTTAAATAAAGCATTCTGAAATATAGACACACGCTTGTTATTCAGGGTTTTGGTCGTTCAATTTAGTTCCTCTGCTTCTTCAAATTAAGACTAGATGCAGTCAGGCGAAAGGTTTTGCCAAACTACACATTACTTTTAGGATTGGTACCTGTGACATCCTCCAAAGGTCACGCCAAGCGGACTAATGCAATTTGAAAAAAAAAGAATTGCTTTTTCGAAGAGAATTCAATTTAAAGCCCCCTTGGTCACTGGTGTTAACTTTATAGGTGTCTATATCTGGTGCACTTTGCCAGCTAATGACTGACTATATAAATATTAGCATAGAAATGAAAACAGAGATCATGTGTGCCCTCTCTTGCCAATCTATATGCTAACATAAACGAACATCCTGCTGGCTCTGGCTTCATAATTAGCAGGCAGACATGCAGTATGCGGGAACATTTTGCCATAAGCCATGTTAGAATTGCATGATTAAAGCACATACAAGTGGATAATAACAGGAAGTCTTGCCTGAATGTGAGTAAATGTATGTGAAGTACAGGTTCACGATTTTTCACGTCTGGCTTCCACAAACAGCCAGGTGCTCGTTTGAACACCGACAGAAGTTTTTCTTGCCTAGTCTTTATAAAATGTGTAGCTAAAGTTAATATGAGTTTATTAAATCGAGTGTATATCTTCCAAAGTTGAAGTTGTTTTATTGGGAAAACAAAGTAGGAAACTAACAAAAAAGAGGGAATTTGGCACTGAAAGAGGCAGCAGCTTTGGAACACTTGAAGAATTGTGTGCCTATCGTTTATGATTCATCAGCTCCTAAACCAAATACACAACCTTAGAACAGCAGCTGTGTGTCACCTCTGTAACAATCACACAACATCAGGAAGGGCATGTGAACTAAGACATGCACATGCGTGTCCCTTTCTTTAATCTTCTGTTTCCAAACAACACCCACACTGAAACAGGAAGACTGTTTGAAGCTGATTGTTGGACACACCAGCTGTCCTCTGTTTATTGCTGTGCACCCATCCTGCGAAGGGGGTCATGCGGTGATGGCACGTCAGCCAAAACCCTGCGACTGTCAAAATGCATCTGTCTCTAAGTGAGAAGTGAGCCACTACAGCTGTTTTAAAAGGCGGGTTATTTCTTTATTGAACCATTGACAGGAAATGCAAAGAGCTAATTGGTGAGAACAAAGCATTAGTCTGGATGAGAGATCAATAAAAGATAAACTTCCTGAGTCATGGAAATGTGTGTTGTTCTGCTCCGTCTGCCTGTCTGGCCTTCTCTCTCCATGCACTCAGATACCTTTAAAGCTGCCTTCTCTTGCAGCACTGTAGTTATGCACTGCTAAATTATAGCGTGCATGTTGTTTTAACTTTTTTTTTTTTTTTTTTTTCAGAGGATTGCAAGTCTTCTTAAAATAGACAGCAGGCAATATTATGGCGCTGTGTTCCCAAGTGTGTGTGGCTGAGGAATGGATTTGTGAGCCACTGGACCCTGGGAGTCACGGAGCGGGGTATAGAAAGCATTTTAGGTGTCGATGTTGTCGTGATCTACAGCCGAGCACAGCCATGACTTGGCAGCGGGATGTGTGGAAAATCTATTGACGATGGCTCAGAGGCACAAAACATGTGTCCAAGTCATCACAACTCAGAGTGCGAGGGATGAGATTAAGATGCGAGCGGATAGAAGGGCTGAAAAATAGAAAGAGAGCATGCATGGCATGCCAGAATAACACCTGGGTCTACCTGTCCCCTGCACAATCAAATCATGGCGTAGTATAAAAGTGTGAGATAAAACGGTTAGTGGAAGCTGTGAAATCTGTAAAAAAAAAAAAACACAGACAGACAACCATTCACACCTATGAGCAACTTGCATGGTGCATGTTTCTGGACTGTGGGAGGAAACCAATGGAGACTCAGGCAGGTGGAACCTTCCAGCTGTGAAGTGGCAGTGCAAACCACTCCACACCTTACTGCCAGAATACAGGTGTGAAAAGTACATGCATGTGGGGATTTGGGAGTTGGACTAAATGAGCTGACAAGACCTCTTTACTACTTATCACTAACATAGTATCTTATATTTAATATGTATTTCATATTTATTTAATATGTATTTTGCTGTTTCAGCTGGTGTTGAAACATGTCCAAGATGTGTTAAATTGACTAAAATGAAGAAGACCAGTGTTAAAAATGGAGCGTTGTGGTCTTGTAGCATTGTGACAGGATTTAGTGCTGTGGAAATTTATATTATGCTGAATGTAATAAGACTCCAAGTGAAGGAAGCGTTGAGTTTGCATTAACAGCAAACAGCTGCAACAGCAAATCGCAAAAGGGGCAGATGGGGAAACAGGGAGAGGTCTTAGCATAAGATGGTAAAATACACTCATAAAATTTGAATCATTTGCAATTAAAGTATGTCTTCGCTACACTTAACGATTATTCATTCATTCAAAAAAGCCTTCTACATTTACACATTCATGTACATATACAGTGCTGTGCAGTTGCAAATCTGATGCATTTTTATATTGTCTTTGCTCTGAACCTCATTTCCATTTCTGGCTATAATATCTCCAGTGCCACATGGCAATGTTATGATACCAAATTTTGTGATTTACATATTTAAGCCTGACTTTAAGGATCACACTCTCCAGGTTGAGAAAATTATCTCTAAAGCTGAGGATGATAAGGGCTTTTGTCTAATACTGACGGTAAAAACAGATGTTTCTCTTACTCTAGCGAGAATCTATTCACCGTCCTCATCTCCTCACATTTGAGATGTGTTAGAACCCCCACGGCAAACAAAGCTCTTCCAGTCACAAGCACCGCAAGAAGTCACACTTCTGCTACACTACCGTGTTGGGCGGAAGATAGCGTACTGGGATGTCGCTCTGCTCCAATCACAGCCCTGCCTCCCTGTCACCATGGCAACCCAATCTCACCTGCAAAGGCAAGCTGGTTGTAGGAGGAATGTAAAAGCTTTGCGTATTTGTTTCATTCCCCGTTCCTCTTTTCTCTCTTTCTTTCTACCTGACGTGCCCTCCATCCATCTCTGCTTTCTATCAGCGGGTAACAGATGCCCAGGCAGTCCTCATAAATAACTCCAAATCACCATCTCTGCTGATGCATTCAGATGGAAAATCTTTGGGTACATATATAAGTCTCCCACATACACATAAGCAAAGGCCAGATGGGCCGAGTGACAGATAATACTGAGCGCTGACAACACATGGGCTGAAAAGATAAGGGACCACGGGAGGAGAAATGAGAAAAAGAAGAGAAGAAAAGAGAGAAGACGGAGGAGATGAGATGACAGGAGCAGACATCTGTCATTAGCCTTCTTTTATTATGATGTGCAGTCTTTTCTGGATATGGTTTGGCTGTGGTCTGACTTTCCACTAGTACAGTACTTTGGTACTGGGTTACATGCAGTGTATTCACGTCAGAAATGTGTCTACCGAGGGATAAAAGGTGGTGAAGAAGGAGTTGTGGCTTCTCCCTTTTCCTCTCATATCACCAGATTATGCTTTTGTGTTGCCGATGTTTTCAGTTTTGGTTTTATTAACTATTAGGTATTAGGTTAGTCAATCATTAGGCGGGGCAATCCCATGGACCATTGTGTGGTCTCCCCTGGGTTTTTTTCTTTATGTTGGCTGGGGCTCCCTTTTTAACCTTGCTTGTCTTTCTGCTGTTAAAATAGTTTGAACTTTATCAGTGTTGTGGTATTTTCATATGTTAAATGTTCTCTGAGCCATGGTGATATTAGGACCGTAACTAATGCCAAAATGCGAACACACACCCGATCCATTAGCATGTGATGCAGAAGGGGCTGGACAAAGTGGCAATTTTCAGCCCCTCGAGAATGAGAATGGGCTGCTCCTGGACGTACTGTGAATTCTCTTCTAACAACTTGTTTTCAAATTTCCCTTTATATACGACACTTTCCTCAAGCAAAGCTCGATCCTATAGGTCTGATCAAGTAGCCTATTGCATCCAAATGAAAAGGTCAGGTGAAATCATACAGTATATGGACCAACCACATGTAGTCCAACCTAAATAACTGTATACTGTAGGTGGCTTGACCCATCGGAGCATCTCTTGAAATAGTGTCCTGCTGAGAAGCACAAGTAAAAAGCAATCGCCAGGCAGTTCAAGCTGTGCTTTTACACCGCCCATTAGCTCCAGCACCTTTTTTTTTCTCATCCAATATTCTCTATGTAGCTCCTGAACATCCTTGATGTTCTTGAGTCACTCTTTCTCTGTTTCCCTCCCTTCATATCTTCCCTTCAACTGCTCTCTTTCCCCTCAGAAAGTGTCCAGACATTATGTGTCCTGATGTGACCTGGCCAGACACCACAGACGCTACATTGTGGGATGTTGAATGTGTGTGTAATCGAGAGAAAGAGGGAGTGTGGGAAAGAAACAGAAAGAAAGAGACACACACATACAACCAATACATGCACACATCTGAGCCATAATGGGTCAAAAACAAAGGGCCAAAGCACCATGTCACTTCAGTCCTTCCTTTCTTTCCCATCTGATCCAGAAACAGTCCAGATTAATGGTCAAGCTGTATAAAATGTGTGCTCTGTTTTCAGATGACCTGTCACCAAAAGCCTTCAGACTCTACATCACCTCAGTCTAGCCCTGACCTAACAACACATTTTCCTGGTTAACCAGATTGCTAGCTTAGGACCAAAAACAAACAGGGGAACAGAAGATTCCTCTCTTGAAGCTTCCACCTATTCCTTTCACTATTTTAAATAAGCAGACAGAGACGACCAGACTTCTTCCATAATCGTCTTCAGTGCTGTGGAGAACATGACGTTGTTCATGTTGCTGAAACTGAGTGTTTCCACTAAACCCTGGGATGGACTCATCCCATTTTATCCCAACCCCAACAAATGTAGTCTTTAAAGGAGCAGAGGAGAGAATCAGAATAAGACACTTTGCTATGATGTAACTTTTTTCCTATGTCTACATGGTACTGGGAATCTCTTCCTAGTACTGGAAGCGTACTGCGCCACTTCCTGTTTCTGCACACTCTTGGGTTTCTATCGAAGGACTGTTTACTTATTAATTGCAGCTCTCAATTTACTTTTACCATTAGTTTGCCAAAACAATGTCGGACTCCATAGTTTTCTTTGGACCCCTGCCATATCTGACGAGTGACGACATGTCTACTACGCTTGTAGTCTTTCAACCGCTGGCTGTCTAGGTGGTGTCCAGCAAACGATGTGGGCTACATAGACAATTGGAAACGTTTTTGGGGAAAAACCTGGGCTGATTAGGAGAGATGGCATCCATCCTACTTTAGATGGTGCAGCTTTCTTATCCAGAAATATGGCTGGTTTTATTAGACAACCAAAAGAATGACAATCCAGAGTTGAGCCTAGGATGCAGAGATCCAGTCCTACACGCCTCTCTGCAGTGTCCTTACAACCGTCACCCCCCCACAACTCCAACATACCTATAGAGACTGGGTCTGTTTCCCGACCAACTAAAGTACATAAACCAAAAACGACCATTTCACAATCATGATAACCTAATAAGAGTTAACACTACTCCTCTTACAGAACAAACCCCCAAAACTATTAAATGTGGATTATTAAATATCAGATGTATATAATATAAATGACTTAATAATCGATTCATCAATTCGATTTATTTTGTCTCACTGAAACTTGGTTGCAGCAGGAAGAATATGTCAGTTTAAATGAGTCATATTAATTATCATGTTCCTAGAAGCACAGGCTGAGGTGGAGGAGTAGCAGCAATCTTCCATTGTAGCTTATCAATAAATCCTAGACCTAAACATAGTTATAACTCATTTGAGAGTCTTACTCTTAGCCTTTCACACCCAAACTGGAAAACTCAAAAACCACTATTATTTGTTATCGTGTACCGTCCTCCAGCCCCTTACTCAGAGTTTTTGATTGAATTTTCAGATTTTCTATCTGATTTAGTTCTTAGTACAGATAAAGTCATTATAGTGGGTGACTTTAATATTCATGTAGATGCTGACAGTAACTGCCTGAGCACTGCGTTTAATTTATTATTAGATTCAATTGGTTTTTCCCAAAATGTAAATAAACCCACTCACTGTTTTAGTCACACGTTAGATCTTGTCCTTAGATATGGAATTGAAGCAGATAATTTAACAATTTTCCTCACAACTCTCTTCTGTCTGACCATTTTTTAATATCATTTGAATTTACAATAACAGACTATAAAGCAGTTAGGGAAAAATTCCACTATAGCAGATGCTTAAGTGTAAAAGCTGTAAACAAATTTAAAGAAATTATTCTTTCATCATTTGCTTCACCATTTGTCAATACAATGGAAAGTAAGAACAACCCCCGGTTTCTGTTCAGCACTGTAGCCAGGCTGACTAAGAGCCATAGTTCTGTTGAGCCTAGTTTGCCCTTAACTCTGAGCAGCAATGACTTCATGATTTTCTTTATGAATAAAATTGTAGCTATTAGAGAAAGAATTCAACAGATCCTCCCCCAAAATATTACAGATAGATCTTCATGTACAGCAGTGCTAGAGTCATCGATAAGGCCCCAAACCCTGTTAGACTGCTTTTTACCCATAGATCTCTCTGAGCTAACTTCAATTATTAGCTCATCTAAACCAACAACCTGTCTGCTAGACCCTATTCCAACTAAGCTGCTCAAGGAAGCTTTACCCTTAATAGATACATTCGTATTAGATATCAATCTATCTTTAGAAACAGGCTATGTACTCAATTCTTCTGTACCTGTCGATCTTTTTCAAACTGTCTCTCACTCTCCCAGATCTGGTGATGCTGCATTCTTTCTGTAACTGTTGGTCAGTAAAATGGTTCTCAGCCTCTCTGGTCTATCGATGCTGAGTTTGTAGTCTCTTTCTCAGCTTGTTCACCATTTGCACCTTGCCCTCTGCCTTTATAAGCTTTTCCAGCCAGCAGAGTTTTGCACTGTTTGTTGTGCTTGATGCTTTTCATGCTTTAGTTTTTCTATCTGTTGCATCATGCTCCCTCTGTTTCTGTAGGCTGTCATTACGATGCTGAGTGTTATGCGGGGGCTGACATGCTTGGCCAGTGCTGAGCAGATCAGATACAGTTCACTAGGAATTAGTCCACTTTTTTCACAAGGCCTGGCAGTGGCCAAGAGTCAAGGCAACCAGGTTATGAAATGTCAGAGCTGGACTACTTGGACTACTTTGGACAACATGGCCCCCACCTTCTTCAGCACACCCGCCCAGTTCTGCCTCTAAAGCTCCACACTCTCTAGATAAACTGATAAGACTTTAATTCCTCCTTTGGCCCAGGTCCTCAGGAAGACCAGGACTATTCTCACAACTGCAATATAAATATGAATACTCCTATTCTATCTTCCAAAATCCAGATATTCTTATAATTCAGGGACATCCCAACAATCCTGGATAAATATATTTACAGCTAGAAATGTGTCTAAGTGTACAATTTTTGGTTGGTATGTCTTTGGTTGGAGGTAAGAGATAGAGATAAACAATTCAAACTTTTTACTCAAACTCTATTTTGCAGTGAAGCTGCTACATCAAATCATAAAACAGCTCCAACTTAAAGGTTTGCAAAGGGAAATGTGCATGTACTGGTGTGTGTGCCCAGTTCTTGCTGAGTCAGTGATGAGGAAAGGTTTGTTTGTCCGGCTCTGCCAACTTGTCCGCCCTGACCCCTCTGGGGAGACATGAGAAGAGTCTTTGAGTTTCCGTCAGAGCCGCCAGCTGAGCAGGCTCTGCTCTGCCATCCCGCACTGTGGAGTCTGCACCAGGCCAGTGGCACGGTGCATCACTCTACATGCCAAGCCGACCACGCGTAATAACCATGGCTGACTCCCCAGACATTTAAACCCAGATGGACACAGAATAGGAAAGAGATGCATAAAGGGAAGTAGAAAGAAAAGGGAAGTGATGTGGAAAAATGAGTAGGAGTTGTGAATAATGGCTGCATAATTAAAGAGGTAAAACTGCACAAAAGGGTATTTGCACGAAACTGAAAAGATGTAAAGCTTTAAAGATATAAACCTCTAAAACAGCAGACTCGATACATCTAATGAAAGACGCTAAAAACAGATCCCTGATTGGGATTACATTTTGTAGGCTTTTTGAAGATTGCTTTTGGTACTTTTCATTTTCCTCAAGATGGGCACAAAATGGAGACATCACAGGTGTCAGGTTTTGATGTCAGTGTCTCCGAATCAAAGAGGCTTTTATCTGGCACCACAACTAACCTTCAACATTCATACAGAGAGAAATCCATCAAGAAAGAGACACAGAGACAAGTATCTACACCCACAGGAGCAGAAATGAGACCAAAACGAAATCAAGGACAAGACATTTATGGCATACATTGGATGTTTGAAAGGTATACATAAAGAATTCAACACAATCCAGCAAAAAACACACAACCCTAAATTACCCCTAATGCAATCAACAGCATCTCTTTGTTGCACCCTTTTCCCACATTCTCAGATTTACCAAAATGGGTCCACTTGATCAAAGAGGCCCTCCTACAATGACCAGAATACCAAAGACCGATGACATGAGTCAAAATCCAAAAAAAGAGGATGGAGGAAGAAGAAGAAGAAAAAGAAGAGGTAAGATGGAAATTCCCTTCCAGTAGTTGGTGTAGAACAAGCAAGTTGCAATGTTTCCCCAGCAGCTGTTTAATGAAATACAGCTCTGGCTTCCACTGCTTAATTAAAGCCATGATTCACGTCTGGTAGCAGTCTGCAGTACATCTGGCAGCGGAGGACACCAACACACATTCTTCAGTTCCCTCACATACACTCACACACATAAATGTACATGCTGTACGGAGGTCTGAGTGCCTCACCATGCCCTGTTACTTTCCCTAACTCCCAAATCAATGTGTTGACTTTCCCACGGAGTACGACACCCATCACACACACGTGTTGCCTCATCCTCTGCAGGCCAGTACAGTATGTCGCACTGGCTCCTTGCACTGCAGAGGAAAACACTGATTGTGATATCTGGTCTGCAAGCAGATCAGTCACCACCTAAAAATGCCCCAACTCCCTCCGGCTCCACTGTTACTAATGCCCAAATGTGGTTAACCGGCGATTCTCACACTCTCCACGTCCTGCTCGAGGCTAAAACCTAACAACAAAATCAATATTTATCGGCAGCGGCTGTGTGATTACATTCCCATCTCCGCCTGCTGTTCGGGGCCTGTAGACAAGCAGGGGCAGCCTTGCATATTGACCACAGGGAGCTGTTCCTTTTCAACGATACACTCAACATGCCAGCATACAGCATACCTACACAAACACAGTGAGGCACAGGGGAGCAGCTAAGGACTTTAAGATCCTCAGTACAGTTACAATGCAGAGACCCCACTCACCCCCATCCCGTCTCATGTATGACATCCAACGCTGCTCTTGTGTTTTTTATGCAATTACTCAATTTTATCGGGCTATATCAAACACTGTGTCTGGAAAATAGCTCACCGTCTCATTTCACATGATTAAGATCTTAGATTACACACGAAATTATAATTATTTGGCCAGAAGGAAGTAAAGGCATTTTCTTACACCAGTGTTTGTACTGTTCTTCCAAAATCAATTGGGAATTTTACTACTTTTAGGATCATAAACATAAGATAATGTATTTGTTTAGCATCTAGGGAATAGATTTTATAAACCAGCTACTCGCTGTGGGTTTTCAATCAAACAAAAAAAGGAAATTGTGAAATTGTGCCTATGCAATAGGGGACTATTTTTAGCAGCAGATTAGTCCACATTTGGTCTCTAGTGAGACAGCAGGAATTTAGTTAATATAAACTACAGAGTCATACAGAGTGATACACATGCTCATGGTAATGAAGGAACAGGACAAGTGGCTCCAAGGCCAGAAGAATGTAAAGTAAATGCATTAATTTATTTTGCATGTTGGAAAATAATTTGTGTCCTAAAGAGGATCTTCTTTAGATGATAAAAACCATTTAACACATGACCTTTATGATGTACTTCCAGTGGCGCCAGTGGACTAGAGTCTACTATTCAGCTAAGCCATAGTGGAGCTAGGCATTCATCTTATTAAAGAGAACATCTGTATAGCATAAAAGGCTCACTGCGCAAAATGCAGATGCATGTTGGAAATATTGTGGATGTTTCTGTACAGTGATTGTGTAATCTGTCCTTGGAAAACAGAGGAGATCTTCTGCTGTGGATTCATCTCACAGTGTTTTTGTTTGCAGTAGCATATATTTATGTCCCTTAGTTGAGAACCTGACATCTGCGAGAATTTGTGACCATGAACTAGGGGGTGTAACAGTACATAGACACATGACATACCTGGGATTTAAAGGCACAGTTTGGTTCATCAGAAATGGAAGAAATACAAGACAGACTAGACTAGACAGAAATTACCTGTCCTATATATTATAAACTTATGTAAACATAGATTTGCTGCTATAAAAACACTGACATTGAAAAGGCTGTTGAAATAAAGAAGACAGCATTTGATGTTCATATTTATTCACTTACGTGGTGCTGCTCCCAATGTTTGATATTTTGAGGTGTTGTGACTTGGGCAACAGTTTCATATTAGCTCGATCAGCATAAAATCACAAACAGGGGTGTGTCAGTTTGGCAAATGACTTTGTGAAGGACGCTCTTGTGTCTTCTCACTTATCTCTGTTCAAACATTGCTCCTCCACCCTCAGAGCAAAATAAGAGGCTGTGGAACATGTTTCAAAATGGAGCACAAGGACAACTTCTGAGAAAAGTATGGACGGAGCAGGGATCAGGTAAAGGGAATTGGGATTCACCTTGCGTGTTTGCACTCTGATCACCTGTGTGAGCTAAGACTTGGAAAATGTTCCACATGCAAAAAGCTTTTCTTAATTACTGTTAAAGACTGTGTTTGGGACACATAACTCCACCAGTCCCAAATTTGTGCACCTTTACACCCCTACTATCAATAATGTTCACATTAAGATTGACATTTGTTTTGCTCCCTATTAAGAGGGCTCAGAGATTAGATAAACTGCCATGTGTCATTCTATTTCTCTCATATTCTCCCGCCTTCTAAATTCAAACTAAAGGTACTAAATGAATCCTCAGCAACCTGAATATAATTTCAAAGTTTTATCACCAATTATTAACATTTTTGATCTTTATTAAAGCTCACTCACATTTCTTTAACTTTCATAGACATTTCTGGCTCAAGTGGCCTAGGGCCTGTGGCCGGAAATCTTTGCTGCGCACATGAAGTGGCAGCAATCAATGGAAAGGTTTACAGAAGCCAGTGAAAGTTCTGTCCACAAAAAATGGCTCAACAAAGACTGAAGCTCCTCAGCTCTTACTGTTCATTTAAAGGAAAAACGTTCTACAGGACTTTTTTTCACATTTGCTGCATTTAAGCCTGCCAGATTTTAACATCCGCTTCTGTTTGGAGCTCCCAATTAAGTGCTGACGCTTTTTACCCCACACACAAACACACACACACACACACACACACACACTTTAAAATCCAGCACAATCACAACTGAAACTGTGAAACTGACACTATGTGATTACACCAGAAACATGATGAGAACCAAAATGTGGCAGTATACACTGGAACCAAAGACCAGACCGATGGACACCTGTCAAATCCTGCATTAAACAGCCTGATCAACCTAAGACACATTTTACGTTGTGTGGCAGGCAGATGTTGGGGTGCAGACAGTTCCTGTCATTAGTGTATTGGCCTTTGATTCATGAGAAGATGAAGTGCTCTGGGACTGAGAGGAACATCTGTGAGACCATCATCTGTTAAATGCAGACATCTGCACCAAAATACGCTGCACCTTTCACCCATTTGTGTTTTAACATGTGGACACACACTTCCTGCATAAGATTTTATGGCATGATTTGACTTAAAATGGTTACAATCCCCTATCGCCTTACAACAGGAGTTTCACAGACACAGCAGCCTTATTTTCTCCAGACAGGAAAGTGTTTTCCTTTTTTTAAGGGGCAGAAAGGAGGTGGGGTGACAGCACTTTTCTCGTATGCAGCACTGCCAGTGTGTGTCTCCTATTAGAGACTGAGTCATTGTCTTTCACATGTTTTAAAAAAGGGGGAGTCCTCTCCGATGACAAGTGCAGAAGAGTGCAAAGGGATGCAAAACTGGAAGCAGATAGGTCTGCAGGGGCCTCACACGCACACATTGAACTATGAGAATGTCCCACTGTGTCCATTTATGACTTAATGGCCATAACTGTTGTGTGCTTGTGTGTGTAAGTTTGTGTTTTTTTCTATGTGAACAAACGATTTCAGACAAGGCAAGAAAAAGGGCAAATCTTGCTGATGTAGGTTAACTTCTTTTACATGATGTCTTAGATCTCAAAAGTGTGTGTGTGTGTGTGTGTGTGTGTGGGGTGTTTTTGTTAATGTGTCCTTCGTGGGAGCCCTTTCATCGGCTCCCTAAAAAGTACAGAATCCAGACGCTTGTGCAGATGGTCATCAACTCAGACTAGTAAATGAGGAGCCCTCAGCCTCTGGCTGCTGCCTCAGCTACCGTCCAGACGGGTGAGCAACACAGGAACTCGGCTCCCTCTTACTCACACACAAATTCAGTGATGATACATGGTGAATATATTCTACCATGTTTGGTTGGTTTTACTTTGTACAAGCATGTGCAACGGACTTTAGTTGACAATTGACTGTGACCCATCCACTCTTACACAGAGGTTTAGGATTCCGATGTCTCACTTTAGACTATTATCAATTTCAAATGTCAATAACATTTTTTAGACATGTTAATATTGCTGGCTTTGTATTTAGCATCCATGTCCTCTTATGACAGTAAATTTACTACTGCATTTCCTCATCATTTAAAGTTCCACCATCAACGGGCGCCATCACTAAGGATTAAAATTCATCTTCGAGTCATTTCCAATAGTCCTAGTAGTAGTAATAAAAAAGTACTAGTAGTAAAAAGTAATTCCAAAAAGAAAACTGGGAATGCTTCAGCGCTGAAAGCATTTTCCAAACAAAGCTAAAAAAAACTAGAACAGTTGTTGCTGAAATAGCTAAAAATGTATAAAAGCCAGGAAGGTGGCCAAAGGGTGCTATTAAAATAAGGGATAAATTACTTGTCATCATTCAGATCAGGCCGGTATTCTTCTGTCTTCTGTCCTGTTCTTTTTTTGTGCTTGCGCTTGTTTGATACTATTTTCATAGAGATGAAAGAGAGAGAGGGGAGATGGGCGAGAGACACATTTGGTTGCATACAGACACGTGTCAGAAAAGACTCAAAACTTTGCCTCAGAAACAGACCAATAAATAAAAAAACTACGAGTCATATTCAAAAACTTTCTTCACTGTGAGCGGCAGAACGCTTCAACTAACACAGTGCTTTATGTGAAGAAATTGTAAAAAAATTAAGTCACGGTCGCATCTGGATCTGTTCAGAAAATCTGTGGAACGGCTTTTAATGGGGGGAGTTGGGTGGTACTTTCTGTGCTTTTGGCAAAATTCTTCGAAAAATGTAAGCGTCATCAAAATGGGAAGCACATTTTCTGAAAGCTGACAATTTATGTACCTTTTTTTTTTTAGAATTTCTCTGTGAAAGCTAAAAACTGAGAGAAAAAAAAAGGAAATGTAATGTTTAGATTCTCAAAGAACTTGGTTGGGTTTAAGAAAAGACTGAGGTCTAGCTTTACAGAGATAAAGCTAGTCACTTCTCGCTAAACATGTCTACATCTCTCTAACCTTCAACAAAGTGCTTTTGGGGCTTAACATATCCACAAACAGGGCTCTGGATTCAAACCCGGGTCTCAAGTGTGACAGTCCATCACCAAGCATTTCTGTCTCCCCTTCAGTTAAATTCATTCAAAAGATAAGATAATGGTACTTGCAAACTTGCCCTTTAGTTCCATAGAAGAGAGGGTTTCGTATAAAAGAAGAGATGAAGGTGCTAAATTCCTCACATGAACAATTTTTATTTAGGTTAGCTACATTTTAAACAAGCAGAAGTTTATGCCCTCAGAACAGTGTGACGTATCTTATGTCATCTATTTGGGTCATGTCCTCTCTGAGCAGCAGAACTTACTGTATGATAACATCAACTATGGAATTGTTCTGGGTTAGTTGATCCAAATATCAATAAATTAGAACATCTTCGAAAAGTCATAATAAGAGATACATTATAGAAGATTGTTATGCTTGTTATAGCAACATCACTGAAAATTGGTGTCCTTGTGATTTTTGCCCATTTACCTGAAAATAAAAATAACAGGCCACTGAAGACCATAATAACATCTTAACTGCGTCTTCACAATGGTTTTAACACTGGGAGATTGTAACAATGGCCAAGTCCTACATGTACATGATTAGTTTGAAGATTAAAGCCGATTCGAAAAATTTGTCCGAAAAAAGTGTTGAACATTTAAGTCGAAAACATATTGGTCTGTTTTTAGTCCAAGACTGAATGAATTCTGTCAAAACGTCAGCAAACTCCTATTAGGTAAGATTTTATCTAATGGATTTTGGGTTGATCTAGGTGGATTTAGGTTGATCTTATTCTGTAATTAAGTAGTCCTTAGGGGTAGTGTTGTACTAAACCAAGTTAAAGCCATACAGTAAGTGTTAAACGAGGTTATACACTATTTAAGACATGTGTAAAGGAAAAATTAGGAACTAATGTCATTGCAACACAGGCTCACTGCTGTATCGTGATTGGATGGTCATGATTTAAAGTTATTCCCATCTTGTCTGCATCCTGTCTACACTGTGGGAACAAGGTCAGTGATGAATACATTTCGTCACAATCAAAACCCCTCACCAGGTGTGAATCAAATGAGAAACACTTCATTTTAACACATCCTCTTTAACGTGAAACACATTTACAGTTTCTGAAAAGCTCCATGCAAAAAGACATTTACAGAGTAATTCAAGGAGTAAAACCCATTTCTCTGATTATAGGGTCTTATAGTTGAGGTCACTGACCCCAACAAGTCAGACCTCCCTCCTTGCAGCAGTTACAGTTGACACTACTGCCACACACCAATGAAGGTGAGGAATTTTGAGTTTCCCTCACAAATTCCAGATGGGAATATGTCATTCTTTCTGCAGACTTTGCCATTCCTTGCTTTAAAGTAGTTCATGTCCATTGTAATGAAATCTCTCTCTCTCTCTCTCATATACACACACACACACACACACACACACACACACAAACAAATGCTGGCATTTTAAACAAGGGGATTCAGGTCTGTCTCTGAGTCAGCGGCCGAAGCCACAAGGATGTTGTAAAAGACGTGAAATGTGAGCATGTGACTTTTAGGCCTGGGTGCACAAGCAGGTTACCAGTCAGTGAATGATAAAAGACAGTACAGTGAGCGAACAGAGCTGTAGTTTTGGCACACACACACACACACACAGAGACTCCAAAATATCCCAGAGGCAGTTCACAAAGAAACCAAACAGGCAGCCTGCAGAGTAAACTGCCTTGTTCACTGTGTATATCTCTTTGCCTTTAAAGGAGCAGCACAGACTCAGCCTGAAGAGTCGGGCTGGATCTGTCAGAAGTACTAAGCAAGCGGCTCAACCTTAACTTAAGAGAGATGAGATGGAGATGTTAAGGATGCAGGTCCATGAGCGACCAGTTGGCCCTTTAACCTGTGATACAACAACAGGTGTAAAAACCTCTATTTGGCCTAAATGACCTGCATCTTCCCGCCAGGCTCTTGTGTGTGTGTGTCCATAGGGGTATGTGATGAATAAAATGACAGTTTCTGATGCTGGACAGCATTGAAAAATTGAATATAGTTCCAGTCCAAAGTTTTTTCTATGGTTTATTCAGAATAACAAAGACTTCCATTCTTGAGCATCTGCTGAGTTTATCATTTTTAAATGCTTTTGCAGCAGTATTTACCCTCGAAAACTCGCAGGAGCACGTCAGAAATGGCAACAATGAGAGCAGAAGACAAAGACAATGCTAGTGTCTACATTTAAGAGACTCGGTGTGGACATTTTCAGTAGGTGATGCACCCTGATCCTATTTGCCTCCAATTTTCCTTTGTTTTGCCTCCAGCTAAGTTTGGAAAATTCAGAGTAGGCAATTATTTTTCATTTGTTCAGACAGCGGTAAACATTCACTGCTCCTGCTCTGCTCAGTGCCCCACACGTGGCTGTTTTTTTTACACTAATGTGAACATGCCATACCTGCATGCTGACAAGCAGTTTACATTTCCAGTGCCACTGGCTTTCTGTTTGCTTTTGACAGTTCACTTCCAAACCAAAATCTAATTTGGCGAGCTCTCAAACTACTAGGGGAATACAACGCTGCAGGGCAGCACTGTTCTCCTACTAACTCCAGGTATGTTAAAATAAAGTAAAAGTAAAATGTGAATCACAGCAGAGTTTGACAATGAATATGCACCCAAACATGGCTTTTCTTGATGTTTTACTTGGAATAAATTACAGTCCTTTAAGTTTTGCCTAGTGAGTGTGTGTGTGTGTTCTGTACCATACAAAAGGTCGTGACCCCACTGGTCCTGGAAGAGACGTGGGAGTTTACTCTGGGGGGAGATGAGATTCCCAGGCCTGTTAAAGATGCCTGAACCAGGAAGACGGTGCTTGAACAACAATGCTGCTTATTGTGTGTGTGTGTGTGTGTGTGTGTGTTTGTGAGAGAGAGAGAGAGAGAGGGTGGACAAATAGGCAGTGAGAAAATAGGAGAAAATTCTAAGTTATGAAATTACGAAAGACTGACAAAGTCATTTAAAAAGAAGGTAAACAGACTAAGATAAGAGGGGTTATAAGGGAAGTCAACAACACTAAACACACACACACTTCTCTCTAGTATCTATCTCACCTGTGTAATCATACATAAATACACAGTGCGTCATTAAAACTCATATTCATGCTGCTGCACAAACACTCTGCTTCAGACATCTCCTTTTCAATCAGAGCGCACAGGATGCAGCACCCTGTCATCACCACTACGAAATAATAAAACAGCCACTGTGAGGCCTGTGTGTGTGTGTGTGTGTGTGTGTGTGTGTCTCAGGCTTGAAGCTGATGCAACAGCTGTAGAGACTGGCTCGACTCGGAGAGCAGGATCCAGAGATCGCCGACAGGACTTTAATTAAGCCTCAGTTCAATTTTTACTATCCAGATGATTATTAAACGATGTATAGTAGAACATAAGTCTCCTCCTGTGCAATGTTTCTGCTATACAACACAGATTTTTATTAGCTACATAATTTCTAACTACAGGGTCCTCTCAAACAGAGGACCAATAGGATCAGTTGCCCCAAATAACAAAAAGACCCATATTTTCTCAATAACTTCATGCAGGATGAGTGTATGTGTTAATCTGGATACTTTTTAGTCAGATTACTTCTTTTAGTGGAACCATTTCTTTCTAAGACAGTAGTTCTAAAGAAAAAGTGAAAGAACTGTAAAAAACATGAAACAACATCAGTTTATAATCCTGTAACCACCACAACTTAAATTATATTCACCACCAGCGATTTGGTTTAGAGACTGAAGTTTAAAAGTTAAAACCTAAGCAGGTAGAAGTTCTGTTTTAAATGAACAGTCGGACATTTTAAGACATACGCTTGTTTCAGTTTTTGCAGATATCTAAATGAGAGGAACAATTCCACGCGCTAGCAGCCAGCAGAAAGTTAGATAGGCTTTGTAATAGGGTTGGAAACAACAAAACTAGCCCTGTCCAAAGGTATCCACATGATGTGAAAAAAAAGTGTTGTAGTCAAGGCCACCTTACCGAGTCCAAGACCTAAGTATATATCGAGACCAGGGCCAATACCAATACCAAGGCAGGGCAAGACCAAGACAAGACCCTAAGACCAGACACACAGCAAATACTGCACAAATATATATAGAGAGAGATTTGATTAGTCTGGTCTTGGTAAAAGTTGGTCTTGACTACAAGTCTATTGTGTCAAGCTGTGTGAAAATGGTAAATGTTCTGCACTTATATGGCGCTTTTCTACCTATTGGCACTCAAAGCGCTTAACACTGCTTCTTATTCACCCATTCACACTCACAATCACACACACACTCACACACGGATGGGGGAGCTGCTATGCAGCTGGCCAACGCTCACCGTTGGGGTTCAGTGTCTTGCTCAGGGACACTTCGACATGTGTCCCTGAGGAGCCGGGGATCGACCCAACAATTGTGGGATTGGTGGACAACCGCTCTACCTCCAGCCCCACAGTCGCTCCAACTCACGGGCAAACTCCCCTCGAGGTCCCTCGATCCTATGTCAAAGGGCAATACACTGAAAGTTGCTCCCATGGGTCACGCGAGCACCTTGCATGGCAAACACCTCCATACGTGTGTGAGTGGGTGTGTGTGTGTGAATGGGTGAATGAGAAGCAACATTGTAAATTACTTTAAATAAAAGTGCTTTATATTTACCATGACACTTACACATTTTGTTCTGCTAGTTCACCCTTACACATGAGCTACATCTATGATTTCTGTAGCCTGAATACTATTATCTTAAAAAGTTAACCATGATACCAACATACATCGAGTATGCTGGTATCATTTTAAGTGAGGTGTTGTATCACATGCTGATTTGCTTTGTGTCGAATAGAAATATTCATTGCTCACCATTCACCAGCAACACAGGTGACGCTCACAGACCGACAGTATGACTCCTGCATCAGAGATGCGACAGCTCATGTGTTCAGTTTCATGGTGGTGTGGGTGAGATCCTGTGTGCAGCTCATACTTTCCCCAGATGACTCTTATACCACATCATCACCTGTAAGTCCTGAATGTTCTCTTTCATTGGACCTTTAACCTCAACAACCGATACTGCAGCACTGAACCTACAAGTCATCAGCTGCAGCACTGTAACCTGACAGATGTATTATAGGCACAATTAAATAAAAACAGACAACATAAACTCAACCAGAGCCCTGCAGACCCTCTGTCTCCAACAGGAGCATTACAGGATTATCATTTTTCTTAGGACTGATCCAGTTTCTCTTCAAGGAAAGCCAAAAGCCAGAGAGCCCAGAACCCATATTACCTTGTCTCTCTTCAGTAAATCTATTGTACTGTGCGCTTTTGCTTTGCGCAAATGATGCAGGTTTCCTGAGTCGCGCACAGACATCCATGGGCGTGATTTATTAAACGGTGGTTTGGCAACGTCTAATCTCACAGTTTACGCAAATTGAGTGATCATTCTCCTTCTGGACCCTCTGCTGAATGTTTCTTCAATGTAATGCGATACATAATTCATAAATGATCTCCGTGCGCAGATCAGAGAGGACATATAGGTTTTAAATGCTCCCTAAAGATTTATTTTAACACATGGACTCTACATTGATGTTTTTATTATAGCTTCCTCTTTGCTCTCGATCCAGATGGCGAGAACCCCTGGTAGGATCTAATTTGCATCGCCTCATGCTGCAAGTGCCCACTTTGCCAAAACCCCGCAGCCGCCCGTCGCCAAGCCACGTTTCTAAAGACAAAAAGCCTTTACTGCCATTGCCACTTGTCCGCTCGGCGGCTATTCCTCACATCCAATCACACCCACCAGCAGGAAAGACCCGCTCAACAAAAGCGCAACAAGACAGTCAATGCCGAGTCTTGTAATGGTGCCACATGAACTAACAGACTCCTGCTACATGATTTACAAGTATCATTTATTTATCAGCTGCGTTAGTGAACTGTCCGGGCACATCGGTGCCAATGTGCCAGGAGGCTGCGAGACAAGATGCCATTCATCAATACACACACGAGAGCGAAGAGAGAAATCCTACCTGGTTGGAACATACTTTGGAAATAAAAGATGACCAGAATAAAGGATCCCAAACAAGTGGCAAATACCATCCGGCATATCCTGCTCATCCTCATCACTTCGCTCAGAGTCTGTTTCATGGCGGGACGGTGGTGAGGCTGGAGGGTGCTGCTCGCTTTGTGAGAGGGGGGGGGGGGGGAAATGAAGGGCCGGTTTGTTGGAAGCTCTGCTGGTACTGATGAGGATTGTCCTCTGGTCAATGAGCTGAACGTATCCAACACGGGGCGTACCACTGCTGGGCTGTGGGAGGGGGGCGGGGAGGGCAATGACGGCGTGATGGCACCCCGCTTGGTGGAAATGGGCGCGTCCAGATGTGGGCTTCTGTTCAAAGGCGCATGGATCCCATAGGACAGTGGTGGATGAAGTACTCAAAAACTATACTTGTACTATATTAATACTTTAGTATTAGTATATTAGTACTTATACAAGTAATGTACAAGTAAACAAACAATAATGTATTACTCAATTAAAAGTAGGTAAGTACATATTAAGAATATTTTACTTAAAGTATTAAAAGTACAAGTACTTGACTATTGTTTCTCTGTCCTTTTCTGTGGACTTCATGTTTGGGGCGACAATAACTAATTAATAGTAATAGACATAAATGATGGCTTGAAGCTGATGAGCTATATGATTTTTCAGTTTTATTTATCGCCAAGTTCGAGTTCAGGAAGACAAAGAGTATAATTACTGCATACCAGTTCAATTTGAATACTGATAATATGTAAAACAACAACAACAACAACAAGTATGTTAAATAAGAGAAACTGACACAGACACAGTGCCTGTCTGTCTCTATAGTGATTCATTTTCATAAAAAAATGGAAAAAAGTGTTTTGATATGAAATGTAAAGTGACGTGATTTTAATGCAATTTTTATCAGAAATGTAGTGAAGTAGTAGTACAACGTTGCCATAATTAAATCTACTTAAGTAAAATGGGAAATGGTCACTAATATAGCATTTTACAATGTTGATTCCCATTCACACACACTCACACACCGATGGCGGTGGCTGATGCAAGGTGCTCACCTGACCCACCTGGAGCAACTTGTCTTGCCCAAGGACACTTCGACGCGTAGCCGGGACCGAGGATCGAACCACTGACCCTGTGGTCCATGGACAACTCCTTTACCAACTGAACAATAATGAAAAACACACACATACAAAAACAATTATAATAAAATTCTGTTAACATACAGTTGAGTGTAAATTGATGTTTTTTTAAAAGGAACTAACACTGAAGCCTATAATTTAGTTTATGGATTAAATATGCTATATAAAATGTGTAATAATTGTCTATAGCTGCTAAAGTCAATGCATTGTAAAACTCAACTAATCATCTCTCATTAACTTAAATTAAAGCATTTTAGAATTTCATGTTAATTCAACTTTTCAGACCACAGTTCATTGTGACTTGAGGGCTTTTCACTTTAAACAAAAGTACTTACAGTTAGGTCAACTCTTGTCGTTTTGAAAGAAACAAAACTAAAAGACTTCCCAGCTTTCGTTGCTGAGTGTCAAAACTATTCAGACACTTTTCCTCTTTGTAGAAATGTGAAGAAAACTAGTGAAGTAAAGTAATGATAAGACTTTGTGACTTAAGACTTTGACATTTACTTCTGTACTTTAAGTAGTAGCAGAAGTATTCATAATTTTTTATTCACGAGTGCAGTTTCTTAACACACACACACACACACAAAAAAAAAACCTAATAAATATTAATGTATAATTATGGATAAAAAACCAGTCATTAGATAACGTGGTTTTAATCAGCTTCACCGTTATTTCTGTGTGGAGTTTCCATGTTCTCCCTGGGCCTCTGTGGGTTTCCTGCCACAGCGGTGACTCTAAATTGCCCGTCGGTGTGAATGTGAGTGTGAATGGTTTTCTGTCTGTGTATGTCTCTTTGTGTTGGCCCTTAGATAGACTGGAGACCTGTCCACGGTGGCCCACACCTCTCACCCTATGACAGTAAATAGTAAAATAGTACAAATTGTGGTAGTAATATTAATATCTCTAACCATCTATGAAAATGATTATTTTCACTTATATTTGCAGTCGTTAACCTAAACTGCAGCATTCGTATTAGCAGTACAAATAAAAGTAACACAACTGCTAATAGTTAATGGGGTATAATGAGTAATAGTATTTAGACACATTAAGGCAGTAACCCTGTTCTCTGACAAAATAAATTCAGTACTGCTTCATACACTTGTCCCTCATACAACTCCAGTGCCCCCTAGTGGTGGATGTGCACAGAGGTCAGGTGAAGCTCTGAACACTGTCCAGCACACGCAGGCACTGATGTAGCGTCTGAACCTTGTTGTGGGACCTGTACAATGTAAGTGCAGCTTTGCTTTGTATCACATGGTGCCCTGAGAGGGACATCAAAGGAGGAAAACAAAAAATCCTGTGCACTTTTTTTTTATTAGGATAGTTGCCTTAAAATCAGGTCTGTCAGGAAGAGAACATGGTATAGAGAATTAAACTTCCAAAAAAATGTGGATCTAATTGTTGCCCAGGTTGACGCACAGCAGTACAGATGTTAACATGGAATAGATGTCTGCACCCCAGTGTCTGCATTTGTTCCTACTGTATGGGACACTTCACTGGATATTCAGCTCTTATTTTTTAGATGGTTACTATACTTAGATGTGCAAGGATATTAAAGACGGGAAGCAAACAAGGGACTTTAATAATAATGCAATGTTTTGTTTCTGACGCCAGGAGCCAAATTGTGTAAAAAAAAAAGACAGCTTGCAACAATAAACAATTATTCATTTGAATGATTCCAAAGCCTGTCTAGTTCATTAAGGCTTTAAAACCCCTGAGACTCATGTTGTAAGATAAACCTGAGCTTTGATTCCATGCAAATGCATAACATCCCAGACTCTTATCGCTCTCCTGCAGCCTTTAAAAACTCTGCTACATTAAGGCTTAAGGAGACATAACCTTACACAGCAAATTATCTGCCTTTGAGGGCCATAGAATGCATCAGCGGGACTGTATATTTTAAAGTTCTGCTTAAAGCCCACAGACCAAAAAAGCAGCAGTACACAGGAGAGGATCCGTCCTCGACCGTCTGGCCTTCAGTCTACATGTTATTGGCTGGTCGGTTCACCCTCCTATCACCTGTGATTGGCCTGTGTATCATTGCAAACACTTCCCTGTTGCTTTATGCTGGTATAAGTTTGTCTTTAGTTTAACATAATTTGTTATGTTTGAAATCAAAGGCTCAGTTGTGATCTTTTCCCAGCAACATCTAGTTGTAGGACGTTGTCTGCAGGATTTTCATTTACTCGTTTGCATTCAAGTTATTTTTTCTTTGCGGTAAATAGGAATACATGCTACTACAGCATCTCACAAATGACTCTGATTACTTAAAGCAGCACTATTCCATCGACCTATCCATTTTCTATACATTATCTTGAGCTGGAATGTAGCTGGGATATCGTTGCCTACACTCCTGATCTCCTACCAAATCGGATGCTTCATACAAGGTGTATATCTTCGAAAACGTTCAACACTTCCAGTTGCCAGAGTAACACCTTCAGGATAACCATAACCCAAATGACTGACCTCAACCTTTGTTACATGCTGTCAATAAACTGAGCAGCAGTCATTTCAGCAATTTACCTATGGGTCTATAGGTAGCCATTATCTCATGTCATCAAGACCAGTGACCTCTGTGTAACACTCCATTAAAATATCCTATTAATTAAGTTCTGAAAATGTAACCCGCTCGCGTACTGTACAGTGGGATCAGTCTCCAGTGGGCTTTATTAAATATTTTGCATGAATAATTCACACAGGCGGCACTTGGAGTAGGAAACTCATTTGAATCTGCTGCTCTGGCAAGGACCCCCAGACAATGGAGCTTTTTCAAGGGCTGAACATGGTAATATCTCCAAACTGAGCATAGTACTTCATGACCGAGTCTGACAGGACATCAAAGAGGTATAAGGAAATTTATATGGATGGATACTAGTATTCAGTCTAATTCTATTTTGGTTTCTTGAAAGAAGATAGTAGCTGCTAATAGCTCTACTATGTTCACCACAATGCAGTCTACATTGGATTGAGGAAATAAGCATAAGCAAATAAGTTTGTTGTTTGTTTTGTTTTTTGTGTCTGGGGTGCAGAGGGTCAATGTCCCCATATTCCTGTGCTGCTGTTATTCCCCATAAAACAGTGGATGCTGTTTATCACAGTACCATTTGATTAATTAATGCAGACGGCCATTTTAATCATCGCTGTGAGTAATATGAGAAGGGTGGTCATTGTACAGAGCACTAATCGTACAGTGCACTTTTCACCAGCCTGCGTTGGCTTTTGTAATTGATTTCACTGACAGTGCAGGATTTTGCTCACTGTTTTTCCATTTGCCAAGTGCCTCACATTTACAGGAGAACCAGTAATGCATCCAATTGAAATGACTTTGACTCCAAATTGAAATTTGTTTCATTGTCAAACTCATATTAATTAAGAGGACAGATAACTGAAAAAACACTTTTTGATCAGGCCTAAGGCCCTTTTTCAGGTTGCAAAACAAAATGCACCTTTTCTGCCCTTTCTAGTGAAACCTACACAATTAAAAAAAAGAACATGTTGCTATGTCTTTCTAACACTAAAGGCTGCTAAAAGTTTTAAAACTTTCATATAAATATTATTTCTCTAAACACATAAAAATGGACAAGCATTTGGTGCCTGCTCTGGATCTGCTTCAGCGTAAGGTGAAACAGAGATCCATGTAAATATAATAATGAGTCCCTTAGAAAGAGGAGGGGTCATGGGCAATGCTATGGGATAGTTGTGTCATAGCTTATTTTAAGATAATTCAGGTACATTTTTACAGCCTGATGTCAAACCCCAATTCTAATGACACTGTGCGCTTTAAAATGGAAAACAGTCTGCGCTTATATATCACTTTTCTACCTATTGATACCCAAAGAACTTTACGCTGCTTGTCAATCACCCATTCACACTCACAGACCTATGGGGGAGCTGGGGATTGAACCAACAACCCCCAGTGGACGGCTGCTGTACCTCAATTCAATTCAATTCAATTCAACTTTATTTATATAGCGTCAATTCACAACAAGTCATCTCAAGACACTTTACAGAAAATAATGTAAAGACTATAAAGATGTATAGAGAGAACCCAACAATTCCCCCTTGAGCAAGCCCTAGGCAACAGTGGAGAGGAAAAACTCCCTTTAGCGGAAGAAACCTCCAGCAGAACCAGGCTCAGGGTGGGCGGCCATCGGCCTTGAGGCAGAGAGTGACAGGAGGAGGAAAGGAGCTCAGTGCATTGGGGGGTGGGTCCCCCAGCAGTCTAAGCCTATAGCAGCATAACTATAAGTAACTAAAAGATTTATCAAAGTGGAAGGTTTTAAGCCTAGACTTAAAAGTAGAGAGGGTGTCTGCTTCCCGAATCAGAACTTGGAGCTGGTTCCACAGGAGAGGAGCTTGATAGCTAAAGGCTATCAAGGCAAATTCTGGGAACCACAAGTAGGCCTGCATTCTGAAAGTGAAGTGGTCTACTGGGATGATATGGTGCTATGAGGTCTTCTATATATGATGGAGCCTGAACATTCAGAGCTTTATATGTAAGAAGCAGGGTTTTAAATTCTATTCTAAATTTAATGGGAAGCCAATGGAGAGAAGCTAGTGAAGGTGAAATATGATCTCTCTTGCTAGTTCCAGTCAGCACTCTTGCTGCAGCATTTTGGATTAATTGCAGGCTCTTTAGGGAGTTACTGGGACATCCTGAAAGTAGGGAATTACAGTAGTCCAACCTAGAAGTAACAAATGCATGGACCAGTTTTTCGGCATAACTTTGAGACAGGATGCTCCTAAAATTTGCAATGTTCCGTAGGTGGAAGAAGGCTGTTCTAGAGATTTGTTTTATATGTGAGTTAAAGGACAGATCCTGATCAAAAATAACTCCAAGGTTCCTTGCAGTAGTACTGGAGGCCAGACTTATGCCATCTAGGGTAACAATATGGTTGGACATCATATCTCTGAGATTTTTGGGCCCAAATACTATGACTTCAGTTTTGTCTGAGTTTAAAAGTAAAAAATTGTGGGACATCCAGGCCTTTATGTCTTGTAGGCTTGAAGCTTTATTAACTGATTATTTTCATCTGGTTCCATAGATAAATATAGCTGGGTATCATCAGCATAACAGTCGAAATTTATGGAGTGTTTTCTAATAATGTTGCCTAAAGGAGACATATATAAAGTAAAAAGTATTGGTCCTAACACAGAGCCTTGTGGAACTCCATAGCTAACCTTTGTGTGCATGGAGGATTCATCATTAACATGAACACATTGAAATCTATCAGACAGATAACATTTAAACCAACCTAGTGCAGTTCCTTTAATCCCAATTTCATGTTCTAGGGGCGACTGTGGCGCAGGAAGGTAGAGCGGTTGTCCACCAATCTCACAGTTGTTGGTTCAATCCCCGGCTCCTCCGGTCACATGTCGAAGTGTCCTTGAGCAAGACACTGAACCCCAACTTAGTTGCTCCCGGTGAGTGTTGGCCAGCTGCAAAGCAGCTCCCCCATCGGTGTATGAATGTGTGTGTGATTGTGAGTGTGAATGGGTAAATAAGACCATGCAGACCATTTAGTCTCTGTAATAAAATCAATGGTATTGAATGCAGCACTAAGATCTAACAGAACAAGTATAGAGATGAGCCCATTATCTGAGGCCATGAGAAGATCGTTGGTGACTTTTACCAGTGCTGTTTCTGTACTATGATGAACTCTAAATCCTGACTGAAAGTCTTCATACAAATTATTCCTATGAAGGTGGTCACATAATTGTTTTGCGACTACTTTTTCAATTATTTTAGAAATAAAGGGGAGATTAGATATTGGTCTGTAATTGGCTAAAACACCTGGGTCAAGACAGGGTTTTTTAAGTAGTGGTTTTATTACAGCTACCTTATAGGCCTGTGGTACATAGCCTGTGTCTAAAGATAGATTGATGATATCTAATATGAACATATCTATTAAGGGTAAAGCTTCCTTGAGCAGCCTAGTTGGAATAGGGTCTAGCAGACAGGTTGTTGGTTTAGATGAGGTAATAATTGAAATTAGCTCAGAGAGATATATGGGTAAAAAGCAGTCTAACAGGGATTGGGGCCTTATTGATGATTTTAGCAACGTTGTACATGAAGATCTATCTGTAATATTTGGGGGGAGGATCTGGTGAATTCTTTAATAGCTAAAATTTTATTCATAAAGAAAATCATGAAGTCATTGCTGCTCAGAATTAAGGGAAAACTAGGCTCAACAGAACTATGGCTCTTAGTCAGCCTGGCTACAGTACTGACTGACTGACACCTGACTCCACCTAAAGTTTAGTAAAATCAAATGCCCACTGTTGCTATTACTTTTTCCACAATCACTTTATATGTTTAATGGGTGTGTTCAATAAAGACAGGAGGAAAGATCATGGCTTTTTGTGTTTTATCAGCATAGAAATATTGTGTTTGTTGATGGTTTTGAAATTGGTGAAGATCAGTACACAATTAATGATCAATTTATGTAGAAAACCAGGAAATTGCCCGCAGTGCAATTGCATTTCCTTTTGATTGTATGTACCATCCTTATTTGAGTTCAGAGCTCATACTGCTGTGACAACCCTTTGGTCAATTAATGCAGCTTTAATAATTAAGATGTAGTTCTTTCTATAACCAAACACACTAGATTATCTCAAAAAGATGTATTTTATTGATTTATTTTGTTATCACAGATGACTGGTTGTTACTTATCATTTTTCTCTTAACTGCTACATAAGTTATTCTAGTACTATTTCTATTACTTAAAAACTTTTAATTTTTTGTTCAACATACAAATAGTTTAATTTACTGCATTATTATGGGACACGGCTCGGCAAACGAGTTTTGCGCTGGCATAAGATGCTTTTAAACGGACGCATGTGGGGTACAAACAGTTGTAGTAACAGCCTGAGCATTTTTCTCTTACGACAAGCGGAGGGAGGGTGAATCTTCTGCAGGACACCTGCAGGCAAAGAAGAGATGCGTTCCCGACACCCCAAAATATAGGAATTATAACAACTCAGAAGGATTACAACAGACCGACGTAGAGTAGATTTTACATTGTATCCACCTAGTCGCTGTAATGGTTATGCGTACACATGATTAAATAAGAAGAAGTTGTTGTATATGTTATTTCAATTTTTGTGTATAGTTTTAAATCAGGAAAGAATGTTTGAGGTATAGTTTGTCCTCATTTTCTCTTTCCACGACGGCGGCAACAAATTAGATAGTCGTATTTGAATATATGGTTTTAAATTTGTTTACCCCGGGCACCAGACTTAGCAAGCTAGCTTTTTGAATACAAGTTTACGGTTCCTGATTCATATGGCTCCATCGCTCTAGGAGTCCCTGAACGCAGCGCGGCCCTCTGCCGGCCAGCGGCGGTAACGTAGCCGCTGCTCCGCGCTGGGACTGGTCCTTTCGCAGCCATTTTCTGTCCAACCAAACAGCCGTCTCAGGAAGGTAACCAACCAGGGCTTCATTGCAGGTTTGTGTCTGGCTCCGGCCAATGATTGTTAACCGATTTCTCGTTAGCTCGAATGGAAATGTCCGTCTCAGTCTGATTTTTTTTATTTGTTGTCCGGGTGAATGAGGGCTGCTCGTCAGGACGTATCCAGCGGGTGAAACCTTAAAAAATTACAATTTAACATTACGGGCAAGGCCACGTCTTGCTCTGCTCTGCACGACAAAGAACAGGCCAGACGCAGCCTGTGCAGGCGCGAGTTGCAGTGGATGTACAATGCGTTTTTACTCAAGGGGACACTATGTACCCGAATATGTTAAATACAGAAGGTAATTGCCCCTTGGACAATCTCTCTAATGCTCAATTCAGCTTTTCAAGCCCGCGAACTAATTAGCTAGCTTGCTTCGTTCGTTGGTTAACACTGGAATAGCTAACATTAGCTAGCGTTAAATAAATAGGGCAGACGACCTGAAAACTGTTAGCGTTAACCAACGCTAGCAAACGACAGTTAAAAATAGACAATGTGTTTGTCTTGTGTAACCCAAGCTGCCCGCGGGTCACAGCGGTATAGTTAACCTCAATACGGTTATGGACGTGAACGCTAGCTAATGTTAGCACAGTTCATACTGACTGCGTGCAACGTGACGGGAGTCGTGTTGTGCTATGCTTCGTTTTCCACAACAAAAAATAGAGACGTCTTCTAAAGGAGATCACAGACCGAAAAATGAAAAGATATGAGGGGAAAAAATGAGCATGCAACTTTTTAACATAATTCCATAGCTGCAGTTTGGCCATGTCAGCGTGCTAGCGACAATGAACGCGCTGCGATATGTAACGTAATCTAACGTGACGTTTACATGCGCACTTTTAGCGCAACTTCGGGTAGAGTTAGTAGTGAAAGGGTAAATTCTCAATCCAAAGGCAAAGGAAACGAAAGAAAATAGCTACAGCTGTAGTTTGACTTGTCTCAGTGACATCAAATCATTAAAACAAAAACTGAAACCCGTTGTATAATAAGTGGCCATCATACCTAAAACATAAATGAGAATTAAAGATGCAGCATTTATAATATGAGTTGATTTACAGTCAAACTAATTGATGGAACAGGTACTAGATTATTTTACTCAAGTACTCTTACTCTGGAGAAAGTCAAATTAGTTGTACAATGTGACTCGAGTAAAAGTATATAAAGTAACATTTTAAAAAATGGAATTAGAATGTTACTGGTTACTACTCTGTTCTCCAGGATGTTTCTTAGGCAGTGCGATAGCATTTATGTGCCATAATATTTTTAATTTCAGATCACAAATTAAAGCATTAACATTGTTATTCCATTGAATGAAACATTATAATGCACAAGCCAAAATGCTAATTTCTGTGGATTTATTTTACGCTTATAAGATAAACTAGCAAGCTAAAGTTTGCAGGATGACCTCCAGGTTTCCACAAATAATATAACGTATCTTTCCTATCAAGACCTTGTAATTCAGCTTTCACCTTTGTGGAATTCATTCCTTCATATTTAACTTGACCCTAATCTGAAAGTGAATGGGATTTTTGTGTGTGTATATATATATATATATATATATATATATATATATATATATATATATACATACATACATACGTGTGTGTGTGTGTGTGTGTGTTCACACACTTGACCTTGACCATATTTATTACTTCTGATGATGAAAGAACATTTTTACCAACTGAATGTACATGTGTATTGTACTAAGTTTAGGGTTAAGTTTGCACCTTAAACTTAACATTATACTGTTGGTCATTCAGTTAGTACAAATGTTCTTTCATCATCAGAAAGTAACAAAAGTGGTCAAGGAGTATATATAATAAAGTTATAGTAAAATTATGGAAGTTAAATTAGTGCAAAGGTTGCATCCCCTTAATAAATTAATTAAAAATGTACTTTTATCAATTTCTGATGAAGTATTTGTAATTATATAAACAAAATAGTTTTGAAGGAGCTTGTTACTTCACCATGTTTTTTGTGCATTTGTTTTACAGATGGATGGAGACAGCTCAACTACCGATGCCTCCCAGCTGGGCATCACTGGAGAATACATGACATCTGGTCACTACGTTCTCCAGTCTCAAGATGGTGAGAAATAAACAGGGCGTAGATGGTGGTGAAAACAAGCGTCAGTATAAAGTTGGGTGCAAACGTTTGCGTCCCCTCTGCGTGAAATAGCTTAAAGAGTAATACAAAGACATTTTTCATTAACATAATATTTAACGCACATTCAACTAGTACAAATGTGTATTAATCAGACTTTTTATTATTAGTTAATTTATTAAGGGGGATGCAAATGTTTGCACCAATGTAATTTTCATTATTTTACAGAAACTTTTTTTATACACACTTAATTTTTATACACACTATACGTCGCTTCTGTTGATGAAAGAACATATGTACTAGCTGAATGTCCATTGTTTCTATGTTGGGTTTAGATTTAAGTTTGCATGCCCCTACATGCTAGTTCAGTGTCAGCAGATACAAACTTAATGCTAAACCGTAAAAATGGTCAAGGGGTGTAAAAAAAATCAAATAAAATTCTGACAAACATTTGTACTAGTTGAATGGGAATTAAAAGGGGGTAAAAGATTTTGCACCCAACTATATATTGTGGAATGCTGACTGGTTCTGTGTGTGTGCCAATAGATGATCCAGAGGAGAATATGAATGACCATGAAGACGGCGGGGTCAAAGAGAACTACAGGGAGCAGGACATCTATCTTCCTATTGCAAACGTGGCTCGCATCATGAAGAATGCTGTTCCTCAGACTGGAAAGGTCAGTGAGGAAAAGAAGAAGCAAAATTTATTTATTAAATCAAATAATGACACATTGTTTTAGAAGAGTTAGGTTTATCATAAGAAAACCTTCTTCCTCTGTTTTATCCACAGATTGCAAAAGATGCCAAAGAGTGTGTGCAGGAGTGCGTTAGTGAGTTTATCAGCTTCATCACATCCGAGGCAAGCGAACGCTGCCACCAGGAGAAGAGGAAGACCATTAACGGAGAGGACATCCTGTTTGCCATGTCCACGCTGGGCTTCGACATGTATGTGGAACCGCTGAAGCTCTACCTGCAGAAGTTCAGAGAGGTGAGAAGTCACCACATAAGCATGGATTTAGACCTGTTTGCAGAGATGACTTAGATAAGATGTTGCCAGACACTTTTAATAGTTTTACCACTACTGAACAATCCTGGTAAAATTGTATTTATAAATACTGGATGAGTTCACGCTGCAGCATAAATGACGCCAAAATAAATCTTAACCATCTTAAACCCGTAGTCTGTCCACTGTCTGCAGACAGTGCATGATGCTGGGTGGTTGTCAGATGTGTTTGAAATGTCACCATACCAATAGTAGGCTCAGATCTTAAGTATATTGTTGTAACTGATGAAAATAATTTAAAAATCAGATTATTATTCTGCTTAAAATGATAGAAAAACAGGTGAGGTGAAAAGATGAACTGATACAGGAAAATGGATGCAAAAGTCAGATATGAATGCATTGGTTGAAAACCACCCTCAAATCAATCTCTATAGAAAAAGGGTGATGCGGTTATCAAAAACCGATCCTTTGCAAGTTCTTCTTTCTTTGCTCCAGCCTTTGTCTGTGTGAGTAGGAGTGTGAGAGATTGTGAGAGAGAGAGTAAGGGAAAAAAAATCAGGCGCCCCATCTCCTGTTGGGATCCAGCCTAGTGACCCAAGCTTCTGTCAAAAACATACAAAAAAAAACCTTCCCATGATGCCAGCGCCAAATCAGTTTTTCGAAGTCTGCAATAACAATTAAGGTATTTCTTTTAAAGTAGCGACGGTTTTTCAGCAGCTGCTTTCAGAGCACATTAGCTGATAACTCCACTGGTTAACAACATTACCTGACGATAAAACCCAACATTATATCATACACAAGAATATGTGGCTGTGTAGTGTTTAAAAATTGTGCTGACTGAGGCCTTGGAGTACAAAAAAACAAGTCTGCAGCTTTTTAGTGAATACTACGCCCCACGGTGCAGTGGATTGGTGCTCACTATTTACTGTTTCTAGAAACTTTATAATTTGTATTTGTTTTTTTTTTGCTGCTTTCACTTTTCACAATTGTCAACACAACAATAATTATCTTTTGCTTAAGTTAAAACATGAACACAGTGTAGAAATACTACTAAAAGTACTTAGTATTACTTTTTCTAGACTGGTCCATTTCACAATGATGTATGTTGTTATGGTTTCTAATTATTGATGGCAAAATGTATTTACATCATTGTTATAGCTGGTATAGGTGAGGCTAATTTCAATTAATGAATATATTGACATCAATACTGTACATTGAACATAGACCATAATTTATTAGTTGATTTATATTTTGTGTTTATCCCATTCTGCAAGTATCTAAAATCTGATAAAAGGAAGTAAACACATCGCAAAAGTTTCAAAATGGCCTGAAAATCCGTAAGTTGATTACTAGGTGATCTCGTCACTTTTTAGCGGTGTAATATTTTCTGTTTTTCTATTGTGTTTGCAGGCAATGAAAGGGGAAAAGGGCCTACCTGGGGTGGGAGGAGGAGAAAGCCTGGGAGAAGATCTTGCAGACGATACCTTCTGTGAGTAGAGTATATTTGTAGTAATATTTGTTCAGTTTATCTCTTCGGCCCATCTACTGTTTGTTTGAGGATCATTCTTTAAATCCATTTTTCCCCCCACGTTAGCAAATAACCTGTCAACTGGGATCATAGCAGATGGCCAGCAGCAGAATGTCATGGTGTACACCACCTCATACCAACAGGTAAAACCTACACTCAGGCAGCAGCAGCTCCCAACGTTCTGCTTGCTTTACCACTACTGGTCTTGATGATTTTGAAAATGTCGCCCATTATCTCCAACTAGTTTACGTGTCTGTGTTCCAGATTCCCACCGTACAACAGATCCAATTTTCATGACAAGGCCTCGGTCTAAGCCTGAACACCACAGCTTTACACCGGGCCTGCACTCGCCAGATGACCACTGGGCCCACCACAGGGTAGAGGTTATCAGACAGACGGACAGGGAGGGGGGTGGGGAGACATCTGCACAAACCCTCATGTACAGAGAAGTCACTACTTGTTAAGTAGAAAGTGTAGTTTCTAGTTGTAAGGTACCAAATGTTTTGGAGTATTCCAAACCAGCTGGGAAATCTGAGGCTTTATTTTAAAGGCTAGTCTTATTACATAATTAGTGGTCGAATTGTGTGTGTGTGTGTGTGTGTGTGAGTGTGTGCGTGCATATTGGGGGGGTGTTAATGTGTTTTGCTTTTATACCCTTTTTTTTTTTTTTTGTGGGGTGGGTGGTAATATCGGGAGGTGTTCTATTGGAAGCTTATTTTTGAAGGCCAACTCAGTTTGAACTGAGAGAAACCTTGTTCCTGTCGCATCAGATCATGCAGCTCTTTTTGTAAGTTCACACAGTTTACCATGTGCTTTAATGTTATGTAAATCCTTTGAACAAAAAAATTCTAAAGTGATGTTTTTCACTTCTTTTTTTTTTTTTTTTTTTATGTCATTCAATTCCAGATTGTGTAATTTCAAATTTAATAAACTTTGAGCTGTAGCTTTCCTCTCTGCCCTCTATCTCTGTAGCATCTGTAAACTTTTATATTTGTGCTTCTTCCTGTAGTGAACTGTGTGAGGCTGGAAGCAGAAAAACACTGAAAACAATAAAGGCATCATGTGACATTCCACACTACCTGTAACATGCAAAGCTATGGGATAGATTTGCTTTCTGTTGTCCAAGTGTGTTGGCAGCTTCTGTGTGAGAACTCATGATGCAGTCTCTGTCCTCAGAACTGCAGGGACAAGGACACGTCCAGACCTGGGCCAGTGTGCAGTCATGAAGCCACAGTTTAGCCGCACTGAGTTCACAGGCTTCTCAATCCTAGCTGACACCTATAGCCATGTAGTTCAGGAGCTAAGCAGCACATTCACACCACATGTTCAAGCTGAAGCATTTAATAAAAATAAACTACATTATGGAAGAAGATGAAGATTGATGGATGTGACTTTACGTTGGCCTGACAGTATCTCGGGGGGGGGGATCACTAAAGTAGCAGTCAGTTTGTTGTAGTTTGTGAAACGCTCCCACCGTGTTGTAAAACCTTTGAATCATATGCTCCAGCGGGGAAAGATGCCCTTCACTGAATGCTGTCCACACTAAATGAAATGTGTCCGAAGACAGCGAAAGACTGGAAACACTGGTGGAAAGCTTGGTTCTGCCCAGCAGTAATAAAATGTACTAAAACACATTGATTAACACGCTAGATGGTTCTGTCCATAGGATACTGGATTGTCTTTGGAGCTGGTAATCACCCTCTGGACAAAATACACTGTGTCATCATGAGCTTGTAAGAAACGATCACCTACAGCCAAGCAGAGCCTATTAGCCCCCTCTGTCTGACCCGGGTGGGGGCTCACTGTGTGGATAGCTACAGCAATCATGTCTTTTACTACAGTTGTACAATCGATTGTAGACACACGATGGATTTGTATCTGTGGTGCATGTAACTCAAAATTTGTTCCTTTTTCCAAGTCATTCAGTGTTTTATACCACTTGGAATCTACTGCAGTCACGTAGTATAAAATCATAACTTTCTGAAAAGTTGGGACATGGTTTAAAATACATTTAAAAGCATGATGTCAGCTTGTCTGCTCACACCCAGCACTTGTCTCCACAGCCTCAGCACCAAGAGACATCACGAGCTGTGTCTCTGATCAGATCAATTGCATTTTGAGAAATCTGCAGCTATTACAACACCGTTTTTTTTTTTCTATTCACAAATGTAACTGCCTCAGTCTACGAATGCAGCAGCATCTGAAGGAAATATACACACAAGGGTGCAATGGGTTGTAAACAATAGGGGAAGAAGATTATGTGAACCACTTTATTTGAAGGTTAAAATTTTTGAGTTTAAATTCTTTAGTATTTGAAACCAAATGAAACTTAAAGTAATGTTGGATTTTTAGCTTGAATACAAAGACAAAAGGTAAAAAACGACTTTTTTGGTTATGTGGTCAAAAACAGCAGCGTTTGTTCTATGTCATAAACTATTAAATGGCTGCATTTTTACTTTTTGAAACTGGTGTTGGACAATATTCTGGTCAGCAGACATTTTGGGACTGTAGGGGGCGCTGTTGCATGGATGTTTTTTAGTTAGACAGCTTTTAGTGTTGACGCTCTAAGCTGTTTGAACAGCCCGAGGAGCTCAGAATCACAAAAAGTTTCTTAAAGCAAACTTAAAACCCATCTCTTCAGCCTAGTATTTGATAAAAAAAAATATCTTCTAAATATCTTGTGTGCTATTCATTTATTGCATTTATTATTTAAATTCAATTTATGAGACACTGAAACCCTAACAGCTCATTCCCATCCCCAGCAAAAATTACAGTTCACACCTCATTATATCCATAAAGAAACGGAAACAGCTTCAGGCCCAGTACTCTGTCAATTGTCTAAGCACACAGCTGTTCAAAGGATTATCAAGGTTAAACTGAGTTTTCATAATTTTCATCACTATTAAACACTACAATATTTATGAAATACTACTTCATTGTGTTGATGATGGAGCCTTTAACAGGTTCCATTAATAAAGTTTATAGCTGTGATTCTTTAAAGTGAATAACTTAAATTACCTTCACACAGCAGCAGGGTCTGAAGCAGGATCTTTTTATTTTATTATTTATTACTAATTATTAATTATCCTGACAAAGATGAATAATTAATTGACATTGTTTTTTTTTTAATTTTTATCATTAGTTAGGTTTCTACCCAATCGTCGTGACATTTATCAATTTCCTTGTAATTCTGAAAGTAGACACAGCTGTCCCACACACACACACACACACACACACACACACATACAGCTGTGGTTTGTTTTTTCATTTAGTTCACTTTTCATTGTTATAGGGCAAATTCACATCAAAATATATTTTAAGGCACTTTACATAATAAAGTCAGGACCATACAGATTTATAGAGAAAATCCAAGCAGTATTAGATGAAAGCGGAGAGGAAAAACTCCCTTTGATAAAAGAAACCTTCAGCAGAACCACGCTCAGGGTGGATTTTCCGTTCTCTGGGAAGCCAGTCGAGCAAAGGAATATGATCTCTAATTAATTCCAGGCAGTACTCCTGCTGCAGAACTTTGGATGTGCGCGTGTGTTCAGCTAGAATGAGGTGTAAATGCTAAATAGGCTGCACTTTTCTACTTTATCGATACCCAGTGTTACAATGATATTGTAATGTTAAAACCAGGCTACGCTTTAACAAGAGTTTCCAACACGCACCAAAAGATATAGAGGGACACCAAGGAATGACTCGAAACAAATGTATCTAAAAAAAGAAACGGCACTATTGAAAGTCACCAATTATCTTCTCTTGGCCTCAGATAATGGACTAATCTCCAGACGTGTTCTGTTAGATCTTAGTGCTGCATTCAACACCATTGATCATAACATTTTATTACAGGGATTGGAACATGAAATTTGGATTAAAGGCACTGCATTATTTTAAAAATTGTGAAATTTGTGCTGATGATGCTCAGCTATATCTATCTATGGAAACAGATGAAACAAATCAATTAATCAAACAAGCCTACAAGACATAAAAGCCTGGATTTCCCATAATTTCCTTCTTCTAAACTCAAGGCAAAACTGAAGTCATAGTATTTGGGCCTAAAAATCTTAGAAATATGCTGAACAACCATATCGGTGCTCTTTGGACAAATTTAGGAGCATTCTGTCTCAAAGTGATGCCGAAAAACTGGTCCATGCATTTGTTACTTCTAGGTTGGACTACTGTAATTCCCTACTTTCAGGATGTCCCAGTAACTCCCTAAAGATCCTGCAATTAATCCAAAATGCTGCAGCAAGAGTGCTGACTGGAACTAGCAAGAGAGATCATATTTCACCTTCACTAGCTTCTCTCCATTGGCTTCCCATTAAATCTAGAATAGAATTTAAAACCCTGCTTCTTACATATAAAGCTCTGAATGATCAGGCTCCAGCATATATAGAAGACCTCATATCACCATATCATCCCAGTAGACCACTTCGCTCTCAGAATGCAGGCCTACTTGTGGTACAAGCTTATACTTAGTTATAGTTATGCTGCTATAGGCTTAGACTGCTGGGGGACCCCCCCTCCTCTTGTCCCTCTCTCCTCTCCTCTCACCCCACAGTTGTCACTACTGTATGACATTAACTTTGAGTGTTTTCTCCCGTAGTTGTCTTTCTCCTTCTCTGTCCCTTTCTGCAGGTGTCCCCGGTTATGAAACTGTGTGTCTTCCAGCGTGCAGCTACTGGTCCAACCAACCTGCCAGATGTTTTGTTGTTGCTTTTGTTGCTCTTTTTCTTTTCACTCTCCACTTTCCACTCACCCCAACCGGTCAAGGCAGATGGTCTTCCACCCTGAGCCTGGTTCTGCTGGAGGTTTCTTCCATTAAAGGGAGTTTTTCCTCTCCACTGTTGCCTATGACTTGCTCAAGGGGGAATTGTTGGGTTCTCTCTATACATCTTTATAGTCTTTACATTATTTTCTGTAAAGTGCCTTGAGATGACTTTGTTGTGAATTGGCGCTATATAAATAAAGTTGAATTGAATTGAATTGAATTGAGGTACAGCAGCCGTCCACTGGGGGTTGTTGGTTCAATCCCCTCCCCCCCCATAGGTCTGTGAGTGTGAATGGGTGATTGACAAGCAGCGTAAAGTTCTTTGGGTATCAATAGGTAGAAAAGTGCAATATAAGCGCAGACTGTTTTCCATTTTAAAGCGCACAGTGTCATTAGAATTGGGGTTTGACATCAGGCTGTAAAGATGTACCTGAATTATCTTAAAAGGCCCAACAGCGGCTGTATTTTTTGAGGAGGCTGTGGAAGTTTGGCATGTCGCCTAAGATCCTCAGTAACTTCTACAGCTGCGTCATTGAGAGTGTCCTGACCAACTGCATCACTGTGTGGTACGGCAGCACTACTGCCATGGACCGCAAACGCCTGCAGAGAACAGAAGATCACCAGGACTCCACTGCCCTCTCTGCAGAGCATCTACCACCGCAGAGTCCACAGGAGAGCTGCTTCCATACTCAAAGACCCCTCCCACCGCCAGCACGGACTGTTCACACTTCTACCCTCAGGACGAAGGTACAGAAGTGTGAAATGCAGAACCTCGAGACTGAAGAACTCTTTCTTCCCCTCTGCCATCAGACTCCTAAACAGCTGACAGGACTTTGCAACCATGGACATAACATAACTGTTTACATTGAATCACATTTTGCATTTTCACACTATTTTTTTCAGAACTGCACTGCCTCACTTTTTATTGACTTATTGCTCTTATTTTTTTTAATTTTATTTGTATTTTATTTTATTTCTATTTTCATTTTACTTACTGTATGACATTCAGTGTGGATGGCAAAGTAAGAATTTCATTGTGCAGGGAAACATGCTTTCTGTCTGTGCATATGACAATAAACACTGAATCTTTGAATCTTTGAATATTGAATCTTGAAAATAAGCTATGACACAACTATCCCATAGCATTGCCCCTGACCCCTCCTCTTTCTAAGGGACTCATTCATATATTTACGTGGATCTCAGTTTCACCTTACGCTGAAGCAGATCCAGAGCAGGCACCAAATGCTTGTCCATTTTTATGTGTTTAGAGAAATAATATTTATATGAAAGTTTAAAAATTTTAGCAGCCTTTAGTGTTAGAAAGACATAGCAACATGTTCTTTTTTTTAATTGTGTAGGTTTCACTAGAAAGGGCAGAAAAGGTGCATTTTGTTTTGCAACCTGAAAAAGGGCCTTAGGCCTGATCAAAAAGTGTTTTTTCAGTTATCTGTCCTCTTAATTAATATGAGTTTGACAATGAAACAAATTTCAATTTGGAGTCAAAGTCATTTCAATTGGATGCATTACTGGTTCTCCTGTAAATGTGAGGCACTCGGCAAATGGAAAAACAGTGAGCAAAATCCTGCACTGTCAGTGGAATCAATTACAAAAGCCAACGCAGGCTGGTGAAAAGTGCACTGTACGATTAGTGCTCTGTACCCACCCTGAGCCTGGTTCTGCTGGAGTTTCTTCCGTTAAAGGGAGTTTTTCCTCTCCACTGTTGCCTAGGGCCTGCTCAAGGGGGATTTGTTGGGTTCTCTCTATACATCTTTATAGTTTTGACTTTATTCTGTAAAGTGCCTTGAGATGACTTTGTTGTGAATTGGCGCTATACAAATAAACTTTAATTGAAAAAAAAAAATGTATTGGTTCCCAGAATTTCCAAAGGTAGAATGGGAGACAGAGCCTTTAGCTATCAAGCTCCTCTCCTGTGGAACCAGCAAAACCTTCCTCTTTGATAAAGCTTATAGTTAGTTATAGTCGGGCTGCTGTTGGCTTAGACTGCTGGGGGACCCACCCCCCGATGCACTAAGCTTCTTTGCTTCTCCTGTCTCTCTCTCCTCTCCTCTCACCCCACATTTATTTGTATATTATAAACTTTGTGTGTTCTTTCTCTCCCTTAGTATTAAATTCAGCAGCAGACAGAGAATTTAAGAAATACACAAAGAGCAGCCATAGATGTCTGTCTGTGCTGATTTTGGTACAAAATGACTTTAGCAGCTGCAGCTGAAAGTTCTTTAACTCAACATAAACAACTGGTTCTTTCCTAAATGTGAGAAAAGAAAATTTTTTTTTTGACTAAATTTGTGACTAAGTAGTTAAGGTTATCTTACTATTTTAATTTGAGTGAAAATTTTGTTCCTCAGGTTCAGTTAACTAAGTTAGTTTTACTCATACACACGAAATAACTATTAAACCTAAGTTTAGGTAAATCACAGTTTCAAGGCAGCAGGTGAACTTTCATTTTCAAGCTGAACAAACTTGAAACGGTTAAATACCAAGTTTTCTCTTTCAATCTAAACCTTGTCCATAGAGCTGTTCATAGTGTTCATCGCTTCACTGTCTGTAGCCACAGAGTCAGTAAAGTAGCTCAAAGTTCAAGGCCACTTTTTAATGCTTTCCTCCCATCCCTCGGTAACGTCAGTACAAATATAAAGTTTACGTATAAGTACAAGTATAAATGTAAAATGTCCTGTGCAGGGTCCTCACTTCAGGACCCCTGGGCTGGAAGTTTTCTGGATGAGGCCTACGCCCACGTGGTTCATTTCCTACTATACAGTAGAACACCAGGGATTGCCCCTAGCCTTCTTCCTCGGGAAGCTCTTGTTGGCTGCTTCCTGAGCTGCTCCCTAATAAACCCACAGGCTTCTACATCCCCTCAGACAGCCAAACCCATGCACACACACACACACACACACAATCACACACACACACACTCTCACAATAAGCTGCACATCGATTTTGTGTCTTAAGCGACTACTCCCAACAAAGACACACAACCTGGCCTCCTCCCTTTCCTTTCCCTCCTTTTCTACAGTTTTACCCATTGTTTAGTTCAGGATCATTGTTATATTTAAAGCACCATAAATAACATTTGAAGTCAGAGCTTACTGAGGCCTTTTTCATCACACATGTGGCTCAGTAAAATGACGTTAATGTCATTTTAGCCTACTGTACAAAATGTTGAAGGAAATGTAGAGGGAAATTACAAATTGTGGCCCAGGATAAAAATTGTGTCTTCCCATAAAAGCTGTGATGGTACTGAAATTTGGTTTCTCACTAGGTGCACTAGATTTTCAAATCTTACACAATTTTAAAACCACAGACATGATAAAACACAGGAAACATGGCAATAAACGAGATTCAATAGTGTCAAAAAAAAAAAAGATGCAGTTACCGAAAAAAAAAAAAAAAGAGTTACAATCCAATTTGATTTAGGCTCAAAAACATCAAAGATGTTTATTACATTTTGAAATGCCAAAGTACAAACAGCTACTGTCATGTCAAGGTGGAAAGAGAACCTAAAGTCCTGTGCTGTCACACACACCCATTCATCCTGTGGTATGTTTCTAGACACAACAAACAGTCCTAGAGCTGCTATTTTATTGTGAAAATGGAAAAAGCCCTCGTGAGTCAGTGTTTGGTTTTTGTCCTCTTGGCTGCTGCAGAAACATGGCTGACAACACCTCACAACTATGTAGATATAAAACTCTATTTCTGAGCTAAACAAAATGTAACATTTGACATTTTCAGGTGATTACACACTAATGAAAATATTGCTATGAATATGATTTTCCATCCTCTGTAGAACCTACTGCACACTTTAAATAACAGACTTGATAAAGTGGAGTTAATATACAATTTATATAATGTAGTGTCTGTAAAAATTATTCACCTCTTGGAACGATCACTTATTAATAAGTGATCGTGTTATTTAGACCAGAGCATTCATGTAAGAGGCCTTGAGCATAAATTGTTTTATTGACATTGTTGAGAGGAGAAATTCGTTTTTTCACTTTGCATGAGAACGTTAATGACCTTATGTTTATGGCAAAAATGCTGTTTGAGTTCTGGTGAATCTGTGCATGTGTTTGATTAAACCTTTCAAACTCCAGAATCCACAGTAAAGAATCAAAAACAGATGGAGAGCTTTGACAGATTTGCAGATTTTTTTTTTTTGCCAAGAAAGAGGTGAACAGGAAACTATCAGGGGAGATGTGTTTTCCCCAAAGAGCCTAATTCTGCTGCAGTTTGTGTCTGCTGTGGATCTCAGCAACAGCTAACAGTGGTGTCAGTCAGACATGAAGCCATATAATAGCACCTCCAGATAAGTGTGTTCTCTGTGCTTCCTATCACAGTCAGATAGAGGTATCTGTCTGTCAGCCTGACCCCCTGCTGTTACAGATTCCTCTTGGGGGGCTCCTCGGCCCAGTATCTTCCTCTCAGGGTTTGTGTCTGGAGAATGTTCCTCCAGGTCACACGCACACCATCCTCCAACCTTCCACTCCCTTCATAGCTTGTCCTACGTCACCTCCTTCCTCCCTTTAACTTTTGACCTGGGGTCCTCCCTGTCCATTCTGAGGAGAAGATGGTTGTGTGGTGGAAAGGGGGGGGGGGTCAACAACAAAGCTTTTCACAGTTGAAGCAGAGGAAAGCAGCATTGGCTCAGAGCAGAACCACCTGTCATCAGATCTTTGCCAAAGACTCTTTGTATTTCTGAAACACACACAAACTGTACTTAAAGCTCCTGATGCAACTCCACTTGGTACCAGGCTTCTGAGATAACAAGCTGTGGAGTGTTCTGCATCCTATCTTTGCTCTCATTACAGGTCTCATTCCACAGGACTCAATGTGCAAAAAACACAGAGAGAAACAATGGAAAACATTTTTTTAATCACAGATTTTCAGTTATCCCTGCAGCTAACCATCTTGGAACAGATTAGAATAAAACGTCATATCCAACCATGGCATCATTGTCTTTGTCTCATAATTTACATGTAAATATTTTTGGCAGATTTTGGAGCTTTAAATCAGCCATAGGAGTAAAGCAGCACAGCCTCACAGTTTGCTCTGTTGGAGATTCCTAGGATTCCAGAGATACCAGATATGTAAGACTCAAATTGGAGTAAATGTTCTAAAAGGGTACATCCAGTTTCTCAATTGCCCACTTTGGTTCAAATGTATTTCTAGAAAACATTTGTGATTCTAAGATTCTAAGAGGTGAATTCCAATAACCCTGAGTTTTTGTGACAAGGGATGTCCAAATACTGTCTTTGTGTACTTGTACCTGTACATTAACTAGAATTTTACCTGAACTTGACCAGTGTTCCTGACCCTTTTCACTGGTTCGGCACATTTAATACAGAGCAGTGAAGTGGTGTATAGACACAGTAAACCCAGTAGCAGGTCCTCCAGTGTGAATGGGAAGCAGTACCTGGAAGAAACCCACAAAAGCACTGGGAAAGCCCACCATTGATTGGAAGGTTTTGTTGAAGGTTTTGTCGAAAATCAAAGCATCATTTTATTACATCAATCCTGGGAAGGGGAACAGCATGTCTGTGATTCTGAGAATTCAGTTGACAGAATTGCCGATTTCTCTCTCCCTTGCTGTGACCTAAGACCAACATCTCACTCCGGGGTGGTACGGCAACTCTTGGCTGGCCAGACGTAACCTAGGAAACCCTCTTCTGTGGTCATTGTGGTCTTCTGGCACACGGCAAAGGCTGAAATATACAATAAAGAGAACAATACTGGGGTTTTGAAACGCCGCATTCCAAAAAATTGTTCGACAAGCACTAATATGAACTTATGCAAAACAGATATAAAAGAACGTTTTAATGACAAAAACACTGAATTAGTATTATGTGAATGTTTTCATTAGTGTGGTAACGATAATGTCATTTGTATTTTTTGTGACATGTTGGCGTAATAATTGGGAGATTTCTTAATTATTTCCAGTGCAAAACATTTCCTCACTCAGTTTATTTAATGATAAAAAATGACTAATGTGCTCATGTGACCATTACTCAGAGAACATTACTAAAGCAGAAAAGATGAACTGAGCTTTACGGATGTCACAATTATCATTCAAATCTGCACAAACAGAACAGAAATCTTCTGAGCTGATACAAACGGTGCAATAAATCACGGAGAGGATTGAAATATTTTCTTCCTGCAATTGGTACCATGTCTCAGGAGAATTTCAGGAAGCTTCGTAATAACCTGAGGGAAAAGTAGTAAGAGGCAGTGAGATGGGAGGTTTTGAGTCTGGTGAGATGTAGAGCCATGAGGGGGAGAGGAGATGTGAGGGTGTGGGGGGCGGGGGGCTGTGAGAGATGTTGAGGAGTATGTGTGTGTGTGAGAGGACAGTGTGAGGCTGTTTGAAGGAGATGCAGAAGGTGGCGAGGAGGTTGCTGTTGGGGAGTTTGTGGGTACGGGAAAGAATCCACGCTCGCATTCCTAACATGCCCGCTTGATTGTAGTGGGCTAATGAAGTGAGAGAGGAAGCCCGGACTGCCCGGAGCCCACAAAGAGCACAAAACCACCAGAGCGCTGGCCAGCACCAAGTGGCTGAGCTCACGGATGAGGAATTTCAAACGCCGGACATGGGAGGGCACGGCTGGTTGCCAGCACTGCACAAACAGTACACACACCCCGCACACACACGCAGACACAGTGAACGAGGCTGGGCTGGGGTGAAGAGTCATTCGTCACATGTGAACCACCCACTGCTGATGTAAAGTTGAGTATTATTCATATTGATAGTGTTTTATGTTTTGCAGTGTTGGACATTTAGATAGCGCCCTGAGGATCCATCTGCTGTTTCTGAAAAAGTTCTAAAATCAAAAAAGAAATCAAAGTCAGGCAAACCTAAAACTAAAAAGTTATTTTAGTAATGTTTTAGATTTCATCTTGCAAAGTACACAGTGATTACACGGAATTTACAGCATATACAGTAGTTTTATTTTACTTTCTATAGTTTTTTTTTTTACTTTATACATGTCTACTTTAGATAACACCATTAGAACACTCCATAAATTTCCATTGTTATGCTGATGATACCCAGCTATATCTATCTATGGAACCAGATTTTAAAAAATCAGTTAATCAAGCTTCAAGCCTGCCTACACTATATAAAGGCCTGGATGTCCCACAATTTCTTAATTTTAAACTCAGACAAAACGGAATTTATAGTATTTGGGCCTAAAAATTTCAAACCATTCGACAGCATATTTCTGGCATAAGTCTGGCCTCCAGTAGAACAAACAATACCCCGGTATGACAACTTGAAGGACGTTTATGGTTTTTATTTTTAATACATTTGTAAACGGGGCCTGGTGGCTCAGTGGGATGGGATGCAGGAGGCAGCAGGTTCAAATCCCACGCCACCAGGTGTGGCCTCACCCAGCCAACAAGGGCAACCTTGGTGCCGGTCCTAAGCCCGGACAAAAAAAAATGGGAGGGTTGCGGCAGGAAGGACATCTGGCGTCCCTGGAGGGACAAGCTGAAAACTGTTGATCTATTTTCAATAAATTTGCAAAGATTTCAAACAAACTTTTTTAACATTGTCATTTGTAGAATTTGGGGAAAAATAATGAACTTGATCAATTTCGGAATAAGGCTGTAAACATAACAAAATGTGAACACTTTCTGGATGTAGTGCAAATATTGGTTTTCAGAGTTACAATTGTTTAATTTCTGAATGATCACGTTTTCTTTTTAATTCAATTTTACATAAAAAAGAAAATTGTTAGTTGTAGTTGTAGGTATCTGCACAGCTTTTGTTTTCTCATGCATTAAGGAAAAATGGAAATGGATAAATCTTCACGTATACACAGCAACCTTCTTCTAAACGTGCATAGCAAATAAACTTTTCCACACTGTAAAAAGTTGCAGCTGAGCTTGGCTTTGGAATAAACATGTCGATTTTATAGTAAAACAGGTCAACAAGTGCCAGAAGTGCCAGAAGTGCAAGAAGTGCCAACAAGACACAAGTTGTAGTGATCAGCAGTCTCTCAGTGGCTAAAGTTAACATCAAAGTGGATGAAGGACATCCTTCCTAGGAGACCAGTGACAGGAGGAATAAAGCCTGTCACATTCAGGAAGCTCTATGACACATCCTTCCCTCTCTCTCTGTTCCTCCATCTGCCATTTTCTCAGTTACCTCACTTCACTGAAGCACGGATGTGGACACACACCCTGTCAGTCGTGGACCCGGCTTATGAGATGCATCATCCAGGTCACATAGGGGTAAAGGAAGGTGAAATCTATCAGAAGCTTGATGATCCAGCCTCTGTGTGTGACTAAAACTAAGATCACGTTGCACTGACCAGCTGCAGGAATTCACGACTGGAGGTAGTCCTGTATGCAGCCCTACCTTCAGTGCTTGGACGTAAACACAACCCAGATGACTCCTTGACCTTGCTCCACAGGTGCACGTAGGGAGCAGCAGGACACTGACTTTCAAACTGAAACAACTTCGAGTGTTCAGCTTTGACCACCTAATTATAGCACATCTAGTCATCAAGCTCCATTGATCCAACCATCACAATGAACGTCATTGTTAAGCCATTCAGATTTCCACCAAATTCCAATTTCCATTAAAAATTCTAACATTTTGTTGCAGAATTTTGAACCTTTTTTTTTTTTTAACTGAGCCTTAGGAAAGAATTAGGAACTTAGGAAGGCAAACTCATACTTCTCCCTCGATACATGTACTGTGTGTGCTAAACAGAGAAGGGTGTTGTGGGCAACTGCAGGACGCAGAGGCCCTAACGTGAACACCTCCCAAATTTCGGTAATGTGCTGTGCTGAGCTGTGCATCACTGAGCTGATTGTATCATAAAGTCATATTTAACCAAAAAAGAAATCAACAAAGAAAAGGAAGAAACTGAAAGGAAAACATGTTTTTTTTCCTCCTTTGCATTTAAGAACTTGTAGTGTAGTAATTTGTTTATGGTCAACTTTACTTACCTGTTTTATTCTCTTTAATAAATACTGAGTTGATAAATGCAACACTGCCCATGTGACCCATATTTTATTAAAAAAACATATCTTAATGTCTTTAAATGTAACCCCCATATGTTCGAGTACATGCAGAATGCAAAAGTATAATTTCAGCTTCAGAACTGAACCTCTTCCTTTCCAAAAGGAGTCAGTTAAGGTGTTTGGGATAACAGGATGCCCCTAAGAAGTTTTTTCCTGAAATGTGCAAGGGGGAGGAGACCCTGGAGCAGACCCAGATGCCATGGAGCAACAGAGAGAAGCAAACATAAGCCTCGTTTCAACCAAAATATTTTTTCTATTTTCTCTACCTACCATTTCCACCAGAGTAACCAGGGTCGAAATGAAGTTCTAGGGCATAGTAGGCCCAGGCCGTTCAGGAACTGAACTGGTGCCTGTAGTGCTGAAAGTACCCGATTGGTCAGATATCACCAATAATTTCACAGAAAACTAGTAACTACCCTGGGGAAGAGTTTTAAAGACACTAAAAGCTTGTGGTGTGATGTTGTCGGGTAGATGGGGGCGTGTGACAGAAGAGGACTTTCAAGTGGGTGATGGCAGGTTGTTCTCCACTTCCAACTGAAGTGTTTGTACTTCAGTATTTCATGATTTCTTCCTCAACCTGTCCCTGATTCTTTGTGCCTAAACCTAAGACTGTAGGTCTGCGTTCATGATAAAATCAACGGCCTTCGACTTGTCCCTTCAGGGCTCGCCACAGCGGAACATGTTCCACATGCAACCCTTCCGTTTTGCCTGGGCTCAGGACCCAAGTGGGGCCACACCTAGTGGGGAGGGATTCAAACCCGTGGCCTTTTGCATCCCAACTCAATTCTCTACCACTGATCTACCAGGCCTCCACCATCAGGCACGATAAGAACCTACTAAAACCTACTAGAAGATCAAATCAAATCAATTGAACTCTTCTTTCCTGAAGTTTCTGGGAGTTTCCTCGTGTTTCCTCAGTTTACAAATGGCAACCAGCCTCCCAGTAATCAGATATTTCTTCTCTACTTCTTCTCTTTTCCTTTTGTTGTAAGTGGATCTCTCTCTCTTTTATCTTTGTGATTGGGTTTTTTTCTGTAAGTAAGTAACACAGTGAAGAGTTAGCAAGCTCTCATCTTCAGCTCTGCTGTGAGGTCAAATTTGTAAAAAGGTTGCAATAATTGGACAAAGTTGCAACACATCCTCTTCAGCCTGTGTCTGAGTAAAGATGTGACCATGAAGACACGGAGACTGTGTCAATGCTCCTTTCCTCTGATCAAAGAGCATCAGCCATGACGTGTCCTTGAGTCATGGGCCATTTTAGTAAAGAATCAAAATCAATGAAACATACATTCTCACGGCTTCCTTTGTTTATTGAAATCGTCCTGGCAGCAGCAAGTCCAGAGCTGCGGGGCTGGACCAGACTGGCTCTGCCCCTGCTTTCTCATGATAAGGAAGGCTCGGACAGTTCAGGGGAAGGGGCAGTCCTCCTGATCTGCTACACACTGGCTGCTAACAGCTGAACACATGGCAGGAGAGTGGACTGACTGAGCACAATCAAACACCACTGTGGGAGAGAGAGAGACAGAGAAAGGGGGGTAGAGAGACTCTTGGTGCAGCCAAGGAGACCGCACAAATACTCTTCCCCCAAATCCCCAACTCTGCCTAGAGAGAAGAGACAGAAGCAGCAGAGACAAACAAAAGCATTCCTGGCTTTCATTTTAAAGGAGGAAGAAAACTTCCAACAATACGTTTGCTTCAGACACAAATCCAAGGAGAAAAGCGTGTCAGGTCTGCGTCAGTCAGCAAGCCAGCAGCATCTCCCAGCACAAAGTGAGGGATTGTAGCACAGCGCTGGATGAAGGATAAATGCAACTGAGAGGAGAAATGTGCAGCAACAGGCCGACAGCAACCATGAGGATCACGTGGATGCTGCTTTCCCTCGGTGAGTTGAATTTCTTTTCACTAATCCTTGTGCACACCTGAGATGCTTCTGCGCGTTCCTCTCTCGTCTCTAAGTTTGGTGTCTTTGTTGGAAGTGAAGGAGCCCGTGTGTGTGAGTGCAGCATCCCTGCTGCAAAGATGCAGGGCGAATATGGTGAAAGAGAAGCAACAGGTGCTCAGAATACAGAGTTTTACTTCAGTAAAAGTAAAAAAAAAAGTTTTTAAAAAGTGTTTAAAATGTTATCCAATTCAAAGTAACTACTTAACATAACAAAAGTAAAAGTACTCATTATGTTGTGGAAGAAGTTTGAATACTAATACAATAATGTAAAAAGTTTTTCATGCAAAAATTCTACTCACAGTAAGTTTTTAAAGTATCAAAGTATGCAAACGTTTTAGATTTTATGATGCTTATACTGTTAGTTTGATCAATAACAATGCGTTGTAGGCTATTTTACATGAACATAAAATCCTAATATGCAAAGTAACTTCAAAACTGTACATAAGTTTAAGTATTTTAGTTATATAATAATAATAATAATAATAATAATAATAATAATAATAATAATAATAATAATTACATCTTTTACTTACAACAATACTGAAAAAAAATTTTGTGGTTCCCCTGATCGTCTTTGTAACCATCAATGATCTAATTAATCTACATTAAAGGAAGTAGAGGCTTTAACGTGCACACTCTTAGTTCACAGCTTGATTATTTATAATTTCCTCTAGTTTGTACATAATGCTTCCAATGTTCTTTGTGCTTCTTTTTGCACACTTTGAGCAGAGTAAAGGCCTCTGCTAAGATTCAGAACTGAAACATCTGCCCTTCCACCCCCCCACCATCCCACAATTCCCCAAGGCCCCCACTGCCTTTCTTAATACACACACACACACACACACACACACACACACAGTGTTCCAAGAGCTTCATCCAGAGAGGAGGAGGCTGAATAATGAAGTGTGCCCCTGGCCTCCTCAGCTCAGAGGCGAGGAAAGTGTTTTCTTTTAATTATGCACCTGCTCCACTCTCACCACTAAAGTAGTTGACTCAGATGGGAAGCTTTTATTTTTGTGAGGGAGTGACAAACATTCTCCGTCTAAAAGTGTCAGCACTTTCTCTGAAAACAGAAGCGGGGCACCTTTCTAAGCTGTACTGAGTGGTTTTCAGGTGCGAAGTGACAGTGGATGTGAATGAGAAGCCGCTTGTTTCCAGTTTGTATTCATCTTGATGCAGTGAGTGGAAAAAAGAGATGCTCTCGATTCACATGATCACAAGGAACCAAGTCAATATTTCATTTATCTTCTGATACTGAGCTGCTTCCCCCTGTTTCCACTTTTTCTGAAAATGGTTGTCCTGTGGTCACTTGTGATTCTCAAACACACACCCTGAAAGTATGAAAATTGTTTTTTTTTAATCAAAGTTTTTTTTGGGGGGAATTCTACAGAAGGATTAATACATATCAGTATTAATTTCCCACTGACTAACTGGTCTTGTGCTTTCTGCAACTTGAAAAAAACCAACATGTCTTAGACTACGTGTATCAGCTTGTTGGGAAAATGCATTTTCACTTGAGCATTTACCTTCAGTAACATTCTGACAGCAGCCGGTACCGGAAAGATGAAAATGTGACAGCAAGTTACAAGCACGGACGACCATATTGTTTAGACATCATCTGAATACTTCAGTTGAACTTTCGAACTGTTTCATCAAATGTCATCAAAAAAAAAAAAAAAACACTGTGGGTTTAGATTATAGGAATGAGGCAGCATCCTGGGTTATCAGCCCTCTCCAGGACTTCCTAACCCCGTCACAGTCCGTCTTCCTTGTGCATTTGTGGGTTCACGAGTCTTCCACTTCCTACAAGATAACAGCCAGTTGGGGTTCCAGGCCCATGTCTAACAGCTGGAGCGCACTCGGCTGTGTGACTGCACTGACCACCGCACAGAGAATGGAAAACAATACATGGGAAAAAGAACTGTTGTCCACAGCCCTGTTCCCAAGGAGGGTGTGGTGGCAGGAGACGACCTCAAGCCACCCTTTCCCACTCAGACACAGGGAGCCTTTCCAGCTGGATGTGCTAGAATGTATGTCTTAAACATGAGCCATGTTTGCTTTGATGATTAAACATTTTAATTAAACATACAAAAGGTTATTGTCTGAGCTGTTTACAGCACTAACAGGAATTTTGATTCATTTCCGAGTTTTCAGTTAAATACCAAGTAACAAAACCAAAGCCGCAGTATCGAACTTTTTCCTGGTATCCGTTTTTATAGACGCACGCTCCATAACTTATCTAAATGTGAAGCGATGCGGACAAAGGCTTCTATAACTCCGACGCATTGAACCGACTGGCAGCAGTGCAGAGATATTCCCTTCTAACCAATCGCTGAAGGCCCCTTCTTTCTGCTTGACTTTGAAGCTTCACGTTTGTTGTAATTTCATATGTGAAATAGGTCTGTGCAGAGCAGACTGGGATGATTTCGAGTCTCGTGGCAGCATTGGCTTGATTTCCAGAAGTTGAACATTGCAGCTTTAAGTTAGATTTGAACATGATACTGTTGGTGCAGTCTTATGACCACACAAGTGCCATTCAGTCCTCTGAGACGCAGAGAGTTTTAAAGCAGCTGTTAGTGTAACACTACTTGCTCCATCCTGATGCAGTGGATGTTGTTTTTAAAAGCCAGGCGCTTGCCGGCATGTGGAGCCTCTGCTTTCAGTAAAGCCGAGCGTTTCATCATGTCAGATGCTACAGATAAAGAGTCATTCTCCTTCACCTCTCTTGTAACCTCTCACTCCCTCGTTCTACCCAGCATGCCACGCTGCACACCCAGGTGTCCATTAATCAGGCTCGTGGCTGGTACCGTCAGGGACTTTCACTCGCCTCTCCCTCGCACAGAGCCTCCTCAAAACTCTCCTCCCTTCAAGCTTTCCGTCCTTACTTTCTCAGCAGTCTTTCCAGCCACCTCATCACTTTATGCCGTTGGTCCCAAGAGCTCAATGCACCGTAATAATATGTTAATGTTTTAATAGAAATATGAGCCAAAATCTTAATCTTAATGTTGAAAGGTGCTGTCAACACCTTCTGTGACAAACAAACCTGCTCAGCCGGAGAACACTAATTGTTTCTCCTTCAAAAAACAGGGGCAGAGCTCGAATTTCTTTAGTGGTGTGGCCAGATTGGGCTACATGCTCGAAATACTGAGGCACATTTAGAAAACGGTTTTTAAAGTTTAAAGTCAAATTTAAAAACCATTTTGTGTCAGGAGTCAGCAGAGATCATCAACACTGGATGTTGCTCTGCATTTGACGAATGTGGAAACAATAAACTCTATATTAAGTGTTTGTTAAGTGCCAAAACCGGCGAATACGGCAAACAGTCGTTAACAAATGATTAAAAAAACATTCGGAAAAAGGTAAAAATCCACCCTTTGCGGGGATAATGTGCCTGGTTGCACACCCCCAAATACAAATAAATATTTCTGTACACAAATACAGAAATGAGCTGCAAAAAGAAAATCAGTGTCCTCACAAGTATGGATACACTCGTGTGTGCGTGTGTGTGAGTATAACAAGACGCTGATGGAGCTTCAGCATTGAACTTTTAGTTCCGCTCCCAGAAACACACATGCCAGTCTGGTTTCCAAGGACATGGGCCATGTTGTTTGTGGATAATGTGCACAAAGGTTCATGTGTAATTCTGTGTTTACATGTGCGCGTGTGTGTGGTCACTTATTCTCATGTGGCCGTTAGATTTACAGCGTTCCAGACCCCTCCTCACATTCTGTCCTGTCAGCCCTCCCCCCCCCCCACCGCTCTCTTTTATTCCAACCAAAGTGTTTTTACTTTCACAGTTTCTTACCTCCCTTCACTGGAGTCCACCGTTTAAAGTCTCCAGGCTCTTCTCTCCTCCCCTCCTGCCCCCAACTACCACCCCTCAGTCCCACAGAGAGCTCAATTACCTCCCTCAATAGGACAGCGATGGGGGCAGTTGAGCCCTTAAGGGCCTCGGCTGCAAAGGGGGTATGCAGTGAGGGAGCAGCCCATGCTTGCTTAGCTGCACGTGGAGCCAGAGGAGCCTTTGTATGAACTGTCACCAAATTAACGCAGCAGCTTTGTCCTGCAGCTACATTTATTTACTTGCTTTCATTGGCTCGCACGGTGCACGGTGCACGTTCACGCTCAGCTGCACATCAGTCCACAGTTACAGTCAGAATCCCCGGCAGTGTGTAACCGCTGCCAAGCACAGACAGCAATGGGACAATATAACGCATTGCTAATACAACAATGCTGCAAGACTTTGTGCTTTTCTGAGGTTTCTTTTCAAGGTTTGAACAATCCAGCTGTACTAGATCCCAAACAGCCAGAGGATGTGACATGTAGACATTGCAAATATATAACTATAACTAGACTAGATTTTTACCTGTTGGGCTGTTCCTGTCACTATTAAGTATTTCAATATTTAGACATTGGGGCCTTTCGGAGATTTGAGATCAGGCCCCTCAGATTACATCGATGACATTGATGACAACAGTAGGATTTTAATAAATATGTAAATTACTAAAAGCTTCAGAATTTCTGTATATGGTGTATCAGTGATTAACACACACTCAATTAACTTTGTTTGCTTGTTGTGTATAATAATTATTATGACGTTATTTTATTTTATCAAGAGTAAATAATACTACAGTACTGAAATGTGTTCCACAACAGGAGGATAATTAAATGTCAACTGACCTTTAAGCTTTTATTTAATTTTACTGATGATGTTGATGATAGAGGAGAGAGGAGGAGATTTGGGGGCACAGTTAAAAATAGTAGCTGTAGAGTTATTGATTTGGATTGTTTGTCATTTTATTTGCTGTCGTTCAACAACAGAAGACAAACCAGGTTCTGCTACTGAAAGTAGACGCATTACAAATATGGTCACTCGTGCTGCTTCGTCTTTATTGTCGATTTTGTACGTACGTATTTGTACTGTGGACTAAGGGCAGAGGTACTTCAGCAAAGAGGGGGGTCAGAAGTCCAACTGGCTGGAATAAAAGACGTCCACTGATACAGCTGTGATGCAGAGTTTTCAGTTGGGGGGTTTTGGGACTGGATGGCAGCTTTGTCCCCCTCAGTAAACATAAAGACGATTGCAGAAAATGTTTTAGCAGTAAAACAAGAAGTCAAATGTCAGGTCTGATTCTGCTTTTGATCATTTGAACTAAGCCCAGTCCAATATCAGCAATGGACACTGCTGTAAAGTCCAGTGTGGATGGGTAACAAGTGGTTACATTCGTTTTCTTTGGACATGAGGTGGCACAAATTGATCCCGATGCTTCACCTACTGACCAAAAAGATACGATGGGGCCAGTTAAGTTTCCCGCAACACTGAAAGCACTTAATTGTAAAGAAGTCAATCTGGAGTAACAAGCGTCCTGCTTCTTCTCTGGTTCTATTTATAGTGAGCAGGACAGGATGCTACATACAATAACCACAATAAGATCCACACCCATAACCAAGGCACGTTTTCAGTGTCCTGTAAACAATCCTCAACCGACGCTGCCACCAGAAAACAATGACCTTATCCACCCTGCTCCCCCCCCCCCAACCGGATTCCTTTGTGCTTTCACATGAACTCCCACTCTGTGATTCCGAATCAGATCTGGGTTATGTAAGTCTTCCTCAGACCGTCATAAAGGTGCTGGAGAAGAGGTGCATTACAAAAATCCCAGATACTTCACCCGCAACTGTTTTCACATTCGACGCTGTTATTTCAAAACCTGTTTTGGAACTTGAATTTCCTTTAGATAAGGAATGAAATACACTGAACGTCATGTCTGCAGCTGTTTAAACACGTTTTCAATTTTCATTTTCGGTTTGACTTTGTCAAGCAATAAGATACTGACTTTGGCAAAACCAAACAATTGACATAATGTTCATTGTGATAGATGAACTGTTTCTGAGGGCTCAGCTAGAGGTTTTATAGGACACGTCCACAATATGTCAGGTCTGTATTAAAACAACGGATGTTTGCCCACGTGAACACTGAAGCAGCTCTTACTTGCTTTAATAATTCCGTCCGTTCGTACCGACCATGAAAATATTACTTTCTGAAGCCAAGATTAAAAAATGTTTTAAAATCTAAAACTCCTCTAAGGTTTTTGGTGTGGTTTAATAAGGTTTATTAAAAGTGGATGTCTAACGAGTTCCTATTTCCTGTGGAAGACACTGACAAAAGACATCATTTTGTACTAAAGAAGCTAAAAGAATTACGGTAAAACCTGTTTCTTTGTTCATGAGGTCACCTTTTATTGGGAGACATTCTTAAAAAATATTATTATAGATTGACAAATATAAAGTGCATATAGAAGGTTTTCAGACCCACTTTCCCCTTTTTTTCACTTTTTGTTATGTTGCAGCCTGATACTACAGTTTTTTAAACTCAAGAGTCAAGAGAGTCAAAATACATAAAGATATAAATATACATACATTTAAACATTTATGTTGGGGAGAGACTGAGGGATTCCTGAGTTTAGGGTTCCCTTATTTATACCAACAAATACAATCATTCATGGACCTCAACTAAATCTTTTACTAGTATGTATATTCATGTATTTATTTTGAAGCACACACACAGCAACTAATGTAAACACACTGTTCTTTCAAATAAATAAAAATATCTATAAAGTACTGCTCATCGGAGTGTTTCAGAGTGTTCAGGTCATGTGGGGTTATTAGACGGGAGAGATGAGAAGGATTCAAAAGGCTGTTGGAGCGTCGCCTTCACTGCACCGATCAAGTATTTCCTCTTAATTAAAATGAGCTGCCAGTGTGTTTCTCCTAAATGTATTTGTCCTTTTGCCACCCACCGAGATGTCCATCACGCTCGTCCAGACCAGGGAGTGACCCCCTCTGATCTGTCCTATCACCGTGACGCATCTGTTTCTTAGCAGGCGACAGCACTCACTGATCCTGCTGCTATCAGCACCAAGACTGTTTTTACTTCACCCCTGCATTCCTCAGCACACAGACACACACACACACGCACACACACACACGCACACACACAGACACACACACGAGTCAGGAGAGGTCATCAACAGTAAAAAAAACAGAGGGAGCACTGGATGTTGCTCTGCATTTGGCGAATGTGGTTTTCTAATATTTAGAATAAAATGTTCCTTTGGTTGTTTTAGGTAACTCACTGAACTTGAGTGAAAAATGAGCTGATTGGTTGGTTTTCATGTCGTCCATTTAAAAAACGTGTGTTTGGTAATGTTTTCTCTCTCTTCATAGGCTTCCTACTTCATTGCATCTGTTCAGAGAATGTAACTACATCTAGTGCCACCACTTCATCTAAGACTGAGTCCAGCACAGGCGCCAGTTCACCTGGCACCACGAGCACTGTTGCTACTTCCGTACAACCCACAACAAAAATGTTGTCTACTTCGGCCACATTGACGACTGCTCTTACGACAACCAGTGCAGCCACCTCAGCCATCACCCAGCCAGCATCAGACACTGCCACAACAAACAATCCAACTCAGAGCACCATTGCTAGTACAATCTCTCACTTGCCCCCTGTTACCAACACCACTGAGGCAACTACTGCCTCTATCACCAGCCTCCCAAATGGCAAGATTCCAAATGCAACAAATGCCCCGAGCAGCAGCCCGACGGCATCCTCCAGTGGTGGCAGCACCCCGCTTCAAACTTCAGACAACACGTTAAAGGTCTCAGCAGCCCCTTCCTCAATACCACAGCACAATCCAACTGATGCCCCCGTCAGTCAAATGGGTAAGCTCCCAACTGAATCCACCATACTCAGTCCAAGTTGATTGATTTGAGTCTGCACGATGTATCATTATTATTAGGTTTATCTAAAGGTAATAGAATAATTTAACCTTTAAATTAGCAACATTCAGTAAATATCTTATTAAGTTGGAGTCTCATTTTATTACATTACTTCCACTGCAGCTCAACATGAAACCACAGAGTGAACAAACCCATACTTGTACAGAATAAGTACTGTGGACATCTTTTAGTCTTCATACAGGCACTGGACTAATGTAAAAAGACAGACTTAAAAAAACTGTGACCCTGTGCTTTGACTTTCATCACTTTATTTTTATCCCACTTTAGTCCCACTGAGATCAACATCAACATGCTTTTATTGCTTTTCAGCTAAATTACACCAATCTGGGCTGTAAGCACCGAGTAAATAAATGGTGTGAAGTTGTCAGTGGTTCGCTCTGAACGTTCTGCATCGTAACCTATAAACATCACGTTTGCTATTGCTGTGTCATTAACAGTTACAACTACACTGAGAACAAACAACATCTCAACAGCAACAGGAACAACAACAGCCACAGGAACAACAACAACAGCAGCAACAACAACAACAACAACAACAACAACAGCAGCAGCAGCAGCAACAACAACAACAACAGCAACAAAAACAACAGCAGCAACAACAACAACAACAGCAGCAGCAGCAGCAGCAACAACAGCAACAGCAAAAGTGGCCTCACCATCAACTGTGGCAACTCAGTCCCCCATCATCGCTACCACCACAAGTCCCCCCACCACAATAATACTTCCTGCATCCACGATGGTAACTACCGCTGCTGGTACCAAAACTACATTTACCGCCACCTCCACTTCCTCCACCACCTCGTCTCCCTCCACCACCTCTACTCCCTCCACTCACTCCACCGCTACAACCTCCACCACAGAAGCTTCGATGAAGACCTTGCATGTAAGTCTGTAACAAAGAAACACAGCTTTTACTCAACTTCAACATGGGTCATTAATGTTTTTCCTGATGCCTGTTTTCTGCTTCTCTTCCTGCAGTTTTCTCTAAACACCAGTCATGAGGTGAGATTTTGCTTTATTTGGACTTAAATGTCTGTAACCTGAGTTTTTCTGTGTACCAAAATAATACATCGGATAGGGAAGACAAATCCTGCTGTAACTCTAATCAGCCCTCAGCTATTGTCTCGTCGATGAAGGCAGACCCACACCCATCCACTCCTTTCTTCACTGACAATTATTCCCAAAGGTTCATTCGGTTCAGATCTACAATCATTGTGCAACACACTGCAGGAAGCACAAGAACAATAAGAGATGATGGTTTTATAATGCGGCACCGTCATTTGCTTTTTGTGTGGCTGCGATGTCTGTGTTCAACTTTAATTTATGCAAATTGATCCCTAACATGACTTTTCTGGCATGTGAGCCTCAAAATCAGACACAGTTCCTTGAAGGATAAAAGTCGCCAATAAATCTCTTGTGTGTTTTTTTTTTTTGTTTGTTTGTTTTGTTTTCTCTTTCTTTTGAGTTGTTTTGTGTCTCTTGTTGGTCATTTTGTGTTTTGTTTTGTTTTTTGTTTTTATCATTTTTTATCTTTTTGTTGCTTAGTTTGTTGTTTGTTTTTGGTCATTTTTTTAAATCTGTTTTTTTGGAAACATTTGGCCCCTTTGATTATTTTCCATCTTCTTGGTCATTTTGTTACAGTATTTGTTTTTTTAGGCTTTTTTTTCTTTATTGTATGTCTTCATGTCTTTATTGTAACTTATCCTTTAAAAGCGTTAACTTAGTTCTGCAACTTTAAAACAACTTATTATTGTTGTTCAAATACCATTATAACACATACACACTGAGCCAACTTCATAACAAATGCTGTAATTTGTTGATTCATTCAACATCCAGCTGATGATCTATTAACTAGCCTGTGACATAAAAGCACAACATTACAAATAAATTGTTCAAAAATAACAACTGCCAAAAACAGGAGGACTTCCTGCTGTAGGTGGGGGCTCTGGGTGGATCTCTGAACCATCCAGACTCTGTATGTCCAGCAACCACACAGGAAACAGTGAAGTCCACTATAAAAAGGATTCCAGTCACTGGGTGGAAAAAGTGTCTTAGTACGAACCCTTCCTGCCTTTCACTAGTTTCCTTCGTTCCCACACCTCTTTCATGAACTCACCCCCTCTCCCTCTCTAACTGTCTGACTGTACCTTCCCGAATAGAGCAGAAATAATCCTCCCAGCGCAGGAAGATATGACCTCAGCTGTCACCTCTTAGTCTCCTGTCCATACTTTCTGAGGCTTCTCCGCTCACCAATAATTTCATTTATTTCAAAGTACAACACGCAAAGTGGAATAATTACATCTCTGTGATTATGGTGTTTTCAGAATGGGGAGGAGAGTGAAATGGAGAAGGTGTGCAGAAAGCTGTTGGCAAATGTGCAAGAGGGTAACTGCACCCTGATGTGGAGACACAACAAAGACAAAATCCAGTTTGACTCTGTGGAGATATTTGGCAAAGGTAATGTACCTTCTTGCCTTTACAAACATTACGGTTCAAGTCTTCGAAAAAAACTGTCTGCAAACAAATATAATCCCATTTCTTCTGCAGTGAAAAACAGCCTGGCGGCCGAACTTTATGAAGAACTCACCAAGGTAGGGGGGGGAAAATTAAGAATGGGGGTTATTTTCAATTCACGGGAACACTTCCACTTTGCAGCTGGACTCAACGCTACAGTGTGAAATTATGTCATTTTTCTTGTGTTTCCCCCTTGAAGAAAGGAAATGATAACAAAACCTTGATAGCCATCCTCGCCTCCTGTGGAGCTCTGCTCATCATGATCATCATCCTTGCTGTCTGTGCCTCCCACCACCGCAAACCATACAACGAGAACCAGGTCGGTGCATTAATGAACTCAAAGATGCTCCTACATGAGTGAATCATAATAACCTTGGTGACCTCTTCACCTAGCTCTTAATACCTGCAAAAGTAAAGGCATCAGCTCAGCTTGACTTTGTGCTCAACACTGCAGTAATTAAGTATTACTTCCATTAAAAATTCCATTATTATTTCAAAGATTCAAAGATTAAGAGTGGTGCTGTTTCAGAAGGTAGTAGTGCACTGCAATTCATTCATAGCACATAAACGCGACATCATGTCAAAGCCCTTTGCACAGTAACAGTAAGACGTCACAGAATTATAGAGAAAACCCAACAAATCCCCCTTTAAGCAAACATCAAGCGAAGGTGGAGAGTAAAAACTGCCTTTAATGGAAGAAGCCTCCAAGAGAGCAGGCTCAGGGTGGATAACCATCTGCATTGGTTAGGGTGAGTGGAACTGGGGCTGGAAAGGGGGGGCGGGAGGGTATTTGGTTCTTACTGGCTACATGTTGACGTTGCCCCTGGTGCGTGCTACTTACAAGAAAGTCACTTTAGATAGAAAGGATCTGCTAGATGACCAGTTGTAAGTATAAAAGAAAAGCATGAGGCAAAGCATAACGCAGCAGTTGGTCTCCATCACTTCTGTAGTCTTGGTGGGTGTCTGCCCTAAGCCCTAAGAAGCATAACTAAGAGATGGTTCCGAGTCAAAAAAGGAAGGTTTCAGCTTAGTTTTAAGCCCCCTGATCTCGAGCTGGGAGCTGGTTTCACAGGAGAGAAGCTTGATCATTAAAGGATCTGCTACCCATTCTACCTTTGGAAACTATGGGAAACTCAATTTGACCTGCAGCCTGAGACTGAAATGTTCTTATGGAATAACATGGTACACAGGTTTTTAAAATACAATGAAGCTTATTCATTAAGCTGGTGAGGCAGGGGGATTTCTCTCTGTACTGTACAATGCATCTTAAATACTCTGATTTGCACAGGACGTTTTACATTTACCTTCCTTAAAGTTGTTGTATTTATCGCACGCGTCATTACCTTAAGTTGTGGGTGTCGCTGGGAAATGTGAATTTCCCATTGGGATGAATGAAGTGTCTATCTATCTAAAAGGTGGAGTGTTTTAAATTCTGGATTTTACAGGAAGCCAGTGAAGAGAAGCTAATGAAATGTTGGTCTCTTTAACTTATTACACTCAGTACTCTTGCTGCAGCATTTTGGAATAATTGGAGCCTTTTCAGGTTTAAAAAAAAACAAGCAAACAAAATAATGTTTAAATACATAAATAGTATCAAATCTAACAGCCAACAGCTCAGTGTGTGTAGCACCTCTCATTCTGTTACATCACACAGTTCGATTCTCAACAAATCACACGATTCACTTTTAAAAACCACAGTTCGGTCATTTAAAATGGCACCAGCTATTTTGCCCTTCAAATACAAAACTTATATATTTTAAAAAGTCACACTCAAAAACATCTAGTTTTTTCAAGGCTCCTCTTCATCCCTGCAGCAACACCTGACAGAGGAGCTGCATACTGTGGAGAATGGTTACCATGACAACCCTACGCTAGAGGTGATGGAGGTGCAGCCGGAGATGCAGGAGAAGAAGACGGCGCTGAATGGAGAGTTCAATGACAGCTGGATCGTCCCCATCGACAACCTACTGAAGGAGGACATCCCTGACGTGGAAGACACCCACCTCTAGACACCGCTGGGGACAAAGGAGGAGGAGGAGGAGGAGGAGCAACAGGACACTACAACGGGAGCTGGCTAGGCCCAGCCAAAACCTCTATGGTATAAAGTAGAAATGATGAGCAAAAATCAAACACTTTGAGGATGAAGAAACATTAAAATCAGACACAGTGGCCTTGGAAGCGGATATGTTTGAAATGTCAATCACTGTTGTGCCTGTACAGTAGTTTTTGTCTAAGTGTGACTTATGTCGAGCAGTTTGACTCAGATTCCTTGTCCTATTTTTATTCAGGTATGGTTCCATTGAGATTCCAAATCTCACCTGACATCAACAACATCTAGCTGTTGTTCATTATTTCAAATGCACTAATAGTGTATTATATATTAGTTATTGTGATGAGCATGAGAAAATGTAGCCTTTTCTTCTCCTGTGCCCACGGGAAAGTTGCTTTGTACCTAAACACCAGCATATATGGTGTTTTTATGTTACATATCTTCTGCATGCCAGGAGGAGCCAGGGGCATTTGGCAAACAGACCACTTTGTGTTATCGTTTGGCTCCAGGGGCCAAAGAAGAGGATGATCAAGCTCGGCGGTTCTAGAGTTACTTACATAGATGACCTCAGGATACTTCAGAATCCTGGTGATTTTCCACTAGTGCGTGTCAGCGGTGAAGGAAACTGCCAGAGGCTGTAAGAGCCCCACTGGTGCCATTTAGCACTAAACTTAACGACGAAGACACTGCTGAAAGCAGGTGGATCTACAGAAATAAGACAAATTAAATGATGAATGTTACACGTAGGATGGGTTAGGTGATTATTAAAATGCTCCAGCTTCAATCATATCATTTGTTTGAAAAAAAAAAAAAAAAATGAAACCAGAAACATTTTCAGGAGGCAGTGAGATTATCAATTAAAGGGCAACTTCACTGATTCTTTTTTCACTTGCTGCCAAAAATTCTAATTGTGTCGGTGTCATACTCTGAACTGAAACACTGCCAGTTGTTTATTTTACTTTTTTAGTTAGAAGCAGTGATAGAGGAAAGTTTAATACAACTTTCTACTACTCCTGAAATCACAAAGAAAAGAAGGAAGCTAAAAATCTTGGAAGCGATGCTATTTTAAATTCTAGATAAATATTCACAGGCTGCAGCTGTACATTACAATATTTCCTGGTCTTCCTGCTCACTATGATAATAAAACTCATATCTTGTCACGTTGTTATTTTATACTAAATTACAGACAGAATTTTCAAACCACTTCATTTTGAGGTAAAACTGAAAGTGAGATTACCTGAAATTTGGAGGGAGCACTTCTAGTAGGACCATTGGCAAATCTGCTGTAACAGCACTCAAGTAATAATAATGTGGAATTATCTGAACACCAATAGAAATCTCACACTGGCTGTTACAATGAGTATTTTTTTTTTAAAAGAAAGGTGCAAATCATGTTGAAACTGTGCACTGTGAACAGAAACTTCTCCTTAATGTTACTTTTTCAAGTTGATATTAATCAATACACATGTTGCATCAATAACTGCTGCATTTCTAGTGCAACACTGTAAATACGCTGTAAATTGTATAATCACTGTTGCTGGAAGTCATCTGACATTTCAAGATGCCACTGTAGAACCTGAACTGTCCCCCCCCCAATTTCACAATTTAAATCCCTTTAAACCAAATAACAGTTTTCATTTATTTTCACTTTGACTATATACACACACAATTGAACTTTCACCTACAATTTAGCCTCATTTGTGTTCCACTTTTATTATAGCTGTGCCCTTTTCACCAAAGTAAGTTACTTGTATTTGATATATTTATGGTTTGTCTGATGAAGGCAAACAGCAGGGGGTCTGAAACACTGGAAACTGTAAATTGTTGGTTGCCGTGGCGATCGTGCGCAAATAAATGAAAAGTTTCTCCACTTTGATTCTGCTGCGTCCTTCTTCTCTACAGCAGTTTGCACAAGCCACCAGGGGGCAGAATAAAAAAAAAAAAAAAAAAAAAAACACTGAGTCAGAGGTTAAGAAAACCTGAACAAAATACAATCTTTATTCATTATATACATTACATACAATGCAATACTACAGGGCTTTCTACACGTTTCCTGTATTCACAGAGTACTGATCACTGATCTGAGTACCACCCTTAAAACCCCTGAGTCCCACTGAGGGGTCGAGAGGAGGGCAAGATTGGAGGGATTGATGGGACTTAATCCATACAGCGAACTTTTTTTTGTGTCAACGAGATTTACCCTATAAAGGACAGTAGTATTGGGCATTGTGTCGTGTATAAAGGTGCTTTCACTGAGTCTTTTTACACCGTTTTCTTCTGGCACAAAACAAAAATAAATGCTACAGCACACAATGTCATTAATCCCCTCACACAGCTTTTCATTTTTCTCTGTTTTCTTTATCGAATAATAAACAGATGGTTTTTTTTCCCCCATTTCAGGGCAGAAAATCATGGGCAAAAACAAACATGATGATGCACATCTTTAATCAAAGCATGATTAAATAATTCTATACTATAAAGCAACATCCCCAATGTTGTTTTCCTCCACTTATCAATATAAGTATTTAAAGGTTTTCTGACTGAATAGCAAATTATTTCTGTCTGCTCCAACTATTACTAAACTGTCTGTCAAAAAAGTAAACACACCACAAAACGTAACTACAGTGATGATGGGTACAGCAGCAGAGCACCCACAGTCACAGTAAACCACTTTGAAGGATTCAAATAATAATAAATTCTATTATTTTTAAAATTTATATGTATTTTTTTTTTTTTTTTTTTTTTAATTGTACAGTTGGGTGCCAAAGTCTGATCCCTTATTTTGAAATAAGATTTATTACTTCACATTAGAATTAATGAAAAATGTTCAGAAAAAGTCCGAGATTACATTTTTAAACCAATTTATGACAGTGGGTGCATTTTATGCACCAAATTAATTTTTTTATTATTTTACTATACATTTTTATAGTACTATAATTTTTTAGGTTTGATACACTACAATTGTATTACTTCTGATGAAAGAACATTTGGACTAACAGGATGTGCATAACACATTGGTATTAAGTTAGGTTTAAGGTCAAGTTTGTATCCACCTTCACTGAAATGGCACATAAGGAGATGCAAACCTGACCTTAAACATAACTTAATACCGCAGACTCTGCAATTGTTCTTTCATCATCAGAAGTATGAAAAAATGATCACGGAGTGTGTTAAAAACAATTATAGCAGGATAATGAAAATTCAATGACTACATTTTTTTTAGTTTGCACCCGCCTTGATAAATTAAAACTTAATTTAAATTTCTGATCAAGGAAACTTGTACTAGGTTAATGTGCATTAAATATTATGTAGAAAAAAAAACGACATGTTTTACTCTTTCAAAATAAGGGAAAGGAAACTTTTCCACCCAACTGTAGGAAAAACACGTACTTCATCTATTTAAACAAAGACAAAGGAAGTGAGGGATTGTGCCTCATGGCTGAATTCACCAGATACTGAAGGGCATTCAAAGAAAAGGATCAAACACTTAAAGGACCATACCACTATTTGTTGTTCTGCAGATTCCACCTGTTTTGACACAGATTATGCCTCAAATGTTGCAGTATTTGCAATTTGGGAAAAGGACATTCTTGTAACCACAAAGTTAGTGTCAAGCCATTGGATCTGTGACTGTAATATCACATGAAAACATTAACCTAATGTGGTGATGGTCAATGTTGTTCAGCAAATTTTTTTTAAGTTCAATCATGCATTGCATAAACTCACAAAACACCAGTATGGTCCTTTAATTTTAAAATAAGTGCATTCGGTGAAAACAGGGGGGGGGGGGTCCTAAAGTTAAGCAGCATGTGTGTTTGTTATACATGACACCAAATCAATCCTAAATAGTGTTAAACACAAAAGACAGATTTTATTTTATTTTATTTTATTTTTTTACATTTGTCAGCGTTTTTAGCTTTTTGCCCTCTTGACACATCCTGAGCGAGCTCCAGGCTTAGAAGGAAAAAAAAAAAAAAAAAAGCTGATCCTGATTTCGCATACATCATTTACAAGTTGTGGTTAACAGTCAGAGGTGCTGAGGACGACACGTCATGTAGTGCTGTAATGCTCCCCAGGTTTGCTGCTGGGAGATGCAAGCATTGGTGGCTTTCATCTAAATGTTAGTGGTCACATTTCCTCTGTTAGTGCCTGGCTGACTGTCATGGAAGACAATAAAAAAACAAAACGGAAAGGAGGTAAGCAGGTAAGCACCAAAGAACATGGACCCCACAAATCCAGGTAGGACATGGTAGCAGCAGGTAAAGTCCATCTGTTAGGACTCCTCTCCTACAGCTGACCTTTGAGCTCCTGATGGAAGACATTAGCAAACCTACCAACTGGTAAACTCATACACTGCCCTTTATTCTTTTTTTCCCCCCCCATTCATAGTAAACTGATTCTCATTTACTTCCTCACCCATCTCATCTCAATGGAGAACTTTGGATTTTTACTACAAGTGTCATCTTCTTCATTTCACATTGTTTAAACTCACAAATGAGCAGTTTTACATTCCTCTTACTGGAATAAATCAAGTATTAGCAGAAATAATAAATAAGCTGAATTGGATGATGGCCACAGAAAGCTTTCCTGCATAGTTCACCTCAGAGAGAGAACCACTAACACACAAGAGATGCTGGGTTATGCCACAGTTTAAACCAAATGAGGTCTGTTAGTACTGATTAGTACTGAGAGTCAAATAACAGCAACACGTTCTGTTACTGGAAAATGAACTCATACCACTGACATCTTTTAATTCTGATTGGCTGAAAGCTGTGGATTAACTTTTAGTAAATGAACCCCTGTTCTCCTCTTCCACTATTTTGGAAAAATGTGATAGTATTAAATTAAATGAATAAAATCAATGTGTAACCAACAATAGAGGATGTTGTGTTTTTCAGTATAAAATGTTTGACACTATATATTTGGCCATTTGAATTATAGTACGGAAGTTAAACATTTAAACGGGTTTATTTCATTAAAGCTCATTTGTAAAAGTAACTTAAATGGCAACTATTTTGATAGAGACGTATTTTCTCTTGTTTCAAGCAGTAAAAAAAAAAAAAAAAAAAAAGTTTAGAAAATTTGTTACGACAGGGACAAAAACTACTTGTTGCAATAAGTGACTGTAGTTAGCAAACTGTATGTTCTATGGCTGTAAAGGAGGACTCAGACTTTTAGATACACTCCTTGATCAGGTTTCTTACTTCTGATGACAAATAAACATTGATATTTTCATTCTTTTAAAATGTCACGATTGTCAGGATGTAGATTTGACGTTTAAAAAGAAACCTATCTATATTAATTCTAATCTGGTTCTGAATTCATGTAGAATGCTCACCCCAATTTTTATAATTATTTATAATTATTTTTAATATTTATAAAATAAAATAAAAAATCTGCATCAGTGTTGGCCACTGAAAAAAAAAAAAAGGATAATACCAATACATAATACCATATGTATGTAATACCTACATATGTATTACATATATATATATATATATATGTAATACATATGTATATAATACCAATGTGACATCACCAAGTATAAACATTACCTAGTTCTTTCATCATCATCGAAAGAAAGAAAGAAAACTAATCAAGAAGTGTAGTTAAACAATGAAAAGTTGAAAAGTGCAAAACTTTGCATCCCCTTTGTTAAATTAATTAAATGTTGATTTTAAAATAAAAAGGAAGTCAACTTTTGCATCCAACTGTACCACAAACATAATATCAGAACTTTTTTTTTGGAGAAGAGATGCATTTTTTGCAGCTTTATATTAAGGATTTTCCCCTCGTCATTCTGCTTCGATTGATAAATCACAAAGAGTAAAGTCATATTTCTCCGTTTTTGTCAACAGTAAGGATGCAGCCGTTTTGTCTGAATAAACTTCATAGATACTGACTCGTCACAAACTGGAACTGAACCTCTGGTTAGTAATTCAGTGTGAAGTCCTCACCGCAGGGACTGACTGACCTGTACACTGCAAGTAGTGAAGTTGGAGCTTGTGGCCAGAAAGGAAGGAAGACCCCCACTGAAACGTGCAAGTGCGAGTAAACACGTTTCACACGACCAATAAAAAAAAAAAAAGCAGCGTCTGCCTGACTTTAGGCTGATGAAGGCTTTTACTCAACACAGCGTGAGGGATTCTAAAGAGGCAATATTATGCATCATTTCAGGTTTAGATTTTACTTTGAGCTTCAACTTAAACAGTTAAGAGAATTTCGTTCTATGACAATTCGTGTGCTGGGACAAAGAAAGTTTCTGCAAGCTTCTGGAAGTGCAATCTTTACAGAACGTCACAGCTAAAAACATGAAACAGCATAATATAGCCTCTTCAATGAGAAAGAGAAAAATATGCAGAAACAAAAACAATACCACGGCAAAACAGACCTAACACATATTTTCCCCACTCCTGTTGTCACCGGCATTTCATTCACACGTACACCAGTTTGTTTCAGTTCTTCCCAGTATGTAATGTTGAGTAGCACACGTAGAGCCAGAAAGTGGTTAGTGTGAACACGTACTTTTTGATTAAGAGGGACAAGAAAGAACATAATCCAACACTGCATCTGCTCAATCTGGAATCTTAGAAATAATTCCTATATGTATATTTACATATTGTGTACACTACTTTTATAGTTACAGTCCATGAATTATTAGGGAAAGAAATTCAATTTCACCTTGTATCAGCCACTTTTACAGGGATAACAAACAAAACCAATATCGGGTATATTTAGATATATATTAAACTTAATCTTCAAGACTAACTCTTCTATTGTTCTTACATGTTGTTACATGTCTTTTTCTGCAGCTCGATGGCCACCATGGCCATTAATATGGGCATGTGTCACAAAAAAAAAAAAAAAAAAAGCAACCCAAAAATTTGTTTGGCAAAAATGCTGAAAATAAACTAAAAGTACAGAAAAGCTGGGAGAGAGGGAAGTTTTCTGCCTTTAAATAAATTAAATACCAGTGAATAACTTAATGTTTGCAGCAACTGGCCTGAACGAACATCTTATCAGCCGTTTTGTCCCAAAAGTGGAACGATGCCTGTGGTCGACTGTGTGGGTGTTTGTTTGTTCAAAGCACAAACTACACAAAAAACGGAGGGAAAAAGAGAAAAAACTAAACAAAAAAAAAAACAACCCACAGCGTTGTTGATGTGTGTGTGTGTGTGTTTACTAGTGTCACCACCTTGTTAACGCGACCCGTGACTGCAGCAGGTCAGTGTGATGGAGATGGAGCAGTTTCAAATGACGCGTAGTCCCACTAGTGCGCATCAGCGATGGCAACAAAGCGTCCATGTCTCCCCCGTCTCATCCGGTCTATGGGTGGCGTTCAGTCCGTTAGTCCAGTCGGTGAGGCGAAAAAGTACGAGGAATCAGAGGAAGTGGGAGGGGCTAGAGGGTGATGAGGTCTACCAGGTTGCCCTTGGGTGGGGTCATGCTATCCGGAAAGAAGTTGACGAGCGTGTCAAAGAGCTGCGTCCGCTGGGCATACGTCTGGTCTACATCTGAGAAACCTGACAGAACCCAGAGGAAACATGGAACATAAATCACTCAGTAATTCTCAGTTCCTTTGAATGTATTTTCACAGCATGAAGGAAAAAAAAAAAAATTCAAAAATTGTGAGATTTGGCAACTGTGGCCAAATTCTAACAATTTGAAATGTTCAAAATAAATTTAACATAAAACAAAGACAAACAAAAAGAATAATGACGGGTCAGAGGTGTTTATACCTAGAGGGATGAAGTCAGAGCTGGACTTGAAGAGGGCAGAAGGCAGGAGCTGAAACTGAAGTGCAACACAACACGTCTGAGTCACTTTAACAGTCCACAGTCATCACTCAACAGTGGTTAACATTCAACAGTGAAGAACAAATAGCCTGAGGGACAAATGCTGTGGCAGCTGCTGCTCCAAGATGCTGCATGAAAAAGAGGGAAAATACACCTTCTGATCAAACTTCCATCTAGACAGCTGATTACCCTGTTGCTGATCTGTTAGCATGAGCCTGAGTTCAAGTTAGCTTTGCTCAGTTTAGCTTTTCTACCGCCGTCTACATTTGTTTCTGTCTTACCTTTCCTTTATTTTTGGGGGGACATTTGTGTAAAAACCACACCCACACTAAAACTGTACTAAATGGAAATGCTAAAAGCTGGTGTCCACAATCTACCTCTTTGGTCTCATCAGGGTCTGTGTGGTCCACAGTGCGTGACAGGTCATTTTGGAGATACTTCAGTGCACTCAGTGGCTCTGATTGGGCTTTTTCCTCAAACCTGTTCAATCAAAACACAATCATGCTAAATGGATAAACACAGTAGTAGCTGCAGTTACAACAATTAACCACTAGGTGGAAGCACGAGTCAAGATTCAAAGAACTCGGGAAATTTTAAGGCTTTGCCAAAACATTTCATGACACAAACTGCTAGTGTTTGTTACTTTTTGAATACTTTTTTCTCTATAACATTTCATCTATAATTCACCTCATCAGTCTGGATGTAGAAACATGTGAAATAACTGAATTGATAATGAACTTGAGTTGTAATATAGGGACTAATTTCTAATGAATAATGTGTCAATTCTGCAGCACAATGATACAAGTAGAGCCCGTATAGAGCTCACATGTTTTAAGCCAAAACAGAGAAAACACTTTGCTTGTAAGTCCTAAGCAAGAAAAGTAAAAGGTGATGAACATATTTCATTTCATTAAAACCCACAACCCTTTATTATTCTTGCCCTGTGTAACAGCTGCAACACAATAGGTATAAACTAAATTATAGTAATAAGTAGTTCAAATAAATACATTTAAAAAAGGTACAAAAATAACAAGTCCATAATAAAAAAAGTCAAAAGAGCTAGATAGTGGTAATCGAGGGTGTCTACCTACAAGACAGTGACTGAGAATTATCTGTGAACACATCACTAGAAGATCCTTTATATATTAAACAGTGTCATATTGCCACTGCTGGAAATTCATACACTTCATTAATAATGGAAACATAATCACAAAAACTTTCTCTATACTCCTTCACTTTTACACCGTACCACTTCTAAAAGTCCAAACATTAAAGGACATTTCGATTTTATAACAACACACTCCCATTTCAGAACCATTTATCCAGTTAACACACTACCGGTAAAAAAGAAAAACAAGAAATAAAAAAAGCAGGAGTGGCAGGAGTTTCATGAATAACAGAGTGAATCAGAGTTTACTGGAAGGAAACAACACCCAATTCAAAAATAGTAACCAGTCATGTTGCAGGAGACAGAGATAAAAACATAATCCCTTGAGCAGATTGCGAGTAAGTCAAGCAATAAGCCATTTTCAGATTGGCCCATTAATCACTCACTATCAGAAACAATGGCTGCACAGATACATGGTACAGTCAGTTTTATTTTCCACTGTTGGAAAAAAAAAAATCTAGGGAAACCCAGAGGATGATGCCATGGGCAGTGTTTGCACTGATAACACAAGATGAGACTCAATTCAACAGAATACAGTGGCAGGACAAGTGTTTAGTGGTTGCTGGGTTTATATAAAATAAAAAAATAAGCAGACCTGTACTTCCTGATGAGATATCTGCAGTGGCGGAGCAAGTACTCTTTTGAGGGTCGACAGAGTTTGAGGGACCAGAAGTCATCTAGACGCATCTTGGGAGAACAAGACTTCCCAGGGTTTCCACCAAAAAGGTAATGTACCTGGAGACACACGGGGTAAAACACAACAATCATTAATCAAAGAGTCTTTGTCAAAGATCAGGTCACAAATAAAGCTGTATTTATCCTAGTTTTGTCAAATTAGTTACACAACTACTCAAACCTTTGTTAATGCCCAGTAAGGAAACTTGTTTTCAGGCATTAAAGCAACGTAAACCATGAAGTTATAAACCCATAGTAAAACTAGCAAACCACTAACACATTAACTATTATTCCTAAACCCTTATTGGAGTTCAGGGGCCACATTACGTCCATATCTAAAACTATAACATTCAAAACAGTCAGATGATAAATAACATAAACACAACACCAACCAGGACCAGTAAGAGTAGTTGTTCGATACAAAGGCAAGAAAAAGTTTAGGGACATCTACACAATTATATTATAATATATAAAATTATGTGTAGCTTAATTATATTTTGATAGTTTAATTAAGTCCAATGGTTCTAAACACAAATGATTACCAAGAACTTGTTTTTTTTAAGCATAACAGAACACAGAATAATTGTCAAATGAAATTTGCATGTTTGAAGATGCCTTTCACCCAATGCAGACACCTCAAAGTTCACTGTTCACTTTGCCCACTGCAAATCTTTTCTTATCGTTTGTTTAACGTTAGTAGGGTGTTTTCTTGACAACACCTGCGTGGGCACGAATGTTTAAAGGTAAACACAAAACCTTTAAGTTTAACACTGTAAAAGACAAAAGTTTTTATTTGTGGTCATACGCTGATTAAATTGTTGCATATAACTCAAACATGTTTTCAGCATTTTGGCATTTTCATTTTACATTTCAATGCAGTGTTTCCCCCCACAAACATTTTTCAGGCAAGGTGGCAGGAGGGTCATTGAGGTTTTGCATGCCCACACAAAAAAAGTTTGGGTATTTATTTCTCATGCAGCACCTTTGGTTGGTAAGGGTCAAGTAAAACAAAGTGAATATTGATGTATGTAAGATGTATTTATTGCACACACATAATTTCTCCTGCATGTCTCACTAGGGGCCTTAGTGAAAGCCCCCTGGGATGTTCCTGTACTAACAGGCTGTTCATGCTGATGACATATGCAACAGAATATTCCTGCACATCCTGCAAATTGTTTTAAATTTATGAGGCCAACAAACTGGAACTTACCATGGGTAGTCTGATCCAACTTAAACATCCTATCAATATCATTTATTTTTGCTTATGAGTGGACGTTTCAGGTCACGCAGCAACGCACTTACAGAGCAAAGAGGAGGAGCAGACAAGAGAATTGTACACTGTCTGATCCCTTGCTACCTACCCGCGAGATGTTAAAACCAACCAAATTGATTTAACCAAGATTTTTTTTAAAAAATGTGTTTTTCGTGTACCAATGTAGGGGAAACACTGCAATGTAAACATACAATAACGTCTTGTGGTTGTTTTGCCAGCGCATGTCCAGCATAGTCTGATTTAATGTATGTTCTCTAGAGAAGCTTGCAGAATTGTTTAAGGTCTTTTTTTTTTTTCTTTTTTCCTGGACAAGTGTTGAGTAGTGACAGACAGGGACGAAAATGCTTTATGCTTTCATATTGTTTTGCAATTTCAGAGCAACCTCAGAAGGAGGAGATCGTCATTCAGCATGAGACGGGTGTTAAGAATCAGCCACTGATGAAGAGGTGCATTTCCAACACAGCGTCAAGAAAAGAGCGCACCTTCAAAAATGTGTCACTATTTGAGTATCTGTTGTTAACTGCGTGTAATAGTGTAAATGTAAGTGTGTTTGAGTGGGAGCTGTGTGTTTGTTACCTTGTGCATCTCATCGTAGACCAGCTGGTGTGCGAAGCGTGGACACGGCTCTTCCTCCTGGAGAGCCTTATTCGGGTTTTCTTTCACTGCCTGGTCATTCTTATACACACAGGACCTGAGCAGGAACGCATTTAAATACATTTACACACACATTGAACATTCTGTGGTATAACCAGCTATGTGCACAGTGATCAGGAACTGCTCTGAAATGGGCAAGTATTTGTTTAAAGATGTGTGCCCGTCTTGTTTTCATGTATAATCCCTGGTATCTGTTGTTGCAAAAGTTGGTGTGTGGCAAAGTATTTTCTGCAGGGCTTTGCAGCGACAATCACAGAAACCTTTGCTGCATAATTTGCGTTTCTTCTGTTCCCTACCAGTTGTTTCGTGCAATGTCGTAAATCCAGAAGGAGTTACGGACATTCTCCTCACGTTTGTCCTTGTCTTTGCTAAGACCAGAGAGCACATGGATTTCATTTAGCTCCGGGTCAATGGTGGCTCTCTGGGTAAAGCCCGTCATCGGCACTGTGAAATAAATAACAAAAAACAAAGGAAAGGTCAACTCAGACATAAAATTATTTTCCTCAACAAATATGAATCAGTTAAGATTAAGTGTTGACATGGATAAGAAATGGTTGTTCATCTTGGTGTCACCTAATTGCATTTATAATAAAACTTCCTTCTCCTTGAAAAGCAAGTAGCACTATTATAGAATTATATTATTATATAATTAAAAAAATACTTAATAAGATGCTTGATTCTGTCATCAGCTGTTTTCCTTTGCTGACCTGTTCTGGGTATGTTGCTCTGTTCACCAGTGATTTCTTTCTATTTCAGGACATTTCGTGTGGGCTATGAACATGTTTGTGCAATGCCAAAACAAGGCATTTCCCCCAAGTCTAATACCGTGTGTGTTAAACACTCAGTAGCCACTTAATTACATACAATTCAATGTCAGTTAATAGTTTTCAGTTATATATATATATATATAATTATTATGATATAGTATCAGTTTTTGAGTCACAAATGTGAGAAAGGTGAAAACATTGCTATGTGTTTATTATTGAGGTGATAGTGGGTGGTGGAATTGTTCCTTTTAAATAGGGTGACAGAATTCTGGACAGAGCTGCTGATTGGACTGCAAGTAGCAAGTGAGTGTATATTTATTATATTATAGCTTTCTTGCAAAACCTTTGGACGGCACTGTTGTTAATTTGTTTATTTTTTCTTTGCATGGTAGAATTTTAACTTGTATTTTCAGATGCAGCGACAAATTGTCTTTATTGACGGTTCTTTCCAGAGGTCTTGCTGAGTCCATGCAGCGGTTTCTTCTCCTAAAGAATCTTTCTTGGAATAAAATGTGCTATATAAATATTTTGCTTCAGTTCAATGAGGTCTGACATCATACCCATTCCCGAGTCCTTCTTAGTGCCATCAGATATGATCTCAACATGGTCTCCGTCGACGTCATAGCTGAAGAAATCATTAAGGTATGTCTTTGACCTCTGACCTCCGAACACGTAAAGACAGCGGTTTCTCTGTGGAGGACAAGAGACACAACAAAGATGGAGAACAATAGACATCATGATCAGAGCAACAGAAATCAACTCAAAATGTGTTTTCAAGCAAACTGCCTGGACTCACTGTATGGAAAAGCATGCAGTGGCCGATGCGGGACTGGATGTCCTCAGGCCCAGCATTACACGAGTCCTCACGCAGTAGGCTCCATGTTCCTGCCTGGCAGTGGTAGGAGTATAGGCCACTGAACTGGGGTTCTGAAGTCCGACTGTCCTCCACACTGCCGTTACATGTCAGGATTCGACCACCAAATGTGTAGATCATGTGCTTCTCCGAGTCCATGCACATCTGTATGAAGGGCAGGGAGCAGAGGACAAAAGTGTTGAGGTTTTGAAAGAGGCTTGAAGGGGGAACAGAATCATTGACACCTACATAGCTCTGACTTCAACATCATGGAACTCCAATGATAGCACATCGCTACTTAGATTGACTCAACCCCTTCAAATCCAACATGTTATCTTGTTTATACTTACTAAAAACTAAAAATTGATTTTGTTGCCAGGACAACAAGCTCAACATGGGTTGAGAAGAACCAACAGATCTGTGCTATAAGACACCTGGTGGTTTGATCTAGACCATGTATCCCAGAGAAAACACAGGGAACCATTTTTAAACAAATTAACAAACTGGAAAGTGGGTTTAAAGCTGCAGTAAAGCTTTGACTAGGATAGAATTTTTAAACCTATAGATTTGACCTATAGATCTGGTCAGAATCTATAAAAAAAAAATGTATTTTCCGTTACTACTGATTAAGACAATAACTACAGCATCAGGTTTCAGAAAATCAAAAATTATGTTTATCTTGAAAACTGCAGGATAAGATGTAGACAGAAGCAGATTACAAAGATATACTGTAAACCACACTGTTAATCTTTTCTGTGATTACTTTAAGATTAAGAACAACAGTGTCAACATCATTTCTCTCATTTTCAGTGACATGATGCAGGAACCCTAAGTAACTCAAGCTTTTTTTCTCCAAGGAAACTTGGAGAAATGTGCTTGCACTTGGACTCATACAAAACAACTTGTTCATTTATAATTTGAATCAATTGAATTACAAAAAATAAAAATAAAAATCAGATTGCCTCGTACTACATTGTCCACCTCATTTATATCAATAAAAGTGATTTGGCTGCCACAATATCAATTTTGGAACTGACTAACTGACATCCTCGCAAAGACTGATCCCCCTGTGACGATATCTGCTCAAGAAGACACGACTGCTGCCTTTTACTAAGCCAGTATGGGGAATCGGAAGATCACAGATTCCAGTTACCTGATGGTCAAACACCAACTTTGGCCCTCCATCTGCTGACGTGTCCTCACTGAGTAGCGTCCAGGTGTTGGCATTGATATCATAGCGGTAGAAGTCGCTCTTCAGAGACTTGCTGTTCCTGACGCTGGAATCCAGGTAGCGGCCAAGCGTGTAAATCTGACGTCGCTGGGAGTCGATGCACATTTTGTGGCACGAACGTGCACTCGGACCACTCTGATGTCAAGGTGCAGAGGAGAAAAATGTTAGCAGACATAAATCTTCCAACACATTAATAACCAATCTTAAAGTATTGAGTATTTGTGTGTTACATTGATACAAGCTCAGCCACAGATGGATACTACACACTAAACTGAAAAGAGTGCACGACTTTACCTCAAAACTAATATAGATGTTAAAGACAATAGACCATTTTATGATTATTATGTATACAATCAGAAAAAAAAAAAAAAAAAAGTGAGAGCAGATCGGAAAGTTTAAGGTTTTAAAGCAGCCAATAGTTCCAAAAGGTTTCAGTCCTATATAGATGATATAGGTGAAAAAATTTGGTATTTCTTCTTTATGATTAGTTTTGATCACCTCTCACCTCTTTCTCTGTGTCTCTAGAGATACAGGACCAGTGGTTCTCTTGAACACTGTAAGCCCAGAAGTCAGCCAGATCCTGTGTGCCATCCCAGCCCCCAAACAGGTACACGGTCTCTGCAGGTAACAAACAACAGCAATGCTCAACAAATTACTCCTTACACGCAAAATGAAAACGCTTCTTTTTCACAACGCACTGCTTGCAGCTACTTCGCTTCAAGCTGTCAACATAAGCCGTCACACACACTTAAGTGACACTCCGTGAGTGCGAACGAGCACCTTCAGGTTATGCTTTCAAGGTAGGTTTGACATGGAATCAGGCTACAGCGCTCATGTGTTTACTGATATCTGAATATGAAGCTACATGTGGTTTTAACATCACAAAACTATTGTTTAGTTGCCTAATTGACCACACAAACACACACCAGAAGTTTAGCGACTAAGCTTATGAAGTGGCACAACTGTAAATTAATGGCAGGAATTTGTTGATGAGGACAAACCCTAACATTGAGATTACCTAGTTGCAGTGGGTTTGAAGAGCTGCTGTGATTTGTGCCCTTCAACAACACACTTAACACACTAAAGGTGCTTATGAAAGCCAATGGTAAAGGCCACCACCAGAATCGCTGTTGACCCCTGGTGGCTTAGAGTGCAAGTGCCTAATTAATACCCAAACAGTTTGCATAATTTAAAGCATGTTACACACCAATCACCTTTTTGCTAGGAACTCATGGCCATAATGCAACAGTGGTTACTATCACTGGTTTCTTTTGGGATGTGTAATTGACCTTTTTTGCACCCGATTTAGTTCTTCGATTCTGCGAGTCTTGCGCATGCTCTAAACTTCATTTTTACATACATTAACCTAATTTAAAATTGGTGAAGGAATTAAACAAAGGTTAAGAAAATCAATCAGCAGCCTGGTACATCTGGATTTGCAGGTGTTGCAGCTCTGCAACTGAGTGTGGGCCTTTCGTGCCTTCTTGCACACAAGGATGTGAGTTACGAAAACTCATTTGTATATGATTTACATAGTCAATATGATCTATCCATCAATGGACTAAGGGCATACCATGTTAGAACATTTCTCAATGACACATTGTGTTTTGATGTAATAATCTTTACAACACATTTGTTTGGTCTTCTCCATTGAATTAATCGGCTGTAAACACATCATTGTTTGGGTCACACACAGGCCACTACAGCTCAGGCAGATGGAAGCTGTGGTTGTATTGGAGATGAGTGTAGGAGGTTCTGAGGAAAGAAGTTGTGCCATTGCTGCTGAAATTCCAAAAACAAATTGTGAAGCCAAAACTATTAAATTACTCGGTGGTAATGATCAACAATAGGTTGTTACGGAAAAAGGATCAATAGGAACGTTCTGTTCTCACTTGTAACTGGTGTAGGAAAACATTTTTAGTATGGATGCACAATATTTTGTTTTGAAATTGCCATGCGCAATAGTCAAAAAGCGGGACATGTGATATTAGGCATATTATTTCAGCTACAAAAAAAAGCCTCGACCACAGGCAGTTACTTTTCACATTGCCTTAACAGTAAGTCAACAAGTGTATTACATCTCAAAATGACTTCATAAAATGTATACAACATTGTGCATTAGTGTAAAATGTCCACAGTACTGTTTCAAAAGAGTAACACTTGGCTGCTGTGTGTTTGTTAGACAGCTGTGTGTTTAACTTTAGTTCATGCAAAAGAGCTCACAAATAAATGGTAAAAAGTGACCATAAACAACAAAGCTAAAACATGCAAATATCTATCGGTGAAGATATTGAAAGATAGATTGTTTGTAAATTCAAATGTGAGTAGATTGTAAAAAGTAGCAGTGGACAGGAAAACTAGAAAAAAAAAAAAAACAGGTTCCTAGACCAAGTAGCACAAGTCTTGTGTATAAATGGAAAAATCTTTTTGCATGATGAAGAAAAAACAAAAAAAGAAAAACACAGCTTTCTGACCACTCTCACAAAATAAGAAAACAGTTCGGAACGGAGGTTTAATGGAGTGGCAAAAAATAAATAAAAAGAAAACTATCAAAATTATAGAAAAAGGAAGGAAAGAAACACCGACACAGCTCATGATGCAGAGCACAAGAGCGTGTGTATGTGTCATAATTCTGTTATAGCATTTATTAATGAGTTCACTGCTCACAAAAGCAACAGGATGAACGCAGATGTATATAGAAGCATTCTGTATGCAATTCCAGTTGCGGAACTAGCAGTGCAACAAAGACCAACTGTTGTTGTCTAAACTAAAACTGGGCACTTGAACACAAAACACTACAGCCAACTACTGACTAGCACATAAATTATGTGTCAGAGTCAGAGGAAACAACTCTCTATACCAGCAGGTGGCATAAGTCCGTATTCAAAAAACGCAAAGTAGAAGACAGGGCTTGAGATATTACATTGTTTACATTTTGTAACCAATAGAGATAACTGATATCGCCTGAGCTTATTGATACTACAGTCTTCATTAATTTAGCCCCGGGGTTTGTTTAATACCAGGTTTCAGTACTCATTTCTAGTAAACACAAACAAAGCAGGCCTTAGTTTCTCAGATGGTCAGCAGGGAAAAACACCACCAGCAATACTGTCAAACAACAATAGTTGTGGTTCTGTCAAAACAAAAGTGGTGATTTATGTGCTGCTGGAAGGGACATAACCTCAAGAGTTTTCTTGTGGAGAAGAGGGGTTAATTTGATTACACAGTAATAGTTCTTTGATTTGTGAGTCTGTGTGGGAGGATGTGAGTCATAGCATCAGTTAAACAGCCAAGCCATAACACTGGCTGCGTGGGTCTCACCAGTCTGGATGTCAATGACCATTTGATGTCCTCCCCGCATCCCAGGCCTGTTGTCATCGCCATCGCCTGTAAAAAGGAAAAGACAGAGGGGACAAGGACAGCGTATGAACGTGGGAGATGAGAAATGACGCAGAAGAGGAGAGAGTATAATGTAGGATGGGTGGAACAAAAGGAGTAAAAGGGAGAAAGGGTGGCAAAAAAAAAAAAAAAAAGAAGCAGCAGGGGTTTAGCTACAAGGCCGCAAAGCTTTAAGTGTACTGAAATGTTTAACAGACAGACTGGGAAGATTTCCCATTAGAATAGATCGTCTCACTGTTCATGTCGTCTCGGTTGATTTCTTGGGCGCTTGTACCTTTGTTGCATTTTGGGATGATCTGACTCCACCTGGGCTTGTACTCCTGCTGGCTGATATACTGGTTAAACAAACCGTCTAGCAAAGAGAGAAGAGGATCAAATATGGCAAAAAAATAACCCTTAACACCAGCAGAAACAGGAATTAGAGGATTTCACTAGTGAACATGCAAACACAATGTGAGGCCAGGTATAGTACCTCTCACGGCTTTGTCTATGAGCTCTTCACAGGCATCAAAGTCTCCTTGCAGCACCAGCCTGTCATGCAGGTGTGTCAGCATGGGATGCTCAAGTGCTATTCGAGTCTTCTTCTGCAGCGACTCGAAGGCTTCTGTGTAGTTATGCTGCCGGAAGTGCTTGAGGCAAAGGCGAATGGCTTCCTGTTCTCTATACTACAAGAGCACAAGGGAGAGAAAAGCGATACAGGGTCAAATTTATGCACAAACGCAACCTCCTACTGGCCATGACATGTTTGGACAGTGCCATTTAAAGCTAGTTTTATTCAGAAACATGAAACAAAATGTCACCAAATACTAGGTCAACATTGTAGTTGTATTTACTTGTTTACTCTTTATTAAGTGTATCCTAATCCAAGTCATCTTTTTGGTAATTTTTTGGCTGTTGATGGTGTTAAAGGATAATAATTCTGTTGTACTGCAAGCTGCACTGCTTACCTTGCTATACCAGTTAAGGCAGGGCTGCACTACATCGGGATCTTCAATACCATGCAGCTCAATGTACCAGATGCTAAAGTTAAAACTAGGACCCCAAGACATAAGAGGCACTGACACACAGAGACAGTTAAAACAGAGAATGAGAACAGTGTAAAACTTAAATGTTCATGTAATACACAGCTTGCACACACTTATCTTACCGATTTTGACAAATCTGCAGGGAAACATCTGCTCATCTATCTTGTGCTTTAAGGTAAATGTTTCCTTGTTGTAGTCATTCTTAAGGCCACTGACAGAGAAAGAAAAAAAAAAAAAAAAGGATGATGCAACATTGTAAAAAAATTACATTTGCAGACCAAGATGCCAAGTGTATCCAAATGCTGGTCCATTTTAGATAATGTCCACCAATTCTGGCAAGTTACCAAACTTCATTTGTCTGTCAGGATGCTGGCAGCTATGACCTGTCTCCTTCTTTAACAAACAAGCCGTCTGGTAACGCAGTCAAACTGGATGAATTAATGCTTGGTGTGATTGGGGCGACTGTGGCGCAGGAAGGTAGAGCGGTTGTCCACCAATCTCGCAGTTGTTGGTTCAATCCCTGGCTCCTCCAGATCACATGTCAAAGTGTCCTTGAGCAAGACACTGAACCCCAACTTAGTTGCTCCCGGTGAGTGTTGGCCAGCTGCATAGCAGCTCCCCCATCGGTGTGTGAGTGTGAGTGTGTGTGTGTGTGTGTGATTGTGAGTGTGAATAAGAAGCAGTGTAAAGCGCTTTGAGTGCCAATAGGTAGAAAAGCGCTATATAAGTGCAGAACATTTACCATTTACCATTACCGACATAACCTTCCTGCACTGAAAGAAGGTTTTTCATGGACACTGCTCTAGTATCTCTGGATATTAAGAGAAATTACATCAATACACATTACATTTAGCCGTGTTCATACAATATGTGCAGTATAAACTTTGAATGTTTTCTGACTATTCGAATCAAAGCTGCAGGACACCAAAAATAGTATTGGGGACAGCTGCAGTTGACTTTTAACATTAATCCTGGAATTCACTTATTTCTTGTGACACTAGCGCAAATTATGTCCAACTAAGAATAATTAACGTTTTATCCTTAGACCTGTGTGTTCAATTATCCCCTTTTTTTCATAAATGAACTTTCAATTTTTAATCCAGCTACTGTTTTGCATCTTCTGGTCTCAGTGTAGATCTACTTAGTTCATAGTTCACATTTCTTCTAAAACCTGTAATGAAAATCGGAGCTGTGCATCTACATCAAGAACATGCTCACTCGTTTACTTTTAATCCACCCGACAATTTAGGACAGAGCAGTGGGCTTCACGCATGAGCTCACGCACATAATACGGACGTTATCCTTTGAGCCCCCTGGTACAAAATCCAGATAATGTCGGGAGCATTTCACTGGGACATTCACACATACACACGCTTAAGGACAAAGTCAGGATAATGTCAGAATTCCAGTGTACGGCTGGAAGAGGCTCAAGTAATTAATAAATCTAGATTTACAACATTACATGTGAAGTGCAGTCATTCTGTTTTTTAAATTGCTGTATACCCAAAAGCTTCCTCATGATTGCGATCATCAAAAAGAAAAGAGTTTTGATTTTGTGTTTCATAAGCATCTCACCTGGACAAAAGCTCTGTCATGTTCTCTTCACTCATCCCACCAAACAATTTAAACTTCTTCAGGTTGCAGACGTGAGTCTTTTCATACTTCCCAAAGGTAATGCTCTGAACAATTGCCGGCCTTTCCAATTTCAATATTAAAAACTGAAGGGAAAAAAAAAAAGAGAGAAAGAGGTGTTGTTAGTATGGGTGGAGGACTGCAGAAATTGCCTGTATTTATGGCAGACCTGCACTTGTGAAAAGATTTTGCTCATTACCTGATCAACTAAAGTGGGAGTCAATTTACTCAGTCAGGTAAGTGGCATTTCAGTCTTTGAGCTCCATGTACATGTCACTAGCACTCTAACTAAGTGAGGGCTTTGGATGGCACAGGTAGTCACTGGTAACCATTAGGCCAGATCGAGTGGAGACCAGAGGCAGGAACACTGATTAAATGTGCAACTGGAAAGCAGGCATTTCACAAACCACAAGGACCGATTTCCCCCCCCCCCCCACATCCACTCAAAAGATGTGGGAATTCAATGCAGGATTAAACTAAGAAAATTCATGGGCCTTTGCACAAGAACTTCACTTCAAACCTTAAGGATCAACAAATACAAAAGCGGGTCTACCTATTTCTGACTCCCTTTGACCTTGCTTTTTGCCAGAGTTGGTCACGAGTCAATGTCCGATAAAATGACTTCATCCTCCCGTCAAGCTTTTTCAGTGACTCATGTTCAAGGGCATCATTTACAGATTCTTTCTTGTGCTTTGCTCCAGTCGTTCTTATAACTGATAGATAGAAGAGGAACAAACCACACTTATTCTGAATTCCATTTGTCACACAGGCACAGATCATATTACTGTACTGGTCTGCTATTAATAACGTGCCAACACGGGAGCTTTTACAATGAACAATGCGATATATGAGCTGTTTTAATGGATCATGACTTTTTACTTTGTGTGAACATGTCTTCTTTTAAAGCTTGTTCTTTTACACATGCCCCACCTAAGCATTCCTCCCTTTCCAACACTGATTTCAAGTGAACTTAACTTCTGCCTCTCAGTCAAGCCCTTAACATAGTATTGTGGCTCATTTCAGTTGAAAAGGGTTTTCTAAGGCAAAACCTGACATAGTAAGAAACTTTGTTAAACCAGAAATTAGTTTGTTTGGTGTTTAAGAAGCAAAAGAAGTTCTGATAAGTAAAATGAAGAAGAAATATTTATGATTCTGAACCCGTAATAGGTCAGAAATCACCATTTACTGGTTATAAATATGGCTTTGCCTCAGGTTTTCAACATTCCGGGTTTCTTATCACTGTGATTATTGGAAGCATCGAATCAAAAGAATCAGAAGTCCGGCTATTCTAACCAAAGAGATGCTAGTGCAGGGCTGCCTAACATACTTTATTTATCCAAGCATGATCAGGCAAATAAAGTCGCATACATTTGCTTTCAATGAAACCCTCCAAAACAAAACTCACATGATCACATACTGCACCAAAAAATATTTCATTGACTCAAGATTGCAACTAAGACCTGAGAATCCAAGTCAATCGACTGAATTATTACATAGCTGGCTTATTTATTAACCAATTGTGTTTTTGGAAATTAAAACTGAATCTATAACAGCAGCTTTAAGGTTTAATTAATTAAATTCTGGCCTCATGCACAATCTTGAGAAAAGATTAAGAACAGGAATACATACAGCTGTTCACTGATGTAGACTTAAGAACTGCAAAGTTGGGCATCAATTTTGGCCATAATTGTCATAACTTAAAGGGCTAAGCCATTTGGCCTTTCATCTCATACATTTTCAGATGGTACACAGACGCCTTGTCTGGGCAATAGAACTTATACTTTGGAGAAAGAAATTGTACTCTGCATACTTTGATAAAAAAAAAAAATGCACAGCTGCTTAGCAAAATGCATACAGGCTAGCAAGTCTGTGATTATTAATTCATAATTTTAGCAGAACCAATATTGGAATTTTTCAAAAAATGACTGGCAAATACCTGCATATTAAATAAGGCAATTTGTTGTGCGAAGGTGAATAAGGTAAATTTTTTAAATCATCTATTGCTCTTGCTACTTGAAGTTGTGCAGCCAAACTGTACCAATAAACTGCTTTACCAGATATAAACATCAGGAGAATTTTGACACTAGCATGCTCAAGTTGGCTGAATGGTTAACCATTGTTTTGAAATGCTTCATTTCCTCTTGCTTCACAAGACAATCTTTCACATTTAACCTCAAACTCAGGCTCCATGCCACAGCACGGCAGGAGTCACTGAGTTCAACAGAAAGAGAAACAACCTTTTCGTCATACAAATGAATACAGTTCAGGCTGCCTTTTTTGATGCACATTGATCGGGGTGGGGCAGGGAGTAACAAGGAAAGCAGTCGGACACTTGAAGGATTATTAAAAGACTAACAAATTGATTTTTTTTCTTTTATCTTATACAGTTAGTTTCACTCAGAAGATACCTGTAGTTGTTGTTGCTGTCAGTTCTTGTTTTACACGTTACTTTCTATTTAAGCTACTTGTTGTTTTTCATCTATAAAAATAAATAAATAAATAAATAAAGGCCTTTTTCTTTATTTGAATATGGAAGTGCAATGCACGGTGCATTGCTAAAAAAGCTGCCAGTCCCTGATTTGTTAACCGCACATTATCCTGCAAGTCACTGCCACGGCCAATCATGTTTTCTTTTTCGAAGCCTGGTAATGGAGAAGGTTACTGCAGCTAGCACTCTCCCCTTTAATGTGTACGACCTGACATAGTTTTGACATTCAAATGTAGGTGGGTTTAGAGATGGTGACTAAATTGACATGCATCTTAGCAGTCTGGTCACAGTGTCTGTTCTCTTTAATGAGGGCAGGGGATTAGGGAAACCTGATTTCACCAAGTAGATTTCTCCTGGAGAAAATTTTCCTTTTGGTTAAAAATTGCATTTGTAGACAAAGATGCCAATTGTATCCATATGCTTGTCCATTTTAGATAATGGTCCGACTCTGGCAAGTTACCAAACTTTATTTGTCTGGAGGAGGCTGGCAGGTATGATCTGTCCCCCATTCTGGTGACATCATCAAACTGGATGAATTAATGCTTGGTGTGAATCACTAACTACAGACATAACCTTCCTGTCATGTTTACATGTAACCAGGTTTAAATCAGCTTTTTACAAGTGCGCATGTGCATAACAAATGGCTGCAGACAGGGAAAATTGTGGAGTAGATTTGCTGAATAAAAAGGACAATAAATAGAGCAATGGCCCTTGTTCTTAAAGTAAGTCCACCAAATGTCCTGGTAAAACTATAGCTGAGACAAAGTGGCCTATAATGGGATTTATACTCCCTGCAGAAGGTGGAGCAGTAAACCTACCTCCACCACAATTATATCACGGTAGTCAGTGCAAGGGCCCAGGTGCATGCAGATTTATTGAAACTGCCCTTTTGTTGCATTTTGTCACCGTCCCAACTACTTACATCTTTGTTTACTTTTAACATACCCTCTTAATCAGATAACCATTATGTTTTGAAAACCAAAACAACGTAATATCTTTTACTCACTGTACCGAACAAGCGCTGTAAAATATTAAGGGGTAGGGTGACGCAATCAATTACGTAAACAGATCAATTTACGTAACATGCATGGACGTGTCACAAGTTGGAAGTAAGATGGCTGTGTCTAGTGAGAGCATAGAGTTCACTGATGAGCAAGAGAAAAAAGAAAATCAACCGCAATCATCTAAAGTATGACGGTATTATTTTGCAGTTGATTTGCTAAACGTAGACTGCGCCACATTTATTTAACTTGGAACAAGCTCTTGCTTTAATTATATTGTGGAGAGACTTCATATTAGTGTGTAAAACAAATATTACCAATTACTTATTTTTTTTGTTCTGGTCATGTTTGTTTAAAGAGAAGATGACTGAATAAAATATTGAAGTATAAATGATTGAGGAATTGAAATTTTTTGTTTTTAGTAAATTATTGTTATATTAATTGAAAAATAAAAAAGACCTTAATGGGAAAATAATCTACAGACTAATTGATTCATTATAAAAAAATAATAAATAGATTATAGAAAGCATCGAACTGATATGCTGCATGTATAATGGACATACAGTAACCAGGGAACATAAATTTATTCTCCAGTTACTCTGAATCAGCAGGTTAACTGCACTGACAGTCTGCTTTAACTCTTCAGCTATCTCACTCATCTCTTTATTCTTTGTAGCACTGACATAAAGAGAAAATAAAATCTTGTGAAGAACCCAGGAAAACATGGGAACATCAGCACATCTCAATCTTCTCCTCTAGATTATTATCTCTCATTAAAAGGGTATCTGGTAATTATTATTGCCTGCATGACTCATTGCACAGACACCAATGATGTTGCATGAGGGGCTCCATTTGCCACAGGGAAGTCATGAAGATGCACATAGTGTGGGCAGCAGTGGACCTACCTGCGGAGGGTAGTTGCTCTCAGAGGACCACCTAGAAGACTGGTCGTTGGGTTTATCCACCAAGATGTTTCTGAAAAGGCAAAGAGACACACAGAGAGAATGACAGAGTTTATTAAGGTGTTGTACATCACAGCAGCAACAAACCCCAGGAACAGACCACGTCATGTTACAATTATGACACAGGTATCATAATTAGTCAAACTGCAAACTAAATAGCATGAATAGACAAACTCGGACTTAACACCATTACTTCTTACGGAGTCCATTTCAATTGTTCCTGCAGATGCCATGGCTCTTATATCAATCTATAAATTCAGCGAGCTAGCATACTGTTGCTAACGTTACCGAGCTAATGCTATGCGAGTGCCGAAGCAGCAACAGGCGAATGCTAACTATGATTGACTTCACTTAAAATAAACATTAACGAGTGGTGTTGTGTGTCAGTTTGGGTTTCTGATAGCAGTTCCACGGTGCCAGTGCATGAGTGTATTACCGTAAACCTGCCTGCTTTTGTTGCCAAAGAAGAACTATTCGGACAGATAACACCGGCTAACGCTAGTTAGCGTTACCTAATAGCGCTGGGGTCCAGGTAGCCAACATGGTCGTTAGCTGTTGACGTACTAGGACACCGGGCTGCACATTGATGATATTTATTGTAAAATATGATACGATTTAGACAACTCAAGATGTGATTATGGTGAGTTTGCTTAACGTGTTAGCACGTTTTAATATGTACTACTGGAAACTGTTGATCCAGTACAAGTTCATGTCAACAGAAGTGAATGTAACTTATCGTTAACGTAAACAAAGAAGCCAGACGGAGAGACAGTGCAGAATAAACACTCTCCCTTCCACTGGATGATTAAATTAAAGCTGGAAAATAATTGTAAGTTTCACAATTTTTTTTTGCAATACGTTATTGGCCAAAACCCACAGGCGACTACGTAACTTTATCCAAACCTCCAAAGCCACAAAGCTAACGCTAGCAGGCTCGGATCGCGGACGAGCTAACGCTAGGTTGATCGGGCCGGCTGAGAAACACTGGTGCACTGTGGGGATAAAAGGGCACATGTACCCACAAAACCGAACGCATACACGGGGGGCGGATGTTGTGTGCACTACTCACTCTGGTAAATATGTAGAGGAGTAGGAGCTCCATTTAAAAACGCTGAAAGTGAGTACTCTGCTCTCAAGAACCACAGCCATCTTGGTGCAGGAAAAAAAAACAAGCAGCGGGAAGCTAACACGGAGCAAGCGGTGACAGCCTTAAAGAGACCGTGCGCCCTTTTCCGTTTGGCTTTAAACACGGCGTCTAATAGTAAAAAAAAATAGCATTTCCAAAAAGAAACGCGGCGCTGAAAAGGATTTTCCGAGCAATGCTGAAAAAAGCTGAACAGTTTTTGCTGAAATAACTGAAACTTAAAATAAAAATGTTAAATAGCCACAAAGGTGTCCAGAGGCTGCAAAGTGCATAAATAGAGTATAAATGACATGTAAGAGTAAAAGATACCGGATTCAAATACTTTTACTAAAAAGAATGAATAAAATCATGCAATAAAATGATCAGAAAGTTGAGAAAATTGTACACAAATGTCAGAAGAGGACACCATTGTTGAAATAAGGTATAAAATTAGAATAACTTATACTGTAAATGTAATAATAATAATAATAATCTTGGACTACAGTTTGTCCCTGATATATAATTATGCATTTTTGAAGGTTGGTGATGTAATACTTCATGCTTTTCCAGAAGCAGCTATTTAGGATTATCCACACACTTCACTGCTACATTTCCAGAACTTGGTGAGCCCTGTTCCAAAAATTAACTACATGGACCTGTCAACCTATACACTGATATATTCCCAAGACCCCAGAGTTGGGCCCCCTGATCTCTGGGTTTTTTCACCTGTTCAGTAATTCATATGTACTGTAACTGTTATTATTGTTAAATCGAGTACTGGTTGATGGGGGTCATTGAAGAGGCCAAAAGGCTACAAAACAAATCAAATCATTAAAAATAAGGGGAGGGGGTGCAGCTAGTCATACTCTGAACGGTATCATATTGTTAGCAAAACAAAGAAGAGAAAATCAACTTTAAGGTGAGAACTCCTACTGTAACAATCACATCCACTCATTGATTCTACAACAAAAACACAATATAATGTTCAACAAGAGGTGATCAAATGTCTCGGCCATGGGTAATGTAGGACATAATCAAAAACTCACATTTGTCTAAAGTGGTTATAGTAACGTGCAGTAATTCTTGTTTTGTCAAGTCCTGCTCCATCCTATCCTATCAATCTCAATCTTTCTTGCAATTTCTTGTCATTAGGTCATTTTTAGAATTAGATCCTTTGCACTACATACAGTTATTATTATTGGACTGAAGGAGGCAGGTTTATTAGACACTGCAGCAATTCATCTCTGAAATGGGGAAAGCTTAGTTGTCCCAGTGCTATTGTGGAAGTGCCTTTAAGAGTAATCTTAGTGTTTCATCATGTGGAGTCACTAATAGTTTACAGCATAGATGAATCATCAGGTGAGTAATGTGGTGATCATGGCTTTATTCCAGTTAACTGAACCTTTTATGCTGCAAGTTACTGTAGAGTGTGACACCGTTCTTTCTCTATTCCACTAGTAGCTAATTTAACCCTAAATACTTCAGGATTAATCTTGCAGCTTTTGTCAGGAGTCCCATCTTCAGTTAATACAGTAAAAAGCCTCCACCATGCTCCATAGATGACGTGGTAGCTTCGGGTCATCAGCAGTTCCTTCCCCTTTTCCGAACTCGTGTTGTACAAGTTGATCGTTTCTTATCTATCTATGGAGAGTTGTTCTCATGGTTGTTGTTGAGAACAGTGCAGGCTGTTAACTTTTTTTGTCAAAGTCTAATCTGGTCTTCTTGTTTTTGAGACAGGCCAATGGTTAAGAATATTGTTGTAAACTGTCTGCATCTACGTGGTCTGTACTGCTCCCCTGGAGGCTGTTCTCCATCTGTCTGATTGTTGTGAAGGATTTTTCTTCACAAGAGAAAGCCTTTTTCTGTCATCCCCCACAGTTGTTTTACGTGGTCTTCGGTGCTTTTGATGTTCCTGAGCTCACCAGTGCATTCTGTCTTCTAAAAAAAGGCACCAAATAGTTGAATGCATCACACCCAGTGTTTTGTTCTGGCTTTGTTTTAGTTTTTCAGCCTATGATATCTCTGTTCAGCCTGAGCTATGATGTTTTTAACATCATATTGACTACAACAGATTCCAAATTCAAATGCCACATTTGAAATCAACATGTGACCTTTTATCTGTTTATGTGTAAAGGATCTACATTAGAAAAAAACATATCTGGCTAAAAAAGTATTCCGCAATTCAGCTATTCAATTGTTCAGATATTTTTGTGCCCCTGATATTTGAGATCTATGTATAGAAAAGGGTTGCAATTACTATAATATTGGCAAAACCCTTTAATTGAAGTTAACAGGCTACACTTAAAACACATTAGCATGTAGATCACACATTGGCATATGAAGTCCAAATTATAGAGAACTGTGTCATTGGTCAAACACTTATGAACCCCATTTTGTTTTTGGTTTTACTGGAATGTTAAATGATATAAATACATGTCAAAACGAGAGGTCAAAGGTCATTGTTAGACCAGCATTTATTAGTTCATAATATTATTATAAAAAACACGTCATATTGTTTAAATCAAAACCAACAGGTGGTATTAAGGTTGTGGCTGACTGGTGTAAATAAAAATTCGACAACAATTCTTTTTGTAAGTTAGCACATACATGTTACAATGAAATTCTTTCTCTGAATTTTACCCCCCCCCCACCATTGGGGAAGCAGTGGGCAGCCACAGGGCAGCACCTGGGGAGCTAGCGCTGGGTGTTTCACTGAGGGACACACCTGGTGGGTAGGCTGGCATTTGATCCAACAACTTCTGCATCCCATCCTGCTGCTCTACCCATTGAGCTACCAGGCCACCCAACTGATTGGTTCTTAACCTTGGACACAGTGGTTGGGAAAAAAAAAAATTATTATAAGGGAGACGCTGTTCTAGAGCTGTTGCACATACTACATTTGATTGTGATATCATTGAAAGCTTCAAATCATGTGAGATTGTTCTGGTAGTTTTAAAGTAAATTAGAAGTAAACTAACTTCATGTAGTGAGAGAGGACATGACGCTAGTTTGTGTGAGAGAAGAGGATGCAGAGGACAGGGTTAAATGGAGGCACATGATTTGCTGTGGCGACCCCTGAAACGGAACAGCCGAAAGGAAAAGAAGAAGTTCTAGAGCTAGTGCACATACTACATTTGATTGTGATATCATTAAAAGCTTCAAATCATGTGAGATTGTTCCGTTAGTTATAAAGTAAATTGCAGTTTTTAGCTACTGCAAAACTGTCTACGACACTTTGGGCTCTAAAGACCCACTTTCTTGTATGACAAAGATCATGAATATTGTCTGTGCTATTTGTAGACTTAAAGGTCTGTGTGTGTGATATACTAACAGTGTTTACAGTGGGTTTTGGGGAACCTTTTAGCTGGCAGTGTCACTTTTTTTATGAACAGATAGCACAAATCAGTAGGCAGAGATGGTGGAGACTTGTCTTTTGTGGTGAGAGTTGTAATCCATTCTAATTCACTCAACGGGGGGTGGACGAGCCTCAGAGAGCCATGGACCTCTGGTATGTTCACACGGTCCTGACTGCCAGCGAGACCCTTTGTCACACGATTCTATTATTTACTCTACGGGTTGCGCTGGACTGAGATCTCTAAAGTTTTTTATGTTTCAGACATTTTCAGGAAAATGTCTCTACTAGTATCAAAACTATTCAAAAATGATTCGTTTTTTTTTAAATTAATGCATTTAAAGAAAACGGCTGTATGCAAAGCATAAAGATATAACAATACACTAAAATTAAAACTTTTAAGATAAGTACTAGGAGTGAAGATACGACAAAGAGGATAGAGTGTGAAATCAACATGTAGCTGTGCAGCTAGCCTTACTTTGGATGTGATATTTTTGTGTGTACTTGGTGAAAAGTGTTAGTTTCTGATGAATCATCTGTAAGTGGACCTCTTCCAGACTGGACTTCGTGAAGTGAATTATAATGGTGTTTCTTGTAAGAGTTTGGCAGAGCCTTATTTTCACTCATTGCAAATAAAAAAGCACTGGTTACATTTAATTGCTATGAATTTAACCCCATAACTAAAACTAAAAATGGTTCTATTACTGAGTAACACTGGCAAGTGTGATTACATCCTATAATGTTCATCTGAACATGATTTTTTAAATTTCTATTGTTAGGTTAGATTTTAGTTGCGATAACATCACATGTCATGAAGACATTTAAGAGGCTGGTTCTGCATTACCCAAGGACCCTGGTAATTAGCACCAGTTACCCATCTGAAAGGCAAAATAGTGCTCTGAGCATCGTGTTCTTTGATTTCTCCGGTGCTTTTGCACACAACCATTTGTCAGTAAAAGTTCTGGTGATACCAGAAATCATGCAGGAATCAAGATCCCAGTCCCTCCCATGATCAGGGAGAGGAGATACAGATTGTGGACTCATTCGGGCATCTCAGGGTTCACATCAACAAAAAACTGGACTGGCCATGCAATATAGATGCAAAACTTAGTAGTACAAATACAACTACATAGTTTAATGGCAGCAACATGTCTCCAAAATCTTGGAATGGGATCAACAAAACACTAGAAAAGATGTGTGATACCTAAACAATATCTCACAACAAATTTGGTTTTGTTTATTTCAACAACTCACTGTAAAAGCCCATTCTGCACATATTATCACAGCATGGCTCAGTAGTAAAAGAGTACCAGTACATGATATTTATCTACAGTAGGCTAATAGCTAATAGCTACTTTCCAACAAACTACATAGATTCTAAGCAGTAAGCAATGCCTTTAAAAAGGTAATATACTGTTATTATATGTATTTAAACCCAGATATGAACAGAATGTGAATGTTAAAATGAGGAAAACTCCACTGGCATGATAAGATACAGAGGACGACTATGGTCAAACAAAGGCTATGAGAGGATCCTAACAGTCCTTTGGACTCTCTCTCTCTCTCTCTCTCTCTCTCTGTGATCTGAGATCTGTGTTTCCCAAAGCTGTTAGTCACCCAGTGATGATGTCATACACATTGTGACTTTAATGAGAGAAAGAAATGTGACTGGAAAGGAAGCGTCATCAGACTTATCATCATCACTACAGTGAGTACCAGTACCCAGTGTTATTATCACTTTCATCGTGATTATCAGTATCAGTGCCGTCACTGTTATAATCTTCTTCATTACTATCATCAGTACCAGTACCACCACTGCCATCATCATTTCCATTACAATCGTTAATACTAATATCCAGTGTTATCATTATCTTCATCATGATCATCAGTACAAATACCACTGTTTTCATCATCTTTATCTGTATCACAAGTACTAGGACAGCTGTTTTCATCTTCATTACTATCATTAGTACAGGTACCACCACTACTATTATCGTCACCGTCATGATTGTTAGTACCAGTAGTATCCAGTGCTATCAAAATCTTAATCTTGATCATAAGTACCAATACCACAGTTTTATCATCTTTATCAGTATCACCAGTACTAGTACCACAGCTGTTATTATCATTAGTACCAGTATCACCACTACCATCTTCTTCATCATAACACCTCTGTTGGCATCATCTTCATCATTCGATAAAAACACAGTAAACCAGTCTCAGAGACTTTCTGTCTGCTGCGTTACTTTCGTTAAGGACGCAGCTTATTTCTCCGGGACGCGCACCGGGCGCTGTGAGCGCGCACAAAACGCCATCACGTGGGAGGTCCCTTTAAGTTTCCACTGACAGAGGCCTGAGCGTGTCACATGGACATGATATAATGAAAAGGCAGGAACAGAGATCCGGAGTGCGGTGAGCTCCTTGCTCATAGAGCAGGGGGCTGAAACCCTACCCAGTCGTCTGCGGACGGTCGGCAGTCCTGCAGGGGGAGAGGACACGGAGAGGCCGGGCCGATCCAAGCCGATTCCGACCGGGGCGGGCCGAGTCGGAGTCGCTGCGCTTTATCGGACAGGACCTCTCTATTCGCAGTTGCACCTGCCAGCTATGACACGCATTTGAAAAGCGGAGGAAAATGTCGCCTGGTCCCGGAGCAGAAGAGGAGCCCCGTTTCACCGTGAGTGAAGTTCTTTCTCATAGCTCGGCTGAGGTAGGATCGGCTCTGTGTTGATAGCGCAGGTGCGTTTGCGCCTGTGTGTTGTTCCTGGTAGCTTCCTATATTCTAGTGAGGGTCCGCATCTCTCGGCTACCGGGAAAAGTGTGTTTGTTGGAAAAAGCGCAGTATTTTTGCTGGCGAGAGTTTGATTTTGTGCCATGTGCGTATAGTCGCCAGTGTCCGCATTCCAGGTGCTGTTGCGCACATAGAAATTGAATTTGAAGTAAACAAGTGGGAATAAGGCCTCGGCCCGGAGCTTGAAAAAAAAAACCGTGTGTTCACCACTGAGCTCCAGGCTTGACTGAAAACATCCCGCCCTCAGCCTGGAGTCTGTGAGTCCACAAGTCAGAAACAAGTGAAGCTGTGGGTGATTTTTGTGTGACATCTGTAGCAGCTTTACAAGACTGAGCACAAACTGTTTACATTCGAATTCCATTTTTTAAGACAAATGTGTTCAAAGTAAAGTGCCGATCAGCTTCCTCGGTGATGAGCGGCTGAAGATGTGGAAACATTGCCTGCGCGTCACACGTCAGTATGTTTTGAGTGTGTAGCCTTTGATGAAGCCATAAAGCACGTCGCAAGCTCTTCTCCACTTAATCTTCTTTCTAAAGATGACCATACTTTACACATTCATACTTTATTAAGTGATGCATTGATAGTTATTCGAGTTTTTTAATGTTTCGTTTTATTGAGTGAAAGTGATTTGGAATTAACTTTCTCTCAGTAAGGAATGACTTGAATGTGTGGGACAGGTCGCCTGATTTGGATATTTAAAAGGAAGCCGGAAACAAGCGCAGGACGTCATCATAACAAAAGCGTCATGGCCCGAAATGTCGAATAAATTAATCAAGTGAAAAAAAAAGCTTGAAGGGATTAACTGGAGAAGACGGTGCGACGTGTTTTAAGCTTAAGGGATTCGTTTTAATGAACGAATCTGGTCCTCGTCGGCACCTGGATGTGTGCGTTTTCTCACGACATAGAAAACATTGTTCAATAAAGCCACGCACTTTTTTATGCGGGTTGTTTTGGAAATGTGCCTGCGAGCACTTCCATGTTTCAATAGAAGGAGAACAAGAAAACCAGCCTCTGCTGCTACTGCACACACACAAACACTGGTCTACATTTTGCTGATTCATAACAGGACACATCTGTGTGTGTGTGTGTGTGTGTGTGTGTGTGTGTGTGTCACACAGTTCAAACTGCGTCTAATTTTGGCCACAGAATAAAGCAGAGGGGGAAATAATTGACTGGGGCTCTTCCGGAATGCTTACCAGCAGCGACGGCTCACTCTCAAGACTGGGCCAACTGGGGGGGGAAACAGCAGTTCATGTAAAAGACAGTCCAGGCATATTAGAGTCTGACTAATCAACAGTAACTTTTACAACACTCTATACCTGTTTGGGAACTAAAGAGACCCGTACTTTAATTTTGAAAGCAACATATCCACATTGTTGCTGGATATTGGATTTTAGCTGTTAAAGAGTTCATGGCTTTTTTGTCATATTTTTCACCTCCTAATGCTCCCAGTATTTTTTAGTGGGTGACAGGTCTGGAACTGCAGACAGGTTTGTTTAGCACCCAGACTTACTCCTAAAGCTTTGCTGCTGTTATACGTGCAATTGTGTAGCAGAATTTAGAATTTTTGTCTCCTCAGACTGCAGGACAGTTTTGAGCTTCAGTGATGCTGGATCTTTTTGTATATGGCTGTTTCTTTGTATAGTAAAGTTTAAGCTTGTATGTGGGGATGCAGCAACAGGGGAAAACAACCATTCAATACTAGTGTTGGGCCTTGTCTCTTGCATAGTGAAATTTCTATGGATTCTCAACATTTGTTATTGTACCATAGATGATAGTATGGAAATTATTTGCAATTATATACAGAGAAATGTTATTCTCAAGGTGTTGAATACTTAGTTATTTCTGTAAGACTCAGCTTCTGTGCAAGGCTCTTTATATACTCAAGCATAGCACTGACCTGCTGCCAATTAACCTCATTAGTTTTTAAGCATTACATGGCTTTTCCGGTCTTTTGTTGACTCGTCCTAGTTTTTTTTGAGACATGACGCTGGCATCAAATTCAAAATAAGAAAAACCAAACCATTTCTCCGTATCAACAGTATTGTTGTATTTGTACTATTTAACAATCGAAAACAGGTTTCAAATTATTTGCTTTGTATTTACATTTTACACAGCATCCAAACTTTTCTGGAAATAGGGTTTGTATTTCAGCTGAGGTTGTACACTATATATAATAACAACTTTGTTATGAAAAACTACGAACCTAAACAACTCATGCTTAGCATATTACATATTGTAAAGTTTCAGCCTCCGTCTGATAGGTCAACAGTTTCGTCGTGTACGTCTATTTTTTGCATAATAATAAGGGGAAACTACGCATTCAGTTTTAGTACTTTGAAATATGTGGAATGAGCCATTAAATCCAGAACAGACATTATGTAACAGCACAACTGCGACTCTGCAACGTGCTATGAACCAATAACAAACCTGTTACGGCACTTTTTCTGCGAATGCTATTAAGAATGAGGTGAAGTTCAGGGAAATGACAACACTGCATCAGTACTTGAATGTTTCGCCGCATTGTTGGTTGCTGTTTTCAGTAATAATCCAGCAGATTTGCGACTCCTGCATCTCCTCTGTATCCTCCTGTCCATCCTTGTGTGAAACAAAGAATTATACTTCATTCCCTGGTAAACAATCAACAACTGTGCCCTGACAAGCAGGGGCAGGCTACAACACAAGCTCTGCTGTCCTCTAGCACTTACATGATAATGAAATTTGCAATAATCCTGCAGCATTAACCATTAACCAGCACAAATCCGGCCGTGTTTGGCCTTATTAGCCGACAACAAATCCATCAGCCCTTTGAAGCGAACTTTCACAGCTCTAAGCTGTTATTTCCGCCCTTGAGAACAGTACTTGACAAATATATATATCTATGGACCGAATTCCACCAATGTGCTTAAAGCTCAGATTAGCGACATGCTTGACATGGCTACAGTGTGTCCGAAGAGTCCAGCAGCGGCTTGTCCGTTTGTGTTCTTGTGTTCTTGTTAATTCTGTGTGTGTTTTCGTGGGTGCATGCTGAAGACAGAGTTTCTCATCTGCGTCACAGGCTGAGCTCAGCAGATGTGTGCGCTTGTCTTAGCAATGGATCGGTTTCATTTGGATATTGGCGAGCATGTGTCATTTTCTTAGTTTCCTCCTTCCGCCCGTGTAAATTGCCGGCACATTATTTTATTTCTCCCCGTCTTTCTGCGTGTTTACGCAGCTAAACCTTCCTCCCCTCCATTTCTCTCATGCCCTCTCTCTGACTCTCATTTCTCCTCACCAGAAAAACCTTTGTATACCCACCAGTGGAGTCTAATCTGAGAAATAAGACACATTTATTTTATGTGCTTTTGCTGAATAATTGAAGTAAATTGTGCGTTTTTTTTTCCTTTTGTCTGTGCACTGTGTCTCGGCATAGCCAGCTGTGAAAGTTGTATTTCCGCTGGGTTTATGTGGTCATAATTAGCAGCTCCCATGTGACTGGGTGTGTGTGTGTGTGTGTGTATGTCTGAATGTGTGTGTGCGTCTGTGTCTCTCTGTGTGTGTTTGAGCTTGTATGCGAGAACACGCCTGTATGCACGGGTGTGCTTGTGTTTACATGACAGCCGACCAGGAAGGGAAGTGACGCAGGAGGTAGCGGAGACTGGGGGGTGGGGGGGGCATTACACACTGCTGCAGATACAGAGAGAGAGAGAGAAAAGAGGGAAGGGACAGGAAAACCACAGACAGATAAAAGAGTGAGGTGAGAGCAAAAACAAACTAACAAACTGTGTGATCACTTTCTTCGTTCCCGCTCTGGACTGCAGGATGGTCGCAGTGCCTCTGCTGCTCTACTGTAAACAAATGCAGTAAAAATGTCTGCGTAGGTTGGACAAGTGCACATTTGATTATGAAATGTGTTTACCCTCCACTCCCTATAAAAGACGTGACACAGGCTTTTGTTGGTCCAAAGCTTTGCTTGTTCCAGCTTGGAGCCAACATCGCTGGTTGCAATTCATGATGACCTCATCATCTCACTGCCCAGCTGCCCTCACAAACTGGAGCAGGCTCCCAACTTTCTTTGGCTGTCAGGACACTTTCATAACAGCCTTGGTAATGGACACTCCTCAAATATTTCCTCAGCTAACACTGGGCTGGCTAAGCAGTGGAAAAGAGACATGGGAAGATGGTTCTCAAAGCAGGTCATTGAAGTCCAAATGAGCCATTTGAGAGTATAAATTATTCAGGGACAGGGTGAAGGGAAATCAGCTGAACTTCAACAAGGAGGTTCGACATGAGCTCCTCTTGTTATGCTGACATTATTAAAACTGGACACTTCTATGGCTCATATAAAGCATGATAGGTACTGTACCTAACATTGTCTTTTCTTCTTTTCTCCTTGTCCTTTCGGCTGTTCCCTTTCAGGAGTCGCCACAGCGAATCATGTGCCTCCATCTAACCCTCTCCTCTGCATCCTCTTCTCTCACACCAACTAACTTCATGTCCTCCCTCACTACATCCATAAATCTCCTCTTTGGTCTTCCTCTAGACCTCCTGCCTGGCAGCTCCAACCTCAGCATCCTTCTACCGATATATTCACAGTCTATCCTCTGAACATGTCCAATCCACCTCATTGTCAGTATTTGGTTATCCTCTGTGGAGCATGCACGTGGTCCATGGTGCCACAGTAAAACTCTTTACTACTAATTCTGGGGAGTCTGAAGATCAGTACATTTCACAGTAGGCGACCGCAGTATGAGACACTGTATATTGTGATAACAAGCTCACTGGGGAGGAGAAATGCAAATGATTCTGCTCAACAAACACAATTACTCTGTTAGATTATGAGATTTGTTGTTTCCAAAGGTGTCACGGGGAGGGAGCTCAGCTTATTTCGCCCTTAAGTGAGAAGTAACTATTCTCTGGGGAGCCTGAATATTTTAAGTAAGTTAGTAAGATATCATCTACTACACTACAATAAATGTTGCTTCAAGTCTGGAAAGCATGTCTTCTTGGGAGAATGACGCTCAGCACATTTTTTGCACATGCGTAATTTGTGACTGCTGGGAAAATTAAGATTTTGAATTGGACAGGGTTTTACCTATGTGTAATATGAATGTATATAACAAAATTAAACTGTGATTATAGGATTCTTATATATAGGGATGGAACTCAGCTCATTTGGCCCCTAAGTGGAAATGCAGCCTAGACCACGTAGCCTGAATATTTAAAGTTAGAAGCATTTTCCCTCTATGGTCTTTATAATTACTTCGTGTCAGGTAGTAAACTGACTTCCTGCGATTGGCTCTCTCTCCCAGCTATAGCTAAACTGCTTCAGAGAAAAACTGAATAATGATGAGCCTTCTCAACTTGCCCCTGCACTAGAGTGCATGGACGGGCTCATTGTCGCCCAATGTCAGCCAAGTAAATGTTTGAATGTGCCTGGTCTGACGGTAATATTGGAAGAACAGTCAGAGGGCAAGGCAAGGGGTGGTCACACAGATCAGTAGAATTTATTCACCGGGGATCATGAATATAAATCATAGCCTGGAGCCTGTCTGCTCAGAGGTGAGTGGCAGATTGCATTGTTAGGCAGACTGCAGGATGGAGGGTGAGCTGGCGAAGGGAGTCAGGCCTGGCACTACTAAGCTTCTTGGCACACAACCGGCCTGGGGAGGTGGTGAAATGAAACCTCAGCGGGGCACGGGTAATGGAGGAGAAAACTGTTCATGTCTTTATTGAAGAGGAGGGGAGGGAGGAAAGATAGAAGAAGAGAGAAGGCCTCAACCAAATTATTATTTAGGTGAAGATGTGTTAACTGCACTTCTTTTTACTTTACTTTGTATGTTATTATTAGCAGAGCTACTGCACTGTAAGAAAGACCTTTAACGAAAATGTAACATTTACTGCAAACAACCCACTGTCCATATGTGTGCTGGCCAGGGCAATTAAACCATAGGATGAAGAACGAAAATGGCCTACGGGGGCGAGATAGCAACACAGAAATGTAAAAGAAGAGAGAGTGAAGAAAAAGTGACGGACTGGGTTGCAAAGACCACAAGCTCTTGATAGTGTTTCCTCTTACAGTGCCTTCCCTCCCCACTTCTTACACACATAAACACACACACACTCAGGCCGTCCTTGTTTGCTTTGATTGGCGGCCAGAACAAGGTGTTCACATTGCAGAACAAGACAGAAAGAGCTCTGCCAGTGCCAGAATGGAGCCTTTAAAAAAATGTGGTTGGTGAAGAGATGAAGATATTTTAAAAGTATGCAAGTCAACAGTTGGAGAGGAGTTAGTTGGATGGGAAGTAGGTTTAAAAAGACATTTTGACTGGCCAAAGTAGGAGAAGCACGTGTAAATAATGAAATGAAAAATTGCAGATTCTTATTATTATTATTCTGCAACCCTGTCTCCTATACAACTAAACTGCAAACATGATTATGTTTAATAATTACGTAATAATTAAGTTCCGAAGCTAGTCTTTTTTTAATTAAATGAAATGGTACCTTCATTAAGCCAAAGGGAACTTCCAGAAGGTGGTTGGGTAGGGCGGCGGGTGTACGATACAAAGAGACAATATATAAGAATGCTTAAAAACTTAATAATTAAGCAGAAATAATTGAAAACCTTGAATTGAATAGAAGCACGTGCTTGCTCAGAATGGTTTAGAAGAGGAGTGGATTAGCATCACTTTAAGGACAATTATCTGCTGTAGGTCCCCCCAAAACCAGATATGCTGACTATAGCATTTGTTGTAGAGATTTGGTGAAACGAGAGCTAAACGCTAAATGGCAGTGACCGGAGCAACCGGTCAGCCTCAGAGAGGATCATTTTTCATGCATATATCTGCATAAAAACGCCCGTCGTAGGATACTTACCAAGTAAAGTGGTGACTCAGAGAGCAGGGGAACAACTTTAAATGGAAACACAACATAGATACAGTTTTTCTTTCGATGGAAAGACACCATTTTTAACCTTTTAACAGATGTTGCACCTGCTGCCTTGTTCCAACACTGTGTGAAAGCTACCGTATATGACTACAATATCTTAAAACTGTAAAGTTGAAGTCATAGGCAATAAGACATGAAACTGCTCTTGTACTCAGTAATTAAAGCTGAACTATGAAACATTGGAAAACACAAGTAACACAATCTTCCTCTTCAAGTTAATTTTATTAAATCTAAAGGAACTCTTGCTCTGGTCAATAAATTATTTCACCACGGACAAACATTTTAGAGCCTTTAATATAAACCAGGAAATAAAGCCATTGAACTGTGACAGAGACATGTTTGTTATTTGCATACTTGTGAGCATCCCCGATGATGATGATTGGAAAATAAATTTAAAATAAATGTGGTATTATCCCCCTTGTGGTTTTAATTTGGCTGCAAAACTTGAGTTTAAAAAGCCGGATCCAAACACAGGTACTTGAGAGAATGAAGATACATTTGGATGGATCGTTATTGAAAATGCAAAATTAGAAGGATTTTTGTCAGAGAGCTACATGAGTTGGTGGGTTTGTAGCTCAAAGCTAGGTAAGTGAGGAGGAATTGGTTTAAACGGGAGACGGTTTAAATGGAGGTGCAGGCTGCTACAGCCCAGCAAAGTAGGGCAAAGGCACCAGGGAGTGTCACATGAACCAACACTGCTATGTTAGCCATTCTCCAGTGTCCTGTTCAGCCACAGATGGGAGGAGAGACAGTGCGTCATGTTTCCCATCCTGCATGACATCTGTGCACGACACCCTAAACCACACCGCTGAGAAGGGGAAGTTTTCGTTTCCATCAGTCCAGAGACAACACCGACCTTCTGTTTAACCACGTTAACTAGCGCTCAAGGTCAGCGAAGCCCGAACTTCCCTCCAGGCTCAGAGCCCACGTCCAGCTTTATTCGGAGGTCACAAGCAGATGCACATGCAGTTTGACCTGGTCCTGAGAGTCATCCCAGACTGTTTACCACCCGCCATGCTCTCCTCCCCACCTCCTCAATATCACATTCCTTTATCTATTTTGCTTCCTTCTTTTCTTAATATTTCTCCTCCTCTTGTTGTCCATTTACCACCTGGCATGCACTTATCACCTCGTCCTTCTCTCTCCCTTTTCACCCCTCACTTTTCCTCCTCCACCTACTCTGCCTTCTACTCCTCTTCCTTATTTTTTTCTCCTTCTCATTCTCCTCTTCCTCTTGTTATCTGTTGGCTATCTGTTACTACCACCTGCACTAATCCCCCCTTGCTCCTCTTTATCCTCCACTTCCTTCTCCTCCTCCTCTTCATCCTCCTCCTACTACAGCAAAAGAAGCCATTAAGTCTGACACACTCTTAGCACCTCCTTGTCTTCTTTCCCTGTCATCATCCTCCTCCTCCTCCTCCATTCTTAGCCACCACCCTGCAAGCCCTCGGATAAATCCCCACGGCAACAGAGGACATGGTGATATAGGCAGAGTAAGAGAGAAACGTGAAGAGAAAATAGTTGTGAGGTCAAAGCATGAATCAGGAACAAAAAAAAGAAAAGAAAAAACAAACAGGCAAAAACTAAGCTCTGACAAACCTATCAGTGTCGCTCCTGCTACTGACACAACTGTGTTTGCTTCTTCTTCTTTGTTAGTACATCCATTTTCTGGTAGAGTTTCTTCGGCCTCTTCTCGGCCCTCGTCCAGGACGAGGAGGAGCGAATAGGCTCTCTCCATGGCACCAGTTTCCCCAGTAACCAGAACCAAGTAGACTGACCAAACCAGTTCACTCTGCAGTGCCAGGGTTACATGGGGATAACGCAAGATCTCGGGTTCCTAAGAATTCACAAGAACAGCACACAGAAGGCTTTGTTTCTCAGAAAGCTTCTTGATGTGGTGGTGGTACTGCTGACATTGTAGTGTTTTTATGCACAAACAGACACATCACCACTTGTTCCCTCATCAACCACATCCACTTCTACACATTGATGAGCAATAGAACACCTCCCCTCTTGCTCGCTGGCTTTTACGTCACAGTGATTGGCCTAGATTTTTGGAAATGGACCTGGAACACTTGCTGTTTATAGCCCTTCCCCTGCCTCTCCTTGGCGTAACAGAGCAGCTCTTACCTATAAAAATCTTTCTGCCCTTTAATACATGGAGCCGACCCAGGGCAGGCCACATGACCCCTGTCTAATCATGCCAAGTATTGCTTTAAAATTCAGCTATATTGATCAGCCTCAAAATACAGTAGTGGTCAAGCTTATTAGAGCCCGACTGATGCAACAGTATGGCCAGCATTGGTGGCTATCAACCCATTGTGGTTTTAAGTCTAAATTATATAATTAGCAGCAGGAGATTGCATTACAGTAATCCCAAAGACTTTGTTTGATGTTCATTGCAGAATTATTACCTCGTTTGCCCACCAGAGAGCACTGACAAGTTGATTTATAACTTTAAAATCTGATCACAGTGGTCAGATTTCATCACTTGGTCACAGCGCTTTAATATCCCATATTAAGAGATATTCTTAAGAAAATGTGTATTTACATTGACATTATTACCTGTTTTTTAAAAATTCAAAAAGTTTCAAAGTTTCAAAACATTAGAGTTGAAGATGATAAAACAGTCCAATGAAAGTGTATTAAATGCAGAGTTGGGTGGCAGGTCTTGTATTTACACACGGTAATTTATTACATTTTTAATATGAATCAAACATTACGCCATTACGGATGCAGTCCTGTTTACCCTATGTGTTTTCGTTGTTTCCTAGGCTGGTGGTTTTAGCATTGTGTCAACTACCTTAACAAAGTCATGACCTGTGTGTGTACATGTGTTTGTGCATGTGCTCACTTTGTTACCAAAATCTCACCTTATTGATTTGATACGATAAGCGTTTCTCTCTCTCTCGTTCTCTGTGTCTTCCCATCCGCTTGCTCTGTTACATAACGACAACACTCCCAGCATGCGTGTGCTTGTCTGTCTGTGTATGTGTGTCCCTGTAGCTGCCCCTGCTTTCACGAAACCAAACAGGAAACATACAGCTCTCAGCTCTGACTAGCCTCCAGGTTCATGCCAGTGCATTATTAATAGTGTTAAAGCTGATTGCACCTGAGGCAGTAATACATTTAGCTGTGTGTGTGTGTGTGTGTGTGTGTGTGTGTGTGTGTGTGGTGTTTGTGCATATGCGTTTGCTCTCAATTTCCCTTGCTTCAGTCTGTTTAATGTCCACTAGATGGGAAAAATACAACTACTGTAGTTCATTATAGCTTCTATTAGTCCGGTGAGGTGTTAGATTGGTGTCATTTCCATATGCTGATATTTAGCATTATTGAAGCTCCTTCTGCAAACGATGAGTGTATGTGCTGCTTTCGTCTGTGTGCCGTTTCCATAGGCATACTCAAGGGACGAGCAGGAGGGGGAACCAATAAATTACCCCCTAAGTTGCCCTCAAAGTGGAGCAAATCCAAAAAAACAGCCCTATAAAGTTCATTCAATTTTCACTTTTGTAGTTGGACGACTAGCGTATGATTAAACAGTGAGCTCGATGTGTGCGTGAGTGTCAGATGAAAAATACACACACACACACAGAGCCATGGCCTCAGATCGCCTCTAATGCCATTAGGCAGGCCACAGCAGGGGAGCCCAAGCTGCTGTTCATTTCAATTAGAGCCCACGCAGGGCACCCGCCCTAATTTAGCTTCATTTCATATTTATGAGAGAGAAATGCGAGCAATATTTAACCACCGTGGTCTATCACTCCCAGGGGGGTGCTTACACTCAAGACAGTTAAAATATGTGATTCTAATGGGTGTTAGGCTTATTCTGTTTAGGGTTGCAAGGGTGTTTAAACCTAACGCAGCTGTCTTTGGGGGAGAGGAGAGGTGGGGTACACCCTGGACAGGTCTCCAGTGTATCTCAGGGACCACCTGTTTATGTTAGTGGGGGGAAGATGAGGAAAAACAAGAGAGATTAGATTTTCTCTTATGCTCCTGAAGTGTTTACACAGGAATGGCTAAGAGAGAATTTGCATAAGTGGATGATGCTTATGTGTGTTTTCAGCACCCACAGTAATCAGACTGCCTTCTATGGAGCCCCAGAGACAGCCTGGTATGCACTATGTGGAGTGTGCAACCTGGCAAGAAAAAAAAAAGTGTGTTGTTTTTTTTTAAGCTGTCATATCTGACTGACCGACTCTGCTTAAGTCCTTGATAAATCCTATGGACCCAGCAGTAACTGTATATCATATTTTTTAAACTTGCTAAATGGGATTTGCTTAAAAGATGTGGACTTGTGAACGGATCATTTTACTATACATCTATGTTGTTACCATTAAAGGATTACACTAAATGAAATATTAAACATATTAAATAAGATTTGATCCCCATAAAAGTCCATATCAAAGGGTTGAAATTAGGGCTTATACAATTTAAATGTGTTCAATACTTACATCTAATACCTGCAAAACTACCCACCATCAGCCTCAGCTAATACTTTATCTTCCTTTATCTACCATGTTAGCTTGTTAATATCTATGGATATAATCTACTAATTAGCAGTGAGATAATACTGATGGTGACATTAATACCATGCATCACCACTGGGATCATTTTAGCTAATTGCACTGCTGTGCCACGTCTGTGCTATGTCCTTGTCCGCGTTTGTCGATGGTGGTTAACCCGTGATGTTGTTTTAGCCCAAGATCTCAGCAATTACTTTTGTGAAATGTTCTCATAACCAGTAGAAGCAGAGCCCCGAGCAAGAAAATATATCAAATCATAGTTTTTCTGCCCAATTCTCAGCGTGTGGCGAATCAATCGAGCTGGTAACTGTTGCCATGTTTAGTCTGGATCTCCACAAACCAAGGTCAGTGGCCAGAATGGTTAAAAAAGGGTCTAACAATAGTTATGGAGAGCTATGGGAAGCCTGCATGTGCAAACCTTTGGCTTTTATCTACTGCAATAATGACAAAGGACGTACGCTTGTGCAGGTTTTGCTGCTGTGTAACCACTTACTAATGGAGGCCAATGTTAGTTAATGTTTGCAAATTGATGACAACTGTTTCTATCTGACATTACAAGCTCTCTCAAATGAACTCCTAATATTGGTCTGCTGACAGAATCTATTTGTAGTTAAGAACAGTAAGAGTTTGAGCAAAAACTAAAAAGAAAAAAAGAAAAAAGTTGTAATGGCTGAACAGTTTTGTTCCTGGTGTGACATTTCATGTGTTCCAGTCGATGTCTGCCTGCAATCTATTTATTTTAGTATCACTTCCTCATCTGCGGAGGTAAGAGGTTCCAGTGTGTTCCAGAGTTGTTCTAACCCGCTGCTAGGGTCATTCCACCTGAGTCATGCTGACGCCAGGTCAGGATGACTTGAGAGAACTAACCCAGGTAAAACAATGAGCCATATTCAGTCACACCTCAAAGTCATTAGTCACATGGAAATCAAAAGTTTCATCATGGTAATTTCGAGTTTCCTGATCACTCCCGTGTGACTCTGTAACTTCAGTCCTCCTGGCAGCTTCTGATTGGCCCGAATCCACAGGTTCCCTCGGTGACTCAGTCCACTAAGAGCAGCAAAAGCGCTGCCTCTTATGTCATGTTTCCATAGCAACGACACGAGGGGGAGGGGGCAGTGGTGAAGCACACAGGAGCCATTTCCTAATAAACTGGGTTTTATTGTCTATCTCTGTTTTCTCTTGTGTGAAATGTAAACACACTTTGTACGAAAAAGAAGAAAAGGAACAGGCCATTATTTTCTATTTTACATGTTGCATTCACTGTCTTTCAGAACCCCACTGTTTGCATATAATAAACATGGCACATACTGTACAAGTCGTTATATGAGCCGCGTACAAGCATCGTCTTAAAGCACAAGAAAGTTTTTCTTTTTAAATAATAGTTTTTACCACTTGGGGGCATTGGAAACAAGTAGTGAACACAACACGGACATACAGTATGATCACTTTTTAAGGTTTAGCTTGGAATCAAACAGTTGTCTATTTCCATTTCCAGTAGTTACAGAGCAACACGACCTTAACCAAATTTGAACCTAAATTCCACATTCACGCTGTTTTGATTCTGTTTTTGGCCTCCACCAACTGAGACCAGAGTCAGACATTTCACAGTTGAATGAAATCGGATAGAATCACAGTTAGTTTGGGGGGGTATTAGTATGTGTGCTCTTTGACAATATTCCAAAAATATTGATATTGATTTACATCCACCACAATTGAGAATTAGTTAAATCAGATCTACGGGCTATGTCCTGTTGAAAATCTTGAACAAATGAGTAGACTTTTTCCTGTTTTATTTTTTTAATTATGTAAACCTGTTAATTATTATAAAAGGTTTGTTGTATTGAGAACAGACAAACAAATCAGTAAGTAAGAAATGCAAACCCTGCTTCATTGTGATTTTCATTGTTTTAATTTTGAAAGAAAATCTTCGGACTCCTCTGCATTAATTGGCTTCCGTCATTCATTTCTTTCTATGGGAAATTTAAACCTTTGTGAAATGTATGCGAGGACCTATATGCAAATAAGCAAAAGATCTTTTAAAATAATAACATTTGTTAAATTCACTAAACAATTTTCTGAATAAAGTCAACTGAATTCATAAATTTTATATTCTAGTAACAATTTACATTTACATAATTAGCTGGAGAAGTTTGTATTATTTGTTATTAAATTAAATTAAAGTATTAAATTAAAAGTATTAAATTTGTTGTTGACTTGTTACAATACACTAAATTGAACACTGGCAATTGTTTTTCTGTATTCACCAACTAAATTAACACAAGGTAACAGAACATTCTCAGTTTGTGGAATTTAGTGGAAATTAGTGAAAGTTGTATCCATGTGGCATGAACTCATTTTTTTTTTAAAGGTATTACACGTCTAAATGTAATTCTTAAAAGATCAAATGTTGCTTTTGCTTCCCACGTTGCTCTTTAAATGATTGTTTCATTCATTTAATTGTGATCTACGTGTCTGTGACCTTTTGGAGAACATTTGATGTGTGTTAATTACAGAAATCTAAGACAGCTTATCTGTGTGTGCAGAAGTTTCTCGCTTCTGCACATGTATTTTATTTGCACAATATCTTTATCATCATTTGGGAATTCGAATTACTGTGTGATCCTGGTTCAGTTTGCTTTTCTGTGCATTTGTCACCACCATCTGCACAAACCTGACTGAGCTCCTTTTTGCACTTCTAAACAATGATGCAACTTTAAAAACGAGAATCATCATATGAGGCTGATGCAAACCAAAACAATTTTCATGTTATGCCCAATCAATAATTAAATAGAAATCTTAAATATAAGGAGAGTAATCCATTATTAAAAGCTGTAAATACTCTGTATTAAATGCAGAATATATGCAGAATGCTCGCTCTAAATGAAAGCACAGCTCAAAGCCTATAATGCACTGTATATGCAGGTGATTATTGTGCAACAACAACCATAAAGCTGAGTGCAATGTGAGCAGAGTCAAGGCAACAGTTTCTGTGCATTGGTCCAAGGGGAAAGCTTTGGTGTGTTGACGTACTTGTGTGGGAGTTCTTTTGACTGGATGTCCTAACCTGGTGCGTGTCAAGAGTTATATCATGCAAAACAATTTGCAGGTAAAAAGCAATTGAAACATCCAACAAATCGAAGCAAATGAAACACCCAACTGGATATAAAGAAATATTGACGCTTGAGCAGAAGCCTGTGGATGTGAGACCCTGTTCCTGGCAGAGTACAAGAGGTACTGTAACTTTATCAACTGATTAGCCCCTGCTCTGTGTTCAAATGAGACTTGATTGTCAGTACGAGTCTGTTTACCTCCAACAGCAACTTATTTGAAATTTCCATCCATTCATCCATCATTATCTGTAACCGCTTATCCTGTGTTGGGTTGCCAGGGGGTGGAGCCTATTCCAGCTGCCATTGGGCGAGAGGTGGGGTCGAACCTGGACAGGTCTCAAGTCTATCTCAGGGCCAACCCAGAAAGACATACACATAAAGATAACTAGAGTGATCGTGACTTCTGCACACAGTTGAGCAGTCTGTATGTTTTTAATTGATGTTGGACAACAAATAAAAAATATGACATATGCAAATGAGCAAATCTAAAGTGCTAACTGTTCACTAGTCAGCACCTAGTGAACGGTCAAAGTGTGTAGGATGATTGTAGCAGACCTTTTTGTGATTGTTGCAGCCTCTAACATGCCTCAGATCACGTCATCTTTTCTAAAAAAAAATAATGATGCATGTTGCAATGTCACCAAAATTCATTGTTACATTTATTGTTGTAATTGCAACATCACAAATTCCTGGCAGGAAAATACTGCTTATTTAGAAAATCCAGGTTAAGGGTTGAGGGGTGGTTCTTTTCTATAACCACTGTATATACGTATATGTAATATGTGGGGCCACACAAACAAAAAATGACCAAAAAAAGACAAAAAAGCAAGCTAGTGATTTTGCTGAGTTAAATATGCTGAAATGACATATTTCATTATCGCAGTTTGCACCCATTTTGTTGACTCATCTATTTTGGTGCACATGTATCCCAATTATTTGGACGAAGTTAAATATAAGTTTGAATATGAAGTTTAGGAATTGTTGATGTAGCCTGTAGAATTTAGCTGTTGCAAACCGGCACCATGTAGGTGCTATTAGAAATGACTGACAGAACAATAAGCCTTTAATACTGTCAAATGTTTTAATGTGAGTGTGTTTCTCATTGCAGTCAGTTAGAAACTTGGCCTGAGAACATTTCTAACGGTCAACTGAGCTCATGTGAACCTCACAGAGCTGGTAATTACTGTTTAAACCACACCAGCAATTTGCTCCCTGCTGCAGAGAAAGAAAAGTACCCGAGAGCTTTATGTGTCAATAATAAACCTGCATTATTAGGTCCCTCTGTTCCTTTCGCTTGTCTAATGTGTCATCAGAACGTCTGTATTGTGAATGTGTCCTCTTGTAACTAGTAAAATTACTCCAGTTTTTATTCAGATCTCACTGTGGTTTCAGGGAGGTTTTGTTTCTTTTAGCCAGAATTGAAACTGGTCAATTTAGTGTTTTAAAATCTGCAAACATCACACAATCAGTTTCAGTTTTAGTCAGTGCCAAGGCAACAGGAGGTTGATGGGTGTGTCATGAAACATGTTCGATCCCAGTGCGGAACATTGTTTTCTGCTGCCTTTCCATTCTATTGGCAGAATGGGAAGGATAGAAATTAACGTTCAAGTTGTTTGGGATTTCTGATTGTTAAACTTTCAAAATAAGTGAATGAAACAAACCACATATGCATTTTAATTATTTTACATTTTTTCTCAATTGCTAAGATGCGTTTAATAAAGCTGAGATCCCTTTGATCTTCATCATCACCATCTTACATAGATCTTCTCTTGCAAATGTGTTAACACTTTTCCATTGGTTTCGTACAGATTTTACATATTTAAACAGTTAAACACACCTGTCATTCATTAACCCACAACTTTGTTGTTTGTATTGTGTAAGCTAATGGAAAAAGCACGTTCCCAGCTTATAGAAATTACCTACTAAAATATGACTTCTTAATCTATGTATAATTTAACTCCAACACAAAATTCTTCAAACGGAGATCAGTCCTTCTCCATGTATAAAAGATGCTCCTGTGTGTTTCCAGTAGCTCACTGTAGGTCCTGCATGTCAAAGACTGTTGGATGCAGACAGATCTGCACACAGGAATAAATCAGGAAAACTTTCTTATGAAAACACTTTTTTACAGTATTTCAACAGGCCATCTCAAAAAGGTGCAGGTGCAGAGTGCAGCAGTTTGTTATTTCTAGTAATATCTCTATGGGATAATGACATAGTTATTTAGTTTGTATTTTGTTGTTTACTGGGTAGTAACTGATGGCGTTGTTTAAGGGAAAAATTTGCTTTTGCTGCATGTTTTTAATGTTTTATTAATTTAAGAGGGTTTTTGGCGGTTAGCTTCTGTTTTGACCTGTCTGTTTTAAAAATGTGACTCCAGAGTGGACGCAAGTTTCCAAGCAAATGAGGAAGAACTGTCAGTTTTAGAAGTTATAAAATGGTCACATTTAGAATTTAAAGGTTCTATGTTTTCTTTGTCCAGCTTTTTTAAACAAAAAGTGTTTTGGTCATTGTGCATATGTTTATTTTTTGTTTTCGCTATTACTGTCCTCATGAATTAGAAAATGAAAGTATTGAATTAACACAGAGTTTAAAAATCCTAGCTAGTATGCATAAAGGATTAGTATGCAGTTATTTCCTTTATAGTTCATTTATTGTCAGTTATTGTTAACTTTACTTGTAATTTGTGAACTTCGTCAACATAAATTTAAGGCAGAGGTTAATATTTAGTATCTAGTATTGAGTAATATTTAGACTTAGTAATTACTGACTTACTAAACAGTGATAACTTTAAAGTTAGTAAGGACCAGAAAGGAAGACAAGTAGGAACAACACATGAAAAACAAAGAGAAGACATGACAGGATACTTATATTTAACTTTTAAGCCATGTTTAAATTGCTTTACTAAAGTTTGCAAAGTCTTATGTCGGTTTAATTACTTCTATGAAAAGTCACTGATCCGACTAAAAGTTGTTTGTGTCCAAATTAAACAATTTTTTAGAATTTTTTTCAAACATTTCCAAAAAAAAAAAAAAAATACATTGCTGTTATGTATGAAACTAAATTGTCTTTTTTTAAGAAAAAGCCATTCAAAAAATGTAAGAATTTTGTCCAGTGGGAGCAGATAGAAACTCCTTAATTCCAAGAAAAAGGTGAAAAAGCTTAAGGTGCCTCTTATTTTAACTAATTGACCAAAATAAAAAAAAAAAAAAAAAAAAAAAAAGAGATCTTGTCTCAAAAGTGGTCAGAGAGTATCTTATAATTCTAAGGTCACAAAACTGAGATTATTGATCTTCAACAACTGGTCATGATGGTTTTAACTACTTTCACCTTACAGCCCTGACGTTCTTTTCAGACTCATGGTTGTAGGGCGACACAGTGGTGCTGGAACGTCATAGCTAGAAGGTCCTGGCCCTGAGATAGACTGAAGACCTGTCCAAGGTGGACCAAACGTCTCACCCTAAAACAGTTAGTATAGGCTCCATCCCCCTGTGACCCCTGCGAACAGAATAAGTGGTTACTGTTTAAACTCCTTGTCTGCAGTCTCTCTTTGTGGCGATGTGTCATTAGTGATGCTGTGCTTTGTCAGCTTGATGTACTATGACAATCATGCCATGTTCTGCCAGTTTCTAGTACACTGAGGTACTAGAAAACAGAACAGTATGATGATCAGTCTGATTCTCCTGTCTTTGTTTGCCTCATGCTCTGATATTGAACAGTAAATGCTCATTCTTTGCAGTACTGGTCAAATAATTCTTCACAAAGTTGATGTATTTCACTAATTCCATTCAAGAAGTGAAACTTGTATAATGTATACATTCATTCCACACTGACTGATATATTTCAAGTGTGTATTTCTTTTAATTTTGATGATTATAACTGACAACTAATGAAAACCCCAAATTCAGTCTCTCAGAAAATTTGAATTTTACTTAAGACCAATACAAAGAAAGGATTTTTCCAAACTCTAATCAGCTAATTAACTCAAAACACCTGCAAAGGCCTTTAAATGGTCTCTCAGTCTAGTTCTGTAGGCTACACAATCATGGGGAAGACTGCTGATTTGACAGCAGACGACCATTGACACCTTGCACAAGGAGGGCAAGACACGAAAGGTCATTGCAAAAGACGCTGGCTGTTCACAGAGCTCTGTGTCCAAGCACATTAATAGGAGGAGAAGGGAAGGAAAAGATGTGGTAGAAAAAAGTGTACAAGCTATAGTGATAACTGCACCCTGGAGAGAATTGTGAAACGAAACCCATTGAAAAATGTGGGGGAGATTCACAATGACTGGACTGCTGCTGAGTGGTCCCAAGTTATTTTCTCTGAGGAAAGTAAATTTTGCATTTCCTTTGGAAATCAGGGTCCCAGAGTCTGGAGGAAGAGAGGAGAGGCACAGAATCCACGTTGCTTGAGCTCCAGTGTAAAGTTTCCACAGTCAGTGATGGTTTTGGTGCCATGTCATCTGCTGGTGTTGCTCCAATGTGTTTCCTGAGGTCCAAGGTCAACGCAGCTGTATACCAGGACGTTTTAGAGCAGTTCATGCTTCCTGCTGCTGACCAACTTTATGGAGATGCAGATTTTATTTTCCAACAGGACTTCGCACCTGCACACAGTGCCAAATCTACCAGTACCAGGTTTAAGGACCATGGTATCCCTGTTCTTGATTGGCCAGCAAACTCGCCTGACCTTAAACCCATAGACAATCTATGGGGCATTGTGAAGAGGAAGATGCGATATGCCAGAAACCAACAATGCAGAAGAGCTGAAGGCCACTATCAGAGCAACCTGGGCTCATAACACCTGAACAGTGCCACAGACTGATCGACTCCACGCCACATTGCTGCAATAATTCAGGCAAAAGGAGCCCAACTAAGTATTGCTCATACCTTTCATGTTCATACTTTTCAGTTGGCCAAGATTTCTAAAAATCTTTTCTTTGTATTGGTCTTAAGTAATATTCAAATTTTCTGAGATACTGAATTTGGGATTTTCATTAGTTGTCAGTTATAATCATCAAAATTAAAAGAAATTGAAATATATCAGTCTGTGTGGAATGAATGTAGACATTATACAAGTTTCACTTCTTGAATGGAATTAGCGAACTACATTAACATTGTGGGCGACTGTGGCGCTGGAAGGTAGAGCGGTTGTCCACCAATCTCACAGTTGTTGGTTCAAGACACTGTTCAGACACTGAACCCCAACTTAGTTGCTCTCGGTGAGCGTTGGCCAGCTGCATAGCAGCACATTCGGTGTGTGAATGTGTTTGTGAGTGCGAATCTTCTAGTTCCCTCCTCTCCTGTTAAAGTAACTTAGCTCGACTCCTGCTAAAGTCTAACGTCAGTACAGTTGTGGGTTGTGTGCGTGTCTGAACATAACTATGAATAATTTAAATAACACCATAGTCAATAACGTGGATGTTGTACTGCAAGATCGGTTATTTTTTGACTTATAAATTTACATTAATTCGTAACATATTTTTGGAAAATGTGGTCTGACTATAGTTATGCTCCCTACAAAAGTGTTTGCGATTGCAGTTTAGCTCTATAGAAATGTAATATTTAGCGACGGGGTTATAAGAACAGAGAAACCTCAGACCATTTCCTGTTAGTGCCGCTCTTATTTTGTCTTTCTGTCACTTCCTGTCTTTGTCAACGATCAGATAAACCCATCTTTTACCAGTCATAAAGTCATCGAGATATGACCACTGCTTTGACGAGGACTGTTAGGTCGGTTATGATGTGGCTTTTGGCTTGGGGAGTCACGCCCTTGGCGACCGTTGACACGGCAAACATCGTGCCGACGATTTCGGCTGAGTGTTGTCCCTTAAAATTAGGACGCCATGGAATTTGACAAAAAGAATAAAATGCATAAAAAAGGAAGTCATTGTACAAAAGGCTTAGATGGAATCTGTTCAGAGTTTACCAAACGCGACTTGTTTGCCCCAGTTTTCCAGTAAAGTTATTTGTTGTAATAATGAATGAACAGATGTGAAAATAAAAGTAACAAGAAATGTACAGGAATGACAGAAATATGTTTGAGTCATGTTGAAAATCACCATGAGAATACTTATAGTGGTAAATGTCAGTCATTCCACGTTTTACTCACCCAAACATGAAGGGGCACTCCACATTGTTTACTAGACATAGTTAGTCAGGCAGTAAAAATAGCTCTTTTGGTTCTGGAGGATGTTGTTTTCTGAAAAAGTGACCCTGATGATGTCACAGGGATTATAACAGCGGGGTTATAGCAGCTTAGACTTAAAAAACTGCAGGCACGGATCTTTAAAGATACTTTTTCATCCATATTAATGTTCGTTAAAAAATGTATGTCCATATTAGGTGCGTGAGCCCCCCAATGAAAAACTTGAACTCGAACTACTTTGCTGCTGCACACAACTGCTTGTAAAGAATGCGCACAATTTTCCCATTGTGGCTCATTGTTCGTTACATTTCAGAGAACATCCTTTACCAGCACCAGAGGCTTTTCAGCTAAATTGAACTACGTGGCCAGTTGCTATAAATGACTTGTTTGACGTGTCTCTGACTGAAGTCTGTTTGCTGTGTTCTAGATACAGTATGTGGTGCTCTGCTGACCGAGGCCTCTAGGTTGCAGTGGTGGAAAGTACCTTAGCACATTTGGCCAAACTATACTTAAGTACAATATACTTTCATTTAATGTTACTTTAACCTTTACTCTTGTGCAACTCAAAGGAAAATACTGTTATTTTTACCGGCCTATCTGATGCTTTAGCTACGTTTTGCCGATGCCGATTCTTAAGACAATATATAATTAACTAATAAATTATGTTTAATTTTGGATTAACCACATGACAGTCCAGATAGTATTCAGTAATTTAACATTGTAAATGTTAACATTAGTAAAATAACGTTATTAGAAATAATAACATATATTTCTGTGTAGTATATTAATAACATATAGTAGTGAATAGTATTACTTTTGATACCTAAGATTTTGTATAGCTACAAATAATCGAAATAAATATTGACGATTCTTCTAAATACATGGTCAGAAATCAGGATTTTGAATTGGTTTTCTCCTTAAAACTGCACATGAATTCAACTTAACAAGACCTGAACGTATTTCTGTAGAAAACTTAGTTATTAGACACATTAGAAGCAAATCTGGACTAATCAATAAGTTGGACTTGTGCAGCAAAGAAACTTTTATTTGGACTTTGTCATTTCAGAGCATGTCTTTAATGTTCTGACTGGTGCCCTTTCTTCGTGTTCTGTCTTGAAAATGAACGAGACGGGACGAGGTATCAGTGTACATCTCAGGTAGCGGTCACTTATTGACAGACATCGACAATAAGTCATATTGCTGGGGTGCAGGCAGCCTTTGACTGGGACGGGAGGAGCCTGTCCCAGGACAGGCTTTGTCTCAGAGCTATTCGCTGGACTCTGTGGAGGAGGTGCATGAGAGGAGGAGGACATCCATTATGGGCAGTACCTTTCACCTGCTGCATCAGACAGTGGACGCTGTTTGCGGCTCCTTCAGCAGCAGACTAACACACCCTCAGTGTAGAAAGGAGCTTTCATTCGCACTGTAAGACTTTACAACTCAACAGTTCAGCTAAATATTTCTGCTTGATGCTTGATACCGTAAAGTCTCTTGGCTTTGTGTTTATTTATAAACGCTTTTGCAGAGACTTTGGATAAGATTTGTGCTACATTATAGTTTTATGTTGTATAGGTTTTGTTGTAACAAATACAAGTACAAAGTATTCAGTTTCATTCCGACCATTTCCATTTATGTTGTTAAAAAAAAGTCACTGAGGCTGACTTTGAGTTAAACTGTATTGAGTTTTAATATTATTTTGTAATGTTTGAACATGGCACCTTTTTAGCGTTCATATCAGGGTGCGATGGGGTGGGGGGCCCAAACCATAATCTCGCCTAGGGCACCAAAATGCTAGAGCCGACTCTGGTCTGGTTCCACCTCCATGCTGCACTGGAACCTGCCTCTTTTGCTATGCGCTGTTATGATAACAGATTACGCTATCGTCCTGCAGGAACGACTTGTTGGGTAATTTTCCTGACAGGACACTGAGACTCTGCACTGCCAGCTGCTTGTTGGTACGGCTGCATCCAAGACGTGAGTGTGAACCAATAAGATCTAATGATGTTTTTAGCGTGTTTTGGAGGAGAAACTACATGCATGTGGGAGTTTCCCTCCAGTTTAGGTAGAGCTGATGAGCTTGACTGATCTTTCTTTTCAATCACAAGCTAAGTTTCACTTTGTTTTAAAAGCTTTTTTGTTTGCTATCGGTTTGAAGTGACGTCAATCAGTCAGAACAGTGCAGGTAATTCTGTTTCCCCCTTCTCCGCTTCTCTGCTCTCCATCAGTTTATGTCTTAATGTGTGTGTTCAAATGAGGGTCACACCCTGTCTTCAGATCAATCATCTTCATCTGCCTCGTAGCTCTGATTTATCCAGCCACTCAGGTGAAAGCAGTGCTTCTGAGGAGCACACACACACACACACACACACACACACACACACACACACACACACACATATAAACGTACATAAGTATGTAGGGTTACTCAGAACCCTGTGTTTGTGTGTTTGTGGTCTGTGAGTGGGACTTGCGATCTGTGAGTCATGTACCGCTTTTCATTCATCATCGCACGAGGCAAAGTGAACGCTGCTGTGATGTCAAAAGCAGCCAGGAGGAGAATATGTAAAAGCAAAAAAAAAGGAAAGGACTGGAGGAGAAGACTGGGAGAACATCACTGACTGTGTCTGGCTGAGTATTTCTTCCATCTTGCTCTCTCCAGTCTGCTGCATGCCGAGGCAACAACACCACCTGTGAGTACTCCAACATCACGTAGCTAGTTTGAAACAGTTTGTGGCTGCTGGCTGTTATTTAAAGATCAAAGTGCCGTGGCTGCTGCCAGAGTGTGTTTTTCTGCCCTGCTCAGGCTGTGGTGACTCGGTGAGGCGGGCTTCTCGGGTCAAAGTACACAGATGTGTTTGGTGGACACATGTTCATTTGCTGTAAGCAGGTGTTTTGTGCGTGTTTCATGTGCATGATCTCAGACTGGATTCACTCTCTTTGAATCCAATTCACTGCTCAAATGTGCAGCATTTTGCTTTGTAATCCACTTGCTTTGCTCGTTCCACTCATGTGGAGCATTCTGCAATAGAGCTTGTACTGTACACTTGTGCGTAGTACTATTACACTGTATAATAAGATCAAACAGGGCGGAAGTTGCCATGTAAAGTGCTGTTTCTCAGCTACTAGCAGAGGTTGAAAGTAAAAAGGATGTGCATATCTGTAGTTCGTGTGGGTGACAGCATGGGTTTTGCATGCGATCGCCGGATACACCGCCAAGTACAGTACGTAGTGGTGCAGTAGGCCTGTACTGCCTCCTGTAGGTTTAACAAAGAGCCTGTCGGTTTGAGACTTTCAAAGCGGATTCATTGCTTTCAAGGAAAAACAAAGAAAAAAAGAATTACGCCAACTTTAAAATATTCCTTTAGGAATATGTTGGACACTCGTGCCGAATTAGGAATTTTCTTGAGGTATTTTTTTTTTTTTTTTTTGTGGAACTTTTAGTGAAATTTTAGACAGACTCAACTAAGTGTACTACTAATGACAAATTTCTTTGAGTACATAGCCACGGGAACATCCTCAAATTTGTGGGCGCTAGTCTGACAGCAGATAGAAGGAAGTTGAGCACTTACCACCTACATAAAGGCCTCAACACTTTGCCACTTTGCCATTTTTCACAGCTTAACCCAACTAACATAAACTACATAACCGTCTCTCTTGGTGTAATACATCCATGGGTTGGGGGTCTGTCACTCGTAAGATGCTACTGCAGTTCCTTTTCAAGCTGTTTTTAACATTCTTTAGGAATCACAATACACAAGCGACTTAAGGGAAACAAATGACAAAAACAAGTGTTGCAACACTTGGAAATGGGGGACAGTTACCCTCTCATATTGCAGGGTTTCCCCCCCCCCAGCCTTAACATGTAATAATCTGTAATGAAATGACAAATATATCTAAAAACTGTTTGAATTACTGAAATAAACAAAGAAAGTCAGTGACTGTAAATAACCCCCACACAAATTATTAAAATGTTGATTAGAGGCTTAAAACATCTGCCATCTTGGCCAAGCCTTCTTGAAAATGGGGGTTGCTAACCTCAATGGGATGCACAAGCAGACAATCCATCATAAGAGAAGTACTCTAATGAGTGTCAGAGTTCATCTGTTGCGTTCTGACTCAAAGTATCAATGTGCAAGTCGGTTGTGTTGTGTGTGTTGGTGTGGTGACAGATAAACGGCCTGGGTCTGGGGTTTCCACCTGGGAGTAGTGATCTGATGTGGAATGTGGAACTGCACACACAACGAGGCTGTGTTCTGCCCGGCCACGGCTCTGCTCTAGTTATCATTCTGAAAATGCTACACCTTGTAGAGCTAAGACAGGGAGGAACTGTGAGTCCTCTGATCTTAATATTAAAATATGTCATGACATGATAATGAAAAAATTTCTCTAAGCGTGTTTTCGCTCTGTATCTCTCTGTTCTGAACTCACAGATTCAGTCACGAAAATCCCCTCAGAAAGGGACTTTCATCTGCAAGATTCTAATATTACTCACTGGGCTTTAATTAGATGACGATCAAAGAGTAAATCTTGCATGTTTATACTTTTTTTACTATCTTAAATAATTGTCATCCAGTCATTCAGATATAGCTTCAGTGGAAAGCTTCCATCTGTGGTACAGTACATTTGTAGTAAGTTTTATCATCACTGATTCGTAAAGGGACATTTTCTGTTCTGGCCAAAAGGACAGACATGATCGTGCTATAACAAGCACAATGACATATGGTACGGTTACAGTAAATGTGCTCATAGTTTTACTGCCACTTCCCTTTATTCTTTGGTTAAACTCAGAGTGGCTGCTTTGCATTTACTGTTGCTGACTGAGCGATGGACACTGAAGGGAACTCATTTAGAAGAATCAGTTAGTAACAAATATTAGGGGCTAAAATGTCCATGCTCCATACATTGGATAGCAGAAATACCTTGTCCCCTGCAGTTCGCAATTAGATGCTACAGAAGAATTTCTTTCAGGTGTCAGGTGAGTGCTGCTTCCAGACTAGAAATCTATGGAGGTTGCTGGGGACTGTCTTTGTGTGTGAACTCTCCAGGCTTTGAAAGACCTAGCTTGTCATCACGTGTGTCCCCAGCTTGTGGGACCTTGTGGGACTCTCATTGGGGAAAATATGGCTTGTATTTAATTATTTATTAGTAAAAATGCATATAGCCATTATCATCTACCAGGTGGACTGTGTGTTTCACAGTATTGACTTTTTTATTGTCAACTTGAGTAAAATAATCGCTAAAAGCAGCTTTTCTTAAAGCTTTGGGCTTTGGGCTGTACACATGAAGACAGTAAACATTTGGACACAATTGTTTCTTGTGGGAAATGGATAGTATGTCAGAAAATTACTTTTAGGTTCCTGTTTTTCATTGAGCTTTCGTTGCTAAACAAATACATTTATGACCAAAAACACAAATCAAACCTACTTTGGTTTAAACCATATTGAAGTCTTTTTTTATTATCATGTCTTTTAAGCCACATTACAGAAAAAATAAAAACAAAATATTGCTCTGTACAGTAGCCTGAGTAATGGTCACATATGGCCCTGGGTAGTGATCCAGATTCATGTCATACAGTAGGCACCTCGATCAGCCATTGGTGGTTTTCTTGTTGTGGTGGACAGGGGACAGAATGGACACTCAGACTGGGCTCTTTCTTTCCCTGCTAACTGTGCAAAATACTTGTCCTTAACGCACATATTCCAATGTGATTTGGGCCGACTAGCTTCACCTGTACATCATGTAGAACCTCTCTTGGCCATGTGCTTAATTCAATACAATTCAATTCAATTTTATTTATATAGCGCCAATTCACAACAAAGTCACCTTAAGGCACTTTACATAATAAATCCAAGACTATAAAGATCCATAGAGAAAACCCAACAAATCCTCCTTGAGCAAGAGGAAAGAGGAGAGAGGAAACAAAAGAGCAATATGAAGACGCAACAAAACATTGGGCAGGATGATAGGACCAGTAGCTGCACACTGGAAAACACACAGCTCCAAAGAGGTGAGAGGATGAGGACAGAGGGACATGATCGGAGGTGGGTCCCCCAGCAGTCTAAGCCTATATGACGGCGCTATATGGGGCGACTGTGGCACAGGAAGGTAAAGCGGTTGTCCACCAATCTCGCAGTTGTTGGTTCAGTCCCCGGCTCCTCCGGTCACATGTCGAAGTGTCCTTGAGCAAGACACTGAAAACCAACTTAGTTGCTCCTGGTGAGTTATAAAAGTGGAAGGTTTTAAGCCTAGACTTAAAAGTAGAGAGGGTGTCTGCTTCCTGAATCTGAACTGGGAGCTGGTTCCACAGGAGAGGAGCTTGATAGCTAAAGGCTCTGCCTCCCATTCTACCTTTGGAAATTCTGGGAACTACAAGTAGGCCTGCATTCTGAGATTGAAGTGGTCTACTGGGATGATATGGTGCTATGAGGTCTTCTATATATGATGGAGCCTGACCATTCAGAGCTTTATATGTAAGAAGCAGGGTTTTAAATTCTATTCTAGATTTAATGGGAAGCCAATGGAGAGAAGCTAGTGAAGGTGAAATATGATCTCTCTTGCTAGTTCCAGTCAGCACTCTTGCTGCAGCATTTTGGATTAATTGCAGGATCTTTAGGGAGTAACTGGGGCATCCTGAAAGTAGGGAATTACAGTAGTCCAACCTAGAAGTAACAAATGCATGGACAAGTTTTTTTAAATGAGAGGATGCTCCAATTTTGGCAATGTTCTATAGGAAGAAGGCTGTTCTAGAGATTTGTTTTATATGTTAGGTAAAGGACAAATCCTGGTCAAAAATAACTTTAAGGTTCTTTGCAGTAGTACTGGAAGACAGAGCTATGCAATCTAGAGCAATGAGACAACATATTTCCGAGATTTTTAGGCTCAAATACTATGACTTCGGTTTGGTCTGAGTTTAGAAGCAGGAAATTGTAGGACATCATTTAGGCGTGGTTTTTGTCTTTTAGGCATGATTTCAGGGGGCAAACACTTGATTTGCATTTACAACAAATGTAGCTGTGTAGCTATTTTATACAAATTCTCCACTTATTGGTCTAATAATGTGGATGTCATATTTCCCATGACCACGTCCATAGTCACACTATATACACTACAACAGGATGCTCTCTCATTGATATTCTCAACAAATCCTTTCTAAAAGCTGAATCTGAATATCTGAAATGAAATGAAACACACCAAAACTGGAACTATACTTGTGGAAATCCTCTTTGGGTTTCAGTAGCTAGTCTGGGGTTTTCCCTTTAACTTCACTAAAATTGACATATGTCTGAAGCCAGCATCTAGAGGCAATTAGAGGGACTGGATTGGAAGACATTAGGGGAAAGATACTGCAGGGAATTCCCTATGGAAGGTAACGTTGATGGGAAATTGGTTACATGCAGACAGCAAGTGATAAGAAATACTGAAATATCATAAATGTGGTTTGACAGAAAACAGATGCTTTCTTAGGGGTAATTGTTATAACTGTGTTATTAGATTTTTGTTTGATAGCATTGTTGTGAGGACATTTTGTCTCTAAAACTTGATATTAGGTTTCGGGTTACAGTCAGTTTTTGGTCAGGGTTACAGTTGTATTGGTTAAGGTTGGAGCTGGGTAATGTCAATACATGTCCTCATAACTATATGAAAAAAACTGCATGTGTGTGTGTGTGTGTGTGTTTGGAGCAGTCAAAGGTTCGGGCCATTGAACGAAAGCACATTCTTTGGCAGCATACAGTGCTGTTGTCAGACACTGCTAAGGAACATGATGTATGGTACTCTGGATGCATCAAAACCAACGCTCTGAGATCCCCAACCACCACCACCACCCACCCTCCTCTGCTCTGTGGCTCTGTCTCGCTCTCTCTCTCTCTTGCCTCTGGCTGTAGTCGTGTTTAAACAACTGCATAAATGTCTTTGAGTCCAAGGACAACAGAAACCCCACCTCGCTCTTGCCTTCTGCATCTGCAGCCTCGTGTTATTCCCTTCTTCTCTGTGTGTCAGTCACACTGTGGGCACCAGCAGCCAGAGATGGCAGAAATCATTAGCTTTACAGTAACTTTAAAACACCACCTAGCAGCGCCACACAGAGTGACGTTGAGACATGGAGGCTAAAATGAGGCTTTCTAGACTTTAGAAGTGAGACTTTAGCAGATCTCTAGCTCCATTACACATTTTAACATTGTCTTCTTCAGTGTCTAAATGGAAAATTCACTCGGAAACTAAATTTTTAACTGCGGCATTGTTGGGATTTTGGGAATAAGAATCTGTAAAATCTGTCAAATGTAATTAATATTGGCCAATGTCACAACTTTCTCATCACTAAGACAGCAGATGACACCCTCTGTCCTTAGGCCCTGAGGTTGGAAAGACTCCCCAAGAAACAGTTTTTAATAGGGAAAGTTCACTAGCTGCATAAACAACTGATGCCTCCATTTTTCGGAAGTGCACTCTTCTGCTTTTTCTGATTATTTCTGTCTTCTCTCTCTAAGGCTGCAACACAATACTATAACTGATTCTGCCAATCATTTGCTAAACACATCAGAAAACAATCAAACTTAACCCACAATATCCTTGAGCCCTTTCAATTGTGTTTAAATCTCAAAATCCCCAACCAACATTTCCGAACCTGAACTTCAGGTTGCTCGATTGAATTTAAGGATGAAACATTATGAAAGTAGTTATTTTCTTTCAATGTAGCTCTACTCCTCTTAGAACCAAAGGTCATGGTTTTCATCCCATCTCTTAGCAACAGTCAATGCAGTTTTATTTTTAATTAACCTGAAAGCTCCTGTATGCAAACCCTTGGTTGCTGCCAATGCTGCTGCTCCTGTTCATACAAAACTTAAACTGTGACCTTCCAGCACCTAGAAACCCCTTTTCTGTCTTTCTGCTTTATTCTAAAAGGAAGCTAATGACAGTTTCCAATTCTGACGGATCCATGTTGTTGCTTCCCTCTGGAAAAAATATTGAAGGAAAAAATGTATATGGTAAATGTTCTGCACTTATATAAGGCTTTTCTACCTATTGCCACTCAAAGCGCTTTACACTGCTTCTTATTCACCCATTCACACACACACACACACACATTCATACACCGATGGGGGAGCTGCTATGCAGCTGGCCAACACTCACCAGGAGCAACTAAGTTGGGGTTCAGTGTCTTGCTCAAGGACACTTCGACATGTGACCAGAGGAGCCGGGGATTGAACCAACAACTGTGACATTGGTGGACAACTGCTCTACCTTCCTGCGCCACAGTCGCATACCATATGGGATATGGTATTGATTCACATTTGAAACATTCCATTGCTACAAACCCCATATCCAGAAAAGATGGGACATTGTTAAAAATGTAAATTAAAAGACAAAATGATGATTGTTTTTATTATAAATAGTAGAATCATCATATCAGATTTGAATCAGAAATTTCAATGTTTTAAAAAAATACTTGCTTTTTGAATATTTATAATTTGATGACAACAACATAATATGTGCAGAATGTAGTTTTGTTGAAATAAGCAAGGCCTATCCTGAAAAATATGAGGGGGCCTGTTGGCTCAGTGGTAGAGCATTCAAATTCCACCTCACCACGTGTTGCCCCACCCAGCCACCAAGGGAGTCCAGAATAAAAAAAAAAAGAAAAAAGGAAGGGTATCAAGCATAAAAAACACATGCCAAATAAACATGTGATTCCACCATGGCAACCCTGAAGGGGCAAGTCGAAAGCTTGATCCTGAAAAATATGTGGTCTGGATGGTCCAAAAATGCAGTCATCTTTTTCTTTTTGGTACATTGGTTCTTTTATTGACACATTACTGCTACCAACTGTTAACGAGTAGAAAAAAGTCAGAAGTTTATTGTAACATTTAACGGAAGAAACCTCCAGCAGGGTGGGCAGCCATCTGTTTTGACCGATTGGGGTGAGTGGAAAGTAAAGAGAGAAAAGAAAAGAGCAACAAAAGCAGCAACAAAACATTGGGCAGGTTGGTAGGACCAGAAAGGGACATAGAGAGAGAGACAGAGAAGGAGAAAGACAACTACGGGGAAAAAAAACACATAGTTAATGTCATACAGTGGTGACAATTGCGGGGTGAGAGGAGAGGAGAGATGGTCAAGAGGAGGAAAGGAGCTCAGTGCATTGGGGGGTGGGTCCCCCAGCAGTCTAAGCCTATGGCAGCATAACTATAACTAACTATATGCTTTATTAAAAAGGAAGGTTTTAAGCCTAGACTTAAAAGTAGAGAGGGTGTCTGCTTCCTGAATCTGAACTGGGACCTGGTTCCACAGGAGAGGAGCTTGAAGGCTCTACCTCCCATTCTACCTTTGGAAATTCTTGGAACCACAAGTAGACCTGTATTCTGAGATCTAAGTGGTCTACTGGGATGATATGATGCTATGAAGTCTTCTATATATGATGGAGCCTGAACATTCAGAGCTTTATATGTAAGAAGCAGGGTTTTAAATTCTATTCTAGATTTAATGGGAAGCCAATGGAGAGAAGCTAGTGAAGGTGGAATATGATCTCTCTTGCTAGTTCCAGTCAGCACTCTTGCTGCAGCATTTTGGATTAATTGCAGGCTCTTTAGGGAGTTACTGGGGCATCCTGAAAGTAGGGAATTACAGTAGTCCAACCTAGAGGTAACAAATGCATGGACAAGTTTTTCGGCATCACTTTGAGACAGGATGCTACTAATTTTGGCAATGTTCCGTAGGTGGAAGAAGGCTGTTCTAGAGATTTGTTTTATATGTGAGGTAAAGGACAAATCCTGGTCAAAAATAACTCCAAGGTTCCTTGCAGTAGTACTGGAGGCCAGACTTATGCTTATTTATACTTATGTATAAAAGAGACAGTAGACTTTTATTTACTTAAATTTACCCAAAACGAGAGGTGCAAAGACTCACAGTTCTCACTGTTCATTTCAAAATGTGTGTTACTGACGCGCAAAATAGAATTTCAAATTTTCCTGGTTTATTTGTAATGTTTGGAGCATTTGTCCTTTACTGTATAATGACAACTAGTTGAAATGTTGGGCATGATGGAGTGTAGCAGAGCAGAGAGAGGTAGGAGCACGGATTGATTTTAAGTTTTATTAGAGTGCTACAGTAGATTAGGTTGTTGCATATTGTAGCTTCAAGTAGTGAGTGATGAATGAGTCCTTACTAGTTTGTGTGAATTGGGCTAATACAGAGTCATTCAGAACCTGCTTTTGAAAAAATATATCTTTGGCGTTTCACAGATTCTTATGACTACATAAGAATATGTGAAACTCCAAAGAGATATATATATATATATATATATATATATATATATATAATCATTAGCCAGTCATTCATTAAAACTGTATGATATCTGCAAATTTGATCTTTAGTAAATCATCCTTTACCACAAAAGCAAAGATGGACTTTGTCTCATGTTGATCATAAGTCAAGTGCAGTGAGATGATATTGGCTGCATAGAGTTAGAGATAACAAAAATGTAAAAACATAGTGAATAATAAGAAAATATTTCATCCGTTTAATGATGATATAATTTCCTGTCACCATCTTTGTTTTTGTGAAGAAACCTGAAAAACTGACTAAAATTATATTTGTCTAGGATGGAAATCAATAGGATACAGGAAATACCTTCAGAGTTTGAGTTTTGTAATATATGTAAGACTTTTAGACTTTGTGAAGTTTATTCTGCCTTCTGCCTCAGCTACACTTTGTGTTTACTACAAATTATCAAAGCACTGAAATACATTTACCTTTTGAAATGATCAAACACAAACAATATTTGGGTTTAGGTTGAAGATGTTGTTTGGATGTGTGTGTGTGGTGGTGGTGGTGGTGGTGGTGGGGGGGGGGGGAATTGTTTCCCTGGCTTTGGAACTACAAGAATGTTTGTGTGGGTGTTTAGCATGATCCTACCTGTTATGAAAGATCTGTGTGTGTTTCTGTGTGTGTGTGTGTGTGTGTGTGTGTGTGTGTGTGTGTGTGTCTTACTCCGGCCTTTATACACCATGTCACGGCTTCTCTTTGTGAACTTTGCCTCTAACCACACTGCATGGCCTTTATACCTTTATACCATCATCTGAGTTTTTAAATGTGTGTGTGTGTGTGTGTTGTACCTGCAGTCACTCGACTGTGACAGTGATGTATGCTGGCAGGTACCCAAGCGAATTGGAGGGTGAAAGGGTCAAGAAAAAAAATGGCGGGAGATGAGTGATAGGAAGGAATGATGGGAGTCATCATGTGTGTGTATGTGATCTAATGTGATAAACTGAAGCAAAGAGGTAACAAGGTGTCAGTGCCAGAAGCTTAGTTATCCATTAAGTGATGAATCCTCTTTGTGTCCCCGGCAGAGCATTTACTCTGCTAGTGTTTGGGTCTTTGGGTCTTTGAGGTAAGAGCTGAGAACAAAGTCAGACAGATGTCTTGTTTACAGATTACAGGTTAATTGCCAGGAGACATAAAGTTGTCAAACTGACAGTTAATATCCCAGTAATGTTTTAATGTAAGTACACTAGAGCTCCTATCAAAATATCACCAAGAGCAGCAGTGTGTGGACGTCATCATTTGGTTTCGATTACCTCCATAAACCTCACAAACAGAGACAGACATCAGAGACAACTTATCCTGTCCCCTTTTCACCTGATGATCAGACAGTGTCCTATTTCTCTCTTGATTTCCAACTGCAGTAAAAAAAAAAAAAATAATAACGTTGCTCTTCTCTTATGAGAAAGGAATCGAAGCAGGAAGCAAAATATTGTGAAGGGCAGCTTGGTCTTCTGGGTAAAAAGTTGGGGACTCCAGGGGTATCAAGTGACCTGGGATGATGAACAATGCAGAATTAGGTGAAGGTTCATGATGACTGAAGGGTGGGGTCACACAAACAGTGAGTTGTGACACATGATGATGTGTGCGATATGTTGAGTGGTCTGTCTGTGTGTGTTGGTGTGTGAGGCAAAAATACCGTTTTTCCGCCATGGAAATTTAATGTAACTTCGTGAATTCCTCATCTCCAACTCACTTCCTATTTTTCACCAGCATCTCTCAAACAGACATACACGCTAACACACACACAGAGCAGTGGCAGCAGCAGCAGCGTGTGAGGGTAGACCACAGGCATGCATTTTATGTTTTGTATGTGTTTTTCAAGTAGTGTTCTGTGGTTGAAGCAGTGACGTTTGTGTACATGAGCTAGATTAGAGTTCTTTCACACACACACACAATCATACACACACACACACTTTGCAAAAACACTTTTAAATATCAAGCAGAGATTGATGTATTAGATAGATTTGATTTTTTTTTTGTTGTTCCTGTTGAGTCAGAGCTGGTGTGACAACATTTTTAATGGTGTTGCAGCATGGATTATGGTGGAGACACACTCACACATACACACATAAATACATACAGATGACAGGCGGGTGAAGGCTTGGGGTTCTGTGTGTTGAGAATGTGTCTATGCATAGTTTGTTTTATAGATTGGTCATATAACTTTAATAGGAACAACCTTTGACTTGCTCTGGCAGGTGTGTGAGCAAATTAAAAGACACTGACGATCACTTACGATCTGGGAAATGGCTTTGGAGGATTTTAACAAAATGTTTGTAATGTGTTGAAAAATTAATGTTTATAATCTAGAGAACACTGTCTTTTTATCTGTGTGGTTATTAGAAACTGAGATCATTTCCATTCTGACACTATCCATCCATTATCTGTAATTACTTATCCTTTTAAGGGTCACGGGGGAGGCTGCTCAAACCCTGGACAAGTCTCCAGTCTGTCTCAGGGCAACGACAGAGAGACATGTGAGACCACAGAGAGAATGTGTTTCTTTGTCAAAAAACAGTAACATCTTCTGTCTTAATCATCTTGGTTATTGCATCAGTGTTATGGTATTAATGTTACGGGCGAGTGGGTTTAAAGCCCAGTGACTGCATGTTTCTTTCCAAGGCAAAGCACCTTGGGTGTCATAGCTAAAGGATATTTAAGTGTGACTTAAAATTACAGTAAGGTTCCCATATGATTTAATATCAACCAGAAATTGATTCCTTCCTTAATTCTTCCAAATCCTAGTCCTCTTTCTATAAATAAAAGTACACAAATGTGCTGACAAAGTCACACGTACGTTTATGTTCTTTCTTTCTAACTAATATTTTTATTAAACTAAAGGGTGACACAAGTTAAGTTTCAGCTTCTATGGCTTTAAGTTTATGCTTTTAAACTTCCCTCTCACTATATTAAAATATTTCTCTGCTTATAGCAGAAAAACTCCTCCAGATGAGGTCACCAAGAGGAGTTTGGAAATATTGAGGTTCAGATGATGTCATCTGGAGGAGGAAAATCTGGTTGACCATGTGTATAAACTCCATAGTGTGAGCAACAAGAGGACGTAATCTCAACTGAAAGCTCCTCCGAGTGACGTCATCTGGAGGCATTTTTGAGCTAGAAGTAGAGAGATATTTTAATATAGGGAAGTCAGAATGACATTTAATTATTTGTTCTATTAACTCGAACCAAAAGCACCAAGTTAAATATCAGTGATGGCACCGAATCTCTCTTACTCTCACACATCCATGCTGCAAGTATTATGTTACTTTCTACACACACGCACATACACACACACACAGTTTTGTTGGACCTTTATGAGTATGTGTAGGCGTGTGTGTGTGTGTTTGTGTGTATAAAATAGAAAGACAGATGGAACTCACATGTGTGACCTAAGCAATAAGCAGGTTTGTCACTAATGAGGCCGAACTCTGTTACCCCACCACCCTGTCTCCACTGAGATTCACCTTGTGATGGAATGAGGTCTCTATTTAAACACACACACACACACACACACACACACACACACACAATGAGCTACAAAAAACAGTGCAGCTCCTACTTGTCTGCCTACAGGTTTACGGTGAATTTTTGACAGCCGTGTGTGTATGTTTGTGTGTAATAGATAAAGCTTTTACGAATAGGATCTTGTTGCAATGCAGAGCACAGGTAGACAGTGCCACACCCAGCTGTCCTGGCCATTCACAAACAGCAAGATCGTAGGAAAATCAGAAAATGTGGGGCAGGAAAGTGTTGCATCAGTGTGTCTGAGTGTGTGTGTGTGTGTGTGTGTGTGTGTGGCCATGGATCATGCTTCCTAATTGGAGACACAGCTCCTGTTCTTCTGCTCTCGCTGGCTCTGAGCAGCTGTAGTTCTGTTTAGTGCTGTGATCCAGATCTGCTACACGTCTGAGACAGATTAGTGCAGTTTTTTTAAAGGGACCAGTCTGTCCAAAAAACACAGCAGCAACTTTGTTTCCCTGAAAGTTTGAGACATTTGTGGTTAATAAACCATTTTATGTAAAGAGAGATGTTATTTTTTGGATAGACCAGGGTTGCAAGTGGATGTTAACAAGCAGTTAATTGAATGTAGTGTATATTTTGAAATGCGTTTTCACCGCTATAACTTTGTATGTGTTTACATTTCCAACCACAATTAAGTTGGTCAGTAAAAACACTGAAAATGATGTCTTTGTACTTCTGTTAAAGGTTCATAAAATCGGGATTTGATCTAATTGGCAAATCACTGATTTGGTTTTTACTGCATTTTAGAAAAATTGTCCTAACTTTTCTGGAAATGAGCAAAAAACACTACAAATGGGCCTCGGTGTGTGCAGACACGTTCCACACATGCACACTAGAAAAACCTCATGGTAACAGTATGAAGAGAGAACTTGGGGATAATGAAATTCACTGACCCACAGGCAGAATCTCAAAATGCAGATGCAGAAACCACAAATTGGCTTTGTGTCACACACTTACTTACATGTTTCACTCAAGACGCATTTAAATGAATAATGTCTGGTCACAACCACTTAACATGGTGCATTTTTCAGTTTGTTTTATTTGGTTATTGGAAGAAACCATAAGGTCTAACATTAGGCAAACAAGTGAGAAAACTCTATATAATAGTACATTTGTTTTGTCCTTGACCTTTGACCTATGTGGGTCCATTGCAAGTGAGGACATTTCTCAGTGTGTGGAGAGTGACGGTGAATGAGTCTGGTACCCCACAGGGAGGGCATGTGAACTGGGTCCACTTTCCCACAATGCCCTGTGTGTATAGAGAGGAGGTGGTGGTGGGGGACGGTGAGACAGACGGAAAGCCTGGTCTCTCGGACAGAAGCGCTCTTTGCCTCTGGCATCGCCATGGAGATGGAGTTCCTCGGCGGCTTTCATTCTCCTTCTGTTTGCCATTCACATCATATGGTGCTGCCTAAAGCTGCACGTTTTAGAGCATGAAGGAAATGGGACCTTTTGTCTCTTTTTCATTTGATTGGTTTGTATGTGGTGCTGCAGCTCAACACTAGCATTGCCTGGGTGCAAAGTCACATTGTGTGAATTAAGCTGGTATTCTACTTCCTCCTGGTATTGCGTGTCATCCTCCCGGCTTTGCTGGGATCCTGTCTGGCTGCCTGAGAAAGGGGAGCATTTGGCATCACGCGAACAAACACACACATACACAAACTCAGTTGCCTTTGGGAGCAAATAGTCTGTGCATCTTAGAGTCAAGGAAATGCTGAGAGAGTAACAGAAAGAGGGAAAGTGGAGCCTGGACGGAAACACACAGTCACACCTACTTTAGGCACACACATGCAATTGAGCAGATCCACAGTCTGCATACACGTGGGTGTGTGCTTCCTCTTCTTTACTCATATTTTTTTTGGCTTGTTTTAGTGAGACACACCCACTTTGTTTTGTAGGACAGGGCACAAGCACAGAGAGGAGTGAGTAACTCTCAGCTACAGTTGAAGTGAAGATGGGATGAAGGAACAACATAGGGTAATGAACTGGTCAAATTCTGAAGAAAAGGAATGTTTTTTCCTCGGAAATGTCGAGAGGGAGAACTGGGTGGAGGCGGGAGGAGAGGACAAGCAAACAGACGAAAACACACACTCACCTTCACAGGACACAGTGAGTGAAATGCACTACAGCAATAAGTTGTTTTTTCATGTGTTTCTGAGGCGGGTAATGGCTTTTGGCTTATTTACAGGAGTGTAAATGAGTGTGGGTGTGTGTGTGGGTGTGTGTGTCTGTGTGTGTTCTTGACTGCCCCATGTAGTACTTGCCATGGTCCGTTTACCTGTCTGTGTGCTTTCCCACATGGACTCCCATCAGTGGATGGTAACAGGATCCTCTGGGCTCTGATCCAACCTCCTGCCAGAAACAATTGCCCCGACATGTCTCAGTAATACTGCGCTGTCACACATACACACAGAGATAGGCATGTTACCAGACAGGTGGATGGACTGTGTGTGTGTGTGTGTGTGTGTGTTAAGAGATGAAAATCTGGGAGTATTGAAACGATGCAAAACGCCGGCAGAAACATCGCCCATTGTTTTTGTTGAGGGTGGAAGGTAGGAGGCAGGTTAACACAGCAGCAAACACACGTTTACAGTTATATGAGGACTGAAACTGTTTTATTTTAACCACAATTAGACAGCAGACATAAGTCAACTCACCTGATGACACACACATACACTGAGCTGTCAGATTAGAAACTAAGTATTGTGAGATCACATTCTTTTATCCTGCACATTGTTCGATAACTCTGAGTAAAGTCTAATAGTGAAAGTGCCACTTATTATATATCTTATGTGATTATGCAGTGATTCCAGTGTTTTTACTTACAGTACTTTACTTTTCTTTAGTCCAGCTATACTACTAAAACAAAGATGGTCATAGTGTTGAATGATTAGGGTAAAGCAATGTTAAAGGCAAAAACATCTGAATAATGACTAATGTCCATGAATGTAAGACGCACGTGGCTGCAGGAAAAAAAGAGTAGATATTTAACTTTGGCCAACAGTTGTCAACGTTCTCTGAATTGTGTGTTTCTGGGGCTTATCACCTTGAACAATGACTTTCCCTAACCCCAACCTTACTGTCCAACCCTTTCCATCTTAATTTCAAGGTGCATCTTTTACTTTTTCCTGCTGATATCTGTCTGCAACCAGATACCACTGGAAAATGCTGACAACCGTCAGCTGAGGTTACAAGTTTTTTCAGCAAGCTGTGATCTTTTTCTGCGGTTAGGTACCTTCTTGTTAATTATTCAGTCGTGTACTGAATCTTGTGCTCACGCCTCATTGAAGAATTTGATTGAATAAATGGTTAAGTTGTTCTTGCTGGTGATGCTAGAGGAGAAGTCAGCGACCATAAAAGTTAGTAGAATTCATTCTCTGGAAACAAAGAATTTCTGTTTTATGACAGTTTAAGATGCTTCAGTTTGGTCAAAAGTAATGGATTGAACAAGTGTAAGCGTTAAGTGTGGCCAAAACTGTATATTCCCTTATACAACATAACAAAATCAAACTTACTGTAAGCTGACACCTGTCACTCAACCCTTAGTTTATTCTTAGTGGAGCCATAATTTCAATTTATTGCCAGTAATATGCACATAGTAAGTTACTATGTGGACATTAATTTCGTATGGAAAGTAGTTATTGGGAGCCACTTTTTGAATTTACTTGATACAAACTTTAGCAAGAAACCTTAGCAGATGCAACCATTTTGACAACTTCCAGTTTATTTATTTATTAGTTGAAGCACCCATCCCTAATTCCTCTCCTGTACCAGCCTGTCCAAGCTAAGTGATCGTAGTCAATAATGTGTTTTCACCAACCCATTTGACACCTGAGCGTGAATAGGCATCAGAGGAGGTGTGTTTATGTGCCATGGCAGGCATTAGTGTGCTATGAGCAAGGCCGCTGGCTTTTTTAGGACTTATTGGAAGCCCAAGTACCACTGAGAAGCAGGAGCAGTGATCTCATCATGTTGCTTAATGTGTGTGGGGTCGTTTTGAGGTTTTGGGTCACTGTCACTTTTCCTTTTTAAAAAAAGGGACCAGTAATGCTTGTTTACAGGACACTCCCACAAGGTTATGGGGTTATGCTCAAGTCATACAGTCTGAGCTTGACATTAACAGATAATGGTGGATTTAAGAAGGGGCAAGTTACACAGTCACTCCCACAATCCCACCTGTCATACCTGGATAGGTACCCAGTCTATTTCAGAGCCAACACAGAGAGACATCTATTCACCTCTTAACCTAACATAGATGTGTTTGGACTGTGGGAGGAAACCAGAGCATCCAGAGAAAACTCACGCAAGCACGGGGAGAACCAACGACTTTCTAGCTGCACTAACCACTCAACCACCGTGCTGCCCGAATTTTATACATATACTTTAATTGTAGTCTCAATGTGAGCAAGCAAACTTCAGCATCCAACAAGCTGAAAATGACACAAACTCTAGTATTTCCCTAATTCGAAATGTGCCCCACCCTGTCTCTTTAAATTGCCCAGATTTTAGTGACTCAAAGATCACGCAAACGACACATATGTGAACTTTGTGGGTGCGACACAAAGTGAACGCCCTCCTCTTCTTCACCGGAAAAATGAATGACCGATTTTTGGCATGACTGTGGAATTGGTAAACATTAGTTGTCAAAGAGTTGAGAGCAGACAGAACTAACAGGTTAGGGTTAGAGGAAGGTTGGGCACAGGTTTAAGCATTGAGCGCTTAAGATTACAACGAAGGATTGGTTCAGATGAAGGTAGGAGGCAATGCAGCGCGCACATATCTAAAGGAAAACCCATGAATTCAGCGTGAGATACATCTGACTTATGATTGCTGATCAGTGATGGGGGTGGCACCATCTAATTGGCATAATGTCTGTTTTCCCCACCGCAGAACAAAGAGGGAACCAAAGCAGAAATCCTGTCATTGTGATGGCTACACAAAACTGACACCTGAACATCAAGACAGTAAGTCATGTTGTTAGATTATAGATTATTATGGAGAATTTTATATATCCAGATTAAACAACAACAAAAAAAAAAAATTGATTCAATGTATTCAAACGTCATTGCTCACTGTAACCATTCCCTCTTTCTCTAATGGCTGTGCAGTCATTGTGCAGTTTTTGTTTTATATAAAGTCGACACATCAAGTGAGTATCTTTTAGTCAGTACAAAGTTATTTCCTCTTGTAAAATACAAGAAAACACGTGAAACGTTTTCTTTGCTGAGTCACAGGGGAGGGATGGTGCATCGTGGAAGTAGCTCTGCTGCTTGGACCCTACAGTGTCTTAACTCAGAATTACACTGCAAGGAATTACTTCATTGCCAGCAAACAACTACTGGATGTATAAGTACTGCATTATTTTTTATCTAAACTTAATCTGAAAGGGTGTTGCAGTATCAAGATAAAATGTACTTTTTAACGAGCTGGGTTGATAGTAATTCATAGATTTGGTGAAACATTTCCCAAGTTAATGTGTCTCATCAATGGCTCAGCTGAATGAGCAATTACTACATCACTGTCAGAAAACAGGCTGCCTCTGTCCACAGCATCCCTCAGTCTGTCATCACATCCATGTTGCCATTATTGTCTCCCAAACCGCAGCAGAGTTGTGGGGTCATGACGTGACATGCTTCACTAAACCCACAGTTCCTGTTTCTGTGCAAGAAGAGAGGAGCTTTTGTTTTCCTTACACACCCTCACAACTTGAATCAGACAAAACGCTGTGACGTTTGACATTTGCTCAAATACAATAGACTGTGACGAGAAAGTGAAATCAACTGAGGAGCATTAGTGTGTCAAACCTCAGTGGGTGTGTTCTGCTCACTGTAGGGTTGTTGCCTGTATCATATAAATAGTATCTTTTTGACGTATCTTTAGTCGTTCATCTCCATCCAGTCATGATTCATTCATTGCACAGTTAATGCTCTGAAGTCAGTCGGAAGTTAAATGGACAGTTAGGTAAGGAATGTTTGGAATGAGGGATGGTTGGAAATGCTGTTGGGTGGGAGCAACCCCCAGTCCTTGAATGAGTTGTCAGGGTTTAGTTTCTTTTCACAGAGACAAAAAGTGAAAGGGAGCCAACAAGCACCTGTTTTCCGCATTCCAGTAAGCATAGTGCACCTGGCTGCTGAAGCTGTTTGGCTCAAACCTGCAGGGTACAACTTGTACTCTGGCAAGTTCAAGGTCAGACTTCCTTTTCACCACAAACTGCTCCAGAATCCGAGGCCAGATTAAGAGATGTGGTTATGTGGTTTCAGTACATCATTTTAGTTTGTCCCCGAAAACGATTGCTCAAAAAGGTTTGTGCAAAATATGAAAACAAACCAATTGAACTAGAATTAACAACAAGTTTGGAAAATCTCTTCCCGTGATGCTTCTTTTCCGTGACGAACAAAATTAAGAGCACTGATAACCGAAGAGAGTGAGGCAATATTAAGCTGTACAGACTCAAAACATTCATAACAATTATGACTCCTCTCACAATGTCTCAAGGTTTGACTTCAGCTAACTAGTGTGTCTCAGCACTTCCTCAACCGTTGACGAGATTACTGCTTTAATTGGCTTTGTGTTTGCTTTTTTTTTTTTCCTTCCACTTGGTAATCACCGAGCTAAAGGTGGGCTGTGTTTATCTTGGCTCTATATTCCTCACATTAAAGAGGTATTCTGCTCATTCATAAAATTATTGTAGAACAGCTTTATACTCTCTCCAGTCAGATTTAATAACAGACAGACTGCGTATGGTGTCAAGGCTTCAAAGCTAAAGAGTTTTTTGAGACTACAGGTCTCAGGTGGTTCCAAAAATTCTGTGGCTGATTGTGGATGTTAATAGTTAATGAATATGTACCGAATGCTGCCCACACCTAGGGGTTTTTCTTAAGGTGTGAGGCCTTTGAGACCTGACTGATATTGCTTGAAAACATAACTCTCCAGCTTAATCATTGATTTTCGGAAGGCAGGCAGATTTGGCACTGGGATGCAATGTACAGTAACTGAACAAACACTGCCCAACTCTGAAGCAAAGTGTTGAAGCCGAAGTGTTGCTTTATTTAATCTGCTTTTCTCTGTTTCCGCCCCCATGGTGGTCCACCTCTGGGTTTGAAGGGATGGAAAAGCCAGTGAGCGAAGGTGATGGATAAGGGGTCTGGAGAAAGTACTGATACACTTGAATATTGCGATATTATTTTTTGTGATTATATATTGATCCTCAAAAACACGATCAATATTTAACAGCTTACATGCAAAATTTAGTGGCAGACGGTGGTTCAATTTGTATCGTATTTAAACCCCTGATGACTAGATAGATCTGTGTTTCTGCTGCTCGGACAGCTGTAAAACTAAACTTTTTACAGTTTAGTTTTTATGCATATAGTTGTGTTACAAAACCCGTAGACAGACATGTAACAACAATTACGTTATTGACTTATGGTTATTGACTTTTGATGACTTAACTTTGATAGTTTTTGCTTGAAATTACTTTTGCAGGGCCCCTGCAGCCGAATGCTGTGTGACAGATGCTAATCAGCCAGCTAATCACACACAGAATCCTTTAAACTGAGGATGGTAGTTGAAGTGGACATTTCCAACCATTTCGTAGTAACTGGGTCATTTTCAAATGTGCGTGAGGTTTACTTTAACCCTCCTGTTGTGTTCGTTTCAGCTCATAGTGGGTTAATTTCATAACATTACAAATCCACAATAATCCATATGATGTCACCTAATGTTGTATTAGATCTTTTTTATCAACTTCAGCTCTTGTGAACATTAAAAGTAAAACAGCTATACACAGCAAACTTGCTGTGTATCCGGCACTAATTATTTTAGGGAAAATATAAAAACATTCTATTTTATATATATATTATTTTGACTATAATCACAGAGTATTTTACTGAAATGTTTACCAATGGTTTTTTTTTTTTGAAACCAGCTAATTTTCTAAACTTTGGCACATAATAAAAACGTTTGTGTTCCTGGTCAAAACTGACTGGTATGATTTATTTATTGAAAATTAAAGTCCAAATGTGCACAGGGAAAACTTAACTATATTAGAAAAGTAATGCTTGAATCATACTGTCTTTATTCTGTAAAGTGCCCTAAGATGGTATTTGTTGGCAATTGGCACTATATAAATAAAGTTACTGAGATCATTGCATGTTGTTTGCAACTATATCCACCACATCTGTGGCATACAGAGCTTGTTTTCTTATGTCTTGGTGCACACACATATCACTTTGGCCCTGGGGTCATCCTGATGACATTCACTTGGAAGCCGACCTCATTTTTGGACTGAAAGGAGATCACAACTTCTCTCCTCCTGACCATTGTCATGCTCAAATATGAAGTCCAGAGGTTCACGTGCAGTTTATCTCTTAGCTATTGTGTTGCCACCGACTGAACGGTGAGCAAGGCCTCAAAAAAGCTTTATTTACCAGAGCTGTGAGACAGTTGTGTGATTGAAACTATGTTCGAGTTTTGTTTTCAACAGATGTGGTTCCTGTGGGGTAAAAATGATATTGTCAATAGGTTCTCATTTAAGTTGCCATGGGAGCCCAAACAAGGGCATAAGGTGTGTGTGTGTGTGTGTGTGTCTTACCCATTCATTTCCATTGACAGTTATTTGTGACGGGTGTGTACAAAACACACACATTTTTAAAAAGAGATTTCAAATTTATTTTGTGTTCAAATGACACCTGTGAAATTGACTGCGCTTTTTTAAGAGAGGAAACAGAACAGGAGGGTTAAACGCATGCAAGGTGCGTTTAGGGACAGTACAAAGTGTAGGTAATATAATAATAATAATAATAATAATAATAATATATTTCAATAATACAAACACATCTCAAAGGAGATCTCAAAGGGGCAGTTATTGAAAAGCGTTCTTTTGTCTTCAGGTCCTTTTTTAAAAGCAGCTACAGTTTGTGGGGCCTTCAGATATTCAGGAAGGGAGTTCCACAGGTGGGGGGCAGCGGAGCAGAAAGCTTGATCTCCCATAGTCTCTAACTTAGTTCTGGGGGTATGTAGGTGGAGGGTGCTTGTACAACGGAGATTGCGGGATGAAGTTCGCTGAGTGATAAGCTCCTTGAGGTACGTTGCCATGGATGCACTGATATGTTAGTAACGCAACTTTATATTGAATTGTGGAGGAGACCCGGGTGAAGGGACTTGAGGACAGGAGTGATATGCTCATGTCTACGCACTCATGAGGATCCTGGCAGCGCTGTTTTGTAGATGCTGGAGCATTTGAAGACTCTTGCCAGGACTACTGATGAGCAGTGCGTTGCAATAGTCAAGCCCTGGAGGATACAAAGGTCATCTGTGTTTCATTAGAAAGTAGCTTTGTGCAAAGTGTTCATGCAGTTCAGGAGCATTGCCACTCCCCAAAATATCATTCTGCACTAATATTGATTGTAGGATGTCCTACACCCTACACTCCTTCCCCTGTCCAGGAGAGGACAGTTTTGGAAAACCACCTTCTATCTCGGTATATTAAAATGTTGTGTTGGCAGATTGTTGCAACACGTGGCTCTAAATGATAGATCATATTGAGGATACTTTTGTGTTACAACCATTTCATTGTTATGGACTTGATGTGTGGGCTTTGGTCAAACATAAATTCTAGACAAGCTTTAAAATTCCCTATGTTTGTGCTAAACATTTACCTTGAGGAGCAGACGTGATTCAGCTTTTAAGCAGCAATAAATGGTTTGGCAGGTGTTGCTTTTGAGAACAAGCTGTAAACACATCCGGGACACATAAAATTCTTCTTCAAAATCAAGTAATGTTTACGGACATAGATTTACGGACATAGATGCATTTAAATCTACCCGAGGGATGTGGATAGTCACACTTTCATAGATCTGTTCTTGATCTCTACTGAGGAAACCTCTGACTCTTTAGCTGCTAAGTGCTTCATTAAGTTTAAATAATTTTGTACTCGTAGATGATTCTCCCAGCTGTCCTTTGGTTTGAGGCAGGGTGCACCTTGGACAGATGACCAGTCTATTACAGCTCTGTGACAGCAATTATCTAATTATGTAGATAATCCGAAGGAGCTACCGGAAATGTTTCCAATTTTAAAAAAGGAGCAATTAAATGTCAGCAGTTCCTCATTCTTGAAAAGCTTTAAACGACTAAACAAACCAAAGCAAGTCTCAGCAGATTGACTTAATGCACAATATAAAGCTGGTTCTCTATCTGATTCTTTCATGATCGGGTCTTAACTAACACACTCGCACGTCCGATTGTCTGTAAAAATGAAACTGAATGGTGAACTGCTGCCAGCAAATTCTGAAACAGGACTTCATTTGCAAAGAGATTGTTTACCTTTGCCAGCAGACCTTGACGTGAATCTTTCACTTGCCGTCAGTCAGCCCACACTTTCTAACAAAACACCCACATGCACGCAGCACCGGCGGATATCGGGATGTCTGTTTGAAATCAAGGGATTTTAAGTATTCAATGAGGATGAGGAGATTTTTGTTTGTAGAGCCACAGTGGTGGTGTTGTTGACAGACGGGAGATTGCAAGAATGCAGCAGCACTTACTGCACTTGTACCTCTCCCCTCGTTTTGGGAAGCTGTCCTGGCACGGAGCCAAGAGGGAAGCAGAGGGGAAGTTACAAGATTTACATCTTGGCTTGTGGTTTGCCGCTGTGTCTCAGTGCTGACTCACTCTCTCTCTGTGTGTGTGTGTGTGTGTGAAATGCATCCATCATCCGGCTGCAGCGTGTCTGCCCGGCAGCAAGACCAGAGTGTTTGAGTTACATGACTAGGTCCTTTCGGCACCGCGTTGCCAGTAAAGGCTGTTATTTGTCATTTAAGTGTGCGTGAGTGTTTTCTGACTCACTGCTTTGTGGGCCTTAGGAGGGTCAGACATAAAAACAACTGCAGAGCAATCCAGAGGGATTGTGTGTGTGTGTGTGTGTGTGTGTGTGTGTGTGTGTGCGTGCGTATTTGAGTGGATAAGCAGTTCAGAGGAATGAGTAGGTGCTGTTTTTGGCAAAGAAATGACTAAATATCTTGCTTTACTGTAAGTGGGTGATGTGTCAAGATTATGTCATGACCCGTTTCTTTCGAACACACTGGCTTTCTGTCTACACACACACACACACAAACACACCCCCTCTTTATCTCGCTCTCCCTCTTTTAAATCCTGAAAGCAATACTCACTGATATCAGCCCTTGTTCTGACTTAAGTGACTTAGATTGTTGTCATGATGCCATAGCCATCCAGCCGCACCCCTTGTCCAGGGTGACCCCATCGTCAAACCACTCTGTCTGTCCACCCTCCACAAGGCCTGTTTCACAGTTAACTTCAGATCGACGCGCTGCTATTTTTACCTTTTTCGAAACGGCTATTGAGATTGTTTATCTCTGTCCGGGGAGGGAAGTCGACCTCTCTGGACTGAAGTTGGGATCCATTCCCGGAACTGAGCCCAAGCAAAGCCAGATGTTTGAAATTCTCCAGAAGGAGATGGTTTTTGTTTTGTTCTCTCCTTTTTCCAGGATGGAAGAGGAGGGTGAGGAGAAATACGTCAGCTTTGTTTTGTGTTCTGGAAGCACAGGATCTCTTGAGGTTTGTCTTATGATGTGGGCTCTATTATTCACTGGAAAATTGATGGCCTGGGGTCACTGTGGTGTTTGCTCGATGGACAAGATTATATTCATTTATGCCAATCATCTTTTATCCATTCTTCTTGCAGGTGCCTGTAGACTGGCATTTTGTTTCCTCTACTTGTAGCAGGGCCTGTCAATGATACTTGGTAAACTAAACTTAAGAAACTTCTTGATGATCAAAGCTTTGCTTGCATAAAGTTATCCAGCGGTAGGCTCTTTCTCCAAAAGTGTGATCCAGCCCCCAACCCTCAAGACCTTAGGTGGTTGTGGAATGTGTAAAACATAACCTGGCACAAAGCAAATCCAGTTGCACCTCTACGAGTTCAGGAATGGAGTTGTCTTCAAGCTGTTTGCTCCTCTACACAAGTCAGGAATTGTTTTGTGCGTGTTTGGACACCTCATTAATTCTCAGTGTGGCGACAGTACATCTGAGTAATAATTTCTGGATGTGATTTTGTTAAGTGGAGCCTCATGGCAGAAGAAAGACCATAACATTATTTCTCCTTTCCTGATCTTAAAGAAGTGTCAAGCAGAAAAAAAGTTTTGCTGTAGACACATAGGTTAGTAACAAAGGGAATGCATTGCAAATATTGATAGTTTGTTATTTATTAATTGCATTTATTGTGAGTTAGGGGTGATATTAATGCTTTATAGACATAAACTCCTCTGCCAGCAATAGAGCCAGTAGGTAAAGATGGCTGAAGCTGAGAAAAGAACCATGTTTGAGCCTTGAGTGAAAAGCTCCAATCACAGAGAATTCATTTAAACAGATCTCTTGACCTCGAGACTGGATATAACATCCCAGAGAACACAGGCACACCAACTTGAATGGCACATTGCTGCCGTAAAGCAAGACCTACCACCAGGCAAACTATGTCTGGAAGTTGGGGCTAAAGCCCATTATTAAGTGTTTGTATGAAAAACAGCCTCCGCACACTGAAACAGTCCAGCACAGTTAATCTGAAGCCCTCACTTGACTTAGTCAGAGTTTTGCTTTGTTACTTTATGCCCTTGCTGTCAACGAGCTAACACTCATAAAAAAATAAAAACCATCAGGAAATAATGCTTGACAAACATACTGCCTTACAACTTCAACTGTCATCACACCACAACCATGTCATCTGGGATGTCTTTGTGGCAGCATGTAATTATAAGCTATAGTAGGCTTGAATCCATACAATGAAAGATGAGCTTGGAAAATATGCTTATGACATAAATTGTGGACCAAAATAGCCCAACAACAACAAATGAAGTTGTTGTCATGCTGCCTCTGCGTATCATCGTGCTCCTTAGAATTGATGCGCTCCGCTGCTACTGTTGGCAAGAGGAAAGACCCTCTTGGTACCAAACAGCAAAAAGCAATAGTCTATCTCTGCCTGATGGTTAGCCATAAAGCCAGAGGTTGGGTAATAGTAATAAAAGGCTCTAAAGCCAGCGGGATAACAAATTGCGTCAAGAAACAGGCCATCGCGTTGACTTGAGTGATTTATTGTTTGAGGAACAGTGGCTTTGATGTGACAAAGTACAGAGAAGTGGCCAATATAACCAGTCAAAACTTCAAACATTATTCAAAATAAAAACGGGACCTAATTATTCCCAGTCCATTCTGTTCCTTAGCATCTCATTGAGATTAAGAGATTACAAGAGAGGTATGAAAAAGAAACAGTTCCAGTTATGTGGGATAGTTTAGCAGCTTTGAGCACAGCTAAGTACAGCTTTATTGATGAATATTGTGAAAGGAGTATGAGGCAAGACGAACAGAGAAAAAATTATTAGTACAAGACATTAAAGTTTACGGCGCAATGGTTTGTTGTTTCAAATAAAAGTCAGAATGATATGCTACACAAGAAGGTAAGGTGGCCTTTCGAGGGCTATAAATCTTAAATGACTCTGTTTTTATGACTCAGCATAAGAAATGCTGGTACCATTTAAAGTTTTACCGACAGGAAAGTCAGGCTTACTGGTAGAGGTGGAAATTACCACATACATCCTTTAAAAATCTGTTTTGTATTTATTATTAAAAGTTATACGACATAATGCAAATTGTAATGGGCCAAGAATAGAGCCCTGGGATACGCCACTACTGATAGTGTGTAGGGCAGTAAGATTAAGAATCTATGCATAGCATTTACACATTTTGTGAGGAATGTATAGTTTTACTACCAATGATGTTGCAAATTTGAAGGTTTTTGGGTTTAATACAAACACACTTTCGCACTTCACACACACACACACACACACATATACACACGCTGATATATGCAAGCACAGTCTCCCCCTCTGTGGCTGGTTTCCCAGTGATGAATGGTTGGGTTAGTGCCAACTTTCACTTAGTCCCAGGAAATGAAAGAAAAATTCATCCTTGAGTATAATACAATTTATCAGTGTGGTTTAAGTTAGAGTAGATAGTATCACTTCTTTAATCAATACCACAGTTGACATTCAATGAGTCACCACCTGGAAAATCTCACATCTTCCTCTATTAGGCATCTAAACGTCCTTTGTACCTTTATCGAATCCTTACTTTCCTGGAATAATGAACAATCCGAATCCTCAAGGGGGAAGGTTTGTCTTTCTTATGTCTTATTGCACCAACGCACAAACCTCTGTTAAGAAAGGTAAGTGATATTAATTGCAGGCAAGAATATATCAGCCATTAGTACCAAAAAGTTGTGTCTACGAACATAAAGAGGCCATATGAGGTATAATTTAGGGTTTGTAGTTTTATTCTGGGGCTCTACTGACGTAGTTTCGCATGATTTACATTTCCCCAAAGTACCTAATTATCTAATAATAGCACTTTATGTGGGACCTCTTCTTCGGAAGAAGCCAGTGCACCAAGAGCTGTGAGCCATGGATGTGCTGAGAGCATGTGGGTGTGACTGTGTAGGTTGTGGGCTCACGGACCCAAAATGAGGGTGGTCCCTTAATAAACTGGTGGCGTTCATATATAGGATTGTATTAAATGTTTTCAGAGAGGCCAAAGAAAGTATTTGGAAGCTGCTGTTGGCAGAGCAAAAAGAGACACAAGATTTTTTTTGTGATTTCTTCTGCATTTGTTAAGCTCATGTTTTAGCTACAGCTAAAAATTAAAATACATATTACATAAAAAAAAAGCCTTTTTAAGTTGATCAGAAATAGTTAATTTCATCTGTACGATTTAACCCAAACACTAAAGCATCAAGTCTCAGATGTTTCGTCATATATAACACGGCCACTGAAGTTATTGAAGCAATTCATTCTTGGACACAACAAAACAGGCTTTTATTCACTTGCTCAGCTACACAGGCCTTGTGTGAGAGCAGGTAGCTTGCTCATATTTTCTTGCTCAAGGTGTGTGTGAAGACGTGGCAGGTGGTTCCAACAGTGCTGCTGCAGTGTGACTAATAATGTAATGATAAATGGTGTGTAGACCCTGTGCATCTCTTTGATGAATGCAGCTTCCTCCCCCTCCTACACTCACCTTTAACTGTAGTGTAGATGAAATCTGTTCCGGGATCTCACTTTTAAAATTGGCTTGTTATATAAGAAACCCAGGTATTAGTGCAATTGCGCATTTTGCTGTGACTCAGCGAAACTTGGAAAAATAAATAAAAAAAAAAAAACGGACATAAAGTTGCATCATCATCATTTAACGTCATTCGTACATCTCTGCTTCCAGGCACAGAGGCGGGCTGGACACACAGTCAGTCAGACAGACAGACGGACAGATGGGATGACAGAGGAGATGACATCATTGTGGAAGCCAAGGCCGACCATTCATGCCAGCGGTGTGTGTGTGTGTGTGTGTGTGTGTTACTTCCTGGGAGAGAATAGAGCAGGAAGCCAAAGTGAGAGATGACAGCAAAGCACTAGCCTCACCTCCACAAGGAAGCCTTTCTCCCCTGAGAGATAAAAAGGAGGCCTGTTTGCGAGTGTGTGTCCCTCACTCGCCCTCTGAATTCATCCAGCAGGGGAGGTGGTTTGCGTAAGTCTCCACTGGTTTTTCACTAAATGTTTCGCTTCTGTTAGTTCAGGTCGGAGCCTTACAAAATCTTTGAACATAATATCAGGACGTAAAGACGTCTATCCACAATAATAGACACAGAGAAAAGAAAAACTGCTAAATGTCAGCTTACCTTCGTCAGCACACAGCCTGGGACCCTCATTGGGCCAGTGTTGCTCAGTTCTGGAATAGGAAAAAACTGCATTTTTCTAAATGTGGGGCATCTGTTTTGTTTTGAGTGGTGTTTAGCACTATTTTAAAAGTAAAGTGAATTTAGGCAAGAAACTGACGGCTGCATGGACTCTGCATGTAGAATTGAGTCCCACGGTCAAACTGCCAAAAAAACACAGGGAACTGCATTTTACAGCCCATCAAGTCTATTCTCCTGCAATATAACACAACTTACTACAGGGTCTGTGCCCTGATCACTTCTGAACTACAACCAGGCAGTTGGATGCCTTTGGTTCAATATCTGTAGGTGTGAGTGTGAATGGTTGTCTGTCTGTCTCTGTGTGTGTGTGTGTCTCTCTGTGTTGGCCCTGAGATAGACTGGAGTCCTGCCCAGCTGTGATAGGCTCAGATGATGGATGAAAGTAAATGGCAATGACACCATTTTCAGTGCTTTACTTTAGCCCTGAGTACTGCCAGTAAGTATTATTTTAATTGTGTATGCATCCCTGAGAGCATTCGTTAATGAGCTATGGCTGCTTGTACAGTATGTAGCCTGAGAGACAAGACCCAGGGCCAAATGAACGCTCACATGGTACTTGTTGCAGCACTTATTGGCTGTGAGTACACAGTAATAGCTGAAGGCCATTTAGTATAAGTGTATTTACATTTTTACCAGCTCAGATGTTTTCTCATCTGATTTACAATGTAGTGGTAGAACAGTAAGACATACGGTATTTGAATTGGAAAATCAACCTTGAAGAAACTATTTGTTATCATTAACAATCTTATCTTCACTTTACATCCACTTCCTGCTCTGTTGTTCTTTTTTCACTAATGACTAACACCATGTTAGTTTTCTTTGGGACCTTGCTGCTGCTGCTGATCCTGACCTTTGACCTCCTTAAACTAAGGGCAGGACAGATGAGAGCTTTCCCTGTACAAATAGACAGGCACTGAGTCACCATGGTAACTGTTGCGCAAGGGAAGCAGAGGAGACGGTAGCAGATGAAGGAGAAGTCATGTCTCCCTCTTGTGCCAGCAATTAGAATAGCAGGTTTCAGGCGCGTTCAACCTGTTGTGTCATGAATTGAAGTAGTGACTATTAATGTGGTTTAAACATATGTCAGTATGTTGACACAGTAGTTATTTATACTGTAGTTTCTCTTACTCACCTGTTTTGCTTAGCAAAATGCAACTGAATATTTGAAAAAGAAATTATTATTATTTCTTATAAATTTTTTAATTTGATATCTGATTATTGCTCTGTGATGTTTTGTTTGAATATTTTAGATGCAAATATGCCTTAATATTTTGCAGTATCTTATTGTGAATAGGTGATGTTGTAGCCAGGCACCTTTCCAGAGTATGTCAAGTCTCAATTTAATGCTTAAATTGTAGGATATGGTAGCTTTAACTTACATTAAGAATTATGAAGTTAAATCGCACTTTTGTTAATCTCAGGTGTGAAATGGGGAGGATGAGAGCTTCTTATGATAACAATTTAAATGACATGATACTACGTAGCCTTGACATTACCTGAAGCTTAACCAGTTGTTACACTGCAACAAGCTACAGAATACAGCACTAACACTATTGGTCTGGGCTGAGGAGGTGCACTCGTACTTTTCAAGTCAAATATGTATCTGCCATTCATATCTTACGTACTCAAACACAGAAGCTGTGGTTTCCTGGTTGTCGTCAGTATCCTTATGCAAATAGGACATTTTGCAGTTGTTTGTTGACTTAAACTGGTCCAGGCCATGTTTGTTAAAACAGCATCTCTTGAGTAATCACACATTTGCTTACGTCATCAGTCTTCCTGTTGTCTTTGCTTGATGGCTGGAGCGTCACACAGAGGTTAGCTGAACGCAAAAGCCAAAGGAACCTCAAGCCGAAAAACGCTAATAAGCACCTCCTGATGACGTCATCAGGATGCTGGATGCAGAGAGGTATTTTATTATCAGGAAGGCAGAAGGCAGTTTAATACCCTTTGTATTTTTTGCACTCACCAAATTGAGACCATAGAGGAGAAGTTGAAAATTGGTGCACTTGCCCTTTAATGCATCAAAAACTATTGTGCATTTTGCTGTTGATATGTTTATTCTCTTCAAAAAAATCTAATTGTTTACAAAGTGTTTACAAATTGTTTTTGTTTTTTTGCCAAATATGTGTGAACATATGTGAAGTGTTGAGGCACGTGTCACTGTTACATGCACATATGTGTTGGTGTTTGTCCTGTGTAGCTGCAGTTTTATTCTATATCAAATCGCTGGGGAGACGATGCATCAGCTACTGATGGAGCAAGGGAAAGTGTACAGTACACTCATGAATACTAATACGTGCACACACTTCTTCTCCCCCTGCAGGATTAAAGACCGCCAGTGTGCGACTGTGTGTTCTTCCTCTGAGTGCAAGATACCACCATGGATGTGTCCTAACATGGGCTTTACTGACAGGTGCTGTCACCACTATTTGTTGTGGCGCCTGCTCTGTTTGATTACATCTGCTACTAGGGGCCAATTTTCATGTGCCAACCGCTGCCATGACAACTGCATTCGTGTTTAAGATGGACTCGCTCTAAATTAGAAGCGCTGTCCTGTTTGTCCTCTTCTGACAGAATGATTCATCCACTGACTGAGACATGGATGTACTGCAAGATCACTGTCAGACCAAACTGGTTTAACTATACTGGCATTTCTGATACTACATATTATTATTGTGCTCTGGCCACAGTACTAGTAGTAAAAGTAGTAATGAAATGGCATTTTAACCTCACAAAGGGACCGGGGTCAGAAAATAGAGCCTGACTGAGATCCAGGGGCTTTTTATTCTAGCTCCAAGTTTGTTGTATATCCTGTATTTTGTTAAAAAGTTGAATAAATAAATTTGACTTAACCCTGGAAGAAAAAGCTTTGAAAAACTTTAGGTTAGTGTTTTTAGGTTAGTTGGGATCAGTCTACACATGTGCTGAGTTTGCATTCAATACCTCTGCTGGAAGGATTTATAAGATGTGGGCTCCGAACAGGCAGCTGGAAGCTTTACTATTTTCAAATGCTCGTGTAAACACAGTTTCCCTCTGGATTAGCTATTGTGGGGCAGCTTGCCAGAGATCAAGCTGCGTGTCCTGGTCTTATTGCTTTTTCCAGACTTGGCCTTTCTCTCTGTTACTATGAGTCAGGATGGACACAATTAGAGACAGTAAGACTTCGGAAATGTAAAGGACTTCACAGCAGAGATTAACTATGTAAGCAATTAACCAGATCAAAGTCAATTTTAATACACATGACCTCAACATTGGATAAATAGGAAGGAGCAACCATAAGGTTTCACAGTTCAAAGATATTTTCATTATTAATTATTCTAATAATAATTCTCACATGTATTCAATTGATCCTTTACCCAATAACTTTTATTACGTCAAAATAATGGAATTTTTAACCATCCTCATGCAGACATGAAAACCGACAATTAATAGTCTCTACTAATAGGTGTCAGTCTGCAGCCTGCAATAAAATTTTCTGCTGTATATTTATTCAATATTTGGCTGTTGACTCTGGAACAACTTGCCATCTAGCTATCCGTCCTGGAGGTCCTACATTTGCTCTTCATTTTTGTCCTCATCGAACGGTTTTACCTTGTCCGATTCAAAGGTTGAAGGACATAGGATGTCGGGTTTTTTTTGGCAGATTATTTTACCAGATTAATTATTATTGTTATTTGGATTTAATGTCATACGCTAATGTGAAGCACCTTCAGTCATGAAATACACAAAAAACTGGCTTAAAATAAGAAAATATTCAACATATTTTCTTCTTTTTTTTACTTTATGCAAATATATGAAAAATGAAATTCTATCAAGAAGAACTTACTGTTTTTTCTCTTTTAGCTCTCTGTTTTGGATGTTGTTGCAATGATTGTTTACATGACTGAATGATTCATTTTATCTTAATAATTATTAAAAATAAATAAATCCAGCCTTTATTGATGTTGATGCTCGTTAAGTGGATGGTAGAAATTAAAGAGGTGACTGTCACCCCCACCCTGGGTTCATCTCACCGCTGCAGCTGTGGTCTGAGACCGAACACGTCTTCCCCCAGAAGCTGGTTTCATGTGGTGGTTTAGATGTGTGTTCCCGTTGTCTAGCACCATTTGAAATCAGTGTTCTTGGGGACAGGAGGACAGCTTTGGCAGTAAGCGAGGCTCAGGGGAACAGGCACAGGACAGCCCTCCTTCCTCCTTCCTCCTTCCTCCTCCTCTCCTTTCTCCACTAAAAGATAACTGATTTCTTCTGGTGCTTAGAGCCCACTGCAGCCTTCTAGCACCATTTGAAATCGGTTATAAAACCGTGGATGACTGCATCCCTAAGTCTTCCGGGGAAACACGTATCAAGCAGAAGGACATATCTGCTGGCTTCTTATTGTTAAAAGAGTTTGAAAGACACTGAAAATGGACAATAACTTCATAACTACATCGGAATTAATGAGTCTACTGCAGTTCCTGCTGACCACCACTAGATGGTGCAACAAAGTCACAGAACACCCAATGTCCCTACAAAGGTGTGAGTGAATGAAATTGCATTTCTAAAGTAAAAACATAAAATAAAATTCTACAATTTTCACAGATTAGATGTTTGAATGTGCATTTATTTCCTTGACAGCTTGTATATGTCCAGCACACAAGGAACGATCAGCCTTAATTTACAGAGACTGTATCCCTTAAAGATGAATGAGCTTGACTTGTGGTTGTTCACAGGGAACCCCCTCACCTAAGACACCCTGACCCCAAATGTGTAGACAAACATTTGGAATTGGACAAAGAAAAATTCCAACAAATTGTAAGTGAGCTCATGTTGTTTGCCGACCCTCTCCACCCAAAGAAAGCTACAAGTCTTCAAGTTTTACCAGATAAACAAATCTAGTGAGTATGAGATGTGTATCAGGAGCAAGAGAAGGGGGTGGTGACATGTCTTTAAGGTCAATTCATAATATACATTTTCCCTCAGACAGATCAGTACCCACACTATGGGAATGCGGAGCTTCTAGTTTCCTTAGTGCACTGACACTGTAGACATATTGTGGCTTACACACAGACATGCATTTTCCAGAGCTTTCTCCTGCCAGTTTGTGCAAAAAGGGAGTAGTTAGTGTGTCTACATGTTAACACCTGCCCCAGCTGGTTTAGCACACTCTACCTTACCCATCCAACCTGGAAGACATTCAAGCAGAACTTGAAATGGGCTGGTGTAAAACAGTGAAGCAGTTCTTCTTCAAGCAATTCTCCCCAGAAGGGGGTGGTTAATGTTGGGAGATAAAAATACGATTTCTTTAGTATGACAAGCACCCTAGATGAAGATGGTTGGGGTTAGGGATTCGTTGGCTGGTTCGACTGCTCACAGCAATCGGGACCTAACCAGGAGGAATTTTTACGAAGAGGAGAGTTGTACTTGATTTCAGTCGACCAGGTGGAGACAAATAAAAAAAAAAACTGGTGAGACTTGAAAGAGACAGATGAAGAACAAGAAAAACTAAAAACATGGGAGTCCATAACAATAGGCAATAGAGTAACTATAGGGAAAAAGTTGGTTCACTTTAATCACAGACCTGTTCTTTGGTAATGCTTGAGGAATGGTTGTTGTCTCATTAAGGTTTAGAATATAAGTAATTGTAAGATCGGTTCCAGGCATTCTCCAATACAGAGAGCATTTAAAGGCAGGAAAACTGGCCCTGGTTCGACTGAAATAAGAACCGGATGTTTAGTTATGGAATTTGGAAAAGAAATTGATTGGACTCCATCCCCCACTCAACGTCGTAAACCAATCAACTAAATACGAAAATTTGCTCGAGCCAGCACTTGTATGTTAACACAACAGGAGTATGCGGAAGAATTTTCCACTTCGTTCCTTTTGCTTCCAGAAGCAAATGGAAGACATAACAAAATAGAACAAATAATGATTTAGGTCTCTTGTGAAACTAAAAGCTATTTTTCTTAGTCCTGTAATCAGTAGGTGTCATTCATGTCAGGGCAACTAATGCAGAAGGTTCAGTAAAGGTGTGAAATCTAAGTTAAAGCCTCACAAGCACAAGCAGTTCGCAAACTGGGAGCCCAGATACAGTTTTAAATGCTCAAGTAAGTGTTGCATAACAGACTTATGTAGAGGCACATATAGGATCTGTGGCTGGGAGAAGCCAGACCTGAGCCAAATCCTGCCCAGTTACCATGGAGCTGCAGCAAAATATTATGGAGACAAATGTTAAGGAGGGCGTTTTATTGTTATATAGTCCTGCAGTGTGAGGCCATGATGTTCAGCTTAAGCTGTGCCTGCAGGTGACTTGAGAGGGAGTGAGACATTTACTGATAAAGCTGTGTGGTCCAAGACTTTTTTTTCCAAGTCCAGCTGCCGCTGTAACACATTTAGGACTTTAAAATAAAAGCACATTATACTGTTGACAAAGGGAAATCTTTTTTAGGACTTAATAACAGGTAAAATGACTTTTCTGTCTGATAAAATGAGGTAAGAAATGACATGTGCAGTTATGAATGGATTCGTTATTCACTGGCTTCCACTAGATGTCAGTCTGGAGTTTGGGATTTTGGCAAATGCTGCAGCTTTTAAGCTGTGTGAACTCTAGCAGGGGAGACACAAAAGTCACATTTCTGTCTCCACATATTGAAGTAAACCAAGTCTCAAAAACCACATTTCGACCTCCAGTGGAAATCTAAACATGTCCACATATGCCAAGAATGTCCAGTTTGAAGTGAAGCAGAAAAATAGTTTCTAGCCATAAAAAATGTGAAGTGTTGGGTTTGAATATTTCAAGTCTAAGCTTGAACCATCAATGCCAATGTTATTTAGGGGGAAGTGAAGGAAAATATGTAGAATACGATGTTGAAATTCACCTTTGCTTTTCTTGACAGACTTGTTTGATGATTCCTAGAGCAATAATCTTAATAAGCCGAGTTATGGACTCGGAGATTAATAGCACTGCAGCGTAGAAAGAGAAATGCAGAACACCACCCCTCATTGTGTCTGGCTCCTGGGTGAGCTGCATTCACAGCTGTATTCAGTCACAACACTGGAGGTGGAATTCCCCCAAAAGCAGCTTCAGGTTGCCACTGTAGTTTTAGCAGCGTATGGCTTCGATTCCGGCAAAAATGTGAATGGGGCACAGTTACACCACTTAGGAGCGGCTATGAGTAGCAAGTGGAAAGGGGGCTCCTTGCCATTGTAGTTGGGTCGGCCTTCTGGATCTGTGCTTCATTAAACTGAGGTCATGTTCATGAGAGGATGAGAAGGGGGGGGGGCTCCGTGAGAAGCAAAGCAGGGGCCAAACTGACGCCCAAATGAATCACAGAAGTGGGAGGAGGAGAAAACGGGCAAATTGTTGACTGGGCTGTGGTGAGAATGACGAGGAACGGAGGAATGAAGCCAACTGGAAGTGAGTCAGTGGGCTCACTAACCTCCAGCAATGTGTGCAGTAGTAGCACTGCCTCATAACATCAACAAGCCTATATGAGGTGGAGAAGGCAGGAGCTCAGCCTCATAGACATGCACTGCACCGCTGATCCCAGATCATAAACCTCTGCTTTCAGAAGACTCAAGGAGGGACCACTCTGAGAAAATAGCATAATGTCATGTATGCCAACCTAAAGGTGGGGACACACCTGAAGACTTGTTAAGCTTTTTTTTTTACTGAGCCGCCGTCCTCACAAAGACACACCGTGATCACACTTTCATGTGATGGTCAGAGAAACAGGCGTCTCATCTAAGTATCATCTGTCAGCAAAGGTTAGAAATTCTAAATGCATATTAACAAACTACAAGCGATGCATAAGTTGTACAGTATCATCTTCCCAAACTGGAAATGGGAGTCTGAACACCTATAAACAGAAGAGAACTGAAAACAGCCAACACAGTTCTTTGTGATGGAGGAGGACACATTATTTACACACCTTTTAGCCATAAGCAACTATTGTTTATCCCTAAAATAATAAAGGATAACAACCTGACAAACAGAAATGTCAACCTTTCAGATGGAATACAGCCTTTGAAACATGATTCTCCCAAGTAAGAATTCTTTTTGAATGTCCTTATGTTTTGATGTATGTTCCTATTTTTGACATCTCCACCAAGACATGTTATATGGGAGAATCAGCTATAGTCTACAAAAATACGTACTGTAGCTCATATTAAAATAAAGCTGCTCCAAAGAAGGACTTAGAAATTGTAGCAGTTTCGAGCTTTCAGCTTTATTAAAAGACAATTTCTGTAATTTTTCTAAATGAATCCTACTTCTAGTAACGTCCCTAAAAATGTGGAGATGTTTGTGTTGAAAAAAAAAACAAAGGAGCTCTCGTGGAGGCAGATGATTCATTTAGGGAAGCTTTTTTTTTTTTTTTTTAAGTGTTTTGAAATGAAGAAATGTCACCCATTTGTTTTTGGAGAACAGTGGAGGTCTACAGCACAGATGAACAGACTAACTCAGGTTGCAGATGGACATTATACGTACGTAGGGACAAAAAAGCAAGTTTGATAACAGGTGTGGTTGTGGCATGGAACTTCTGCCAAACCTTAACTTTATGTCCTGGGCCCACATTTTCTAAGTGGATTGACATCACACAACACATGAACGTGTACAGTAGATGCATTCAGAATGTAGCAAAAAGTTTGCTGAATTTTTTTGTACAACTATATTTTTTATCATTAAAAATCCCCAACACAGCAGCAAAACCGATTCAGAGAACTTTTACAATATCACAATATCTTTGCCTCATTTGTCTTCTTGCATGCATCCACAAATTTGAAAGTGTACCAACATGTAAAAAGAACACAGGAAAGTGCACGTACAGTACATGCATTCAAAAGATCAAGGTGTTCGAAGTAACCTTCACACTAAGCTTTAACCTGGAGCCCCTGAGCTGGAAACTCCCATCCTGTCAGAGCTGCTGTGTGCATGTTGATGTTCAAGTCCCATTTTTAACAGCAGCATTTATGCTTGCAACTATTTGACACATTTTATCTGGTAAACAAGAAAATGTAAATATTCAAATTGAATCCATCTGTAGCCTTTCAGGCTTTGTGGGCTTTAAGTTGATCAGGTAATTGTAGATGTCTGAATATTGCACGTTTGTCGATTGCTATTGTCCTAACAATAGCAATAGTTAGCTCACACAGGACTAGAAAATGTTTGGTAGACAGTGGAACACAAGTCTTAAGGGAGAATGGAAAATCCCTTTCCTGAAAATCATGTAGGAACACGTAGGTTCTCTTAAGCCTGAAATTACACACAATGGCCAGGTTGGAGTCGTGTTAACAAAACGAAACCAGACAAGCTGGGGATCAAGGTTCAATGAAGTGATGAATCACAAATCAACCTCAATCAAAATGATGGGAACAGGAAAGTGTGGGAGGACACACATTCAGCCTTAGAAGACATTTCAAACTTTGCCTGTCCACCTTCTCTTACATCCATTTTGCCTTCTCTCCTGGATCTGTAGCCTTTAGCTTCTTCCCCACAGAGCAATCTCAAGCTGTCCACATCATCTCCCACTTGACAACCGACTCTTACTCAGCCTTTGTGTCAAGAAGAACCAGAGGACAGTCCGGGAGCCAACACAGTGGTCTTCAGTGTTAACAGTGTCTCCACCTGCTCCCTTGGAGAACCAGGCTGCCACCACAGGAAAGATTTGAGATAAACTTTGCCTGTGATGAAGGCAGCTGGTCCACGTGCTTGGTGGAACAGTGGTTATCAATTAGTCACTGTAAGACAACAAGGCAGGAGTTGCAACTGCATTGTTGTGGGTACATCCTCCCAACATGGCTACCTAATGATTCCCTACCTGCCATGTGCTGCCCACAGGATAATTTATTGTCCTGATAAGCAGCAGTTCAGAGGTTTGCTGCCACATGTTGTGGCCTAATGCACATACTAGTCTTTTTGTGCCAGCACCATCTGTGCACTCCCTTATGGCCCACAGACTCTACTTTACAACAGCTTTTAAAAAAACTCAAGTTACTTCTTAGGACTCGGGGGAACGTTTCACAGATAAAAAAAAACCTACTTGGATTAAAAAAAATCATGATAGAACTGATCTTGTAGTCTTAGTAATACACATGTGCAAACAGAAAAATTCTCTTTCTGGAATTCATGACGACGCTCACCTTGATTCCGTTTGAAATATATCTGGATAGAAACGTGGATGCAACAGCCTGTTGTAATGATTTGTCTGTTATCCCTGAAGTGCCATAGTATTTCTCGATCGACATCCACTATATTGCCAAAAGTATTCGCTCACCCACCCAAGTAAATGAATTCAGGTGCACAAAGCAAGGTCCATAAAGACATGGATGAGTGAGTTTGGTGTGGAAGAACTTGACTGGCCTGCACAGGGTCCTGACCTCAACCCCATAGAAAACCTTTGGGATGAATTAGAGCGAAGACTGCGAGCACTGTGTATTATGGATTTCATAAACACACTTCCCAGAAGAGTTGGAGCTGTTACAGCTGCAAAGGTTGGGCCGACGTCATATTAACCCCTATGGAGTAAGAATGGGATGTCACTAAAGTTCATATGGGTCTAAAGGCAGGTGAGCCAATACTTTTTGCCCCCCCCCAGAAGTTAGGTTTATTGCATCTAAACAGCGGCTCCCTGACCCCGCAAGTACTTACATTTTTTAATATCATGGAGATTCAATATTACTTCCACTGTTTCTATACATTTACCTTAGTGTGTACAGAGTGTAGCTCAAATGTGCAATAATGCCAACATTGCAGTCCTGGAAGGACTGATTGGATTTAACCAAATCAATGTGCATTTTTTAGCAAATTGCAACACCCATCTGCACTTTAAAGAACTAAAAACTCAAATCAAAAGCCCACACAACTGTCGTGGATGCCATCCTTTTTTTTATTGTGCTGAATAAAACAGTGAATACCTATGAAGACTTTATTTAGCAAGCAATCAAAATCTGTAGTGAAATCAAAGACAGCAATACTATGTGTAATAGAGAAAGCAATTAAAGTTAGATACAGAAGAAGACAACGGAAATGATACAGAAGGTGCAAGGTAGAGGGAGAGCTGGGAAATCTCTCCATTTCCCTCACAGCTAACTATATAATATTGCATAAGGTAAGAAAATTCATTTTTTAGCGGTACATTTCCAGTCTTACCTAATGACCGAGAGGCAGAGAAATATAAAATGTATCTACCACAAAAATACAGACACTTGAATTTTAAACAGTATTAAAGTTTGATAACGAGGTAAAAGTAGGCCTTTCTGGAGGTAGTATGTGTATTAGATTGTACTAGAACATGATATCATGAAGAAAAAAATATTAACTTCATTAAGACTCCCAGAGCTGACAGCTCATCAACAGTGGCTTTTATGATCATTCTGCCTGACAGCAAGGCGACGTCAACTCCTCTCTCTTCCAGACAACATGAGCTGATGTTTTACACTATGCTGAACTCGAGACTACTGAAGGAAAAAGTTCAAAAGCTCAAACCTGGGAGTTTGATGTCCCTTAGACCCCTTTTACCAACTGGTATTATCATGTGATTTCTATCTGGCTACATCACCGCGGTCTAATTGCATTCTAGTGGCAGAGCCATCTCCAAATTACGATTAAATCATTAAAGTGATTGCACACAAAGATTCCTTTTGTTAACTAGGAACAGTACAATATAAATCATTTCCAATTTTTGAAAATCGATTTAGCTAAATCCTCTAGGTCCTCCATAGATCTGTAACTGTAGTGAAACTGACCAACCTTTCTCAGGTCACCTGTTGAACACACACAACCAGTTTAAACAGTGAGACACTGAACCGTGGCCACAGCTTGTGCACATTGCCGCTAGTGGAAAAAAATGTCAGTGGAAAACCATCGTCAATGCAGACGTTTCCCTTTAAAGTGGCCATAAACACAACACATGGGCCCACTAATAACCAAGCTATCTTAAGATCTGTACAGTCACTCCCCCACCGAAAAACTCCTGTAGTAAAGCCACTTAAGGCTAGAAGATGTGGAGGACTGCAAAGCAGAGCACGCTCACCCGCAGAAGTAGTATGTAAACACTGAACAGCACTCGAGCTTGCTTTTATGTTATTTTTGGTCTTTAATAGTCACCGTTGGTGTTTTTGGAAGAAGGTAAAAAGAGGAAGTGGTTGGACTGGGATTCACCTTCAACCAGAAGCATGAAGCCAAAGGGCTGAAGATAGATCTCACTGTCTGCAACAACCGATGTGTTCATGCTCACGCAAGCCCTGCCCTCATTTGCTTTGCTGCCCTAAGACACCGTAGCCGGTGCTGGTCTACAGCAGCGCACAGGAAACCGGTGAAGCAGAAGAAGCAGGCAAAGCCAAATGTTCTCTTGTGAACTCTTGTGTGCCGACCAGCGGGTGCTGAATTCTACTTGATGTTACATTGTTTTGGTCTTTAGAGACACACAAATAAGGCCATCGCCAACAAGGAGGCACCCTAGAGTTTTATAAAATCAATGCACTGGCTGCGATTGTGTAATTGCGGCTCACGTGGGGCTTGGCACCACCTTTTTGCAGCAAGTATAAATCCAGTAGTTTGAGGTGCTATTTAAATAAAGATAGATACAGATCACATGATAATACTATGATGAGGCCCGTCTGGCTGTTTAAGGATTTATCAAATCATGAAGCCCATCGGTTTCAAAGCAGTTTGTTCAGGCTACTGATCAGCCTACTTCAACAGGCCCACCCAAGCCAGCCCACTGAAAAAGCAGCTCGTGATTCACTCCGTTTGGAATTGCTGGATGATTAGAAGCAGCGTTACCTGCAAAGAGTCTGGATATGTTCATTATTGAAGGGAACAGAAATATTGTGTCATGATGCACAACGCTGGTTGGGGTGAATAAACACCAGATTGCAAAGACGGGTCAAATTTAAATAATACGAGGCTAAAATTCAGCATTTAAGTTGGAAGGCACTTTCATAGTCCAGTTCCATACAGTGTGTTGCTGTTGAAGGCAGATTGACAGGATCAACGTAGCTCCTCTGAGGCTCTACCTCTGGCCCAGTTCATAATACCATGCTAACTTTTCAAAGGTTGCTATGGTGAGAGGTGAAAACTGGTATAAATCTATCACTAAGAGAAAAGCGGTTCCATATACATCTGCTTTAACGATATAACGATACAGTATATTGATATCTACTAATTAAATACAAGAAAACATATTCATGAATGTAATATACAAAATCCAGAACATATCTGCTTTAAAACCTGCGCGTCACTTTGAGCGTGACAATCTTAAGTGTACTGAGATTGGAAGGTTGAATCATCTGGTTCAATACTTTAAATAAGAAGCGCCTGCAGTCCTGATATAGATCATAGCATAAGTCAATGTAACACATATTGAGAGTAAGAGTGGAGGTAGGTATTTGTCAATTGATTAGTCCATTTTTACCAGGGTGTTTGAGGTCTGTACATATATAGGTAGTACATAACTCAAGAAAAACTATTCAAAGCCAAAAGCCAAAAAAAAAAAAAAAAAAAAAAAAAGTTAGATCATGCGTCACACATACACTTTATCCTTATTTAACCATTGTGTAAATCAGTACAGTTCAGAATGTACAGTTCAGAATGTATTCAGCCCCTTCACTTTATTGCATGTTTTTATTTTATTCCAAATTAACCTATAAATGGATAAAATTGCCATCAGTTCTTTAAAAACGCCCTTGTTGTGTTGCTCCACATTGCAGTCATGTGCATTTCATTGCTTTATTTATACTTGGGATGTGCCTAGAATTTAATTCTTAAGTCTACCAATCAAATGTAACTGACTGGACCTGGTAAAAAAAAACAAAAAACAAAACAAAACATGTATATAAGGTCTCACAGTTCACACCTCATGTCAGGACATAAACCAACCCCTTAAGTCCAAAGTACTCTTCGTAGACCTTCACAATTATCGTTTTGTGGTGAGGCACAGATCAGGACAGTGTGTTAAACCCTTTCTAAAGCTCCGAGAGTTCCCAGGAGAGCCAGTAAAAGAAGTTCAGAGTCATCCATAAGACCAAAGTGAGTATCCAGACAAGAGGGAAAGTGAGCAGGAACCCAGCACAGAACTTCAGAACGTCAAACATCTCAATCAATCAGACCTTTATCGTAGTTTGGTTACACAGAAGCCACAGCCTGTTAGGGGTTTGCCAAGAGACATTTAAATGACTGAGAGCACGAGGACAAAGAAAGTCTTTTCTGGGCAGAATTCCAAGCATTATATCTGGTGATCATCAGGCATTGACCACCACCTGGATAACACCAGCTCTACAATGAGGCACGGTGGTGGCAGCATCACGCTATAGGGGCTTCCCAGCAGCAGGGACAGAAAAACTTATCAGAACCGCAGGAAGAAACCTGCTCTAGAGTGTATGAGACCTGAGACTGACAAATGTTCACCGGTCAGTAGCACAATGACCTGATTCCAACACAACAACCAAGACAACAGTGGACAGGCTTTTAGCGCAAGTCCCTGACTGTCCTCAAGTGCTCCAACAAAGTCCATACTTGAACCCCTCAGAACATCTGTTGAAAGACCTGAAGATGGACCTTAAAGACCTCTTAGACAATCTGATCTGGATCTGTAAGCTTAATTCAAAAGGTTTTTTCTGTTTCATGTGGTGTAGTTTGATGAATGGCAAATTTATCCATTTAAAAAGACATTAACAACTAAACAAAATGCAAAAAGTTTAGGCGTCTAAACGCTTTCTGAAGCTTCTGTAAATTCAAGTTAACAGTTTGTCCCAGTTTGCAGATAGTGAAAAATGTGTTTCATTACAATGATTAGATACAAATTAACATAAGGTAAAAAGGAAACAACAGTACTAAAAAGGTTAGCTGCTTTTGTGCTTTAAGTATAAAAAAATAAAACTGAATCTAGGCTTTTTCCAGAATTCTTGGAAGAAGAAAATGCCAAGTAAGTCAGGGTCAGTTGTACTTGTGTTGACGGAGACACACAAAGATAACGACATATTAAAATATATGAGGCTATATCCCTGCTTAGCCAAGAGTAACATATGCGTCATTACTCCAATTTATCCTTTTGAAATTAGATCGCTGAGATCAAAAAGTAATTTGAGTTTGTAGGGGAAACAACCAAAACTTCACTCCACCTGTTGCATTTGAAGTTTTGCCTTAAAATATAGACATATGAAATATTTAAATGTCTCCATTTAAAAAAGGAAAATTCAGTTGTTTTTTTCCCCCACTTATTTAATCGTTCTGATGAAGAATCCCACTTTTAATTAAATGTTGTTATCTGCACAGAAGAGTTTAATTATTCATACACACCTCGTGTGTTGTATCTCATAACCAAGAGCAAAGATTGTCACAATTGAAAAAAAAATAAATAAATGGCAGCTTTAGTGGGGGAAAAAAAACAAACAAAAAAAAAACAAACAGCTGAATTTTCTTTTATGGTCGATGTCATACTGGCATTTGCTTCTTTATGGATTGGGTTTTCCTGAATGAATCAAACCAAACAGCTGTAGACAAATTGCCCCCATGACAAGACAACAACCGGCATGACCTCGCTTTGAACGTACAGCATAAAAAGGTAAAACACATTATCAAATATCTGAATGCACACTGCCTTCCTGTGCATTGGTTTGTGTGTACTGAGCAACACAAGCTGGTTGCGCTGAGTCAGAGGTAGTTTGAAATCATGAGATAGATATTCCATTTCAGTGACCAGAAAGCACTGGCGTCAAGTTTCCATAAACATAAGGCTCCCTGGAGCTGCAGCGTGAGATGAGTCAATGTCACGCTGCTATTAAATCCAGGTATCAAGTGTGTCATGAGGTAATGTGTGCATGTGTTTTTCTTTTCTTTTTCTTTTTTTTTTTGTACTTTACAGCTTTTGTTTGAGTTTACGAGACAGACGAAGACTGTGGGTTTCTTTGCAGTGTGACATCAAGGATGGAAGCACGATTTTTAAAGCTATGTTGCACAAAAAAAAAAAAAAAAAAACTGACTGGAGCTATGTACATGTAAATCAGAACAAATGGTGAACAGCAGGCTGATGCAAATGTCAAACCGTTTGGTCGTCGAGTGCCAACAGGATATGAAGAGAGTCCTTTTCTAGACTAATAAAAGAGATGTGAAAGCCTGCCAATAAGAGGGAGAGGGAGTATTCTGAGGTCCTGGTCTACCAAGGAAAACTAAAACCATCATGGGTTAAATCAAGATTAAAGCTTTAAATGTATCTATGAGGCACCGCTGGACTGTCTTGATCTTGACCTCTTTCAAGATTTAAAGAATGATTCCAGATTTTTGAAGCCAGTGTTAATCCAATATCGAGGTGCTTTTATGCAACATTGTGCATGAATGCTCTAAAAGAACATAATCATTATCTCAGCGAGCGGTGAAAGAACGTGGACGTGAACGGTTAAAGCCTCCGTTCACTCGATGTGGGTCCCAACACTCTTAGCCACCTGCTCTTCCTCGTCCTACCTCACTGCCATCGTTTCACGAAGATGTTTGAGGAATTCAGGAACGATACGGAGCGTAGGCCGGTTGCATGTCGGCGGCGCTAAGAAGCTTTCAAATGGTTCTATCAAACATAGAAGCTGCTGCCCACCCTGGCAAAGAAAACCACTTTATTAGGTCCACCTGCACAATCTAATCCAATCCACTATGGCAGCTCTGCCATGAACTCTTCTTTACAAGCTTATAATTTTAGGTTTTTAGGTTGAAACAGTCAGAAAGGTGATAATTCTACTATGTGTTATTGTACAGGTGTACCTAATAAAATGGCCAGTGAGTGAGGACATGCTTACATGTACATGACAGTAGGTCTGGGTCTCTACACCTTACTCTGGTTCACCTGGAGAGCGACTACACTGCAGGAAATAGGGGACAAAGTTCATCTGACACAGTCCCACATTATTCCTTAGTATTATGTTAGTAGAGCATTAAATAATGAATTTGAAGTTGTATTAATATATGTTGTACTAACACCAGCTTCAACAATCTTGAACCATTCCTTTAAACTAATAACTTCCAGAAAATATGCGAACTTTAAATGATCAATATGTGGCTTTAAGCCAACGTGATGGATTAACCACTGCCCTGAGGAACCCGACAGACATTTGCTCCACGTTTCTGTTTGACAACACCAGGCAGTGCTGAGTGTGTCTGCAGAATTAGTCATCGGGGGGGTTGATGATTTGTGTCTCAGTAAAAAAATGGTGGGGGTTTCAGTATGATTCACTCCCTTGTGATGCTCTCACTCATTTGAAGATGACAATAATGCTCTGAACATTCTGAACCACAAGTCCCAACATATGGGCTGTAGCCGCACGGACTCACTGTGTCTGCTTGTATTCAGTTAATTCTCATTGAGGAGTTTACATTATTTGGTCAGAGGCTGAAGACATGTTTTTATATTTTCAGCCAATCAAAGCTGGCAGCAGTACAGTGACTAAAACCTTTTTTATGTTACCCATGTGGGTGCATTCGGATTAGTGTTATGTAAAATGTTTGCAGACACGTCCAGAACAGTTCTCCCAGTTGAGTGACAGATCAGTGTGAAGGAACCCAAAGACTAAAAACTGAATGAGCAATGAACAATTTGACATGCAAAAATCTCTGAAAATGACATGAAACCGGGTGAATTAACGTTTAGAAAAAGTCAAAAATAAGTGGTCAAGGCAGTCTTTTCCCTTTGAAAGACCTGACAGCTGAATGAGGTAGAGGTTTCACGGGGTGGAAGCTTAGTCCTCCTCTGGGGACTCTCCAGCCTCTTCTTCTTCCTCTTCTTCTTCTTCTTCTTCTTCTTGTTCTTCCTGTAAGTAACAACACAACAGCCTCAGTCATTTAAACTCTGTCCACTCAGTTACAGAATAGCTATTTAACACCAGAGTGGCTTACGGTCTCATTGGAAGATGAGGATGACCACAACTAGACCAACTCGGCCACTTGTTGTTAAATTTAATGAAGCAGCTAAATGCAACATGGCCACAGACTAAATGACTAAGTTCATGTGGATGATGGGACACTCTGACTTCACTTGCTGAGGCAGAACCATCTGACCAAAGCCATATTTTACTTCATTACAGCATTAATCACTTTGCAGATATTAAATGAAACCAATTAATAAATGATGCATTATTATGGATGAACCATCTTTCTGTACATAAAGCAGTTACCAGCTGCTGCTACTTTTATCCCACCCAAAGTCTTTGTAGTGATATACATCTATAGGTATTTTTCTTCTTTTAGATTGTTTAGTTTCACTGGTGTGTAGCTCCCCCCAACACTACGGCATCAGGTCGTGAAGAGAAGGTTTAAAATGAACCTTTATTTTTCAAAGTAAATTCTCAGAAACCAGTTTTTTTCTCTGCAGAAGAATTAAAATGACCAAAATCGAACATTTCAGATTCCTGCAGAAACCTTAGTTTTGAGGCACACGGGAATAAATCTAGACTAGATGTGTACATTAACGGGCGACCACTGATTTTTCAACATACTTCCTATCATTCTAGCTTGGAGGGTACATGGTATAGAAATGGCATAAAACTTTCATCTACCTTCCCTATATCAAAACATTCAACCTGGAAAACTCCTCAAGATGACATCATCAAGAGGTTTTCAATTCAGATACTGTCTTTTCATTGCTTATAGTATAAAGGAAGTGGTCCTGGTCAACATACATTTCTAGGACCCTTCCAGATGACATCGTCTGAAAACTTAAAAAAAAAAAAAAAGTCAAACAATGTCATCTGGAGGAGTTTTGTTTAGCTAAAAGTGTGGAGATATTTCAATATAAGTAAGACAGCTGTTTAAAAAGTATAAATGAACATGTTCTCCCCAAAATAGAACCATAGAAAATCCTTTGAAAAATTGTAAAGTTTGCCTTTAACGCAAACGCCTGTCAACAACGTCAAATTCAATAAAAACATTTTTAAAAAAGCCTTTAGCTCTGAGCTTTGCTGGGTCATTGTTCTTTATTCTATTGATTTGATTTTATTGTTGTATTTTTCAAATTTAATTATGGGCTGTGCCATGATTGGAAAAAAGTAAGTTTGCCAAGTCCACAAGTCTGCATCTGTATGGCTTCGACAGTTTGTTTGGTTTTCTTTTAGGCTTCATTATGTAAAAATGAAATCCATACAGTAAGTTGGAACAGGTTTTTTTTTTTTTTTCTCAGAACAAATATCACTTTGTTTTCAGTGAACCGTGACCACTATAACTAGTAGGGGTGAATTAAAATAACGCCACCCTCAGGTGAAATGAATTTCATTTTTCACATGGCTACATTTGATTCGGGGAGGCCAAAACAATTCATAGCCCACTTCCTTTCTCAGGTCATGGCGGTGCACCCATTCAGCAGAGGTCTACGGCTGAAGTCCGCCTGCGTTCTGCAGCTCAGACTCCATTCATTAGTGCTCACACACTTTCAGACTTGAATGGCCCGCTAAATGCTACCATGTGTGACAAGGGAAAATGAGAACAAGAGAGAAAAGTAGTGGTGGTGGTGTGGGGAGACAAAAAAGAAGCTCATCATCATCAATCATACCACCCAGCCACCCCACCACTCTACAAAGATGATATGCATGACTAAACACTGCAATTGGCCTGTCTGGAACAGTTTTGAACATGGCTGCAGAAGATAAATACTCCAAACCGTTTAAGATATCTTGTGGGGTTCCCCAAGGTTCAATTTTAGTTCCACCACATTTTTATTCCTGAGTGGTGTCATCGGGAGACATCTCTTTCTGTAGTTCTGCTGATGACAGTGGAGCAGGTGACCTCTGACTTAAAAGGAATTTTAAGGCTTGTGTAGGTTTGTCGGCAAATCTGCTTTTCATCATCTTAAAATACTGCTGTGTGGTGTGCAGCCATTCAGCAGACTGGACTGTGAAGCTTTCTTCTCTGTTCTACCCAAAAAGGGTGAACTCTGCTGCATGATTCTAGAGTTTTCAAAGGTTCTAACATGTTAACTTATAGCTCTATAGTGGTTTTCCTCAATTTTCTTTTCCTTAATTTCCCCTAAATAGCGTTTTTTAGGGTTTCCCCTAAAAACCAAGGCCCTAGTCATCATCCCACAGAAGCAGATATTTTAGGTTAATATTTTTAAATCAGATATGATTGTTGGATAAGTTCTATTTGTGGTTGGGTCACTTGGTCATGCTTTGAATATCTTTTGGAGGTATTAAAATATAACAGAGACTGAGCACGTCTCAGAGTGATGCATGAAAGAAAAATGGCTGATGATTAGACTGATAATATTACGCTCAGGTAGTAGCCATAGTCCTTAATATGTTGTTTACAACTTTGAACTGTGAGACCAGCTGTCAATCTCAGGACTGTTTCTGCATATTATTGTGCTGAGGAATGTGAACTTGCCATTAGAAATCTATACAATTCCTTTGAATTTTTTAAACTTGTATTCTGTATTCAGAACAAAGTTACAGTAGATATACTGTAGCTGATATCACCACATTTTGTTAGAATTCTAGGTTTTTCTTTATTCTGCAGCCTCCAGTGCACAGTTTGTCACCAAGAGTGACGATGCGAGTAATAATTCAAAAAGAGACGCGTCAGCATAAATAAACCAACTAACCAGCAGCACGTCATGTCTGTCACATGGATCTGATTTATAGCTTCTGCCATATTATAAAATACCTGGATTTGCTGCCCTGTGACGGTGATGACATCATGTTAATGCCAGTGTAGGGATTTGCTTTATCAAACCTACCAATCAAATGTTTTGGCTGGAACATGCAACATACACTAGGACCATGTCCTCATAGTGTCTCACAGGTCTTATGAGTAAGAGAAGTGGTAACTTGACTTCCACTTGTGTCTATTTTTGTGTGTCATGTCATCTTTTTGACTTCATTATGTATCCATATATAATTATTTTGTGTTTCTATTTGGCCATTTGCCATCTTTTTGGTCGGTTTTGGACACCAAGTGTCTCCATTTCCAAATAGAAAAAGAAAGGTTACTTTCTTTTTCTATTTTTTTCCCCTCGATAATTTTGCTTTTTTCCTGAGCTTTTCTTTAAAACAAGAAAAAAAAAAACATATCACTGTGACCAAGCACAAATTTGTATTTGCACCTTACTCACATTGTTCATTAGACTGATCTTCCATCTTACACAACGGCTGTGCTTTCTATGAATATTGCTCGGTGAACCAATGGTTTCTTTCTTTTATAAGGACATTTTTTAATTGTTGTAGTGACTATTTCAAAATGCTTTCCTCTAACTGGAAGCTCTCTGATCTTCAGGTGGATTTATCCTTTTTAACAAAAACTGACGTATTTACAGGTAAAGCCTAAGGCTGAATCCTCTTAGTGAGTAGTCGCTTCCTTAGACTAAGACTTGAAATATTTATGTTCACTATGCTGTTAAAGAAGTTAAAAGTTACAAATATTAACTTTTGTTCCCTATTCATCTTTGGATCGTACACCCCTGACTTCAGTGTGCAGCAAAAAACTAAATGGCAACAATTAAACAATGAAATGGCAACGACTGTAGCTGAGCCACAACGTAAATGAAATCTCTCTTAACAAGCAGCAACTGAACCATCATTAGGAAGCCATGCAATGTGCCTGTGTAAAATTGTGGCTTCCAGCAGGGTAACCCCATCCTCAGCACTGGAATATAACGGATCTGAGTTTTTGCACAGGCTGGTGGTGGTGGGTCTGATATAAAGCAGCCGATCAAAGTGGGAGAGCAAAATGACATTTTTATGGCTTACAGCTCCCAGGGCCTCACAGCACCTCCCAACCACCTCAGCACTGTTCCCACACAGCCACAAATCAAGCCAAGTTATGCATTCACACCAAGAAGTGGCCCACACCAGCACAAAGAGGGAGGCTGGTGGATTCCTGGAGTGTGAGGGAATGCTGGGGGGTGGGGGGGGGGTCTTGTGTCATGTTTCACTCACTTATTACCACTCTGTTTTCATTCTTCCTCTGATGTGGGCACTTACACCGGCAATACAAAACAACATCTAATTATCTTCTACATGTGAACAGTGAAAAAGAACTGTTGTTTATACTGGATTTTCAGAATGTCAGAGTTAACTGATCACATTTGTTTCTTGCAAAACTAAACTGCCATTTAGTCATTGTTTTGCCACAGTATTTATCCTTCCAGTGTACAGATATATACAGGTACAATGTGGAACTGTAGCCGAAATGTATCCTTCCACAGAAAGTGGAACAGTTGGAGCAATGTATTGAAATACAACAGCATGCAGTGCAATAAGTCATTCGTCCTGCATCTGTTCAGATGTGTACATGCACAGTCCTTGGGATTTCTTACCTGAGCAGGCTTTTTCTGGACAACTTGCTGTGGCTGCAAGAGAGCAGAAAGGAGGGGTTAGTGCTACTTCTTTCTACTTGCTGATATTAAGAGAGACAATCAAGTGTCTGCTATTTATTATAAAGGCTACAGACCTGTTCTGTGTTCGCTGTGCGAGAACACAGGGACCTGTGTCTGGATGATAATACAAAAAAAAAAAAAAAAAAAGCAGGAAGTATTGATGTAATTACACAGCAGCTAGTTTTCATCACCAACCTTGATCACTGTTTACAGCACATATTACCTGTATATCCTTCTATTGCTATGGCAGAAACATAGATTGTGTTTTCTTAGCAGCAACACGTTTTGTTTAGATGAAAACCGCAGCAAGTCAAGTGCCTCAAGTGCAAGTATAAACTGTTCAACCTCTGTGTTGACTTCACAGTTTGTGCACACAATGATCAGTGTGTCAACCACAGCTTTTTTTTTTTTTTTTTGAGCTTCAAAAACCCTAAAAAAAAAAAAATTACCTAATATCATACATTTGGTCCACTATCCTGGAAAAAAACGTCTAAATGAGCAGTAGGATTCATTTAACCTGAAGTGCCCTGTTAGATTACTTAGCAGAACTGTAATGTTGAAGATAATAAATGTAGACATTAATTACAACTAAAATAAAATAAAAAAATAAAAAAAAACAGCTAAGGCTAATGTAACTAAAGTTGTGGATGAAATGTCTACTTGCTTGTTTGGTGTAGTCATATTTTAAAATGACTAAACTGTTGAACACATTGCCCATCTGACCCCTACCCAATCCTGAACGCGATTACAACATTTCTATGAGTGTGTGTGTGTGTGTGAGAGAGAGATGAGCAGTGAGAACAGTGACAGACCATCAGGGGTCAGACATGAACTGGCTCGCAACTCTTCCAGGTGGGCTGCTGTGTCTCGCATTGCAAGAGCCATGTTTGCCCCACCCGCCCCCCCAAAAAACTTTGAGATGTTCTAAACAGATATTCCATACACAGTCTTAACGGCTGTGACCCAGTGGTGCCATCTAAAAGCAGCAAGAGCTTCTGCCATGACAGCTACAAAATATCTGGCACTAAGGTGATGTATCCTTCATGTGACCAGGAAAATGTATGTGAAAGTCATGGAGATTTTCAAGAGCTTCAGCAAATTTGACACTGAAAATATTTAGATTTGTTCTGTTAAAATGATGACGCATTGCCCATTAAATTTTCTTTGTGACTCTACTGAGACTGAAGAGATACCGGTACCTGAAAATTAGTCTGTGATAAGCTCCACAGTATGTATATTGTTACATATCTTAAGAGGAAATTTGATGTAGCTAATAATCTACAAAACTGTTTTGCAGCTATAATTTCTGAAATAATGCATCTGACCCATCGACTCGCTGGGTGAAAATTCTGAAAACTCTTATTTATTTTAACTGTCCCTTTAACACTTCTGTTTGCCCTGGAAGATGCATATGTCTCTTTACAAGCATTTTTAAAAGGACAAACCAAGTTTACATTTTACAGGCAGCTTTTAAATAAAGTTTGCAAACAACATAAAGGCCCCAGCTGTAAAAGGAAGTTCAGCATTTGATTACCTTTATTTAATTTTACAGAACCCCTCACTGGCCTTAAGAACCATCCTTGATCCATGTTTCAGGACAATCCCAATCCCTAACGTAAGCGTACCTGGTTGTACTGCATTGACAGTGTAATATGCAGGTGTTCTTGCAGCCTGAGTGTTAATTACCCCATAAAATAGGTGCTGCGGCTGTTTGCTCTGGTTAACCGTTACCAAACCTGCTAACCTTTGGAACTCCTTTGAAGCCCCCCCCCCCTACATAATTTGACCCACTAACTTCAACCTTCCCTCCACAAACAAGTGTAGATGAAAAGTCTGTCATGAAACATGCTTCAGATGAAGTGCTGTTTGATGAAATGCTTGACATTTAAACTATTTTCAATAACTCGATTGTTGGCACTTCCAAGCAGTAACAACAATTCGGGGTTCACACACACTGACCCGACATAAAACTAGCATCAACAAATACCAACCGTTGTGCCACCTCAAGTTCCCTTTTTGTCAAACCCAACAAGTGTATGTAAACTCACCACAAAGACTACAACAAATGACCAACTACCGTTCCAAAAGGAATGGAACCAGAAGACCTAGGACTGTGAATATACAAATCCTAAACAGTTTCCCACTCTGGCACACCACAGGTTATAAATACTTCTAATCGAGCATATGACTGATAAGAAGTTGTAAATGGTACTGCAGCCGTCCGTCATTTCATGTGCACTGATTAACTAAGCTGGACAGCTAGTGAGAGCAGAACGGCATGAACCAGCGGTGTGAGAACACAAAGGATGCTTTCACCAGTAACCACCGTTTGCTTCTAGCGTGAGGTGACTCTTCAACCCTAACCGCGTGTTTGTCATTGTGAGCACGTTGTTTAGTTGCGACTTGTCAAGGGAACGTGGTGGGGTAACATGGGCAGGTGCCTCTGGAGAGATGTATTAATTTTGTAGTTTTGCTGCTCATCAAACTGTCACAGTCTCATAAAAGTATTAATTACTGTTCAGTGAAAGGGGATCAGTCTAAAAGTGTTGATTCAGTGTAGCTGTGCACTACACCTGGCTAAATACGCTGCACATCCCTTTTCTGGGAGGAGTAGGGTAGCTAGAGTAAATAACAAGTACATTCTTCATTCTGAGTACTGTAAAGCGAAAAAGGCCTTTAACTTTGACGCCAAGAGGTTTCGTACATGGGGCTCCAGGAAAAAAAAAAAAAAAAAACCCCAACAAAGCTTATTCAATTTAATCTGGCAAAAGCTTTAGTAGGCCCAGACACTCACAAGTCTTCTCTGGGAGAGTCTGATTACAGCTTGTTGTTGTCTGGGTGTCTCCACAATAAACTTGCTCAAACACGCAGCTCTTCCTCTTAAGTTTATGGTACTGTGTTCAAAAGGTTATGCAGAGGTTTTATGGAAATCTGGGGGATTTCTGTTGAGTCAGTCACTACTTAACCCCAGAAAGCACGGAGAGAAGAAAACAATTTAAAAAGACACATTCACCACACCATGAATACGACTTTTTCCTTCTAATTAGCCATAGTTATCCCAGATAGAAGCTATAAAACAGAACTGATAGAAATAAACCAGAGATTTTATAGTCAGAGGCAAGTAGCAAAATCTTTGTGATCCTCCTTTAATATTTCTAGTTGATCTTCTAGAATCCTCAAAGGAAGTTGTCCACCTTGTCCCCACTACACTTTGCCAGTCTTAGACCCCCACCTCGTGTCCAATGCCCCATAAGACTTATGAATTGCACCTATCAGGGCCGAAGTAAAGCCCACGATTAGGGGGAATTTACCGAAGGGCCCTTTGTAGAGGAGAAAAATGTGTGTCGTTGCAAGGAATGTGGAAAATTCCTAGCAGACAAGCAGCCTTTTGTTGGGAGGGTGCTTTGAAAGGAAAGAAAGGCGCAGACAAATTGGATCGGCTCCATTTAGGAGCCTCTGCTTTTTGGAGTGAAATCTGTTCCCAGATTATGTCAAAGGAAAAAGCGGAAGAACCGCGTCTGCTTGGACTGTTCAAATCTGTCTTATTTTGCTTGCTGAATTTTGCATTAAGAGGTTGAAATAAATTCGGACATGTTTTTCTGTTTGGTTTTGTTTAGCACACATTATGTGTTTGAGCTCCGCAGTCTTGGTGCCTTGAAACTACTTGATGCAAATGCATATGGCTGTTTCCTATCGTGCATGCGTGGCTGCTTTGAAACAGGAAGAACTCTATGCACGGCACTCAGCTCTGCCTTGTCTTAACAGAGCATTGCAGATGTTATGAATTAACCTGTCATGCCTTGTACAGCTCACTTCCTGCCTCATAATAGTGGTAGCAGGAATATTCTAATGCCATAAATGTCTATATCTGTTTAACAAATTTGAAAGAACAGCATTGTGAAAAGAAGAGGGGGGGGGGAAAAAATGCCCAAGCAAATCACTGCAGCCATTTGACTTCCTGTGGAATATAAACTGTGAATGGGGGTATTTTATGTAAGTGCTCCCCTTCTTTAGCTGCATTGCAAGTGTTTATTTTGAGATTTTGTGAGCAAGTTTGCTCATTTCATCACAATGCACCAGAAACCCAGTCTTGGACCCATTGATGCAACTTTTTCCAAATAATTGTGCCTGACAAATGAGTGTGAAATTGGCAGTCGTAGTTAGGAATTCTGCCGGGGGAATTGCTGAGGGAGTCCTGGAGCTGATCAACAAGCCTTTTCTTCATATGCTTATTCTCCCCAGCAACAACATTTTTCATAGGTTCCATTTAAAATAAAACTGCACCTTGAGATAACAAAGCAGTGCATGTACATCCAGTCACTAGCAATTCAAATCATTTGCCAGTTTGGGCACTGTTTTTTTTTTTTTAAATTGCTGACCATTTTATTCCTAACATACGGTGGCCCTGACAGGTCAAAAGTAAGCACACGCTAATTAGAACAGAAACATATGAATAAGTGCTGCAAACAGGGAAAACAACCAAATACACCAACATTCTCCAAAAAGAGAAACCAGTCAAGTACAGAAAAATAGAAACAATAGAAAAGTTTCCAAGAAGCAACAGCATATACATCCATATATTCTTTACAACATAAACCATACCATGAAAAACTGTTGCAAACTAGCTAATTAACTTAGTTGATTAAGTCACCTGGTCTACATGTACACTTAGTTGCTTTTTGTTGTTGTTCACAGTGCATTTGTGTACAACCCCAATTCCCAAAAAGTTGGGAAGATATGGAAACATAATATATCTATTTCAATATCTCATCAACCCACATTTTATTGACAACATAAACAACATATCAAATGATGAAACAGAAAACATTGGCTGATTTTAAATTTGATGGCAGCAACACATCTCAAAAAAAGTTAAAGGAGGGGCAACAAAAAGCTGGAAAAGTAAATGCTGAAAGAAAACAAATGGAGGAGCATTTGACAACTAATTATGTTAACTGGCAACAGGTCAGTAATATGACTGGGTATAAAAGGAGCAATTCAGAATGTAAAGATGGATAGAGGTTCACCAGTCTGTGACAAACTGTCTATAAATTGTGGAACAATTTCCGAATAACGTTTCTCAACATAAAAGTGGGAAGACTTCGAAGATGCCACCTTCTACAGTATATAATACCATCAAAAGATTCAGGAGGAATCTCTATGCACAAGGGACAAGGCTAAAGGTCGAAACTGGATGCGAGTGATCTTCGGGCCCTCAGGCAGCACTGCGCTGAACACGGTTCACCATGCAACCCACAAATGTAAGTTAAAGCTCTATCATGCAAAGAAGAGGCCAAATGTAAACACGTTTCAGAAATGGCACTTTGTTCTCTGGGCCAAAGCTCCTTTAAAATGGTCTGAGGTAAAATGGAAAACTGTTCTGTGGTCAGATGAATCCAAATTTTAAATTCTTTTTGGAAACCGTGAACGCTGTGTCCTGTGGACTAAGCAGACAGTTCAAAAGCTTGCATCGCTGATGATATGGGGGGGGGGGGGGCATTAGTGCCTATGGCGTGGGCAGCTTACACGTCTGGAAAGGCTCCATCAATGCTGAGAAGTACAACATATGCTCCCATCCAGACAAAGTCTCTTTCAGGGAAGCCCTTGCATATTTCAGCAAGGCAATGCTAAACCACATACTGCATCCATCAGAACAGCATGGCTACGTGGGAGAAGAGTCTGGGTGCTCAACAAATCATTGCATTCTGATTTTACTTACTTTGTACACATATACATATCTTTTCTGGAACTGGGGTTGTATTCATTTGCACTGTTATTGCATAGACTAGTTTTTTAATTTGCTTGTGTTGTGTCTGTTTTCAAATTCCTTCTTAAGTTGCAGTGCACTGAGGGCAACCATGCTGTTATCATCTACAGCAGCTGCATCACGTTTTTCAGGAAAGTGTCCCTTCATATTCAAACTTTAAAATCTATACAATATGGCGTTGACTATGAGAACTGAGCGCACACTGAATGTGTGCTGAATGTTATGTGGTTGTAACTGAAGAATCAGTGAAATGGCAGAGGTGGTGGTGACCTGTGGAAATCCACTATGGCCCCGGACAACTCCTCATGTTTGTAGAGTCCTTGTGTGAACAAAGGCCTCTAGTGGCTGGAATTCAGGCCTGGCAGCAGCTTAGGTTGGAGCAAGGTGGCGGGTCGAGAATGTAGGGAATGAGGCAAATCTGCTGCCCACCACCAACTCCTTTCAGTGTTTTACTGTGGTCTCTCTTACAAATAGCCTCAGGAAGGAGTGCAATACAGTAGCAGCAACCTAAAAATAGCTAAATGCCCTCATTTTAGAGGAACCACTATAACAGAAATCAAGTGCAAACTGAGTCATGTTGTACATGCTTATGTTTGGAATAGACAGAATAAGAACTGGATAGTTAACATGCACCACAACGTCGTACAAGTCTATCTCCTGAAGTATATACTCAGTTACATTTTGCATATCAATGCTTTTGTATTTTGAGAGAAATTGTTTTCAATTTTCCTTTATGTTTGAGTACAGATGTTGAAACAACAAGTCAAGAAGCATACGAGGATCTCAGGGAGTAAGGGGGGGGGGGGGGGCATAAGGACTCAAAGGTCAGAGATATTTTTTATGTTATTTGATTACTTACTATAATACACTCCAGTACAATTTCGGACTCTTCTTTAATTCACACAAATGTGAAATATCTGCCACCACACAGTTGTACTGTTGATTCTCTGGAGTCAGGCCAGTTAGGCCAGAGCAGACAGCTGAACTATCTGGGTCAGCTTAGGTAGCACCGCCAAACATGGCGAAAGCTACATACAATCAGCTTCTGTTTTTAACAGATGTTCAGGTCACATAAATGTGGCCATTGTTGAACCACAGCTGAGCAAAGAATGCTGACAACTTCTGATTACCACTAAATACAAAGAACAGCCGAGATGAATGGGACCGTCGTTAGTTTCGTGGGTATTTGTGGGAAAAAAAACAGCTTAGAAATGGGTTCAGCATTTGCCAGGGTAACGTTTGAATTCACAATATAAAAAAAAAAGCTTGATGGAGAATATAAAGTACATATAGGTGGATGGAAAGGTTTTCATCCACTATTTGAAAATGGCATGAAGAGTAAAACAAAGACCTTTTTTCAATCAACATAATATCAAATTCACATTTAGTTACTGCAAATGTTGTTTCATCAGAAATTGCAGTTTTTTTTAATTAATTTATCAAGTGGGGTGCATTTGTATCGTAAATGTTTTTACCACCACCCCCCGACTTGATAAATTAAAAACAACTAATTTCTGATTAAACAATTTTAGTAATATCAAAATGGAAATAACTCATATGGATGAAAAAAAAAAAAATGTATTTGCTTTACTTTTTTTGGCATTTCAAAACTTTCCGATGCAAACTGTAATGGAACCCTGACCCAAAGGTCCAGAAAGATCCTTTTCCCAGGTTTATACTGATCAGCCACAACATTAAATACACCTTTTGATGAGTGTATCGACAGGCGATACACAAAGCACAAATTAAACAGCGTTTTCTTACCGTGTTTACATGGTTTACTCATCTGTACAGACAATCTAAGTGCTCTCGCTCACTGCCAGGGCTGATAGTAAATCGACATACTGAATATGCTGAAAAGCCACCAATAGACGTCCGACTAGTGCAAACAGTCCAGGTTATACTGCAAAAACTAGGCCAGCAGACACTGCAGGACAGCTTGACATTACAAAAACAGTAAGTAGGGTACTCAGTTAGCATCCATCTACTGCAAGTGATACATGTAGACCTAAAGTTTAACCATTTATATCTGACATTTAATGCTAATTTGTGATTTATAATGACCCCTATGACCCTGAACAGCAGTGGTTACGATCTTTTCTTTTTTTTTTTAAATTAACATGTTCATTTCATCAAAATACCAACTGATGAGTTTGTGGATTGTCCTCTTTGTTGCATTAAGAGCTGCTGAAGCATCTTAAAGTTTAGGTCAGAACTCCGTTCAAGTGCCAGTAAGTTAGCGCAGACCACAACACGTTATGGTCTCGTACACCACGCTCACCCAGCTTCAGTCTGATTTCTGCACAACGGCCTTGATTCAGCCACCTGACTCACGCTGGAGGCTTTAAAAAGCGTTTTAATGCCTGACACCGATCACAATATCACAATTAACCCAGCCTTACACATGCACACATTCAAAGAGGGGAACGCTGGTAGTTCCTGGTGAGCGTCCAGGCCTCCTCACCACTTTCTCAAAGCCTCTGGACAAACAAGACCATTAGTCAAGCTGCTGGTCACCTGTGCCAGACTTTCCTGCTTTTCTTCTCTCCTGAGCTCTCATTCGATTGCTTGGCACCTGCTTTCAGTCTGACCCCAGCCAAGTCTTGCGTGAGATGGAAGTGTGCTTCTGCCCTTCACACTATGCCTGCTCCCATAACACACGCTCATGCCACAGCATTTGATGATTGACTTAGTCATACCTGCACATTTATACAGAGACCATTAGTCAGTCGAATCCATTCAACACCAATTAGGGATTATGCTGACGCAGAAAATAAATCGGTATGACTATTTCTAAATAATTTAGCAGAATTTAATACAAAGAATAAAATGCATTTCAAATGCTGAAACTGAGAAATAATTGCACATTTTGAATTTGATGCTAGCAACATAGCTCAAATGGACACTGTGCTGCATTATCTCGCTACGTGTTTGCGAAATGAGGAGGCCACTCGCTTTAATCCTGGAAGTAAATCATTTCCCCCCCATTTCAGCTGCTCACCTCCTCTGCCATATTCATAAAGTGCCAAATGTTTTGAGTGGAGGATGGGTCTGGACTACCGATGGGCCAGTTTAGGACCCCGACTCTATTACTACTGAGCCATGCTGTTGAAATTTGTTCAGAATGTGGTTTGACACCTCCTGGAATAATAATATGCCATCTGGATGAAGAATATGTTGCTCCAAAACATATAGCTATCGTTCAGCATTAATGGTGCTCTCAGAGATGTGCACTGTGACAGAATAATTCATTTTCATTCATACTGTAGAATATTTGCGAAAGATTCATTTTACATTTTGTCTTTGCATGGTAGAGTTGTTTTTTTTGGTGGGGGATGTTCTTGTGCCCATGCAGGTATTTCGATGACAGAATTGTGTCCATTTTTAATGTAGTTCACCTTGAGGACCAAAGATCAATTCTTTTAAATTGTCGAACTATTAACCGACGCATTCTTTCACAGCAAATCACAACTCGAAAAGGGTACTGCAGAATAAAATGTCCTCACGTTTCTGGTATTTTATTTCAATTAGAAATTCCACACTTGACGACTGCCAGACTGCGAGGTAATTTCAACTTTGCATTGGCAACACGGATTCAGGATGTTATCACTTTAGTCAGTGGCTCCTCTGTTCTTACCAGCCCATATACACACACTGGCCACGTCTAGGTAGACCTGCACAATCCAATACAATCCAATATAGCAGCTGTGCCATAAATTCTACTTTTACAATGTTAGAATTTCACAGTTTATATGTTTAAACTGTCAGAAATGTGATCATTCTAATGCTTTTATTATTAAGGATGTAGTGGGTGTTGGAGACGTACTGGGGTGCGTTATATCCAAAGTATTGGCCACCCCATTTAAAATGAGAGAGGCATCCAAAACATTCAAACCACCTCCAGAGCCACCTGCTACTGGTAGGGAGCAGGTGCCCTATGGAACCATAACTATGGGCACGATACCTACTGATGCATTCATTTAGCATTGAATAGAATAGATAACAAGCAAATTCAATTCTTTGACAGAAAGTTTTGAGACACAACTTCACACTGGGCTAAATTGCGGCAAGATATGGACAGAATAATCTGTGCAAAACTGCAGCAAATGGAAAGGTTTTATAATGTTCCATAATGTCTAAATGTCTACTGTGATGTACGTTAGAGAATATGAAGTTACATCGGTTTGTTTAAATTGTTTAAATTTGATGAAAATGGTTAACATGGCGTGATGTCAACTTCACATTCTCTGTAGAAGGATGGAGAAGTTTTCTGAACCTTGACTTATAACTAGAGCAGACTTGGTACCGTTTTGGATTAAGAACCAACTGATCTAAAACACAGAGTACTTGCGTTACTGTGAAGGTGTCGTATCAGTGAAGACATAACTGCGGTACTTCATTTCCAGTAACATCAATAAATGCACAGCACCATAAATGCAACTTTTGTCAAATATTGTCATTTTCAGGAGTTTTACCTTGTATGTAAAGGAAGCCGCACATAAAATCCTATGGAGTGGAAAAAGGGAACTGCTGTGCACAACTGATGAATGCAACCTATTGGTAAGTAGTAATTACTAAAAGGTCATGACTCATCTCACTTCCTATGAGGAGCTTGTGATGAATGGAGTTATTTTGGTACGAGTAGAGCTATTTATACTAGGGGCACTTGTCTCCAGTCTCCATGCAGCTTTTTGTCCACTTAAATATTGTATTCAAAAAAGGTTACCATCCACACTGAGATGTGAAAACAACCCCAATACTACTTTATTTTGACTTTTTTTTTTTATATATATATATATACAGATACAGGTCTTACTTACAGTATATAAATACAATTGTTATACTTCTGAAGACTAACGAGATTTTTGATTGATAATGGCATTAAACAAAACTGTGATGTAAAAAGTGTGTGTTCTGAGCCGCACAGTATTTATATTACTCTACACATGTGTCTTAGATCTTTTCTAATATTCTTCTGCTGAACCAACAGACACACCGAATTTGTTCCATCACCTCTAATACAAAACGGCACTAATAAAGAATAAAAAAGGCACATGCTGGCCCAGCAACACCAAATCCTTTGAATTAGAAAGGTTTGTTAGCACTTTTAAGTTCAGAATAATAACTTCAACTTCTTTGGTTCTAGTTATTGATAGACCGAGAGACAAGAGCAGTTATTATAGTACTTTTTTTCCCCACATCACCCAGACCACTAAACGTGTAACACTCTAAGACGCAACAAAGAAATAAGGGAGCACTTCAGGTGTGAAAGAGCAACTCTGGAGAATATCCTAAGCCGTTTGCTCCAGCTCTAAAGATTAACATGCATTTGCTCTGAATCAGATGAGACACAAACCAGTGGGCACAAATATGCAATTTTCATCTGCTTCTGTACGTTGGGTTTAAAAATTTGAGATATGCACCAAAGACCCATTAGTCCACTGGAAAAAAAAAAAAAAAAATGTCTAGTGACCATTCCATGCTTACTCTTGCACTTCCTGGTGATGCCTTAAACTGCCGGCTGCTTTTCACCCCCCATTATCAATCAGGCCTGTTACACTCCAGCTGATAAACACTGGCGCCTTCAAGCTGTCAGTGGAATTATTTAGGTATTCCTGCAGTCTATGTGCAGAATAAACATTTTCTTGAATGATAACCCTGAGAATGCACACACACACATTTACCTCCTGACAATTCATCAACTCCTCCTTCTTCGTAGCTACTCTTGTAATGTGTGTTGTGTACAACATACTTCATGTTCCAGTATCCAAAATGCCCACAGCAGACACAAGCTCAGACCTTAAGAAAACCACAGACTCACCCATTTTCTGGGTCGCCCCCTTGGTCTTTTCTCCCCAGCCGCCTCAGCTTTCTGTGAAAACATAGATTAGCAGCAAATAAAATCCGTCTTTATCTCATGACTTTATTTCATGCATGAAGAAAACACCTGATATGTTAATAGCTGTCGCATTATATACAATGAAAAAATATAATTTGAAACGGACGAAGCTCTTCAGGACTTTTTATTCTTTCTCAGAACTAACAGATAAAATTCTGATTATACAAAGAGTAACTTCAAGGTGTTTTTGTTTCACAGCCTTACTTTTGCATCCGCTTGTTAACTCATGACACATCAGCTCAGTGACAATACTTTTTCCAGCTCAACACTTTCACTTTATTCTCCCCAGTCCAATATGCCATGGGGTTGTTTTCCTTGTCATTATGATTATTAGTCATTTAGCAGAGGTTTTTGTTTTTTTCTTTCCAAAGTAAGAAGCACACATGAGGGACAACTTATGAAACGTCTTGACTGTGGACAAGTTGTATATTTGGGAGTTCCCTTGTTTCCGTTCAACCTAAAATCACACGTTAGTTGTCATTTTACCAATTTTATGATGCTGCATAATAAAGCTAATCATAATGATGACGAAAAGTTAGGACCTATATATTACCACAATGTTAAATAAAGTTTGGTTGACTATTTTGTCAGAAGTAGCAAACAATTTTATGTTTTAAAGGTGTAAAAAAAAACACAAAAACTGAAAGTCCAAGGTGTGTAGCTGGTGTTTTCCTACTGGCAAAACAGCTGAGACACTGAGATTTTTGTCAGATTATTAGCCATCAACTGTTCTCAGGGGGTTTCACCAACATTACAACCATTGTAGAGCGACAGCTCTGAGGCAGTTGGACCTGGATGTTGCACATTAGGTCACTTTTAATAAAAGGGATTGTGTCTGATAAAAATTAAGAAAACACAAAGTCTTACTGTGGGAAGTCAGTATCCTAACACAGTAATGTTTCTATGAGATTCATTTTCATGTCTCCCATGAACTTATTTATGTTTATTGCAACTTGTTATTTTCATAGTTTTAACTTATGTTTCATTGCACCTTCCCAATTATTTCAGAATTCTGCATCAAAAGAAACACTGAAAGTCTATTAGTCAAATATCATTTAAGATTTCTATGAAAGTTATTAATCCCAATTTAATTATGCATTATTGTGAGTCAAAGGGAAAAAGAGATCTCGGTATTTTAAATGAGTAACCCAGCCTTCAAAATGGTCCCAGATCACATGCAATATTTCATCTTGTCTGAGGAACATTTTGTGAAACAATGAGCTACACTGTTGCACTGAGTAACACGTTCTTTTATTATCATGAACACACGTACTTTCATTTTACTCAATCCAACATGCACCATCCTGCTGCCAAAGACATGTGGCTAAATCTGCAACTTTAAAGAATCTATGTGAAGCAACTTTTTAGAAGCTATGTGACTATTTGGGCCTGAATATAGACTTAAGAGCGTTTGGCAGAACGTTTTTAAAAGCTGCATCCCCTGTTGTTTTAGCCATGGGTAATTTCCTATGATCTGTGGGCTGACCCGCTCCATCTACTGATCTAGAGCCCAAAGTAGAGGGGGCTGGGTTGGTACGTCTCTACAAGCTGACTCTTATACTGTACTGAAATAAAAAATTATTATTTTTTATTTTTTAAAAGTAGTGATTGATTGTCAGGATTGAAGGCAAAGCTCAAACGTACAATAATCAACACTAGGGTTTGAATAATAAGAAAGCAGTAATTTAATACATTCACATTGTGGAGAAAATATTTTTGATACACCAGCATGGTATCATAAGTAGAAGTTAGAGTTGTTTTTTTTTTTTAGATTAATATGGATCAATATGCATAAGCCTGCCTAAAATGTTGCGGGTGTGTGCACGCGTGCAACCTGAAACTGGCTGCATGTATTTTCTACAATCCAGAGCAGTGACATCAGGTCTGACAATATGATTTTATGCTGTTAAACCACGTCCACTCATAAGCAAAAATTCTGTTAATGGGATTTTTAAGTTGGAATCCGATGTGTCAGACTATCCGTTCCAAGTTCCATATTGTTGGCCTATAAAATGTTTCAAATAGAAAACTGTTATTTTTATTATAATTCAATGCTTTTAAAGAGCAATATTTATGAAAATAGTTCAATTAAACACTGTCTTTCATAACTGACACTGCCTTTCATAACTGTTGTATATGCCATTTGCTCTGGTAAATGATGGAGAGCTAAAAGAAAGAGAAGAAGATGTCCACTGCATAGACTTTGATTTACAGAGCGTTCCCTCTCTATGAAACGGAGATCTCTAACTGGAATGTCCCTTGGAACGTTGCCTCTAGATAACAATGATTTGATGTCTGCTGGAACCACGAGAGAGACGGGACCCGGCAGACTGGCCAAGCCCTGCAGTCATCCTCAGTTAACAAAACCAGACCAGTGTCAATACAGTAATTCATCAGACATGTCCAAGCTCTGTGGCTCCCGTCTGGGAGATCTTGGCGAAACTGCTGCGCTGCGATGACGACCAGCAAAAAGACCCGTGCGATTCCAATCGGCGACACAGTGGCGCTGGTTGCTATTTGTCAGTCTAACACTGCCTGATGACACGGCAGCTGGTGGAGTGTCATAATACCTCAGCAGCTTTATACAAGTTTATTCACAGAGACAAACGTTCAGCTAAAGGTTTGGAAAAGCCCATCATGTCAGGTAGCCTTTCTACCCCCGGTGCCCATGAGTATACTTAAATCTCATGAACCTGATTGTAAAGCATGTTCCAGAAAAAGATTATCGCTTGCCTGCCACACTACCTGACCTCTAACTGACTCTTTGTTACCTTTGTCATCAGACAGAAAGAACTACTATCAAGTCAAGTTTAACAGGGGCTGGCTAGGACCCTTCCAAGCAGAAATAAAAATGAAGCAGACCTTTATTGTGACACAGCACATCGCTGGCAAGCCAAACTCTGTACTGTAATACCAGTTCGGCTGTTTGGGATATTGCATTTTTAATGTGGAGATTTAATGGTCTGAAAGGCAACACCGTGTTCAATTAATCATCAGTGCGTTTGTCCGAGCAAAGAGCACACAGCCTGTCTGAGACAACGCAGAATACCCAGGATTTGCTGGAGGAAAGTTGCCCTTGATTCCTTTTTTTAATCTTCTAGAAATTATACAACTTTTTTTTTTTTTTTTTAAGAATCTATAATTGTAAGACCTGAAGTGGTATTGAACTCTAGCTCGGTACACATGCAAAAAGGTCTTATTTATTCATTACGTCACAAGCGCAGCTGAAAACTTGATCCTCCAAAGAAAAAGGACAAAACTTGACTTGTTCAAGGTGAGGGAGGGATTTGTGGTTAGAGCCTATAAATATACCTTCTTATGGTCAGGGAACCCTATTCATTGTGGTTAAAAGAGCTACATGGTTAAGGGAAAGAACATGCTCATGGTTAAAGTAAACACTGACTATTCGTAGGAAATGGGAAGCAAACACTTGTCCACCCATCCACCCTAACCTCCCCCTAATGAACGATTGCTAATGGCTCTGAGAACTGTACAAAGTGGTGCATTGAGCCGAATGCTTCGAGACTCTTGCTTAACACGCTAACACCTTGGTGCCCGTCCTGAGCCCTAGATTAAATGGGAGCGTTGAGGCAGGAAGGGCACTCGGCGTTAAAAACTCATGCCAAATCGCCGTGCGAACTGCTCCGCTGTGGCGACTCTTGAAGGGGACGTTAATCTTTGACTCTGATCAGATTTTATGGTAAACCATTCAGTTGGTTGAGACATGCAGTCGCCCATGGCTGGTCAAGCAGCTGCAGTCAGTGACAGGTTAAACAGATGTGTTGTCACATCAAATATCCACCTCTATAGTGTGGGGGATATACAAAGGGTAGGACCCCTGGGTTAATCTGACTTAGGAACTTTTACTTTGCTGGCTTTGTACCTCCTCAAAATAAAGACGAGACATTACATTTTGAACACGTGTGAAAATGACATATGTCCCAGCGTTGCTTTTATATATATATATATGCACGTTGCCTTTTAAGTAACGTCCAGTAGAGGAATCCAGATCCAATTCCTCTGGCCAGTACGGATTCTGATCTGATACCTACGCTGTATTTACCAACGGAAATGTTGATTAAAAATCTAGTGCTGTTCAATTAGCCATGCACCTCTCCACATCCAGTTTATAACTTCAAAATACGACTGCACCAAACAAACACATAAATAGATGGCTGGAGCATTTAAACGTCTGAGTGAGTGATGCTTTGAGCTGTAGGGCTTCCTCCGAGTCAGTCATGGGCTTGCTGGGTGGGAACGCCACACTCTCAGGTTTGGGGTTCAGTTTGGACAGAAATATGCATTTGCACCAGTCAGTACTCGCTCACAATGGGCTGCTAGCTGAATGTGCACCGCTGTTTGCTCGTGACATAAATACAGATGTAATGCAACAGGTCCCAGTGTCGATACGATTGTCCAGATTGGACGGTGACACCTTTAATGTCCAACCATTCCCAGTTTGTAAAATGAAATTGGAAAAAAAAAGGAGTATGATTCAGTCAGTTTGATTGAGTGGAAAAGAGCTAAATGCCTCCAATAGCTGTAGAGATATTTCAAGTGGTGGACCGACCGACTGACCTCCTAGAGCTATGCTCCTAACATGACTAAAAATACCACGTTACATAGTCCTCTAGATATTCATCTCAGGAGAAGTCCTCCTACAGAACAACAAAAAGTATATGACAGTTTCAAAACACTTTCCAATCTACAGTTGGCTGCAAAACTTTGGCTCCTTTTATTTGTTTTATTTTAAAAGTGGAAAAAAAGTAACTTTTGCCTTATATAAATTTTATTTATCCTTAATATTTAATTCACATTTGTCATCAGAAAATATAATTTTTAATTTATCAACTAGGCTGCACTTTTGTAATTTTCCATTATTTTATTAAAACATTTTTTAATGCACATTTCTGGATACATTTTCTTACTTCTGATGATAATAATGTCTCCCTTTACATGTCATTTTAAACAGAGAGAGAAGCAAACTTACCCTTAAACCTAACATAACAGCAACGCACCATCATCTAGAAGACGTGTGCTTGTAATCGTCAGAAATAATAAAAATAATTCAGTGTATTTAAAAAAAAAAAATTTTTAATTATTGTTTTGGTTTCTGATGAAACATTTGAATTAAATATAATAATGTGAATTAAATATCAGTCTCAAAATAAAAGGGATGCAAACTTTTGCACCCAACTGTACTTCATTTGTGGTCAACAATTCAGCTTAGTGCAACATCATAAAAGCCTGCAAAGCAGTGACTGTCTGAAAGTGTAAGTTGTAATTTCTATTTACACCATTCATCAAGTCAAGGCTTCTACAACACTGCAGCATTTTTTTTATTCTTCCTTTGAGTGTGGCTGCCCACAACAGATCAGAAGCCATTTGTGTTCGTTTTAAGCTTTGGAAGCAATGTCCTAACGGTCATTAACAAAGACTCACCAAACGGTTATTCTCAACGTTTAAACTAATGAGTAATACTGCGGATTTTCTGATGAGTACAGGCTCAGATTTCTCCAATTTCTCTGTATTAAAGCCTAAACCGGAGATTTTCTACAAGTAATGTTTTCAGAAAAACTAGTCTAAGACGAGTGATAGTCCAGTCAAGGTGTGCAGCACATTTGTTTCTTCTTAAAAGCTGCTACGAGCTGTCAGAGATCATAGAGGTGATAGATATACATAAGGGAGGTGAACTTTTAAAGACTATATGTATTAAAGGTGCGGGCAGACCCAGGACTCCTTTCATCTGGAAAGGCTGAGATCGTCAGTGTTTATCTTAACAATGTCAGATGAGAATTGACAGGATTATGGCTGGAACAGAGTGCTTCCCTTTTTAAAGGGGGGCTGGGAAATGTTTACGGTGGAACAGTAAGGCCGCTGTTATCACCACCATATCGCAGCTTCATCTAAACTAATGAGCGAAGACGCGGCCTCACTAGAAAAGTAACCCAAGCCCGAGGTTGGTTGAGATATGGCTGTAACATTCCAAAAGTATTTCTCTGGATCAGTGTCCCTACTCACTTCAATACACCACCCACTACTATTGTAGCTGCGACCTCACACACTGTGATTAGGGCGATGATTAGCTACGCAGACACCAAAATTCTGAAAGAACCTTAACATATGCAGGACTTTGGAGAAGAAAGAAAAAAAAAAAAAAAAAAAAAGGGCACATTTGAGTGAAATGATAAGCTGGAGAGTTTTGAGCAACGAGGACTGTGGAGATTGCAGTTGACTCCTAAACATGTGCACTGCTTATGGAATTTAAAGAGACAATGAATGGGCACTAAAATGACACGATCGAGGTGCCGAGGCTCCTCACCTTCTGCGCCATCTTCGAGGGGCCCTTGTTCTTACTTCCTTTGGGGCGGCCTCTCGGTCGCTTGGGGACAGGCTCTCCACTGGGCTCCTGAAAGGGAAAAGTGGAGGGAGAGGGGGTGGGGGGGCATGACACGGGTGTCAAGAACAGGAAACAAAGCTTTGAAACCCCGCATTTGGTCATTGCTTTATGGGTCAAGACCAAAAGAGGAACAAAGGTTGTGTGTGTGTGGCAATGATGTGCACATGTGTGGGCTCATACCATAGAAGGAATGAATGAAACAGACTTTTTGTACAGTCTGCATGTTCAGATTTCACTGTGCACTTTAATTTGCAGTCAGCCTGGTAGCTGCAACTGAGGGCTGCTGGGTTTCTGCAGAAAAGGTTCTCTCAATTATCAAATTGATTGTAAAATTATAGATCGACAGTGTTGACTGCAGCCCGTGGTCTCAATGGACGTGATTGTGGTGTGAAATTTCGCTTGGTATGTGACTCATGAATGAATCATACGCATATTCATACACGCACGTTGAAAAAAAAAAAAAGAGCCTCGCTTTTCCTGGTGGTGATTCATTGGCTTGTCTCCTTACTCATGTTGTCAATTAAAAGTTATCGGCCTGAGCCAAGACTGGAAACAGACGCATTCCTCATTGTTTGTGCGGAAGTATCCCACTATTCAGCTCCCAAAGTGGATCCAAACAGCTGGGGAACAGCGGATTACAGGACACGGTGCTCGATCCCGCAGCCCGTTTAAGCGCGAATAAGTCAAGAACACATTTCTCTGACCCCAATAACTTTCAACAAATCAATCAATAAAAATTCGAGCGCGCCGGTGTCACAATGTAGATTTCCGTCTCAATACCAGGGACAGGACGTCTACCTGCCTGCCTTCACTAAGCAGCAGTGAGCCACAAACTCGGACTTACTTTCTGGGGCTTCCTCGGTCGCCCCGGCCTCCGCTTCTGGGGCTCCGCGGCCCCCGCTGGCTCCTGGCTGCTTGAGCTCTCCGCGGCCTCTTCCCCGCGCCCACTCATGGTTCCCGCTGCGGCAGCTCCTCACTTCCCCCCGCTGGATAGACAGACTTTGAAAGAGGGACGGAGAGAGAGGACAGAGAGGACAGAGAGGGGAGCAGGCGAGGAAGAACGGTTCAACAGGCGCCCTTTTCACTGTCGGTGTCCGCTGGAAAGTCGTCCCCAGGCAGGAGGACTGGAGGTTTCGGAGCAGATGGAAAGTTTGGCTCAGTGAGCGAAAGAAGACAGAATAGCGGGGACATCGGAGTCCGAGACGCCGAGCGACTCCGACTCTAACTCGGTTAGAAGACACCGCGGCACCGGGGCAGGACGTGCAGCAGCGGGAGAGGCGTGACAGGAGAAGTGTGGGCATAATAACCGCATCCGCACTCCCCCCCCCCCCAAAAAAAAAAAAAAACCCAGCTACTCTCAATAAAGATGGGATTAAAAGAAAGAAGAATAAGAGAAGAGAAAGAAGAAAAAGAAAAAAAATCACCTCTCCCGTGGGTGGTTAACACAAAGCGGGGGAGGGGGAGGGGGAGGGGGAGGGGGGGGGGAAGGGCTGGATGCGAGCCAGAGAAAGCAGAGAGGAGACGGAATGCTGGCAGCAGGCCAGCCGTGGCCAGGCCGCATTTATGAATTAAATTCACATTTTCACACGTTTCAGTGGAATCCGGTGCCGCAGTGCAGCCATTCAGAGTTCACCCCTGTGAGACGTGGTGTCAGCACTTTGAGCTGCACAGCTTCATGCAATGGTAGCTTACATCTACTGAACCTGTGTGTAGGTGGACAGTTAAGAATTCGTTTACTTCAAGTTTCAAGATTGAAAAAAAAAGGAAATTGACCTGCCACAGAAATAAGTTTGACTTTGACAATCAATAGAAATTACCTATAGAGACTAGTTAATACAAAATATATATATATATATAAAAGCCCTAATACTTGAAGAAAATTCAAATCTCGTTTAATAATTACAACTTTATTTTATGCATATGTAAAATCAAAAATCACATGTAAACTGTTCTGCTCCCAGCTTCAAATTCCTTTTAGTTAATATTTCTTTAACCTTCACAAAATGGGTTTCTAAGTACCTACAAATGGCTTTTCCTTCGCTCCTCACCTTACATTACATAGACCTTTTCTCCAGCTAGATTTCATCTTGGATTGCAAATCAGCTAAAAAAAAAAAAAAAAAATGTCAGACCGAATACTGGGAAGTGTGTTTGAAACAATGGCCAGGACATGTAGAACATTTCCACTGGATGTAATGGTGAAGCCGTAAAAACTGTGGGGCTTTGAAGTGCTCCATCATGGCCGTTGAGTGAGATCAATTACACAAGAACAACAGACACAAAGAATTGAGTGCCTTACGTGAAAGACCTTTCCCACGATCCTGTAGCCTGCTCTTCACGCTTTCACTGCACAACACTGGCCAAAAAAAAAAAAAAAAAAAAATGACTTCATGCTCATGAAATTCAACAGGACCATCAGCAAGATGCACATTGTGCAAAACGTTTGTTTTTCATATCTGCATCACTTTGTTAAAAAGAAAAACTTAACTTAGTTTGAGCTTGTTCATAGCTGGCATTCACTTCATTCATAAAAGAAAACTGGCCCTTAGACCCCCAAAGAAGGGGTTTCTGTGCAAAACCCTCCCCTTCAGACAGAGTGGCGTCAGCATCAAACCAATACAATCAATGGCTGCACAGATCCATTACCTAAGGGTGGTTTCATGCACACATCTCTGCTGGGCATGCAGCTCTGTATGATCCAGTCAAAGCACAATGAAACTGGGAAAGAAGTGTGTTATTGCACTGAAATGGAAGGATTAATGTGTGCATGCATAACCTGTGTGTGTCTATGTGGTAGAGAGATTTTTTTTTTTTTATTTTTTTTTTTAACAGCAGGGAGACACACAACACTTTGCTTATATTGCTCAAGCCTGTGACCTTTCACCTTGTTTAGCTGAAAAGCCTTTGTAGAGCAAATAGTTACATTAGATTTAACAGTTTTATAGTTAGTGCCAGGAGACCCTTTTAGTGACTACATCATAATTAAGTCATGGTCTTAACTGGAGGCAAAAAAAAAAAAAAAAAAAAAAAGGAAAACTGGAGGCAAATATGGATAATTTTAAACTACATCACATTCCAACTTCACGTTTTTTCACATACTAGCTGCCACTGACATAAAAAAATAAAAAATAAATGTTAGCTATGTCACGGAAATGGCCAATGAAGTTAACTAATGCACTTCAAGAATTAACAAGAGAAATGACCTGAAATTGTTGGACATGAAACGGTGGTAGTGTCGAAAACACCGCACCGTTTTCACTACGTCATAGCTCCAGGTATTTATAGATTTATATACCCTCAGTTTGTCTTTAGTAGACACACTTGGTTTCTTTATCAGGTAGGCGTCAATGTCTGTCCCTTCTGTGCATCCACTGAGTAAGTCGGGAGTGGCCAGCCAGTCTGATCCCGTTGGTTAGTGTTAACTTTTCCATGGAACAATCGTTGTCCCAGAGAATCAGTGACTAAAATTATTCAGATAAACTCATATTATATATATTTTTTTATATTTTTAAAACAGATGGGACTGTTTTCCTTATAATATTATCCTTCTATTATCCTTCCTCATAAGCTGAAAGCATTTCTCTTTCTTCCATTGTAAAAGTTGTAATTTTTTTGTCCGTTTGCATTTTTGAAGCATTAACTGTTTATACAGATGCAGAAATTAAATCTATTTGCAAACATGTCACAGCTCATGACAACATGCAGACCTGGTTGTTTCTTGATTGGGAAAAGAGGTTTTCAGTTATAGGATCAGGTTGCCACGGAAACTGAAAAATTAGCCTGTATAAATAATGACATCTCTACAGTATCAATCAGAAGTTTGGAACATGTCATGCAATGTTATTTATTAATTTCTGAAATTTTACAGTACAAACAAGAGTATGAACAAAGGAAACCGGTTTTAAAGCAGCCACTAAACACATCCTCTCCAGCTCCGTGAGGCAGACACTAGGAATGTTTTTCCAACTGTTCTGAAATGAAGATTCTATCTGAGTTGATATGCAGACATGTGCTGAGCACTTGTTGGACAACTCAGTCCAAACCATCTCAAGTGGATATAGATTGGTGACCGTGGAAGGCAGGTTTTCTGATGTAACACCCCATCATTTTCCCCCGCAATCAACTGTTTTGGGTCACTGTCCTGTTGAATAATAAATGTCGATCATGGAGAAATCTTCAAAACTGACTAAAAAAGTTCTCGCCATAATGTGAATTACTACACTTTTCAGATGGGACTGTTCCATCAACTATCTTTTGACAAGGCCCCTTCTGTTAATAGAAAAAAAAAAAAAACACTCCAGGTGACTATCTCACGAAGAACAGTCATCAAGCTAAACATATAAGAGCTTCTATTTATGAAATGTTTTTTTCTATAAATTGTAAAGCCAAAACTAGAACTATAGAAAAGTAAAGAAAAAAATCACATTATCTAGACATGGATTTTTATAATGACCTAAACTGACTATTTCACTTTACATGACCGTAAGTATGATCATTTTGATTTGTTTTGATTCATTTATTTTTAAATCCAATAATGACATCTTCAAATGTAATGCATGGTTAATATAAATATCCGTCAAAGTCACATTATTTTCACGATACATTTGGTTTGCAAAGTATGTTTTGATGCAATGGGGACTTTTAATAACCTTGAATAAAAGAAACTTCTGTTTCATGAAAACAGATCATATCTAATCATTCAGCATGTTTGATATGAAATTACTCATCAATCGTACAGCTCAGTGTGCCCATGGCTACCAGCAGACTCCTTGTAGATCCATAACACTTATTAAATGCACTAATTCATATTCCATAGCACTTTTGCAATGTTCTTTAGGTCTTTATAAATGCATAGTTTTGGAAAGGGATTGAAAATGGATTAGTTAGGTTTGAGGATCCTTCAGACCAATGAGGGGAACAATGTGCCACATGCAGACTGCACCTTCTTTTTACCCCCACGATCTTAATAATTTCTTGCTTTCATTTATTTAGCTGTTCTTAAATAACGAGAAGATTTAAAGATCTCTGGGTTTGAACATATTTTGGATCCCGTGGTAAAGAAAATGTGGTAATCTTGGTTTAATGTGGTGTGTTTGTTGCTCATTTGGGGAAAAAAAAAAAGTATTAAAGGCCATAAGAACTGACTAATAGCTGACAATCAAGGAGCTTATGGACTTGTTCTGTAGAAAATGTACCAGGAGAATAGAAATAGCTTTTAACTTCTTTCAAGTTTGCAGGGGGGTGGCGGAGAAAGGCTTTTAATAAACCACTGATGCTGTGCCACATGAGTAAAAGTGCCAATTCGTTATTTGCAGACACTACTAAAACCCACAAATTACAACTGTTACACTCTATAATACAAAATGGAACTTGAATAAAAGCCAGATGTTCAAATGTCCTATAAACTGGTTCTTTGTGGTGGAGTGGGTAGTACCGCTGCCTCACAGGAAGAAAGTGGTTCAAATCCACTAGTGTGCTGTGGCTTTTCTGTGTGGCATCTGCATGTTTTCCTTGTGCTTGCATGGGTTTCCAGGATCAATAAGAAAATGTGGAAATTGATGAAATTGATTAAAAGAACAGGTAAGTGTGTGGTCACACTAATAAAAAGAATATACTAATAAGATGTGACATACAGTAATGCGAAGGAACTTGCCACGAAGAGAGCGTGAAACCATAAGATCCAAACAAATAGTCTGTACGGATTAAAGACATTCATAGGTTGCAATAGAAGAATGGATGACATGCTACATAACTGAGAAAGGAGGCCAAGAAAAGGTGCTTAGAGGAAAACTGGAAGATGGAACAAAGAGACTTAAGGAGGCTTAGTCAAGTGTAGGAGGATAGGAGAACAGACTATGTTAGCTACCTTAAGAAAATAAAAGTTAATGGGATCGGTGGGTAGAATTAGAAAACATATTGCTGGATGAGATTAGAGCAAAGAGGATGAGGAGGAATTGGCAACCGGAAGCTGGAAGTAATACAATGAGTAATAGTGGAGACATCTCACATAGAACTAAATATTATTATTAGTTAAAAAATAGTCTGAGGTAATGTTGTTGCTAGCAACACCAGCTACCCCTCACACCAGCACTATGTCATTGTTTTGATCCGGACAGCAGAGATTCTTCTCCACCCAGCAGTGCAGTCTCAGTGTTTTCGGTCACAAAGTGGTGGGTTACTTCCTTTTAGGAAAGAGAGAGGAAGTTCATAGCACAATCCCCCAAAAAAAAAAAAAAAAAGATACAAAATAAATAAATAAATCTAATAAAGGCATATGCATTCAGTGGAGCTCCAGTGAATTTGTAGTGGAATCCAGCCACCACACCCACTGAGGTCAGAGGTCACATTGCAGCACAGAGGTCTCTCTCCCAAGGGCTGTTTGGTAGCACCCTAAAGAGATTACTGCTAAAAGAAAAAATTTGCAGAACTCTTGTCAGGTTTCAGAGGTGCTTCCGACACGGTTCAAATCAAAACCAGAGATTTTTCTAAAACACTTTTGCTGTTAGATTCATGACCCGGTGTTCACATGTGCAAACAGCTCTCATTTTATCAGTTAGAAACACATCCTGTTAAATTGGCACTGGACTTGTTCCTGGTTTTCTTCTTTTGTTTATGGTATAATAGCCAGTCATCTCTAATAAGCTGCTCTATTTAGAAGCATCATTTCTGGCAGGGTGAAGGCTCCATCTGCTGGTCTCCAGGTTCTTCCTCTACACACAAAGAGGATTTTTATTTCATGATTTATCAGTAAATCATGAGAGTGTGTTTGTTTGTTTGTTTGTTTTATACTTTAATACAGTATATTTGCTAGTTTTTTCTTTTTGTTGCTATTATGTTTAATTTCTTATAATCCTCTGTATATACATTAGTATAAGTACAAGCCACAAGTTGAGTTGCAGAAGCCCCCCTAATGCCTCCAAAACAGCTCTGATCCATCAATGCATGGAATCCAGTGGTTGTGTCTGGTGTCTAGTACCACGTTTGCGTTAAGCTGCAAGGTGTCTCCATCGTTCAGGTTCCCATAGTACATCCTAATGCAATTTCTTCCCCAGGAAATTTGCAATTTCTTCTCCAAAAAAATGCAAAAGAAAATGAGACACATGTCAGACTAGGCCTTCGTGCTCCATGGTTCAGTTCTGGTGCCCTCACAACCACTGTAGGTGTATTCGGCCGTGGAGAGTCCGAGCAACAATGCAATGGGTTTTCGAACAGCTGTCAGTCATGGTAAGCAATGAATTATTCATCGATTTGTGCTACAGTAGTTCTAGTGTGGAATCAGACCTGACAGGCTACCCTTCACTCGTCACTCATGCTGGTTGTCCATCCTTGGACCACTGCCACTGCCCACTAAGAACACCCCACCCCCACACTCTTAGAAACAAAAATTCAAGAGTGTGAGGCACCATAACACATATGTCATTTTAGGAGCTTGAGAATGAAACTTAAAGAAAATTCCTTTCTGCTCTTTCTTGCACTTGCATTTTATGAAATGTATGAATTTTTTGCTGCCTTGTACCTCACTTGTGAGTTGTTTTGGATAAAAGCATCTGCTAAATGACAAAATGTAAAAAGTTTAGGAACCCCGGCACTATAATGTTAATAAAATTGCCTTGGCTTACATACTAAAAAACAATATTTAATAAATACCTGTATGACTTTGGTTAGTGAACTTCAGCCAATCATATACATTCAAGTACACAAGCCAGGTTAAAAGTGTGTAATAAGAGAAGTATCACTCTATTGTTTACAGATGGTATTTTAAAGGGACTGTAGTCATGATAGTTTTCAAAGTAAAAACCCTCTCAAAAATCTCAGCAATCACTCTGTAGACACAAAGAACAGTGAAGATGTATACATAAAAAGAGCAAACAGACATATTAGCGTAATATTATATCCCGTTGAATATGGATTCAACCATAGTGACCAGATTCTCTGTTTCATATGTCACAATCTCAGAAGAACAGCTGCAATTACTTGACTCCCTGATTTGATTTGGTAAAACCCAACATCCAGAAAGCTCTTTAGGCCTCTTGGTCTAAACCACCCCAGATGCTCTGTCCAGGGTGTACGCCGCCTCTCACCCAATGACAGCTGGGATAGGCTCCAAGCCCCCGCAACAGCAAGCGGTGTCAGATGAAGGGGTGGATACAGCCAGTGAATGAACTGAGGTATAGAGAGTGGGAAATGCTCTTATTTTGACAGGGTCCAGGTTAGCCCAGCATGCCATAAACCACAGACTTGTGAGTTTTTCCTAGAAGGTCTTTCCAGAGTGGCAGAGATGTTCCCATCAAATGAAAGGTTCTCTCTCTGTGTGTGTGTCCCACACCAGCTCGCACAGTTTATCATAAACCAGCGTTCTTGGGGTCACACAGACACTTTGTTTAGGCTTCAGAGACGTCTGCTCTATTCTTAAGTTAAGCCTCAGTCAGTCACTGAGCAGCACATGGAGGTCGTCTACACATGGCTACACATTCCTGACCACCCCCAAAATTGGTTCTAGCCTGCTCTGGTCACCTGACAGAGAAAAATACACCTCCATGTACAGAAACAAGACCCTCCTGGAAGAATTAACACGTTTATTTTCGCAGGCAAAGTGATGGATTTGCTCCTATTTTCCTTTTGCCACTGAAAATGTTGCTGTGAGGGGTCATTTTTGTGTTATTAAGTGTTAATACACTCAATGCGTGTGTGTTCCGCATATTAAATTTGGCGTGAGTTTATGCCGGATGCTCTTCCTGCCGCAACCCTCCCATTTTATCCAGGCTCAGGACCAGCACCAAGGTGGCTGGGTGTGGTCAAACCTGGTAGGTCACTCTCTGACTTAGGCATCTCTGGATCAGCTCTAGACTGGCTTCGTTCTTACCTAACGGGACGAACCTTCAAGGTATCCTGGCGGGGGCATCTTTCTCACTCTCATAGCCTCTCTACCGGTGTGCCGCAGGGCTCAGTTCTTGGTCCTCTTCTTTTTTCTATCTATACTGCATCCCTGGGTGCCATCATTCACTCACATGGTCTTTCCTATCACTGCTACGCTGCTGACACAAAGATCTTCCTGTCCTTTCCACCGGACGACTCCACTGTTTCATCGCGCATTGGGATTGACACTGACATAGTCAAGCCAGAATTCTGTCTGTCTGTTATCAGTGTTTTCTTTTTTTTTTTTTGTTAGCAGTCGTAGGAAGGAGGCAGAGGAAGCTGTGGTTACACACAGTAGTAACAAAAACAGAAGAAGCAGGAGTTCTGTGGATGTAGTAATATGTGTAGTAATATTGGTACACATATGTATTAATTGTAGCTAATGACGAGTGAGAAATAATCAGCGTCTGCTAGAATCTCCATTTCCATCAATCATTCAATCAATCAATCAATCAAAACTTTATTTACAGCCCCCTCCAAATGTATGGGAACAGTCAGGCTGATTCCTTTATTTTTGCTGTACACTGAAAACATTTGGGTTTGACACAAAAAGATGAATATGAGACAAGAGACCAACATTTCAGCTTTTATTTCCAGGTATTTACATGTGAATTTGATACACAACTTAGAAGAGAGAAGCGTTTGTTTAAACCCGCCACTTTTTCGTGTGAGCAAAGGTATTGGAACAAATAGGCTTAAAATAGATTAAAGCGAATAAGACCCTGACGAACTCCTTTTTTGTTTTGGCAGTGAGTTTTGGGTCATTATCTCGCTGCATGAAAAAGGATCTCAGTTTGGTTGCGTCTTTCTTTAAATTTTCAGACAAAATGTTTCTGTAGACTTCTGAGTCTGAAAATTAAAAGCTGAAACGTTGATGTCTTGTCTCATATTTATCTTTTGATGTCAGACCCAAATGTTTTCAGTCCGCTAAAATGAAGAAATTGGCCTCACTGTTCCAATACCTAGAGATAACGTCCTATTACCTATTACACTAGTCCTGTCTAATCGGGGTTTAGGTCTCAGTACTGATTAACCAGCTTGAGGGGGCTGAGCAATCAGTCAGACTCATTAAAGACAATCGCTATGTTTATTTCTGGGTCGGAGCGGAGTTGAAGGCATGCTGACAGGGCTCAGCAGGGCTCCTTTGTTTGCCTGTGGGTTTCCTCAGGCCACAGAGTCATGGAGCCACCACACGGTAACATCCGACATGATGCTCTAACACAAAACGCCTACCGAACTCATCCGGAAATAGATCATTCAACTCCTTCGTGTTTGAAAGACCTCAGGAGGCGAGACGTAGTAAATATTAGGACTTGATATGCTCCAGCTGCCCCCACCATCATCTACTCAACCACCACCCATTTCGGCCAACATCTCAGCAGTCTAAACACTCCCCACTTGTAAATATTCCTTTATCCCGAACATAAACTCTCTCACTGCTGAGGCTTCAACACCAAGTTTTCCCACAGTCCGAGTGAACCGATGTGACATTCTTGCATGGCAGCCACGTCCACACCTCCAAACTCTGTTGTCCTTCAGTATTTAGAGAAGCACGTTAAAGGTCTGAAAGTCTCTAGTCAATAATCCAATCTTCTTTTCCTTTCGGCTGTTCCCTTTCAGCGAATCATGTGCCTCCATCTAACCCTGTCCTCTGCATCCTCTTCACTCACACCAACTAACTTCATGTCCTCTCTCACTACTAGTCAATAATCCAATAATAATGCCAAAATGTAGGTGAGGACAATCAGAAACTTTTACTGTCTGCTTAGGCAAAACTCACACCGAAGATGCTCAGAAAAGGAGAATATGAAGAGCAACTTTTACTCTTAATTTCCCTTGATTGGATGACTAAGAGTTATATTGTACAGTAGATCAATGGCTTTTGGCTTTGTCCCGTCAATGTCGCCACAGCGAAACGTGTTCCGCACGTTGATTTGGCATGAGATTTGTTTGCTCTTCCTGCTGCAACCGTCCCATTATCCGGGCTTGTGACCGGCGCCAAGGTAGCCCTTCATGGCTGGGTAAGGCCACACCTGTTGGGGTGGGATTCTATCCTGGGGCCTTCTGCATCCCAACCCGAAGCTCTACCCATTGAGCCACCAGGCCCCCTAAAGAGTTATACTGTACAGTAAAACCTTATAATTGTTTGCATAAATAGAAGTTCCCAGATGTTAAACCTTGGAAATAGGACTTAATGTATCAACCATTAAAATCTAAATTGACGTGGTACCAACAAATCAAGCTTGTCTTGCTTCATCAATCATTATTCAGTCCTGAACAATTCCATTGTTATTATATTAATAATAGCACTTATTAGGTTTCTGGAGCAAGATATGCTGCCATCCACACATCTTCAGGGAGGGTTTTGTTTGAACATGGCTGAGTGATAAAAGAGTCCAGGTGCTAAACTGAGCTGCCAGGAGCAAATATAAAGTGGAGGAGCTGAAAACTTATATCCAACACGAATGGGGGGGAAAAAAATTGCTTTTAAAATTAAAACAGTTAGTCTCCACAATCCCCGAATGCTTACAGGGTGTCGTGCATCAAAAATCATAACTATAATTATATGCTGATCATTGAGTTTTTTAAAAAATATTATTTTACAGTGTGTACAACTCTCTGGAAACAGGGTTCATAATGCATGTATCTGTTTTACTTGACCAAGCACTTATCTTCTCCAGGAATTAGATAACATGTGCTGGACAAACATTGACATTTCATGCATGAATGGGAACCCGTTAACAGGATGCAGGCCAACAAATAAAGATTGTTGGGGGGCTGCACTTATCTGTACGTAGTTGGGGGCCACATTTAACCTTGTGGTCAATCAGCAATCACTTTAGGCTGCATTCCACAACAGAGATTCTTTGGTTCGCTCCATCCAGTCGGTCTGACTTTATTTAACAAGAGCAAACACACCTTACAAAGTGGTTGAGCAATTGTTTAAAGGATTTGACATAATATATAGTTGAACTAAATGTTGTGTTATGAGAATATTCATAAAAAAACACTTTTCTCTCAGTGAGTAATGTGATTTAGCCCAAGTTTAGTGTGTACCACTGTATAACTGTAAGAAGTTGAAAGAAAGTGGGTTTGTTTAAAAGCTGAACAAATTATTGTCTAGTAGAAATAACACTCTATTAACAATAGATCAAAAAAAAAAAAACTCAATAAAAAAATAGGCTTGTTACTACACTTATAAACACTGTCATCAGGTAAAGTGGTACTGCATGAACTAAAATAGAAAAATGTGTTGTCTGATAACATTTTGTGTCAACATATTCACAACTAGCTTTATTTAAATTATTTGAATTAAGTCCCACATTATATTCATAGCAATTTAGTTGTATATAACATCATTTTTAAGACAAAGGGTTGCGCACAGGATATTATCACCTTTTCTACCACGCTATTCTTTAGTTCTACAGAGCTTTTTAGCCTCTATTAGATTAATTGTTTCGGTTTTACAGCCAGTATAACTAATACTTAAAAGATTAATCCTCTTAATTAACCCTCCTAATAATATTATTATTATTGTTTTAATAATAATAACAACAATAATGATAAATAATAATGTATATGATTATGAGTTAAATGTATCCAGCCCTGACTTGAAATTTCCATTAACCAAACAAGACTATGTGTGATTTGCACTTTGGGCCAGAAATTGGCCAGATGGGGCTTCAAGAAAGTGGGGAAATCGAAGAAAAACACAGAATAAACCTAAAGGTAAATGTTTGATTCGCTTTCTAAAGCATTACCTTATTATTATGTGTCCATACACACACACACACACACAAAACATTAATGGACAAAAGCTGAGAAAAGGGAGTGCTACTACGCAAGTAAACGCAGTGAGAGAGGTTACAGTTTACACAGAGAATGTAGAACCTACGCATAATTGTAGATCAACCATCTAGGATGCATCCAAACAACTAGTAGCTCAGTGTTACAGTATCCGAAAAAAAGCAACTGCTATCAGAACTAGAGTTCGACAAGGTACAACATAAATGCTACTGCAAGATGGAGCCAGGCGATGGGACGGAGGGAGCTATCATCACCATCACCAGGTCTTGAAATGCAGAAGCAGCTGACCAGAGATTGAAAATCATGACTAAGATGAACACCTGAAACCTCTGTGGCTGATTACCAAGACTTAATGAAGCACCTTCTGAAAGTCTACTAGAAGATGTGAATGCAGCACTAGTAACAATCCCTACTATGATCATCACTGAGACCAGCATGATGATTGACACCTGTCCATGCCTGACCCTCAAGCTCCCAGGCCTCTAGTTAAAAATGAAATTTTTAAGGAAAAAGACCACCCCATATATATATATATATATATATATATATATATATATATATATATATATATATATATATATATATATATATATATATATATATATATATATATAAAACAGGTTTGAGGATTGGTTAAATGGCAAATGGTTAAATGGTTTTCCCTTACATTTATAATTTACTTTGCATATAAAATGTTTCAATTAGATTGCAAATATCTCAATATGAATAAAGAGGAATATACCAAAAATGAGCTAGAAATAAAAGAAAAACAGGTAAAAGGCAAAAATTAAAAGGTGTTAAAATATTCTGTATTCTGTCATGTGATCAATACATGTACATAGGTACCATATATTCAAAACATCATCTTCAAAATTCTGTATTCTTTTAACATTAAGTGTATTCAAATCATTTCTACCATTGAACATTTACTTAATATCCCTAATTCACGAAGGGGTACTTGAAAGTATAAACACCAGAGGGCAGTCAAGACACTCTGCACCAAAGAGCTAAAGGTCATCAAGCAAAGCTCGGCTGGGAATAAACACAAAGAGACCTGTGGGCTGAAAGCTCCAGAGAAACTAGATAAGCAAACCTTGAGTTCAGATAATTTTGTTGCATATACCTTTTTACAGTTTTCAATTAAAAAGAAAAAAAAAAAGTTCTAAAGTGTTTCTAAAGATTTTATTTATTCATTAACTGTTTTAATACAAGCAAAGCCCTAAAGAAGAAAACAATACAGACAGTGACCTAAACGTCACAGTCACTGACAGTGTCACTGACAGTAACACTGGCATAGGAGACATCATTAAATCAACTCTAGGTATCAAACATCACTTCAAAAATAGACTCTAATAAGATATATTAGGTAAGAATTTGAAAAGCACACACATAAACATCTGTGTATTAACACAAACTTTAGTAACAACACTGCACTGCATTCATTTTAATTCAGCACACAGGAAATTAAAGGGCGTTAAGAGAAAACCCGGGTCTTTGTACACACAGTTCTTGAATTTCTTTTTCCCCACTGTTAAAGTCATGATGATGTTTCATTGATTCAATCTGCTAAAGACAGTTTGCAGATTGTAGCCACACCAACATTACTGAGGCAAAAAGTAAAAAGTAAACACTGTATTTCCTGTGGCTACACCACCGTTCTCCACAAATCTCCAAAAATACCGTTTTTATGACCAATAATGATAGTATTTAAAATTCAATTCATTAATTTACTGAATATTTACTTGTGTGTCTTGCTGCTTTTAACGTGGCTACAAAATGGCTGTTTTGGAAACATGCACTCTGACAGATTTTACAGTACTTTACAGATGATCTGGTCTGAGACCTGATCACCTTTCTTCCTTTCACAATACACATAATCTCCTGCTTTATGCTTTACACTGTGAATCAAAACTCAGAAATCATATTTGAAGAACAGTCAACTCCATAAGTAATTGAACATGGTCACATTTTTATCATTTTGGCCTAATCATGTCTTTGAAGGGTCTAATTGTGGTCCCCAATCTTATTTCTTAAGGGACCTCTTTTCTATCATCATGTAAGCTAATGACCCCTGATTGACATATTTTATGGATTTCATATTATAATTAGTGCAGAACAGCTGATAAACTGTACAATTAACCAGCATAGTAAACACACTAACTGCAGGGTTTTTTGTAGAACAAGTGATTTGGATGAATTCTAGTAGATTATCAAAGATTTTTTTCCTGATTGTTTTAAGCAGCTCTCTCTGTATTATAGATTTCTTTACCATCATTCATAATTAGTAAGCCTCTATTTTAATAAATGCAGGATTTGTCTCACTGATGCTTGGCTACTGGTCTTTTAGCTGCATACCTTTTGAATGTAGAGCTGTTAAGCAGCGTGAAGTCTCTACTAGACAGTGTGTGTTCAGGTCCTCATTATGCTCCTGTCCTTTTATTTACATCTTAAATAATCGAAACTTTTAAAACAACACAAAACAAATAACTGTTACCAAAAGCACCAGGACAATATCTCAAGAGTGTAAGGAGTGTATTATATGCTCAGACTCAGCTACACGCTTTAAAACTCATCAGACTGTGTCTTGTAGTGCAAAGAAATAATAGCCTGAAGCATCCTACTAAAGCAATCGACTGACAAAGTCAGTCGCTATAGACTTGGCGCTGCATTTAACTTCCTTAAAGCAAACCATCCCAAAAAAAATCGGAAGAACACCGACACTAATGGCCTGACAATGCATCACAGGGAAGAATCCCAGGATATCATCATGTCTTCAGTGACCTCTGATTTCAGTCTCTGACTAATACAAATGATTTGGAGCAAAATATTACAAATGACCAATAATAGTCCTTTCCAATTCCCAATTCCTTGACACTTCATACATTATGTTGGACAGAACCCACACAATAAAGCTGAAAGCACATGTAAAGTGTTTTGATCATTTGATTTCTAAAATTAGATAAATTGTGTCACAGTTCAAAAACGTATGGAGCTGACTGTATATCAAGTGCGGGACTCGCATTACACAGGCACTGTCTTCAGGTTGCCTTGGGTCCCCGGTCTGCCTTTTACAGCTCTGTCTTCTCATTGCTTACCGAGCTGCTGGCAGCTTCATCCCCGGTCGTGGACTTGGAGGCTGCGTCTTTGGGCTGGAAGGCCAGTGAGGCTGAGTTGATGCAGTAGCGTTTTCCTGTGGGTCTTGGTCCATCATCAAACAGGTGTCCGAGATGACCTCCACACTGAGGAAAGATTAATAATTAGCTTTATGGCTTTTTAATAAAGGGTTTGAAACGTTTTACATTTCCAAAATTTTGGACCCCAATTGTGGTGTGCATTTAGACACAGTATCAACTCTTAGTTCCATTTGTCTCTGAAACATTCATCAGCATTCAATTTTACTCTCACGATCACGGTCATAACAAAGTGAACAACAGATGCTGTTAAGCTGTAGTCTAGTCTTTATAATGTACCTGGCTGCAAGTGGTCTCAACTCTGTGCATCCCATAGGAGAAGTCATCTGACAAAGTAACAGACTCCTCCTTTAAAAGTTCAAAGAAGGACGGCCAACCTAAACACACAATGCTATCATGTTAGAAACACATTAGCACCCAGAAGTAATGGGGGACAGTAATAATAATAATAATAATAATAATAATAATAATAATACTAATTTGATGTGGGCTGATGTTAGCTTTGAACAAAACATTTAAAGCAGTTTAGAAATGTGAAATATATACACTGTGATTACATCTATGTTCACAGTCAGGACTGGAGACAACACATCAATACACCACTACAAGGACAGACTGGAATAGATGCTACAATGATACCTTCTCAGGGTAAAGTTAAAATAAAGACCTGTAAGTATTACCTTTGTTTAACTCACCTGATCCTGAGTCAAATTTAGAATTAGAGCTATAAAAGAAAGCAGAAACGTTATTTGGAAAGATTTTGGTAGTGGCTGTTTATCTTGACAAAAGACCAGAACCATAAAGTTATGTAGCCACAATTTACACCATCTTTAGGTTTACATCTAACTGGATGTTACAGCTCAAGTCTGTACGTCTATTTTGTCAGCTTGTCAACACAAAGAATAAACAGCTTTTTACCTGAAGAGCTGGGCCCCACAGACAACACAGGTGTAGGTCCCCTCTTCATTGTGATGCGTGAACTCACCGGTGAATGCACTGTGGAAAAAGCATGTGTTGTTCAGATGGACAAATGAGAAGCTGTTGTGGTGCAAACATCGGGGCTTCCACTCTTTTCAAAAAATGAAATCCCAGGTCTTAGTAAAGGACATAAGGCTTGCATGGGAGGTTTGGGGTCAGGCCCAAAGATGATCAAATTCTTCCACGTGGAAGTCTCTTTTAAAACACATAAGCAAATGTTTTAGGTGCTTGAAAGCCTTTGAATCCTATTGTATCCTATCCTAACTATATTAATAAACAGCCACCTTATTAGTTTCACCCATTTAAGTGCTTGTTAAAGCAAATATCTAATCAGCCAATCACATGGCAGGAACTTCATGTATTTAGGCATGCAGACATGGTCAAGACAATCTGCTGACGTTGATGCCAAACATCAAAACTGGGAAGAAAGTCGATTCATTCAAGTGTGGCATTATCATTGGTCCCAGACAGGCTGGGCTGATTGTTTCAGCAAAATGCTGAGCTACAGGGATTTTCATGCACAACCATCTGAAGGGTTTATAGAAAGTAGCCTATAAAGAAAATATCCAGTAAGCGGGAATATTCTCTGGGCAACAGTGCCTTGCTGATGTGAGAGGAGAATGGCCAGACTGCTTTGAGCTGATAGAAAGACAACAGTAACTCAAATAACCACTCGTTACTACATCTTTGAACACACAATATGTTGAACCTTGAAGCAGATACTACAGCCACAGGAGACAACACTCAGTGCCCCCTCCTGTCAGCTCAAAACAGGAAACTGAGGTTACAATAAAAACAAACAGAAGATGAGAGAAGCTTGTTTTGATGAATCTCGATTTCTGCTGCTGCCATAAACAACATTAAAGACAGGATCCATCTTGTCTTGTATCAATGGATCCGGCAGCTGCTGGTGGTGTAATAGTGTGGGGGATAGATTAGCACAAACTATAATTTAAATGCTACAGCCTGCAAAGCCAGCCAGTGGTGGCTCGGACCCACTGTAATGTGCTCTGTTGCACTTGTAGTTACAGTGTGAACCAAGTTTTACAATTTTCTATCTGCTTCAGTGTTGTGGGTGCTACGGCCGTTGTCATGGCTACGATAGGGATACGGCAGCATGTGAAATATTTATACAGTAAGAGGTGTTAAAAGAGCACTAAATAACAGTATACTAAATAATGGGATACAAGCTCTTAAGACCAATATAGTCCCAAGAGTTACTGCAATAGTACTTAGATGTATACTACTTGTGCTCTGACATTAGTGTACTTATTAAATGAAGTATACTTGGAAATCCTTAAACATTACTCAAGTTTACATAAATCAACTTTCTAATATAAAGGGTAAAGCGCAACCCTTTTTCTAGTCCGGCATTTTCAAACCCACTGAAAAGCTCGTATTTCTGTTTTGAGGGGTGAGGACTGAGGACACTCACTCACTGTGTTATACTGTATAAGGCCATGAATTTGCAATGATGGGACCACAAGAATTTTATTTCATTATATATTCAATCTGCTGTGAGTTTTGTGTGACCTTGCAATGTAAAGCATAAAAACATTGCAACAAAGCTGTCCCGAAATTAGCCATCGCAGGCCACAACAATCACAAAAATGTCAGTGAAATCCTGGTGGGACTGACTACTGACTCTCTTCATAGGAAAGGACTTGACATCTGCCAACAAAGTTGCTTAGCTAATAGTTTAAATGTCATCCAATTCTGATGACATACTGCATATTTTTCAAAATGCAAGTGAGGGAGAGGCAGTTCAGGGATTTGGGATGTAGCCACTGGTTCGTCCTACCTCTCAGTTCCTCTCTGCTGTGTGATGTGGTACTGCATGGGTGTGAGGCGTTTTCTCAACTCCTCCTCAGAGAATTTCACTGGCCATGTCTTTTTAGTCCTACATGCTCCTGAGGGGTAAGGACAAAAGAAAATAAATTTACAGGTCTACCAAGAAAAAAAAAAAAAAAAAGCTGCATGTCACCGTTACACTATCCCTCATGTCCACAGGAACATCTGTCTTGACATGATGCTGAGACACAAAATAATCCATAAAAGAAAACCTAAAGTAGTTTAATGGTTAAAACTCAACAGTGCTTTCATTAAAATTATCAACAGTGCTTTCATTAAAATTAAGATGGTGACACTAGCATGTTTACAATTAAACTGATCATTTTAATGAATGGGTGTCCCAAATTAACATGTAGTATAGCCATGTGCATATGAGCATCAGGGACAAACTGAATAGTGGTAGGTTGTTTAAACATCCACGTTATGATAAGTAGATATTAAAACATTCCCAAAACTCCATTATTGATTTCTAAGCTCTTTGCTCTGAGACTTTGTCTACTCTATGGGAGAAATCATCACTGCTTTGTCATGCAGACATTTGTTGTGCAAGGATTACTGACTAAAAATGCAAATTGGGTTTTCATCCAAGCACATAACGGAGCTATAACTTAAAATGATAAATGATATAAAATAACCCTTAAACATTAGGTGTACAATTATTCAACAAAACCACTCAGTGCAAGCTGCTAGGAAGCCAAGCAGTGAATCCTTTGACTGTTGTTAGCGGTTCACAATTCAGCCATTTAACAGGAGCATGTGAGTGGAGCTACAAACCCAGCCGATTTCTGCACCACTAGTAAAACTAATGCTTGTTCATCTACATCAAGCCGGCTGTAACGTAAAACACATCCACACCAGGTGCTTCAGCTCATTGTTGGAATTACCTCTGTCCACATTAAAAAGTCAAAGACTCCTGCTACTATACATGCATAGACAAGAAAGTGAAGTAGAGCTGTACTGTTGAGGTTTACAAGCGTTTAACCAAAACCAAAAAAAGTTAGGACAATCAATACAGTTATGGTTCTGAACTATTTTCATAGAGGTGCTGACATTTGGGTGACTTGCAAAAAACGCCTAACCAATAATTCTGTGCTGTGTGTGGGTGGCGCTAGATTTGACCTAGGTTGGGGGGCAGTAGCCCCCTTGGCCAGCTACTAGTACTGCACCTGACTATGTGAAATTAAAAGAAAAAAATATTTGCAAAACATTTAAAATTTACTTTTTTTTTTTTTTTAAATGTGTTAATATTTTAAATTAGATGTCAGCTTGTTGGCAGAGGGGCCTGTTTGCGGCCTGTCCTTTTAACACCATGCTGTGTTTGGAAAGTGAAGAGGACATTAATTTTTTAAACCCCCTTTCTGGCTTGATGTAAAATGTATGTATTTCTCCGTTTTGGAAAAGCTGGAAATCCACATGCACAAGTGAATGGAGGGGAGGAAAACTGTTATTCTGGAGAGGGTGGGGGAAAAAAGGAAAAGATGCATTAATGGTTTTAGCCATCTTAAAAAAAGTGCATGGGTGAAGAACAAGTGTAGAAGAATGTGTAATAATGTAAAAAAAAAAAAAAAAAAGTTTAAGAAACCTTTGAGAATGTTCTATGTTTGTAGAGTTTAGGGATCTAAAGTTGGCATTTTAGTTATTTAGATACATCTGATTTAAACCTTGTGATGATGCCAGTATGTAATTTCAATATAGATACTACAATAAAGCTATATTTGGACAGCAGAAAAAAACAAACATGATTGCAAATTAATGTTGTACTGTATGTGTCTAGGGAACCACAGGCAAATGTTTTAGCCACAATAACACCACAGATGATATCTTGGGTCTCCCTTACTAGACTAATGTTAGAGATGTGGTAATAAAAAAAAATTGATTTCATCAAAACATAGCAAGGATGCAAGGCAACCGAACTGCTTCAATACAACTGGATCTTATATTTGTCCAATCTTGCTAATTTATATCAAAGTATAGAACACTGTGCAAAATTAGCATAATAATAATAATAATCATCATCATCAATTTTGTTGATTGAGGATAAGTTAAGAACATGCACCTGATTTTGCGACATTTTACTAACATTTTTTTGATGAACGTTTTGAATGCAGCTATAATAGAGACTTTGATGGAGAATGTAGTTTTACAATATGCAGACACGATAAGAGATTTTCCATACTGCAGAGAAATTAATACAGAATTCTATGAAATCCTGCATCATAAAATCAAGTATCCAAGTATGTAAAAACACAAAAGTATTGTGATTGTGTCAGTGATTTATGAAAGCCCCTAATTTTACATGCCACACTGAAAACAAATCATCAGGATTCCTTCTCAAAGTAGAGACTAGACCATTGACTGGGCCATATTTTAGCAATCCTGCGTTGCTTTATAAAAAAAAAAAAAAAATAACTGGGCATGTCTATGATGCTCTCTGCTGGACTCGAAAATGCAATACATCTTTGTTTTCTGGGTTGCCCTTTGACTTTAACATGGCATGGGATTTATCGACTTTAATGTGGCATGGAAAATTCCTTCAGTAATAAAAAAGAAAATGCTACAGCACCCACATTCACCAGTATCTGGATTGTCCAGATACAGCTGTACTTATGATCATAAAAAAAATAAACATAAAATCACATTCACTGCAATTCAGGGATGTCTAAATGTGACTTAAAAACCGATTGGCTGCAGCAGTGACGATGATGAAAGTGAAATCACTTTAAAAAACAGTGAATACTTACTGATTACATATTTGTAATTTATTAAAAATTACTTTGTAGGTCTGTTTTCAGTTCAACAGGAGTCTTTTTCTGTCTATGTAGTGTCCAATTTAATTGGCCATGATTCCAACTTCCAATTAGAGTTAATTCTTTTCATTGACGCTGTTAATAACTGCTCTTTAAAATGTGTTTAATGTCCACTTAACTTAGCATTGAATTTGACTTAATTTTTACTTTAGGGTCCAATAGCCAGCCCTGTTTAAGCAATATCCAAAGTAAAAAATATACTGATGGCTGTTCCAAACCAAATGCAAGAAAAAGTGAAAGCAGCTAACAACAGTGTGAACACACACTCTGGGACAGTAAAGACATGCTGACACACCAGCCAGATGTTAAGGCTAGAGAGGCAGAGCACAGCAGGCACACAGCACCCAGTCAGTGGACCTGAGGGAAGACTGCAGGCCCTTAGAGCCACAGGCTGACTCTTGGTTATTAGATGCAGCAGATTGAAGCCCGACATGGCTGCTGGAAGAGAGTTGATCCACCAAACCACTAGAACCAAACACTCCTCAGCAGCAAGGATACACCAAGGACTGGGCTGAATGAAGGGGAGCAGAGAGAGGGAGAAACAACATGTGACAACACAGGTTAAGATTCTGTACATTAGGGATTAGATGTGGAATGAAAGTGTGGGTTGTCAGGATCAGGATGTGTTTGAGACCCATGAGATTTTGTTTTGAGAAACAAGACTAGAACACATACCTAGAAAAATAAAAAACATTAATACCTTAGGTGATATTTTATAATTCGTTACAATGAAAGTATCCAGTGGATTAATATTTGGCGTGCAGATACTTTCTTAAATTAAAATAGAATGCTGTTCCATAATCCCAGATCTGTGATACAGGAAGATTTAATGATTTTTTATAAGATATTTTCTTCCTAATAATAATAATAATAATAATAATAACAAACTACAGAAAGCCTTCACTGATTTTGAACTTGCTTTTTTTGGTTCGTTTGCGTAGTTACAGTTTGAGTACATAAATGCCATTAAACTCATAGACCACACCTTCTTATATCAAAATATCTCTCTACTAGCTGAAAAAAAGCCTCTAGATCACATCATTCGTTTCAAAAATGGAGTTTGTAATCGGGTCCATCTGCTTTTCGAGAGCTCCTCCAGATGGCAACATCTGAACTCCTAATGATGAAAAACTCCTCCGGGTGATGTCATCTGGAGGACATTTTTTAATATAGTGAAGCCAAAGGAAAGTTTAAAATCAATAATGTACATTTTCACCGTAAAGTAAAGCCACAGAAAGCAAGTTGAAAATTGGTGAAATCAGTTGGACTATAGCTGGAGTAGCTTAGGTCTAGTTTGGAAGCATACTGTAGGAAAGGTCCAAGGTAAAAATATCAACCAAACATTTTATTAATGAAGAAATACTGTAGGTCACCCAGTGAACTGATTTCGATTTGTATCTGACCCAGAGGTGTCCAGTGAGCTTAACTGTTAAAAATGACTAAACGACTAAAGCTGTTTGTTTTTATAAAAAGAAAGATAAATTGACACAAAAAAACAAGAGACATATTTGTTGGGGAAAAACAAGCAATTTAGAATCTGAAAATAGAGTTAAAACAGTTAGAGGCATCGCACAAACCTTGGTCATAGACCTTTTAACAATCTACAATGTTCTCGAAAAAGAAAAGAACCCACTGGTACACTGAACAACATACAACAGGACAGGTCACCAAAAGGGAAAGGAACAGCTTATGGACAGAAGTATTGTGAGAGCTGTGAAGACAGAAACAAAAACAACACTCGGAGACGTCACCAGCAACCTGCAGAGCAACGGTGAAGGTATCACAATCCACTGTTTGAAGAAAACGTAATAATTAGCAGAAATACAGAGACCATACCACAAGATGTAAACTCCTCATCAGCACTAACAATAAGATAACTGGGTTGGAAATTGCAAAAAAAGTACTGAAATGAAACATAGTAGTTCTGAACAGTTCTTTTATGTAATGATGAGACCAAGATGAACATGTACCACAGTGGTAGAAAACAAATGTTGAATATGAAGAAATGATCTACTTATGATTCAAACTGTATTTTATATATATTTTATCAAAGTTATGCAGTTTGTTATGCACAATAGGAACTGTATTGTGAATGCGTATCACATCCCAAATACCTATTTAATTAAGTGTAAAACACAAACATTATTAGTTTAGAATGAAAAGGTGAGCAATTTGTAGGACTTCATATTTTAGTCCTGATGCAGCAAACTGTAAATGAGCCTGCCCTTTTGCAAATTTGGGTTTAATGACAACAGCTCAGGATAAATATTAAAAAAAAAAAAATTACTTTTGCTAAATTATCAACATTGTAACCTGGACTATTCAGTTATTGTGTGTATTGTTTGAAGAATGGGGCCTTGGTCTGTGCTGAGCCCAAACCAGAGACTCAGTCTTGACATCCTTTCTCCAGCAAACACACACTTCCCCATTAGGCTGCCAGACAGTGAAGTGGTCTGTCAACCACATTCCACTGCTCCAGAGTACAACAGCAGTGTGCTCGTCCCCAGTGATTAGGCTTTAGCTGGTACTGGATGATTATTCTACAGTGGAAACGTATCCCATGAAGCTCCTAACAAACAGCTGATGTGCAGGTCATTGTGTCCAGAGGCCGTTTGGAATTTGTTAGCAATTGTTACGACAGATAATAAGACATGGTTTGCATGGCTATACGGTGGGTTTCTTGCATGTGGTGGATCTAATTAGAAGGAGGGTTCACATAGCATACTAAAGCCAACAGGTTACTCTACCTAGAAGAGCAGCAGGCAGTGCAGGGCGGCAGACTGAGCTGCTGCCAAGAGCATGACGCCGGGCCACAAAGAGCCCTCGTCTAAGGAGGGCAGCCATGAGACACACTGAATCAAACTGAGGGAGGGAGAGAGAGAGAGAGAGAGAGAGAAAAAAGCTGTTGGGTTATTCCGGTCTGTCCTGTTATTTCAGTTATTCTGTGAACAAAAATATCCACAGATCCGATTTTTAGATTGTTTCTTTGGCTGTGATAAATAAAGATCAAACAAACCAACCTATTTATACAATTGAGAGAATGTTTCAGTCCCTGTGAACAATCTGATGCACAGTTAACACAGACATTATGCTTTTAATTGGATGAAGGATCTTTTCTATAAAACTACCATAACGCTGTGTTTTTAGATATAAATTACTGTTGGAGGTCACTTAAGGTGCCACCAGCCAGAGGGCTGCCAACAAAAGGAGGAGGAAATGCTTTGTAATTGCTGCTGATCTATTTTTAAAAATCTGTTAACAAGAAAAAGCAAAAAAAACAAACTGAGACTGAGGAAGGACACTCGACTGGGGTGGGGGATGACTCTGCATAACCTGGCTTATTCCCGAGTTTGTTTGCTGAAACGCTGTGTAAAAATCCCGTATGAGTAGGAGGTGAAGAGTTCAAACATTAGGCTATGACATGATGCACAGCATCATAATCAGGATACTGATAATACGGTGTCCTTACATCCGCTGGTAAATCACTCCACTGTGCTCCTGGTCTTGGTTATGAAATATAAGAAATCAATCCACTCTACTCTGCTCTTCTACCCTCTGTTATGTTCAGCCACACTTTGTAAAAACTACATTACATGCTGCAAAACTTACCAAGCAGAATTAACTTGAAAGTCTCTGATTGGTTAGATGGGTGAGACTCACAGGTGCTGTTTACAGATGAATTCACGTCTAATGAATTTTCAGTAAAGAGGAAAGAGAAGAAGGATGTTTGCAGCATCTTCCTCTCGTCAGTAACTCCGTTAATGTTCGTTTGACGTCATTACTAAAACTGGATCACAACTGGAACAGTTCTCGAATCTCATCCACAAGATTTCTCTCTTTTTTTTTTTTTTTAAATAATTATACTACTTAATTTAACTACTTGCCGTATGTTAAGATGCTAAAGGACAGAGATTTTTTTTAATTCTTAAAATCTAAAATTGAAACAATGCAATGTGTAGGAAAGTATCTGTCATGTTATAGTGACCCCACCGGGGGCACCAGTGAATGTTTAGGGCGCCGAAAGGTCCAGAAACGGCCCTGGCAGCGCCATATTGACACAGAGGGAGTTTTGACCAGGAACCGTTCTACCACCGGACAGTTCAGCTGATGACAGCAGGCTGTGAATTAGCAAAGCTGCAGTACATCGTAAAACACTGTAGTACCGAAAACAACCCAAAAGCACAAAGTAACTACAAACACGTTCTTTCCAATTCTGTTCATTTAAAAGCTACGAATTACAGTAAACAAAGTAGTTCGTGAAATAAAGAAACGACGCTTGACGTACCGGAGAAAAGCAGAAGCAGGAACACGACGGCGTTAAGAGGAAAGTGTGGCGAGGTTAACGAAAACCTGCCAGTGTACGGACGGTACATGAGATGGACCTGAACACACACGCACCAACAGGCTGAATGCTGTGTGCGGCGCATATCTCCAATTATGGCCAGGAATGTCTGTTCTTCTTCGTCTAACGTTTACTAGATGTCAGCAAACAGCGCACTACTGCCACCCTGTGGACTGTATTATATATAATGGAGATTTTATATATATATATATATATATATATATATATATATATTGGTTTTATATTTATTCTACGTATGTTTTATTCATTGTATTATTTCAGTGTTTAAAATGTTCTATTCACTCATATATGTTATCTATTTGGATTTTTTTTTTTATTTTTGTTATCCCATAACCACAATTTATACGTTCGTCTCAATATTTTACTTTTTTACACACTTGTTCTTGTAAGTCATCGGTAAAGCACTTTGAAATGCATTAACTTATGAAAAGTTTGATGGAATTTAAAGGGAAATGCTGAACTTTTTCCTCCAATGCAACTGCAAGGGGGCACAAGCCTGTGTCTTCTTGTGCCAGTCCCAAGTCTGGATAAATGCAGAGGGTTGTGTCAGGAAGGGCATCCGACGTAAAACACATGCCAAATTAAACATGCGAATCGTGACAATGACTTCCATACCGGATCGGTCGGGGCCTGGGTTAACAACGACCGCCACCGGTGCTGTTGACCTACTGGGTACCGGTGGAAATTGGACTACTGTTGGTCAAAGACGAAGAAGGAGAGGAGGAAGGTGTGTTCATAGGCAGAGAAGAGGAAAGCTCAGAATGTAGGACTGACAGTAGGGACTTTGAATGTTGGGACTATGACAGGGAAGGTTAGAAAGTTGATTGACGTGATGCAGAGAAGAAAGGTGGATATACTGTGTGTCCAGGAGACCAGGTGGAAAGGTAGCAAGGCTAGAAGCTTAGGAGCAGGGTTCAAGTTGTTCTACCATGGGTCAGATAGGAGGTGAAATGGAGTAGGAGTTATCCTGAAAATAGGAGTTTGTGAGGAATGTTCTAGAGGTGAATAGAGTATCAGACAGGTTGATGAGTCTGAAGGTGGAAATTGAAGGCGTGATGTTCAATGTTGTTAGTGGTTGTGCCCCACAGGTAGGATGTGAGTTAGAAGAGAAGGAGAAATTCTGGAGTGAGTTAGATGAAGTGATGCAGAGCATCCCCAGAGGTGAGAGAGTGGTGATTGGTGCAGATTTCAATGGACATGTAGGTGAAGGGAACAGAGGTGATGAGAATGTGATGGGCAGGTTTGGTCTTCAGGACAGGAACACAGAAGGACAGATGATGGTAGACTTTGCAAAGAGGATGGAAATGGCTGTAGTAAACACTTTCTTCCAGAAAAGGCAAAAACATAGGGTGATGTATAAGAGCGGAGGTAGAAGCACTCAGGTGGAAGACATCTTGCGTAGACGTTGTAACCTGAAAGAGATCAGTGACTGTAAAGTATTGTTAGGGGAGAGTGTAGCCAGACAACACAGGATGATGGTGTGTAAAATGAAGACGACAAAGGCAGAGCAGAGGATGAAGTGGTGGAAGTTGAAAAAGGAAGAATGTCGAGTAGCTTTCAGGGAGGAGCTGAGACAGACTCTGGGTAGTTTGGAGGTGCTTCCAGAGGACTGGACCACTACAGCTAATGTGATCAGGGAGACAGGTAGGAGGGTACTCGGTGTGTCATCTGGAAAGAGGAAAGCGGACAAGGAGACTTGGTGGTGGAACGAGGAAGTTCAGGAGTGTATACAGAGAAAGAGGTTAGCTAAGAAGAAGTGGGACACTGAGAGGACTGAAGAGAGTAGACAGGAGTACAGGGAGATGCAGCGTAAGGTGAAGGTAGAGGTGGCAAAGGCCAAACAAAGAGCATATGAGGACTTGTATGTTAGGTTGGACACTAAAGAGGGAGAGGTGGATTTGTACAGGTTGGCCAGACAAAGAGATAGAGATGGGAAGGATGTGCAGCAGGTTAGTGTGATTAAAGATAAGGATGAAAATGTATTGACAGGTGCCAGGAGTGTGATGGGAAGATGGAAGGAGAACTTTGAAGAGTTGATGAACGAGGAAAATGAAAGGGAACGAAGAGAAGAAGAGGTGACTGTGTGGAGCAGGAAGTAGCAGTCAGTTTCTGAATAGAACTAATAAAATGCATGTTTATTTTTTGTAGTCAGAACATGAGCTCTCTTTTTGAATGTGTAAAGGAATTAAACTTAAGCCCTGAATACTAATGAGGCACATGCACAACAAATCTGGACTAGACTTGCACATTAACGCTGTCAAAATCAAATTTAATAGTTTTTCAAATTTTTTTTTTTTTTTTTTTAAATCTGTAACTCAGAGTAATGCTCAGAAAAAAAAAAAAAAAAAAAAAACACCCTTACTTCTACTCGATAGATTTTAACTCATGTAGTTATTCAGGCCCTCTACTGAAAACCCAGAGGAACATTGGGGATTTAAATTCCAAACCAGCCTCACAGATGAGAAAGCAACAAACAAATTTAAAGACAGGTTTCGTCTCTCAAGTGTGCAAATGACAGAAAGGTACAACAGCCAACATTTTAAAAAACTCCTAATAAATCTTTAATTTGAGCTGTTTGTACAAGTGACAAATTACATTAAAACATCTATCTTTTGAAAGGTCTAATATTGTACACCTCCCCAACTGGCTAGCAGGTTAGGGGATACTGGTAAAACCAAACATACAATGCAATGGATATAAAGCTGCATATAATGGTACATGTTATATTATTGTACATTGTTTACATAAAGTACATCAGAAGAAAAGATTGCATTTATGAGGATGTTTTAATAGGTGATGCACGAGCCTGAGGGGGGTGGGGGGTCTGTTACATTAACATTTAGCCTCCATAGTCAGTGTTGAGTTGAGACACTGCTTGAGACATACAAAAATAGATCGCAGTGAAGCACTAACAACTGGCTTATTTCTGAAAGTGTTCACTTTATTTTGTTGCATGGAAGTCGATGTAAGGTCAATTGTTGAAAGTTTAAAAAAAAAAAAAAAAAAAAAAAAAGCAGGGCAGGTCTAGTGACAATAAAAATAGTACTTCCCCATGGCTGTTAAAAAAAAAGTAAATAAATAGAAGCATTTGGTTAAATATATATAAAAAAAAAAACAAAACTGACAAAACAAAATCTATGGCAGGCTTTCGTCACCCTTTAATATTTCAAACAATTCCTAAATCCAGTACAATCTCCAGTAATGCAGTGCCAGTCTTTAAAAAAGCACCAATGTAAGGCACTGTTGGGTGATTTTTTTTTGTTTGTTTTTGTTTTTTTTTTTTAAATCAACATCAGAAATGTGCATCATTTGTTACTTTCACACTGCAAATACTGAATCCAACTTTTAATTCACTGCATTGAAGATGCTGTAAAAAAACAAAAACAAAAAACAAACAAACAACAAAAACAAAACACAAGCAATAGGGAATCCCCATAAATCAGCAGTGTCCTCACAAGGGCTGGAATATTTGGAATCGAGTGCCAGCATCCTCACAGTTAGGAGGAGTTAGCGTTGTTACAAGAGGCTGATGTTATCAAACAACCAGTAGTGATGGGAAATGGCACAAATGACGAGCACAGATTGTAAACCGAGACATCCTGACGTCAGTGTGCTTTTGTTGGTCATGCACGAAATAAAAATAAAATAAAGACATACACACCATCCATTCAGAACAGATCACTTCATGAGCGTAAACAGCAAAAAGTGACCCAACTTGAAAGAAGTAAATAATAAATATAGTAACAACAACAACTTGGGAATATACTGGATTATATGTGGAGAAGAAAGCTTCAGGTGACCGTTTACACTCCCTGACTCTGTTATATTGCTTGAAAGTTGAGGATTGTGGAGAAAAGAGGAAAAAAGGAGCAAAGACAGTGGGTAAATCAACATCCTCACTGTAGCTGGGTTCTACCATCTGAACTGCTGCGTGTTTCGATCTGTGCTCTTTCAGCCTCTCAGATTCTCTGCTGTGATAACGTGAGCAGCAAGAATATTTTTGAATACAGAGGATGTAATAAAGCTTGTGCCACCATTCACGTGTATTTACAACACATCCTCCACAGGTCTGTTCATGCCTTCCTTGCTTGACTAAATAATAAGAATCATAATAATAACAACAACAATAAGTACATTGAATATCTTCAGGAAATCAAAACCCACACTGTGTTGTTTTCGAAGCTTACACAGGGGCAAACAAACATGCAGTCATTTCCATACAGTGCCCAGAAAACCTCCATCTTAGCAGACTTGACTGTGGAAGAGAAGCAGGTAGGAGTCTCTGCACACAGCTTATATATAATCCACAAGAACTTTGCTTCCTTGTTAAGTCCATGTTGTGTCTAATACAAAGATTATACAAAACAAAAAGCATCAATGAACAGTTTTGCTTGCAATGATCCTGTGTGGAAAAATTGCAAAACCAAACGAAGGGGGGGAAAAAAAAAAAAATACCCAAAGAGAAAAAGCTTTCCTGTGACAGACTCAGGTCTTCCCTGTAAAGCAGTGAAGGAGGAGCTGAGGAGACACCACACAGGGGAAACACTTGATCTAGAGCTCGTGGTCATCTCACGAGAAGCCTGAAGAGCTGGCTGAGCCGTACTGCTGCAGGTGGGTTGTAGTGTTCGTGTTGCTTGTGGTGTTAGGGTGGAGGCTGGAGGCCTTGAGAGGCGTGGTGCAGCCATGTGCCTGTGGGAATCGCTGGTGGTATCGGTCAAGACGCAGATACTTCACCGTCACCAGCTTACCTGATGAACACAGAGCAGTAGCATGTCATTGAAAACTCTTATGTACTGTACCCTGTATTTTTAAAAGCTATCAACTTAGCTTATTGGATCTACTGAAGTGTTCTGATCTTTGCAGTCCATTTTGCTCAGAACATCAGTACATGTACAACCATGCTAGAGCAGTTTATCAAACAGAACTTGACCTAATTTCCCCTCCAAAATGACTTTTCATCCCTGGGTTTCCAATTGAAATATGGTTGCAATGCAAACAAGAGGAAACCATGGACAGCCACCTTAGTCTAACACTCTCTAGGACTTTTGTATTTTTTGTGTATTAGGCTACTCAAATCCAATTACATATACTAGAGATGACCTGCTTAATGTCAGACAATCTACTTTACGTTGTCTTTCACCAGTTGTCATACATCGAGGAACATACACTATATTGCCAAAAGTATTCGCTCACCTGCCTTTAGACCCATATGAACTTTAGTGACATCCCATTCTTAATCCATAGGGGTTAATATGACGTCGGCCCACCCTTTGCAGCTGTAACAGCTCCAACTCTTCTGGGAAGTGTGTTTATGAAATACATAATACAGTGCTCGCAGTCTTCGCTCTAATTCATCCCAAAGGTGTTTTATCGGGTTGAGGTCAGGACTCTGTGCAGGCCAGTCAAGTTCTTCCACACCAAACTCACTCATGTCTTTATGGACCTTGCTTTGTGCACCTGAATTCATTTATTTGGATGGGTGAGCAAATACTTTTGGCAATATAGTGTATTTTTAAATCTTAGGTTGGGGAGTAGAGGCTTGAGGAGATGCAGGTGAGGAAAAGTCGCTGGTGCACTCGTGAAACTGATGCAGCACGGTTTCTGCATGCCCCCCCCAAAAACAAAGCAAAACAGATGAGCTGCTACTTCTGAACAAAACAAATATGGACTTTGCACATTCTGCTGTTCCCTGCTTCACTGAAATCTCGCTTAGTGCATCCATCCTGGACATCGCACTGCAGCTGCCGGGCCTTCAACAGCATCAAGCAGACCATCAAACAGACCTATCGGGCAAATGAGGAGGTGGAATTTGCTTCTTTATAAATGAAGGCTGGTGTGCTGATATTTCAGTGTTAAAGTTTCTATGTTTGGGCTGCAGAATATGTTTAACTGTAAATCATTTCCTCATTTGTACTGGTGGGTGTTTACATCCCACCTCAGGTCTCACTACAGCAATTAGAAGAGTAAGTTGAAATAACCAGCTTAAAGAGGAACTAGTTTTTGTAGCTGGGCATTCTAATAAACCATGGTTTATCTCTTACTGACCTACAAGCAAAAAGTAAAGCCTTAAGTTAAAACTATAAAGAGATGGACCAGTGAGGCAAACCAACAGTTGCATTTATGCTTTGACTGCACAGACTGAAGGGTTTTTGAAGCTGCAGCTGGAAAACCGGATTAAGTGACTGACATTGTGACATGCGCCAGTTTGTGTGGATGTGTGTGTACCAACCAAGACCTATTGCACACATGCCAACAAGCCATGGTTTACAGCTAAACTCAGACAGCTTTGTAAGACCAAAGGAAGGCTTATAGAAGTGGGGACAGACCTACTGTACAGGTAGGCTGCCAATCACTGACAAAAAGAGAAAGTGGCAAAAAGAAACTTTGCTGAAACATTAAAAATAGCTGAGAACAGTCTGAGACTTGGAAGACATTACAAATTACAGGATGCCTTCCCCACCTGCTGAGGAGAACAATGAACTTGCAGACAGTCTGAATGCATTTTACTGCACGACCACTTACCTGCACTAGGTCAGTGATCACGACCAGACCTGCAGAACAGCTACCAAACAGGACAAGGACTGCACAGTGAGAACTGCATAAAAAATAATTGCAGTGCTCGTCATGCCCACTCTGTACATATCAAGAGCCAGGAAGCAGGAGAAGAAAATCACCCCTTACACCTTGGACACAACCTCTTTCAGCGTCCCCCCTCTGGCAGGTGCTACCGAGTGCTGCGTGCCGCTGTGTGCCTCTGTGTGCCTCGGGCCATCACATTCATTAAATCTGACATTGTATTTACTGCTATATTTTCGATATCTATGCTGTAATGTACACATTTCACATACTAACACTCAAGCCCTGCATCCCCACATAATGACTAAAGGCGTGCGTGCGTGTCCCTAAAAGCTATCAACAGCTTTTTTTTTTTTTTTTTTTAGTCCTTTCTGCTTATCCTGTGAGTTCAGGTGAGCTGTTGCTACAGCTGATCATTTGTCCCAATGTTGATTTGGCACTGTTTTTATGCCGGATGCCCTTACTGACGCAACCCTCCCCAATTTCCACTGGGCTTGGGATCAGCGCTTTGCTGTATGCTGCTTGGGATGGGCTGTTGGTTCAGTGTATTGCACCGACATGTTTTCGGAAAGAGCTGGGCGCGAACATCAGACTCTAGGGTCAGTAGGTGGCCACTCTACCGAATGAGCCACTGCTGCCCCTCCTTGTATGCGTTAGTATGCTTGGCCAATAAAGCTGAATTTGTTTCTAGTATGTAAAATGACAATACAAATTATCTCATCCATGTTATTTGTACTTGACTGAGCTGCCACTATAGATACCTCAGTAGCCATTAAACTACTCTTAACTGAACACAAATCCACTCTAATACTACTAATATAAGAGCACCTTGTTTACACCTGTAAACTCTAATACAAGCCAAGACAGCAACGCTTCTATGAATTAAGTTTTAAAGTTAAATCTGCAGAAAGGGTGATAATTCTTTTTTGCATTCTGGTTTACATTACATTGTACAGGTGTCTTATAAAATGGCCAGTGAGCACATGTATTAGTGACACATAATCAGTCCCTCCAGGAAAAGTTAGTAGGGATGTATGTTGCTTGTTGCTATGTTTTTTATGACGTTTTAAATTCAAGGTCAAAGAGAATTTACAGGGGCTTGGTTTAATTAAAAAAAAAAATCCTTTTAGGAATTCACAAAGTGCTATTTCATGATATGTACTGTTACCTAGAAATGAAATGATGAGACTATGGATATCAGTTTATCACACAACCCGAAATCACGTTGGACAGTGCCTCAAGTAACATATTGGCCAGAGTATTCTAACTACGCCGGGATGAAAAAATGCGTCCCAGGAGTATTCTCTCTCTCGTTGTTGCTGGCTAGGTTATTCTCTTTAATGAGACGAGATCCTTAATGAAATATGGCAACAGTTCACCACTTTTCAAGTTTCACTTCCTAGGCTACGATGGCTGGGGACACTAAATGCAACAGCCTCCCTCATCAGAAAATCGCTGCACTGACCTTTTCAGTGTTTGCATCTTACAACTCATATATACTCTAAATTAGTCAAAGTGGTCGTGATAGTTGATCATCCAACTTGTATCAACACAACACCTTTGTTTTGTTTTTTTTCTTACTGCTGATGCGTTCTGTGTGCAATTTACCATCAAACCAGGACCCATGAAGTGCTTTGAAGGCTTTTCCTGAGTGCTCTGCAGAAAGACACTTCACATAGACACAACCCTGTGGAGAGAGCAGGAAGCAGAACTTGAGGCCACTGAGCAGCACAGACGTGGGTCATCAACATGTGCTCAACAGTCATAGGGCTGAGCGCACCTCTCGTGAGTTCTTGTCGACAGCGATATGGACGATGCCATCATTGTCGTTGCACTTCTCCAGGATGGCCTCATGGATGGCTAGATCCCAGTTCTCCCCAACTTCCCTGAACACACAAGCAGATTGACATCAGTGAAAACCACATCAGTGGCAGCTTGTGACAGTTCATAAAGCAGGCAGCAGGGAGAAGCACTTACATGACTGGGTCAAACATATTTCTAATCTTAAGACAGGGAGTCAGGCTGTTGGGTGGCGAGTTTCTTCGGTCCAGAGGAAAGGCTGAAGAGGAGAGAGAAAATCAGCTTGTTCCTTCCAGTGCACATGCTAAGCAGTTAGATTTTTGTTGTCTGTGATAATGCAAACCCCAGATGGACACACTGCATTTAAAAAGTTTTTGGAATGGCTGAGTTATTAAGCCAGAAAAATAATTAGGGGTGTGTGTGTTTACCTTTTCCCTGCCAGACTTTGGAGGGCATCAAGGAGGCCTTGTCACAACTGAGAGAAGGCTGGATCCACCTCCAGACCAGGAAATCTGCGCCACCAATCCTCTGGGTCTCTGTTTGAATCCTGGACTCATTGGCGGAGAGAAAACTCGTAGCTCGATCCCAAATCTTCTTCATTTTCTTTCTGTAGACAGGTTGTGTAAAGTTTGTTAGTTTTTATCTTTTATTAGCATTTGTTGTAGGCCAAGTATTAACTTCAGGCACTAATACTTTTTATCTGAATTCAGATGAAGCTGTGGAAATGGTAGCACTGTACTCACCTATCCTGAGGTGGAACCAGGGAGTCTCTGACATGTGGGATGGGTAGGTATGGTTTCAGATCCTGGTTCTCTTGGCAAGCCTCACTATGGCTCCTCAAAACATCTTAAAAGTTAGTAGGAATAAAGGGTTCAATGATGATAAAGCACTGGAAAAAGCTCCAAACTACAACAGAACATTTAGTATACAAAGTATCTATATCAGCGTTATGCACTATATTATGAGGTAGATTTAAGTTACACTAAAAAACACATCATAAAATGCAAACAGTTTCCAGACACTTTTGTAAATGTATGAACAATCAAAAACTGAGCTTCTACTATAAAAATCATATTAGACGTGTGTGTGTGTGTGTGTGTGTGTGTGTGTGTGTGTGTGTGTGTGTGTGTGTGTGTGTGTGTGTGTGTGTGTGTGTGTGTGTACTCCTACCAATGATCCTTTCCACCATGTCATACATCTGCCTGGTCTCCTCCTCCTCTCTCCTCCAGCGATACTTCACGTAGCAGACCACGCTCCATACTGAGCCTACCACTGGATACACACACACACAGGTTCAAACACAACTACAAGTGCCCATTGGCCAAACAGTTACGACACACATCAGATTCAACAAAGCTACCCTGATTAGGACACATACAAAATTATTGTTTTTACATGCTTTACATAGGCAGTGTTCCTTATTGTACAGTTTATGAATCAGCTCAATGTTGTTTACAATGTGTCCACAAAGCCATGGGGACACATCATGAAACCAGGAGGCCAGCAGTCGATTCACCTGCATCATGCAGGATGCATTCAGGCACAGTGTTAAGTGTAGGTGGCTCATCTATGTTTGGCCAGCCCTCAGAACCCAACACATCATCATCGCAACTTATTTGGTTCACAGCATTTTTTTTTTTATTTTTTAAGAATTCAAACTTTTCTCTATACTTTTGTAAAACATTACTGAGAAAGTTCAATATATTTATAATACATCTGGGAAGTAAAACATAACTGTAGAGATCTTCTCTCTTTGCTTTATTTAGCTTAATGCATTAATGAGCTGTGATTTCTTCTCCACAAATCTCACCAACTGCAATGAGGAAGACTCTGCTAATGACTGTGAAGAAGGCTCGGCGGAAGCGGCACGTAAAGGGCATTTTGGGGTGTGAGGATTCCAGTCGGGAGACCTCAGACAGATCAGTGACTGGATCATCAGCTCCCTTCCCGGTCAGCCTGCAAAAACACACACACACGGACGCACAAACAGTGAGTACAAACTTCACATGCACACAAAATGAGGGAGGGGTAACATGTATAGGTATCCTGTGTATTACCTTATGCCAACATCCTGGCCTGTCCGGATGATCCACTCCAAAGATGTAAAAATGAATTCTTCAAACTTCTGATTCTGAGCCTGAACATCACACACACGGTACTGAATTAATGATTTATCCACTTTCAATACTAGTGTCCTGCCGTAGTAATACTGCTATACTGCATACTGGATTTTATTTTTGCTTTCCCTCCAGTTCTGATTTGGTAAATTCTGATATTTACTGTGCACGTGGAGGGTGATCATCAGTTACAGATACGTATAAACCCATAGTGATTCACTCTATTCACTCTCATTTCAACAATCCAATGCACCAATCCCTCTAGCAAGCTCCAATGTAATACTGTAGTGCAAATAAGTAAATTCTCTGCCACCTTGAACAGCTAAACACTGCAGTGTAATTTGAAATTTGACAGTGGGCAGGGTTTGTTGAAGAGGTGGGAATGTTAACGTGTGTACGCACCAGCAAATAGGCATAGGCCTCATCCAGGGACAGACTCCTGTTTGGATGATTCTGGTCTCCACAGTCGTGCTGGCCTGTAATCAAGTCAAAACATCTTTGATGAAAAGCAGCACTCTTCTGTTGACTGCATCAACACAATCTTTAACACCACCATCACACCATGCTCATCTATGGATTCATACTCATGTTTACAGTAGATGACTTTATAGGACTGTCCTAAAAGCTCTGACTTCTACCAGCTCTGGTGGATTCATGACCTCTCTTAAATATAGTATGACATGTTTTCCGATTCATGTAAATTCCCTCCGAGACAATGTTTTACTACTTAAAAGAACTGACAACTAGCAGCTTAATGATCACACCTAAAGGTTGACAATGCTGTCCAGCTCCTTTGTTTGAAGTGTCAAAACGGCTCTTACATAAGACTGGCTCTACTGGCTTAATCAGCTGTAATTGCATATGAATATAAATGAATATATCCTGTGAGCAAAAGTGAAACTAACTCAACACACAGGCATCTGTGATCTTACAAATAAGTGAAAGGACAAAAATCAGGAGTGAGAAAATTGACCGTGACAGCAACAGTACCAGCGATGTAGGCCAGGTGGTCGTGTAGACTGAGCAGCAGCTTTAGAATCAGGTCCTTCTCCTCCTTGCTCTGCAGAAAATGAATGTACAGTACAGTGGATACATCAACAGAGTTGCATTTATGTTCAATTGTTAGACTTTCACACTTTTATTAGAGGTGAAAAAAAAAATTAAATAAAACTCAAGCCGAAAAGCTGATGGGAAGGAAAATATTATCATCTAGTGCGTTGCTTTTCCTATTCCTGTAATATTTGGTGCCTGCACTTTCCAGGCCAACATAAACATTTCCTAAAGTCTGAATATGTATCTGACACACAGAGAGCAGCTGTAGCTACAAAATCTAACACCACTTTTTAACAATTAAATTACGAATCCTGTTTTTCCACTATTATGTTTAAGTGAATCGGTTGGAACGAAGACGTCACTATTTTGATCTAATGGAACTACAGGATAAGTTTGTACAGGAGCGTAACAGAGTTTGAAATGTCCATCACAATTAATCTTTGGTAGACTAAAAACACAGGTTGCCGGCAACACGTTAATCAGATATGAGATGAAAAATAGATCCGCAATTGCTGATGATGTTTGCCATTTTAAATAATGACAGCAACAGTCACTGCCAGCTGAAATTTTGTGCACACCTACGTATTTGCTACCCGTCAGTGAAGGTTGCCAGTTATGCAGGTGTTGTCATGTGGCAGCAGAGTTATCTCAACTGGAATTCTTTCTTCTTAATTCGAATTGTTTTATCGCTCCTCCAAGTAGGTTCTTTAGTCTGAGAGAAAGCCAGCTAGAGGGTGGCCCCTTTGTTTCACCTAACCTGAATACTGTAGGCTTCTAAGAATGGGACAGAGAGTGGTTTGGCTTTAACGACACCCACTCATCCCCAAGAAGAGATTGTTAGGTGTGGCTTCCTTAGTGGACCTCTGAAGAAGTCTTAATCTTCCTGAGGATGGATGGATGGCCTCCTTTGCTGTCAAGAGAAGGATTTTCAACTTGAACATATACGGCTTTTCTTGTTGCTCTCTCTTAACATGTATATTCTCTGTCCATAATGTGTAGATCGTCGTCCCAAAATGAGAGTCCTTTGTCCTTCGGGTGACGCTACACTGGTGATTCTGGTCCTGAGGTGATGCTCCTCCTGTGCTAGGTCATCCTTCTGTGTTTGGCTCTCCAACATAGAGCTCTGAACACTTTTCACTGCACTAGGCCACATTCACTATGTGAGCTTTTTTTTGCTACCAGTAATGAGTGTCAGAGCCTAACAAATATATGCATTTTGATGACCACTTTGTCTGAATTCAAATGATGCTCCTTAATTTAGTAATTTTCAACATTTGCACAATACCTTTCACTCATCTGTGACTGTGTTATAAAGGGTCCTACAGCACTGGCATATTGAGATGGGAAAGATACATTGGAGTACAGTAAAAACCATTAACATATTACAAGTCTACCTCAGGACATCTCTACAAGCTATACCCCACCAAACCTTGCTATAAGCCGCACTCAGTATCAGTTTTAACTGTTTTTACAGCTTGGATTTTTAGTTAACCCTCAATATAAAAAACGTATGGATGGAACACACAAGAAAATGTGCATCACAACTAATATGAGAAGCTTGAAGGTCAGGAGAGCAAGTTCACTTTGTTAAATACGAAAGCACTTGAGCTGTGTTCACTGCTCACATCCATTATCTTTCCAATCGAATTCCAGGTTATCTGTAGACATTGCGTTTCCTGTGCTATACACACAGACAGACACACACACACACAAAAAAAAAAAAACTTTTCTGGACACAAAACCAGAAGGACATCAGAGAAAAGTATCTACTTACATAGGAAGAGTCAAAGTCAGGGCCAAAAGGGTGCCTCTTAACTGCAACAAAGCAGAAATACAGACAATTAAAATACAGCGTGTTTACTGAAATACAAAGTAAAACTATGACATCTAAAACTAACATGTAAAGACACACACTGGATTAGCAGAAGAAACAACTTGGTCTCTAACAATAAGAAACCATGTGTGGAGCTGTGGAATGTGAGCTCAGACATCACTACACCTATGAGTCAGTGTCTGTACATGAAGCTCTACCCTTGAAACCTCACCACATCAAGTAAACAATTAACAACTTTTACAAGCTCACAGCCTTGTGAATAATAACACTGTTGGTTATGTGGGTGCAAAAATAGAAACCCCTGGATAGCAAGTAAAAGTAACCTGACTGGTTAGTGGTGAAATAACACCACTAGCAGTCATGTAGAGACTCACCAATCCACATAACAGAATAGCAATAATAGATTTTGTATTGTTTCTATTATTTGTTTTTTTTACTTGGCTGTATTCAAATGAGGTGGGCAAATATTACATATATGAGAAACACTTCTCAGACACCGGTGGTACAGAATAAACAGGATGTAAATGATGCAGGTTTGAACATTTTATGAAAGAAAGGGTAAACACCTATGTTTTAAAAGGAAGACGCTAAACACACCAGTTACATTTAGACACAGGGTTCAATTGCATTTTACTGAATATGAACACAAATGCAGTTCCAAATCTGCTGTTAATCACCTGAATCTGGTAAAATTACAGGCAAGAGCACACATGCATCTCCTTTGAACAACAAGTAGACTCTCTGGAAGTGTGCAGAACGTGTCACACTGTGCATGTGGTTAGTTTGAATGAGAATTATTCTACCTCTATGGCATCCATGACACTTAAGGAGGGACGAATACAGAGAATGTGGAAATAGCACATGGTGTCAGATACTTACTGACTCCATCCACCTCAGAAGATCCAGAGCCTCTCATCCTAAGGTACATGAGACCCAGTAGCAGAAAGAAGAGGCAGGCCGCCGTGAGCAGGAACATGGACAGGTAGTGAGCGCTAAAGCTTCCAGAGGAGGCCACCTCTTCCCTTTTGAATTGCTGGAGCAGCTCATCCTCCGGGACAGACAGCTTCTGCTTGAGCGGAGCCTGGCTGTAGGAGTGGTTGGGAGCGCTGTGATTGAAGTGGTTTCCCCTGTACGTCTGGGGCAGGCTGCTGTAGTTGTAGAAGCGCGGTCTCAACCCAGTGCTGAACCTACTGCTTCTGGAGGCTCCGTCCTCGCTGTCGACGTGGTTGTTTCTACCGGTCTCTCCTCTATGGTTGTCGGTGAGGGACACGTAGATGGACTTCCTGGGAAAGATGTGGCCCTGCAAGCCCGAGTCTCTTCTCTTTAACTCGCCTTCCTCCTCCTCCTCCTTCTTGTCCTCCTCCTCGTCGTCCTCCTCCCTCCGGCTCCGCACCATATTCAGACTCCTAGGACTAACCTCACTTGCTGCCCCTCCCGTCTGAGACCCCCGGGCGACTCCGAAGGAAGAGAACGCCACCTTTGAGTGGCCCCGTCTAGACTCCAGCCGATCCCAATGTCGGTCTCCGGTGCTAAGGGCCCCAACCTCCTCCTCGTCCGAGTCCGAGTAGTCCCCGGCTAGCTTGCTAGTGTTCAAGTGAGACGCCCCACAACCATTTAGCGAGCGTGCGTGCTTCTCCGAATCTCCCTTATAATCGTCCTCCTCTCCCGATTTGTCGTAATCCCCCCCTTCCGCCTCAGAGCTGGATCTGGCACGAACTTCCCAGCCCAGAGAAACACTTCTCTGTCCTCCCGGACCTCGGGAAGAATTGTTGCTATTTAGCGTAACGTTACTCCCAGCGCCATAACGACTGGTCACGGTCGGCGCTGTGACGGGTCTTATCTTTGGGTGTTGCTGAAAACCGGAGCTTCGCTCTGCCCTGCCGCTGTGACTGAGGCCCTTTCGTCTCAGTGGAGTTTCAGCGTCTGACTCGTCGGAGCTGAAGCCGAGAACGGAGGACTTCCGGCTCGGTCTCCTGCTAGAGCTCAGGTGCGTGACGTCATGGCTGGCTGGCCTGGATCCCGCCGTGTTGCCGCCGTCAGTGGTGCTGTTATTGGCCCCGCTGCTACGCGTTTTAACCGGCCTGGAGCCCCGCTGCTGTTGCTCCTCGCGAAGCTTCTTCAGTTTCTTCAAATAAACCGGGCGGGTGTTTTCGGTTACCGGACCTGGGGTGATACCATAGCGCTTTAACTCAGAGAAGAGCTCATCATCCGTTAACTGCATTGACGCCATCTTAGACAAAACTCTCGGAGAAGGTTGTGAGCCGGAAATGACGTCGAATGAAGCGGCAGTAGAGCTACTGTGCTGCGTTCACGATCTAAAGTGCGCTGTTTATAAACCATAAAACTCGTGGCGTTAGTTATGATACATTTTTCAGATTTAAAATCTTTACTAATGCATGTAGAATTTATAAGTTAGCATTAGTTAAAGAGATTAAAGTAAATAAAAGAGATGGAAAGGTCGAATTAAATTTACATACACAGTAAATTCAAAACGTTTGAATTTATGTAATTGGAAGCAGTCTCAAATGCCCACAGCCTATGATGAAGGGTTTTTCTCAATTAGGATACTAACTGTACATACTATATTAAAAATAACTTTGAGTTTGTTAAATGTATCAGTAATAAGTTTGCATATTCAGTCTAATTCTGACTATAAAGATAACATTCTCAAAAATATACATGGTCAATATTATCATTATTATGGGTGGATATCATATAAACTCAAGTAAAACTATACTTGCTTTAAAAATATATTTGTTTTTGTAATTCCTTTCTCCCACTGGCTGATACACATTGTCAACATCTGTCAAGCTGTTTCCTAGTTTCTGGCTTTGTGAACGGGGTTACATCTTTGCAGTTTATCAACGCCTTTCTCTTTTATATGAGTTATATGATTTGTGTTGAGGGTCTCATCACAAATAATTTATGGATTCATTTGTCTTGTTTTAGGACTTCTGCCGTATTTTATGTATTTTGCCATCGTATTTAATTTTATTTTTAAATGTCCCCGAAAGAGTTGTAACATAATTATTAATTAAACAATAATAATATCCAAATTCTCGTGAGATTTGATGTTTGGGATATTAAGCCTTCCCTGGATCATCACTGAATACGTCAAGTATTTGTGTAGTTTCCATAATAGACACCGATCATGAAGAACTGATATTTACTTGCTCTCAAAGGTAAAATAACTTTCTCTCGGATCTTGTAAATATTTAATTACAAATGCAGCTGCCATGGCGACGCTTTGCCACTAGATGTCGTTGTATGCGTCTTAATTCTTCCAACTCGCACCCCTTTACTGTTCTTTCTTAAACTATTCCTAAACTACATTTTACACAAACCTAGAAGCATCTTACTACATTGCGGGATGATTGTAAAATATAGCATGTGGGGTTCATTACAACACATCTTTAAAATGTATCTTTTCAGGAAATGAACCTCTTCCATACAGAACAGAAAACACACTAGCAGATGTTTGATTGCTGAATAACAGCATTTATGTAGCAAAAATGTGTTTTTTAAAGTATCTTTCCAGTCAAGACCCCAGCAAGGTCTATCACCGTTCTGCCGTTCTGTCTTAATGATTTAAAAGTCTGTTGGTATGTTGGTGAAGATTTTTCTCTCTTCTTTTTTTGTGGAATGTTAATAACAGAGCTGCAATTAATGGCAATAAAGAATGGCACGTGTAAATAAAAAAAAAAAAACACACAAACTGTAAACCCCATTAAAATGCTTAACATAATTTGTAGTTTTAAGCAGAAAAGACCAGCAATTTATCTAAAACCAGAATTACAAACTCAGCGACACAATTACATAAATCTGCTGCTAGTCCATTGCCAAAGAAACCAAGAGTCAATTTCATCTCACGTAACTGAAAATGTAGCTTGCGAATGAAAAAAAACAAAAAACAAAAACATTGCACATTGTCCTAGTAGTTCAATCATTAAGAAGAGTAAAATCAAATGCCATTGGAACATTTACCCATTTCCTGATGTTTGAGTAAATTAGAGCGGACAGACTCATACACATTTCAGCTCCGGATCCCAAACACTACGCAGTTACATTTACACCAGTAAAATTATGTACAATGAGAGATATTAAAGGTTGACTTGCTTTCTATTGTTCAACTTTGGAGATTTACACGCTTTTGTGCTTTCAACCTTTCCTCTGGTTTTCTCATATTAAAATAGGTCTGATTCCAGCTGCTTTTCATCAAGTTCAGATGTCATCATCTAAAGGAATTCTGGAAGAGGTTGACAGGTTGACCAACATCACAACCTGTACATTTGAGCAATGAGATGAGTCAGCCAGAAGCAGACGGATAGTTTATTCCATCTGTCTTCCTATATTATTCTGCCATTCAACAAAAATGAGTGAAGTCACAGTTAAACAATCCCCAAGCATGCACTTGTTGAGGTGATTAAAATGACCATACAATGCACAATCTTGTTGCTATTGTACAGCATTTACAGGTATAAACTTTGAGAGCAGAACACTGATGGAATAAGCTAAATACACATTTTGACATTGATAACATTCAACAATAAATTTAATTAAGATTTTAAATTAGTGGAATTATATTTCCGATGCCCCACCAAAAGATACAGTTGTACATAAAAATAAAAAAAAAGTAAATGTACTGAAACAGAAGGGTAATCAGAAGCAAAACCTGGTAAGGCAGCTGCTTGGAAAGTGATTACCCAGCACCGATAACAATTATTTATGAAGACTAATTAACTTCAGTATCGTAACACAATAATACAAGGGGATCACAGCACGGGCATATCTGCAGATTTCCAGAGGGGTTTTATGATAGACAACAACCCGTCAGAGCTGATTAAAGCAGCTGCTTTCAGTGCTTCTTCATTGAGTCGAGGAGACGCAGGATGTGCAGGAAGAGGTTGACAATGTCCAGGTAGAGGTTGATGGAGGCCAGGATGTGCTCCTCGGGGGAGAGCTGCTTCATCAGCAGGTGGGTGTCATAGATGATGAAGCCGCAGAAGACCAGAGCCCCAGCTCCAGCCAGGACCAGCTCTGTGCTGTCACTGTTGAAGAAGAACTGCAGAAAGAAGGAAATGAGCGTGTGCATGCTTGTGGCTAAGCACAGCAAAGAGACTTACCATCCATCATGGAGAAGCTATTTAAAAAGAGGGTATCACTGTTCTACAGCCTCTGCTCCTGGTCTGGGCAACTAATCAATCAAACATCAGTATAATTTCAATTTGTTTGTTTTCAATTATTAATTATGTTTTCAATAACCATATACAAATTGAACACAACCAGTCTGTTTGTCCAGCAGTTGTAACTAGTCATGAACTGAACTGGAGCAGTAAAGTTAACAATAGCAAAAATGTTAATACAGCCAGTCTAAAACCTTCCACTTCTTGCCCCTGATGAACTCCTTTGTTGCTTTGGCAGTGTGTTTTGGGTCATTATCTTACTGCATCGTGAAAGATATCACAGTCAGTTTGTTCACATCCTTCTTTAAATTGACAGACAAGATTCTGTGGACTTTTGAGTCCAGTTTGCATTTGTTGTTCATCGGGAAAATGAATAAGCCCATCCCCGAAGAAGCCATGCAAGCCAAGCCATGGCATTACCTCCACTGTGTTTCACAGATGAGTCTGTATGTTTTGGATCATGAGCAGATCCTTTTTTCTCCAATCTTTAGCCTTTCCATCGCTTTGGTAAAGGTTAAGCTTTCTCTCATCAGTCCATCAAACTTTAAGGCTCCTCTATGGTGTTCTATTTGGTCTACCCGTTCGACGTCCATTACCACAACAGTGTTTGGGTTCTTCTTCAGGACATTCCAAATGGTTGTACTGGCTATGGCCAATGTTTGTGCAATGGCTCTAACGGATTTTCCATCTTCTCTCAGCTTCACAATTGCTTGGTTATTACGCATTGACAGCTCTCTGGTTTTCATGTTGGTTACACCTCCTAACTGTAAATGCAGTCTGAACAGGCCAAAACCGAATCTGAAACTGAGCGTAGACATTCAGTCCTATTTATTGTAATCAATGTCATAAGACATACCTGGGCAACAAAACATCTTTCAGTCACATGTTCCATTTTTCATATTCCAATACTTTGCATTTTTGGTCTTCTGGTTCCCTCTGCTTGAAGTCTATAGCTTCTTTTAATGGGTTTTTGTTTAGATGCGTTAAATAAGGTTATGATCAGCAGCTACACCACTATAAGTAAAAGGCTTCTGTAGAAGAGGTTCTCCTGTTTCATTTAGAAATTGAGGGTTTAGTTGTGGTGATGTTTCAGTGGTAGAGCATTGGGTTGGGATGCAGAAGGCCGTGGGTTCAAATCCTACCCCGACAGGTGTACCCCGACAGGTGTGCCCCCCCCAGTCATCAAGGGTCACCTTGGTGCCGGTCCTTAGCCTGAATAAAATGGGAGGGCTGACGCACAAATTGCATCCGGTATAAAAACTCAGGTTAAATCAACATGCGGAGCATGTTCCGCTGTAGCGACGCCTGAAGGAACAAGCCAAAAGCCATTGATCTTTGAGTTATGGTGATGTTTCAGTCATGCGATCACGATGTGGTTAGTTTCTTACCTAATAATACCTTTTACTTCTGATGATTGTGTTTAAGCTTCAAAAATAATAAGAGTGGTGTTCAGGTTATCTTGCTGTACAAATTGCGTAAGTATCCTAAACTTCTGTTTGTCACAGACCTTCACGTGACAAGTGAGGGACTGCATCGCCAAAGCAAATGTTTCTTGTAGATTATAAACTCTCCATGAATAACTGAAGTGACAGACCGCGTTACAAACCACTGGGCAGTGTTTTGGGGTCTATTAAGTCTTCAGACTCACAGATCCTGGAATAACACAGCCACAGTTACAAAACCCTAAATGTTTGTTTTCCGTCTGAATGCAGACTGGTTCTCTTTTTCCAACAATCCAGTCTTTTTTTGTACACCTTTAATAGGAAATAGACATTCACTCACCCTCATGAAGCTTGCGATGATAAGGATCCACAGGCAGGCAAACAGTCTGTGAGGTAAGAAAAGGTCAAATACTATAAATCTGATAGTAGCTTAAAGGGCAATGTGTTAACACTATGGAGATTATGGTTACATCCTAAATTCTTTATTCAATAATTTCTTTGCTCCTAGATCTTCACTCTGTCTGGAAGAACATGCTAAAGTTCTAATATCTGGGTAATAAATCATTTTTACAAAAGCTTCATAAAATATTCTAATCATAACCTGGATTATAACAATTTCTAATAAAAAATAAACAGTTGACTTAAGAAATAGCCTCTGAACAGTTAAGAACATATACTGTTTTGACTACTTACAACAGTGTCACACACACACAAAATGGAGATTAAGCTGGCTGACAACTGATGCACGAGAAACATTTGCTACTTCATATGATAATGCAGTAGAAAGAATGTCCTATGTCTGGTGTGTCCAAACAAACAAATGTCAGAGTTTAAAAACCTTGACACACTTACCCTGCTCCCAGCTTGCTAAAGTCTCTCTTGGACTGGAAGGTGTAAACAGTCAGTCCAGCAAACACAGCACAGGTCAAGAACAAGGCTTGCAGTACAGTGGAGTATTCATAAAAGGTCACTGTGTGGAGAAAAAAAAAAACTCTAATAAACTTTTTAACATGCTCAGAAGACTGAACTGGCAGATAAATTACTTACCAGCTGTGGCCACAGATACTGCCTCCAACAGAGTCTGCAAACAATTCACAATTCAAGATAAAATTATATGCTAAACTAGGAGCTGTTATTAAATACCCAACCACTGTAACAGTCACAAGGCAGCTGAGCTACTTAAAAGAACGTGAACAAAAAACGACTTACAAACGCAAGAAGCAGGTAGAGGTTTACTGGATGTTGTTGCCTGTACATGGCCAGGGCCAGCAGAAGAACCAGAGAACCCAGAGCAGAAACCAAAACCACAGCAGGACTGAGGAACAAGTCATACCACAGTCAGACAAACATGGCCTTAAGAGAATTAATGGATAATATCTACAACACAACCAACAGCTCTAAAAATCAGTTTTTATGTAACAATAGACATAGTGCCTTGCTTTGGAGACATATTTGATGTAATGTGGCCTAGGAGCTGTCATATACCACCTTCACATTTCAAGTCTTCGTTAGACAGGCCATTCTCACCTGGCATGTACAAAGTCCTTGATGGTTTGAGAGAACATGAAGACGGCAGAGGTGGCTGTGGTCAGAATGATCTGCAAGCTCAGGAGGGTGTAGACCTTCCTTAGGAAGTCTGATCAAGAAGCACAGCAGTATTAACATCGGATCCTTCGGCTGGACATGTACACACTTCTGTGTTTAAGTGTAAGAAATATACCATCTGCTACAATAACAACTACCTAACATTTGTTCAACTTAAACCCGGGACAACTATTCCTTACTGTGTGAACCTGTGTTAACAGCTGGTTAAGGAAAGCGAAGTAACTGTTACAAAAAAAAAAAAATAAAAAAAAAAATCAATATTTCTACACAAATAAATGTTAGCTTAGCGTTAACAGCCCTTAGCTTACGTGTTAAGCGCTGTCAACATTTACATTGTGAAGCCTGCTTCACTTACCCATTCGTATCTGGACACTTGCTGTGGCAACATTTGTACCATAGTTGAAGTCGTCTTCAATAGAAGACCTCGGGTATTTTTCAGTACTCATCGTGATACTGTGTCGTGTTACGAAAGGTAACGTTAGCTACTGTGAGTTTGTGGGAATATAAAAGCACTACACTCCACTCTGCGCCATTAAAGTACTGACTGCTGGCTACGTCCAACCCACAGGCGATGGGCGCATGCTCAAACGTGACGTCATCAGTGGAGGAAAAACTACCGGTTTGAAACGATTACATATTCTGTCCCATATTTGCGTAGGAATCGCTATCAATAATGATAAGGACTCCAGATGTTCACTATTCTTGACGCTAATTAGATATAATCCCAAAAATAGTTTGCTGAATGGGTGTAAAGTACTTTGTCTTAGCGGAAACATTTCATTACTAAAGCAGAGGGAATTTCCGGACTTAGTTATGCAACCTTATGTCTTGATATAAATCAATCAATCACCAAAGCAGTTGATAATATGTTGTACAAATAAATCCATCTGGAAAAATACACCCTATCACTTCAGAAAATCAGTTTTAATTATTTTTTACAACCATGGTAGACTTAACTTTTTAACATCTCCGCTCTTAAAAAAGTTAAAATAAATTGGATCAAACTATTTTATATTAAATAAAACAACTGATATATAATTAAGTCTTAATTTTTCAAATCACCAGAACCCCTTTTGCCCCCCCCCCCATGCAGTTTGCTTATAGAACCAGTAGGGGGTGCAAGATGCCAACACAATCCTCCACAATTTCATCTTGAAGAACCTGGAAGGAAGTTAAAATCACTGTTTAATAGATAGGACTTGAACCAGGTGAGCTGTACCAGAAATGCCTAAATGCTCAAGATGGTGCAGAGAGAAGGATCTGGTGGTTTTTGTCCTCTTGCATACACCTCTTTACCACACTCTCTGCTGCTCTGAACCTTTGACCCTAAGTACTTAAAGTCCTACACCTTCTTCACCTCTGCTCCCTGTAACCTCACCGTTCCACCTGGGTCCCTCTCATTCACACACATGTATTCTGTCTTACTGCGGCTAAGCTTCATTCCTCTGTTTTCCAGAGCAGACCTCCACCTTTCTAGATTTTCCTCCACCTGCTCCCTGCTCTCACTGCATACCACAATGTCATCTGCAAACATCCACATCCACGGAGATTCCTGTCTTACCTCATCTGTCAGTCTGTCCATCACCAGAGTAAACAAGAAGGGGTTTAGACATGATCCTTGATGCAGACCCACCTCCACCTTGAACTCCTCTGTCACACCTACAGCACACCTCACCACAGTCTCATATGTGTCCTGCACCACTCTAACATGTTTCTCTGCCAGTCCAGATGTCCTCACACAATACCACAGCTCCTCTCTTGGCACCCTGTCATACGCTTTCTCTAAATCTACAAAGACACAATGCAACTCCCTCTGACCCTCTCTGTACTTCTCCATCAGAATCCTTAATGCAAATACTGCATCTGTAGTATCTGCTCAAAAAATGCTAACCTCTGCCCTTAGCTGAGCTTCCACTACTCTTTCCCACAATTTGTTTATATGGCTCATCAGCTTTATTCCTCTGTAGTTGCCACAGCTCTGCACATCTCCCTTGTTCTTCCTCGGGCATCCTCTCACTCTCCAAGATCTTGTTAAACAAACTAGTCAGAAACTCTACTGCCACCTCTCCTAGACACTTCCATACCTCCACAGGTATGTCATCAGGACCAACTGCCTTTCCACTCTTCATCCTCTTCAACGCCCTCCTTACTTCACTCCTATTAGTCTTTGCTACTTCCTGCTCGCCACCAGTCACCTCTTCTACTTCCCATCTCTATCTCTTTGTCTGGCCAACCTGTACAAATCCACCTCTCCCTCTTTAGTGTCCAACCTAACATACAAGTCCTCATATGCTCTTTGTTTGGCCTTTGCCACCTCTACCTTCACCTTACGCTGCATCTCCCTGTACACCTGTCTACTCTCTTCAGTCCTCTCAGTGTCCCACTTCTTCTTAGCTAACCTCTTTCTCTGTATACACTCCTGAACTTCCTCGTTCCACCACCAAGTCTCCTTGTCCACTTTCCTCTTTCCAGATGACACACCGAGTACCCTCCTACCTGTCTGCCTGATCACATTAGCTTTAGTTGTCCAGTCATCTGGAAGCACCTCCTGACCACCCAGAGTCTGTCTCAGCTCCTCCCTGATAACTACACAACATTCTTCCTTTTTCAACTTCCACCACTTCGCTGTCTGCTCTGCCTTTGTCCTCAACACCAGAGTCATTTCCACACCACCCTCCTATGTTGTCTGTCTACACTCTTGCTTACCAAAACTTTGCAGTCACTGATCTCTTTCAGATGTTACACCCTGACCTAGGGGAAACCAGAACGCAACATAAATAGAGACTCCCTTCTTCTCAGCACCCAGAAATCACCAGAGCGAACAAGTTTCAGCCCTCGAGACTTTTTTCTCAGATTTTTAATTCAAATTACTTCAGGGTGAGTCCTGCAAAATAACAAACAAAACATAACTAGCCAGGTTTCTCTGTGCTTACCTAGACAAAAAAAACAAAAGAAAAAAGAAATACTAGGAACTTAAACTCCTACTAAATAAACAAAAGAGAAATATATTTTAAATAAAAAGCTAACCCCATCTTTACGAAAGAGTTTCTGCATGTTAGGGTTACAAATAGAATATAATTTGCAACATATTTAACAATGGTGTCTGGTGGATTGGCAGCGAGAGAGAGAGAAGAGGCCGGGGTTGAACTGGAAGACACTGGATTTTAAACCCTCTGATGTAAAAGGCTGCAACCAATCTGCTCCTGAAATGAACTCCAACATACCTGCTAGCCAAAAACACATTCAGCTGCTCGGCTCGTCAAAACACAACATATATCACGCACATACACATACAGAAAGAGACCCAAAAAAAGTCCACAGATAACAGTGCATTAAACAAATTACATTACGACTGTGGTCCTAACACAGGTTACAACGTCTACACAAGACATAGTCCACCTGAGTGCTTTTACCTCCGCTCTTATATGTTACCTATGAAGAAAGTGTTCACTGCAGCCGTTTCCATCCTCTTTGCAAAGTCTACCATCATCTGTCCTTCTGTGTTCCTGTCCTGAAGACCAAACCTGCCCATCACATTCTCATCACCTCTGTTCCCTTCACCTACATGTCCATTGAAATCTGCACCAATCACCACTCTCTCACCTCTGGGGATGTTCTGCATCACTTCATCTAACTCACTCCAGAATTTCTCCTTCTCTTCTAACTCACATCCTACCTGTGGGGCACAACCACTAACAACATTGAACATTACGCCTTCAATTTCCAGCTTCAGACTCATAAACCTGTCTGATTCACCTCTAGAACATTCCTCACAAACTCCTCTTTCAGGATAACTCCTACTCCATTTCTCTTCCTATCCGATCCAACTTGAACCCTGCTCCTAAGCTTCTAGCCTTGCTACCTTTCCACCTGGTCTCCTGGACACACAATATATCCACCTTCCTTCTCTGCATCATGTCTCTCTAGTATTTCCTGTCATAGTCCCAACATTCAAAGTCCCTAGTGTCAGTGCTACGCTCTTGGCTTTCCTCTTCTCTGCCTATGAACACGCCTTCCTCCTCTCCTTTCGTTGATCTACGTGACTAATTGTGATTACTATTACTGGTACTATTTTGATCTACTAAGTATAATATAGATATAAAATATAATTCTTTGTATCCCTCCTGAATTCAATTAAACTGCAGCAGGGATTTGTTAGGCTGCATTTTTTTTTTTTTTTGTCTTTATCTTTTTACTGCAGTAGAAAGAATAAGAAGCAGGCAACACAGTTTAATACTTCTGTAATAAGCTGCTTGTCTTTTCTTACCAAATCACCAAGGCTAATGCAAAAGAGTAAGAAACATGTTTGTCCTGTTTTTATTTCGGTGAAATTCCGCTCTGGTTTGGTTTTAGTTTTGATTTCAAAGAATACACCATCTCTGCTGCGTCCTCCACTGGCGTCACTGTGGTAATGTTACACATCTAATGAGTTCTGTTTTTGGAGTGATGTGCACTAAAATAACTTTTCCACCGAATAAAACAACCATCCAAAATTGTGAGACATGGAAAAACTGAAAATACCATTTGTTTTGTGGTGACATAGCTGGTAAAATGTTAAAATAGCTAAGGGGATCATAGTAGTTTGGCAACATTTCCCTCTTTGCTTTGCCTTTAGCTCCACCCAAAGTTCAGCTGTACACCCATAGCTGGCGTGGTAAACACCATTATCTGTCACATGAGTGATTTTCACCCTTCTGACATGATTCCTTCAACTCCAAACTATCTTAAGCGCTGATATCTTGTTGCATCCAACGTTCTCAGTTTTATAATTGTTAACATGGCTTCATAAAAATTTGAACAAATGACAAAAGGCATTATTTTCAAATATCTTTTCTTACACTTTTGCAGGTTAGACTTTAGTGACTATGGCCCAAAATTTCACAAAATGGACACATGCTCACTTTTTTTAGTGCAAAAAAAGTATTCCTTAACCGAGTTCAATCAAATGTATGTCAATTCTATTGTTAGAATGAGAAAAATATCTTGTAGAAGTGTCAAAGTATCTTGTTATATTCTGAAAAGATTCTCTTTATACAAGATAGTGAGCAAATAGTATCTTTTCAGGGTGGCAACATTGCACTGCCACTGATACTGTATGTAGTGCTACCAACTGCCAACAAATGCTTTTTGTTCATTTTGATTTTATATTTTCTATATTCAAATAGGTTTCCAATGAATGAGAATGATATAGAGAGGGGACTGGAGAATGAGAGACCCACACCACAAAGTCTTTAAGTGCACTCCTAAAACTCAACTGGACCCAACTTAATCACATGTAAACATGATCGAAAACATATTTAGAGTTTCAGGTGTGAAAACACCCTTAAAGGTTCAGGGCTATCTTAATATAAAATCCGCCTTCGAGGGTTTTCTAGTGGCTAATAGGTGGCAAACAGTCGTCCCTCTCGTGCCTTCAGATGGTTAGAAACACTTGCCCCTCATCTCTTGACACTACAAATAAAATTAGATTATAGGAAAATTAAAGTTTAGTAGTTTATGCCTGAATCTCAATTCAGCCACAGACCTGAAAGATTTCAAAAGATTTTTTTAAGACCTCTATTTTTCTTATTTTCCTTGGCTTTTAATACATATTGAAGTCTGATACTTTAATTTTAATTATGGATATACTGTATATACCCTCTGGGTTTTATTTTGCTTTGCTACATTTTGTTGTAACATTTCTATTTTTACATCTATTTAGTCCGGATTTTTATTTTCTAATTTTAAGTGTCCTCCATTCGGTTCCCGAGTACAACTGCTGTACTTCACATCATGTATGGTGATATTTGTAAGGCACCACTGTTCCAGTTATCGTGGATGATTACATTTCATGAAATTTTTTCGAATGTCGGGTTCAGTAAGTAACAACAACTAAACAAAGGGTGAATAAACTGAACGTTTCACTTTCAGTTTGGCATTGTGTTTGTCTTGAGAATGATTAATTTGTTGTTGGGGAAAACCAAAACCATAGATGCGAGATAGGACGCATCAAGAAAACCAGATAGAACAAGTTTCCATGCTCAGTTTGCACTCTGCCCAATGAGACTTTCTAAAAAGTGTGTTTGGCCACCTACTGCAATTTTGTCCTCAAATTGTCATATTTGTAATTTGGGCAAGTAAAAACTCAGCGTGTAGGTCTTAGGGTAGACTTTAATCAGGGCCGCAGAGTAGGTTATTCTATTTATAAGATAAAGACCAGAAGATTAGATTCCTGCTAGATTGCTGTTAACTAAAGTTGTGCAGTTTCGTTACATTACAACGATATGGTTCATATTTCATACTCTAATAGATAAAACCTATACAGCCAAAATAGACACTTTTAAATGTAGAAAAATTATCTTGAAAATTGGTGCCCATTAAAAACGTAACACATGTACCACATGATTTTTACAGCATATGTAGACACATAAGGAACACTGGAGGCCAAGCAACAAAGGTGAGAAAATAGATGAGAAAATAAAGAACAGAAGCTGAGGGGAAGAGAAAAAGTGGCGGCTGTCCATGGTGTCTTATAGTTTTACTCCAAATGTGTAGGGTCCGATTTGATCCTTGCTGCTTTGTGGGTCTCAGCCTCATGTTGACATTCTTTCTGCCTTTTTTGTCTTCAAAAAGATGGTTAATGTTTATCTTCGGGGAGTTTCCATAAACGTCCCTGTCCATAATAAACCAAACCTATTTGGTCTAATTTTACCTAGTAACAGTGTAATAGAAATTACTGATTGGCTGGACGTCACACAGTGGGCGTTGGTTGCGCTGTTGGTTAATTCTATGCTGCTCCATGCTTTCACTTTATTTCAACGCAGACAAGAAACAGTACGCTGCTTTTTCCTGAGTGAAGAAAGAAAAAACCAAACATGAAGCTTCTTCTGTGGATGGCAGCTCTGCTTGCTGTCTACTTCTCAGTGGAGGCCAAATACAGTAAGTACGATTTTTGATTTACCCAGCCACTTTACTGAAGAATACTACACAATAAACTACATCTTAAGGCCAATTTATTTTTTATCTTAGATGGCTACGAGTAGGAAAATATCACTGTCAATATAACAAAGTCAAAATTCTGTTACAGTAAACTGTAACAAGGATTTATTAGGCCGTGGTTTGGTGATAGTCCACCGACACAGTAAAGGCTATAAAGTGTAATCGATCTATGATAAACTGCTGGTGGTGTGTTAGAAAGCCAAAGCAGCTCATATAAGAGCCAAATGTAAAAGATAAAACTTATAAAAACATGTTCGTGGTGATTTTATTTAGGTGGAATTCCCCTCATCATTTTGGATTTGGTTTCGATTTCTCGTAAAAACGCCAAACTGTCTCTGCTACTCCCTCCACTGGCTTCTCTTAGTCACACGCATAATGCTTTGTGTAATGATCTAATCCAAGCTCCAGAGAGTGAATATCCACATTCTCAGAGAAACAATCCCTTCTAACGACATGGAAAAGTTATAAACACAGTTTGGTGTCTAAAAAAGGTAAGACCGGGAAGCATTTCTACAACTTTCTACAACCAAAGAAGTCTGTAAAAAGAAGCTGTTGCACAAATAGCTTCCGTCCTGGTTTCCTTACAGTGTGTGGATCTATGCTATGAAAGCAGCAGCTTTCCTCATTTCCACCAATTTGGTGATGGTCTTCAAAATCTCCCATGGGCGTTCTGTGGATGCACGCTGACTTTTGTGCTTTCATTACGTAACATACTTGTGTTTGACATCCTTTCCCTCTTTTTGTTGCCTTAGGTCCACCCAAGGTTCAGGTGTACAGCCGGGACCCAGGAGAGTATGGGAAGGACAACACGTTTATCTGCCATGCGAGCAAATTCCACCCCCCTGACATCAAAATTCAGTTGCTGAAGAATGACGTAGAAATCCCTGGTGCCAAACAGACTGACCTGGCCTTTAAAGATGACTGGCACTTTGTTCTGACCAGAAGTGTGAACTTCAGACCCGAGAAGGGAGACACATTCACCTGCAGGGTCACTCATGGACAAACTGTTAAAGATTATGTCTGGGGTGAGTTAGTCTGTATATGTGTGTGTGGGGGTTGTTCTCATAACCAAACCCTCCATTAGAATACAAACCATGCCTTTTAATTACAGTTTGACTACTGTGATCACTCTGGTCCATAGTGTGTCCTAGAGAGGTGGGTTGAAACACAGTTCGATTAGAGATGGTCACAATATGCATCTAAGTGTAATATCTAATGATGCACGAGAACAAAATCTAGACAAACTTTGTTTGTGAAAGAACTTCACTTGTACAGAAAAAGGTGCAACATGTGTGTAAACGTGTGCGAAATCGAGGCAAAGTGGTGGTGTGGGGGGTATTTTGATTTATTCATTAATAGAAAATATAATTTTTAAAACGTATCTACATGCAGGCAGCAGCAAAATTCACAGTGGTAGACAATTACAGACATTGAGTCTTGAAAAACTAAACATCCAACAACACTTGAAAAAATTGCACTCACATATAACAGGAAATGTGTTAATGCAGTTAGAGAATCAATTAGTGGTTAATTGAAAAGTATTATTTGACATGGATAAAAATTTATGCATTTTTCTTTTCTTTTACAGAGCCAAACATGTAACCGTCGTCAGAGATCCACTTCACACCAGGAATGGCTGTATTGCCAAAGCAGAAGCACCTTCGTTGTTGTCTGCCGTATGATGGTGTGATGTCATTGTCTCTAGTGACACCAGATGTTAAGGCCTCAGCTACAGCTCGATTTATTTCTCCCATCTCCAATCAATATAAAACTTCTTACTATTATACTCACAAACTTAAATTTCACATTATACATCACATTAAAGCGGCACTACACACTAGGTTCCTAACTGGAAATTTTAAAAAAAGGTATTTTTAAAAAATGATTTGAGGAGCTAAGCAAATATTGCCTTGGTCACGGCTCTGGGATTGTGGGAACAGACAAATCAACAGATTGAGACATGTCCGGTAATTGTAGAAAGCTATTGTGTTGTGATATAAAGATGATCAGAAGTAATTGGCACTTTAAAACCAACTTACTACAAAAAAACTTCAAACATAATAGGCCCCCAAATCACGTTTACTTCATTGTGAATTAGGAGGGGCCAGAGGATTCAGCTGAACAAAACTTTTTTCTAACCTGACAGAAATGACGAAATTTGACTGGGGTGTAGCGCCTCTTTAAGGAGACTGTATATGTTCATTCACTATTTTACCATGTGAATGCAGGGGCGGCAGGTCTTCATTTATTTGTAATTTAGGGGTGTGTTGCTTTTCAGCCTTTTATATGGAACATTTTGCGTACATCACTTAATGAATGACATTTCTTTTTTCTATCTGTGATATGTGTACACAACCTGTTTAATTAGAAAACTGTTTTTAATTTTGTTTTTAACCTAAATTAGGCTTTTGATTTGTAATGGATTAATAATGAATACGGCAGATTTATTGTAAAATTTTACTTTTTATTTATGGAATTTGTTAAATCCATCTGCTAAATAAATACCATTTAAAAATCCACTGCTGCCCTCAATTTTTAAACACCAAGCTCTACAAGTAGTTTTTTTTTTTAAATCAAAGATATGGATTGTTATGACATATTTCTCTACTGCGGACAAAGAACTCAAAGTGTTCAAAGTGTGTTCATTTCATTCAGTCACCCAGATTTTCATGTTGGTACAATAGCTTCTTCGTGTATAAGATGGGCATTGTATACATGGTGCAAATGATCCGCTGTGGCGACCCTGAACTCACAGGTTAAGCCGAAAGGACAAAAAGATGTAATTCACATTAAAAATACTATTTTACTAAAGGACAGGGCTGGCAGAAATAGATAAATCACGTAGTAAAGGTGCAAGTACATGCATAAAAGTGCTTCATATTTTCACATTAAAGTACTAAATATGTGCTGTAAAATGTGTATTCACAAAGTAAATAGATTTATGGAGGCCATCAATCTAAGTTACAGTTAAAAGGTATTTTATACTACAAATAAACAGAAATTGGGGAGGGTTGTGTCAGGAAGGGCATCCAACGTAAAAACCCAACATGCGGACAATGATCCGCTGTGGCGACCCTGAACTCACGGGATAAGCCTAAAGGACAAAAACAAAAAAAAAATACTGTTAAATTTGAAAACATGAATGTTCAACTCTAGTCCAGATGTGCTAAATAAGGTTTGTGCAGCACCGTATAATGTTCAGGTCTATATCAGTTTGATTCATGTGTTAAGAAGAGAGACACTTTATAGCTTTGTAGCATAAACCCTTCGGAAACAGGTTATATTACTGCAGACACAGCATTGCTAACACAATTTTAATATTTAATGTTCGTGTGTTAAAGAGAAAAACAGCGCCGGCTGATAAACAACAAGTAACGACTACGCGGAAGTCACGGGACGTTCGCGTAAACATGGCGCCGTTTTAACGAAACTGCGCAACACGGGGCAACATGTCGGCGCGACGGCTACGTACCAACAGCTCCTCCTCGTTTTCTACTGGTCCACACCATTCGGTAGGCTGCATTACTTTCACCAAGAAACGCCGAACTGGTTCAGGAGGGCGGAGCACTCGATTTGCTGCAGCTGTTAGACACCGCCCCTTTGGTTACGAGGAAACGTTCCTGTTTTGTCGTTCACAAGACATTTTTACTTTCGGTTAGAGTCGCGAGTCCGATCAACTCTTATCTCAAATAATATAACAACTTTTTCTAGCGTAAACACAGTTTTTGGAGGTGAAATCATGAAGGGACTTGTCTGTGCGGTTCTCGGTCTGCTCTTCCTCGACCTGTCAGCAGGGACGGAATGTAAGTGATCTTCTGTACATGTAAACATTATTGACGATCATTTTACAAATGGCGCTGCGGTGGAAAGGCCCTGAAATGCCAGGTATGGCTACAGCAAATGTACCTAACACTTTATCGTCAACTTCTACGCAAATTAGGAATTATCGCAAGGAATCGTCTAAGTAAGCGAAAGGAAATGAAGTAAGGGAAAACATTTAAACATTTAAGAGAGGAATGCCAATAAAGAGAACAGCAAAACCTTGTCGTTCTTAAAGTTCATTTCAAAGACGCCATGACGTGTTAACTGTAAATGAAACAATGAAGCTGTGACGACGTGAAACCACATGAGACCACAATGGTGTATATATTTTGAAAATGTTATGATCAATCTGGTACATGATACTACAGCATAACCTTGTAGTTTATTAGGTAGTTAGGCATAAATATGTGTCATCATATTGTCATGAAATTCTTTCTGTAGATATGTGAAAGATTTTCTCTTTCTTTGCAGCACCACCGAAGGTTCAGGTGTACACCCGTCTACCAGGAGAGTTTGGCAAAAGCAACGTCTTCATCTGTCACGCGACCGACTTCTACCCACCAGAAATTCAGATTGATCTGCTCAAAAACGGAAAGGTGATACCTGGAGCCATCCAGACTGACCTGGCCTTTGAGGAAAGCTGGCACTACCACCTGACCAAGCACGTGTCAATCACCCCAAAGGAAGGAGAGCAGCTTGCTTGCAGGGTGACTCACTTGAAGAAGACCAACACTTACAGTTGGGGTATGTTTCTGTCCCTGTGTTTGTCTCTTTGTCTGCTGTTCTAACAAGTTACAACATTGTCATCATTAAGTACGGTTGGACTAGATATTAATATACTGGATCACATATATATCATTTATGATCATTTATAATTTTCTCTTTATATCTCCCCCAATATGTTCATGTTTTGACTACAAATAAATACTTTTTAATTGCTCTTCAATTAATTACTGTAACAATGCTGAATGTATTTGTGAGTTTCTAATAATAGTTCCTAAGATATTGTCTATTTTTTATTTGCATGATTACAATTGTTAAGCTATCAAAAAGATGTCCATGGATATTATGTGGGAGCGTTGAGTCTGAATTTACCACACTGCTGTTTAGTTATCTTTTTTTTATAAAATTTAAATGGAACAAAAAGGAAAAATCAATTTTTTTAACTAAATACTGGAAAGTATTCCACAAGGTGGCGATACAGCAGTACATACTACATACCACGTACTAAATACTAGTACATAATTTTATTCTATGAGACAATCCACATTTCCATATGTGAGATGCTTGAAAGAACAGCTTCTCAACATGTTTTTATTTCTCTCTACAGAATCAGATTTTTAAGTCACCGGCTCCGCCTTGCTCCAGGTAGGACTCACATTCCTTGTCAGTGTCATTTATATTTCAGTAATTATTAAAATACCTGTTTTTGTGACCAAGCATTTTTTTTTTCTTTGTTAGCTATCCACAGACCTGCTCAGCCTTGAAGATTAAGAAGATTAGAATGGCAATAAAGCCTTATTAAGTCATTGTAGTGAGGAGGGCACAAAAAGCCACAGCAACAAGCCCTAATGCTTTAGATTTTATGGTTAATTATGATAAAATATTTTTTTTAAATAAATGCTGGACACCAAAATACCCCAGGTTTGTTCTCCCCACTGTGCCTTTGTATTGTGGGAGCTGTGGTGCACACATTAGTTTCACTGTACCTGCCAACTTCCTTGTTCCTTGTCTAAAAGATCACAAATATGAAAGTATTCATACCAGTTTAAGACTGTGTGAAGTGTTTATGCTACGTAGAATTGGTAATATGTATGTAAAAGCTGAAACTGAGGAGAACCTGTTCAACTTTATGTTTCAAAAGTTATATGCTAACTTTTGTTTAATCACAAAATGAAATACAGGTTAAAGACAAAATTAAGTCAACACATGAGTTCCCCCTCTTTAAGTCTCAAAATGAAGGAGCATGAGCGATTTATTATTATGCGGAGTTGTCTTTTGATTCATTATTTGTGAGAAAAATATGAATGGAGCTTCAATTTTTTTCCTTTTTTTTTGTGATTGTCTTCATTTTTGTGTTTGTGTGTGTCGTACTTCTGTTTGTGAACTTTACACAACTTTTTCATTTGTTATCATCTAATTAATGTAAAATCAAATTAAAAGGTTCTTTAACTTTCCTATGCACATTGTAGATTATTAAATATATAGTGAACATTAAGCCTATTACCTTTTTTTAATGTATAGTGCAGAATGACTCCAAGCCTAATGATGAGGATTTTATTATAGAGATATAAACTTTGGGGATTGATCTGTAAATGTGTTTTATACCCTCTGGCGAATTCAGATTAAACTCATATGGAAGGAAATTTGATCATGTGTTTGTCTGCTTGTTGTCATCTCTTCTTTGGATGATCTTAGCTGGAGTTAAGAGTTCAACATGTAGCTTAATTTCTTTAATGTCTGTTTTAAAGAAATATATCCGCACTGAGATCAGTCGTAGCAACTAGGAAATGTGTCTGATGTACCAAATCCACAGTCCTCTTTATTTTAGGTTAAGTTACTAATATTATTAGTCTGTCTTAAGTTACAAGAAGGTTGTCAAGGCTGTTGTATAGAGGTTTGGTATTTTACACCTGCTCAAGGATGTAGAGAAGTTTAAATATTTTATTTTTGGAATGTATTTATATTTACAATTACATTATCTACGTGCATTATAATAATCAACCAATGCAAGTGTAATGAAGTGTGAAGTACATATAGGATACGTAGGGACAGCACGGTGGTGTAGTGGCTGGAGCTGGCGCCTTACACTTTGAAGCTCCTGGGTTCAACTCCACTGGGTGGCTGCCGCCATTCTACGTAGAGTTTGAATACTCTCCCTGTGGTTCTGTAGGTTTCCTCCAGACACGCTGGTCCTACACTACAAAAACATTCATGTTCATGAACCAGAATTATTTAGTGACTCTAAATTTTCAGTCTGTGTATGTCTCTCTCTCTTGGCCCTGTGATAGACTAGAGACGAGGAAGATGGAGACTAGAGACCTGACCCCAGCCTCTTGCCCCATTACAGCTGGGAAAGGCTCAAGCCCCCCCATGACCCTGAACAGGATAAGTGGTTACAGATAATGGATACATGATGGAAACTTGCATTGTCTTTGCTGTTCATGACTAATATAAAGTCATGGATGTTTTTTTCCAACAAAAACATAACTAACCACAAATGTTAAATTCAGTCCCTTCCCTTACACAACAGATTGAGGTAATTTGGAACAGCCTAATGTTGAAATACTGATTGTGATACAAAGGGGTTTTAACTGGAACAAGTTCATCTTTTTAAAGTAATAACTGTATTTTTCTGTCTGGTTCTGTTTACAGAACGACCAAGTATGTCCAGTGAATTAACAACTTTGTATCAAATAAACAAGATTCAGCTTCAACATAGCCATTGACTGAAGCGGACAGATTTTTGAGTTTAATCTAAGCAGTTCAGTAAATGAAATAAGTCTAAATCAACCAAAAGAACAAAAGTTTACACAACAGCTGTTTGAAGCTATATGCAAGAAAAAGTTTGGAAACACCAAGAACACCAAGTTTACATTGAAATGTAAAAAAATTAAATACCTAAATGATACTTGTGGCTGGCCAACACTCACCGGCAGCAACTAAGTTGGGGTTCAGTGTCTTGCTCAAGGACGCTTTGACATGGGACCGGAGGAGCCAGAGATTGAACCAACAACTGCAAGATCGGTGGACAACCGCTCCACCTTCCTGCACCGCAGTCGCCCCAAAGCAGACAGGAAACATTTTTATCATTCATAAACCATCTCAAATTTCAAAGATGACCTTTTACCAAACAAATACAATTTGCTACAAAATCAGTGTTAAACTTGAAGGCTTTGCAACTGTTTTTCCAGAAATCCAACTGTAGAGCCTCTTAAATTAATCATGTATGTCCCTCCTATGTGTTAAAACATCTTGAACTAAGTTCATGTCCAGTAAACCAATAATGAGTTTATATTTGGCTCTTTCTCCATGGTTAGAGTGACCTGTCATTTTTAGTGTAAATTAGAACTTAAAATGGCCAAATGGCCATGAGAAAGGAAAGTTATTCTCAACAAACTATAGACAAGAAACTAAATATATCTTTGAAAGGTGTACACAACTGCCCAAGAAGACAAGTACTTACAAGTGTCCTCCTTGAGAAAAAGCTGCCTCACTGCTCTTGAATAAAGCAAGAGAGAAACCAGGGTGCACAGACACTACGAGTAAGCGTTGTACCTAGTCGTGCATTTTATAAAGTATAAAGGAAACATTCGTAAAAATCTACATTGAAAGAATGCAAACCCAACTCATGGGTTTCATAAAGTATAAGGAAACAGACACTGCTCTCACCGTCAACCACGTGTATTTAATGAAGAAGCAGAGCGCTGTCTCCCCCTGGTGGAGCCCCAACGTAATAGGCATCACAAGAGGATTGACGCACAATAAAACCACATAGACTACAAACTGTAGTCTAAACAAACCACACATCTTGAAACTAGAACAGTTTGATGAAAAAAAAAAAAATGCAATGATAGAAGCAAAACACGCTTTTCTACAAATTAAATTCTTGATCTGCATTACCTGTTAGGGTTGCAGGGGGCCAAGATGCACAAACTGTGGACTTTAAATGACTGGAACAAAAGTCTTGTGGACTGATAGGTCGAAGGTTGAGGTGTCAAATCATGTGTCCGACATAGAGCTCATGAAAAAAAAAAAAAAAAATGAACGAATCATGGAGGAACCGTGATGATCTGTGGAAACTTTATTTTGCAGCAAAACAGTGACCCCACGCATTCTTCTTTACATAAGATGAATGACATGTTGTAAAATGTATACATGTAAAATGTATAAAATACGTGTGTATGAATGTAATGATCCGTGGTAATTATCAAAATATCTGTAGTTATATGAATTATATAGTCTTTGTTTCTAAGTGTAAACGCGCGTTCTGCACCTGCGCCAACACACGGCCCACTCCATTGTGAACGCCCCCCCCCCACTTGATAAACTACAAAAAGCCAGTCTGGCCTTGTATGAACAAGCGGCGTGTGTGTTTGTGTGTGTGTGTGTGTGTGTGTGTGTGTGTGTGTCACGTGTGTGACGTGTTTGGGTGTCAGTGTGTTGACTCGCTGCCGTTATAGGGGAGTTTCCGTATTTAAGTAACACTGGTCTACGCCGCCGCGCTCTCAGCTCTCTCGCCCCCTGTTAGACGCTCGCTGCTCGGATGGAGCCTTCCACGTTTCTTTACGACGTCCCCCCGGTTGTCGTCGAGAGGTTCTGTAAAATCCTGGACAGCGGAGGGGACAGCTTCGGATGGCGCGCCCTGGGTGAGGAGCGTGTGTCCTGGTTGTGGAGGCTCCCCGTGAGAGAGGAGTCCCACCGAAAAGACACATTATGGGGAGATCAAATGGGGCTTTAAACATTAACGTGTCTTCTACAGCTTGTGTACGTGTGTGTGTGTTAATAACAGGAAGCGATTTGCGATTTCTAGAAGAATGTAGATAACTTTCAGCAGAGACGTGTGTCTGTCAGATCTATTCAGCTTGATGTCAACAGTCTTAATGTAGTTATAACCAACTGTCATTAAACTCTCGCAATATTACCTGTTAAACCATTAAACTATGATTTTTAATGTTTTTATTGTGACAGTCCCCTGATGGTTTATATTTTCTGTGTTGTTTTGTAATAAAATAGTGCTTAATAATTATGCATCTTCAAGTCATACTTCATAGGCTAACTGACTGTTAACCCATGCAGTTTTACCCTTTGCGTCCCACCTGGAAGCTTAATGTGATTCTTTTCTGTCCTGGCCTCCAGCTGTTCGAATAACCCCGAGCTTGTTAGAAATTCGCATGTTGGAGCGCATTGAGGCAGCCGGTCGGAGTCCCACCAGGGAGCTGCTGTGGACCTGGGCCCAGCAGAACTCAACAGTGCAGGACCTGCTCAACATGCTGCAGGACATGGGCCACCACAGGGCCCTGCAGCTCTTCCAGAGTCACACTAAAGGTAGGTTCCTTTGTTGCCTGAGGAAATACGGCCAGGTTTCTCAGCCACGTTTGAAGGAGCCTTCGAAATGGAACAGCCTTGTTTGCATCTTTTTTTCCCCATGTTTTTTACTCATTTTACAAATTTTGTTCATTTAGCATCTTTTTCTAGTAATTTTCTATCATACAGTAATTTGACAAAGTTGAAAACCCCTTTAAAAACTTGGACTTTAAAATTTTTCAGAACATGAAATTTCACATGCTTAACATTTATAAAAAAACGTAGCTACTAATAGCAGGCTTTTGAAAAAAATGCTACATGGGTGGTAAAAATCACAAATTCCAATTTTACATGAACAGGAGTTATTGCAATTAATGTGTAATATGTTGCTTTAATTGCAGTTACTGTGGTGTTCCCATGACACAGAATGGGTGTGTATGGGCATATTGGGGCACAATTATATCACATAGAGGAAATGAAATTCCCTTTCTTGGTTCCTCTTTGTGGTGCCTATATGATGTAAGCAAACCCTATGGATCCAGTTCGAATCAGTTCGAATCAGGAAGACATTGAACTTGGATGTAATATTTGGATTTTTTTTTTTTTTTTTGTATTTCAGAGTCAGCGTCGGCTCCCAGTCATCAACATGCAGAGTCCAGCCGTCAGATGTCACCAATTGCAGTGAAGGTAGAAGTTCCTCTGTTGAACACAGTTGTGAGAGAGTTACAAAAACCAGTATGAGTGACTAAGAAATGTGTAAGCACCAATTTCTGCATTTACTGCAGGTGTAGTACTAAATACACGCTCTTAAATTTATAGTTAATAAATAAATAAGGTTTCTGCTGAAATCCAAGTTGTTCAGGCCTTGTTTAGTGTAATTCATATGCAGATTAAAGGAGAGAACAACTTTTCAGTCTGTTTGATCAAGAATCTGTAGTTTCCTTTAATTTTCTTCTACTCTAAAAAAGTACTCTGTATGTAGAAACAATAGAAAACCCAAACGTTGGTGGAAGCACAGAACAGTGAAACTAAACCTTTTAGAAGGGAAAACAAAAACAGCAGCTGGTAAAGGTGGAGCTTATTTTAAGCGCTGTATGCTGTATGGAAGCTGCTGAGATTATCATCTCTTAGCTGGCTGTATTTACTAAAGCTGTGGAAAAAGTGTAGCGAGCTACAAGTACAATAATTCCCACTAAATTATGATGAAACAAAATGGAAATTCTACCTCGAAATTGTACTAAAGTGCAAAAGTACTTGGGTAAATATTACTGAACATCTTGAATGTGGTTTACAGAAGTGAAGCATGTGTTTTTTCTCTAAAAAGGACTCCCACCAACTTGAAGTGAGTTCCTCCAGTCACGCATCACATCGTGGTAAGTAAAGCGAACGGTATCATTTTGGTGGAATCCGACTCGGCACGTTTAGCCTGAAGTCGCTGTTGATCTGTCTCTGTATTCCAGTGACGCCCGCTGAAGAAAAACAATCACCCATATGGACTTTCCAAGACATTATAGAGGGAACCAGGAATTTTCATCGCGAAATGAGAATTGCAGAAGGCCACTTTTCTGACGTCTACAAAGCACAGATGGGAAATAAAACCTTGGCAGCAAAGCTTTTTAAACAGGTTATTGTCAATAACAGATAATGGGATGTTCTTAACAAAGAAGTGGAAAAAAAAAAAACATGCTCTTGAGCAGCTCCAGAGCTTTTTCAGTTGATACTTGCTTTTGGCAACAACAGTTTCACATCTTCATCAGGGGAATTGAATTTGCGCAGTGCGCTCGCTCATGCGGGAACATATTCAAAGTCAGAACAAGTGACACGCACTGATGAAGACCACAGCACCACAGCATGTGCCCAGTTACCTTTGATTCCGGTGGAAATTCCTTTGACTGTAATAAAATGTTGTATTTTCCTAAACTAAAAAAAAGAAAAGAAAAAAAAACTCATGTGAAAACAATTTTTGTTTTGTACACTCAGCTACAGTAGACAGAGAGCAGATAACTGAAATGTAACCTATGATTCGCCAGGTAAATACAGCGTCCTGGAAGCAGTTATGGGACATCTTCAGAAAAGAAATGGAAATTCATCATTTGTACGTGTCAGCCCTCAATTCCAAAACACCTTCTCTGTTTATCTAATAGAGGTTATTTGATAATTATTTGGTGATGTTTTACAGGTACCAGCATCCAAATATCTTAGACTTGTTGGGCTGTTTTTCCGACGACGACCGCTACTGTCTGGTCTATCCTTACCTCCCTAATGGCTCGCTCTTCCAGAGACTACACCATCAGGTAGATTTCTATCCTAGGTGCTGCCCCCAATGCACATTGTGCTGTGCTGAGCAGTTGCTAGGGGACAGCTTCCCAGAAAACAGGAAGTCAGTGTTGTACGTGAGTGAACTGTGGTTTAAATTTGCAGAAGTAGGGACATAAGTACACAACAGAGCCAGAGACAACAAAGGCCTAAATCATGAAATGAAGGAACTACACTAAAATCAAAACAGAAAAAATACAATTGACAAACATGCAAGTACTACAAATACAACAATGCAATAGAGATTTGGGGGAAATGGGGTATTTATTCTAATATATTGTTTGAGCCCATCAATCACATACAATAACACATAAAGGGAAAACTACAAAGGTAGAAAAAAACAAAACTTAAAAATGTAATTGAAAAACTAATTGTGTGACATTAATCGGAGCAGAATTACATTTCACTTTCTATTTGAAACGTCTTGACCAAAGATGGGACTGTGAGATGAGATGTGTCCGGTTTGACCATTACTGTGGTCGAGATTGTTTTTTAACCCACGGCCTCATCCTTTCCTAACCTTAACCTCCAAGCTTTTCTGCCTTGACTTAACAATAAGTGTGTAAACATTGTGCCAAAACCAAATGACATTTGGTTTGATAATGACCTACTGAGCCCACTAGCATGCGGAGCAGGTAACTACTAGCCCATTGCTATATAGTTGATAACAACATAGCTATATATATATATATATATATATATGTAATTTATGTCTAGATATAATGTATGTATGTATTTATTTATTTATAGCACATTTTTGCAGAACATTTAAAAAGGTTTGTTGTCACTGTACAGGATAAGGGGGACCCTTTGTCCTGGCAAGAGCGTCTCAACATCATCAAAGGAATAGCAAAGGCCTTGCATCACCTCCATACGGGGAAACCCTGCCCAGCTATCTGTGGTAACATCTCCAGGTACGAGCCACCGAACACAACTTCGCAGATATCCAGATGTACAAACCCACACCTGCTCTAGTCTTTAAGGGCTCCAAAAGCAAAGTCTCACACAGATATCTGAGGGGAATTTTGTGTGGAAGCAATAAATAAGCAAACAAATAACTTGGCTGTTATGGCATATGAAATCTATTCATTTAAATTAAATGTATTGTTAATGAATTATTCTTATATCCCATCTAAACAATATTTTCAATTGTATATTCCTGATAATATATAAAGTATTTGATGCTTGACCCTCTGAACAGTGTTATTGTGAGGGTACATAAAATTAAATGCCTCAAGTTCCGAAGTTGACACAGCGTCTGTGTGGAATCTCTTCACAGTACAAACATACTCTTGGATGAGGACTTACAGCCTATGCTGTCTGACTTTGGATTGGCTCGTCTACGCCCTAATTCTGCCAGTCAGTACTGTACCATCACTCTTGATACGAGTCACCACAGCAACCTGGGATACCTCCCTGAGGAGTATATCAGAGATGGCAAACTGTCCTTTAGCCTGGACGTGTACAGCTTTGGAATGGTGATTGTAACAGGATCATATAAACTTAGACTAACCTTCATCCTCATGTGTTGGGCCGTTGGATCCACAGACTATAGGGACAAACATAAGATAAGAAAGTTATCTTAAAACATTATTAAAATAGCAGTTTGCACTGTGGAGAATAGAACATTGTATTATCATTATAAAGTATATGTGTGATATAATAGAATTACTGTCACTGAAGCTTAATTATAAAAAAAATAGGACAATTACTTGTCCAAAGTTAAAAAAAATGTTTTTTTGTCCTTTCGGCTTATCTTGTTAGTTCAGGGTCCCCACAGCGGATCATTGTCCACATGTTTATTTGGCACAGTTTTTACGCCGGATGCCCTTCCTGACACAACCCTCCCCAATTTCTAACGGGCTTGGACCGGCACTGCACAGCTGGGGAGGGGAATGGGCTGTTAGGGCTTCAGTGTCCTGCCCAGAGACAAATGAATAATACTTTTGTTTAATAATTAGTTACAAACTAAATATACTGTCAAAAAAAAACGTAGTGGAGTAATTTCCCTTGGAAAGTACAGTATTGACATAGATGAATGCAGTGTAATATAAATACTTTGCATACTTTACTACAGTGGTTCTAAAAAAAAAGTTTGTATTGGATGTAATATGGAGATAAGAAATGTCATTATTATTCACACTTTTTTCATCATTGTTAATTATTGTTTCCTTGCTCTCAGGTCATAATGGAAACAGTAACAGGACGGAAGGTCTCTGAGGATGCACCTAAACAAACACAGCTGGTAAGTCAGCAAGGTGCAATATATATAATATATATGTATATATATATTATTATACATTGTGTAGGTGCGGAAGTATGGAGATCTGTGTTGTAACACACTTTTGTGCTCTGTCAGAGAGATTTGCTCATCACTGAGGTGGAGGACAGTGGTGGGGTTGACTCTTGTCTGAGGTTCTTGGACAAGTCGGCTGGTAGGTGGCCGACTGACCTGGCTCTCGGTCTTCTGGGTCTGTCCTTGGACTGCACTGCTAGCCGTCACCGCAGTAGACCAGACATGAAGAACGTAAGTATTAGAGGTTCATTGTTGATTTTAAGGAATAGCTTATGTAGCAAAATATTCGAAGATGAAAGGTCCATGTCATGACTTTTGGCATCTTTCGCTTTAGCATACTGGGCTTTGGTGATCGTGTTTAATTGTCCTCAGGTACTTTCTGCTTTGAGCCGACTGCTACCTCCACCTACCTGCCCCCCTGCTGACCAACCGCACAGCCTGGATGATAGAGCTCCTCCTAATGTTCAGCAGACACCCTTACCCTCCATACCTGTGGAGCATGATGAGCATCACAGCCTTCCTGGCCCACCAGCACAGGCAGGGCCCTGTGAGTGCAGCCAGTCAGAGGTGACGTATATAAGTGAGACAGTGGCTGCTCAGTGTGAAGCAGAAGTAGACCTGTACAGCAGTTGGCCTGTGCAGTGCAGCTGCCCAGTGGAGACTGGTGGTCTAGTTTGTGAGGACTGCAGAGCCAACGGCTTCACCCCTAACCACATTGACAGTCTTCAGAGTAAGTCTTGTTAAGATTTTCCATCACATAAAGCAGAATTGTTTTTTTTTTTTTCAATGAGACCTTTAGTTGGTGATGCAGCCTATGGCTAATTTAATGTCTGGCTAAAGTTAAAGGTGAATACTTTTGTGAATACATTCACGTAAAACAAGCATAGAAATAAGAAATGTAATCACTTGCTTTTCTTTATTACATGTGGAATATACAATATGTATTAGACTAATCAGTTGCTGTTTTTTTGTGTGTCTCAGGTGACGTCAGTGTTGTGGAGAATGCAGCTAAGCAGAAACTAAAGAACAAACTGAGTCTTTATAACAGAGGATTGATTCACACAGAGCAACTGCTGTCTGACACAGGGCTACATCAGTCCTAACAGTAGGACCGTGGTGGGTGTGCGTTTTTCTTTTTTTTGCTACTGTATCACAACATCCGTTCCTCACAGAATCCTCTCAAGTGTTTTTTTACATTATGACAATACAGCTCACACAATAACCATCACACTGTCACACCTAAAAAGGTTCTTATTCAAATACTACCGTATGAAATTTGTTATTGTCTAAAATAATAAATAATACAAAGATGTAAGCTATCAAAAGAACACGTTAGTGGCAGTGTGGGTAATTGTTATTACTATTTCAACGGGGAGAATTTTAGCTACTAGTATTATTTTACAGGTTTTTAATGCGTAATTTCTGAGACAGGAGCTTTTAAAGAATGTTCATAAGCTGGGCTCTGGCAGTGTGTCAGTTCAAGGACTGTGTCCTTCGATGGACAATGTCTGTGTGGTCTTCAGTGGTCAACATGGTTTTCCTCGCATGTTGCATTCACCTCCTTGGTTTTTTTAACATTTGTATTATTGTATTCCTTGAGCTCTGAGACCACCACATTTTATATTCAGCAGCAACATGCACATAATCTACTTACTTTAAAGGACGTCTTCACTGATTTGGAACCTGTTTGGTTCTAGTTTGGGTAGTACATGTACATAAATGCCACTAAACGTGCCCTTGACTTTTCTATATCAAAATATCTCTACTTCTAGCTTAGGATTTGGTGAAGTCAGCCTTTAAAGAATGTGGTCTGTGAATTAGGACAAAGCTTCCTTGACCTTAGTTAACAGACGTACCGGGAACTTACAGTGAAGACATGCAGTAGCCTTTCATAAACAAGAAACAGAAATTGCAATGGAATAAAATGAAATTACATGAGCATGAAAAATGACATTTGGATTCATTAAGCTGTATAAAGTGCTCATGATCAGAATTCTACCTTAACTGCATCAACATCATATTAAACCATATTTTTAATTATTAAATTATGTAATGTTTCAAAACTTAAAAGGAAATCACGGCAAGACTTGTTGGAATAGTTGTGAAGTATATGACTGGTGTGCACAAACCCTGATGAACAGATGAACAAATGTATTTAGTGCTATTAAACATTCATGTTACCTTAACTTGTTTCTTCTCAGTTTTTAATGGTTCAGGTCCAGTGTGAACACAACTTGGAATATTCTTATAATCATGAGGTGCAAAAACATATGTGTACAATATAAAATGGTCTTCATTTATTTCTGGACTGTGCTCCTTATCTCTAGCTATGAAAAGTATATATGTTGTGTTCTTGGACTGTCTGCCTGGTTTTGATCTCTGCCCAAAGTGTGATTCTCTCTACCCAGTATCTAAACCTGCCTGACCCTAATTTGTTTTGTTAATAAATGTCAAACTTCACCCCTCTTACCAGACAGACATGACAGAGAGCATCCTTATATGAAACATAATTAGATGTCTGTCCTTCTTGGATTTTAGTAAGAATATGTTTGTGAATTCTATGACCTAAGACTAGTATGAAAACATGCTATAATCACTTCTGTGATGTAACACATATGTACATTTTTAGTGTGCAATGGAAAAGCTCATGTTGACTGTGGAGCTTCTCACCCTACACAGCAAATACACAATATTTCGTTTTCTTTAAGGGGATGTAAGGTTCTAGGCCTTCAGCGTCTTGCCTGATGTTGACGGCCCACCCTACAGGGCTGAGCCATAGCCACCGCAATGTACTCTTTGGATGTGTTCATCAGAAGTAGACAATTGCAACATTCTTCAATGGAAGAATATGAAAATTCCAGAGGAAGTATCACAATTACAAGTTAGTGCCATGAGCGATGGCACAGTGGTGATAATAGATGTTTCTGTGACCTTCCTGCAAAGTGACAACATTCCAGCCTGCAATTTTAACTTGATATTAATGTAAAACTCATTTTCATTCTCATTTGCTTCGAGACAACAGAAGCTCACTGCCAAAAAGGACACATTCTCCTACGCATACAAAAGATTCACAACGTACAACAAAGGTTTTGCCCAACAACACAGCTTGTGGGCAACTTTTCACGTTTCTTTGCAATGGAACTCTGAATAGTGGCTTTATTCCTACTTGGTTTCTCCCAAGGACTTGATTAATAGTAGCTAAACTCACATTGTTGATATTTCCAAATGTTCCCTGATCTGCAATCACTGCTGCCTGGACTTCAGGCTTGTTGATTGCATTAAATCTACCATGGCCGACTCCTATTCGTCACTAAAAATCGTTCCTCGGTCACAAGTGTGAATGCAAGAAGTAAAAATTGACACTGAGACATTGACATTTACTATAAATGGAATGTTGAAACAAGTCCATTGCTATAGCACAGCACATGATGTTCATCACTGATAACCACAGTTTGGACCACGCTACATTTGTTGACCTGACTCTGCCTGCCGCTCTGGTATTGTGAGTAACCGCTTCCTATTGATACTTGCCAACCACACGAATGACTAAGGATTATGTGTAATGTTCCTCTTCGCCCATGAGGAATCAAGATGCATACGTTTTTACCAAGCCATGGGATTATCTGCTTAGTACTTTATACGGAGCTCAGACGAGTGTCCATCACCTGTTCAAGTATTCTTTGGTTACCTGTATCAAGTCTCAAGGACTTCTCCAGTAATACCAAGTAAATATTCACTAAAGGATTCTCATGTATGCCAATGTTATGAACCAAGTTAAAGTCATGAAAGGAAACTGGGAGGCCCAGAGCTAAGGGATTTTGGAGTTTTTTTTCAAGTCAGGGATTGGAGATCCACCACGGCTGCATTCCACGCACTCACTACCAGGCCTGCCTGTGTGTTACAGATCCAGACCACTACATCTTCCCCAGTGGACGCTCTTCCCATCGTTTCCCTACCCTTTCTTCAAGTGAAAGGTTTAAGTAGCTTGCCAGGGCCATATTGGCAGTGTAGGTAGATCCTTAGATCCTAAGATCTAAGATTTTAGATCTCTCCCTTAAACTGTTCAGGTACTCAAGACACAATTTGCAAAACTCATTTGCTCATTGCAAAACTTTAAAACAACTCCAACACAGCTGCCACATTCGAAGTGCACAGGTGAAACATGCACATCCATCTACAATGGAGAGAAACCTACCGAGGCAACTGAAAAAAAAACGAATGTTCAGTAAACTTGCCTGAATTCAATGGAAGCTTGAGCTCGGTCTTCTCTTCTTACAACTCCTACAACACACATGCAGACCCCTCCTCTGCCATGGCCCCTAACTCTCATAATGTGCCTTTGCAGCTTGGAAACACCCAAACCGATTTGGCATCTTTTCTTGAGGAATCACAACTCATTGCTCACTGATTTAAGAATTGTGTCGGGGGGGTCGCACAAGTGCATTAGAAATTCTGGATTTTCTATCAGCTTTCCTTTTCCACAAATTTCCCAGTTGTACAACAGCTTTGCTTTTTGTGAAGGATTCTGATAATATTCACAATTGTTTTTGTCAATAAATGCAGAACGAACATACAAACAAACAAGTATTGTTTATATATCAAAAGAGCCATATCTCTATGCCTGCTGCTGTTCTATTTGATATGAGGAAACATCCTGGTAACGGGACAAAAGGAAAGAGTGCGTAAAAGTGCCTTTAAAGTAAAAGAACTCAATGAAGTGAACATGAAAGAGCTAAGGCTTAAAAGAATGGAAACAGGAAAATTCCCCCCCCTAAAGATGCTGCTGACTGATAAAACGAAACAATGGCTGGTAAAAACCACCATTTGACTGGATATAGCACAAAACTGCACATCAAATATTTTACTGTTTGTTTCAGAAATAGCTGCTGAATCTCAAAATGTTAGGAGGGGTGCAACAAAAGTTGCAACAATAAAATGGAATTTAAAAAAATTTAAAGAAACACCTGGTGGAACATATCGCAACTAATGAGGTTAATTATCAACAGGTCGGGGTCATGATTGGGTCTAAAAAGAGCAGAGATACTGTAAGATGTTACATCTCATTTCTTAACTTTGGTTCAGGTACACAGACCAATTCTATGGTAAGTAAAGTGCAGAAAACAAATATTTTGGCAAGACACAAATCACAAATTGCTGCATGACATAAAACACAAAAACACACTTCACAAATGGTGAATCTGCAAATCACAATTTTAGCTAAATCAAATTTTACAAAAACACAACAAATCATGTTACAGACACAATTCACCACATGCATTTCGGAAAAACTCATTTAAAGCCTTTTGCTGCAATTACAGCTGCAAGTCTTTTGGGGTGAATCTCTACCAGAGTGAAACCTTTGCCCATATTTTTTTGCAAAATAGCTCCAGCTCAGTCAGATTGGATGGAGAGCATCTTTGAACAGCAACTTTTAAGTCTTGCTACAGATTCTCAATTGGTTTTAGGTCTGAACTTTGACTGGGCCATTGTAACACACGTTTTAGAATTAGAATTTAGAAGAACCTTCGACCCAGTCTCAAGTATTTTGCAAACTCTAACAGGTTTACTTCTAAGATTGCCCTGTATTTGGCTCCATCCATCTTCCCATAAACTCTGACCAGCTTCCCTGTCCCTGCTGTCCCACTGACCCACAACATGATGCTGCCACCACCGTGATTTAACGATGCGGATGGTGTCTTCAGGGGGATGTGCAGTGTTTCAGCTACACGTTTTGCAATTTTGGTCTCATCTGACCAGAGCACCTCCTTCCACATGTTTTCTGTGTCCCCCACATGGCTTGTTTGGACTTCTTATGGCTTTCTTTCAACAATGGCTTTGTTCCTGCCACTCTTCCTTAAAGGACAGATTTGTTGAGTGCATGACTAGTAGTTGTCCTTTGTTACTCCCACCTGCTCTGTGGGATCTCTGCAGCTCCTCCAGAGTTACCATGGGTCCTCTTGGCTGCTTCTCGGATTGATGCTCACCTTGCCTGTTGGTTTAGGTGGACGGCCATATCTTGATAGGTTTGCAGTTGTGCAGCAATCTATCCATTTTCTGATGATAGATTGTACAGTGCTCTGTGAGATATTCAAAACTTTAAATTAAACTATACAAAACTAATATTTTTTATAACCTAACCCTGCTTTAAACTTCTCCACAACTTTATCCCTGAGCTCTCTGGTGTGTTCCATCGGACTTCATGATGCTGTTTGTTCACTAATGTTCTCTAAACAAACCATTGAGGGCTTCACAGAACAGCTGTATTTATACTGTGATTAAATTACACACAGGTTGGACTGTATTTACTAATGAGGTGACTTCTGAAGGTTCCACTGTATTTTAGTTAGTGGTATCAGAGTAAACGGGGCTGAATACAAATGCACGCTACACTTTTCAATTATTTATTTGTAAAATATTTTGAAAACCATTTAGCATTTTCCTTTCACTTCAAAATTATGTACCAGTTTGTGTTGGTCTATCACGTACAACCCCAACATTTACATTTACATTGAGTCATTTAGCAGCAGCTTTTATCCAACGCAACGTACAAGTGAGGTACAAGGCAGCAAAAATCTAAGTCAAGGAGCAAACATCGAAGCAAAGTCCTATTAGAAAGTTGTTTTACATTTCATGACATGCAAGTGCAAGAAAAAGCAGAAAGGAAGTTTTTTGGTTTTTTAATAGATTTAAGTGTAGAGAGAAAGGTAGAGAAAGGTGCGGAAGATTTTTGTTTTCAGCAGTTTTTTGAATATTGGGAGTGAGTTTGCTGAGCGTGCAGAGTTTTCCAAAAACAAAATGTACTATGAAATGCTTCAGCGTTGAAAGGATTTTCAAAGCAAATATTTGCAAAGATATATTGCGAACTCTGGGGTTTATGATCAACCTCTCCACCTCTCTAAATCTGCACAGCTGCTATACAGTTCAGCCCTGTATTAATACTGATGTAGTGGAAGTTAAAGCACCTGTACACATCCTCCAGTTACAGTAGCCTTAGGTTTTGCTTTCAAAATGATTCAGGTCTACATGAACCAGACACCGTAATTCTCCCCTAAATATGTTTCCTTTGTCTCATTCAAACACTCTGTGCTATGTGTTAATTTGTATAATGACATGTGTAATAACAGGCCAAATCATGGGTCTGTCTTCATGACATGTTTACTCACTGGGTTGAGGATCCATGTAAGAGCTCTGTTGCAGTAACAGCCACACATTTTACTTTCAATGTTAAACATGTAAAAGATTATATTGCATAGCTTAAGCTTTGGAATTAAAGACTCATGACTAAATAAAGCCTTGGTGTTTTTAACTACAAACCATAATAAAGATTTAAAGTAAAAATACTAGTACTAAACACTAGTATTAAAGATGAATTCTCTGCAAAAGTGGATTTTGTAAGGATATTTATGTATAGTAATCTAACATCTACCAACTTAATCTGCAATTATCAGATTGTTCAAGATTCAGATTTTTAATGCTTTGAAAGTGGAATCATTCTCAACTACCAATCATTTATTAAATATATGTAAAGAAACGCGAATGAAAAGACAAGTTCAAATATTACAGGAAATTTATTTTGAACAGAAAATGAAGCCAAACTTATATTTTATAGGCAAATATTTTTGAAATGCCTGTTAAAAACAGATTATAAGCAAAGTGTTTTCTATTTCAATTTCCACTGCCCAAACAATAGACACATTTCTTTTGGGAAAGTATTTAAGAGTGAAAAGAATCATTCATTTCCCGTTTACTAACTTTCTCTCCCTTCAGTATTCTTCTCCCTCCTCTCCCTCACCCTCAATGGAGTCGGCTCCAACCTCCTCATAGTCCTTCTCCAGAGCTGCCATGTCCTCTCTGGCCTCTGAGAACTCTCCCTCCTCCATACCCTCACCCACATACCAGTGAACAAAGGCGCGCTTAGCGTACATCAGATCAAACTTGTGGTCAAGCCGAGCCCAGGCCTCTGCAATAGCAGTGGTGTTGCTCAGCATGCACAGAGCCCTCTGGACCTTGGCCAGGTCTCCACCAGGAACCACAGTGGGGGCCTGGAAGTTGATGCCAACCTTAAAACCAGTGGGACACCAGTCCACAAACTGGATGGTGCGCTTGGTTTTGATGGTGGCAATGGCAGCATTCACATCTTTGGGCACCACATCACCACGGTACAAAAGGCAGCAAGCCATGTACTTGCCGTGGCGAGGGTCACACTTGACCATCTGATTGGCTGGCTCAAAGCAGGCGTTTGTGATCTCAGCTACTGAAAGCTGCTCATGGTAAGCTTTCTCAGCAGAGATGACAGGGGCGTAGGTGGCCAGAGGGAAGTGGATACGGGGATATGGCACCAAGTTGGTCTGGAACTCTGTCAGATCAACATTGAGGGCACCATCAAAACGAAGGGAAGCAGTAATTGAGGACACAATCTGACTCATCAACCTGTTCAGGTTGGTGTAGGTAGGACGCTCAATGTCGAGGTTCCTACGGCAGATGTCGTAAATGGCCTCATTATCCACCATGAAAGCACAGTCAGAGTGCTCCAGGGTGCTGTGGGTGGTCAGGATGGAGTTGTAGGGCTCCACCACAGCGGTGGAAACCTGGGGAGCAGGGTAGATGGAGAACTCCAACTTGGACTTCTTGCCATAGTCGACAGAGAGACGCTCCATCAACAGGGAGGTGAAACCGGAGCCCGTGCCACCTCCAAAGCTGTGGAAAACCAGGAAGCCCTGAAGACCAGTGCACTGGTCAGCCTGAGGACAGAAGGGGGGACACAGTCAGCAAGTGAGATTTAGTCTAATATTTTAAGTCCAACTTCAAAAATGAACTCCTCCTGAAGTTGCCCACCAGTTTACGAATCCTGTCCAGAACCAGGTCAATGATCTCTTTGCCGATGGTGTAGTGTCCACGGGCGTAGTTGTTGGCCGCATCCTCTTTACCAGTGATCAGCTGCTCAGGGTGGAACAGCTGGCGGTAGGTCCCAGTGCGAACCTCATCTGAAGAAGAAAAAACACACTGAATCCTTGTTTTGAACCAGTGTTTTAACCAGTTCCATGTGCTTCACTTACTTTTTTGCCCAAATTCATGTTCAGCTAAGTGATTCCACTCACCAATGACAGTGGGCTCCAGGTCCACAAAAACAGCTCTGGGGACATGTTTTCCAGCTCCAGTCTCACTGAAGAAGGTGTTAAAGGAATCGTCTCCTCCTCCGATGGTCTTGTCACTGGGCATCTGTCCATCCGGCTGGATCCCATGTTCCAGGCAGTAAAGCTCCCAGCAGGCATTGCCAATCTGGACACCAGCCTGACCGACGTGTACAGAGATACACTCACGCTGCAGGGAAAAAAAACGAAGGATATACAAAGAGCATTACAAAAAAGAAAATGCACTTTGTTGAACGCTTCAGCGCTGAAAGGATTTTCCAAGTAAAGCTCAAAAAAGCTGAACAGTTTTTGCTGAAAAAATTTAAATGTTTGCTTTTGCTAAAAGCTGAATTGAAGCTGAGCTATTTAAAAAATAGCTGAAAGTTTTGGTTTTGCTAAAATAGCTGAAATGTTTAATATAAAAATGTAAAGAAAGTAGAAAAAAAGCAGAATTGAAGGTTAACTGAATAGATTTAACATGGAACAGTAGTATAAAAACTGTAGAAATGTAATAATTCAGTGCAAAGTTTAGGTCAAACACCTGACAAAAAGTAGAATTTATAAACTACTCTGATCAGTTCAAAACATGATCCTATTAAAGTTAAAATCTTACAAGGTCAAAGTATCAGATATAAGCTGCAAAAAGCTTAAATGTTTTTGCTGAAATAGCTGAAACAGAATGTCGCTTCCTTATATCCTGGTTAGGCAAACTACAAAGCCAGTAACCTTAAAAACACCAAAGGCAAAAACTTCAAAGGCAATTTTGTGATGTCAGTAAGGAGTCGTCAAGTGTAAAAATCTTAGTATAAATCTTTTTTATATTTAAAATGTTGTATACATGCATTAATGTCTTTTATAAGATGAACGTTTTGAAGTTTGAACAGCGTTTCTAGCTGAAACTATGCTGAAGTAGTTAGGCGCCAAAACTGTATGGAAGATGGAAGCCATAACCATAATACTAGTAATCATATTCATAATAAAAATTAGAAAAACATTTACTGTTAATGCCTAGACAAGTGAGGTTATCTACATCATGCAGTAGAAAAACTTACATTTAAACTGAACAGAGAGAAATGTAACTTAGCACAACCACTATGTGAGAATGTTTTCCTAGTTTTACATTTGTAAACTCGGAACAAGCACCACACACACAAACACACACACAACTTCTAATTATTAGGCAATAATACATCTAAAAGATGCATCCATTAAAACATTATTAAGTCTCTTGCTCCAAAGTAACTAAATCTGTAGTAGCTATTATGCAGTTACCATTTTACTCGCAGTAGAAATCCGGTTTGCAGGAGCAACAACCAATCAGTGTTAGTCTGGTTAAACCTCCACTAGTTTTAATGCAGAGTCAGCTTAATTGGTGCACTGTGTTTTGTTTCGCAACTGTGTTGCTATGTGACAAGCTGTTCACCGTGGCAACGGATGACCTTGTTAAAATTCATTCAAAGCCTTAATTTATTAACCTGAGACTCTGGCATATTAAAAAGTTGATCTGGACAATAACTAACTTGGATAAATGTAAAACAGCCATGTTGTTTGGGGAGTAATGTCAGTTATATCATCAGGGGGCAACTCAGCAGTGTCCATTACATTAAACCTAATTCTCCAAAACTCATTAGAAATGATTAACCATCTGAAAATGATTTTTGTTCAAAGTCTTGTTATACTGTAGGTTCTTTCTCCTCCACCTACTGCCACCAGCAGCACCATTTGTTTAACTATTTCTCATTTCTGCTGTGATTTTTGCAGTAGCCACAGAATATAAAGTAAAAATAGGATTTGAAGAATGTGTATTAAATGAGAATCCCTTGTATTCACCTGGAGCATTAAAAAAACTTTCAAGACATGACTATTTCCATAGTCTTAGCTACATCTCTGTACTCATTCTGTCCAAAAGTCCTGTTTATCTACAGAATATTCTTTTGAAATACATTTAGTGGTAATTGAAAAGAAGCAATTTACAGCCTTCTACTTTTCCTTTGGGCTGTTCCCTTTCAGATGTCGCCACAGCAAATCATGTGCCTCCATCTAACTCTGTCCTCTGCATCCTCTTCTCTCACACCAACTAACTTCATGTCCTCTCTCACTTCATCCATAAATGTCCTCTTTGGTCTTCCTCTAGACCTCCTGCCTGGCAGCTCCAACCTCAGCATCCTTCTACTGATATATTCACAGTTTGGCCTCTCTGACATTATCTGCAACACATCTAACATGAGCTGTCCCTCTGATTTACTCATTCCTGATCCTGTCCATCCTCGTCACTCCCAAAGAGAACCTCAACATCTTAAGCTCTGCTACCTCCAGCTCTGCCTCCTGTCTTTTCTTCAGTGCCACTGTCTCTAGGCCGAACAACATCTCTGGTCTCACCACCGTCTTGAACACCTTTCCTTTCATTCTTGCTGATACTCTTTTGTCACACAACACACCTGACACTCAGAGCTGATCCTTGATGCAGACCCACCTCCACCTTGAACTCCTCTGTCACAACTACCACACCTCACCACTGTCTTACAGCTCTCATATGTGTCCTGCACCACTCTAACATGTTTCTCTGCCGTTTCAGACGTCCTCATACAATCCCACAGTTCCTCTCTCAGCACCCTGTCATAAGCTTTCTCTAAATCTACGAAGTAGTAGCAGTACAACTCCCTCTGACCCTCTCTGTACTTCTCCATCAGCATCCTCAAAGCAAATACTGCATCTGTAGTATCTGCTCACAAATGTTCACCTCTGCCCTTAGCCGAGCTTCCACTACTCTTTCCCACAATTTGTTTATATGGCTCATCAGCTTTATTCCTCTGTAGTTGCCACAGCTCTGCACATCTCCCTTGTTTGTAAAAAACTTCCTGCTCCACACCAGTCACCTCTTCTACTCTTCATTCCCTTTCATTTTCCTCATTCATCAACTCTTCAAAGTTCTCCTTCCATCTTCCCATCACACTCCTGGCACCTGTCAATACATTTCCATCCTTATCTTTAATCACCCTAACCTGCTGCACATCCTTTCCATCTCTATCTCTTTGTCTGGCCAACCTGTACAAATCCACCTCTCCCTCTTTAGTGTCCAACCTAACATACAAGTCCTCATATGCTCTTTGTTTGGCCTTTGCCACCTCTACCTTCACCTTACGCTGCATCTCCCTGTACTCCTGTCTACTCTCTTCAGTCCTCTCAGTGTCCCACTTCTTCTTAGCTAACCTCTTTCTCTGTGTACACTCCTAAACGTCCTCGTTCCACCACCAAGTCTCTTTGTTCACTTTCCTCTTTCCAGATGACACACCGAGTACCCTCCTACCTGTCTGCCTGATCACATTAGCTGTAGTGGTCTAGTCTGGAAGCACCCCCTGACCACCCAGAGTCTGTCTCAGTTCCATCCTGAAACTACACAAACTACACAACATTCTTCCTTTTTCAACATCCACCACTTCGTCCTCTGCTCTGCCTTTGTCCTCTTCATCTTCCTCACCACCAGAGTCATTTTACACACCACCATCCTGTGTCTGGCTACACTCTCGCCTACCAATACTTTGCACTCAATGGTCTCTTTCAGATTACAACGTCTACATAAGATGTTGTCCACCTGAGTGCTTCTACCTGATGCCTTTCATCACTTTGAGCCTGTCACTCTGTCTGAGGTTCAGGAGATTGTTGGTCATTTAAAGCCCTTGGGTTCACCTTTGTCATGCTCTTCCTCCCTGGCTTTTTAAAGAGGTTTTTATTTCTTTAGGGCCATCTGTTCTCACACTTGTATATGGTTGTGTAACCTCTGGGGTGGTCCCCAAAAATTTTAAACAGGTCATAGTTCAACCTATCAAGAAACCTGGGCTAGATCAGCATGTTTTTTTTTTTTTTTTTTTTTATTAAAGGGTTTTAGAGAAAATAGTTTATAGTCAGGTTATAGCATTTTTAAATGAATGCTATTTGACTGTTTCCAATCTGGTTTTAGAAAGTCTGCTCTTTCGCATGTTTTTTTTTCGTTATTTATGATCTGTATTGTACACGTTTTATGCTATATTTCTGTGTTGTTTTTAACCTCTATAGCTCTCTGGTCAACCTAGTTGTTTTAAAGCACTTAAATAGTTACAAGTTTTAAGTCTGTGGAACTGCAGTTGTTTAAATAATTTTTTGTGCTTTCACTTCAAAAATGTGCAGGGCTTCTGGTCTCGCAGCGGTGAAGGCTGTGAGCAGCTGTAGCAGCTGGCTTTTCGCATTTTCTTTAGGAAAAGCAACCTTAGGAAAATGCAGACCACTGACAGAAAAACAAAAAGCTACAGAACACTGAAGGTTTCTGACCTGACAGAAAGTTCAGATCATCACACTCTGCAGTATCTTAAAACGAATCACCGCTACACCTGGTGGATCAAACCAGCTTCGTAACCTGATTTTGAGAGCGGTTTAGTGGCAGTAACAAGGCGGAGCTGTGCTTATTGCATCATCACGGGGCATTCAGTGTAAAGTCCCCCAACTAAAAGGACACAAGCACGAACCACGCAGCAGTTTTAGACTGCAACACCTGTAACAATAAATTTAAAAATAATTTAAGATGGTTAATCATTTGGGTTTAATGGTGCAAAGCATTAAAAATGAATGCTTTTTATGGACACTGCTGAGTTGCCCCCTGATGACACAACCAACGTTACTCCCCAAACAACATGGCTGTTTTACATTTATCCAAGTTAGTTATTGCCCAGATCAACTTTTTTAATATGCCAGAGTCTCAGGTTTAATAGTTTAAGGCTTTGAATGAATTTAAACAAAGTCATCCGTTTCCACGGTGAACAGCTTGTCACATAGCAACACAGTCGCAAACAAAACGCAGCGCATCAATTAAGTTGACTTGGCGTTAGGACTAGTGGAGGTTTAACCAGACTAACACTGATTGGTTGTTGCTCCTGCAAACCGGATTTCTACTGCGAGTAAAATGGTAACTGCATAATAACTACTACAGATTAAGTTACTTTAGAGCAAACGACTTAATATGTTTTATTGGATGCATCTTTTAGAAGTATTATTGCCTAATAATTAGAAGTTGTGTGTGTGTGTGTGGTGCTTGTTCAGATTTTACAAATGTAAAACTAGGAAAACATTCTCACATAGTGGTTGTGCTAAGTTACATTTCTCTCTGTTCAGTTTAAATGTAAGTTTTTCTACTGCATGATGTAGATAACCTCACTTGTCTAAGCATTCACAGTATATGTTTTTCTATCTTAATTATGATTATTTTTATTACTTCCGTACAGTTTTTGTAGTACAGGAACCCTGTTCCAACTTCAAAATGTTCATCTTATAAAGGACATTAATGCATGTATACGGCATTTTTAAATATCATTTATACTTTTTAAGATTTTTACACTTGACGACTCACTGACATCACAAATTACCTTTGAAGTTTTTGCCTTTGGTGTTTTTAAGGTTAACTGGCTTTGTAGTTTGCCTAACCAGGATATAAGGAAGCGACATTCTGTTTCAGCTATTTCAGCTTTTATCTGATACTTTGACCTACTGAGATTTCAACTTTAACATGATGTTTTGAAGTAATCAGAGCAGTTTATAAATTCTACTTCTTCTTCAGGTGTTTGACTTGAGCTTTGTACTGAACCTATTAAATTTTTACAATTTTCATACCACTATTTCATGTTACATCTACTCACCAAACCTTGAATTCTGGTTATTTTCAAATTTTTTCTAATTTCTTTACATTTTTATATTTTTATTTATATTAAACATTTAAGCTATTTTTAAATAGCTCAGCTTCAATTCAGCTCTCAGCAAAAACAGTTCAGCTTTTTTGAGCTTTACTTGGAAAATCCTTTCAGCGCTGAAGCGTTCAACAAAGTGCATTTTCTTTTTTGTAATGCTCTTTGTATATTCTTCGTTTTTTTCCCCTGCAGCGTGAGTGTATCTCTGTACACGTCGGTCAGGCTGGTGTCCAGATTGGCAATGCCTGCTGGGAGCTTTACTGCCTGGAACATGGGATCCAGCCGGATGGACAGATGCCCAGTGACAAGACCATCGGAGGAGGAGACGATTCCTTTAACACCTTCTTCAGTGAGACTGGAGCTGGAAAACATGTCCCCAGAGCTGTTTTTGTGGACCTGGAGCCCACTGTCATTGGTGAGTGGAATCACTTAGCTGAACATGAATTTAGGCAAAAATGTAAGTGAAGCACATGAAACAAGTTAAAACACTGGTTCAAAACAATGATTCAGTATGTTTTTTCTTCTTCAGATGAGGTTCGCACTGGGACCTACCGCCAGCTGTTCCACCCTGAGCAGCTGATCACTGGTAAAGAGGATGCTGCCAACAACTACGCCCGTGGACACTACACCATCGGCAAAGAGATCATTGACCTGGTTCTGGACAGGATTCGTAAACTGGTGGGCAACTTCAGGAGGAGTTCATTTTTGAAGTTGGACTTAAAATATCAAACTAAATTGTAACTCAGTATCTCTCACTTGCTGACTGTGTCCCCCCTTCTGTTCTCAGGCTGACCAGTGCACTGGTCTTCAGGGCTTCCTGGTTTTCCACAGCTTTGGAGGTGGCACGGGCTCCGGTTTCACCTCCCTGTTGATGGAGCGTCTCTCTGTCGACTATGGCAAGAAGTCCAAGCTGGAGTTCTCCATCTACCCTGCTCCCCAGGTTTCCACCGCTGTGGTGGAGCCCTACAACTCCATCCTGACCACCCACAGCACCCTGGAGCACTCTGACTGTGCTTTCATGGTGGATAATGAGGCCATTTACGACATCTGCCGTAGGAACCTCGACATTGAGCGTCCTACCTACACCAACCTGAACAGGTTGATGAGTCAGATTGTGTCCTCAATTACTGCTTCCCTTCGTTTTGATGGTGCCCTCAATGTTGATCTGACAGAGTTCCAGACCAACTTGGTGCCATATCCCCGTATCCACTTCCCTCTGGCCACCTACGCCCCTGTCATCTCTGCTGAGAAAGCTTACCATGAGCAGCTTTCAGTAGCTGAGATCACAAACGCCTGCTTTGAGCCAGCCAATCAGATGGTCAAGTGTGACCCTCGCCACGGCAAGTACATGGCTTGCTGCCTTTTGTACCGTGGTGATGTGGTGCCCAAAGATGTGAATGCTGCCATTGCCACCATCAAAACCAAGCGCACCATCCAGTTTGTGGACTGGTGTCCCACTGGTTTTAAGGTTGGCATCAACTTCCAGGCCCCCACTGTGGTTCCTGGTGGAGACCTGGCCAAGGTCCAGAGGGCTCTGTGCATGCTGAGCAACACCACTGCTATTGCAGAGGCCTGGGCTCGGCTTGACCACAAGTTTGATCTGATGTACGCTAAGCGTGCCTTTGTTCACTGGTATGTGGGTGAGGGTATGGAGGAGGGAGAGTTCTCAGAGGCCAGAGAGGACATGGCAGCTCTGGAGAAGGACTATGAGGAGGTGGGAGCTGACTCCATTGAGGGTGAGGGAGAGGAGGGAGAGGAATACTGAAGGGAGAGAAAGTTAGTAAACGGGAAATGAATGATTCTTTTCACTCTTAAATACTTTCCCAAAAGAAATGTGTCTATTGTTTGGGCAGTGGAAATAGAAATAGAAAACACTTTGCTTATAATCCGTTTTTAACAGGAATTTCAAAAATATGTGTCTATGAAATATAAGTTTGGCTTCATTGACACAATGAAATCCAAAAATGAAATGTCACCCTGTTCTATTCAAAATAAATTTCCTATAATATTTGAACTTGTCTTTTCATTCGCGTTTCTTTACATATATTTAATAAATGATTGGTAGTTGAGAATAATTCCACTTTCAAAGCCTTAAAAATCAGAATCTTTTTTATTATGGTTTGTAGTTAAAAACACCAAGGCTTTATTTAGTCATGAGCCTCTAATACCAAAGCTTAAGCTATGCAATATAATCTTTTACATGTTTAACATTGAAAGTAAAATGTGTGGCTGTTACTGCAACAGAAGACAGACCCATGATTTGGCCTGTTATTACACATGTCATTATACAAATTAACACATAACAACAGAGTGTTTGAATGAGACAAAGGAAACATATTTAGGGGAGACGTCAGCCCATCATCCGTCTTCACTATGAAATTTGTCACTTGATTGACGTACAGGGCAGCCAGTCTGACATCTGACCTTTTCTGAGACATGGGTCACCGCGCATGCGCATACATACGACGGCGCCAAGCGCTGCAAAACTCTAGCAAGCTAGCGAGATAGCCTCCGATTTATTTCTTTTAAACTTAAAAAAAAAAGGGGTATAAAAATGAGTGGGGGGGCTGGACACTTCCACACGGAGTTAGAGGTGGACTTTGTTTCACTATGTCATTTTTCGAAGTGCGTTTGCCTCGTCTGCCAGTCCGGTCATCGCTACACCAAAGAAGGGAAATGTGTGGAGCGGCATTTTCAGGACTGTTCATAAAAACTACGACACTGACTTCCCTCCGAAAAGCAAACTGAGAAGAAGGAGGGTGATGGAGCTAAAATGTCAGCTTGAGGCTGGTGATCAGCAGCTACTGTCCGGACTACGCATCCCTGGCTAATTCTATTCAGTGCAAGTAATCAGAGTAAGGTAATGGGAAAAACATTTACAGAGTTTTATTGTGCAATACGGGTTCATGTAGTTATGCAAGCGACACCAACATATATTGTGCATATAACGAATTCTCAATATATTCATAAATAAATATATGTTTTGTATTATTATAGTAGGTAGATCATTTTGACTTGGTCATTTTATAAGTAGCTCACAAGCCAAAAAACGTGTGGGCAGCCCAAAGGTTTTGAGCTATGTTTAAGTGTTTGTGTTCTACACGTGTCATTTCATCATGTATCAATTCATCTGTACAATGTATTACAGGTGTGTGTGTGTGTGTGTGTGTGTCCAGTTAGAAAACAGGTTACTGTTAATCTTACTGCAGACCTGAATGCATTTAATGTGAATGTGCCATTGAAAACTTAAATGAATAAAATGTTTGATGACTGAACACAGAGCTTTTGTTTTTTTAAATTTCCATTCATTAAGTGATGGCACTTATTGTATTTTAACACTGTTTATCACTCAAAGCCAGCAGAACAACCATTTCAACTTTCTAATAGGAAACATTAATAATTAATCTCTGTCGGTAATGGGAATGTTACTTGACGTTTTGGATTTGTGTTTAAGTTTTGAGAGTAGGTTGAGGTTTCAAGAAATGTGTTTTTGCAATGCCTTGAAAGTTTTTTTTTTTTTTTTTTTTTTTAATTTTGTAGGTGAATATCAGGGATGCTCATTTAATACACATTCTTCAAATCCTATTTTTATTTTATATTCTGTGGCTACTGCACAAATCACAGCACAAACGAGCAATAGTTGAACAAAAGGTGCTGCTGGTGGCAGTGGGTGGAGGAGAAAGAACTTATAACAAGACGTTACAAATAAAAAAACAAAAATCATTTTAAGATGGTTAATCATTTCTAATGAGTTTTGGAGAATTAGGTTTAATGTAATGGACACTGCTGAGTTGCCCCCTGATGACATAACCGACATTACTCCCCAAACAACATGGCTGTTTTACATTTATCCAAGTTAGTTATTGTCCAGATCAACTTTTAATATGCCAGAGTCTCAGGTTAATAGGTTTAAGGCTTTGAATGAATTTAAACAAAGTCATCCGTTGCCACGGTGAACAGCTTGTCACATAGCAACACAGTTGCAAACAAAACACAGTGCACCAATTAAGCTGACTCTGCATTAAAACTAGTGGAGGTTTAACCAGACTAACACTGATTGGTTGTTGCTCCTGCAAACCGGATTTCTACTGCGAGTAAAATGGTAACTGCATAATAGCTACTACAGATTTAGTTACTTTGGAGCAAGAGACTTAATAATGTTTTAATGGATGCATCTTTTAGATGTATTATTGCCTAATAATTAGAAGTTGTGTGTGTGTGGTGCTTTTTCAGGTTTTACAAATATAAAACTAGAAAAACACTATCACATAATGGTTTTACTTACATGTCTCTCTGTTCAGCTTAAATGTGAGTCTTTCTACTACATGCAGTAGATAACCTCACTTGTCTAAGCATTCACAGTATATGTTTTTCTAAACTTTATTATGATTATGATCATTATTACTATTGTTATTACTTTTGTCTTCCCTTAAGTTTTGGCGCGGAACTACTTCAGCAACCTTTAAGCTAGAAACACTGTTCAAACTTTAAAACGTTCATCTTTTAAAAGACATTAATGCATGTGTACGGCTTTTTATATATCGTTTCTACATTTTAAGATTGTTATTTTATAATTTTAAAAAATTATTGCTTTGATGACATCACTGGGGTCACAAAAGTGGCTTTGAGATTTTTGCCTTTGGAGTTTGCTGAACCAAGTATATAAGGAAGCAACATTCTGTTTAAGCTATTTCAGCAAAAGCAGTTAAGCTTTTTTCAGCTTCTATCTGATACTTTGACATGATGTTTTGAAATAATCAACTATTACTATTTCATGTTACTAAATTACTCAAACTGTTAACCTTCAATTCTGCTTATATTCTACTTTTTCTTTACATTTTATATAATAGGATTTTACATTTCAAAAGAATCCTCAAATCCTTTTAGCGCTGAAGCATTCTTTTTTTTCTCTCCCTGCAGCGTGAGTGTATCTCCATCCACGTCGGTCAGGCTGGTGTCCAGATTGGCAATGCCTGCTGGGAGCTTTACTGCCTGGAACATGGGATCCAGCCGGATGGACAGATGCCCAGTGACAAGACCATCGGAGGAGGAGACGATTCCTTTAACACCTTCTTCAGTGAGACTGGAGCTGGAAAACATGTCCCCAGAGCTATTTTTGTGGACCTGGAGCCCACTGTCATCGGTGAGTGGAATCACTTAGCTGAACATGAATTTAGGCAAAAATTAAGAGAAATACATGAAACTGGTTAAAACTGGTTTACGACAATGATTCAGTGTGTTTTTTCTTCTTCAGATGAGGTTCGCACTGGGACCTACCGCCAGCTGTTCCACCCTGAGCAGCTGATCACTGGTAAAGAGGATGCTGCCAACAACTACGCCCGTGGACACTACACCATCGGCAAAGAGATCATTGACCTGGTTCTGGACAGGATCCGCAAACTGGTGGGCAACTTCAGGAGGAGTTCATTTTTGAAGTTGGACTAACTCAGTATCTCTCACTTGCTGACTGTGTCCCCCCTTCTGTCCTCAGGCTGACCAGTGCACTGGTCTTCAGGGCTTCCTGGTTTTCCACAGCTTTGGAGGTGGCACCGGCTCCGGTTTCACCTCCCTGCTGATGGAGCGTCTCTCTGTCGACTATGGCAAGAAGTCCAAGCTGGAGTTCTCCATCTACCCTGCTCCCCAGGTTTCCACAGCTGTGGTGGAGCCCTACAACTCCATCCTGACCACCCACAGCACCCTGGAGCACTCTGACTGTGCTTTCATGGTGGATAATGAGGCACTTTACGACATCTGCCGTAGGAACCTCGACATTGAGCGTCCTACCTACACCAACCTGAACAGGTTAATCAGCCAGATTGTGTCCTCAATTACTGCTTCCCTTCGTTTTGATGGTGCCCTCAATGTTGATCTGACAGAGTTCCAGACCAACTTGGTGCCATATCCCCGTATCCACTTCCCTCTGGCCACCTACGCCCCTGTCATCTCTGCTGAGAAAGCTTACCATGAGCAGCTTTCAGTAGCTGAGATCACAAACGCCTGCTTTGAGCCAGCCAATCAGATGGTCAAGTGTGACCCTCGCCACGGCAAGTACATGGCTTGCTGCCTTTTGTACCGTGGTGATGTGGTGCCCAAAGATGTGAATGCTGCCATTGCCACCATCAAAACCAAGCGCACCATCCAGTTTGTGGACTGGTGTCCCACTGGTTTTAAGGTTGGCATCAACTTCCAGGCCCCCACTGTGGTTCCTGGTGGAGACCTGGCCAAGGTCCAGAGGGCTCTGTGCATGCTGAGCAACACCACTGCTATTGCAGAGGCCTGGGCTCGGCTTGACCACAAGTTTGATCTGATGTACGCTAAGCGTGCCTTTGTTCACTGGTATGTGGGTGAGGGTATGGAGGAGGGAGAGTTCTCAGAGGCCAGAGAGGACATGGCAGCTCTGGAGAAGGACTATGAGGAGGTAGGAGCCGACTCCATTGAGGGTGAGGGAGAGGAGGGAGAAGAATACTAAGAAAGGAATTACATGGGAAATGATTCTTTTCACTCTTAATTACTTTCCCAAAAAATCATCTGTCTACTGTTTGGGCAGTTGAAATAGAAATAGAAAATAATTGCTTAAAATTAGTTTTTTAAAAGGCATATCAAAAATATTTGTCTATCTGGCTTTATTTACACAATGAAATCCAAAAATGAAATGTCACCCTGTTCTGTTCAAAATAAATTTCTTGTAATATTTGAACTTGTCTTTTCATTTTCATGTGTTTCACATATATTTAACTTACTTACTTAAACTATGCAATATAGTCTTTTACATGTTTAATATTGAAGGTAAAATGTGTGGATGTTACTGCAACAGAGCTCTTACACGGATCTTCAACCCAGTGAGTAAACGTCATGAAGACAGACCCATGATTTGGCCTGTTATTACACATGTCATTACACATAAACTTCAAAACGATCATCTTTATTGCTTGTGACATTGTTGCTTGTGTACAGTTTTTTAAATATCTTTATACCTTTCACACCAAAGGGTTTGAACTGTATATTATTACAACTAAATGTAATTCAAAAGAATATTCTGTAGATAAACGGCTCACAACTACTGCCCTCAGCTGCCTGTGAGGGAGGTGTCACCTGACTGTTACGCAGTTCTCAGCTTTTTATCAGCAGCCTCCTGTTGCCTGCTTGGGTTTGTATACGTTTCAAAGTAACCGCCCCCCATTTAAGTGTCACTTTTATTTATTTACGCCAAATTATTACAGCTGTTGAAATTGTAAGGATGTCACTACCACCTACAGATCTCCATCACATCATTTAACAGCCAAGACCCTTGAAATAAATGTTATCATGAATTTTTACCTTCATTTATTTCTTAGTTAGACAAAAAAAAGTTGCAGCAGCTTTAAATACAGAGGCAGCAGAGCAGGATGTTGATGACTTAACAAAGTTAAAAAAAATTGAAGTCAAGTTTTCCCGCAGGAAGAGAGTTTGACTTTAACTAGCAGCATAAAGTTATAGCTATGTTTGCTCATAGTTACTAAAAATGTAAAGTCATATTTTGACAGGGCAAACTGATTTTACCTTGAACTTGTATTTCAAATATTTTTAGTTAGATGTGTCTGACATTACTCTTTGCCTTAAAGGGTTTTACAGGCTCAAACTTAGGTTTGGTGGTGGTGGTCTCACTCCATTTTTATGTTTCATTTTTTGTAACATTTTATTGTATTTTAATTTAAATTTCAGACATTGTTTCTAAACAATGTGTGAAAGTAGAAGTAGAACAATACGTCCTGGCTGCCACCAGCAGCGTCCCCCATTTCTAAGTTCAGGGGTTGGGGAGTCTGAGAGTTATACTGAATTATGTTTGAACCAACCCCCTCCCCCACAAGAGCAGCTTTATTCCTGTACATGTAAAGAATCTTTGGAAATTTGGTGTATTTCATTTCAAAAAACTTCAGAGTTGACTATTTCTGCTTAAACCTTCCATAAATTAGGACTGGAGTCTGCAGATTAATTGAAGCAGAGTTTCTCGCATCTCAAAATTGCAATTTGAAAAAAATTTTTTTTTCTTTCATGTGTTTTTTACTTCTAAATAGTTTCATGCCACCCTGTGGTCCTTCAGGATTTTAATATTCATGTGTGTTGCCCAGACAAACCTATGGCCAATGACTTTTTGAATTTTTTTTTAGACTCTTTTAATTTAGTGCAGTCTGTGTCTGGACCAATGCAAGAGTGTGGACACACCCTTGATCTTGTTTCATCGTGTGGTTTGCCTGTGTTTAACTTAGAGGTTTGTGACGCTGCTATTTAACATTTCCTCCCTTTGAAATCCTATTAACAGCCGGCTCAGCTCCCTCGTGTTATTAACCCCTCCACTTCCGCTCAGTTCTTTTCAGTCGGAACTATTAAAAAAATCTGGGAAAATCTGAACCCTGGCTGAATGCTAAGATTCATGCAGTGAGGCGGGAAAAGGATAAACTGCAAGTGTTTAGAGACTGTTGGCATCTTTACCAGTCCACAGTTTGTCGATACCGTCACAAACCCCGTGTGTTGTTACAGTCGATTGATAAAACTCCTAATGCTCCTCAGACTGTCTATTTTGAATCCTCTTCTGAATCTTGTGAAAATTCTTTTATATGTTTTTAATTATGAGGTCTCTATGGCGAGGCCCAAATTTCACCACCTGCGTTTGACCCATCAGTCCCTCCGTTATGCCCCGCTGTCTTTCATCAGTTTGAGCCCCTTGTCTCAGGTTCAGGAGTTTGTTGGTCATTTAAAGCCGTTGGGTTCATCTTGTGATGCTCTTCCTCCCCGACTTTTTAAAAAGGTTTTACTTACTTTAGGGCCATTTAGGGTCATCTAACCTCTGAGGTGTTCCACCAAAAAAATGGAAACAGGCCATAGGTCGCCCTATGATGAAACCTGGGCTAGATTCAGGTGTTCTTGTCTCCACATTGCCTTTTATCAAAGATTTTAGAGGAAATCGGTTATAGTCAGGTAATAGCATTTTTAAATGAGCAAAACCAATTTGCGTGTTTCCAATCTGGTTTTAGAATAAAACAGTACTGAGTCTGCTCTTTTGCGTGACATTTTTCTAGCCTCCATTCTTGTGACTTTGTGGTCCTTGTCCTAATCGATTTAACTGCTGCATTTGATAAAGTCGATCACAATATTTTAATCTTCTTAAAACACTGGGTCGGTATAAAGGGCTTAGCTCTAAATTGGTTCAGGTCCTATTTAAAGGATAGAACGTTTTGTGTACAACTTGATTTCCATTCCTCTTCTGCTCCTCTGTCTTGTGGGGTTCCACAATATTTTAGGCCCTTTATTTTCTTTGTATTGACATGTAAATGTTCTGCACTTATATAACGCTTTTCTACCTATTGCCACTCAAAGTGCTTTACACTGCTTCTTATTCACACACACAGACACGGAGCAGCTATGGCCAACGCTCACCGGGGTTCAGTGTCTTGCTCAAGGACACTTTGACCGGAGGAGCCGAGGATGGAACCAACAAACTGCGAGATTGGTGGACGACCGCCCGACCTTCCTGTCTTCCTTCCACATGTCTTTTAACTGGAATTCAAAAATTGCAGCACTTTTCTTCTATTTTGTCTTTACTTCAAAGATGCTGCCTGTTTAATTTCGGATCCATTTTAAACGGGGCTGCCCCACTGTACATCCCTGAGCCCCTGTATCCATACATTTCCACCACGGTCGCTCCTGAATGTACCAAAAACTAAACGTAAACTCAGAGGGGACCAAGCGTTTGCAGTGGCTGCTTCAAAGCTTTGGAACGAGTTCCCCTTGCCCATTAGAAAGGCCTCATCTTTGCCTGGTTTTATGACCTTTGGTCAGCCTAATTGTTTTAATGCGCTTAATAATTAGTTACAAGTTTCAAGTTCGTGGAACTGCAGTTCTTTAAATAATATTTTTTTTCTTCAAGTGCTTTCACTTCTAAAATGTTCAGGGCTTTGGTTCTTGTGGCGGCGAAGGCTGTGAGCAGCAGTAGCAGCTGGCTTTTAGCAATAGGAAAAGCCCATTTTAGTAAACATTGATAATATATCAAGAGAAGTCCAGGTAGGTTTGAACACATGAGCTCCTACACTGAAGTTTCGCATTAACTACTGTTCCACCGCAGCGTTTCGACATAGGTAGTAAAAAGTATGTGGCGGGTTTCTGCGTCCCGCTGCTGCTGTCTGTGACGTAGAGAGAGAGAGAGTGGTCGAGCAGGGTAGAGGCTAAATGAAGAGAGGGAGCGGTTTTAATGGACAGATCTGAGAAATGAAACCTTATTTTCTGATGGTTTCATTGTGATTACGTTTATAAAGCACAAATAAATACACCTCCACCTCTGCTTTGCTGGTGTGCGAACCCCACAGTTAAACACACACGAACCTGAACCTCGACTCATATGTAGTTAATGTTCACAATGCAGTTCACTGACTACAGAACACTGAGGGTTTCTGACCTGACAGAAAGTTCAGATCATCACACTCTGCAGCATCTTAAAACTAATCACCGCTACACCTGGTGGATCAAACCAGCTTTAGGGGGCAGTAACGAGGCGGATCTATGTTTATTAAGTTCGTATGGGATACGTCCCCCAACTGACAGTACACCAGCATAAACCACGCAGCAGTTTTAGGCTGCTCCAGCTGTAACAATACATTAAAAAAAAATCATTTTAAGATGGTTAATCATTTCTAATGAGTTTTGGAGATTTAGGTTTAACGATGCAAGGCATTAAAAATGAATGCTAGTAATGGACACTGCTGAGTTGCCCCCTGATGACACAACCAACATTACTCCCAAAACAACATGGCTGTTTTACATTTATCCAAGTTAGTTATTGTCCAGATCAACTTTTTAATATGCCAGAGTCTCAGAGCTTAATAGGTTAAGGCTTTGAATGAATTTCAACATCTGTCATTGTTGCCATAGTAAACAGCTTGTCGCATAGCAACACAATTGCAAACAAAACCCAGTGCACCAATTGAATGTTGACTCTGCGATAAAACTAGTGGAGGTTTAACCAGACTAACACTGATTGGTTGTTGCTCCTGCAAACCGGATTTCTACTGCGAGTAAAATGGTAACTGCATAATAGCTACTACAGATTTAGTTACTTTGGAGCAAGAGACTTAATGTTATAATGGAAGCATCTTTTAGATGTATTAATTGCCTAATAATTTCAAGGGGTGTGTGTGTGGTGCTTGTTCAGATTTTACAAATATAAAACTAGGGAAACATTCTCACATAATGGTTGTGCTAAGTTACATTTCTCTCTGTTCAACTTAAACTCTGTCTTTCTACTACATGCAGTACATAACCTCACTTGTCCAAGCATTCACAGTATATGTTTTTCTAATCTTTATTATGATTATGATTATTAATACTATTGTTTGTATGTCTTCCGTACAGTTTTGGCGCCTAACTACTTCAGCATACTTTCAGCTAGAAACAATATTTAAACTTCAAAACGTTCATCTTATAAAGGACATTAATGCATGTACATGGCTTTTTAAATATCGTTTATACTTTTTAAGATTTTTACACTTTTATACTTTTAGAAATGATCGCTTTGATGACATCATCACAAATTGCCTTTGTAGTTTTTGCTTTTGGAGATTTTAGGGTTAACTGGCTTTGAAGTTTGCCCAACCAATATATAAGGAGAATTCTGTTCCAGCAAAAACACTCTTTTCAGCTTTACTTGGAAAATCCTTTCAGAGCTGAAGCATTCACAGTGCATTTTCTTTTTGAAAATGCTTTTTCTATATTGTTAATTTGTTTTGCTGCAGTGTGAGTGTATCTCCATCCACGTCGGTCAGGCTGGTGTCCAGATTGGCAATGCCTGCTGGGAGCTCTACTGCCTGGAACATGGGATCCAGCCGGATGGACAGATGCCCAGTGACAAGACCATCGGAGGAGACGATTCCTTTAACACCTTCTTCAGTGAGACTGGAGCTGGAAAACATGTCCCCAGAGCTGTTTTTGTGGACCTGGAGCCCACTGTCATCGGTGAGTGGAATCACTTAGCTGAACATGAATTTAGGCAAAAATTAAGAGAAATACATGAAACTGGTTAAAACTGGTTTACGACAAGGATTCAGTGTGTTTTTTCTTCTTCAGATGAGGTTCGCACTGGGACCTACCGCCAGCTGTTCCACCCTGAACAGATGATCACTGGTAAAGAGGATGCTGCCAACAACTACGCCCGTGGACACTACACCATCGGCAAAGAGATCATTGACCTGGTTCTGGACAGGATCCGCAAACTGGTGGGCAACTTCAGGAGGAGTTCATTTTTATAGTTGGACTTAAAATATCAAACTAAATCGTAACTCAGTATCTCTCACTTGCTGACTGTGTCCCCCCTTCTGTCCTCAGGCTGACCAGTGCACTGGTCTTCAGGGCTTCCTGGTTTTCCACAGCTTTGGAGGTGGCACCGGCTCCGGTTTCACCTCCCTGCTGATGGAGCGTCTCTCTGTCGACTATGGCAAGAAGTCCAAGTTGGAGTTCTCCATCTACCCTGCTCCCCAGGTTTCCTCCGCTGTGGTGGAGCCCTACAACTCCATCCTGACCACCCACAGCACCCTGGAGCACTCTGACTGTGCTTTCATGGTGGATAATGAGGCCATTTACGACATCTGCCGTAGGAACCTCGACATCGAGCGTCCTACCTACACCAACCTGAACAGGTTGATGAGTCAGATTGTGTCCTCAATTACTGCTTCCCTTCGTTTCGATGGTGCCCTCAATGTTGATCTGACAGAGTTCCAGACCAACTTGGTGCCATATCCCGTATCCACTTCCTCTGGCCACCTACGCCCCTGTCATCTCTGCTGAGAAAGCTTACCATGAGCAGCTTTCAGTAGCTGAGATCACAAACGCCTGCTTTGAGCCAGCCAATCAGATGGTCAAGTGTGACCCTCGCCACGGCAAGTACATGGCTTGCTGCCTTTTGTACCGTGGTGATGTGGTGCCCAAAGATGTGAATGCTGCCATTGCCACCATCAAAACCAAGCGCACCATCCAGTTTGTGGACTGGTGTCCCACTGGTTTTAAGGTTGGCATCAACTTCCAGGCCCCCACTGTGGTTCCTGGTGGAGACCTGGCCAAGGTCCAGAGGGCTCTGTGCATGCTGAGCAACACCACTGCTATTGCAGAGGCCTGGGCTCGGCTTGACCACAAGTTTGATCTGATGTACGCTAAGCGTGCCTTAGTTCACTGGTATGTGGGTGAGGGTATGGAGGAGGGAGAGTTCTCAGAGGCCAGAGAGGACATGGCAGCTCTGGAGAAGGATTATGAGGAGGTTGAAGCCGACTTCATTGAGGGTGAGGGAGAGGAGGGAGAAGAATACTGAAGGGAGAGAAAGGCACTAAAAGGGAAATGAATGATTCTTTTCACTCTTAAATACTTTCCCAAAAGAAATAAAAGGCATTTCAAAATTAAAATGTCACCTTGTTCTGTTCAAAATAAAGTTCCTGTAATTTTTGAACTTGTCTTTTAATTCGTGTGTTTCTTTACATATATTTATTAAACGATTAGTAGTTTACAATCATTCCACTTAAAAAGCCTTAAAAATCAGAATCTTGAACAATCTGATAAATGCAGATTAAGATGGTTGATGTTAGATTATTATACATAAATATCCTTACAGAATCAACTTTTGTGCATCTTTAATACTGGCGTTTAGTACTAGTATTTTTTACTTTTAAATCTGCACCTTGGTCTGAGGTTTGGCTGTAGTTTTGCCTTCTGGTCTGTCGACGCCTCGCCTGGCCCCTGTTCCTCACCCTGTTCCTGTCTCCGTGTCGGCCGCCGTCGGACATGGACTTGCTTAGTTCATAACATTGGCATACATGAGAATCCTTTAGTGAATGTTTACTTGGTATTACTGGAGAAGTTCTTGATACAGGTTACCATAGAATAGTTGAACATGTGATGGACCCTCATCTGAGAGGCAGATAATTACATGGCTTATTAAAAATGTGTGCAAGGGGCGGCTATAGCTCAGTTGGTAAAGGCAGTTGCTTACGGTGAGTGGTTCGATCCCCGGCCCTGGCTATATGTCGAAGTGTCCCTGGGCAAGACCCTGAACCCCTAACAGCCCATTCCCCCTCCCCAGCGATGCAGTGCCGGTCCAAGCCCGGTAGAAATTGGGGAGGGTTGCGTCAGGAAGGGCATCCGGCGTAAAAACTGTGCCAAATCAACATCCGACCCCGAACTCACGGGATAAGCCGAAAGGAGAGTAGATTAAAAATGTGTGCATAGCATGATTAAAGCATAGACATAACATGTGATGACAAGGGCTCATGATAATCTTGATTCTTCATGGGCAGACAACAGTACTTATAATCCTAAGTCCTTCATGTGGTCGACAACAGAGAGTCAATAGGAAGCCGTTACTCACAATACCAAGGTACCAAGGCAGCCAAGGTCAGGTCAATCAATGCAGCATGGTCCAAACCCTGGTTAGCAATGACGAAGGCTGGAAAGTTGCGGTGACAATCTGGCAACTTGGTGAGGGAACTGAGGATGTGTATATATAAGCAGAGTAGTGAGAGTAGGTGAAACTGATTACTGTTGATTAGTGAAGCGGAGTGAATGTGAAAAGACCACGAACAGGAAGTGACTGCAAAATAAAAGTCTGAAGGAGGAATACTGACAATAAGTGGACTCAAAACAGACGGTCTGAGGAGCTTTAAGAATTTTGTCAATTAACTGAAACAACATATGGGGTTTGTGACGCTATTAGCAAACTGTATAGTTTCCCATGGATGACATAGTTCTGACTGAAAAGAACTAAGTTAATAATACGAGGGAGATGAGCAGGCACGCGACTTTTAACAGGATTACAAGACAAGAACATGTTAAATACCACAGGCCACAAGTTAAACACAGGCAAACCATACGATAAAACCAGATCAAGTGTCTGTCCACGCTCTTGCATAGACAGACAGCACTAAATTAAAAGAGTCAATAAAATTTAAACATTTTAAAAAGTCATTGGCCATAGGTTTGTCTGAGAAACACACATGAATATTAAAATCACAAAGGACAACAGGGTGGCGTGTGTAGAAGTCTTAAAGGCATTGAACTATTTAGAAGTAAAAACATGCAAAATAAATAATTTTACAATTGCAGCATCATAACTCTCCAGCAGGCGGCGCTGTGCTCCCATCGCTGCTGGCAGAACTGAAGAATTGAATAATGTAGAAATTAAACTAAAGCAAAACAATTGCAGTTCCATAAATGGTCACGCATGAAAGAAAAACATTTATACCTGCTGCCATCACCCCTGTCTGATTGACAAGACTAAACAATTTAGAAGCAGAAACACATGAAATTGTCAATCAAAACTGCATATTATTGCACATGCATGTGCAGAGTGGCATCCTACAAGGGTTTAATCAAAGTAGGTGGTTCTGTTGAGGAGTTATCCTCCAATTTCTATAGAGGCCATACTGTAATATATGAAGCTATTCATCATGGGGCAACTGTAAACAAAGGTTAATTACAGTATCATGTGTAGTTTTTGAGATACTGCTTTGTAAAGATGGCTTTCATAGACTGACATTCAAAATAAAATTCATAAAAAAATTCATAACCATTATCACATAACAGTTGTCAGCATGTAAAGTAACAGCAGCCCTCTCCTCACTGTGTTTAACATGTTAGAATTGGAACCATGTTTCTAGCTGTCAGCGTGTATGACCAGTAGCATGTCAAATAACATGTGGAAGAATGTGTCTTAATGACCAGGTAGTGGCGCTATAGAGACCAAACTGTAATATGTGAAGCATTTCATCGTGGGACAGCTGTGCACAAAGTTTCATCATGTTACCATGTGTAGTTTTTGAGAGATTGCTGTAGAAACATTGGTCCCATAGGCTTTCTATTTTTTTAAAAATCATAAAAATATTCATTACTGTACATTAACTGTCAGTACACAAAGTAATGTGCTTAAATTGTTGGAGATGGAAGCATGTTTCTAGATGTAAGTGTTTAGGACTAATATAATGAGCTTTCAGCAATTACACCAATAATTCTCAGTAATTCTAACCGTATAGGATACGTTTTTTGTCATGTTGCTGTTACTAGCTGCTGTGTTTCACTTTCACTCTGATTTTATGTGGACTTTCATTCAAAAACGTTGCTCCAGTTTTAAGTCAGAGGGGGAGGAGAAATCAGACTTTTCGACCTGTAATACATTGTAAAGATATAACTGATCCATGTTAAATACGAGCACTAAACATAGTTCAAAACCTTTGGCTGTACATTTCCCTTCTTTTGCATGATGTGCTATTACTATTACACTGTATTATATTCCATGTTAACCTGTCTGGCTTTGTTTTAGTTTCATTGTTCACTATAAAAGAATCCATGTATTTTCTGCTGAAAACATTTTCTGCTTGCAAATAACTAGAAAAAGCATTTCCTGTTATGCTTCGATGCTGAAAGGGTTTTCCAAGCAAAGCTGAACAAAGCTAAACTGTTTATGCTGAAAGAGATGTTTGCTTTTGTTGAAAGCTGAATTGAAGCGGAACGATTTAAAAACAGCTGAAATGTTTAATATAAAAATGTAAAGAAATTTGAAAAAATATATAAATCCAAAGAGCCTTTCCAAAAATAAAATGCACTGTGAATGCTTCAGCACTGAAAGGATTTTCCAACCAAATCTGAAAAAAGCTGAACTGTTAGCTGAAACATTTGCTATAAAATATAAAGAAAAAAGTAGAAAATAAGCAGAATTGAAGGTTAACTGTAGATGTAACATGAAATATAGTTTAAAGACTGTAGAAATGTAATAGTTGAATGTGAAGTTTAAGTCAAACACCTGTAGAAAAGTAGAATTTATAAACTACTCTGATTATGTCAGAACATCATGTTAAAGTTGAAATCTCAGTAAGTCAGAGTATCAGAAGCTGAACTGTTTTTTCTGAATTAGCTGAAACAGAATTTTGCTTCCTTATATCCTGGTTAGGCAAACTCCAAAGCCAGTTAACCTTTAAAAACACCAAAGGCAAAAACTTCAGAAACAATTTTGTGATGTCAGTGAAGACGTCACCAAGTGTAATAATCTTATAAAAGTATAAACGATATAAAAAAAAGCCAGATACCTGCATTAATGTCTTTTATAAGATGAACGTTTTAAAGTTTGAATAGTGTTTCTAGCGGAAACTATGCTGAAGTAGTTAGGCGCCAAAACTTTATGGAAGACGGAAATCATAACAATAATACTAATAATCATAATAAAAATAAGAATAACATATACTGTGAATGTTTAAACAAGTGAGGTTATGTACTGCATGCAGTAGAAAGACTTACGTTTAAACTGAACAGAGAGAAATGGAATTCAGCACAACCATTATTATCACAATTAGTGCAAAGTTGGACACAATTGAGGAGACTGTGAGAGGGACTGAACTAACAAACAAGTTTATTGGTAAAAAAATAAAATAAAATTCAATAATAAAGAGAAATCGCTCCACTGAACAACAAGGGTTTCGGGGAAATAAGAACACAAACCCTAATGAAAACTAGACAAATTATAAGAAACCAAAATGCAACTCACTAAACCTAAATTACCAACCAGGAAACCCAACTAACACTTGAAAAAACTAAGGGGACAAATGAACAGAAAACCCACCAAACCAAACAGAGTCCAATACACAGCAGTCAGGATTGCTAGGATCAGGTCAACCATGAGTTCAGAACATAGGCTGGGAGTGAGATGACTGGGAACTGTGGGGAAAGCTGGACCTAAATAGTGAGGGGAACAGGTGGAAACGACAATGAGGGATAACAAAAGGTAAAGCTAAAGGAAAAGACTAGGAACAGGAAGCGGGGAAAAGGGGCAACAAAATAAAGGTCCAAAGGCAGGAAGTGTAACTGAGGGCCGGATGGTAACAATTATGTGATTATGTTTTCCTAGTTTTATATTTGTAAAATCTGAACAAGCCCCAGAGACACACACACACGTGACACTTGTAATTTTTAGGCAATTAATAATTCTAAAAGATGCATCTATTAAAACATAGGTCTTTTGCTCTAAAGTAACTTAATCAGTAGTAGCTATTATGCAGTTACCATTTTACTCGCAGTAGAAATCCGGTTTCCAGGAGCAACAACCAATCAGTGTTAGTCTGGTTAAACCTCCACTAGTCCTAACGCCAAGTCAACTTAATTGGTGCACTGGGTTTTGTTTGCAACTGTGTTGCTATGTGACAAGCTGTTCACCGTGGCAACGGATGATTTTGTTGAAATTCATTCAAAGCCTTAATTTATTAACCTGGGACTCTGGCATATTAAAATATTACTAACTTGGATAAATGTAAAACAGCCAGGTTGTTTTGGGAGTAACATTGGTTATGTCATCAGGGGGCAACTCAGCAGTGTCCATAAAAATGCATGCTAGTAATGGACCTAATTCTTCAAAAAGGAAATCCACTGTAAATGCTTCGGCCCTGAAAGGCTTTTCCAAGCAAAGCTGAAAAAAGCTGAATTGTTTTTGCTAAAATAGCTGAAACCAAATGTTGCTTCTTTATATACTGTTTAGGCAAACTTCATAGACAGTTAGCCCTAAAAACTTCAAAAGCAAAAACGTCAATGGCAATTACTCGATGTCACCGATGATGTAATCGATGACGCCATTAAAGCAATAATTTAAGTCTAAAAATCTCAAAAAGTATAAAAGACATTTAAAAAGCCGGATACAAGCAATAATGTCCTGTATAACCTGATCGTGTTGAAGTTTGAACGGTGTTTCTTGCTGAAAGTATGCGGAAGTAGTTACTATGTCCAAATTACAAGTTCAGCCATATTAATGGAGAGCTGGAACCATGTTAATCTTGCCTGAAGTATGTAGTTTCCGTCCCTAACGTAAATAGTCAAAGCACTTAACATGTGGACATATGAACAGGAGGAGCTGGGGATCAAAGTGCCAACTCTGGGGTTTAAGAGCAACCTCTCTAGCACCTGAGCCACAGCCACCCCCTGTGCAAAGTGGGTAGGAATTGTACAAACTGAATCATTTTGTTTCTAACTTTTCCTACCAGCTTGGAGATAGGAGCCAACCATTTAAGCAGCCAAAGGTGTAGTAAAGGAAAATCTAAAAATTATATATAAGGCAATTTTTTAAATTTTCTTACTAGGTCTGAGGAGGGATATTTTGGGGGCTGATAATGAAACTTAATTAAACTGTAAAAAAAAAAGGCATAACGAGCACCATCATTATGACACAACTAAAGCTATGACCTATGCTCTGTTGTGGCTGCTATTTTCACTGGTCTTAGCAGGTGCACAGCTGATGGCCAACCAGGTAAAACCAGCACTTTGTCTAACCCTGGTGAACCAGTAGGCCTGCCAGCTGAATGCTAAAAGTTTGAATAAGATTGTCAGGGACCGAGCAGGAGGACACAGGACACGGGAATAAAGTCGCAAAGGAAAATGGGTTTTCTTTACCCAAATGTAACATATACAAAGAAATTTAACACAAGTTCGAACCACAACAGATACAAAACTGACCTCACCTGAGTGACACACAAGGGGTAGACATAACTGTAACTAGACAAATTATGAACAAACTCTAGACAAACAGTTTAGTAACATTATCCCATTACTTAAATATGCAAAAGCAATAACAAAATAATGAACCAAATAAAGTTTAATAACCTATAACATCTAAAGAAACATGTTCCCCATATTTTCCCCTCCCTGCGTCAAACGGGCTACTTGGTACAGTCCAGGCCCGGTAGAACGTATTTAAGGTTGATAAGGGCCTCAATCCAATCTTTTATTTGGATGGCCAACACCCCTGGACCAGCAGAATGGTAACTCAAGAAAAAGAAAACTTAAGTTAATACAACTTAAACTTAATAGCAAGAAACAAAATTTACAGTAAAAGCTAAGTGAAAACATTACCAGTCACACTTAGGGTGTTGCCATCACACTGATGTTTGTAAATTGAAGCTCATGACTAAATAAAACCTTGGTGTTTTTAACTACAAACCATAATACAAGTAAAAATTACTAGTGCTAACACTAGTATTAAAGATGAATTCTCTGCAAAAGTTGATTTTGTAAGGATATTTATGTATAGTAATCTAACATCTGCCATCAAGTTCTGATTCTTTTTTAAAGTGGAATCAATCTCAACTACTAATAATTTAATAAATATATGTAAAGAAACACACAAATGAAAAGACAAGTTCAAAAATTACAGAACATTTATTTTGAACAGAACAGGGTCACATTTCATTTTTTGACTTCATGGTGTGAATGAAGCCAAACTTTTTTGAAATGCCTTTTAAAAAAATTCTTTTGGGAAAGTATTTAAGAATGAAAAGAATCATTCATTTCCCTTTTAGTGCCTTTCTGTCCCTTCAGTATTCTTCTCCCTCCTCTCCCTCACCCTCAATGGAGTCGGCTCCTACCTCCTCATAATCCTTCTCCAGAGCTGCCATGTCCTCTCTGGCCTCTGAGAACTCTCCCTCCTCCATACCCTCACCCACATACCAGTGAACAAAGGCGCGCTTAGCGTACATCAGATCAAACTTGTGGTCAAGCCGAGCCCAGGCCTCTGCAATAGCAGTGGTGTTGCTCAGCATGCACAGAGCCCTCTGGACCTTGGCCAGGTCTCCACCAGGAACCACAGTGGGGGCCTGGAAGTTGATGCCAACCTTAAAACCAGTGGGACACCAGTCCACAAACTGGATGGTGCGCTTGGTTTTGATGGTGGCAATGGCAGCATTCACATCTTTGGGCACCACATCACCACGGTACAAAAGGCAGCAAGCCATGTACTTGCCGTGGCGAGGGTCACACTTGACCATCTGATTGGCTGGCTCAAAGCAGGCGTTTGTGATCTCAGCTACTGTAAGCTGCTCATGGTAAGCTTTCTCAGCAGAGATGACAGGGGCATAGGTGGCCAGAGGGAAGTGGATACGGGGATATGGCACCAAGTTGGTCTGGAACTCTGTCAGATCAACATTGAGGGCACCATCAAAACGAAGGGAAGCAGTAATTGAAGACACAAGCTGGCTGATTAACCTGTTCAGGTTGGTGTAGGTAGGACGCTCAATGTCGAGGTTTCTACGGCAGATATCATAAAGTGCTTCATTATCCACCATGAAAGCACAGTCAGAGTGCTCCAGGGTGCTGTGGGTGGTCAGGATGGAGTTGTAGGGCTCCACCACAGCGGTGGAAACCTGGGGAGCAGGGTAGATGGAGAACTCCAACTTGGACTTCTTGCCATAGTCGACAGAGAGACGCTCCATCAGCAGGGAGGTGAAACCGGAGCCGGTGCCACCTCCAAAGCTGTGGAAAACCAGGAAGCCCTGAAGACCAGTGCACTGGTCAGCCTGAGGACAGAAGGGGGGACACAGTCAGCAAGTGAGAGATACTGAGTTACAATTTAGTTTGATATTTTAAGTCCAACTTCAAAAATGAACTCCTCCTGAAGTTGCCCACCAGTTTGCGGATCCTGTCCAGAACCAGGTCAATGATCTCTTTGCCGATGGTGTAGTGTCCACGGGCGTAGTTGTTGGCAGCATCCTCTTTACCAGTGATCATCTGTTCAGGGTGGAACAGCTGGCGGTAGGTCCCAGTGCGAACCTCATCTGAAGAAGAAAAAACATACTGAATCATTGATTTGAACCAGTGTTTTAACCTGTTTCATGTGCTTCACTTACTTTTTTGCCCAAATTCATGTTCAGCTAAGAGATTCCACTCACCGACGACAGTGGGCTCCAGGTCCACAAAAATAGCTCTGGGGACATGTTTTCCAGCTCCAGTCTCACTGAAGAAGGTGTTAAAGGAATCGTCTCCTCCTCCGATGGTCTTGTCACTGGGCATCTGTCCATCCGGCTGGATCCCATGTTCCAGGCAGTAGAGCTCCCAGCAGGCATTGCCAATCTGGACACCAGCCTGACCGACGTGTACAGAGATACACTCACGCTGCAGGGAAAAAATATATAAATACAAAGAGCCTTTCCAAAAAGAAAATGCACTGTGAATGCTTCAGCGCTGAAGGATTTTCCAACCAAATCTGAAAAAAGCTGAACTGTTTTTGCTTAAATAGCTTAAACATTTACTATAAAATGTAAAGAAAAAAGTAGAAAATAAGCAGAATTGAAGGTTAACTGTTTGAGTAGATGTAACATGAAATAATAGTATAAAAACCGTAGAAATGTAATAGTTGAGGTCAAAGTATCAGATATAAGCTGAAAAAAAGCTTTTTTGCTGAAATAGGTGAAATGGAATGTCTTCTCCTTAAATACTGGTTAGGCAAACAAGCCAGTTAACCTTTGTCTCAACGGCAATTTTGTGACGCTAGTGATGATGTCATCAAAGCAATCATTTTTAAAAGTATACGATTATAAAAATCTTAAAGTGTAAACAATTTTTAAAAAGTCATACATGCATTCATGTCCTTTTATAAGATTATTGTCTTGAATTTTGAACAGTGTTTCTAGGTGAAACAATGCCAAGTAGTTAGGCGCCAAAACTGTACGGAAGACAAAAGTCATAATAATAATCATAATAAAGATTAGAAAAACATATACTGTGAATGCTTAGACAAGTGAGGTTATCTACTGCATGCAGTAGAAAAACTGGCATTTAAGCCGAACAGAGAGAAATGTAATTTAGCACAACCACTATGTGAGAATGTTTTCCTAGTTTTATAATTGTATAATCTGAACAAGAACCCGACAGGTTCTAAAATAACTTAATCAGCAGTAGCTATTATGCAGTTACCATTTTACTTGCAGTAGAAATCCCGTTTGCAGGAGCAGCAACCAATCAAGTGTTAGTCTGGTTAAACCTCCACTAGTTTTAACACCTAGTCAACTTTTAATTGGCACAGTTGTTTGTAACTGTGTCGCATAGCAACACAGTTGACTATGTTGACTACACAACTATTTTTAAATGTATTGTTACAGCTGGAGAAGCCAAAAACTGCTGCCTGGGTCATTCTGGAGTCCTGTCAGTAGGGGGACGGATCCCATACGGACTTTACACTGAACGTCAACCCCCCGCGATGACGCAATAAACATAGATCCGCCTTGTTACTGCCACTAAACTGCTTTCAAAATCAGGTTGCAAACCTGGTTTGATCCACCAGCTCCTGAACATTTTAGAAGTGAAAATCTAAACAACTTCAGTTCCACGAACTTGCAACTTGTAACTATTTGTTAAGCGCTTTAAAACAACTAGGTTGCTGTAGAGGTTAAAACACAAATAAATAAAGCAGCAGAAAAGTACAGCATAAAAATGTATACAATAAAACCGATAAAACAGATCATAAACAAAAGAAAGAAAAAAAGAAAAGAGCAGGCTCAGTACTGTTTCATTCTAAACCCGGAATGGAAACATTCAAATAGGTTGTGTTCATTTAAAAATGCTCCTACCTGACTATAAACAATGTTCTCTAAAATCTTTGATTAAAAAAAGGCAATCCGGAAACTAAAATGAACAAGAACATGTGGCCTCTTTTTTTATGGGGGGGGGGGGACCCCCCCAGAGGTTAGCCTACCATTAATAATGGTGAGAACAGATTGCCCCAAAGGAATTAAAACCTCTTTGAAAAATCAGGGAGGAAGAGCATCACAAGATGAACCCAAGGGCTTCATGTCTGAAGGAGGAAGTTAGGTCAGCGATTCCGACAATAAGCAGACTCAAAACAGACAAGTCTGAGCGTTAAGAGTTTTTTCAATCGACCGAAACAACACACAGGGTTTGTGACAGTATTAGCAAACTGTGGACTGGTAAAGATGCCAACAGTCTCTCAACTTTTTAAAGGACACTCGCAGTTTATCCTTTTCCCACCTGCGTTCAGCTCTGCAGCCCTCCCACCTCACAGCATGACTCTCAGGATTTAGCCAGGGTTCAGATTTTCCTGACCTTCTGGTTTTAAGTGGAGCCACGGCATCCAATGCAGTCTGGCAGGTAGAGTGAAAGCAGGTGCTGAGCTCATCTGTATAGTTTCCCATTGACTCAGGGATGACTTAGTTCTGAAAAACTAGGCAGTTCCAAGCCCAAGTTGTTATTGTTGGCAAGGCAGGATGATGTGGTTAGACCTCCGACTCGCTAGGTGGCGCTGATCTCCAGTCTATGATGGAGGACACAGATAAGTGCTTAACAGTGACTTGTGGGAATTGGAGTCTAAACAAAAGGCGGGACTTATTAGAGTACGTGAGGAGACGAGCTGAGTCTGGAGGGGAGGAAAGGATCTTACGGGGAGGGGTGGGGGTATGGTCCTTTGAGTGACAATAAATACTTGGTAACACTGAAGAAGTCTGTGACGCTTGATTCACTAATCAGTGTCATTTATGAGCACGTAGTTAAACATTCACAGGCAGGTAATCACATGGATTGGCAAACACTTCAAAACATGGGCATCGCATGGAAAACATTCTCTTTGCGATTGCCATGGTTACAAGGGTCCGTGATGAAACTTGGTTCCTTACGAGCATTTAGCAATACTCATAATCCTTAGACCAGGGGTCACCAACATGGTGCCCGCGGGACTGTTCTAAAAATAGCTCACGAAAGCGCCATTTACCAATGAGCTGCATCCAATTTTTTTTTTTTTTTGTTGTTATTCTTTTTAAAATCACATTTGATAGTTATTGTAAGAAATCAGTATGTGTCTTCACATAGATGAGTGTCATTAATTTAATTAATTATTAATAATACCTCATAATTAACGGTAAATTGAGCAAATTTGTTATTTCAAAAGTGCGTATTAAACTGGTAGTTGCATTTGCATTAATCAGTACCCAAGAAGTAGCTCTCAGTTTCAAAAAGGTCGGTGACTCCTGCCTTAGACTAATTTATATAGTCCGCAACCGAGAGAGTGGGCAGAGGAGACTGTCACTCACTAACAGCGGCAGGCGGAGTCAGGTCAACAAACTTTGCGCGCTCCCGTTCGTCATCAATCACCGGACAACGTGCAACGCAAAAACAAAACGAAAACAGTGGGACAAGACGTTCGCTCTTGCAGACACGTCTCGGTGTAAATCCCAGAAAGAGTTCAGCTACATATTCCTACAGCTTCGGAGATGCCCGCAACTAAGAAGAGAGTGAGCGAATTTATAGGGTTCATTTTACCTGAAGGGGAAGAGGGAGACAATGAAGCCGAAGACTCCCAGGAAGAAAATGATGACGAGCAACAACAGCCTGAATTTCTAGACATGGCGGAAATTGACAAAGTTTCTTCTGGAGGACACTTGTTCCACTCCCCAGTGCCTCTGTGTACAGGTCAGCATCGGTTTTGTTTTTCTTTCTGTTGTAACGTTGTACAGAGATTTCAAAATCTCCACATAGGGTCTATTTGTTTTTCGTGTCACAGGTCTGAACATGTCTGAACAAGTGCAGTTACTGACCAGTACAGCAACTTACTGAGCTGCTACACTGCTGTTTTTTTTTACTCATATATTCACACGTGTGACAACTGCAGCACACATACACGAAACTTAACTGGTTTCACGTTATGTTTCCTAGGATCGTCTGATCTGTATCACTTCCTCTCTACTGTTAGTCAAACGCCAGATAAAGTGAGGGAGAAGAGGAAATGCAGCTGTGGGGTGTGACACGGACGGGAAAATCGTTTCGAACGGACAGCGAGACAGTTTCCCCCAAAAAGTTTTGACCAGTGCTTCCTCTGGAGGCACTCTGCTCTTTCCCCTTTTGGTTCCTACAGACATACTGTCCCAGCAGGGAGATAGATGAGTAGTCACAAGGACTTGCTAAGTAGATTCCTGACCACTGTGTTTTCACCTATATGTATGTTCTGTTCATTTGCATTGATTCATTCATTGTTCTTTTGTGTGAACTCAGCTGTTGAGCTGAGTGGATAAAAGCAGCACATGTGTGGACTGGTCAGAGCATCCATGCTAAATCCTTTACATCATTAAAAAGAAGGTGGCTTGGTCAGATGAATCGTGTTTTCTTGTAAAATATGTGGCCGTCTGGGGCTATCACATTAGGATGCACTATGGGAAGGAGGCAGGTTGGCGGAGACAGTGTATACAGTATCGTGTAAAGTAAACGAGACCTCTGTGTTGAGGACCTTGATTGTCTAGGGTGTAACTTTTGGACACACCTGCTGGAAATGTCCTCATTTCTTGAAATGAATTGGAATCCTGTGACACGTACTGCTGTAAAGGCAATATTTTATTCCAATATTTTGATATATTCTTATAAGTATATCATTAAGGCGGCGGCTGTAGCTCAGTTGGTAAGGCAGTCGTCCACGGACAAAGGGGTCAGTGTTTCGATCCCTGGTCCCGGCTATATATCATTCGCATCCCCAGCTGTGCAGTGCCGGTCCAAGCCCGGTAGAAATTGGGGAGGGTTGCGTCAGGAAGGGCATCCGGCGTAAAAACGGTGCCAAATCAACATGCGGACGATGATCCACTGTGGCTGAACTCACGGGATAAGCCGAAAGGACAAAAAAATGTAAAAAGTTATAACTGTATCATTGAATAGTAAGTCTACTTTGCAACTGTTTGTCTTCCTCTCTTGTGATTTTTCACATGCAGTGACTACATCAGAAATATTTGAAAAGCCTGGAAGGCAGCACAAAAATCTTAGCAATTGACAATTTCAAGACGATTACTGTGGCTGCAAAAAGCTGTATTGTTTCAACCCTGTGTCCCTCTATTATACAGTTAGGGTCCGGACCTTGTTTGGGAAAGACTACCAAGTGAAGGGACACTTTGCTCTCAGGGATCCATGGTGGGAAGTGACCTTTTCTGCAGAGGAAGAAGGACGCAAGCGGTGTAGTGTGAAGGGGTTTCCTTCATACAGACTGTGCTCTGACCTGAACAGACAAGACTGGATTCATATAGTGTCCCTGTTCCTGAAGGCCTGTGATGTAGAACAACAGAGTAAAACGTTGTTTTTCAGCTGGCTGCCACTCACAAGGGAGGTCTCCCTACACAACCTAATGGAAGTTCTTGATGAATTTTCAAGAGAGCATGAAGATCAAGCAAACATGATAACAACCCGATTGTCAAATTCAGGTTTGGTTATAATCGATTCTGTAGCTCTTTTATGTAATGAGTTGTTAATAAGATGATATTCATGCTATTAAAATACATATTTTCTTACCTTAACTGTCCAATCAGATAGTGATATCTATGTCTCTTGAGTGACACTTATTCACCAAACTGTTTTAACTAAACTAATTATATGGTAAATAGAATATTTTACGTGAAGCTACCGTTAGATATGTATTTTAATTTTTATTGGCTGTAGTATCATATTTGAATAGATAAGGCAAAAACTGAGATATGCCTATGTGCATGCTATTCAAGTATTACACATTATAAAGTGAGAATTATTAAAGGCAGTTAAATTGTTTGATTTTTTTTTTTAATACCCCGTCTGTTTTGTCTTAGTTGCTTGGATGCGAGTGCACGCATCCTGTCTGTATCCAGATGTAATGAAATACCTTCCACGCCTACTGCCTAGTCAGTTCACTCAGCTGCTTGGAATAGTAAAGAAACGGCAAACTCTGCCGGCCACACAGGCCACACAGGCTGGACTGAGCACACAACAAGTTGATGGTAAAGAAGAAGAGGTGGACTTCAACTTGCTGGGCGAAATAAATCAAATCATTAAGAGTGATGATGTGTGGAAGCTGGGATTTAACAATGTAAGTGCATTTTCACTTGCTGTCATAACCTAATATGTGTTAGTAATTTGAACCACGTAGCAAATAAGTAGATGCGTTGTTTCTGCTTAAGCAATGATTTAGTGGAAAAAAAAAAATAATAATAATAATCAGTTTTCTTGCTAAATGTCTTTCTTGTCACTAGGTTGTTTACAGAGAACTTAAACTTGTGCGTTGTGAAGCTCAGCTCAGGGCATTTGAGGACTGCAACCTGCTTCGCAAAATCCTGCCACCGCAACGTCAGTCCCTAATCGCGTATGATCAGCTAAAAAAACATTGTTTTTCTAAAGGCAGCACCTACATGGATAAGCAGCAGCTTTGCAAATCCCTTTCAGAAGCTAAGAAGCTATCAGATGAGCAGGTTTGGGAAGCTATTAATTTCCTCAGGCAACAGGAAGTAGTGGTACTTGACAAGACAAAGGTGGTGCTCAGGAATTTCCATGTGTATGAGTCAGGCATTGCAAAATGCCTGCATTCCCTGGTGAAACGTGGCCCATGGACCATCCCTGTAAATGTTGAAGAGATACTGCAAGCAGCTGCAAAGAAGAGGGAATGGGAGAAAATGCAAAACTCAGAGAAAGCCACAGTCCCTGTGCCTACAAATATATCTGATGCCTTTGTCCACGGGGAAGCATGCCCTTCAATCAAATCAGAAGTTAACAGTGAGGGGGGAAAAGAATCATGGCTTTCTCCCATCAAACTGGACCAAGATCACGTTCGAGTTGCAGAGATGATCTGCGCTAACCCAGTAACCATCATCAGTGGAAAGGCTGGCTGTGGGAAAACCACAGTGGTCAGTCAGTTGTTCGGTGCTGCCGTGTTGCATGGCTGCAATGAGCAGGAGGATATACAGCAGGCCTGTGCAGACTATGAAAATGATGCTGAAAGATCTCCCGGGTGGGAGGACCCCACATTTTCACCTACAACTCTGTCTCAGCCAGACGAGGACAAACAACGAGTCATACAGAGTACAAAAGAGATCCTTTTGACCGCTCCTACTGGGAGAGCTGCCTCTCTATTGTCCAAGAAGACGGGCTTCCCTGCTTACACTCTTCATCAGGTATGGATAGGTACTAGCCTGTGAACATGAAAGCTGTCCATACAGCAGATCTGATGCACGTGACAATAACATTTGCTCTCCTTTGCAAAATGCCTCGCTCGACAGATATGCTGTCAGTGGGTTTGTCTGACACAGAGAGCTGGTGTCTGTTTCTGATGTTGATTAACGCTCCTTTCCAAAGTCAAAGTAATTATTTATATTACTATAAATAATTTAAATGAGATTTTTGGGCCCAGATACTATGACTTCAGTTATGTCTGAGTTTAGAAGTAAAAAATTATGGGCCATCCAGGCCTTTATGTCTTGTAGGTTTAAAGCTTGATTAACTGTTTTTTTTTTTTTTCATCTGGTTCCATAGATAGATATAGCTGGGTATCATCAGCATAGCAATGGAAATTTATGGAGTGTTTTCTAATAATGTATAATTTGTATAACGATCTCACATTATTTCTGAAAGCCTTTTCAGACCAAAAGATTAGGTAAGAATGCGTAGTAAACTAGTATGGTCTCATGACTGCATTATGCACCTTTATTTGGATAAAGTTTAAGTTTGGTTTAGATTTACAAGATGTGGTCAGTCTATCTAAATGACAGTTTGTAAATTTGACTGGGCTTGTTCAGCACTGAGATCCGGTCAGGCAGGGGAGACGTCTCGGTGGGGATCTTTCTTTGAAGACAAAAGCTGGTGTCAGACTTAAAATTGGGTTTCTTGCCGTCAGTTTGACGGCAGAGAAAGCTGAAAAAACACATTTTATTGGATATTAAAAAAGTAGGCAGTGTCTGCACTAATCATTACAGAAATACAGAAATGCATATGGAGGGAGTTACCAAGTGGGTGGTCTCTAGAACTTATCTAGAACTGATTGGTTGACTTACGCTTTGTGAAAACCCTTTTATTGCACCTTGTTGTAGATCTTGTGACCCCAGGACCCACTGTCTACCACATTGCTTTGGGCCTTGTAACAAAAAAGTGCCTACTGTGATCTTAAGCATTCGTCTAAATATGACCCACCTTGTGACTTGTTGTGAGATCTTCAACAAGCCCATCTTGGTCAACTGTTTGCTAATCATCTAACCATATGACTAAATTTACCTTATTCCCCCACAGCTTCCATACAAAGTAAATCATTTATTTAGTTTTCTATGGTCTCTAGGCCCTTGGAATAGCAGTTTGGCAGAGCTGCGCTCGCTCTTGTGTGTATGATTTTATAATAGTATAAGATCCCTAGTTTTTTCTATTATCTTTTTTTGGGCTATAAGGAGAATTGGGCATTTTCATTGACTGTATTGTAGCCTAAGTTGTAGTAGATATTATACATTTGACCCAACTTTGTTGCGTGTGTTTTCCTTTCTCCTAGGTGCTGTTTAGTTTTATGAGAAAAAAGAAAGATGAAGAGGGCAGCACTATACCATGGAAGTTCAAGGATGTTCGTATTTTCGTTGTAGATGAGGGCAGCATGGTCTCTGTACAGCTCCTCCACTCTGTCCTCGAGATGCTTTGTAAACACGCTGAACTTCGGAAATTCATTATACTTGGTAAGCAACAGTTTATTCTGATATCAGAAAACAGTAGGGGGCTTGGTGGCTCAGTGGTAGAGCATTGGGTAGGGATGAGGAAGACAGTAGGCTCCCACCCTCTGGGTTCCCAACCCACTCCCACACCCCTCAAATCCCATTTGTGACCCCACCCAGCCACCAAGGGCAACCTTATGAAAGCCGTTGATATGGTACCATAACCAGAATTTTTTCAAGTTGCAGCACGTTAACTACACTGTGTGCTTCATTTTAGTAGTTATCATTTCAGTAGTTGCTGTCAACTTAAAAAAAATAATGTAAACCACCACTAAAGCTAGTGCTGATAATAATACTGTAACAAACATTATTATAATCCAGTGGTTTTAGTGGGATCTGAAAACCTCTACTAAAAAAATCTCAAGTAAAATCTCAACAAGCAGTTTGCCTCCTACCAGGTAAAGTTTAACTTGTCTGTCTACATTAAAATAAACCATAATGAAAGCACAAACTTGGTCTGTGTGTTTTTGTGTAGGGGATGTCAGGCAACTTCCTAGTATTCAGCCTGGGAATATTCTCTACGACCTGTTTGAGACTCTGAAACGAGTCGGGTGGGCTATGGAGATGAGAACCAACCACCGTGCAGAGTCTCAACTCATCGTTGAAAATGCCGGGCTGTAAATTCATTCTGTTGATCTTTTGTAACAGACCCAAATACAGCATGTGTTTAGGGAGATAATACCATAGCCAGTAATGTTCCCGGCTTGTTGCAGGATTGCTGAAATGGGTAAGAAGAAAATGTTTGCTCCTTTGAAGTTTGATGCCGTAGTGGATCTAGATGGCCCTCATGAAACGCTCACCGCTGACAAGAAGTTCATCTTCATCCGTCTGCCCGACAAAGAGTCAGCTGATGGTAAGTGTTTTCTGACAGTGTATTTTCTCAGTGTGATGCCGTGTTCTGCTACTGTATATACCCGGAGGCTAAAATGTTTATTTTCTTGCATTCACAGTTTAATATAGGTTGACAGTTCCAATCACTAGATGTTTCTATAGTGAGTGTTTCAGCTTGCTTGATCCATTATCAACAGTAAAGTACCTAAAACATAATGCCTTTTTTTGATATTCTCCTTAATGCAGTGGTTCTCAAACTTTTTCTGTCAGGACGCCCTTTGGAAAAAGAGAGATTTCCCTCCAACCCCAAAACAATTACAACTATAGGTCAAATATAACTTTTATTGATAGAAACGTTAATATTATAAACATTATTTTCACTCAAAACTCAACACGATTGCTACCCGAGACAATACTTTTACAAATAAAAATATGAAAAGTGCAAATAATTTGTTATAATTTATAAGAATAAAATTCGTATTTTCAAAAACAACAAATAAAGATTAATATTTTAACAGTATCATTGGCTGAAAGGGGGATGAGGGGGTTTTTGTTTTTGCCCCACAGTTTGAGAAACACTGCCTTAATGTAAATACAGCTACCAGGTGAATTAATGATCTGATATTGTAAGAGTTCCAACTTTAAATGTAGTTTCCGTCTTAAAGCCAGTGTTTTCTGTATGATTCTGATTTTTGAATACGGTTGAATTTCAGATTTACAGAGAGCTGTCAAGTTCCTAATTCAAAATGCTCCTGGACTCGAGGACCATAGGACTTCACAGTTTATTACTTTTAAAAGGTACAATTTTGAAACCACTTGCCTGATAACCAAACTTACTTGCTCAAATTAAAAAACGTAGACCTATTTAAAGATTAATAAGATAAACAGAAAAACAAATAAATAAATAACAGCCCATGTAGTCCAAACAAAATAATACATAGTAGCAGGTAACAAGAAGTCAAACATAAGGAGGCAAAAACAGAAAACTGATGGACTGGTGAAAAAATAAGATTTTAGTAACATGGCATATGAAATGAAAAATGTGTAAATGACTGCAACAGATGATCTTTCACAAATGATATTTAAAACAGCTTTTTGGAAGCGTAACTGTTAGACTTTTCCTTCTTTTACAGGAATGATGTAAATCTGATAAATGAACTTTGCTGTAAGCATTACAACAATCACTTAACAAAGTAAGTGACTTAAACACAATGAATAAAAATGCAGTGTCTTTGTTGCCTGCCAAAAAATGATATATGGCTTCTTCTTTATGACAGAAACCCCCAACACAAGCTGCTCTTTCAACCTGGAGACAAAGTGTGCTGCACCAGAAATGGATACCTTACAAATATTAACGATTCTAACGACAGGGTTATTGTTGATCAGGCAGACGTGACAGACCAAACACAAAGTCAGAGCAAGGAGAAGCCTTCACTGCGTCTCTGTAACGGAGAGATTTTCTTCATCACAGAGGTCAGTATGATGGACGATGGCTGTGTTTTCTCACCTGTCAACTTATACACAACTGAAACCATTCATGAAAATAAAGATGACACATGCAGTGTCAGATGCAACGACCCTGGATCTAAATGTCCAGTATCTGTTGACTGAAAAGTAAATACAAAGTAGTTCAATCCTGCCTGAAATTTGCTTTAGTGACGTCAAAGTAATTTATGCAAGTTTTCCACCACTTCCCCGTGAGGATGGTTTGTGCAATAACACAACAGCATATTCACGTAAATACCCTCTGTAATGTCATTTCCCGCAGGATGTAACCGAACAGAATAAGGGAAAACGTAGCCGTTATCTAACTCTGGATGATGGAGACCATAAGCATACAGTGGACTACAAAGAGTTGCAGAGAGAGTGCAGGGTGCGACATGCCTGGGCCAGAACCATTCACACCTTTCAGGTATAATTAGCTTCAAAGTTTCATTTGGATTCCATTTAATGGATTAATGAAATTAATCTTAAAATTGTTTTCATTTATTCATATATGAGGCGGCAATAATTTCTGTCACTAATCCCTCAGGGTTCAGAGAATGAGACGGTTGTCTATGTGGTGGGAGATAGCTTTGCCGAGACATGGAAACACATCTATACCGCTGTAACACGGGGCCAGAAACGCGTCTATGTGGTCTCCAAAAAAAAGTCCTTCAAATCCGCGATTGAGAGATATGAAACCCCCAGAAATACTAGGCTGGCAAGTCTGGTCAAGGAAGAAATGATCGAGCCCTGGATGTTGGTTGGCACACCCCAAGCCCAACCAAACACACCCCAAGCCCAACCAAACACACCCCAAGGGACACCCCAAGGGACACCACAAGGGACACCCCAAGGCAATGGTCCTCAACAGTGCACTCCTCTCCGCTCACAAAGTCCCTGCAGACCTTCAGGTTCCAACTTCCAGTCAAACCCACCACAGCGTAAACGTTTGTGGAAAGCTGAACATGGGGAGGAGGAGGCTGCACAATCGTCTACAGTGAACAACATGAGTAGCTTGTCAGCTATGGACAGCTCCAGTGGCCCCTCGGGAGAACAGTTGGCTGCATGTGAAGAGGTTACAGGGGAGGAAGAACAGAACAGTGCGGCGACATCACCGGGCACCAAAAGGAAAAAAATGCCCTCTGCAGAACATTAGGAAGTTTAATGTAATCAGCCTCAGACGGTTTGTTGCTCACATGATTCCAACAGCACTGAAGCAGTCGTTGCCTGATTTGTTTTCACAATGAATGAAAGCAGGGTCATGCATTTGTAATTAGCTTCTCATAAAGGTGCTAAATTCCTACCTGTATATGTCAAAGTTAACTTTATTAAATGGTTAGATTATGTTGTTAATGTGCATAATGAGAAGTGACTACTGAGTGTGGGTCTTTTCATTTATCACTATTTGTGTCACAGTATTTTGGATTCAGATCCTCTGTGGAGTGATTGCTTCAACAGGTGTGTGGCATCGCATGAGATAATGGCAAGTGGGAAATGCTGTAATCATTAGAGTTCTGCAAAACTGCGAGCGTTGCATCAGGGATTTGGGAAAAGATCTTAGTGTTCTTTTACTCCAGCGCAAGAAGTGAAATAAATAAACACTCTTAGTGCAAGAAATGTATTTTAAGGAGAACAATTCATTTACATCATCTAATGTGTATGGATGGGGTTCATTCCATTTTATTGTGCTTGTTTTGTGGTTTTCATCAGATATCTTCTTTGTCGCATTTGCATCTCATTATGGTTATCGTCATTGCTGGTGACGGTATTAGAAGCATCTGTAGTGGCTACTCCTATCTTTAGTATATGCAACATGCAAAACCCCTGATGTCGGACAAAATTGGAGGTTTGTGCCAGGAAAGGTTTCCAGCATTAAAAGAAACTCATGGATTCAATGTGCGAGACACGTTACTGAAGAGACAATCTAAAAGCTGCTGATTTGACCATCTGTTGAATCTGACTAGATACAGTAGCCAACAGACAGATTTTTCTATTACCATCACTTTAGCTGCATTAACACTGGCTTATATTTTCAATGAATTCTTTGCAAACTGTTTGAAAAATCTCATCTAACGTTTTAGCAATATTGCACAAATTTTCTGTCCACTGAGTTTATAAACTTGGTACCAAACTGACAATAAGTTTCCTTCGAAGCCTGAACTGGTAATTAAGTTTATATAGCTGGTGTGTTTTATTTTATAAGAACCTAAAGCTACGTAAATATACTGCTAATATTCCTAAATAATTGTATTAATGTTTGTTGTGATGGAGTAATACTGTGGATGTAAAATAATATGGATTCATAGGGCTTGTGTGTACAGAAAATGCCCTTGGAGGCAGAAATAAAAAACACATTAAGTAAGAAAACCAATGATTGAAGTTTCTTCAGAACATGACATTTTCTTGATCAATTTTTAACTATTGTGTTCAAGTAAATCATTTATTTGAATTGAGATGGATTTATTTTTAGGACTAGCAGCAGCTCAACTGCTGATTTCAAAATCTTCACATATGATAACAAGGGAGTCTTATCCAAGTATGTGTAACTTATAGCAGCTTACTTTTGTAATACAATAAAACAATATTAGCTCCTTTATAATTCTTGCAGTTTACATGCTGACAATCATAGTTAAATCCTTTAGAGAGGCCATTTTATAGTTTTATGATCTGGTGTAATATATTTACTTATGTAAATCTGTGTGTTATTACAATGTATAGTGCACATGTCTATATACTAAATATCTGTCCTGGTGGTTTGGGTGTGATCTTTTTCCTTTTTTTTTTATATAAACCTGACATTTTACTAACTTGACCAGATGAGTTTTTGCATAAAGAGACATTAAGATAAATAAGCACTTTTTTTAAACAATTGAAATTTATACAACAAAACTCCATTTTATTCATAATATGGCCTCTTTACATAATGTATCCTTTTTGCTGTCACTATTTATAATTCCATACTATGAGTATGCAGTGGTGCTTTCTCCTGGATGAGGCTGACAAATTCGTGTTTTTCCAGGCAGCCTCGACACTCTTCTCCCCATGAAGCTAAAATGTTCCTCAACTCCACAACTCTCATCTTTTTTAGCCCATCGCTGCTCCAGTTTTTCAACTGAGGCCCTGCAGACAAAAACAAAGACCACAAAACCAGGCATTAAATGTGTGTCCACCCTCATATAAACTGGCTGGAAGCAAAACACCTAAGAGAGACTAGCAACTAAACTGAACAGGGACCAAATTAATGCAGAGATACAAAACAAATAAAATCACTACAAATAGACAAATCAAAACAACTTCAAAGAGAAGAAAGTACTAAAGACACTGCAAAAGTAAAACTTTTGCAGGGGACAAAATTACTACAGACAATACTTTAAAATAAATACAAATGTGGACTAAATTGTTGGTACCCTTCCGTTAAAGAAAGAAAAACCAACAATGGTCATTGAAATAAAATAAAATTGACAAAAGTAACAGTAAATACAAATTTACTACAAAATAATGAAAATTCAGACATTGCTTTTGAATTTTGGAAAACAAAAATGGCTTTGACAAAAAATTGTTGAAACTCTCAATATTGGATGCCTTGTCCAGACTGCATGTTTCAGTTCTTTCCACAAATGTTAAACAGGATTTAGTTCAGGGCTCATAGAAGGCCACTACAGAATAGTCCAGGGTTTTGGGTCATTATCATATTGGAGGACCCACGACCTGTGACTGAGCCCAAGCTCTTTTTTCACTCTTTTTGCAGAAAGCCTCAATATTCTTGAGATTTCATTGTACCCTGCACAGAGTCAAGACAACTTGTACCAGATTGCAGCAAAGCAGCTCCAGCTCTAAACCCTTTGGAAGTAGTTCTGGGCTCTCTGGCTTCCATTTATATTAACCATCTCTTCAAAGTCATCTATTTTCCTCTTGTAGCCTCATCCAATAAGGTTGGTACAACAATTCCAAAGCAATTTCTGATTTTCAGTTAAATTTATTACTTACGTCAGTTTCAAGTTATTTCAGTGACCATTGTAGGTTTTTCTTTCTTTAAAACGTAAAGATACCAACAATCAAGAGATTTAAAAAAACAAAACAAAAAACAACTAACTACTACAAAGACTCAAGTCACACAATGACTACAAGACAAAAATAATTAAGATGACTACAATCACAATAATTTAAAGAGAAAGAAAACCTCAAAACAATGTTATTCACGAGTACTCTGAACTACAAAAAGACTTAACGTGACTACACAGACGATACAATTCAAGAAAACACGAAAGACACTCATCTTTTTTTTTTGTTTGTTTTTTGCCCAGTGGAATATTTTCTAATACCAATCTATGATTGGAACATGTTTGTTGTGTATTTGAATGTACTTTACCATATCTGAGCTCACAGATCTGCATGTCTCTGCTACTGAGGCGTTGGCAGATCTTCTCGACAGGAACATGAGAAGCCAGAGGTTGAGACACGGAGGCTGTGACACGTGTCGCTGCATCACTACTGGCTCCAAGGTAGTAACACTAGGACAAAACATAATCCTTATTGCCAGTCTCTGATAATATGGTTAAATGGTAGAAATGATTATGTTGCGTTTCTGTGCTCTTGTCTGTGTTCTCACCAGTCTTGCCTCTTTCCCCTGGGCACCTGTGCAGGCCTGGACCAGCTCCTCCTCCACCAGAGCAGGAGTAAGATCTCGGTGAGCTGCCGTCAGACTGCTGTACAGTCTGTTAAGAAAGCCCAAACACACTGCAGAGCAGTTCATTGTTAATACATGTGACCAGGTTGCTCATTAGCTATGCATAATTATTGATTTTATGGGGAACAATACAATTGTCTGATGTATTAATCATTGTAATTCTTTTCACAATGCATGTTACAGTGAACATAACTGTTACAGTAAAATATATATATATATATATATATATATATATATATATATATATATATATATATATATATATATATATATATATATATATATATATATATATATATATATATATATATATATATATATGGTGTTCGTTTCTTTCAACCACGATTACACTTTATTCAACATAAAACTATCATTTCTAGTCCTGGTTTGTTTAACGTGTCATAAATACGTTTCTGCAGAGATCTGACATGCTTAGTTCTTGTTGAGCTTAATTCAAGAAAGGAGGAAAATAAGAAGATCTGGTTTCTGAGAATTTAGTCAACTTTTTAAAAATTTCTAAATAGTCAGAAACTGACCCTTTAATAGCAAAAGCTCATCAATAAACCCCAGACCCTAAACATACGTCTAACTCATTTGAGACCCTTACTCTTAGCTTTTCACATCCAAACTGTAAAAATTCAAAAACCACTACTATTTGTTATTGTGTATCGTCCTCCAGTCCCTTATTCAGAGTTTGACTGAATTTTAAGATTTTCTATCGGATTTAGTGCTTAGTACAGATAAAGTCATTATAGTGGGTGACTAACATTCATGTAGAGGCTGACAGTAACTGTCTGAGCACTGCGTTTAATTCATTATTAGATTAACTGTACACCCACCCACTGTTTCAATCACACCCTAGACCTTGTCCTTACATATGGCATTGATACTGATAATTTAACAGTATTTTCTCATAATTCTTTTCTGTCTGACCATTTTCTAAAACATTTGAATTTACAATAATGGACTATACAGAAGTTAGGAAAGAATTCTACTACAGCAGATGTGTAGTGGAAAATGCTGTGAAGGATTTTAAGGAAATGATTTCTTCCTCATTTTCACCACCATGTGTCAATACAGTTGTGAGTAGCCACCTTTATTTTACTCCTGTCTTTGTTTCAGCTGTTCCCTTTCCGGGGACACCACAGCGAATCATCTGTCCTCTGCACCCTCTTCTCTCACACCAATTAACTTCATGTCCTCGCTCACTACATCCATAAATCTCCTCTTTGGTCTTCCTCTAGACCTCCTGCCTGGCAGCTCCAACCTCAGCATCCTTATCATCCACTGATATATTCACCATCTCTCCTCCGAACATCTCCAAACCACCTACACTCTTGGCTTATAAATATATCCAGACTTGGGACTGGCACAAGAAGACACTGGCTCTTGTCCCCTTTACTCCTACACAAGTTGATTATCTAGTTGATGATTCTGCAGCCTTACTGCGTATGATACTAGATACTGTTGCTCTAATAAAGAAAGCAATAAATCAGAGGAGACGACCTCCATGGTACAATTCACAAATGCAGAGTTTAAAGCAGGCATCATGAAAGTTAGAAAGGTAGTGGCGTTCCACTAATTTAGAAGAATCCCACTTAGTCTGGAAAAACAGTGCCCTCCATAATGCCTGAAAAGCAGGTTATTCAGCAGTAACAGAGGACGATAAGAACAAGCCCCAGTTTCTTTTGCGCACTGCAGCCAGGCTGACTAAGCCATAGTTCTGTTGAGCCTAGTATTCCCTTAACTCTAAGAAGCAATTGTAGCTATTAGTGAAAAACATTAAAGCTCTAGAATGATCAAGAAGACCCCAACCCCTCTTAGACTGCATTTTACCCATAGATCTCAGAGTTAACTTCAACTATTACTTCTTCAAAACAAACATGTCTTTTAGACACTGTCCCACCAGGATTTGATCTTCTTTAGTAACTGGCTGTGTACCCAAGGTCTATAAAGTTGCTGTCATCAAACCTCTACTTAAAAAAAAAAAAAAAACCCTTTCTTGACCCAGGTGTTTTAGCCAAGTATAGACTGATATCCAATCTCCCAGTTATTTCTAAAACCATTGAAAAAGTAGTTACAAAGCAATTATGTGACAACCTGTAAAGAAATTACCTGTCTGAAGATTTCAAGTCAAGATTTAGAGATCACATTACAAACACAGAACCCAAGTGAAAGTCACCAACAACCTTCTCTTAGCTTCAGATAATTTACCATCTGTCTATACTCTTTTGACAAAACCTTGCAGCATTTGACACCATTGACCACAACATTTTATTGCAAAGACTGTAACATGGATTTGTGATTAAAGGAACCTCACTGCATTGGTTTAAATAGGATCTGTCAGATTCCAATTTGTTCATGTTAATAATGAACCTCCTGTATGCACCAAAGATAGTTATGGAGTCTCCATGGCTCAATGTTAGGGCCAATACTCGGTAAATGTCACCTCTAGGCAACATTATTAGGAAACATTCCATAAACTTCCACTGCTATGCAGATGATACCCAGCTGTTTATCTGTGAAACCAGAAGGTACTAACCAATTAGTCAAACTTAAAGCATGCCTAAAATAAAGGCCTAGATGTATCATAAATTCCTACTTCTAAATTATACAAATCTGAAATTTTTGCATTTGGGTCTGAAAATATAAGAAAGTAATAAAGTTATGCCATCTAAAGTAACTTTGGCCTCCAGTACTGCTGTGAGGAAACAATTTGTACTTTGCCTCGCACATAAAACAAATCCCTAGAACAGCCTTGTTCAGCACAGTCAGACAGTGAATCAGATAATGATTAGCCAGTTAGAAGATGGTAAATGTTCTGCACTTATATAGCGCTTTTCTACCAATTGGCACTCAAAGCGCTTTACACTGCTTCTTTTTCACCCATTCACACTCACAATCACACACACACACACACTCATACACCGATGGGGGAGCTGCTATGCACCGGGAGCAACTAAGTTGGGTGTGTCTTGCTCAAGGACACTTTGACATGTGACCCGAGGAGCTGGGGATTGAACCAACAACTGTGAGATTGGTGGACAACCACTCTACCGTCCTGCGCCACAGTCGCCCCAGATGCCAACATCTAAGTCAGTGGAGCTGCTACAGCATGTGGACTCGCATGACGTTAATCCCATATAATTATATGATTAGGAGGAATATGTGTTTTCTGTAACACGCCCCAAGATCCCGCCGATGAAAGCAATTTGTGCTTCTCACAGTTTCTGGGATATTATCTATTCCCATGCTGTCCAGGGGTGAGACGGCTTTTACCCTGATTATGATGGACTACTAGAATTTTAAACCCCAGCTGCTTTTCAAACTTAAAGAAATGTCTGCTAGTTACTTCATGGGTGCAGTCAAAGCCCAAATATGTAACTTTTTTTTGCATATGCCATTCTTTCATGATGGGTCCTTGCAGGGAATAGATAATATGCCAGACACACTCTAGGCCTAATACTACTTATATATTACAGCCTTTTATTACTATTTAATTAATGATGAATCATTGAACATCATTGATATTGTGGCTGGTGGAGCTAATTTTAACTTGCTTTATACATCATTGTTATATTTTATGTTTGGAATTAGCATCTGTAACTAGTGATAAAAAAAAAAAAAAAACTTAATATTAAAATACGATATTTTCCTATCAATTGTAATAGAATACACAACATTGTACATGAAAATGTGTACTCTAAGTGTACTTTGGTACTTACAGTAAAAATAGCGGCTTTGCACTTGACCTGCGTGTTTTGTGCCGTGTCCGTTTTAACCGTTTGATGGTATCCGCTTGGCCAAACCAACGTTGCGCAAGTGTGGCGTCCGTTTGACTTGACAGCTACTGAGGAAACACCAACCGCATCCTAGTGACCCCCCCCCCCAAAATCAAGTCTGTTACGTCATACCGCAGGGAACGCCTCGTTTTATGCGTATATATAAACCGCATGGCATTTATTTCAGGTGTTTTTAAATCCCTATTTAATACTGAAACCATATTTAAAAGATGCATAGATATTTTTTAAACAAATTAAAACTTAATAAAGTAAAATGCGTAATTTGCACTTTTGCTAAACGCTCTTTTACAGGTAGCTGACGCAGCTCTGGAATGTGAGATCACTACAGGTGTGCACGACCCAGTCTTCTGTTACCCAACTTTAAGAGTGTAGCATCTGAGACCCCAATCCCAAACACTAAATAATTTCCAAGACCAAAACTTTAAAATAATAAAGTTTTAATCTGCTTGTAAATACACAGACAAAAATATATGAAATGTCAGCCACCTAGGGAATTAAGGCTACCGATTACCTGTAACTGCTTAGGACAGGGAAGTGGCGTACAACACAATCAATTAACAAAAGAAAAAAAGAAAAAAGAAAAAAGTTAATCCGCACTTTCAGCTATGTTCGGAGGCCGGGCGGACTAACTTAACACACAGCAGGAAACCGCATCACAATTTGGGCAAAGGCGGACTCAGGTGAGGAGACAGTGAGAGGGACTTTAACACAAGTGTTTCTTGAAAAAGATTCCATGTAAAACAGAAATCGCTCCTAACAGGGTACAGAGAAAAACACGACAGGCAACGGAAAACACTGGGTTACAAACAAAACCCCACATCTAAAGAATCTAAACTAACGAAGAGAAACACACCAAAGCTCAGACCAAAGTTGTTTGGGACTAGAGTCCAATTCACGGCAGCCAGGATTTCTCGGGTCAGTTAAACCAAGAGTTCGGTGTTTTTGGCAAAGGGAGAGATTATGATCTGGCAGGAAATAGTGGGGAAAGCAGGACCTAAATAGTGAGGGGAACAGGTGCAAACAATGAGGGGATAACGAACAGTAAAGCTAAAGGAAAGGACTAGGAACAGGAAGCGGGGCTACAAAATAAAAGCCCAAAGGGAGGAAGTGTGACTGAGGGCCAGATCGTGACAAACAGTGATGCAACCACTCCGGATGATCACTGCAACACAAACGAAAAATGTCACATATTGACACCAAAAAATGTAAACATTACTTTTAATCTTTCAAAATAATCATCTTTGCACCATAAAAGCAAACCTATAACTGCTACATCGACTGATACATTGATTGACACACTAGACTATATAAATTGCCGTTTGGCCACACAAACACTGACGTCTCACCCGACACAGCAGGTTAGAGTTACCTCTAGCCTCCAACCAAAAGAGAATAAACTCCGTGCCAAAACACCTGGCTCCTTTATCTGCTCTCCTCCGCTCTCCCAATCAATGGGGAAATAGCAGGGGGGATCCACAGATGACACTGATTACAAGAGCATGGATGGTTATTTTTCTTACACTTATACTGTGCTGTATTATGTCTCTGGCTGAAGAATTTATAGAGAGACAGGCACAGACAACTTGCTGTACGGAAACCGGTCTGTTTTGGTACAGACCTCAGCCTCTGAAAACGTGTCATAAATAACATGTCTTACATGTCTTAAATAAATAAGACAATTACAATTACAATTGGAGCAGACAACAGGAGAGTCACAGTCTGGTCACAGGTAAAGCCACAAAAATTATTTCACATGCAGCTTTAAATTACTGAAATGTCTACATAGTTGATGTTGTCATGGGTCCAAATGTTTGGACCCAAACCAAAATAGACCCATGGAAAACAGACCTGAGCTTGATGAGCATAAATTAATTTTTTTTAAAAAGAGTGATGGTGGATCAAAACTCCATAGATCTGAGAATAATTAGAACCAATCCAAATAGTGTCAGAACAGAGAGAGAACAAAAATGCTGCAACTGACAATAGCCGAGGTGGAAAAGATCAGCTGTTTTATTATAATGTCCCCTTAAACTAAGGTTCAACCATTGCAACTAAAATAATGCATTTGTGTTACAAAGATGAATGTAAAGAAATCATTAATAAATAATAAATATAAAATAAATTATATTGTAAATAAATAATTTTCTCCTCTTACATGTTAAAACTTATTTAAATGTTTGCGAATCAAGTATGATTAATGGCAGACATTTTGTAGGTGATTGATTGTTTTACCATTTCCCTCATCAGAACAAAGCTCAGGACCCAGTTCCGAGTTCTCATTCCCTCTCACATCAAAACACACAGTGTACATTCCTGACTTGGGTCTTGATTCCTTTGAACCATGTGGACCTGTGAAGACCTCCACTGTTTACACTTTCCATTTTAGATATTGCATGAATATCATTCCTGTAAGTTTTTTCAGTTTCCCTCACTGTTCATTGTGTATAATGAAATCTTGAATTCCAATACCATAATTGTTATCTGGTCTTTGTTGCAGGTGCCTGTTTCTCGATGTTCTTCTCCGTGCCCCCCTGGCAGCAGGCAAGCCAGATGTCAACGAGAACCTAGATGCTGCTTTGATTGTTTCCCCTGTGCTGATGGAGAGATCAGCAACCAGACCACAGATTTAAAATTAAATGGATGCAAACGTTTAGTGTTGGGTTGAGAGTCTGTGTTTACATATTGTGTGGCCCAAAGTTTCCACTGAGGGCACCAAATGTCCTGAGTACTTCTGGTCAGACAAAGACAAGGTAAACTGTGTCGCTGGGGTTGAAGAATTCCTATCTTTCTCAGACACAATGGGTTTCATCCTAGTCACACCTGACAACCATCATCACCTTTGTTTTTCACAGTTTCCACTCTACACCCATCGTCAAGGCTAATAACTCAGAAATAAGCGTCTTGCTTCTCCTGCCACTCAAGCTCAATGCTTCTTGTGTTCCCTGATGTTCATTGGAGAGGCGTCTGTGTGGACGTGCAGACTACGGCAGACAGCATTTGGGATCAGTTTTGTCCTCTGTCTGTCTTGTCTCTTTGTTAAAACCATTATGGTTCTCCTGGCCCTTTCGGGCAAATGTACCACATTCCAGGGACTAAAGCTTTTTGGTCCCTCTCAACAAAGGACTCTGATCTTCTGTACCACCGCTCCTCAGGTATAAATGGCGTAAAAGGCAACACATTTTAATCTCAGTCTTAGATCCCTTTAATTTTTGTGTTTTATTAAAGAACTACATATGTCCCTATTATACCCACAGGTTTGTCTGTGTACCGGTTGGCTGTTAGAGAACCCCAGCTACCAAGCCTCAACTGGAAAAGTAGGCAAAAACAACATTATTTGATGACCACCGCAGTACATCTTCCATTAATGCCTTTATTTTGAAATTCCACAATGTTTATTACTGTGATGTCATAAGAAGCCCCAATGCAAATTGTACTTCATGTACTGAATCATCTGTATTAATGTGCTTTGTGACTAGATTGTTGTGGAATGTCAGTAGCCATGGCCTCCTGGATTTCACCCGGTCCTGGGCTAAGTTGGCATACTGGCCTTGTTCTGTTCTCTCTCCACTGGAAGAGTCTGGAGTCAGGTTCTGGAGATCGATGTGGCCGAAAAGGTCAGATCGCTGAAGTTTTTTGTTGGAAATACATCTTTCTGTAGGGTTCCTGGACAAAATGCGGCATCCGCTAGAGTTTCCTCTCCATACAGGTCTAAAGGAATGCAAGATAATATACATTTACAATTCAATGTAAAACGTTTTATTAATATATGTATAGACATTTGTATGAACTGGAAGCTTGCACGGAGACAACACAGTATAAGTGTAAGAAAAATAACCATCCATGCTCTAAATAAGTAAAGAGTAACAGAAGACTGGGTCGTACACACCTGTAGTGATCTCACATGCCAGTGCTGCGTAGGCTACACATCCAAAATGATCTGTTGAAGAAGGCCTGTAGCAAAAACCCAAATAACACATTTTACTTTCTTAATAGTTTTAATTTGTTAAAAAAAATAAGCTATACATCTTAAATATACAATTCAGTGTTAAATGGAAAAAACACTCACCTGCAATAAATGGCCTTTTCCCAAAGGTTTTGGTAAAGTAAGCTGAAAAAAATAGCAGCAGCAGCAACAGCTCGGATGAAAGATTGTCCTTTCCCAGTTTTTCCAAACAATGCAACATAGTTTGACCGTTTTAAAGCGGTATATATATATATATATATATATATATATATATATATATATATATACGCATAAAAGGAGGAGTTCCCCGCGGTATGATGTAAAATATATGATCGGGGGGGGGGGTTCACTGGGCTGCGGGTGGTGTTTCTTCAGTAGCTGTCAAGTCAAACGGACGCCACACTTGCGCAACCACGTAGTTTGGGGTTAGGCCATCAAACAAAAGGGACACGGGGACGCACCTTGCTGTGGGGCTGGCCAAATGGACACCAACAAACCTTTGAAACGGACACGGCACACAACACGCACGCCACGTGCACGCGCTCTGTGCTTACTGCACGACATGCTGTAAGTAGATAGGCCTGGTTTGCAGGGCACAGCTGCAGAACATGAGACGCAAATGCCAGAAAGGGTTCCTGCAGTGTGTCCTGCTCTGAAAAGTAATCCACATTTTCTTTCACCGTCAGAAAAATTACTGCAATTTTAATACCAGTGGATTTCTAACTTTTTCCTGCAGTTCTTCTGACTGAAATCACACCTGTCTTGTCCGCACATGCAGAACAGAGTCTAATGCGAGGAGTGAAATGGTGACCTCATTGGTTAAAAATGGTACAGTGCATTTGGAAACCAGAGTCAGGCTCACAACATGCTGTCAAACCTTCACAGTCTTCTGCCACAGAAAAGGTAAAGCCTCTGAAAAACAGCATAACTGCGAGGGACAACAGCAACATGGCAGGTTGTAGTTCTCATGTTATTGTTGACTGGGACAAGACTCCTCCCGCAACGCACTGACTGGGACATGCAGGCTGAGGAATCCTCCCCCTTATCTGCATAACATTTACCCGACTCGTATTTTATGTTCGCATTAACGTTGACTGGAATGTTAGAAGAAATAAATCTGTGTCGTATATTTTTCATTGTGACTTCAGCACAAACGTTGGTCAGATTTTAATTTCACTATCATTTCCAACCATAAACACAATAATTTTATACTTCTGTTCTGATGTCATGTTGGAATGTAGACCCAATATATTATCATGTTGTTATTATTATGATTATTATATAATTATAACGATCATAATATTATTATTACACAAACAATACATTTAATTTAAACAGCATATTTCCACAAGAACTTCCTCTAGTAGTAAGAAAATAAGGTAAGAGTGTATGAACAACAATGGTAAAAATGTAACTAAAATGTTAAACCAAAACCACACAAACACACACACACACACACACACACACACACACACACACTCAGAAGCTAAAATATTTTACTCTGATCTAAATAACATAACTAACTCCCTAGTGATGGTCAAAAAAAAAGCAAAAACCCCTTTAAGACATCCAATATAATTAGGAAATAATTAAGAAATGTAAATGTAGATGTTATTAAGTTTTAATCATTATTTTTAGGGTCTTAGTCATTTGTTTTCTATATGTACTTTTTCCGTTATTCATCTTGTGCTACTTTCTTTTTTCCTTTTTGTGTTGTATGATTCATTTATATTACTCGTACAAACCCACGTGCACATTGATGATTTATGTGTATTTTACCAATCTACTATAAAAATTGAATAAAATATATAAAAAAATAGAACCTCACACGGCTTTTGTTCTGAAAGCATTACCGGAAGATGTTTCAGGGAGCGCGTGGTCCTGCCGGTCCTGCGCAATAGAGCTGAGCTACTCCAGCATGGCGGCGATAGGAGTTCACTTTGGATATACCTGCGCTTGTGCGGCGATATTTAAGGTAATTTACGCTTCGATTTACGCCATCTACCCTCTGACAAGTCGTAGTGTTTGTTTTAATTAACAAGGCTGTGAGGGATTTATTGTTGACTGAAAAAACAGACGGAAATAACGCCGGTTGTTAAGCTTCCAGTAGCGTAAGATGAATGAACGAAGGCCAGGTAACTTCACGAATGATGGCTAAATACAAAATGAATATACGCTACCAATTTCTAGTCAAATTGCTTAAAAAATCTTTTTGTTTTTTTCATCAAGAGTACATTTTTACTTTAACATTAAGTAGGCCTGCCGTACTGTAGGTATTATAACAGCATCTTCACAGTGGGATGGGATACGTACTTCGTGTAACGTTACTCTGTGGTCATCTCCCCAAACACTTCCAAGGAAGATCCGCAGGTTTCACAAGCTAAATACTCAAGGCAAGGGAGCAACATGTGTCCACACCCTACCCTTCAGTCACTTTCTATCTGTAATTTTATTCTGTCAGGCAATATCCAAAGCCTGTGGACCAAAAGGTGATAGGGGGCTGGTCAGCTTCTGCTTCACCACAGATTCTTGTTATCCAGTCTGCTCCATCTTACTCTTTTCATGATCTGTGGGGGAAAAAAAGGCAGCTGTAGGTCAGTTGGTAAGGCAGTCGCCTACAGACCACAGGGTCAGTGGTTTAATTCCCTATTTGCCTATTTGCTATGTGTTGAAGTGTCCTTGGGCCAGACACTGAACCCCAAGTTGCTCCCAGTGGGCCAGGTGTGTATAGCAGTGTGTGTGAATGGGTGAATGAGAAGCAACATTGCAAAGCGCTTTGGATAAAAGTGCTTTACAATTTAAATACTTTGTGTTAATAACTAATCTGTATTTCAATTCAATGCTTGTCCTTGCAGACCAAAAATGGCCCAATTATATGAATACGTGCAACAATAAATTATGTGTTGTGTGTGCGTGTTGTTCAGGATGGGCGAGCTGATGTAGTGGCTAACGACGCGGGAGACAGAGTGACTCCAGCTGTGGTGGCCTACAGAGACACAGAGCAGGTATGACGTGTAATTCACTCTGTTCTAGATAGCTCACCTTCATCAATAGACTAATTTCATTTCATGATTTTTATTCCTTTGGACACTTGTCATTCTTTAACCCCAATTAAAAAAAAGTTGGGACAATGTGTAAAATGTAAATAAAAAAGAATGCAATGATTTGCATTTTATAGAAAATATTAGCTCATTTTGAATTTGATGGCAGCAACATATCTCAAAAAAGTTGGAAGAGGGTGATGTTAACCATTGTGTAGCATCCCCTCTTTTTTTAAGTACTGCCTTGTCTTATGCAGGATTGTAACTGCTCAACAGTCCTGGGCAGGTGTAAAGCCTCCATAGATCCTTCACAGCATTTTGGAGCATGTAGTGATATACTATTGGCCAATTTGATTAGTGACTGATTTTTACCTTGTGCAGATTGTAGGTATTGCAGCAAAGCAAGGACGGGTCAGAAACGCTGCCAACACAGTCGTCAAAGTGAAACAAGTGCTGGGGAGAAGGTGACTTCTGGACTTGATATTGTATTTGTTTGCACATATAGAAGCTACAGTGGGACATGCACACTGCCCAGATGCAGCATGTTAATGAATTTGTTGTGACTCCAATATAGATTGTCTCTTTCTCTGTCTCTCAATGGGCAGGTTTGATGATCCAGAGACACAAGCTCACAGAACAGAGACCAAGTGTCAAGTGAGTGTTGGACATCTTTCATCATCTTCAGGTTTTTCTGGGTTGTCTTTTTAAGTTTTCTTTACCAAATACTTGAACCCAGAAAAATAGTCTGAGCAGTGGTTGCTGTGTGCAGGTCGTCAACAGAGAAGAGAAGCCTTATTATGAGATCACAGCAGGAGAATACCCGCAATATGTTGCTCCAGAGGATGTTGCAAAGCTCATTTTCCACAAAATGAAAGGTAGATAAACAGCACACACGTGCACACACGAAATTGCACACTACATGACATTAAGCTTATAGTCAGTTCCCTTCTTCACAGAAACTGCTCAGTCAGCTCTAGGCTCTGATGTCACTGATGCAGTCATCACGGTCCCTTTTGAGTTTGCATATGCTCAGAAGCATTCTCTGAGGTAGGTCCTATTATTACAGCTGTACCGTCTTCTTGTGGAAAATGTGTTTGACTTGCACCTTTTTGTAAAAGAAAAAAAACAAGTCTACCTTTCTGTGTGTTTTGTTCAGAGAGGCGGCTGAAGCTGCAGGGTTTAATGTTCTGAGGCTGATCCATGAGCCCGCTGCTGCTCTCTTGGCTTATAACATCGGACAGGATAGTTCTGCTGGGAAGAGGTACAGCACCGAATAAAAGAAAGAGCCACTTGTTCTCGACACACTTACTGTTACTTATATTAAAAGTGACCCCTTTCTGGATTGGTGGTTGTTCTGCCATAATCTACTTCCCTCCTGCTGATCTGTCAACAGCAACGTTCTAGTCTACAAGCTGGGAGGGACGTCTCTGAGTGTTACGGCGCTTCAGGTCAATGGAGGAATGTTCCGGGTTCTCAGTACTCACACTGACCACAGCATCGGAGGGGAGAGTTTCACCCAGGCTTTGGCCCAGCACCTTGCCTCTGAGTTCAAACGGTAACTACTGTGTGCTCTTTGAAGTTTCTTACACCTTAACTATACTACACAGTTCTGTTTACATGGTATTACAGAGAGTACATTTATTATGAGCAAAAAATACCACAATGAGTAGTAATCACTTTAATTTCTCATTCTAATCAAGTGGATTGCCTGGGTAACCACTAATCATGCTTCATGACAAGTGTTTGTGGTTCAGTTTGTAAAACAAAAGTTGTATCTTGCCTGAAGGTCTCTTCTGAAACATCCGCACCTATAAAATGTTCTACCTGCCTTTTTGAGCCACCCTCACATTATTTTTGTGTGTTTGTTTCGCAGCACATTTAAGCATGACGTGAGTGGGAATGCTCGAGCAATGATGAAGCTAATGAACGGAGCAGACATGGCCAAGCATTCTCTGTCCTCACTGGGATCTGCCAACTGCTTTGTCGACTCTTTGCACGATGGCATTGATTTTGAGTGCAATGTCTCAAGGTAAGTTGACATACAGTTTTGTTGTTTAAAGATAGCAAAACCTGTCAATATTCTAATGTGATGATTGGTAAAAACACTTAATGCAAATGCATCTCATCCTGCAACCACATCCATGAGCAGTTTATGTCCTGGCAGGTTTTAAGTTCTGTTTGGTGACCAGTTAAAAAAAATCCCCTAAACACATCACTTGACTAACCAGATGGCTGCTTACGTTAAAACCTGACTAAGACTCATGGTTTAAAGTGTGTACAAAACATTAATGTGGAACATTAATATAACGTTGTGCCGTGCACGACCATGTAATACCCTGGTAGATATCGTCACAGGCCCATGACAGCTCTGTCACAATATTGCAAAATGACATATGTCATTACATCACTATTATGTATTGATATTGTGCTTGTAAACTTCCTATTCAATAATCCAGGTTTATGACCAGACAATCAAATAGAGAGTTGAGATTTAGCTTTCATCCCTTTTACATGCAAAAATATTTGTTATTCATATGTGAATAAAACTAGTCACAGTTTGAATGAATATATATTTCAGTCACTCCAGGAATACGACACAAATTCTGCTCAACTTTGCAATTTAATACATCATTAAAAGATTAAAGACATCACCACATTAAAGACATCACAGCATGCAGGAAAAGCTTTTATGGCCGCTCCAATCATAGAAATCTATGTTAAAGCCTGGAGGGACTGATGGTTGCTACCAACATAATGACATCAGTGTGTTGTTTCCTCAGAGCTCGATTTGAGTTGCTCTGCTCCTCACTCTTCAACAAGAGCATCCAGCCAATCAGAACCCTCCTGGAGAAGGCCGGACTCTCCACCGGCAACATTAATAAGGTATGATGTGTCAGATAGGGTTTTACTGTGAATAGTTGTGAATCTGAGATAAAGAAACAAAAGCCTGCTGTTGTAATTACTGTGATTTGGCTGCGTGTTTCAGGTGGTTCTTTGCGGTGGCTCAGCCAGGATTCCTCGTCTCCAGCAGATGATCCGTGAGATGTTTCCAGATGTGGAGCTTCTCAGCTCGGCGCCTCCTGATGAGGTAATTGCTGTGGGAGCAGCTCTGGAAGCAGGCTTACTGGTTGGCAGAGAGGACCTTGCCCCTGAGGAAGAGTCTGTCACAGTGGATGTTGCTGCCACTGACATATTAGTTAAGGTAAAACTTTATCAATGATAACAGTGAAAGTAATAATCATCTGTGTTTGCACCGTGTACTAATCTATTCTGTCTGGCTTGGTGCTGTGTGGGTGTTACAGGAGGTGGACGAATCTGGAGCTGAGGTGTTTACTGTAGTTCTTCCATCTGGCACCCCTCTCCCTGCTCGGAGACATCACAACATGACTGGAGCAGGGAAACTGTCCTCCCTCTGTTTGGAGATTTACCAGAGATTTGTTATGGAACAGCCAGAAAAGCTAGCTAAGGTACGGGAAAGCAATAGCACTGGGTTAAATGTTGAAAAGAACAACACTTCCTTATTTTTGCCCAGTAACACGCCCACTTTCGCTGTTTTCTTTCAATTAAAAAAGGCATATTTAAAGATAGAAAAGTTACACCAAGAAAATCACTAACCATTTATTTGTGTGTGTGTGTGTAATATACAGATTATCTTGAGAGACCTGCAGCCCAGAGAGGAGAACCACAACATCGATGCTGTGGTAACCATGAAAAGGTATCATCCAGCCTCCCTGAATCTCTGCACGTAGTTCACTTCATGACTCTTTGTATAACAATAATTCTGTACATTGCAGGGACGGCTCTGTTCATGTATCCTGCGTGGAGCAGAGCACTGGAAGATCAGAGGTCCTCACCATAGCAGCTGCATCATGAAAGTAGATCCTCTAGTCCAGACCACACATCAGCACGAAGTGTAATGTCATTGTTTAGTATTTTTCACTCAATAAACCTAATGTAACCCAGAACTATATGCTCAGATTTTTTTGCCCTCTAGATTGTTATCAGCCAGGGAACAGTGCAATTAGCTGTATTTACTACTGGTGTATGGATGCTTTGGATGAGTTACTTTAAAGAGGATAAATCTTTATGCAATTACTTATTTTAGTTGTAGATTCGTTTAATTAAGATTAGTTTGTAGGGATTGGTTTTCATTTTTATATTAAAAAATATACATGAACGGCAAAAGCCTCTAAGGGATTTAGTAACGCTTTTGATTAGCGAACTTACTGTGTACTTACTGTGTACTACTACACAGTAAATTGTCGGTAAAGGTTCTTCATCCAGGAGTGGTTATTTGGAAGTTCAGTCATGTTAACTGTACAAGAAAAAACGTAGGACTCAACTACCAGAAAACATGGTGAATTCAGGTCTGAATACTTTTTGAAGCCACAGAAGTATGAAACATAACATTTTGCATGCAAATACTGTTTGCTTTATTCCAGAAGCACAATTCAAGTATTTCATCTCTGTCGAGGATTTAAAGTCTTTGCGCACATCAAGTCTTCACGGAAGTGCAAGATTAGAGTGTTAACAACAAAAAGAAGACTCATATATGCAGTTATTGCAATACATTGCATCTTTCACAAGTTTATGATAATACACTACCCACCATATGTACATTTAAAGAGCTGCTAGTGATGATGTTGCGTACTGTGTGTTTTAAGAAATGGGGCAGCACCAAAGATGAACTTTAAATATACATACATGAATGCTGCATTAAGACAGTTCCTGAACCTCAGGCCTTAGTGCAATTACAGTGAAATGGGAAAAAAAAACATTGTATCCATGTTTCTTGGAATGTTTTTATGGTAATACTGTGTGTAACATGATATGCAATACACAAGTGTCTATTATTACATGTATTACAGTTATTTTCTCATGTCCATACTCAACTCACATATGTCCACACTCACTCAGTATCACGCGTGAGGTGGGGGATTGGCAGAATCATTGGGTTCTTGATGGGAATGAACATATGTGTGTATCACCTAGGATCACATATGCTGCAGATACAAAAACACATCAATCACTTCAGCTTCATCCGTGTAGTTTCCGATCAAAGGTGCTGATGCATCAGGAAGTTCACCCCTGTTGTTTGCTGGCCTTTAGCATCCATACTCTGGTACAATACGACACTTGAGGATTTTCAGGTAGTTCTGGACCTTGTTGGAGTCTCGACGAAAGCAGTACAGCAGGTCATAGTCTTTCATCAGGCGCCACTCAGCACTGTCAGGTGGCAGCAAGGCCTCAGGAGAAGCCAGGCTGCTGACAGAGTTACTGATTATCCCCAGTATCTGCATCTGGAGCAGAGAGGACACACATACACACACACACAAGATTCACACAATTACAATCAGCTCGTACTGAAGAAGATATATCCTGAAGATGGATTTGTGTTAAATGGGGTTTACATAACATTAAATACACCTGTCAGGATAAGCAGACACTCTTTGTGGAGATGTTTTTGATTGACTTGATTGTTTATTTCATCTCATTCAACTAGAATATTTATTTAATTAATTGAATACAATTTGTCTGCCAAATCATATAAACATCTTGCAACAAACAAAGAAATTGAATTATTAAGACATGATCAATACTGTCAGCTGACCAGACATTAAGTTGATACCATACAGTTTTATTATAATCCTCTGTCTACCTCAGCTTTCACAAACTTTTTGTTTTCTCAAAGAAAAAAAGAAAGAAAGAAAAACATGGCAGACTGAATAAAAGAAAAGAAGGGTAAAAAGAAACTGGGATGGAAATAAACAGGAGATGAAAGAATGACCAAAGGAAGCATGTGTGATATCCTCCTTTCACTGGCTGAATGTTTGGGCTGAGTCTGAACATTAGGTCGCCTGAGGGTTAACGGGCAGTGCAGTTGTGTTACATCAGGACTGTGTGTCATCTGTATTTTATTCTCATTTACTATGACTACACAGCCTGACAAAGAAAAAAAAAACAAACTACATCCTTGTAAGCAACGTTACAGCAGCTCTGAGCATCTGACACACATCTTTTGATGCCCCCCTTTATTGTTAGAAACCCGTGTAACTAACTTCTGACTTGGAGGAAATGTTACTGTATCTTCACGCTTTAGAAACACTTTACCTTCTCTGCGACTTTCTCCACACCTTTCCGCAGCTCGTGCACCATGTCACTCATTTCCAGAGCTTTGTTGGAGCTGAAGTTGTTGAAATCATGGTGGTGAGCCATGCTCTGGTGGAAATGCCACAGAGGATCCCTCCACGCCAGCAGGAGCTTCAGAATCACTTCTGTCAGCTCCTCCCTCTGCAGTGAGAACAGGTAGACACATAAAAATCAGTCAAAGCCTTCCTTCAAAGGGCGACTTCACCTATTTTCATTTTGCTTCCAATGGCTCTACATTCCCAACGTGAAAATATCACACTGCTTCTAGCTAGAAAAACTCCTCCAGATGACATCATCTGTTTTAGGTGATGTCATCAAGTTGCTCTGAGGTTGTAGGGAGGAAGTCGAAAGTGGGTGAAGTCACCCTTAAAGTTATGATAGTTGTGTGTCCAGTGTGAAGGGGTGGTGTTTTTGTATATTATTGTTATTTGAAATATGATACTGGAAATTGAAAGGTCAGTTCACCGCCATTCTCTGAGCATTCTCCTTGCCATTTGGGGTGAAGATGGTGGAGGTGTGGCAGTTGCGACTGACCCGGCCTATTTGATTCTTACTGGGCAGGAAGTACTGCTCCTGACAAGACAAACATGAAGGAATGAAATGTCAGAGGTCAGGTGTCATCTAAATGTCGACTGGCTAAAGAACAATCGCGATGAATGAATAGTAGAATGGTTTTCCTGTTACATAGAATTCCATAAAAATAAGAATAATAAACTTCTCTATTAAACAGCATTAAAATAAGAACATTGTCAGTGACAGGAGGAGACTTACAAACTCGGAGTGCAGGTCATTTGAAATGCTGTGCATCCTGGCTGAGTGCTGGATGACCCGGTCAAACAGGTTGGCCAGGGAGAGGACGTGGCACCCAGCTTGGACGTTAGTACAGAGGGGTGCTGCACCCACGCTGGTCAGTCTAGTACAATACTCCAGACAGATAAACATCACCCACACAACAGACACTATGGGAGACCAAACACCAAGGAAAGAACAGAGCAATAAAATGGAAACAAGATCTAGATCACAGTTCTGTCTTATTTCTGTAAATCTGGTTTAACTAAGACGTATAAAGAAACATCTTAAAAAATATAATATGATAGAATTACAATGGAAGTTGACTTGCAGAAGTCCAATTCATGCAAGAGCTACCTGTTCTGATGTTTCCGGGCATCCTGCAGCGTGTGGAGGAGCTTCTGTCTCAGAGCAGAGAGAGCAAAAGCTTTTCTATTCAAAGACCCCTGCAGCTTCATATGAGGGTCCCTCACTCACCCTTTCCCTTTTTACACACGCGAATATCTTAGAAAAAGAGTGGGAGGGACAGCGAGACAGAGACAGAGAGAGACGGAGAGGGCAAGGAGCATTTACGATAATCTGCCTACTATTCTGTGAGTCAGATGGAATCAGGATCAGTGGCCAAGTACAGAAACACAAACAAGGAATTTGCTTCCGTTGGTTGTGTGAGTGACATCATGCTGAAGTGATCTAAGGCGGCCTGAAAGAGCAATGACATCATCACCAACCTGACGTCAAGTGATCGTGGCCTGGATCAGGTCCTCTCTGCTGTAGGCAGGTGATACCTTTTAACATGTTGGTCAGGCCTCTTCAGTTGGCTAAGTGAAACTACAGTAGAAAAAGGATTTGTTTGAAATTTTAAATTCTTACATTTTGACTCCAGTTTTGCCGCTCTTGCCTTACTCACGGTGCATTCACAAATGGCGAGACTTCCATCATCTTCATCTTCTCTTCTTGTTCAGCAGCAGGCAGGGATTTGAACTGGGGGCCTTCTCTCTGTGAGGCAGCAGTGCTAACCACTCTCCCACCATGCTAGAGTGTTACAGTTACTGTTCCAAGGCTGAAAAAGTAACCACAAGCTCTCACGCCTGATGGGCACGTGGATGTTGTATCTGCTGTGGAAATGATCCCTCACACTTGGCCTCACACAGCATGATGTGGAGACGGCGACAATGCTGGGTTCCCATTGAAAATGACTGGCAGCTGTTGCTGGCCCATGTCTCTTTATAGCCCCGTTTCTACCAAAGGGACATTTCCCCTGGTCCAGGAACTTTTTGTGGAACTTAGCTCCTCTACCATTGTTTCCACCAGAGGAAACAGGGTCTAAATTGAGTTTCGGGCTGTAGTTCCACCCCTGAAAACAATCTTTGTTGCTAGTACTTTGTATAAGTTCAGGAACCATCAGGAGCGGCCTGTAGTACTGAATGTTGCTGAATGGTCAGATATTACGCCGCACTTAAAACTTGCTGCATTCTCAAAAACCATTTGAGCAAGAGGGTTGTTTTGTTTTTCTTACTACAATAAAACTCTTTTGGGATGCAGGCACCATCTAGTTCCACCTTTACTTAACTATTCATCACAGTTTTTTTTTTTTTTGACACAAATGGTTATTATTTCATTGTGAGATTAGCTCACATAATGGTGTGTATTTAACATTGATGCATGGACGCACCTTAGTGGGTAACTGTGGGGCAGGAGGTAGAGTGGTCATCCACCAGTCCCCCCCAAGTTGCTGGTTTGATCCCCGCCTCCTCCTGTCACATGTCGAAGTGTCCTTGAGCAAGACACTGAACCCCAACTGAGTTGCTCCCTCATCGGTGGGTGAATGAGAAGCAGTGTAAAGCACTTTGAGAACCAATAGGTAGAAAAGCGCTGTATAAATGCAGACCATTTACCATTCATAATAATTTTCTAAATGTCCCAGCTCCCTTCTTTGATTGTGATCCATTCTGTGCCAATCCCGTTCTCAAACAAACGAAAAACAGATAGTAGATATGTATAATATGTACACAGGGGTGAATATTCAGTTTTATTAATGTGAAAAGAAGTTGTAATACAGCGTATACATTGGTAGAGTACATGTCTTGTCATAATGACTAAACAATCAGTTTGAACCGAGAACAATTTACTTGCCATTAGGGGCGATGTATAGATTTTTTTGGGGCAAGAGCCGTAATGGTGCTGTTGGCAGCCTACACAAAGTTTTGGAGATGACTGGAAGCTGGGGCTCCATGTGACTCTGCTGCACGTTCACACTAACACACTGACATACACAGAGGAACATAGTGTTGTTGGGCAGATGGTCTTGTGTTGTCATATTCAAACTGACCTGCAGAGTAACAGGGTGACTATTACAGCCTCACATGCCCACGGGCAAGCGCCCTCAGCAGCTTTGGCCTTTCACTCTATTTTTACAGCACAGGAAGTTTTCTTGAAAAAAACTGACTGGCTACTAAAGCTCCCATACTAAGGGATAGTTTCATTCATTAGCGATTGGTTTCAAGTGCAACTTTCATCTATACATGCATTGGTAAAGTTGTCATTAATTGAATTATTATAATTTTGTTGAGTACTATAGTAGATGCCTGACAAGCTTCATCTTAGAAAGAAAAGACACGTGTGTATACTTAAACTGTTTAATCTACATGGGAATACAGAGTAATTAGAATTCGATCCCATTCAAATTGAACATCAGTGTTATGGGCTGCACCATTCAAAACCACAAGAAGAACCAGAGCGTACCCAGAGAGTCACAGAGAGCACAGGTGACCCGTGACTCATAGGCAGGACTCCCAGCTATTGACCTCTCAAAGGAATTGACAGTGATCAGGAGGGACACATCAAGCAACAATGTCAAAGGTAGAGAAACAACGACTGCGGATGACTCCCTTGTGGCTCCAAGAAGGTGGCCTTAGAATACCAAGGGGAAAAGAGGTGCTTGGGAGCAGGTGAAGAGGGTAGCAACCAGAGACCCTACGTTGATCAGTACTTCTTAAGAAGTCAGCCGGATCACTTGGATGAAATCCAACGACAGGCTAGAAGAAGTTTACAGGATATCAGCAACCCTGCCACTACAGAGGAAGCAAGAGGGGGCCCCTAATGACATGACCGGAGAAGCAGTGAGACTAGCAGGAACCCAGAGTGATCTGGCCTGGGGCTACAGAGAAGGGTAAACGGGCAACTGTTAATTCAGATGTAATACGTGCTCTGGAAGAATTGAAATGGACAGTGGAGAAGAAACTGGACAAGTCTGGGGATTTCATTTATGAATGCAGAATAAAAAGGATTACAGCATTAAAGATGGTAAAATCAATGGGGCAACAGCAGATCAATGGTCTCTTCTGATAGTGACTGTCACTCAGAAATCAGTAAAGAAAGGCTGCAGTGAAAAAGAACACATGAATGTGCTGCAGATTTTATATTAAATTTGTGTTGGCAGCATAAAGAAAAGCAGAAAGTTTAAGAAAAATATTATGTAAAGAGAATCAAGCTTAGGAAGATCTATATTCAATATAATTAAGTTGTATCTACAGCATAGGGCCAGTTCACAGCAACAATCTTCTCAAAGGACTTTACATAGGTTGAGGTTCAGCAGAAACATATAGAACCCAACAAATCCTTCTTGAGCAAGCACTAGGTGACAGTGGACAGGAAAAACTCTCTTTGATGGAATATTTCTCCAGCAGAACCAGGCTTGGGGTGGGTCACCAGCTTCCTCGACTGGTTGCGGGTGAGTGGAGAGCGGAGAGAGAAAAGAAAATAAGAACAAGAAGCAACTGACAAAAACACTGGTTTAGTTTAGTTTGAAGTGTATGTCATGCATTGAAGTCTACTGGGATAATATGGCACTATGAGGACTTTAGGACATGAGGGAGCTTGAGCATTAAGGGCTTTGTACTGTATGTAAGTAGGAGGCTTTTCAATTTTATTCTAGATTTTAAGGGAATCCATTGAGGAAAGGCTCATAATCTCTCCAGTACTCTCCCTGTAGCATTCTGGATTAATTTTAGGAAGTTATTGGGACATTGTAAAAGTAGGTAGGTAAAGATGTCCAGTATAAAAGTAATAATGTAAATACATGGACTAGTTTTTCAGCAACACTTTGTTCTTAATTTTGGCAATATTCTAAAAGTGGGAGAAGGTAGTTTTAGAGTTAGGTTTCAAAAGATATATCCTGGTCAAAAATGGGCTTTTAGGATTAGGATTTACTACATGGTTAGTAAACAAATTTGTTTGAGGATACGTGTGTCAAACGCTAGCAACAGTGGACAGCATCTGTCACAGTCTGGAAGAAACATGGAGAAAAGGAAGATAGAGACAAAACAAACAAACAAAAAAAAAAACTGAATTTTAGAGGACTGAGATCCAGATCCAAAACATCTGGAATAAGGGGCCTGCAGAAGACCTTTTTAAATCAAACAGAGAAGACAGACAAATTCCTTTCTTCCTGTGGAACTGAACCTTCATTTAAAAACACTGCCTTTGCTCTTTTCTGCTTTGTCCTCTAAAGTTCTTTAGAGGTACAATCCACCAGGTTCATTAGACACTGTCCAGTTTGTGTAGTTAAACTGTGCAGCTTTTGGGTTTGAGATTTATTAGGTCTTGGCAAAAGGAAGAGCAAACTTCTGAGACATAATGTAATATTTTACATGTTAAAGGTCAAACTTAAATGTGCCTGCTCTGTATATCTTGTCTGATGTTGTGTTATTCAAATTAGATACTTTCCACTGTTTAATAGAAAATGTTCAAAATGTTTTTTAATAATTTTAATTTACTTTTACTTTAGTTTCTGCTTCATTTTATATGTCATAACATCTTTTGTCTCACTAGACCACACGATTATTTCCATGTTTACATGAATGTTTAACACACTTTAAAATGTACTGTCAGAATTTTCCAGGTTCTCCATCGCTCCATAATCCAATTCTTCATAACTCAGAAATTGACCCTTTTCATTTTGTATATCTGCCAGGAGAATACTATTTTGATCTATCCAGTTTTTTAAGTAAAGTGGTTAATTCTTTCTGGTTATGTATTCATTGTTGTGAATTTTTGTTTTATGAGGAGAAGAAACATGGACAAAGCATAATTTTGCTGCAGTTAGACATTGTTGATGAAACTGTGATAGCTTTCGTGGTCATTTTGTTACATGACAGTTAAATATTAATATAAACTCTATTCCTCCCCCCCCCCATAGTCTGACTGCATCACCTAGAATATGTGTGATGACGTGTAATGGTTCTGGGTAGCAAGGCGACAGGTTGCTTTGTTTTTCTCATCAGGATGAACCGTAGAATTAGTGTTGGCGGAACAAACCTAATGGGAACCATCTATTAACATAGAAAGTAAAAAAAAAAAACTATTTATTAACTTCGCCTTATTTCTCTATTTGAGATCACGCCTGAACCGAGGCTAAGTAAAGGGGACAGACATAGTGACGTCCCACGGGTTACGCGGATACCTTAAACGAGCGCCTCCTCCCTGCACTTACCATCGTAGGACGTTTGTTGACAGCACTGGAGGAGGAAAGATGGCGGCGCCCACAGCAGCAGAACGATCCATGAACAAAGTGACAGATGATACATTAAACCATGTCAACAAAATCAGCCACAGTACCGAACCTTTGTCACCAGATTCAGGTGAAGTGCTGGACTTTTTGGTGGATTTCTTGGACAGAGAGGTGGGCGGCGACCTGAAATCGCTGAACAATGTTGGCGACCTGCTGGAAAAGCTGAGACAAGAAAACCTCGCACTGGAGGAGCAGGTGAAACATCGGCTCTTGGATTTCTTAGTAATGTTTGTGGAATGGAAATGACTCGTCTTGTACAATTAGTTATTTTGAATGAGTACCGAATGAATAGAAGTAAAAAATATAATGTTAACGATAGTTCATAACGTAGAGGGGGTTAGTCCCTAATAAACAGTAAATACGTGTCGAAACACCGATTTTCTACCTGCCTCTCGCAGGTTTAGTAAGGGTAGAATAATATTGAACTTCTGTTTCCTGTATTAAAATATCTCTGTACTCTTATGTGGATAACCCCCCAGATGATGTCATGTGGAGGAGTTCTAGATCGGCAGAACTTTTTTTCCACAAGATGAAGGCAGAGGTCAATATAGTACCATTTAAAAAACACGTGCTTCCCAGATTAGAACTGTAGGATGTAAATTTGATGACAATTGATGAAGTCGCCCTTTAAGTGGTAATTTGAAACTTATGGGTGACATGTTTGACTTGTTTTGTGTTTGTCCTCTGAAGGGCAGTAGTGACAAGAAAGTCCACTTCACCCCTTAAAGCTAGTAATACAGTATAGTATTTATTAACTTATGTGATGCATCGTAAAAATGCTGCTGAAGGTCCACTAGGAAAACACTAAACTTGACATTATTCTCTCATGGTAAACAATTCCTATTTCCAGCTTTGTCACAATTGTGGCCTTGTTGTACTGATGCTAAACTAAATATTTCCAGCCTTAGCCTTTTACTGAAACATTTTAAATTGAGGAAATCTTAAAGGGTCAAGAGAAGATGGCCTGTATTTGTTGGTAACTTTATAACGATCCTGGCCCTAAACCTAGACAAGATGGCTTCTGCCTCAAAATAACCGGGTTTTTTTAAAGTAAAACACCGGGTTCCAAAAGCAAAAGTGTTTGGCTGCAGCTATAAAGTCCCAGATAGAAACATTTAAAGGCTTTATATTGACTTTAAGGGAGAACAAGAGCATGTCTTCAGGCCTCATTAGCCAGTGTATTTTTTATAATAACGCAAAGTAATTATTGACAGTTGGTGGCTGAACTAAAGGACGCCAAGCATCGACCAACCACCATCGTTATTAAAATGAATTATAATCCTCGGCACTGAACAGCTGGGGAGGGGAATGGCCTGTTAAGGGTTCAGTGTCTTGCCCAGAGACACTTCGACATATAGCCGTAACCAGGGATTGAACCACTGACCCTGTGGTCCGTGGACGCCTGGCTTACCAACTGAGCTAAATCGCTAAATTGAATATTAAAAAAAACAGGTTTTGTTATCAAAAGAAAGAACCTTTGCCCACAAATATGTCAAATACAAGCAGTGACTTTTTAAAATTTGTGTCATTCAGGTTTTGTCTGTATCCAGTTCTGTGCCTCCAAAAGTTGCTGCCTCTCTTTCCGCTGCTGAGGAAGCCCGATGTTCCCTGGAGGACCTTCTGCAGAGGGAGCGACTTACCTCTCACAAGCTGCACCAGGTAGAGACACTGCCTGTTACAAATCATTTTGCTTTGTTCTCAAGTCCCAGTAATATCTTCGATATAGTGGCACAGGCTGAATGTTATTGAAAAATCTCAGTCACAAATAGGGAATTTATTTTAGTACCAGTACTTTACTACTGTTTGCTGAGTCTAAATGTTTGACCATATAACATGCTTTTCACATCTGGTAGCACCTGCAAGGAGCGCAGCCTTGGATCGATAATCTTCGGCAGACGTTTGACCAAGTTGAAAACATAGAGAGACATGTGAAATACCTACGCTGCCTTCAACATATAGAGGAACTCAGGTAATGTAAATGACGGTGAAGTGATTAGGACTCATATTTGTTACCGAAAAAAGAAGTGTTTACATATTTCCGTCCCTTCAGAAGTTTGCATTCTTGTAATCACAACATTAAATGCTAATTTAACCAATTTCCATGAATTCTTTGAAACCTCACAATTCTTTTTCTATTCAGGGCTAATTTTTCCGCACGTTTGACCTACACTCTGTACTGTCCCTGAACTCCTCACCAAAGCTGCGGATGAGAGCTTGCTTATGCTCTGGTGGTGTTGCTTTGTTAAAGTAAAGCTTACACAGGAAGGCAAATGATGGGTCTATGTATTACAAGTAGAGGAGAAATCTCCGATTATTGGGATATTAAATGTACTGTATAGGTCTTTACGCATTCAAGATGAGGCACACGAATGATTTGAAACATTATTTGAGTTTTTAAAGCTACTACTTTTGCAATTTTCACTTGCTCCTTCAATATTATTGCATAAGTACTTAAAAACATGTCGACTGGCCAAAATCAGGCATTTTAGGCTGCAATAATTACGTTGGACATTCTTGAAATTCTGGACGGACTGATACATAGACAATAAACCGGTAATAAAATAAGTCAGGCGCCTACTGTAATACTTTGTTTTCTTGTTACTTATTCATCATTATAAACATTTATGGCTGTTGTCTGGATGGTCTCAAGCTCACATGGGAAAATGTGAATCGTTATAAAGCAATCAATTTCCACAAGAGTGAGGCAATGCAGAGTTTATATATGTCCTGAGATGACTTTTGTATGTCTGCCATGGGGAAACAGAAGCAGTTAAATGTTTTGTACCTGCAGCGCTGTAGTTCAGCAGTGTCTGATGACCACCAGCGTCTGGGAGGCCATAAGAGCAGTGGACAGCATGGCGGCGCTGGACAATGGACTAAACCAGTCTGGATGCTCTCACCTCCAGAATTTCCTCCGGGAAACACTTCACTTCTGGCACAAGATCATTAAAGACAGGCTGTCTAGGTATAGCTTCACTTTGTATGTAAATGTGGCCAAGTTTAGAAATGCAAGGACACTTGCATCACTGATGATCTACATGATCTCAACCATCCTGTTAAATTGTCTTTTAGTGATTTCGAGAAAGTGCTGACTCAACTTCACTGGCCAATCATCTCGCCTCCCACTCAGTCGCTGACACCGGCTCCGAACAGTCAGGAGATCAGCAGCCAGCTGGACTTGCTTGTCCCGCAGCTACTTGCCCTGCAGACCTCGTATCCTTCAGTTTGGGCTCCTGCATGGAAGGACATTTCTTAAATATATAAATCCAATTAAAGCTATTATAGGGCTGAAGCACATTCTTGTAGATGAAGAAATTCATGATGAAGTGCAAGATGAAAGATGGAGTGTTTATAACTTGGTAGGTAAAGAGTGTTATAAAGGGGAATCTGATTGTTTTATATTGCCTTAATGTTCTTAAATGAACATTACCATAATATATCATTATGCTGGCTGTTACAGTGTAGACAGCTTTAATCTCAGCTTTAATTTGATTTAAGAGTTTTGGTAATAATTTGGTATTAACCAAGTAGCTATTTTATACATAGATTTATAATTTGCTGCAGCTTGTTTTTCCACATCTCTATAGGCTTTTTACATGTATTTGTCTCCAGTCTGATCTCTCTGTATGTTTTTATAGTTTCTTGTGCTATTCATGTACATGACCTACATTTATTAGTTTCTCTCATCCCAACACTGATTATTGATTGACAAGTCAGTTCAGCGCATAACAAATTTTTAACATCCTTTTTTTAAAAATTGTTATGTTGCTCTGCGAAAACATGTTAATAAGTATTAGTAAAATGTAAGTGTTTTCTTCACCAGTTAAAGAATTCCTTAAACATCCGCCACCTTTTTTTCATGGTCTTCCAGGTTTTTGATTATCCTGAGCTCATCAGTTTGTTCTTATTTACCACAAACTTGGATTTATTTACTGCATCTACCGTTTTCCTAAACCTCACCTTGCAGTGATGACCTTATATTTCAGAAGTCTTTGGGCTCTGGTCAGGGTATATCCTCTACCCAGGTGGTGTCTTCAGCCACATCTCGATCCCAAGAGCCTCCTCTGTGTCTGCCCATCCAGATCATGCTGCTGCCACTCAGCAAAAGGTTCCGATATCACTTCTATGGCAATCGACAGACCAACTCCCTTAGCAAGGTATGTGATGCACCGAAACACCCATCACAGGCGTTGAAGTTCTCTTTTAAGCTCTCAAGTACAACATTATTAAGTTCACCAGTGTAGGCTGTCTAAAACTACGTGCTCTTATTCTTCACCCTCTCAGTGAGTTGTACAACAGCCTTCACCTGATTGACCTTTGCCATTTCAGCCAGAGTGGTACCTCACACAGGTTCTGATGTGGATGGGGAACAGCTCCGCCTTCATGGAGGAAAAGATCCAGCCCATCCTGGATCGAGTTGGGGTTCCCATCAGTGCCAGGGTATGAATGCACAGCACCAGGCAAACGTACAGGTTTTATCTGCATCTCAGTAAAAGTGTCATTTAAGAGTAACTTTTTCGTTCCACATTTAAAAGTTCAAATTTCACTTTTTCATTGAGTTTACCAAGTTTCATTTATGCGATGTCCTGTCAAATGTTCTAAAATATGTAATATGATTGGAAATGTAGGCCTAAGTTCAGAACCTCCTCATTGTGCTTATTAGAACATGGTTACTATGGAATATATTTTCCAAACTTTTTCAGAAGATGTTACTGAATAAGAAAAAAAGACATCTAATTATTATCTGTGCCTGTGTGTAGGTGGAGCTGTGTCGAGGCCTGTTGTCTCTCGTCCAAGAGAAAGTGGCCAATGATGCTTCGAGGCTGCTGTATGATGATGTGCTCTTCTGCCACCTGGTAGAGGAGGTGCTGCAGTTTGAGAAGGAGCTGCGAAGCAACCAGTCCTACCCAGCAGCATTGCCTGGTCTGCTCCATCTCCTGCTTGACAATGGAGTCCTCCAGAAGTGGCTCACCGTGGAAAAGAAGAGTAAGTTGTAATCTTTGTAGGAAATGTGTATTGCTCAGATTATTATGGTTGTCCATTTACATTTTATGTTGAATCCCCTACACAGTCTAGTCAGCTGCCTACATGTTTTTTGAAATTATCATAATTATTATAAATCTATTTAATTCATTTTGTTTTAGTTTTCTCTTTTATTACACTACAAAACCAACTCCACACTCGCACATGTAGAGCGATTGTAGCTGTTAGAAAGTGTGGGAGCAGTGTTTATTTTTTTTAAAGAAAACTCTCCGGGTCATAAGAAACTCATTTCATATACAGAGACAGTTTTGAATCAGTTGCATTCTAACCCTGAATCCTTGGGCTTATGCAGTGGCAGTGGAGAAGATGGATGCTATGCTATCAGCCGAGGGAGCCTGGAGCTCTCAGTACAAAGATATCAGTGATATGGATGAGCTGAAGGCTCCAGACTGTGCTGAGACATTCATGACTCTGCTTCAGGTCATCACTGGTAAGACTCCTCATTGTATTGATGCTGATGTTGTTTCAGTCATTGTCAGTATGCCTTTCTTATTTAGAAATAAAGAGTTAAACATGTATATACAGGAGGTATTTATTTTTGTATCGTTTTTTTTTTTTTTTTTTTACTTAGGAATTAAGGAAAAGGTCATGGTGGTATTATTTTTCTTTTCATAATTACTTAGCACTGTCTGATTCACAGAAGAAGGCTCTCAATTGCAGACAACTTTGGTGTATCGTGATATAAACATGCAGCCCCGATAATACTGAATTTTCGGATTAATGTAATTCTGCCATACTCAGAACGATATCGAGGTTTGCCCTGTCCTTCTGCACAACTGAAGTTTCTGGGTCTACAAAGAGAACTGGTTGATGACTTCCGCATACGACTCACTCAGGTAATAATTTGAAGAATTTCAAGAGTCAAGGAGTAACTTTATAATCCCCAAAGGACAACCATTTGTGCTGCAGGAGATTATTGTTTTTATGTTCCAGGTAATGAAAGAGGAGTCCCGCTGCCCCCTCGGAGCCCGCTACTGCGCAATTCTTAATGCTGTCAACTACATTTCCACCATCCTGACAGACTGGGGAGATAATGTGGTCTGTTGACTTTATTACATTTATTGAGTTTATGTTTTGCATCTTTGCTAGAGCAACAGTGGGTTGAGGGTTAAGTCGGGGTGCCCACAATAGAGTAGAAGAGAATTGCGGCTTTATTCAAGAATAATTTAATGAATAAAGAATAGTGTAAATCAAAGGGTTTCAGCAGTTTAACAGTTGACTTTTTTTGTTCTTCCCTCAGTTTTTCCTGCAGCTGCAGCAGGCTGCAGTTTCTCTCGGTGAGGAGTCAGTGCAGGGCCTGGGCGCGATAGAGATGGGTCGCCTGGCTTCTCTGGAGGGCTCTCTGTTTGAGGGTTTGCTGGCACTTTTGGATCGACTGAAAGGAGACATGATGGGAAGACTGCTGGAATGGACCATGAGAGAAATCACAGAAAAGGCCAAACCATACTGCCAAGACAGGTGGGATGTCAGATGACTGCCTTGATGTACTGGTGTTTTACATTAGATATGGACATACAACAACTAGTTTAGTAATTTTAACAAAGAAAACGTCTGTACCATTTAAAACAATATAGGCAATTGCTTTGTGTTTTAATTAAAATTTTACCGATGGAAGAGTTTGACTTGTTTGTATAGAGGCCTGTTTTTTATTTATTAATGACAAATGCCTAAAAAAGATGCCTCCTATAAACCATGTGTCAGAAATGTGAATTTAAATTTTTAAATAAGCAGAGGTGACCAAAGATTGAACATTAACGCTGTTGCTTTTACTCTGTCTTAACTAGGTGGTTGTCTCTACCATCCCAGCACGACCAGTCCACCATGACTTTGTCCAGTTCAGCTTGTCCCATGATGCTGTGTGTGAGGGACAGATTGCTGAACCTTCATCAGGTCCTTAGTCTTTCTCTGTTCCAGCTAGCCTGGCAGGGCCTGGCAGAGAAACTGGACAACTTTCTCTACCAAGAAGTAAGAGATGAATACTTACACAAAGGTTCAACACTTTATTCCAGGTTATTGCCAGCTTGGTGAAGCATTTCTGTGTAATTTCTCCAGCCGTGCACAGTGGATTAATCAATCTTGAGATCCCTAGCAACGTTTTCTTTTTTTTCTTTTTATCTTCATTACACCTTCCTTCCTCCTGTTTAAATCTAGGTTTTTCCTTAATGGAAACCACTTTCAATCCTCTTGATATTGCAAATAAGGTGTTAAACAGGGCTAAAGTTGGCAAAGCTGGGCACGGACAATGAGTGATTCTACACCATAAAGTTTAAAACTTAAAACTATGGACTATTAAGAAAAAAACCATTGCAAAAGCAGTGTTCTTTCTTGATGATGATGATGGTGATAATCAGAAAAAAAGCAGGGGGGTCCATAGGACAGTCACTTTAAGTAAAAGTTGTTTTGCCAAAGCGCATTATAATGTTTAAGAGTAGCTATAGCAAAGATAGAAGGAAAAAAGTCTCTGACTTCTGTGTGGGTATGCTGAGACAGCTCACCAAAAAATGAAGATGTAGCATCACTGCATGACTCTAAGGGCCATGAGCACACAGAGGTGTTGGCACATTTTTTGCAGTGTGTTATATACAAAACTAGTCAGACTCGTGTCAGAGGCTTTTCAGATGATGGTGGGTGAGGGGGCCGTCTGTCCCATCTGTGATGGGGACATTTTGATTGGCTGTGCGGTTTAATGAATCAGTGCACAACAAGAGACCAAATTGTACTGGTACCCAACACAGGTACAGTTCGTATCTTCGTATCACACAGTAGCTATAAACTATCTTTGCAGTGTGTTCAAGTGCCACTTGTCAACCTAGACAAAATACTTACTCAAGGTCTCAAAATACTAAATACCACCCACAGAAATTGCATTTGTGAATGAAGAGTTTGTCTCTAAATATAAATTAGGTTGGTCAGGGTGGGTAATGACCATAAAGAACCATTTCCCTGCCTGTGCTTTGTTAGATCCCCATAATGGTAATAATGAGACATGTGACACCTCCCCATCACATATGTTCATAAATGACTTACTCTGTTACACCTGATTCCCAGGTTTCCCAGCAATCCCGCTTCAATGAAACTGACTCAAAACATCATGTGTCTCTCTGTCAGGTGATCCTGTCTAACCATTTCAGTGATGGCGGGGCAGCTCAGCTTCAGTTCGACATGACCAGAAACCTTTTCCCTTTGTTTGGTCATTACTGCAAAAGACCTGAGAACTTCTTTAAGCAGTAAGTGTGTGTGTGTGTGTGTTATCTTTATTTTATTATGTTGTGCTGATCATTTGGCAATTCATCATTTATTTTTTGCAATAATGGGTATTATTTTTTAGTTAGACATCATTAAAACTAATCTAATCAAAAAACAAATCTAATTTTTTGCATTTTTAAAAGGATTATACAACTAAAGGGCTTGCTCATATTGAGAAAACTTTAGCTAAAATTATAGCTAGATGCTCCAGTTCCATACAGTTCTACAGTCATTCAGCAGCTGTAAAAGCCACATATTGTTCTCAGGAGTTGGTAGAGAACAAAAATAGATTGAAATATTGACCTACATTTATCAGGTTGACATAACCAATACCCAGAATGAAAGAACTGTCAAGATCAGTTTAATCACTCGTGTTTGCTTGTACTGTATGTGCACTTGTGTAGAATGTTGAAAAAAAAACAGGTGTGTTCACGACAAAAAAAGAAATGGACATGTGGACATGTGATGGAGAATTAAAGCTCCTGACAAAACACCAATCCACTAAAGAGGCCAGGTGAAAGACATAACTTCAATCTCTGTCTCTCTCCACAGTGTAAAGGAGGCATATATTATATTGGGTCTTAATGTGGGCTCTGCTCTCCTGCTGAGAAATCTTCTGAAACAGACTGTGGAGGAGACAAGAGATTGGGCAACTGCAGGGGATCCTCCTCCAGAGTCAGCACTGAATGAGTTGGGGGTTTACTGTTTGGCACCCTGTGATGTGTTGATTCTCCTCAACCTCAAAGCCTCTTTACCTGGACAGTGACATTCCCCGCTGGAGTGTGCAACACATGGAGTTCTTCTTCGTTTTGTTCTTATCACATGTTTTTGTCTTAAGCTTTAAAGTCTTTGAAAACAAGACTAGAAAAATCTGTCCGCTATATCATTTGGCACTGTTTGGAAACTGTATTATAACTGTATGAACGTTATACAGTGACGTATATTTCCATTTTTGTGTTGCACAACGTTTAGGACTTATTTATCTGTCACCTCAGTTGGCTTAATTATACCACAAAGTATAAATAACTACATTGTCCATAGTCTGGTAGATTATGTAATAAACCCAGCTGGCCTGCAATGCTTTTTTTTTTTTTTTTTTTTTTTTTAATATATGTTATAACTTAATGTTTTAAACGTTTTTTTTTGTTTGTTTCTTTGTGGGGTTTTTTTTTCTGAATATGTTTACCTAATAACACAACTTCAAAGTGGACACTTGAACCAAAAGGCTAGGAGGAGCTGTAGATTTAAATTTTTCTTTGGTTCATCACTGCCATGCATTTTTTTTTTTTTTTTTTTTTTTTAATGTTGATTTGGCACTTAAAGGGAACAATGCCTTCACAAGTAAAAGTCCTGCATTTAAAATGTTACTATAAGAGCAGAATGTAGGCATATTGTATTAGATTATTATTGCTGATGCATTAATATACCTGTTCCTAGTTGCAGACAAAGCTGACATACAACCTACTTTAGCAAGAAGTAATATATTTGCCCGTAGGCGTTAATTTCCCATGTATTGTATACAATAAAAAAATTTACTGTGCACAAAATATTTAAAAAGTTACATACTGCATCTTAAAGATGACCCAGTGATAATTTTTGTAGGCTGTCACTCCAATAAGTTCATTTTTTAGTAAAGCACAGTGGGCAGACGAGAAGCCATATATTTAACTCTGAATCATTAAATATCCGCATTAAAATTCCTCCAAATTGGTGATTCGTCCATTATCTTATTCATAAATGATCATATCAAATTTATTACGATCATTGGGTCTGAAGTCTAACCGCGAGGTCATGCCCACGTGACGTAATATCTTGACAACGGGGTCCTCTGCTCGTTTCTCATTGGTCAGAATCTGGACTTCCGCCATATTCAAAAACAGGCCGGGGCCTCTGCTGTCGTAGCAAGATTTGTTTTTATTCTATTTAACCCTTTAAATTACCCTCTAGTTAGACTGTTTGCCAGTTATATTTCAAATGGGTGAAACCGATGAAGTCCAAGCTCGCATTTCGACTCCAGAGAATCCGAAAAGACAACCAAGCTCCAGGAACTTGAAGAGGAAGTTTTCAGCTGAGGAAGAGGAAGCTCCGCCCGAGAAAAACAACAGAAATGTGCGGTGAGTCGGATCTGTCCCAGTCAGATTTGGTGAGCTTGACTTGATTCAGACTCACTAAAAGGGCGTTTTTAAATTATTATCTTCCAATGTTGTTCCGAAAAGTGATTTTGTAATAAAAACCTACTGTCGCCCCCCAAGTGTGGCCGGAATTAGCCCGGAACTGATACTATCGAGCCATAACTGTTACCTTGCTGATAATACAAGACAACATTTAGCGGTAACGTTATGCTAATAGCGGCCAATGTGCTTTAGCTCGCAAAATTAATCATACACACTAAACCGCACAGTGGCGTAAATCATCCACAGGACACACAACCAGCACTATGAGTTTTCCAGTAGTCACTACTACTATTTACGTTTCACCCTGCGTCCATGTGTTTTCAGTGGCGTCAAAACGCCACTAGATGTTAGCAAAGGGCCGTTGTATGACTCGGATTTTGTTTGCGTTTTCATCATCCATTCAAATTCTATATTTTAAGTCTTTACTACAACTAGTTGTATAGTAATGTAGAGAGTATAATGCTTTTTGTATAGATATGCAGCAGAAATGCATCGCTTTATATATTTATTCCTATCAGCTGATTTTGTAAAAAGTTTGTATGTTGAAGTCTTAAAATACATAGTCTCAGATATATATATATATATATATATATATATATATATATATATATATATATATATATATATATATATATATATATATATATATATATATACTATGTTATAATATGAATCCGTCAATTTGACTTATTAATAATTAACAATACTAATTTGAAAGTCACCTGAACAAATAGCAACTGATAAATTTTTGTTAAAGTTTACACTAAAAACTAATCACAGTTTATTGGTCCATCTCTTTTAATGACCTTTGAAATTCCTAACACAGTACTCATAAGACAGTCCTTCCTCTATTTATAACTTTAGAAATAAGGAAACATAATGGTTTTTCATCACGGTTACTGTATTCTGGATCCAGAAAACACAACCGCTTTCTCTATAGGTAATTTATTGGCCATTAGTATGATCCAGTCAGGTTCCCTTTTTCATTTTTTAAAAATGTATTAAGACATTTTTGGAAACTTCTCAGAATGGTGGCTAAAATAATAAAAATCGGTATGTTGTGGGATATTAACCCCCTACGAGTGTTTGTATTGGATTGTCCATCAAAGGTTTTCCATTTCGTCTGCCAAAGTGTCCAAGCCCTGCCCAATGCCTGACTAGCTTTGCAGACAAACATGGAAAAACATCACCCAGTACACGACCTCCAAAGCAAGGTTTATGGAAAAAAAAAAAAATGAGGGAAAATAAAGCTTGATTTCCCAAGAGAGATTGGCATCCAAATGCAGCCCTGGCAGTGAAATTCTTTTCTTGTTGAGTGATCTTGTTGCCAAGATCAACGGCTTTCGGCTTGTCCCTTCAGGGGTTGCCACAGCGGAATGGGTTCCGCACGTTGATTTGACATGTGTTTTTACACCGAATGTCCTTCCTGCCGCAACCCTCCCATTTTATCCAGGTTCGGGACTGGCACCAGGGTGGCCCTTGCTGGCTGGGCAGGGCCACACCTGGTGGGGTAGAATTCAAATTCGCTACGTCTGTATCGCAACCCAATGCTTTACCACTGAGCCAAACCTTATAATATAATCTTAACTTATGCTCTGCCTGCCAGCATCATGACCATGGTTAGTGGGTGTGTGTGGGTGTGTGAGAGAGAGTATTGGAGAAAAAAAAAAAAAAAAAGTGGGTGCAGGTGGGATAACTTAGTTTCAGAATTGGCCAGCTTTGACAAACAAAGGTAGGGCTAACTGGCATACTAATACACTGACTCATGGGCAGCACTTTCCTGCATAAGATCAGGTACAGGAGGAGATATAACCTTTGTCCTATGCTTGAGGGCAGTGGTGGTGCTATTGATCACGTATACATGGGAAGTTGCATACACAGGAGCTGTTAACTTTTGAATGCCTCATTGTATGTATAACTCGACATTGGACCAGTCTGCACTTAATGAGATAATTAGGATCAGATAATATTACACGCAAAATACTTAAATAAAACCACTGCATATTTGCAGCCATTGTTAGGAGCTCAGCTTCTTACAGCTCAGTGTTCAGTTTCAGACATTTAGTTGTTGCTCATCCCTCCACAGGCTAATTACAAACGGTAAGCCGGGATTTGGTTCCTTTCCCTTCAAATACCAGAATACAAAACTGTTAAAATAGCCACGTTAGCTGTTTAAAGGATCGACCTCTTTGTCCAGTCTCACCTACAAGTGGGCCAACTTTAGTTTTTGCTCAAAAACAGACATTCATGGATATATAAGACCTTTGTGATAACAGGCTCTAACAAAAACTTGTTATTTTATATGTTTCCTCCAACCAATCGAGTTCTAGTTTACTTGCACGTCTGTGCCGAATTTAAAGCAATTTCTTCAAGGCCTTTCTGAGATATCCCAAGAATGGGAGCCTGTCACCTTTTGGATGACAACCTTACCTTCTCAAATCGTTAACACAACTCTCTTTCTGTACTCTACTACAACTAGCTCATAATCAGTTGTTTAGCTTAAGCTGTGAGTTATTAAGTCAGTGAGCGGAACAGCAGTTACATTGAATTGCTGCAGTCTGTCATAGCCTGCAAGCATGAGACATTGGCCGAGGCCTCGGCCACCAGGCAGCTGCAACACTTTTCATGAAATGATTGTGGCCGCAGCCTGGTTATTGGCTAAGTGCTTGGCATTTTTAGTGACATGCACTGAGTCACAAAGGCTGCCTGCTCATCGGGAAGCTCTGCGTTTCACAGAAGCCTCTGCCTTACTGCAAAGCCAGCACCCAGGACATAGCCCTGTTCCTCTGTAACCAATAACTGCTCAGCATCCTGCGTCATGCACTGCAGGTTGCCAGCTGGAACTGAAGTAGGGATGTTGTGTCCCCCCTGGGCAATAAGGAAGTCCTCAGTTATTTAACATATTTGGCTAACCTTTGAAATAAGCTCAAATAATAAGTCAAAATTGGAATTAAAGATTCCTGCGTATATGAATCCATAATTTCTCATCGGCAAATCCCTTGTGTTTTCAGCCTAAGCTGAAACCTGAGAATCTTTGGCATTTGTTGCATGAGAAATTACTGAAATGATGAGTTGATTGTCAAAACAGTTGCTGTTTAATTGATTTATTGACCAAATACTTGGGCTATAATATTAACATATTAAAGCTGGTAATACACTAAGTTGCTAATTGGGTGGCAGCCAATGTTGGGCCGTCTGTGGGCATCGGTCACCCTTGTTTTGGCAGTGTGACCTGCACCATTGGCACTAGGTGGCCCTTCATTAGCGACTTTAGCCGACTCCGTATGTTGAATTGCTGACAGGTCTGTCACTGTGAGAAACTGCTCTGATTGGCTGTTCAGCTTGGTCACTGCGTAGCTGGATAGCTTTTGCACCGTGTGCCTCTTGTTGGATTAGACATAGTCGATGTGAGGCGATGAATCTTCAGCTTCTAATTATCGGTAGATGTTGGCTTATTTCTGCCCTGAGCTGTACACCACCACCTTAGCTACAGATACATACAGTATCACTATACTTCGGGTCAAAAGACAACGTTGTAAGATGTCTATTTTTGTCCAAACAGTACAAACCCTGTTTGTGTCAAAAGCTTAACATTCTACAGTTTAATTGATTGAGTTTAGGTGTTTGAGACTTTTGCTTGGCTTGAAAGTAACTAAATCTTAATTTATTATCAATTTGCTTTTCGAAATGCCAAAAGAGAGTTGATGATACTGGATCAACTATCCTTTCCCAGTTTTTCAGCACTCTGACAGTTAAATCTGAACAACACCTGCAGTGACCTTTTCAGTCCCTACATTGCGCATAGGACACCCAGGGAGCTTCACTCTTTAGTGGGTGGTCCCCACATGAGCCTGCTGGGCTGACTGTAGGAAGACAGTTGCTGTGTCATTATATATATATGTGCTGCTTGACGCAACAGTAGTAGAGGGACAGTATTTGGCTTTGCCTTATATGCAGCACTTGCCAGACACAAGCAGAACAAGTGTTTTTGAATGTGATTGTTGCTTAAATACTCTACAAGTAAATGCATAACTACTGTAACAGGAGACAGTCCCCTCAGTTTGCAGTCTGTCAAGGCAGTGCACGGCCTTTGTACTCCATTACTCCGTACTCCATTTTTTGAAAGTGTTTCATCAGTGTGAAATAGTGCATCATTTCAAAAAAAAAAGTTTTATTGTTGACAAATTCTTAACGCAGCTTTGCTGTTTTTCTTTTTGCTTTGTAGCCAGTTATTCACTGAGCATGATGTGTTGTGTAACTGTCCTCAGTGTAGCCTTATCCGACCCGACTTTGTTACGATACAAAGAGAAGTTGTTTGACGTGAGAAGGATTTACAGTATGTGAAGCAGAGTGGACAATCCCACTGTGGATTCCCAAAAAGGGAAGACCTGTCTCCTTTCAGAATATCCTGACAAAAATGGACCTTTGGGGGCTGTCAAATCTTCAGGAGGAACTAAAGTGTCACTGGGGTATTTTGTTCTAATGGCAGCTCAGTGGATGATGAGGCATCTTTGAGGATGTAGTCCAGAGTTGTGATCCCCTTTCCTGTTGCTACACCATGCTGAGACTGTGGTAGGTAACAGGAGGTGGATGTTGCTACAGGACACCACCATTGTCCCAGTCCCAGTACCCTCTCATATCCATATGAATCCTTTACCCTCACTATGACACCGCATTTACCAACTATTAGGACTTAAGCCCTGTGTGGACTTCATGGGTGGCTCGTATCAGTTTTGTGCTTCCTTTTTAATTTCTTTTTTGCAGCACAGTGAGGATCTGATTCTGACCCTCACTTCTCTCCTGTATTTTTGTTGGTGTACAGCTCACTGCGAAGAGGAAGCTCTTTCACCTTCCTCACCCCAGGGCCACAATGGGACTTTCACAGTATGGTGAGTAGAGGTTATATATGGATTTTAGATTTTTAAAAATCAAACGGGGCCCACAATAAATCCTCTTTCGTGAAGGTGATAATGTTCAGATTCATTTGAAACCCTTTTAGAGGAGTTGATTCAGCTGCTTTATGATCATTGTGGCTGATGGCTTCATATATACAGATGTGATCAAATAAGTAATAGAAACACCTGTGAACAACTTTAAACACTACAGCCTCTAAAACTATCACACAGTTAAAAAAAAAATAATATTGTAACCTTCATGAAATGAGGATTTATTAGAGATGATTAGTTTCAGCTGTGTCTATCCAACTGCGTGTCTGTAATTTATGATTTAAAAATACAGTAAAGTATTTTATCAGAGATTCTTTTTGTTGTTCTACAAATAATGCTTTAAAAATACAAACTATCTATTCTGGTTCTAAATTCATTGAGTTAGCTCAATGCTAATACTTTGTTTTAAATAACTTGAAACAATTCAAATATTTCCAATATTCATCAAATGTTAACTAAGTTGAGCATATTTGTCTCATTTGTCTTTATCCAATTGCATTTCATGAGAAGCAAAAAGAGAGATGGGGACGGGGGCACATATCTGCCTCCCTGGTCTCTGAAGATCAGCACTGGCCAATGACAGACATATTAGTCAGTCACTACTCTGTACCCCTAAAACAATTCTCAGAACAGAGTGGGACCTATTGGCTTTTAGAATCTCTCAGTGTAAACATTCATATCATGTCAGGAAATTAATCAAAACAATCTGAAGCAGGACATACAGTAGAAAGTACTTGTTGGATCATAAGGTCCTGCCAAGTCATAAAGCATACAATTAATATGAGTGTTGTTTACACTGAAGATCTTTGAACCTCCCCATCCATTACCGTAAGCATAATTATATTTTGTGAGAAACACTATATATATTCCACAGAAACCTCTCTGCTTTACGGTAGTCCAGCCGTCAGCCTTGTTTTCCTCTAACCATCCACTATTCAGCATCCTGCATCATGCCACGCAGGTTGCCAGCTGGAACTGAACTGGGAACAGGGTTTATTGCCCTCACGCGGCGTGTCCTATAACCCCTGGAATAGAAGGGAGCTACTCAAGTATTTACCATATTAGGCCAACCTTTGAAATATGCTATAAGTACATTATGGAAGAAAAAAAAAAAAGCCATCAACATTTCTTTGCTTCGTCATTTCAATTAAATATATCTCCAGTGCAGCTATTTACGACATTAGTATAAATACTAGTATTAACTCAGTTGGGCAATATAGCAGTTGTTGTTTATTTCTAAGTCACCATCCTGCTTTATATAAGAAAGTGTCAAGCAGCAAGGAAATACCCTGATTTGTTTACTTCATATAAAATGTGAAAAGCATGCATGATATGCAAAATGATTATCCACATTTCCCGTCAGGATATGACTCTAAGCTGGTTTTCTGGCTTACTTGTGTCTTGTCATGCAAACTTGGAGAAGCACCTCTTCCCGAAATAACGGTAGCACTGGTTGTTGTCACAGTGAAGGAAGGCATCTTGTTGTTGGCCCGCAGCCACTGTGACCAGAAAGTCCAGCCGGGAGGACAAATGTCTGAACAAATCCATGTTTACACTTTGGACAAAGCTAATAACATTGAAATTCTTCACAATGAAAGTTTTTCATGTGTGTTGATGATTTAGCCCTCGCTGTGTTTCTCTGTTGGTTCATTGGGTTGTAAAGGTTTTATAGCTATAAAGATAATAAATCTTAATAATTGAGGTGCAGTAATAACACAAGCCCTCTGATACAGGAGTTTACATCTATTTTCTATTTTAAATGTTGAAACATTGATATCCACCAATATTTCTATTTAACAGAAATGCATAGCACCATAAGCCTTTCGCTTTACTTGCCCCAGTCATTTTTGAAAAAATGTTTTTAGAGGTTTTCTCTCCCCGTGGTTCAAGTGGTCATTCTGTTCTATTTTAGAGTTTTCAGGGACGATCTGCGACTATGCTTTTGGGGAAGCTTTGCTTTTCTTCTGTTTCAACAGAGTTACAGTGTCCTAACTTACTATCCTATCTGGGGCATATGTATTTGTTCAAAGTCACACTAGAATTTGCTATATAGGATATAATGAGAAAATGGGCTAAAATAGCTTTAATTTAAAAAAAAAAAAAAAAAAATGTAGGACTTGTTTTCTAAATGAAGAGGTATGGCTCCTTGTAACGATCTCTCCATATTTCTCTCTGTTTGCAGTCTTGTCCCGCACGTGTGAAAAAAGGCAATTAGAAACTCGTACACATGGCAGAGATATCAGTGGAGAAACCTACTTGGTGAAATCAAGTCCTGATCCCTTACAGAAACTAGGTTCATCATTTACATTTTAGTTAAGACGTCGGCTTACTTTAAATGCACGTAGTCGACTTTCTTAAGTGTTTACTAAACCAGGGCCTGTTCATTTAACCAGAAACAAAATGCTGCATAAAGAAAAGTCAGTCTGCCCTGATTTCTTCTCTTCCTCCTGCCAGCGGAACACAATGGCAAAAACCTCTAAGCGACTGGCCTGCGAGTGGTTTCGAGTCAGCCTTAAATAAGATGAGTTGATTAAAAACAGATTAGGCGGCAAGCAGCATGACGAGTATGTAGGTATTCCAAGGTTTACAGCTGCCTAAAAACACCCTCCAATGAACTGTTGATGGGAAAGTATAGGTTAGGCCAACAACTCTTTATCTTGTGCCAGGCTGCCTTTGATTCGCAAACATGGAACACTTAGCTCATCTACCAAAACCATGTGGGCCTCATTAGGTGTCCCTTTAATTTACTTCCTCTCACCCTATTTTATCTGTCATTTGTAAATTGCCAAACAGCACACAACAAAAGAATCTTGGAGGAGTTTCATTGCTGTTCTTATCTCAAGCCCTGCCACTTTAAGCTCGAGCGTATTGCCAAGGCTTTGAGAAAGTTTAGTAAGGTCTTTGGACTTGAAAGTGGTTAGGATTGTTTTACTTCTAGCTGGAGCAGGTGGGGGTGCGTTGGCCCCTGGCGAACTTTGGAAGGACGCGTGGCAAACATTCCCGAGGCGCTCGGTGCATTCTCTCAGACTACATTAGGCATGAAGCCTCGAGGGGGCTCTCTGTCTTGGCAAGAATGTGAATCATGTTTCTAGCACAATGCCAAGGTGGAGCACATCACACCAGACTTCTTTTTGGTGGAATGTGAGGTGTAATTAACTATGGTAAGAGTCACATTCTGAGCTTTCTGACTCTTCGAGCAACAAGTTCAGGCAGCCAGAGATGTCAGCCTCATGACCAGTGATAAGCAGCATTCCAGCTTTAATCAGACGATGGGATTTAATGTGGTTGTCAGCTGTTGAGTCGTGTCTGGCTTTTCCTGCAAAAATGTCTAATTGTTGTGGGAAGGACTTGTCTATATCAATAGGAATTTATAATCAAACCAACACTGGCTTCTCATATGCAGCGTGAGTGTCTGAAGATTCCCCAGCATCCCACCAAAAGCATGGATTTCAACCTTTGATAACACATAATGCATCCAAGGTGCAGCTCTTCAGTTGATGCTCATTAATTTCAAAGAGAACCCAGCACAGCTGCATCATCCCTGCGCGAATACACTGCCCTTTGATGTTCTTTTGCAGTTTATCAGTATTGGATTCATGCCTAGTAATAACACGTGTCGAGTATAATGAACTTTTTGCCTGTTTTTACTACCTCTCTGCGATCACATCTGAAGTTCATCCGTTTTTATCTTCTTTCAAGATCCATATCTTAAGTCAAACTCAATTTTCAATTTCCCTCACTTTTTCAGGAAGGAAATACAAACCATAATGGCATGTTAGCTATTTGCACATTAATCAATGAGGATAAAACATTTTAGTTTTAACATATACAGTTACAAGAAAAGCAATTTCCCCCTCTATAGATTCTGTTACCACCACATATGAACAGGATTCTGTTCAGTCATCGTTAAAACAAAATGCTTCTCCTTCTCTTTTTTTTTTCTGTAAATGAGACGGGGTCTTGATTTCTACCCTTTCACAATAAATGTTCACGTTTTACCACACACAATAGGCAGATTGCTCTTTTTCACTGGTTTACTGATTTTAACTGTAGTTTTGGGACTTGCTTGAAAATTTGATCATGTTTGTGCAGGACTAGAGAAAATTCTGAAGATTTCATAAACTCGTATTTTACCATCAACTGTTTTCGCTACATAAATGCATTTTTTTAATGCAAGTATGTGCCCAGAATTCATGTAGCGCCACACTCCAGCCTGTGGTTTTTCTGTAATTTACATGTCACTGAAATGGAGCAGAACAACAGGAGAAGGAGAGGGGCTGGGGGCTGCTCCACCCAGCCTGTTGTGTTGGCCCCCTGCCCCTAACAAAGCAATTTTCCACTGTCTCGTACACATTTTTGCAAAAGTGTGTTACATAAGTCGATGGCAATTTTCTTTTTTTTTTTAATTTAAGTTTTGATTTGCAGACAAAATCTTCTGTCTTTGAATGTCGTTATCTTACTCTGTCTTTCTTCTCACCAAACTATATAAATTAAAATTGTATCTGAAAGGATGGAAAGCATGAAATGAGGCTGTTTTCTTTTTGATTGTGTTTTATGTACAAACCATTGTCTTTTGACTTAACGTCCAAAACTGTCAGACTCTCCCCAAATGAGCAACAGAATAAGTGGATCACTGCAGAGAAGGAGGTGTGGATACTGACTCAGTGTATTTACTCTGAACCAAGCCAACCATTTGAACAAGTTGTTGCTTGGGGTGTGTTATTCTATATGCAAGCTGCTGACAGAGAGATTTCCAAAGGTGACAGTAACAGGAAGGCTAATTTTCTCCTCCTTTTCCTGCTGTGTCTGTTTTTGCACAGAGATTATGTGTAAGACCCAGCTTAAGGCAATATTTAACTTGGAGGGAGAATTCACACTTAGCACGCACGTTTTATGGCCAATGAGCTGCTGACTGAATTTGACCTGCTGATCTGTGCAACACTATTCCGGCTTTTCTTAGTCTATTTGGTCATTTGGATGTTTTTATAGCCAAGTGTCAATGTTACACTTGTATATATTACTTCTGCACACTGATTCTGTCCATAAGCTGTGGGATGTGGACTGTGCAAAATCTGACTGGGTGACTAACACTACTGTCACGTTAAGATCTACAGGCGCTTCAGAGAGTATTCAGACCTCCTTAATTTATGCATACTTTCTATTGTGTTGCACATCTAACATGACTGCTATGTCTGACCACTAGTCTACACTCAATAACCCATAATGACAATGTAAAAAAAAAACAAAAAAAAAAACATGTTTTTCTAACTTAAAGTCTGTGATATGATGTGAAAATGTGTAGCCTTACATGCAGGTGTTTTATACTTTCCAAGTAGTAAATTAGAATTTTAACATCGATATATATGGTAAGAGTTGTGTTTTTATTTTTAAATAATTTTCCATACGCTAAGAGGTGGCTGAAATGGTTGAATCCTAATCTGTTTGACCTGCCTTTGAAAAGCATAACATAACAACTAAAACCAGTCAATCACTGTTGAGTCCCTTCATTTCATATCTGGATTGTGTCAGTAGTTTTATCTAATGCCTTGATAACTTGTCAGCTCATTGTTTGACTAGTTAACAGTAAAGGTTGTGGTGAAAGAGAATTCCAACATCTTTTTGTTAATCACACATTGTTTAACTGCAACAGTAGCACCAGGCATGGTGGGAAAATATTTGAAAGCGTTTACTTGATGTTGTCAAGCAGATGGCTCCTAAATCCTAATGGATTTGGGAAAACAAACAGCTTTGCCAGAGAGGAAGTGCCTCACACCCTAACCACTGCAGGTCAACACAAACAAAAGCACATCTCAGCCACTAGATGTGAACCATCCCTGACCATTAGAGGTCAATTTTGGTCCTCCTCACCTTGCTGAACAATCAAGTGTTGCTGTCCTGCTTGTCCACCAAGGAGTAGTCTTGCTTAAATGCTTAATGGTGCACAGTAATGAACCCTGGGGGCCTCTGATGCTCTCAAAGGTTTTACTACACCAGCCACAACAGGCCAGGCTGCTCTTCTCACCTGCTAACTGACAGACCACATGCAGGTGGTAAGATGTTTGCTGCCTAATTAACCCTTTCCTGTTTTCTGTAGGACCTCCAGCGGTGGGCATTGTATTTTTTACAACAGCACTACAATAGGACGGGTGTAAAGTTCCCTGCATGTAAGGCTGATCTAGGCACACAGACGAGAACGTGTACTACACCACAGAGCAAACACCCCTCTGCATGTTAGTAGTTTTCATATGCAAAGGCTTTTTTTTCTTAGGTTCTCCACAGAAATGCAGATTAGATCTCGAAACAGAGGTCAACAGTGGGATACTGCAGACTGTGGACGGAAGGGAGAGTCAAATGAGGAAAATGGCAATGTATTAAGTGTGTATTCCACACTTACCTGTTCACTTCTTTTCACAGAAGCGGAAACACAGAGAGAAGGATGACGGCGATGCAGTCAGCCTGTGCAGCTTTGATTTTAAGGTAAAACTGGCCTTTTTTTAGGCTACGTAGCCTAATGTTTCCTACTCATCCTCTTTTCCTGATTTGCAGTCATTGTGGTAAAACGGATCTAATAGAATAACATTTTTAATTTTGTTTTCTTGTATGGTTTTCACTAAAAACTGAGTTTACTCAATACGACCTTGAGTGTTCAAATTTTAAAAATGTAGGCTTGGTGTGTTTTAGGGGAAGTCTGACCTATGTGGAAACACCGTTATATCAGTCAACAGACTGGATTATTTTTGTGGCAGACCATTGTTTTGTTTGTTTGTTTTTTTACAAAATCTGAAAGAGGAACCGGAAAAAGAGTTTAATGTAGCTGTCTATCGTTTACAGGCAGCATGCAGTATGTACAACATCATTTTTTTTTTTTTTTTTTTGTTGAAACTGCCTAAGCAATGTGTGGAGAAGTGAGCACACGATGGGTCAAAATGCAGCAGCCATTGATTGATACTCAAAGCTGGTTCATTTCTATCCTAGGACTGCTGCTTTATTACATATTGATATTTTTGAAGTGAGAAAGTCACCATTTAGCATTAGAAGATGTGTTCAGTTCAGCCAAACATCGTGTGTTTGCACATTTGGTGAGATGCTGGTGATCTTCAGTTGCCAGTTTGTGTTTGAAGCCACATTCAGTGCAGCTCAAAGCTGCTATAATCTTTGACCTTGGACTGCTATTATGCCATAATTGTACGTTTTTTTTTTTGTTTTTTTTTTCATGTGAGACTGCACTCATTTAGGTTTAGAATATGAATATTTTATAAAATTCAGTCTGTCTTGGGTGCCTGGTGGCTCAATGGATAGAGCATTGAGTTGGGATGCAGAAGGCCGCAGGGTTGAATCCCACCCCGTCAAGGTGTGGCCCCGCCCAGCCATCAAGGGGTCGGGATTCAATCCTGGACAAAATGGGAGGTGTGGGAGCCAACAGGGGTTTTCTCCGTTTGTTCTGTTTAGTTTTTCTGTGGTCATTGGGTCTTATGGGTTTGGGTTGATTAAGAAGTGTATATATGAGTTTACCGATTACATCATCAATGACATCACATAACTGCCTTTAAAGTTTGCTTAGTCAGTTGTCAGGAAAACTATATGTTTTGTTTACGACTATTGGAGTTACAGGATACAGCTATTGGACATACTAGGTACAAATATTGAAGCTAACGGACTACAATGAAGTAGTGGAGAGCAACAAGGTAGTAGTGGAAAGTTGAGCGTGTAGCTGTGGGGGTTACACATGTACCATGTTTTGTGGAATTGTTTTGAGAAACGTTTTCTGTGGAATTACTTTATTTCCACTCAGTAGGAATGTGGGATTAAATAAATGTTCAGTGTCACACAAAGATCTCTGGAGTGGATAATTTTTGGACCACCAGACATGACTAAGTCTGCCTCAACAGGATGGGTGCTGCAGGAAGGGCATCCAATGTACCAAAAAAACAAAACTGTCTCTAAATTTGTTCCAGTGTTTTCTGCACTATACCTTTTACCAGGTGAGACAGCGGTGATGTCAGCAGCCCAGAGCCTGGCTGGCTTGTTCATAGGATGTAAAAATGTTAGTTAATACTGGAAGAAAAAGCTGCAGGAGGATTAATATGCAACATGTGCTACAACCTGGTTGACGGAAGGGAAAGATGCTCTAAAACTGAATTTTGCCCTTTGGCCTCTATGTTAAATTCCATCACAAGTTCAGTTTTTAATGTGCCAAAACTTGCCTACAAGGCTGATTAGTAAAATATAAAAGTTTGTCTTATGTCACTCTTTTTGGTTGTCTTGTTAAGTCCACATCTAATCCCTTGCTGTATCTCAGGTCTCTTGTTTGTTCAGATGACTAATCTTGTCAGTGGGAGACGTCTAGATAAAGCCTGTGTTTGTTTGGTGAAGAGCCTGTTGAGGTTTGCTGGTAGTTGCACCAAAACAGAGATCTGACAGGCAGGACTGGCCAGGTTGGAAAATGTACCTTATTTGTGTGTGTGTGGGTGTTAAATGAGCACACCCACACATGTGCACACAACGTCAGTGCTGTACAGAATGAATTTAAACGCCCTATCGATTCAGGGAAAGACTCCTCTAAATGTTGACATGTGAATGAAAGCCTAATTACACATCACTTCTTTCTTTCTTTTTTTTTTTTTTGCTGTCTGTGTTTGAAAATAATGGCTATAAAACTGTGATGTTAATGAGAGGCCACAGATTAGAGCAGAGAAGTACAGCATGGGCACCTGCAACCGGTTGGATCAGTTTCTCTGATTTAGCAAAACAAATCTTAAATATCACCGTCTAATCCTCAAACACTGCTGGTACATCGCTGCCTTCTGGAGTTCTCTCTCGTCAAAATTCAAAGTAATATAAGTCAATCTACCAAAAAAATAATAAAAACAATTAGTCAACTTTTATCCAGAAATCTCAATAGCTGCAGTTGATGGTTCCAGCTTCTAACGAAACAGACATCAGAAAATATTACGGTGGCTTGTTAGAGTAGGCGTTTATGAGGCTCTGGCATTTTCTACACTGCAACTAATTTTAAGTTTGTTACCTGTAGAAACCTAAGATCCCCTTCTGCCTTGAAAATGCCAGTTGAACTTAAACAGGTAGTTGAGTGTCCTGAGTTTTGTAAAATGTAAAACCAACTAATTTCTATATGATGTTTTACAGTGTAGACAAAACCAGTAATAAAGATATCAGCCAAAAATATTTTCAGATTTACACAACATGTGTGGTTTAATATTGTTTGTAATGAAGATTTCAATTTTGATTTGTGTTTAACTTTTCTTGGCACAGCAGAAAATACAATTAATGTACTTTAGTTTTTTTCGAAAATTCACAAATGGCCTCATAAACACACAAATATGAAATGATTACCGGAGAAACGGGAGTTTTCTGAAAAGCCTAAAATTGAAACCGCCTTTAAACATCTACCCACACGGAAGAAGGCTTTTTCCTACCCATAGGCCTTTTATTGTAAATGTGACAATACTTGCAGTATAATGTCACAATGATGCACTTGTCAGATTTTTTTCACTTTCATTCTACTGACAGTGCTGACAGTACAGTAAACAGAATGAACACACATTTCTAGGGTAAAACACTCTATGATCATATTGTCTGTTGGCAACAGTTTGCTGAGATCCTGTCGCTCCTGTTCCATAAGTACAGACTGCCACTGGGTAAATCCCCCCCCTATGTTGCTCTTCCATGACAAATAACTTGCAAAGATTTGTTTTCCTGTTTGTGTGTTTACCAGGTGAAGCTCTATCAGGTCAGGTTGTCCTGTCTAGCGAGCGTTGGCGGTTTCACTGTGAGCCTTAGTTACCATGCTGTGTTTGGTAGCAACCAGGGCTGCTGTTGGGTGTGGACACTGACTAACCCAAGACTTAAAATAAAATCTAAGACCGTGAGTAACCTGAGGATCGTTTGAGAACTATGGTTTGCATTGTTTCTATCGGCTGTTTTGTGATTAGATCACTCTCTCCAACTTCTGTCTCCTTTCATCTGTATTTAGCTGCAGCCACAGAGGGGTGGAGGTATTAATAGTTCTCTGCCATCAAAACAGAAACTTCCTAGATTATATTTTATCAATCAAGCTTAAGAGCCTGAACTAGAAATATCCATCCTTCTCTTACCTAATCAGCGCTTGCACTCAAGGATCACAGCTTATTGTATTCCTGAATCCACTGGGAGTGTTTTCAACTTAATGGGCAAAGCACTTCTTACAGATTCCCTTTTGATAATCTTGAGTGTTTCTTTAATATTCAACGTGGAGAAAAATAACAAATGCATATACTTCCAAACAGTATATGCAGAAAATAGTGTGATGACCCTAATTAAATGGATAAATTCTGTATGAGGGGAGATGGACCCCAAGCTCAATACGATCATCGGTATTATGAGTGTTAAAATGCATCAGTGATGCAGTTTGTGAGAAGATAAAAACATCATGTGAACGTGGGGCTGCGTTAGGATCACAATCACAGTGCACTAGATGATTTCATATGCAGACAATAATGCAAATCGTGATGTAGCACTGTTAAAATTACCGATGTCAAAAGTCTGCTTGGAGATGCTTATTTCTTTCTACATTTTGAATTCTAAAAGTTGTTGTTGCTGCTGACCTCGATCAACAGAGGGCAGCGGAGCCTCCACTCTGTTTGAAGTCAGCACTCTTATATTTCTTTGCACAAAGCTGTCTGCTCTTTACTTTCCACAATACTGTAATTCAAGATTCAGACAACTTTATTGATCCCATATGGAAATTGTGTTGCCTTGATTCTGATGCTCTCCACATGAAAAGTAGAGGAAACACTTCCACCAAACCAAGACAGTAAGTACAAACTACTACAAACAATAAGTAAGAAAAAAAATAATAATAAAAAATAATAATAAATGAAATAAAAACCTGTCTCTGGCACAGCACTGGTCAGACGGCGGTAAACCTCTACCACTTGCTGCATTACTCATCCCACTCTGAAACAGTCTGAGAAGAAAGTGGTAGAGTGTAAATCATCACTGCACTCCAGCTGCAGTTCAGTGTGACTTGGGGCAAAGAAGCGAAGCAGGTCTAGCCATGTAGTATTTGGTTTTTATAGTGGCTGCACCAGATGTGCAGCTGATTCAGCTCAAGGTCTCCCCATACAGAGTGAGTAACAACAAGACTGCACGTAGTGTCTTCTCAAGCCACACATAGACTACACACAGACAGATTCGTTTTTAATTAAATTGTGTCTGACTCCTCAGTCTGCATAGCTTTTCCCCTCTGCTGTCCCCTTTCTCAAATCCACCCAAATCCAGATCCTTTTTATCTTTACCCTGTAGTCATTTGATTTTTAAACCAACTCCACTTTATTTTGAAGGGTCATGGGTGATGTAATCCAGATTTAACATTCTGTTGGTCTGCGGCAGATGAGCCCAGACCACTTCACGGACCCAAAGAACAAGGTGTCAACACACACACACACCCCCGATCAGCATCTGCTTTGTCACACCGACACACACACACACACACACACACACACACACACAGCAGGAGCAGCAGCAGCATGTGGACTGTGTGCTGTTTCACACCTCCCTGTCCATCCAGGAGGATGAAGTAGACTAGTCCGTTTGTCCAAAACGCAAGCAAGCAGCATTGACACCCGGCACCTCCACATTAGCTGCCGCCTCAAAGCTACCACCTCCACTTTTTACTGTGCATTTGTGCACCAGCTGTGCGGGTGTGTAGGCTACAGGGAGGGTTGTCCTTCTGCAATGGGTGTGCACACGTGAAAAGCAACAGGTTTGATTTCAGTTTTGTCTTTTACTGAAACTGGTGAACTTGTTGCTCATTTGACCACATCAGACCAATCAACATACGGGTGGCAGTTGCCCCCTACCCCCCTGGTGGTACTCGGTACACAGGTTTCAGGTTGAGTATGCCACTGTGCTCCTGCAATTGATATTCTAATTGATCACCCCACCCCCACCCCAGTTTAGCTGATGAAACTGATAACGGCTCCTTTTTGAAACAAAGAGCACAAACAATGCTCCACAGAGCAGAGAAGGCTGTGATTAATTAGCTAACAAAAAAGCCAAGTAACATCTACTCTGTAACCAGTATTTTCAACTGATACCAGACTTGGTAGTAGAGACAAAATTAGACTTTAGAATCAATTTAAACATACATTTTACAATATTGACTTTAGTGATCAGTGTAGTTAAAATCCAAACTAGTGAACATTAAATGTCACCTTTAGACGCTGCAACAGGTAAAATGAACATTTGACTATGATAAATTAAAGATCACGGTTGTTTTATAAAATAAAGTCAAAAACAATGTATTAATATTAATTATTCAGTCATCAGGGTTTGTTTTGTCCAAAATGCTAATTTTATTTAATCTACAGTCCAGAATCCAACAATATTTCATTTCTAATGATTAAAACAGAAAAGCAGTAAACCTTTTATTACATTACAAGCAGGATCTAAGACTCAGGAAGTATTTATTTTTAAATCAACAATGCAACAACTTGCATAGCTTGAATTTCAGCTGCAATTTAAAACAACGTACATGATACAAATTCTAAACAATCAGATTGACATAAACACCTGACTCCATGGGATCCATGTGAAACCTGCAAAGTGAGTGCAGGAAGTCAATTCAAGAGGCAAACTATGGCTGAGTTGGTCCTACAAATGACAGGGCGACTGATTCCCAGTTCCTCATGATTCCCTTGACGAAGCGTCCTTGGGCAGAGAACTAAGCGCTAAGTTGCCCCTGTGTCGGTTTGGTCCTTACTTGTAAGTTGCTTTGGATAAGTTTTCTAAATTCCTACTTGCAAATGCAATGTAAATGTAGGACATGTGTTCCTGACTCTCACTCCATGCAAACATGAATCAAAAATGCCAAAAATGTACTCGAGCGATAGACATGATGCCCACTCATTAAGCAGTAAGCAAGGCCCTGGTGAAGACACTGAACAAGTGGCATGACATGCTGTCATAAACATACTTCAGCCCTACTTTAATATTTGAGCCTTATGAAGCTGCAGAGTGTAGTGAATTATGAGGGGAAAAAAAACCTTTTAAAAAAGCTGTGTAGTCAGTCACAATGTTGCAATAAGAAAATAAAGAAAATTTCAATTTAGTTATTTTTCTTTTGTTCAAGCATATTTTCCATTTTAATTTGATAAACAGTTAAATAATTGTAAAAATAGTTCTAAAAAAAAATTCTTTTTTTACTTACACTTTATTTTACTCTTGTCTTTGATTGTTAAAGTAATTGTTAAACTGCAGCATCAATAGATTTTTTTTGTGACTAAATGTTTCTGTGTTGTGTCACAGATATCTGCTTAAAGCCGTTTATTTTTTCCAACTTTCCCACTTATCTTTTACTTTCGTTGCCCTTTCCTTAGTCTTCTTTACCGTCTTTTTCGTCTCAAGCACTTCTTACTAAAAGTAATAACAACAGCCTGCAGACAGAATCTCCTCTCTTCCAAGTAAACCGCTGTCCTGCCTCATCTTTCCCCATGAGGGCTGACCTAAAGCTCCTCCCCGTCTCCCTTCCCAGTATAAAACCATGTCTCCCTCAGTCCACCTCAGACCAAAGTTTTGAAAGTGCCTGCCTGTGAGAGGCACTTTCACAAACCCCAACCAGCAAGGGAAGAGGAAGATTATGTATTTATTTCGTTTTTTTTTTTTATATATATATATATAAGTTACTCTCACACAACCCTTGGATTACTTGGAGCTAACTTGTCAGGATTAAAAAAAAGGATTTTGTTGTTTTACTGAAAGCTATGGTGGCTTACGATGAACTGGGTAGCTTGGTGCCTATCAAACGGACTCTGCAAGTGATAGACTACCAAAACCAAGCCAACAAAGAGTTAGAGGTGAGATGCCAGAACACACACACAACGGTGGTGGGATTAGGTGGGATTTCTGCTTTGTTAGGCTCTTACTTGCACCTGGTCTTAAATGTTTGACCGGAACTCATTTCGGTGAAGTCATATCTTTGTGAGTGAATCAGCACCTTACCCTGTTTTTATCTCACTTGGGAACACAGCGTTTGTGTGTGTGTGTGTGTGTGTGTGTGTGTGTGCTTTTACTTGCCCTGTGCCTGTAAGATGAGACTTTGAACTTTGTGCGGAGGCACTTTAAACAATGCTTGAGATACTGGCTAACCTGGAAATGTTAATCATTGGATTTCACTGCAGCTATGCCCCTGCTGTTGTGTATTCCCCAGTCTGTTCTTCAATATGCATCCCAGCAGGCAGCTGTGCCTTTAGTGGGATATGGAAAGATCGGAACAGTCCGTAAACTCAAAGCGCCACAATGAATGCTGTGAACAATCCTGCATATTCTTAGCTCAGTCGTGCCTGGAAATACGTATAATCTCGGACTTTTGAAAGTTAAAGCAGGTTGATTTTGATGCAAATTCATCACCGGAGGGTATTCCTTCAGTGGCAAATGCTATTAAAGAGGAACTGGTGTTGAAAACCACGTGTGCCTTCTGTACTGATAAAAGTTATGACTTTGTTCCTATTTTGAGGTTTTTCGGAAGCAATTTCAGGAAGATGTGGTCTCATTGACAGTAAACCACTTGGGAAAGAAGAAGTGTAAGAACAGTTCATTCAGGGAGTCTTAATATTTGCACGGTTGAGCAAGTAGCTTTTGAGAACTTCCCCTTAAAAATCGTATGTGAGTTTATGAGGTTGTTATCTTAGGTTAGAGACGACACATGTAAAATGATGTATGTTTGGAGGATCATTGTTGCACTGATAAAAGTTTTACAATGCAGCAACACAAAATCTGGATCTGTCTGCTCATATGACTCCACTGATTTCTTGGGTCAAACTGGCCGATATATTTATTCGCGGTCTGTCTTCAGTCTTTCACTTTATAACACTCGGTGGGACTAGTGGGACAACACTGTGTGGCTGTTCTGACCCAATGGGCAGACCCTGACCACAGCAGCCCGTGTCTCAACCGCACAGGTCACACCAGACTGAGCAAATCTGTTCTGCAGCTGTGTCTGCAGGGACCAGACCCTCAATGGCTGCTCTGTTTTCCAGGTTCTCTGAGCCAAGACGAAATCCCATTTGAGCCGAGTCAGGAGAAGAAAACAAGCAGCAGCGTAGTGCTCGAGTTTTGTTTTTTTTTTTTTCGAGCAAGCTTTCATTAGTGTATGGTTCTTAAAACACAGGGCGGTGCATATTTTGGAAATGCTGATTACAACTGTGGCTGTCTCATCCTGTCATGTTTTTGAAGAAGTTCTTTGGGCTGAAACCATTACCTCAGATCTTCAGCTCTTTGATTCCACTGCCCTGTTGGTTTTGGAACCGGGCCAGGCAGCCCTCTCTCTCTCCTGCCTTGAGGCTGTGTAAGGGGAGGAGGGGAGGTGGAAGTCACCTCGCCCAGGTGTGGTGCGGCTCTCACGCAAAACTTGTTGATGAGCCTGTCTCAACTTGCACCCATTGGCAAAGCTGTGCACCCACCCCGCCCCCCGTGACGGCGCACTGTGTAAACACTACAGAGGGGACACATTCACTGTTTTTCCCGAGTCACAGTGGTGGTCTGTTTTACCGAACAGTCCTGACATGCCGCCACACTGTCCTGGACTGCTTTAACACCCCCTGGGAAAGGCAGTTAAAGAGCCGCACCAATCAGGAAGCATTTATCTCACACCGTTTGAGTGATGGAGCAGATTATTTTTTGAGTGTAGTTGTAGGTCGGATAGCAGCAGTGTATGTGTGTTTGGGGAGGGGGTGCTGAACAGCTGAGAGTAGGGTCTTGTGCATTCCTGGCATTCCACCAGACCCCCTTCCCACAGAGCTCATTGGACTGGCCTGGTTCAAGACTCTTCACATGATGGAGCCAACAGCTGCTGGAGCTGCTTCCTCCTCTCCGTCTCTCTGCTGCTCCGCCAGTCTGTCTGGCTGTTGCTCAACCTCAGCCCCAGCTGCTCCTACTTCCTTGCCCCAAAGCAGTGTCCATAATGATAATTTATGACTTGACTTGATGTGTTCTATCAAAAGGGAGTCACAAGGGGCGGCCTTGCTGCTAATGTGGCTGTGAAACAGGCTTTGCTGATTGATTAGTTCTGAATGAACCTTGTCACATATATAAGCTGTGACACTGATTTATTTTATTTTTTTTTTAATCTTTTCAGGAACCCAGCAACAAGCGCGTCCGTCCTCTCGGCAGGGTGACGTCGCTAGCCAATCTCATCTCTCCGGTGAAGAATGGGGCCGTCCGGCGCTTCGGCCAAACCATCCAGGTAAAGTCCCCGTGACATTCACAACAATCAACTCTTCACTGCTTTGCATGTTGTATGAAACAACATCTCCAGTTACAACATTTCTGACATCTGGGACTTCTCCCTACTCACACAGGCCTCTTTCCGGGGCGATGGCAAGTCGCCGGGTATGCCTCAGAAGCCTTACAGCAAGGCAGCGGCCCCCACACCGCCTAAAATGAGGAACAGCACTTTATGGTCGGAGACTCTAGACATCCACCAGAAGGGAACTTTCTCCACCAAAGAGATCAAGCGGCAAGAGGTGAGAATCAGCACTGAGACATTAAAAAATACATCAGAAAAGGGAAGAGAAAGGATCAGAGGTAGTGAGATAACTGCTAAGGCAGGAAGTCCTGACTGTGGTGAAATGAACCTGTTTAGCAGACTGGTTCCACATAGCTCTGCACTATTTGTTTTGAGGAGTCTAAATGGGGCTAAAAGTCATCCAGGATTTATTTCCAAGTCTGTGCAATCTCACATAAAGTCGACAAGTCAACAGACTATTGCCCTCCTACGGTACCTCTCCCTATCTCCTATGTATGTCATGCACCTTGGCTAGATGTCAACAGGGGTAGACCCTGTACAGTGTTAAACAGAGAGAGCTAGAAGGAAAGGCCAGAGAGGCCAAACCAGAGAGTCAACCTCAGTCAATTGGAACCAGAATTAGTCTAATATCTGTCGGTTGCAATAATGTAATGATATCCTCATATGTATTTTGCTAAGAAGTACTATGTTTCCTCCTATCCTGCTTTAGGCCATATTTGAGCTGTCTCGTGGAGAACAGGACCTGATTGAGGACCTCCAGCTTGCACGCAAGGTTTGTTCTTCTAGATCTCTAAGGCTTAGAGCGAGCATATAAAACAAACAGATTAAATCAAAGTCTGGCAGGCCCTCCACACAGGCAAGCCAGGAACTATAAAGAGACAGGAATTATTCATCTGTCTTTCTCTTGTACCCTTAAAGCCACTGAGCTATTTTTTTCACTGAGCTATTTTTAGTATCCATCCACTCTTGGTGCGCTATGATGTTATTTGACTATTTTGGCTCTCCCTCCCTGCAGGCGTACCATGACCCAATGCTGAAGCTTTCCATAATGTCCGAGGAGGAGCTCACCCACATCTTTGGCAACCTGGATGCCTACATCCCTCTGCATGAGGACCTGCTGGCCCAGCTCTCCCAAGCGACAGGATCGGACGGGACTGTGGGCCAGATTGGACAGATTGTCGTTAGCTGGGTAAGTTTCACCAAGTCGCCAACTGATTCTGTTAAGACTCTGTTTTTAAATAAGGTAGCAGTTCTTTGAAGTGTCTCTTCCTCTTCTGCAGCTGCCCAGGTTAAATGCCTACAAAGACTACTGTAGCAACCAGCTGGCAGCCAAGGCCCTGCTGGACCAAAAGAAACAGGACCCCCGGGTGCAGGACTTCCTGCAGCGCTGCCTGGAGTCACCCTTTAGCAGGAAGCTGGACCTGTGGAGCTTCCTGGATATCCCACGTTCCCGCCTGGTCAAGTACCCACTGCTGCTCAAAGAGATACTGAGGCACACCCCACCAGAGCACCCCGACGCTGCCAGCCTGGAGAAAGCTGTAAGTCTAAGTTACTATTGTAACACGGGGGCCTGGGTTGTCCTTTGATTGACCATCTCAACATGCAGCTGTAAATTCACTTTATTCCTTATGTGTTCAGATCACCGTCATCCAGGGTGTTCTGTCTGACATCAACATGAAGAAGGGAGAGTCTGAATGCCAGTACTACATTGACAAGCTGGAGTATCTGGACGACCGGCAGAGGGACCCTCTCATTGAGCAGTGCAAGAGTCTGCTGTGTCATGGGGAGCTGCGTAACAAAAGCGGCACGGTAAGCAAAAGCCTCTTTCGCTCATCAGCACACTGGCGTTTGCTGCCTCTTGACACAAAGATGCGAGTCCATCTTCTATCAGTGCTTTAGTTTGAATGCTTTTTTTTTTTTTTCTTTTTTCTTTCTACTAGAAACTGCATGTGTTTTTGTTTACCGAGCTGCTGGTTCTGACCCGACCCGTCACAAGGAACGAGCGCCAGTGTTTCCAGGTTTACCGACAGCCGATCCCGGTCCAGGATCTGGTGCTTGAGGACCTGCAGGACGGCGATGTCAGAATGGGCGGGTCCTTCAGAGGTGCTTTTAGCAATGCAGACAAAGGTGAGGATTGTGTCCGAACTGTAATGAAGCATTTAATTAGCTTTCTATCAAATAAATCTAATTGGTAAATCATTTCTTTTCCTTTTCTCCCATAGCCAAGAACATTTTCAGAGTGCGTTCTCAAGACCCAAGCCAGGCACAGTCACACACACTGCAGGTCAATGATGTCTTCCACAAGCAACAATGGCTCAACTGCCTCCGTAGTGCCATTTCTGTCTACCAGCCTCTCGGTGAGCCTTCCACCCCCAGCCCCCCCACAAGCGGTGCTCGCTCTAAACGCCGACCTTCCTCCGTCTCTGCAATCATCCACATGGAAGAGGCCGATGAGAATTGCCAGCAGCCGGCCTCTGAGTCCGCCCCTAGCTCCCCGTGCAACAGCACCACCCCAACGTCCCCCTCATCCCCTTCATCCCTCTCGTCGTCTTCGTCCTCTTCGTCGACATCATCGTCCCCACTCTCCTCATCACACAAAACCAAAAAGGACAAGAAGTCTCTATATTCTTTAGGGAAGAGGAAAGAGACAATGGTGTGAACGGAAGTTGCAAGGAGAAAATGGACTCTTAGGTGGACATTTGGTTTTTTTGTACATAAATGTTAAAAAGAACAACACGGAGAAACGTGGGACTTGTATTTATGTGTGTCTGCGTGCGTGTGTATTATTACAACAGTGTTCTCTGTTACTGTCCTGTTTGGCAGCTATTTACCTTACCCCTCCATCCAAGTGCATCCCACAGAGCAGTATTTCTGAAGAGATGTGCACAGCTTCTTCCCCCTCTGAAAAGGGAAGCGAATATAGATTTCATCCATGAGTCTGTGTAAAGACTTTGTGGATTTCTTGAATAGAGAGGTGGAGCATCAAATCCTGTTTACTATTAATTTGATATTTAAGCATTATTTTAGACTATTTTTGGGGAGGTCTAATGAAAGTTTTACATTTTTATATTCAAAAATTGATTGTAGGTTTTTTTTTTTTTCTAGGTATCATAAAGCAGCACTGTTTTAGCTTTTAGGTGGCGTTATTTGAAATGTTGGGCGTGTTTAAGAGGCAAAAAGTGAATTCTCAAAAATGATGAGATCTACTACAGACAGCTACAACATTCTTTCTAAAAGTGTGCTTTGCAAACGGATGAGAAAATAGGTCTTATTTTTATACATTCCTTAATTGACAGACGTTTTAAATCTAGAACCCAACAGAGACATCAATTTCCTAGTCATAACAAATTATCAGTTGTGGAAATCATGTCTGAAAGGACACAAATAGTTTTGTTTTAAACAAAGAATTTTACTGAGCCATGTTGGTTTATAAAAAAAAAAAAAAACCCGACTTTCCAGAATGACACTTTTCAGTGTATCATCTTGCATGGAGATTTGTTTGTGTTGATTCAGTAGGATATGTTAACCAGTCCTAAGGGATGGAGCGGTTGTACGTGTAAAGGAAAAGAGAATGTTGACTGAAGGCTGACATGAAAAGAAATGCGATGGATAGGTGTGTTTTGAAAAGGAAGAGACTGTTAATGAGATGTAGACGTTCAACAACTTCTTGTATAAGTTGATGTGATATCTTGCTCATAAGATTGTAGAAATCAAGCAATTGCAAAAATGATGGTAAAAGTAAGTAGGGGAAGGGAGATGAAAGAAAAGGGTTTTTGTAAGTGTGCACAAGATGTTTTTAATGTTGAGATGGTTAAAGATGGAAAAAAAGGGCAAGTTGCTTGCCCTAAACTAAATGTAATAAAATGAACAATAAAGATCTGTGTAAGATTTGCATCTAAACTTTTGTTTTCATCTTTGTTTTTATTCATTCTTGCTTCTGGGAAAAGTGTTTTAAGAAGTTACCAAAATGTACCCATTGATTTATAACTCTGCATAACTCTTAACTAAACAGACAGTTGTATCTAGAAGCCAAGAACAACATTTCCAGTGGAAGAATTATTCAGGATTTGCTTTTTCAAACTGCGACATCTCTGCCTGATTCCCATTCGAGTGAACACACTTGTTGACATTCTTTGTCTGACGTGTGTTTTCCATTTGGACGGCTTGATAAATGTTCCACGAGAGTCAATCTGTTTAGCAAACACATTTGGGTTTTAAAGAACACACGATGCAAGATGGTTAAGAGATCAGCAGAGAGAAAATGCAGAGAGAGATGCTTCGTTTCAACCAAAGCACAGACACTACTCGCAGTTTTCTAGAGTAATGTCCTCGTGTCTGCCTCTCGGAAACTGAGAGCATTCTCCAACCATTTGCTCATGCTCTCCACACAGACGCCCTTTTACTTTAATGAAAGTTGAACAGGTACCAGCGTTAAAGTGAAATGGATGTTGTTAAGTTCCTGGGCAGCGAAGGCAGCCTGTGACGAACATCGAACCGCAGCCAAACACAAACTGAGAAACTGGGGTAAAAGTAATCGTGCTGTATGTCATTCCATGGTAGTTATGTTTAGTTATAAATGGTCTATCCGTCCTCAAGACCGTTGACTTTGTTTGAGAGCTAATTTTGCAAAAAGGTCCCGTTAACGGCTAGTTAATGCATTTTTTGTGTCCCTTTAGCACATGGTTGTTAAATGGAGGCGTATGGGGCCAATAACTAACTTATTGTCTTGCTTTCCATTGCACTTATTCTAGAGCAGAAAGGTAATTAAAATGTCTCTTGAGACACATTATCTTTTTTTTTTTTTTTACTAGCGAGAACTGCCAAAAGTGACAACATAGTTATATAACAAAATGTGCTTGATTTCCAGAGAAAGGCAGATTTTTAGCGCCTGCAGAGATAATCGGTAAAGTAATGTTCTAGAATATATTAACTTTTCTTTTACTTTTACTTTTTTTAGGCATTAAGTTCCTAGAGGCACTACAAACATGCTGGCACTAGTAACATTCATCATAGCATCAGTTTTAATATTATGAAAAGAAACAACAATTACTTTATTTACCATGTATTCAAAGGTTCCAGTATAAAGATTTTCTTCAAACTGTGATAAAGAAGAGTGAAGAGTTTTAGCACCGGGAACAGATTCTGGGGAGTTGATTTCAAGTACTTTGAACTCTCAGAAACTCACTAACTTAACACATCATTTCAAATCTTTCATTCAAAACAACCCTTTTTTATAAGTTTTAAATTGGTCTAAAAATAAACTATAAACAAGTTGAACCAACTTTAAATGACTTAAAGTGATTTTAATTGCTTATTCATTTGATGTGGCTCACAGTTAAAAGCCAAAGATTATTTTGTTGAGACCACTTGAATAAAACCTAATGTTATTTTTGTTTGCCTTTTATCTAAATGTGTGTCTAACCATAATCCCGGATCAAAGTCCTGATAAACAAGTTAATAGAGTGGGTGTGGTTGATTTTACGACATCACATACCATTAAAATAACCGCGACACCGTTACATAACGAGGCCGCTCGTTTTGAAATGTTACAGCCTCTGTAACAAAATTAGCTGAGAATCAGCCCAGACACACAAGCTTCTCTCAGCAGCTCCTCTGTACGACTGAAAGATTTGCCGAGACATGAGGACAGGTCAGTGTCCTGTCAGTAATATGCCACCAGCACATCCCTCGACATCCATCTCCAACCAAAGAAATGCTACACACAGCGTGAGAGTTACACACTGGCTTCAGCTTCGTTATCTGAACAGATGACAGCTTACTCACTATGAAGGATCAGTTCAAATGGGGGAAGCCGAAACTTCCTAGTCTTGGCCTTAATGTGGAAGTGTAATAGTGGACGTTCTCTAATGAGACAAAGGGCCGAATGGCAGAATTTAACCCTGAGCGTTATGAAGGTGTTAGCAGTCAAACTGTTGTAAGAATCCAACATCATGTGATTGAGAATAACAGAAACCATGTAATTCATTTGGAGGTTTCAAATGCCACATCAAAAAAAAACAAAAAAAAAAACAAAAAAAACGACATACACTTCTTTACTCCTCTACAATGGGGCCAATATCTTTTGATGGCTGTAAGTGGTTGGATGCTGCTTCGCTAACTATTTGGATTGGACTATCATAGTGATTGCTACATTTTCCCACCACAGTTTGCTCCCTGTCAGTTACTTTTCAGGGTTTTCTACTATTTTAAAACAGTTTTTGAGAGAGACGCTAATATAGCGAACATGGTGCTAATTGAATGCTAACGTTGCTCGGAGCGTACTGAATGTAAAGGTTGCTAACATTAGCTTTTTCATTATAGGTTGTAACAACAATCATTTACCTGGAGGAGTTTTTTTTTTTTAAAGTTATTATTTAAACAAAAAAACTAAAACATTAAAACTTTGTAAGAGCAAAAAAACCCCAATAAATAGACCTTTGTTGGTCTATCATGCTAATCTATGCTAATTGTCCGCAGCCTCACTACATGTTAAAATAAACTAGACTATTTTTTTTAATAAATCAGTTAAAAAAGAAACACGAAGCTACTGCCTTGCCATGGAAATCTTGCTATTTTGAGATGTATTTAAGGGTTAATTTATCAGGGACAAAGGCCAGTCCAAACTTGTAGAGCATTGCTGGCCCCGCCGTGAAGGAAATTGTCAACAACATGCAAGGACTGGAAAAAAAAGAAGAAAAAAAAAAAAAAAAGATGGTGTGTATTGGCTATTTCCCGGTGCACAACAGGACAGCTTGTTGATGGACCCTATGTGGGCGATGAATGAATTGACTCTGGGCTCATGCATGGTAACAAGGCCACACAGCCCCACACAGAGGGGGATAATATAACAGAGAGCTTGTCTGCGAGAGCACGCAGACATCCAAACCGTCCAAGCCTGTGCACCCGCTCATCTCTTCTAATGTTGTGTATCACATAATGCAAACAACATCCCTTTTATCGCGGATAGATTAGATGCTAGAAGGCACTGGAAACTCCCTGGGTGTAAGACTTTAGGATCAGTTTACCAACCTCACACAACACATCAGACCAGCAAAGTGGTACGAGGAGGCACAGTTAAAAGGCCCGGGGTCACACAGGTTCACAGCTCCCCCTTCATCCCAACCTGGACTTCATGTTTATGTCTAAATACACCTTTTTCTGCTCGCCCCGACAGGCCGGCAGCGTGTTCTCTCGTCACTCACACCCCGACGAAAAGTGCTGTCAGCTCAATGTGGTTTTCTCTCAGACAAATATCGCCTTGTCTCAGGGATTTCCTTTGGCCTCAGGAGACGACAAGTAAGGGTGGGGGGATTCATCTTTTTTAAAAGGATGATGGAAATGTTTCCCTCCGCGGATGCTTAAAAATACACTCAACAAAAGCTCAGCAGAAAGGGCTGGTTTGTGATCAAGGTCTGTCTGCCTGTCTGTTACCTTGGTTTAAACGTCCATAAACCAAAGTCTGCTTTTAACGCTATTTGACAGTGTAAAGAAGGAAAATAGAAATCCATAGACGTTGTGCTTCTACAGCTGCGACAAGTTGAGCATTGTGCAGAGCAGAAAAGACGAGTACAGTGACAATGTAGCTTCTGAAAGAAGGAAGTCATCTTGGTTCTACAGCTAATGGCTAATGTTAGCTAGTGATAGTAGTACCAGCAGGACTAAATGCTAAGATGTAATGTACATTTTAGGATTTAAGGATTTGTAAAAGTAGCAAAACCTTACATAGAGAGCAGTAACAAAGTACAACAAGTACTCCACAACATCAAAGAGCAAGTATATGTAATTTTAACTCCATTACATTTTTAATCCAAGTTGTGTTACAATCCCCGCACTTTACACATTTCAAAATAAACATCCTTTTTCCATTTCTTTATGAAAGTGAATCACTAGAGAGACAGGCATAGTGTCAGTTTCTCCTTCCATGGTCTCATGTAAAAGACTTATTTGACATATCAAAGTGTGTGTGTGTGTGTGTGTGTGTGTGATGCATAGTGAAATGATATGACCCCCCTAAGATTTAAGATATTGGTTTCTGTCTTATGAAGAGACTTTCTTTCATTTCCTGAAGAGGCCCAGGCCTTTTGGAGATCTGAGACAGCGATGACCCATTCTGAGCTAACAGGAGTTTTACCTGCAGTGATGTTTTTGATGTTGTGAGTCTGTACGAGTGAGTAATCTCTCAGACTTATGCTACAGTAAAATGCAATGGACAGCGAGTGTTTTAAGAGCCCACGGTGTGGACGCGTGGTCTTAGAACTTACATGCAAGATTGTTATCGCACATCAAAAGATTGCTTTGATTTAGTTTTTCTTCTCGTGCACAGAATCTATCAAACAGGAATCTGCCCTACATTATAACACACTCACAGCTTGGCCGGCTCCTTCCTTGCCTCACCAGACTGACTCAGTCTACCAGGTATGAATGCTCCTCGTGTGAGCACATTTTCTTTTCTTAAATCTGTCACTGGATTGTTTACTGTTCACTTCACTGTCCAAGTCTCCAAATACTGAATAAAGTGATTATCTGAAAGCAAATCTCACTGGGCCAGAGGAAACCTGAGCATCTCACTTTATCTTACTATCTATGAAGAGTTTGTTACTTAGTAACCTCGTTTCTCACTGCACCACAACCCATAAATGGTCCTACAATTTTCCATGTCTGCATCAAGAGCCATGGTTAATTTTCCATGTGAGACACTCTGGCAACTTCCTGACTGAGGGCCTGGCACTGTGTGATTTACATAAATATTATTGCATGGCTCCAGTGGGAATTGAAGCAGCAACATTTTCAGGTAATGTGTACGGTTAGGAATCTCTTATGTGTGTGATAGCATGAAAGAAATGAGCCATAGCATCTCAGAGAGCAGTGCTTTGTGCCATTTGGCAGAGCTGGTCTTATATTTTTGGTTCTTATAGTTGGTTTGAAAGAAAACAACATTACCTTACTCAGATTGTTGAACCCCAGTCTAAGCGACCACTGCTCGGCCTATCTGTCTGCTCTGCTACACTCTGCTACACTTCTTTAAAAGCCAATTACCATTTTTGTAGGCCTTGAACCACATCCTAGCACCATTGTCATGAATGTAATCAACTATATCAGTAATGGGGAAGTTAGAAACAAACAAGCCAGACAGTCGCATGGTTTACGATTAGATTAGCCAAACTTATTTAGAAAAAAATGTGACTGTCAAATTTTTACTGTATTTTGTTAAGCTCCGGCTGTATATCAGTGCTCATAGTCTCCTAAAATTAAAATTATTGCCTACCTATTGCCATAATCTCACTGTTTTATTTAAACAGTTCCAAATGTGAAAATCATCCACTAGTTTCCACGTTTTGAGACAAACGTGGGAAAAATGGTTTTACTGTTTGCCTGTCTTTCAATACCTGTGTGGGCCCTCACAAAACAAGAAAAAATAAGATGCAAGACGTCACAAACTGGACATAGTTTTAAACCTGTCAGTAATTACAAACTTGATATACTTGGAGTTAACACGAAACTCCCTGTTAAGGACTTAAGACAAGACTTGACTGTCCTTAAAAATCTTAAAGCAGTTTTTCTATTTTTTTTTTTTTGTGTTTTTTTTTTTAGCTTATAAAAATGGCAGCAGGGGAAAATAGTTAGTCTCGCTTCATTTTTCACTGCTGTAAGCTAATTGCTTTCTGGCTTTATTTTAGTTAAGAGACAGGATTGTGCTATCAATATCAAGAGTTTGGCAAAAAGGCTAAGTAAGTGTAAAAATGTTGAAATATTTCTGGGATAAGGTTAACACATGTGGCCCTGAGATGAAAATAACAAAGCAATCACTGACGTATATGAACACCTGACAAATATGAGCATCTATTGACATCACATTTAACCTACTCTTCCAATATTATATACCAGTGTGAAGTAAACAGATGATTCAAATGATGACAGGTTGCAGCTGCCGGAGCGTCAGCTTGGCACGAGCTGTCCCTCCACTCATAACATTAAGTTGAGAACATGCACAGCATCGAGGTCTTATGTAAGGCTTCTGAGAACATTGTGTATTGTATGTGTTCACATTTGTGTGTATGAGATGAGAGATGCCATCTACAACCCCGTTTAGCAAGACGTGCTCAACTGATTAAGTTCACACTTTGTATCTTCACTTTGGGATATCTGTCATGATTCCGTCGTTTGAGATTACTTCCTTTCCATTTTGTAGACTGATAAGGTCACATGCATTTGTAAGCTGCAAGCAGCTAAAGATGAAGCCGACTCAAAAAACACTGTAAAGAAGAAAATACAAAAAATATTCTTGTTTTTTCAATGTCTATTTTTTTTAGTTTACCAGAGCAAAACATTCCATCAGTCACACTTTAATTAATATTATTTTAAATAATTTTACAAAACAAAACACAAGAGGAACCTGGAGTTTAATTTACAAATTGATTTCACGTCTTCCTGCAAACCAGACAAATCCACGTCTGAGGTTGTTGACCTGAGAGGAAATTAGTTAGTTTTTGACCCCTAGGCTGGTGTTTACTTGAAGCTGTGTGGTCCCCCGAAATACCCCAAGACGTGTAACCCAAACAGGAGTTAGAGTAGAAGTCAACTCAAATCCTGTCGTGGAGCTTTTATTTTGCACGTTATAGCCCATAATGTGAACAACAACATGCCCTGATGTTTTCAGGTATTCATTGCCGGTTTGAGGTGGTTTCATGTTTAGCTGCTTGTAGCTTACAAAGGCATGTTACGATCATTATAAGGACTCACGAATCAAGCTAGCAATTAAAAGCCTGGAAAAAAAAGAAGAAAAAAAACAAAACATGGAAAATGTGTTGGAGGCCCCATCTTTGCTTTTCTCCACCATTACATTCCTCAGCTGCACATAACAGAAAGTCTTTTTAGACAAAACAGACGAACACTGCTCTGCTCTTCACCCACAGTCTGTCTGCTCACAGTGGGCTTTACTCCTCTGTACAAACACACACACACACACACACACACACAATGGCAACCAGCATGTTTGGCTGCTAAGGCTGGCATCAGAACATATAAAACACTTATGAATATAAACTTATATTATGTTTGTATAGAGTGCAACTTGTAACTTGAGGTGTTAATAAGCCTCAAGCATCAAAGTAATAAGTGTTATTAAGCATCAAAAGTAATAAAATAATAAAGGACAGGCTTGCAGAAAATGTGATAAAGCCTTTTTGAAGTATAAACTGTGTCATTCTAGGTCGTGCAAGTGCAAAATCTCTATCACTAATGATGGCAGATTGATGCTCAAGGAGGTTTTTTTTATTTTATAGCTGTCAACCTTCCTGATAGCAACTAATGTAAATTCCCCTGAATGAGTGTTTTATTTGTTTTTAGGAATGTTCTGAACTTTGTCCGAGACATGCTAAAGCATCTGGGATAAAGATCTGCTCTTCACCGTCATCCCCAGCCTCATCGTTCTACTTCCTTCATACTTTACATCCCTTAAAAAGTGAAATGGGATGGAGCGTGTGTTATGTCTTTTTAGATTTGCTGCTCCACTCTTTAACATCAAAGTGTTCTTTCAGTCAAACTATGTGCTCTCCTCCCTGATGACCACAGGCACTCCATTTAACATGGGGATAAAGTCTCTGAAAGCCCCACAGCAAGCAGAACTAATCCCCTCTGTGTCCTTACATTGTCTAAACGGGTCCCTCTTTTCCCTTTGAGCTCATTTCAAACTCATTATGGGGTATTTCAAGGCAAGACCGTGTTGTCCAGAGCAGATTAGTGCTGTAGCACAGGCAAATGGGAAATCGATGCTTTAAGTCAAAAGCTGAAGTATTTGCAAAGGTTGTCAAAGTGCAAAGGCCACTAATGACTGTAGCTGAAGGAATGTTTGCTTAATGGCGTTTTCTGTAAGAACCCCCAACCATCAGAGCATGACTTTGTTAATAAGTTGCAGTTGATGATTTATTGGCAGGTGGTCACACATCTCTTTTTTTGGTTGCAAGAAAATCACCATGCAGTATTTGACATTGTGCTTAAATAACCCGGAAAAGTAATGTTCAAGGTGTTTTAATGATACAACTTTGGGGCCTAAAACAGCAACGACTTGAAAGAAACTAAAGATTGTGGTCGCAAGTTATAAGATGGAAACACTAGTCAAGTTTTCATCCAAGATTCGAATTGATTCTACCTGAATCTCCAGGAGAGAGTCAGATGCACAAAACCATAGTTATGGTTTGTCTCTTCATTCGACCTCAGTTTGTAGTTATAACACATCAAACACTAAACTACCTTTCTCCAATCTTATCCTTTCTTTACCTTTAAAAGGTTGGAAAAAAGTTTGGCATTTATCTTTTGTTAATGTGACGTTTCTATTCAACTAAACTGTAAATGCAAATTCATTTTGAATTCATGTTTAAAGCTGAACTCTTATATTGGTTCCATCTGTTGATCCTAACCTCAAAGTTCTTCAGTGTAGAGCACGAAACACTAAACACTAAATTAAATCGAAACTGTTTAAATTGACACCAAAATGTTCATGGGGTTCAAAACGTGTGGACGTTTTACTGAGAGCTTTGTCTAAATGCCTGAAATTCAGGTGTAAAATACCACCTGTCATTCAGGTACTTGTAAAAGTCCCCGCTGAAAACATTTTGTCTCATAAACCTTCCACTTGTGTCCACCTTCAAAGTCTGTTGTGATTTATTCAGTCAGCATTGTGCTATGACAAGCCACCGTAATGTGACATTTCTCAGGGTGTGAACTGAAGAAAAGCAAACATTGTAATTATGTTTAGTGACCAGAATTTACAAAACTCCAACTTATTTACAGCTGTTTATTGACTTTTTTTGTTGTCTTCACTGAAATGTGGAAAAGGTTAAGTGACATTAAAATCATTGTGAACAATCTTCAACTTGCTCTCTATGGCTTTAGTTTAGGTGTAAAAGAACATTAATGCTTTTAAACTTCCCTCTGACTTCACTATATTAAAATATTTCTCTGCTCCTAGCTGACATTTCCAGAGGAGGTTTTCATCATTAGGAGTTAAGATGATCTCATCTGGGGGAGCTCTGGAAAAGCAGGTTGACCATGATTACAAACTCAATAGTGTGAGCAACAAGATGACATAATTGGAACAGAAGGTTCCTCCAAGTGATGTCATCTGGAGGCATTTTTCAGCTAGAAGTAGAGACATATTTTAATATAGGAAAATCAAGGAGACGTTTAATGGCATTGATGTACATGTAAAATTAGAACCCAAACAAGCAAGTTTAAAATCAGTGAAGGCGTTAAACCAACCTTCATTTAGACTTTCCAGGCTTCACCAAGTATTCCTACTGCTAAAGTGTCCCTTAACCTCCCCTTAATGGCCAGTCAGTGACCCACACCGCACTGTAAATCAAATTGGTCTGAAGAAAGGATGGAGTCATAACACTTCAGCATTAGCCCTGAGGGTGTGGCTGCCGTCTATTTGCCATGGGTGTTATCTGTTTGTTTGTTTTTTGCTATTGTATGTATTCATCCATAATTGCATTTTAACATTTTCAGAATTCTTCTCCAGAAAAGTTTTCCTATAGTTTGTGATTGCTTTGGATGTTGAGCGATTCTCACAGCTGTAGGAATTTAGATAAGTGCCCCTCATTAACCACACTCATCTCAACATTCAGACCGTGACCTAATAGTCTCATAAAGAAACATGTGGTTGTTGCTTCTGCTGTCGTCACATGTTTGACTGTGTGTGTGTGTGTTTAGGGAGGAAACAAAGAGCATCAGTCATGTTGGTCAGCAGTTTAGCATGTGGTTGAAAAGAGAGGAGTGGGTGTGAAGTGTCTGCTCTGCACACACCAAGTGTGTTTTATTTACCATGAATGGACATATTTCCTTTTTATATGTTTATTTCCTCTGGTTTCTCAAAATAATCATGTGGAGTGGGATGTTTTAAATTCAGTCAAGACCCTTCTAGGTCTGAATTTGATCTAAATGCACATTTCAGACTGTGCAGGTCATCTCAGTTTTAGGTCTTTTACCTGCTTAATTACTTGAGCTACTCCCTATATCTGGTTTCTGCCCACTGTAAATGATCATGATCACACTTTCAATCAATCAATCACTCAACTTTATTGTCATTTTGTAATGCATAGAGTAGTTCTCTCGTTTCGTTTATCGTTTCTCTCTTACTAAAAAAAGGCACCAGAAAGACACCATAATAATAATAATACAAATTTCAAATGTGTCTTAATACAAAGAGAGAATAAGGACCTTGATTCATATTTCAAACTTTGTGACATTGAGTTGTCCCCGACTCAACTGAACCAGTTCGCCTTCAACTCTGGGCTAATGACATTAAAACTGACTTTAAAAAAAGCTTGTGGCAAAATTCGAAATCGTGGTATCTGCTTTGTAAACAGCCTTCGATGGATTCAGTGTCATAGGACTCAATAGGACAAAAGTACAAGTCGGATTTCACCTTTTCTTAGAAATGATGGATGAATAAACCAAAGTGAACTTTAAATTACTTTGAATAATCTGCTCTACAAATGCTTGGTGTAAACACATGCTTAAACACATTAGCGCAGTTTATGTCAACCCTGCACGGAGGTCACACCTGACTCGATCAGTATGAACTCACCTGGTTCGTGTCAGACTCTTGCAACCCACCAAGCCTCATAGAACACACCATATTATTGAAGCCATTACTCACCCCGGTGCTGCATTACTCACACCTTCTCTCTCTCTCTCTGTTTCAGGCCTCCATAGCTGCGAACACAGAAGACGGACCTCTAGCCTGAGGTGAAGTATCTCATCTCTCTAGTAACACAGACAACACTGAACAATAACACAGTAACAATAATTCACCAACAAAACAAAACGGTTATGTAACTTCTAAAACAATGTGTCGTGTTAAGAATAAAGGTTGTGCCACATCAAAAAGCTCAGCCACAAGATATCAGATTCTCAAAAGGCGTTTCACACAAATATCATGATAGAGACTGTTAGGTTATGAAAACAAAGATGTCTGCAGAATCAGTCAGGTTTGACTGCATTTAACCCACATTACATAACCTAGAATGCTGTTGTTTACATCTGAATGCTTCATTCCAGCCATTTCAATAAAAAGAGCAGGTCATCATCTTTGTCATGTAATGATTACAGGTTGCGGCTAACAAATAAGTAATGCACACAAGGTAAAACATAATCCTAGTGGCATTAGTTCAGGGTAGCCATAGAGGCCATGTGTTGGTGTGGTCACTGCTACACCTGCTTCTGCAACTAAAGCAACAGCGTATTGCACTTTTGATACTGTTAATCACAATATTTTGTTATATAAGCTGCACTAAATGCGAGTGTGAATGGATGTTTGTCTGTGTTGGTCTGTCCTGAGATAAACTGGAGCCTAACCTTTACCCCTTCTAAAACCCTGACCAGGACACACAGGTACAGATAATCGGATGAAGAAATCATCTTTTGGAAGCAAAGAACTGTAAATGATTCACTATACCAGATATTAAGACCACATCTGTCTCAGGAAAATAGAGTTTGTTTGCTCTTTAATCTTCAGCATTTAGTTTATCTGCCAGTGAGTATTTTTACGTGTTCTGAACTCTCACCAGCTTTTTGTTTGCCTCTGTTCCTCTAGAGGCTGACATCATAGAGAAGTTCAAAGCCTGTGTGAGGTGAACTCACCAGCCTGCGCTGACCTGTATCTTTACACCTGGTTCATGTTGCATCTTAGATCTGAGGCTCAGCAAGCAAGCCTCTTTTCAGGTGTGTGTTTTTCTAGATGTTTCTAGGACAAGGTTTTAACAATGTCCTTTCTGAAGTGACAACGTAGGCAATGAGGTAAGTAAAAATATCTGGAATTAGTTTGAAAGGAGTGAAGGATCCTGTGGTGCAGCAGGTGCATCGAAAATGCAGATGAGGAGAAAGAAGAAATTCCAGACATGACACGAATGATTAAAGAATGAATTCCTCCCCCAAACTGCTCGAGCATGTATTGTATCACGCTGAAATTCTTTCATAGTGCTGGATGTTACTCAATCAGTATCCACCACCATGTCCGTGTTGCAATATAACCCAGCAAAATTACATTGCAACACTGCGATAACTCCTAACTGTGTCACAGAGGTGTTCGTTTGTGCTTTTTGTACTATTACCGTACTGATAAGAAGACACTGTCAACAAATGATTGACAGCTGATAAGAGTCCAAAATGACATAAACTCCTGCGATTGATTGTTTCAAAGTCCACAGTGGTCTTTAAGACCCCCTGCCCTGCTTGGTTTCATGTCATGTCAGCACCACCCACTGCTGCTTACCTGGATTAGGTGTGTTCTGTCAGAGGTAGGAAGATACCAACTTTGCTCAGTCACACTCATCTAAGATGGTATATTCCAGCTTCTGATTAACTCTATTATTCATTATGGATCAGTGTGAGCACTCAAGGGGTTTTACACATGGTCCATATATTCCAATATCTGTAACTGCTTGTCCTGTTTAGGGTCACGTGGGGCTGGATCTGATTCCATCATAGAGCCAGAGGTGTGGTCCACCCTGGACAGGGCCAACACACAGAGAGACACGCACAGACAGACAACCATTCACCAATAAACCAGAGCACCTGGAGGAAACCCACGCAAGCACAGGGAGAACAGTGACTCCCAGAAACTTAAAGTCGGTGTGTACCAGGCCTAAATCGCTCACCCTCTCACGTTACTAACTCTCTCTCTCTGCCACTACACATTTTGCTCACCAATTATTCCATAAATGTCCATTGTCTTACTGGTGTCAAACCTGACGGTTTCCGCTCTACCAAGTTACCTTGCTTGTCTAAAGGGCCTGATGTCCAACCTGTTTTCTGTAGGCTTCCACTGCACAGATTGATTTGTTTGCCTATGGCCTCTATGTGCTGCCTTTTAGACTTTTACACTAGCAGCACTGTGTCAGCATGTTTGTGTTAACAGAACTCACCTTAATGAATCTGTCAGCCTGTCTGTGTCCTACATTTGACTCCCCAGTCTGGTTTTAGCACTGCACTGTAACTACTCAGTTTTTGACACCAGCTCCATTATACTCACTCACTGAATGTTTTGGCACTTCCACAGTCCACCCGGCCAACACCTCTTATCACAATTACTACATTCTTCTTGATATTAGGATTTGTTAAGGCAGAGTGCATTAACATGCCATAACCTTTGAAGAAAAACTCTTCTTTCTAAATGCAAAACAGTGCTGGAAACATGACATTTTTTGAAATGGAAAGCCAGCAGACCATACCTTACAGTCAAGGACCTAAGGTTACATTTAGTCATTTTTATCCAGCGTGACTTACAAGTGGGGGACAAGTGCAGGTAAAACTTAGTGGTTCAATGCCTTTGCCAACAACACTTTGACTGATGGTCAGGAGAAACTGGGAATCAAACCACTGACCTTGTAGATCACTTATAACTGCTCTACTAACTAAAGCTGCAGCCTTTCTCAGCATTTAGTATGCCTGATATCTCATTTTAAATAGTGGAATGAAAGTCTAGTAATACAGTAAAATATAGTTTTACAAAGACTGTATTTGGTAGAAGGGTATGAATTCGAGAACCGCTGCCTCGCATTATTATTTTAGCATGTATACAGAGTAGAGTACAGTAGGGGGGCTGGCGGCTCAGTGGTAGAGCTTTGGGTTGGGACGCACAAGGCAGCAGGTTCAAATCCCACCCTACCAGGTGTGACCCCACCCAGCCACCAAGGGCCAACCTTGGCCGGAGAAAAAAAATGGGAGGGTTGCGGCAGGAAGGGCATCCGGCGTTTCAAATCATTCCAAATCAACGTGCGGAACATGTTCCGCTGTGGCCACCCCTCAAGGGACAAGCCGAAAGCTGCTGATCTTTCAGAGACATGCTTGTTGGTCATCCAACAAGTTGTTGTGACTGATTCTGACGAACATTGTTATTAATTTCTCGTCAGTTTCCTCTTCTTTATAATTTGTGATTTTATCCAGGGTCAATTATAATGTCATTCTCATTGTTTTTACAAGATATACATGCTCATTAAATATCCAAATAAGTAGCAGAATCAGATACACAATCTCTATATCCGTTATATCAGTCCAAGTTAGTGCCAAGATGTCACAAGCAATTACCTAGGTAGCATAAGGGCACAAATTTAGTCAAGAGATCTGATGTAATTAAACCAACTTGGCAAAAGTCAAACGGAAACATTCAACATTCCCCATTAGTCTAATGACGGTGACCTCCTGCCTATACCCCAAACAGCAGCATGGATTCATTAATACTGCGTCAAGCACGGGTAAACTCTTTTCACAGGAGCCTGGAGGATTCTCATAAAACAGGAAAAGAGCAACAAAGATAAAGATTTTTATTTCTCTGGCTGCAGATTGCTTACATACACACTGTGTTGCTTTTCATTAAATGCTCATTAGATGAAGTCATGGATGATGGATGTTATTACATTTAATTTTTGAAATGTAGTCATTTTTCATTTCCTCTCAGTTGCAGCTCAGGAACAAATTTGGCATTGCACTGATTCAGGTTTGGGGAGGGAGTTGAGAGTAAAAAAAAAGCCCCTCTCTTATAAAGGACAAACACAGGTGACTCTGTTTGACATCAGGAGACTGTGACTTAGTTTAGGCCTGCAGTTAAAAGGCTTAGCAGGGTCTCTGATGGTTTTTACGGTCAAGACTTTGATATTAAAGGTTATTAGTGTTGCTGCTGTGTGACTATGATTGGACGTCAGCTGGTCACCAAACAAATGAGCTGCTAATAGTGAAGATTTATGCAACGGAAAAGCAGCATTTGGTTTTACTCAACTATGTTCTACTTCAGCTAGACATCTGTGGTCTTTCTGTGTGGAGTTTGCATGTTCTCCCCGTGCTTGTTTCCTCCCACAGTCCAAAAACATGCATGTTAGGTTCATTGGTGAAGCCCATAGCCCCTCTCTTCCGGTGACAGCTGGGATAGGCTCATAGCACCCCCAAATAGGATAAGATAATGGATCAATGGATAAACTGACATCTGCACTTCCCTCATCTGCATCTATTTTACTGCACTCTTTGCCCCTGAGGAGCAGCTGTTCTACTTTTTTGTATGACTTACATTCAAGAGCTGTCAGTCATGTCTTTTGTTCTCAACTAAATGCCAACAATTAAGCAATGACACTGTCAAAAACTGCAGTCAAGTTCCAGCGGCAGGACTCTGTAAACTAATCCTCAGTGCTGTGGAATAACCACCGTGAGAAAAGTGACAGGAAAATTCCCCTTTTCTCTTCTAGGTGGGTTAACCCTGCAGCAGTGGCACATGGGGGGGGATGACGTAGGTCTATTGTTGAGCTGACAAGGTTTGATTGCTGATATGTTGGTAGTAAGCTGAAGTATATAGTGTCGCTCCCCGGCCGGGTTGTGACAATGTTTGAGTCAGTTGTAGAACAGCTTCGATCGAGCCAACAGAGTTATTGCAAGTACTGATAAAGTTTATCACCTGTCAGACCTTGCATCTGGTTTTGCACAACATGACCCTGACTCTGGATCAGCTGACATTGGGTGTTCTGCTTTTACAACATTCTGCATCCATAAATACCAAATGCTTATTATTTCAAAGAGAGAATGACTGTAAGAAATCATCATTGTGCTCATTTTTATTTCTAAAGTCATTTTAGACTTAGGGTTTTTATAATATTATAAAATTTCAAGGTTGCACAAAATCCCAGGGGAATTTGTTTAATTAATTATGGCAATGACAACATCTCATCTTACTCTTCTTAGAGGGACTGAACAATGTGGAAACACCTTATAAAGAAATATATAAAATGCTGCTTTAATGTGTTCGTGTGTAGTGAGCAAAAATGTCACAGAGAGAGAACAGCAGATGGAGAAAATGTGGTGTCCATCTGGGATTCACACCGGCGAGACAGACATGAAGACATAACCTGAGAGACAGAGAGAGGATGAGGCATGAGGCCACAGCGTCCGTGTCACCTGATAAGATAAACGCTTGTCAGCATGTTGTAGTATCTGTGCTCACACAGAACAGAACAGTCCTGGACCACATCTTAACAGTCCTCAATAAATCAATGGTAAACTGTCCCTCCATCTGTACTTTGATGATACAATGTTGTGTTTTAGGAAGGGGACAAAATCCTTTAAGAAACTGTTCATGTCAGCATTTCCCACAGTGCAGGAACCCGACAACTATAGTCAGAGGTTATCACCAGCACAGAAGCATAAAAACAAATATTCTAACTTGGGAGTGTGACGGATACTGTCTCTGTCAGCTCTCCGTGTGTTGTTTTTACTGCAGGTAGAAATGGGTGGAGCAAACTAATCTGATGTTGATCACCTGTCCAGGCTGAGCCCAGGGGATTTACGATGGGTCCTCATGTCACCAGTTAACCTTTCAATTTAGTTTTCCGTTTTGATTTGCTTTCACAACACGTAAGCCTCTAAAACTGACTCACACATTGCTTATTATTTCAGACATTATCCAGTTAGGCTATCGAGTTCTTAGATGATCACCAAAGGTCCCATCCACGGTCTCTCTGGGTTATGTTTTACTTACTGTCAAGCAATAGTTATTACCATACATAGAATCATTACGTGGTTCAAATATTTCCATTGTTTTCAATAACTTGGACTTAGCTGTATAATTATGAGCTGAAGATTAGAGGGTGGCACATTGAGACATAATAAAAGAGGCTTTTCTGATCCCTGTGGCAAATTGTAATTGGACAGCTGCAGATGATGCATATGAACAAAAGCAAAATGTGAGCAAAGGAAGGGCAATTTGGTCCAAATGTGAATGGGACAGTCAAGCACATGTCTTACATATAAAGGAGTTTCAGACTCACCACCAACTTACTCCAAGATAAATATCTGGCTAACTGAGTGGAGCTAACAGTGTAGTGATGGGGGCAAATACCACATGTGTTTGTCTTAAACCAGCCCAGCAACATTTTAGTGGCTTTGTGACTTTTTAAACTTTAGTGTCTCCTGAGTCATAAATAATGACAGACACACAAATAACTATTGGGACACTGCCTTAAAAAAAACCCAACAAAACTAAACTTGATTTGAAGACCGTGGAAATGTGAGTTGATCCCAACTGTCCAAATAATATCTTTGAGTTGGGTTGCGTGAGAAATGAAGTGTCCAACACTCAGCGGGGGTAAATGAAATGTGCTGTGGTTTTCAGTTGACTCACTCAATCCAGATTGTCAAAGCCTGTGAAGCAACTCTGTAAGGACATTGAGGACAGAGGTACAGACAAACCAAATGAAAAACAACAAAAGCCCAGTGGGAAAACATGATAGTCAAAACATGGAAATTTGAACCCACATGCGTCTAAGTCAGGAGGCGAGTCAGTCCTCGTGACCAGATTTGGACCACATGTCATAGCAGTTCAGTTCTTATCCAGTGAACAACAGGAGTGAATCCATGTCATGTCATGTTTTCCCCCTTAAATAGTCTTGAAGGTTCTGTTCCCATTAATATGGAGCATTTAGCCAGATGGCCCAGTCACCCTTAAAAGTATTTGGACTGAAATCCGAGATCATATTTGCTGCAATTTTAAATATCTGCTGGTAGCTCTTGATTAAACAATTGTTAAGAGTTCTCAAAACAAACTATAAAACAAAATATCTATTTTTATTGTCTAGATGCTGCAGACGTCCAAACACGCACAGGAGTATTTGAACATTTACATTTTTCTCGTACTTTGAATTTTCACTTAGGTATGTGTGAAATGCACCATTGGTCCAGATCTGTCATATGAGGCTGGAACCAATTTTGTCAGGCACAAAGCGCATCAGTCAGATTAAAAAACAAATTTTGTCCTCTTTTAATCAACGTATCGCCCAAATTGCTGATAATCTCTCGTCCGGCCAAGACAATGCACCTCTTGTAACAGCCGTCCTCTCCTCCTTTCCTCCCTCAGACATAACAAGGCAATACAGGAAACCTTGATGAAAGCACTTCCTGTCTGACTGGCCAAAAGGATCAAGAAGCTCCACAGAGGCTCTGGGATTATTTTACCTCCACTACTCAGAGTTAAGGACGTCTCAACGACCCCTGGTGAAACAGGAGAACTGGCTGCTGCTGATTTCTTTTATTTTTTTTTCATTCGAGAAACACAAATTGGTGTCCATGCTACGTTTTTAGTTAACAGTGAACTGATTGAGTCTCATTTTACAACAAAAGAAAAGAAACATGAGTGACAAAGGCCGTGTTCACTGCGCTACCAGCTCTCCATCATCTTACCTTTTACAACAGCTCCAGCAATGTCAATGACGCATTCAAGGGTTGTACAGAGTGTAGGTCAGCTGTAATTTCAGAGAGCTAAGGGCTGTGACAACTCAATTTGTTACATAATGATGACACAGTTGTTTAAACACCTCTCAACAGCACTTTTCACAAAAAGTGAGTTAAAAAAAAAAACAGCAGAAGTAAAAGGGTTAATAATTTTAAACTTAATTTAAAAGTGTTGAGTAACGATACAACTGTTTCTTTTCGTAGCTTTAATGAAATTGCATGGAGGAGTGTTAGTTAGGAAGTCACACGCCTTTGTTTCCCCCTCACTCCCTGAGTCAGCAGGAGCCGCTGACAGTCAGCAGCAGCAGGAGTTTGTGTCTGGGCTGATCTCCTCCACTGATAGACCACGAGGCTGCTGAGGTGACAGATGCTCCTGTCGGCTTCTGTGTCACTTTCATGAGTAAATGAAACCTGAAACCTGAAACGAAAGTGCAACTTCTGAATCTGATCACATACTGTAGTTGCTGAAGTACAGAGAAAAAGCGTCAGCACACTGCATTTGTACTGAATCCTCTTCAAAATACAATCTGTAAATGTGGTTTTTCTTTCGTCCTGTGTTAAAGTGATGGAACAGGCCCAGTACTACATGCACTCGAGCCAGTAATTGTTTCTCCCCAGCTGTGTCTTTTAGGTTTGATACCCCTGGACTGACTGATGAGGGCTGCAAATAAGTAAAGATCATCTTATTCACCTTGAGAAGAGGTGCAATGTCATGGTACTAAGGACCTAAAGTTTCAGTCCTACTTGTAGATTGAAGTTTATTTTCCATTTTGGACCAGAAAACATCCACACTGCAGTTTTCCTGAGTCTGACAGGAGACATTCTATATATTTATATATCTTTATTTCCTAATAAAAATTGAAAATATCCTCCAACTTCTCGTCTGTCTGCTTTTCACACAGTCAAGTGCTGATTGAATAAGTTGGCACTGGCTGTTTGAAATGCGTACATGCGCCTGCTTTTGTGCTCCGTGTGGTTTGTGAATACGTTGGCTTCTGTGGCTTAGCAGGTAAAACAGGTTGCCCGTTTATCGCACGATTGGTGGTTTAGTCACTCACCCCCCACGTTGAGCAAAATATTAGTAGTGACACAATAGAACTGTTGTTGCTAAAAAAATGACACAAGTTGTGTCTTTGTTTAGGGGCGGCCTCCTTCGAAGGCTGCATTTGAACACGGACTGGGTAACAGCATTGCAACAACGTCCGTTTTCAAAGAGCTTTTCAAATGCGGCACAGAAATCGCATCTGCGCTACACGATAGTAATCTCTGACAATCGACAGCGAGAAAAGCTACTACCGACTGTTTGTATGTAGGAGGGTGAAAATGTGAATAATGTCTGCGTACAGGTGAGTGTCTCTGAGTTCAGAGACAGAGTTTGGCAGAACAAACTATTCTCCAAAGCTATGTTTCATTAGCAAGCCAGCACTTTTCTGACGTCGAGCCAGTGCTGACTGTCTGCTGACGGGTCTTTTCAGCTGTCGCATTAATTTGATGATGTCGGTGAAGGTTCCTCAGTCATCATTAGACCACCCTGGAAGACACATACGGGGCCCCTAGTCCACTTTCCGTAGACCGAAAAAGCTACTTGGATGAAAATATTTCCAGACAAGAAGAGAGAAGTCCAATTGACACAACTCATATTCCAGATTGATCCGATAAGTAAGTCGCTGGAAAGGGTGCTCTGCAGTCGGTGTCTGGACGTAGCCAAAAAACAAGCCAAGCCAACTTCACTGGAGTGAAGATGTATTTAATGTCAGAGCTGTTCCCACAACAAGTTCAGCTGGACTGTGATTTAGAAGGAGATGTACTCAGATGTCCACTTAGTCATGTCACTACCCCACTGTATATTCAACAAAGCATCTCACTGTCGAATTCACCTACAGTATTTGAATCAAGTAGTTTCTGAAAAATACAGTGTCAGAAGAGACAGGAAACAGTTATTTATTGACTTATCAAATTACAATAAATAACATTGTAAAAAAAAAATTTTGAAGTGAGGATGGGCCTCACACAAGTTAGTGTCTTTGCACCACTGCCATTGGGAGGCTTCCACTGCATGTTCCCACATTAAAATAAGTTTTGCAGCAAATTTGTATTAGGAAATGTGTGAAAAATGTTGCACACCATAACTTAGGTATTAGACTCTGTATTGGAGCAAAGTTTTGGAATTGGGACAACATGCAAAAGCAAGCAAGCAGTTTCATTGGTTAACCTGGGTGGAAAGGACAGTTGGCTCAGGCATAAGTTTTTAGAGTGTTAGGATACTGAGTGTGAGAAGCTCACTAAGAATAGTGTCTTCAAGCCACAATCCATGGTCAGGAGAATTTATCTAGCGTTCATGTGTATCAGTGGCATTTTTACCATAACCTCCCTCCAGTCATGGTATTTTTTTTTTAACACCGTTAGAGGCAGCTGGCAAAAGCCGAAACGGGCCACGGCAAACGTTGTTTTACTTAAGCCCGAGACCAAACAGTCACCCAGTGCAAAAGCCTGTGTTTTCCACATCTTGTTTTGCTGCCCATGTGGTGGTCGTGGTTTGGTGATTACCTCTGGCAGAAAGGAGAGAGCATACCATTCTGTGACATCACTAGGCGGCATTGCCAGGTGCTGCTATTATTTTGTTCTCTCTGTCTGTGATTGCAGACAATAGAACAACACGCAAACCCATCAACTCTCAGTGACATTCTTAATTTTCCAAAGCATATCAAATCATATTGTGCCCACCATATAAAATCATATTACCCAACTCTCTGCTGGTCTGATGTTTATTCGTTTTTTTCTTGTGACCTTCTTTGCTCTTCAATGAGGAGAAATGCACAAATAGCAACACAAAGTTTGTGCTATTGGAAGATTTGTCACAAGATTTCTCGGTTTTCCTGTTTGTTGTGATGGCTAAACCTCGGAAACACATGCAGAGTCAGAAGAACTCCAGACTGATCAAACTGCGTTAGAGGAAATGTCCACTGCAGCTCTGTCATGGCTGCCAGAGACATTCATGCTTACTTCTCTATTTTACATGGTAAATGCTCTATATAACACTTTTCTACCTATTGGCTCTCAAAGCGCTTTACGCTGCTTCTCAAACTGTTAGATGTGAGAATTGTGTGTGATTTGATCGTGACTACGATGACCAACGGTTGCAGGTGATTCACTCACTTACACACATGCAAGCGCCGACATTTATGTGCAAAATACCTGGTCATTGCCTTTTCGGCGCTGTTTTACAATATTACAGAATTAAAATTTCGATCGTATATTAATCCTAAAAAAAGGAAAATAATTTTGAACAAAGCCCAGTGACACTTCTGTAGTTGTAACGGTTCGGGTTTATCTCATTTTGGAGAAGCATTTTTGTGATGAAGCTAAACAAATGTGTCCAGCACAATGAGATTTTAAGTTTACAGTTTGCTTTGGTAACGAAGCTTCCTCATATCAGCGGCAGATAACAGTTAATGAAGTAAACGCAAATAAGATTGTATCGATCAAATGTTTTGCATTTCTGGTCTGACAAGACTGGACTTGTGTGCAATGCTGATTACAGGAAACAGTTTGAAATGGCACTGTTATAGCATTAATATTGATCTTTTTGTTTGTTGTATTAATCCCAAAATATTCTGTTGAATCGACTTCTGTAGCTTTGATTTGTGGTGAATTTAAACCTACCTGTTATTACTTCGATATTTTCTTTCATAATCAGCTCATTTAAAACCTGTTGCCATATTATTCCCGAATCTTTCCGACAACACACACGGTGGCACGTGCAGAAATCCAAGCACACCTCTGAATGTAGCCTCACACTTGGTTTAAACAAACACCTTTTGTTCTTTCTACAGGGTCCTTTACTTCTAGTAAGATGTTTAGGCACAATACACGTCTGCATAGCAACAATACATGAGTTCACTGTTTATCAATGACAAGTGATCCCCATGTCACCGAACAGGATGTGATTCTCCTCTGGTTTCTGTTTCTTATCCTCCCTCCCATCGTTCCACCGTCTGCCACTGCACAAATGACCCGCTGCTGTTTTGTGTCCCTGCACAGTAAATGTCTCCCTGCAGGTACCTGTCAGTCACCGTCACCTCTGGGTAAAGACACAAAACACGTCTGTGAGGAGATGAGGGTGAAACAAACACGAGGTTGCTTTGATAATGTGCATGTGCAATTTGTTCGATTGTTGTCAGTTCTGCATCATGTGTTGTTGTTAAATGAACTGTACGCTGACCTGTATGAACCTGAGGTATAATATTTGCAGTGGCCTGATAGGTAAGACAGTGCCACATAAGAGTAAAGGTTGTTTAAAGCTTGTGGACCTACATGTTAGAATATTCATTCTTAGTCTTATGTGAATGCATGATGGTCTTGCAGCATAACCCAGTTGCAGCTGAGCTTCAACTCACAGACTGACGAACTGAAAGAACTCATATTTTCCTCAGTTCGAATAATTCCTTCTGGACCTGATGCAGCAAAGCATCCCCACTACCACCACCACTGACTTCCAAACAGTTAAGCTTTTGATCCATCAGTCCATAGAAGATTCTGCTAAAAGGTTTTATGGGAGAATTCAGATGAGACTTTTTTAGTCAGCAGTGATTTTCACCTCACCACTCTCCCATGCTGCCATTTCTAGCGTGTGTCTTTCAGAGAGTGGAGTCATGAAAACTGAATTTGTTGAGGTAAGAGGCCTACAAGTCCTTGGATGTTTTCCTTGAATCTTTGGGGACTCGGCTGGAAGAGTCGTCTCCATGCTCTTGGACTAATTTTTAAAAAGTCTGCCACTTGTTTGAAGTCCTCTACATTTGTAGAGGTGTCTTACAGAGGATCACTGGAGTCATAGAACTTTAAAAACAGCTTTCTAACCCTTCTCAGACTGTTGGGTTTCAGTTTGGAAGTTTTCGTGGGGGGAAATGGGGGGTTAAATGTGAGCGTGAATGGTTGTCTGTTTGTCAATGTCTCTCTGTGTTCACCCTGAGATAGACTGAAGACCTGTCCACGGTGGACTCACCCTCTCACCCAATTACAGTCCCCTGCAACCCTAGGATGAGCAGTTACAGACAATGGAAAGTCTAAAAGGGGGCAGAAACAGCCTAACTTGTGTCCAATCACTTTTTTGTTACAATAACTACAATAATCATGCAAAAGTTTTCTTTTTTTGTTTGCTCACGCTGCTTTTGTTTGATGTTACTGTGGACTGTGTTTGAAGATTTCAAACTATTTAGTATGAGATACACACAGAAATAGGAAGTGGGTTGACATTTTTTTTTTTAAACCATTGCATTCGTACATTTTTCAGTGCAAATGTAATTAGGTTACAAAAACGAAAGCAATGCTAAAAGCCCCATTAGCACTGTAGCAGCACGTCTTGTAAGTCGGAGAGAACGGTGATGGTACAACACAACGTTTACTGGACGAAAAAAAAAACTTGTTTACCTGGATTCTTAGTGCGGCGTCTGCACCGTAGCTCACAGTGCAACACTTCTGTGTTACCTACGGGGCCATTCTCAACCGCGAGAGAACTGAATGTGCTGGGGATTGTACACAGCTGTCAGCCAAGTATTCCAGGTCTGGAAGCTGTCAGTAAATCCAGTTCAGCAAGTCTGGACCAGGGGTGAGCTGCTTTACTCCCAGTAATCTACTGCTTTTGAAGCTTCAACCTTTAATTAAGGGGGACTTCTACTGCCCCAGTGTTTGACCCCCAGTTTTTTATGCAGTAAGTGGTTTTTTTTTTTTTGTGAAGTCTGCTAAAGAAATGAAGTGTGTGTGTGTGGACTTTTTTTCATGCAACCAATTAAACATTTGAACCTGTTAATGCATGAAACACATAAAAGTTGAATACACAATTTGTTAACCAGGTGCAGGAACATCGAAGGCGCCTTAAAATAGGTAGTAATTTGCCTGTGTTAATGGGATGTGCTTTACTGTACATACTGTAGTAGGATCCAAGTGTGTGTGTTCACTTAGGTCTAGTTTCAAAAAAATGCATCATGTATAAAACAGCTTTAAAAACCAGGGTGAACAGTGGCTCTTATACCACAGATTACATTGTGTGTGTGTGTGTGTGTGTGTGTGTTAGTCAGGCGGCCTTTTGTGTCGGATCAGTGTGACTCCTGCTCAGTTACAAGCTGCAGGGAGTCGGAGAGGAGCGAGCAACAGCTGCTGTTTTCATCAGGAGCTTTACTGAACCACAACACTCCTGTGCACAGTGTGCTCCTGTTCACTGCATTAACATGCATGCTGATGTTTTCACTGTAACCTGATTAAGGCAACACACCAGATACTTTACACCGCTTGTAAACACTGTCACAAGGTCCTGATGTGTGTCATATGCATGTGTTAGATCACCATGTCATTAAATAGCTTAAACAGAACTAAAACACACAATGGGGGTTTGTTAATAATGTCAAACATGATATTATAATGTTAGCCTTTATTTTTTATATCATTTGTAAAAGATGTACATTCCCTTGTGTATCTGGTTTGGACTCATTTGTGGCGTCATAGTCATAATGGAAGATACAATAAAAAAAAGTCATATAAACTTTAGCCTTGTTTCTTTATGGCAGCATTGTAATTGGTGACTCTGAAAGCAGGAGGGAAATGGAAACAAATGGTGAAAAACTGGGTTTCCATGCCGTACACCAACAATGTGGTCAGCTTGTTTTTCAGTGCTATGGTTTCTTCCATTACTTTTATTTTACAGATGTAAAAACGTTTTTCAGCGTTTTACCACATGTATTTCAGAGTGAATTCTCCAGAGTAAATCAGGTATGTGAGGAAATGAAGTCACGTGCGCCACAGAGTCACATGAGTCGTGGAGTCACATGGACAGGAAGGACAGGAGCAGGGTTTTAACAGCAACCCACTGTTGTGTCGTTTGAATAGTACCACAGTGAAATGTACGCAAAGAATTAAATGTAGGCAAGCAACTACACTAAAATACCTCAGCAAAACTACCACAGAAAAATACTACAGTAAAACTAGTTGCACCTTTGTACTTAATGAAATGGATTCAATGTTATAACAATGAATGAACTGTAGGTCAACACAGTTTCTGACCAAATAAAACTCCAGTGTTTAATATAAGAAGCTGCTCAGTCAGGTAACATTAGTACATGTTCTCTATTATGAGAAAATGGGCCCCCGGGCATATACAGGTAAAAGCTTCCCCCCTCCTCCCATATAAGACCCCGCAGACTGAAAGAGAGAAAAAAACAATTCTACATTTCTAATTGTTTTGCTTCCCTTCGTGGTTGTTGTAATGTCTCTTAGTTGTTTCTCTTTGTGTTTCGAGTTGTTTTGTCCTGTTGTTGTTTTGAGGCTCCTCTTGTAGACATTTTGACTTATTTCGAGTTATTGTTTTCTCTTTGGGTTTTGTGTTGTTTTCTGTTTTCTGTATCGTTGTTGACATTTTGAGCCTCTTTGTTATTGTTTTCGTAGTCATTTTCAATCATTTCATTTGTCATTTATCAAGTTTGTGTTGATTTAATGTCGTTTTTTTTGTAGTAGTCTTTCCTTTGTGGTTGTGTTTTAAATTTCTTTGCAGCCTGCTGTGTCTTTCTAGTCATTTTGAGTCTTGTTGGTCCTTTTGAATGTCTTTGTGCTTGTTTTATCTTTGTGCCAGTCTTCAGAATTATTTGCAAATCTCCTGAAGTGAAGTTAACAGTAACTGCAGACAGGGGCTACGCGCCTGAGAGGAAGTGGGGCCCTCAACCCCTGTGCCGGGCAGGACCAATTGCAGTGCCGATGCAACATGAAGTCTGATGTTTGTGCCGTTAATGTGCTCACTCTTTGAATTGTACATGGTTATAGCAGGAGAGCTTATCAGTTGTGGTGGCTGTGGATACGCGTCTGCCTTTTTCTCATGGGAAAAATGATAGCACATGACGCACAAACACACACACTCAAAACACCACACATACATATGTCTAATCCCAACACTCTACAGTCCCACAGTAGAGGAGATGATGTCATTCACCTGCGGTGCCTTAGGGTGACAAAGGCTCTTTTGTGCCTGTACAAACACACACACACACACACATATACTCACTTTGCTTCCTGTGTGTGGCTCATGTGAGCAGAGCGTATCCAATTGAATACACACGTGTTTTCTTTTTGCCGGAGGAAGAGGGGCATTTATCGGTCGTTTGCCATCTCATTCATCATGTCTGGAGAACACAAAGTCACAAAGTCACCTCTCACTTTGTGAAGCAGATTAACAAGGTAAACCAGGTCAGGTCGAGAGGAGGTTGGCGGGTTTTCTCTCAGACAAGAAAAATGTTGAGTCCTAAATGGTCTGATAACTGTGGGACCATCTTAATAGAATGTAAATGTGGACAATGTGCAATGTAGGATCAAGTACAAGTTGGCTGTAAATTTGAATTAATGCTTAATGATTAATGAAGATCGTGGAGCTAGTGATACTTAAAGGGTCTAAAGCTGCACAAATCTATATTAACCGAAGATGATCACCTTCTATTCCGTTCAGGTGATCTAAAAAATCACCTTTAAAAACATGTTAAAAACTATTCTAAAAGTTTTCTATTATCAATTTTAATTACGAAGTGAAACAATCATGCTGGTAGTTACTCCTGAACGCTACAGAAGGTGTTATAAAGAAGTCACACCTGCCCTATCAGACTGTGATAACACTTACACTCACAGCAGGTGCAAAAATGTGGCTTAGATAAAGCTGCAATTACGTATAGTGGGAATGTATCACTGCACGTACAACACACATGGATGGACACATCTTCCTCGTGGGTGGAAAGCTTTGGCAGACCCATGGAAGCAGTTCGAAACTTCAAATCTAATGGACATTGCGTCACAGCCTTCTTTATGTGGGGATGTCTACCGATGAAAACAAACTATATGTTAACTACATTATCAATTCTCTTTGTTCACGACTAATAATGGAGCTTCAGTTACGGGCCTGTTTTATGCTTTTTGCAGTTTTGGACTGTCCTAACAGCCCATGTGTCAATTGTGCACATGCTTAGAAAGCAGAATGTAGCCACTAACCAAATTAACAGAGGCTGAAGAGCGAGAACCCAGTCTACTGCACCAGGTGCTAAAAATATGCAGAATTGAAGTGAATTTCTTTACGCTGATGATGCCTTATTTTACTGCTGTGATGAGAGGGACATCTGGGTGTTCTCTTGCTGGTTTGTGGCTGGTGTGTTGGAGCTGCGTGATCTCATAATGTGCTGTTTTCATGCTTCCTAATCTGTGAGCCAGCCCGCCCAAGTTTAGACCGGTTGAAAGGCATGAGTTTATGTAAACTGAAGCTCCATCACACACTGTTTATTAACCTCAGCTGCCTAGTGGGGAGCAAATCCAAACAGTGATAGCGAAGCACCGCCCTCTCATGTGAAAATCTGGCACAGCTCTTTCACTAAATTAAGGGCGGGTGTGTTTGTGTACGTGAGGTTGGGGCGATGCTGAGCAAAGACATGTTTGGAGCAAAGTGCTCTCCCATTGTAAGTCAGGTTAACAGCACCACAAAGCGCGGATGGTTCTCATAGAATTATAGAGGGGTTTGTCTGAGCCGTCAGTTTTCTCTTTCTATGTCAAATAAGGATTATGCCAACATAATTCCGTCCATGTGTTGTAAGTTCCAAAACAGTCTAGAAACCAAATATTGATTCTCAAAAGTATTACAAAATTTAGAGCCCTTTAAATGTTCTGCACTTATATAGCTCTTTTCTACCTATTGGCACTCAAAGCACTTTACACTGCTTCTTATTCACCCATTCACACTCACAAACTTATACACCAATGGAGGAGCTGTTATGCAGCTGGCCAACACTCACCAGGAGCAAGTAAGTTGGGGTTTAGTGTCTTGCTCAAGGACACATTGACATGTGAACGGAGGAGCCGGGGATTGAACCAACAACTGTGAGATTGGTGGACAATTGCTCTACCTTCCTGCGCCACAGTCGCCCCAGTTTGTCACTTTAGTTTGAACAAAAGTGGACCTCTGCTTGAAGGTGACAACAATGAAGTAAAGTCTTGCCTATCGCTTACATATTGTATTGTGTAGTTGGACTAGTGGGCATCTTATTGTACCAGTTATACAGTTGCCAGATAAGATATTTTCCACCTATTAGAAGCTCAGCTAGGGTCCCAACCTGTAAGCAGATAAAACGAAAGCTAAGTGGAGAAAGGAACAGGTAATGCAGGTGTTCTTAAAACTGGAGGGAGGGCTAGTGTGTGTTCATGTGTGCTATGCTTCAACTGGCCAGTTGTTTTCTGATGTATCTGCCACCACCAGACACCAACATAGTGGTAAACTGTTTGTAAAATGCACATTTGTTTGCCGCAGTTCTGGTAACTTAATGAAACTGTTCACTGTGACAGGAGGTAGTTTCAGTCTAAGGGAAACTGACCTGCGTGCTCTTATCTCAGTGGGCCAAAGTCACCTGAACCACCTGATTACATTACAACTATACTAGAAATTCCTCATGCGCATTTGTAATTATTTAGCACTTTAATATGTGTTTAAGTGACTTATTTTAGAGAGTACAGCAAAGCATTCTGGAAACCAAGAGCCTTATAAAAACTGTCCATACTGATCGAAGACTCTATGCAGTTCACTCGCTGAAGGAAGGAAGTTAAGTGCAAATTCAGAGCACGAAGAGCAACATTTGTTAAAATGATCAGCTCGGATTTTGAATTGAAGAAATATGTCACCCAGTGGAGCTGTGTGTCTGCCTGATGTTTTTTTTTTTATTAGTTGTTGGACAATAACAAAGGTCAAAGAGCACAGACAAACTAATCCAGCTGCACACTGAGACACAGGGACTAGTCCCTGATCTAGCCAAAGATCAGGGGCTGCTCTTGTTTTTGCTTAGTGTTAAGCCAAGGTGCTTTTTTGTACACGTGTTTCTTGGCATTGGTATATTTACACCTGAGAGACGGTAAACAGGAGCAAATCAAATGATTTCACAGAAACAAATGATAACTGGTTTGCTCTTTATACAAACCAGTTATCATTTGTTTCTGTGGTGCGGTTGCATAAGTCTTTACCTCTTAGCCTACTTTGTACTGCGGAGAACTACCCGAGGCTAAAAAGCAGAGGCGGGAAAGTTACTGTACCTGAAAGATTCCAGGCAGCTGTGACCCATCATAGATGCGTCACACAAATCTGATACATTGAGAAACTAAACTATGATAATTTCTTCCTTTTTTCTCAGCTGCACAGTTTCTAATTGACATTGCTTCCCCTTTCCTTTAAACGCATGGATTTTTTATTGTGCGAAACAAGTAACACACCATGATTAGGGGGAGAAAAACACACGATTCCATGAGTCACTCAAATACAAAAAGTCCTTCTAGAGCTAACAGTTTGCATCTCATGTCTGTTTTAGTCTGAACCACATGGTCAAAAATTTAGCATCGCTGCATGTTTGCATTGGTTATGTGTCATAAACTAGAGTCACACTGACGCAGAATTACGGCACTCGAACTCACAACAGGTGTTTTGTGTTTGGCGAACACCTGTAGTGACATCGCTCACTGGGGGTGTGGCCACGCAAAGGGCTTATACACTGCAGTGCAGCCACAGTTTACTGCACTTTTTATGAGTCAGTGTTGCATTGAAGCTGTTTTACTATGTCTAACGAAAGACTTGTGCGGAGTTGTGTGACGGTGACGCACTTCTTTACCTGTTTAATATTACAATAGTAGCATCACTCGTGTTATTTTAATGTGCTTTTACTTTTGCCCTTTTCAAGACAAGCAACATCAACATATGAAATGCACTTTATGTAACAGCACTTCAAACATATGTGTAATGTTTTATTAGTGTCTCTTTCCAAACGTGTCAATGTATTTTCTATACATTTGTGCATATGGAAAGAAAATGTGTTAATGCGTGGTTTTGCTAAAAGCCTTTGAAGAAATTGTTTCAGTGGGGGGTTGTACACACAGTAGCACTGCTTTGAGAAGCTCCAGTCTGAGAGTCAAGTTTGTTTTTAGGCACTGAGCTCACAGCACGCTGCTATTGATAGCACTGTGGAAATGATAAGTGCATCTGAAGCCCTGTTGTGAAGCTGCATTCCTGACTAATCCAGAAGAGATTTGTGCTGCAAGGCCAACCAGTCTGACCTTATGCACCTTTTGTATTATTGATGTCAGCTGAGAGAATATAGCTGGAATTAAGAAATGCACCTGTTTTAAGCTCGACAGACATTTATATGTCAGTTTATCCGACAATCATGTGATGGGACAGACCACATGCAAATGTATCTGTTCTTAAAGTAGCTTTTATTATCAAAATATAAAAATGTCTGGAAGTGTTGTTAAGGTTTCCCAAGACTTCAGCAATGTTCATCATGTGGTTGTCCCCTCTGGGGAAGACACTGAACCTCAAGTTGCTTCCAGGTCGGGTGAGCACCTTGCATGGCACATGGTGAGTGTGTGAACGTATATAATGTATAGGCAGAGCATTTATCTGACAACCTATATAACAACCTTTCTAACAAATATTAATGTATCAATGTCATTATGAGCAGGTCAAGATAAGTAAAGTCCATTTTATAGCTAATACAGTTAAAATAAATAAACTTCAAATACTGTGTACTTCATTTCAGTTGTAAATAAACCAGTAATGTGCAGCTATGGAAATAGGAGCCTGAAATAATTAATTCTAAGTTAGTTTAATTAGGCCACTGTTAGTAGGTGCATTGTGTAAATGTTCCTATGTTGTTACCATGGGAACTTCAAACTAAATTTTTCCCATTTTTGCCAACATAGCGTGAACCTTTATTCATTAGTGGTGCTAGACTGTATTACAGGAAAGAGTCATTAAGATCAATCCTCTGTGCACTTTGAACATCTAAACCACATTTCCAGATAACCCACTGAATACTGCACTAGTACAGATTCTGCATTTCAGTCTGGAGCAAAGTGGTGGAATAATCGAAATACAATTAAGCTCGTACTTGTAAAACACCAATGTTTTTTTTGGTAAAAAAAAAAAAAATGAAACGCCCACCTACTCAACAGTCTTACTCAAGCTATTTCAACACTGGAGCGTCAGATGAGTGAGTCTCGGTGTTAACAGTCTGTCTGGCCCCATCGAGACGTAAACAGAAATCTCTCGACAAATTGCTCACACTCCTTTTGTTCAGGGCCAAGGCTTCAGTGAACCATGATTCAGACTTTGGTCAAAAGAGACACCGTTATGGCTGTGACACAAGATCTCTCCTTTTATCTGTTTCAGCTCATTCTTTCCATCCCAGTGGGGCCTAACAATGATACTCCTGCTTGCCTGTGATGTGGACGTAGCAAAGGCGGCCTTTGATTTTCTGACAAAGTGGGTCAAAAGACAACACACATGCCGAGGGCCGAGGGGAAAGAGGGAGGAGGGGTGTGAGTGGCGAGTGCTGGTGGAGGTTTCTGGAGGCAGGTTGGAGGTAGAAACAAGAGGAACAGGGAGTAGTTTTTATTGCTGAAACCCGATCTGTCTCCCCTCTGCTGCTGCTGCTCTGAAAGAAGGCCTCTCGTCATGGGGGAACAACTTAGACTGAACGTGAACATGAAACCACCCAAGCTTCAGCCATGCAGTTTCTTTTTTTTTTTTTTTTTTCAAGCCTGAAGTCCAGCTTGATCCATCTGCAAACACACAGCACTGCTGTAAACAGAGCCAGAAGAGACAGATGAGCTCAAAGCCTGTAATACAGGGAGCACACAGGAAAACACCAGGAGTGTAAATCAACCTCCTTCTGAAACACTCTACTACAGTGACTGACGCAGCATGACAAGATGTCTTAGGAGGATTAGAAGACCTAAATCCCATTATTCAGGAACAGAATAGATAAATGTGCACACATCCACAAAAACACAATTTGGTTTGTTTCCAATCCAAATCAAAGTGCTTGTGGAACGGCTGACTTTTTGGGCACAGTTTTTACGCCGGATGCCCTTCTTGACTCGACCTTCCCAGGAGGAGCCTGGAATCAAACCACCAACCTCTGGGCTTAAAGAGGAGTTTTCTTGAGCCCCCTGCATGAAAAAAGAGGAAAAATGTTGGAATGACACCATGAATGCAGCAACAATTTATCTCTCTGATGACATGGGCCTGATAAAAACAAGGATGTGAGGTAATTGCTAATACAGTGAACATTTCTTTCTTTAAGAGGCGTCTCGGCACCGTCAGCTTCCGTTTTCCAACACACGGCTGGAACAAACTCCAGCATTGTGTCTACAAATCTTCTCATGCTTGTTTAATTCGGTTTTCATCTTTATTCCCAACCACTGCGCGACACATGTTATAACGCATAATGTTCAGCTGCATGGGCTGAGGTCCTGAGAATGCTGACAAATGAAAACAGAGCCACATTTGAAAGTAGTTCAGCTCAGAGCTTTAGGAACACTTATCTCAGCAGTTTTCCTTAAACCCCCCCCCCCCCCAAAAAAAAATCCCCCTGGCTTCTGCAGATTTTATGCAGAGCTGTTGTATAACATCCACCGCAAAACTCCATTAGTACTTCATCTAAAGGTTGGGTGGATGAATTTGATGTCTTCTGCTACTTCTTCCTCAGTTCCACTGCTTAGGACAGTTCTGAAGGCCTGACCACATCTCCTCCATCTTCACTCACTCTTACGCTCTGATTTCTCCTCCACGCTCTCCTGAAAATAGCCCACATTTAGCTGTCTGATGAGCTGAGCCTTTGTCTGTCTTCGCTGCCAAAAAGCCCATATGTTTAAGCTCTACTTGTATGTCTCTGATGATGACTCTGCTCTCATTTCCTTTCATCCTCACTTTAATGTCGGCCATTTGCTGGTGGAACAGGTCCAAAGGCTATTTTGTCTGCACTACAAGAGTCTAAACATTTTTAACACCCTCACCTTGAGAATCTTTGAGTATTATGCTGCACATCCGCCCCTCACTCCCTCACTACAATATCATGTCTAATTATAAAACGCTGGACACCAGCCAGAAGCTAATACATGGAAAAAGAACTTTAAAGCCAAACGTGTGGGCGGCATGACAACTATGACATTTCCAATGTTATTGCAGCTCAAGATTTTTTGTTTTTTCATGGTTTTTGCTCCTACATTAGAGTGATCTAGAGTTATATCAGTGTATTTATTTATCAAAATGTGATAATGAGGGATGTGCAGAGTGTAGCAGATGGAAGGAGAGCAAGTGCCACAGAGGGGACTGATTTTGAGACTCATGCTAATTCAAGCTTAAGTTGCATATTGTAGCTAAAGCTAAAGCTAAAGCAAATATAACCTCACAAGCCTGCAAGTCAGACGGCGTTTAAGCATCTCTCTAAGCGTCTCCAGAGCTCCTCCAGATGACATCATCAGAATGTCTAATAATAAAAAAACTCCTCCGGGTGATTTTATCTGGGGGAGTTTTTCAGTTTGAATTAAAAGAAATTGTTAAATAAATGTAAGTTTAGAAGCATTAATGTACATTTACACGCAAATGTTAAGCCACAGACAGCAAGTTGAAAATTGCTGTAGTCGCCATTTATTAATTTGTACTTAATGAGGGCTCAGCAGCTCATCTTTGTCTCTGGTCACAAATCCAGGTCAAACTGGCCATGTTGCAAACCTGTCTCCTAAAAACTACGTCCCTATACAACTAAACTGTAAACGCGATTACACTTTCCTGAGAAACATAATTTCGACCACATTACATTTCCTGTGAACACATTAAGTATTTTTTGACATGTAACTTAAATGGTGATTTGCAAATATGTTGATACTGTATTGATAAAATGTTACCAGACAAAGTATGTGTGTCCATGTTTCTAGCTTATACCTTCTATACTTTGATACTCAAGAGTGTAGAAATGGGACACAGTAAATCCTTTCTAGAGATTTCAGCTCTCTCTCACTCGTACTTTGGCCTGGTGTAACATATTACCAACAAAAGCTCTTTTCTCCAACCCAGACTGCGCATTCTTACAGTCCATTAGACAGCATCAAGTCTTTAAAGGTTTCCTGATGGTTGAGTTCACTTCCCAGGGAAGAATGTAGAAGTAATTACAAAGATCTTTTACACACAAGACAAGGGCACATTTTTAGACATCTTGTCCTGCAGATGGAGAACTTGCCTTATACAAGCAGCTGGGTTTCCAATAGCACATTTGTTATCTTTCTCCAAAGCTGGTCTGAGAGCTGGTCTCAGACAAGGCGTTCAAAAGCATCCTAGTTGATATATTCAGACTAAGACTAAGTTTTACAAGCATTCAGACCTTGGTGAGGGTCTTTGTGTTCACATCAATATAACCAGAAGCCCCTGCCATGTTTACACACTACCTGTAGAGTTGTGTGTTGCTCACCTGTCTGTGTTGAGTTGTTCCAGATCCTCATACTCGCAGTTGTTTTGTTCACTGTGTCTCTCCTTTGTTGAACTCACTGTCATGTGTTTGCCAGCTCTAATGTAGCAAAGCTCAGCACTATAGTGTGGATTTTGTCCCACGTGCTTCAGCAGAAATCCTATTTTTACCCTTGGCTGAAGGACATAGACCACTTGCCTCCTCTACAGGTTAGGATGACCTCTGACCTGCCAAACTGCCATCAGCACATGGACCCACCCACACACACACACACACACACACACACACACAAATACATGTTGCCTTTATCAACTTATCAAGAATCCCAACCTCTTGTAGAGTTGTGTATGTATTAAAAGCCCTGGTGCCTGCATTAACACCTGCAGTGGTGCTGCATGGGTTGTTTTGTGAAATTTAACTCCCCACCTCCACCACTATTCTCTGCCTGTACACTTTTCATCACGTTGCCATGGCACCCATGATTCAAAGAGATATGATAACGACCAATTATCTCTGATTTAACCTTGACACAAAGCAGTACTACTCTGTAGTACTGAAATAATTATTACTATATTAGTATCTGATTATTAAGTTTTGGTTTGACCTCCTTGTATAATGTGGGACACACTGTACTGGACTGTTTCTTGACTGGTCAGTAAACTCTGATGTGCAGGTAGGTGGATTTAGCTTTGTCAGGGCCAGAATCATTGTTTCCAGTCTTTAGGCTAAAGCTAAAATCTTTTAAGCCAGAGCTTCGTATCTTGCACAGGAAATAACATGGTAATAACATGGCAGGCAGAGAGTACAACTTTATCTGAAAAGCAGCATTGCTTCACACCATCTCTCCCCGTTTTTTTTTTTTTTTAACTTCACTCATTGGAGGCTGTAAACCAAGCACAGAGCTCATTTCCTCGCACAAAACCCTCCGAGTTCGAGGTACCACATGTTTGTAGCACAGATTCAAACCTGCCAGAGTAGCTGGGCAACAATGACCTCCTTCACAGAAAGCCTGGAGAGGTGAGTGTAGAATGAGGGCAGAGGGAGCACGGCGTGCTGAACTTGGGACAAAGCTGTAATGTTTTGAATGAGCTCACTTTGGCCATAATAATCCTTATACGGTAACAACAGTCATATAACCATACAGCTTTCTTTTTCCTCCCTTGGTTTACTCTGACTGTTGCACCTCAGAGAAGCTGCAGGGTTTCTGCAAACTGATTCTGCAAAACCTTTTTGGAACAAAACTATATCTTGGCACAATGTTGCACATTATCTAGTTGAGCCAGAAATGCCAATGTGCACCTGCGGGTCAGTGAACAAGTATGCAGATGTTTTCAACAGTCAAACAGTCGTTCAATATAAACCATTATAACACTATATGCACTACTTTACAACAAACCAAAGAGCAAACCATGCAACTCTTTTCTTATTTCTAATACAACTGTATGTACTGTGTACTATTACAGAAAACCTCATCTTTATCTCAGCATTATTATTCAGTAGTACAGTAAGTCAAATATGTCATCTGAAAAGTTTACATTGAGAATTAACACCTGACTCAGCAAGTCCCCTCAGCTCTAAGGAGTCTTTTAGTGTCTTTGAGCTCATTGTTTTGGTCTTACAGCCCACAGGTCTTTGCAGTTTGGTGCAGTTATCAATCCTGTTTTCAGTCACAGCAGCTCTGATAAAGCCACCAAGCTGATGAGCTGGGACCAGTTTGATGGGACACTAAACTGGAATTCGATTAATTCGTTGGACAAACAGGATTAACACCAAGGTTGCTTTGTGGGTTGAATGTATGAGTAAAGTGTTGGCAAAAAGGCCCCTAGGGGGACTGTGTGATTTCAGCAGTCCGAGTTTATTGCAAGCCGCGTGTCATTGCAATCGTAAACACCAATTAAGCTCCATCCTCCTGCTCAGCTGTAGCTAGAAACAATGGAGCTAAGCCACAAACGAGCCCTTGCTACAGTGGTATGTATGGGTATGGAGACAAACCCAAAGAGGTCAAGGAGAATGTGGACCTGTCAAAGTCATAATTCAGTCATTGATTTTTGACTTTTTGTGTGGAACAGCCCCCAAAATCACAATGTACAGTTACATTAAGAAGCTTCACTTACAGTTTGGTTCTTATCTCCTTATCTTATCTGTTTAAATGTCCAACTATGGCACCATGTTTTTATTGTCGCAATTCAAGATGTCTTGTGCTTTTCCTAAGCACAACAGGCATTTGCCCTCTGCAAAGACCTGACAACTGCAAATGAATTAATGATCAAGTCATATATTGGGTTTCATACTCGTCAATAGCAGCTCTCTGGTTTTCCCCTTTTTCCCTCTTGTGATCTCTTTGTTTCTGTCAACTATCAAGACCCACATTACCAGATCCAATCAATGTCAAACTAATGCAGGGTTGGATGAGTTTGACTGGAATAAAAGCCTCATTTTGTGGAGGTTGGCAACTTTCACAGAACCCCAGAATAATTTTTTTCTTTTCAGACTTTCCAAAAAATCTCCATTTGGAAACAACAGAAGTCTGCGAGTTGCATTTATGGAGCAGCCTGAGCTGTGATCCAAACCTTGTGAGTCTGTTCTTCTGTAGTGTTCCTTTTAAACGCACGTGCAGAATGAATGTCTAGGAATCCTCCCAAACCCCAGTCCGCTGGCTTTAACCAGCACTCTATTCCGCGTCCGCTCTCATGAGGCTGAATTTATGTGCCCTCCACCGCACACTCCTCCCCCACCCTGTGGCTTGGTGCTCTATCAGAAAGAGCTCCTGCTGCCCTGCTGAACAATGGCGTCCGACACGCTCCGACACAGCTCGGAGCTGAAACCGAAGCTGTTTTCAAACCACTGCATCTGTCCGTGTGCTAACGTTCACGTTTCCCAGAAGGTGCTGCCTCACAGTAGCTCCAGCTGATGCTTGGTTAAAGTGATCCCCAGAGGCTGGGGAGCCAAAGCTCAGCCTACACATGAGCAGACTTCCTCCAATTCACACCCAAAATTGTATACAGGCCCAAAAATGTGATTAACATTATAAGATACAGGAAGTATTAGGAAGCACTGGGTTAATGTTTTTACCACTTTGTTTGAAGTCACTCTGCGGCAGATTTACTCCAGTGTTTAGGGTAATTGTCCTGCTGCATCATCCAACTGCGGCCGAGCTTCAGCTGGCGGGCAGCCACTCTGACATTATCCTGTAAGATTCCCTGATAAACTTTGGAATTAATCTCTCCCTTGATGGTGAAGCTGTCCAGGCCCAGAGGCTTCAAAGCAGCTTGAGTTTTCATGCTGGTATGCTGTGCTCTTTTAACTTTTTCCCCAGCGGTGTTGTTAAGTGTCAAGGTGTCCTTTGGCAAACGTCCTGTGAATAGAAACATGTTTTGGAGCGTCCTCTGTGTCCTGACCTGGACACGATGAACCATGGTTTGTGCACAGTACACTCAGAAGCAGAGATGTTCCCCAGCTCCGTGGATTCATCGCAGGATCTAACAGCTTATTGAACTTAAAAGTTGGACGTAGAGTTGAAAGAATATTCTTGGATACGTCGCCTGTATGACACATTACCATTTTTATGTACTTACCCCAGTCTAACACCCGAGTTTGTGGGTGTATGAGTGGAACACAGGTAGAATCTTTATCTTAGAAGTCGGTGTGTAATCTCTGTCAGGCTGGAGGCCGTGTTGACGCCTATTTGTAGAGTATCTTATTTGGAAAGACCCTGACATGGAACATACTGTACCTCAAGGTGACTGATGTCTATATTTTCAACTAATGATCAAAATCCTTCTTTGTGTCTCCTTGTGGAGTCTTGTCTCAGTGAATGTGAGTTACAGTAATCCACGCATGGATGTGTGTGTGCGTGCGTGCATGTGTGTGTGCATGTGTAATACTATGTCCCTGGTGCTGAGCTATGCTCGTTTTTACGCTCCTCTTTGTTTTTCTTTCACTCCAACACTCCCTGTATAAACACAGTTTGCACTAATAAGCCTGACACAGCCCAGTTTAATTGGTCTTTCATTTCCTATGGAGGGAAGACACACACACACACACACACACACACACACATACATGCACACTGGTTCAAGGGTTACTTAGTTGGCCTCATTTCTAATGCATGCAGCAGACTGGTTTAAATGTCCTGGCAGTTGCACACGATAAAATGACTAACAGCAGTCATGAAAAGATTTAGTTTCCTGCTTCTCTGAGAGCGGCTAATAGACCCACAAATCTGGCACATCAAACACCCTCCCTCTCACACACACACATGCAGTCCGTTAGTCCTGTACAACAGTTGTGTGCAACACCGCAACCAAAGCTGAGAACTCTCTCTCCTCTGTTCAACAACCATGTCTTTTTCCAGCCTTAGCTTCCAGTTTAATCTGCCAGGACATACCCCAACTTCCCACTGCACCCCATTTTTCCCATAATGGCCCTGTCAGACTCATATATGTTCCAGGACCCTTAGGTGTAACGTCCCAACAACAAGAATAAAAACACTCTGTGTTTAAAACATCAGTTATGTTATGGGAAAGTGGTGTTGGCACACAGCAAATAGACGTATCCAACTAATAAACTGTAATTCACGTAATTATGGCAAGACTTACTAAATTAAGTGGACTGATATGATAGTCCATAAAGACATGAAGGTCAACTGATCTGTTTCAAGTGGAGCCACAAATTCATTTAAACCCCGAAACAGGCTCAGGGACTCTCCCTCTGTACGTAGACTGTTAGACCTTCTGTACATTTCGTAAGTCTACGTAAATGCGCTGATTGTTAGCGAAGCAAAAAGTGGCCAACTAGAAGAATCTAAAATCACTTAGTTAATCATTTTAATTCTTTATTGGATATGCCAGACGGTGGGGGCCACACAGAAATGTAGCCTCAGGACCTATACAACCAACCGCTCCTGCAGAGAGGTGCTGATTTAACTCAAAGGATTAGTTTGCAGAATTGTGCTGTGCTGTGCTGTGCTGTTCGATGTTCCTGCCTTTTTGATCCATTTCGTAGCCGTTCTGGAGATTTCAATGACGTCCTGTGGACTGGTATCATTTAGTGTGACCTACCTTAGCATATGCTGACTGACAGAATCACAGAGAACTCTCCTTCACTGGAAATGTTTCACTACTCATCCAGGCAGCTTCTTTAGCTTCAGTGTTCTTTGTGCCAAAGATCAACGGCTTTCGGCTCGTCTCCTCAGGCGTCACCACAGCGGAATGTGTTCCGTGCGTTAATTTGGCATGTGGAACACAAGGATGCTCTTTCTGTCGCGTCCGGAGCAGCATCAGGGTGGCCCTTGCTGGCTGGGCGGGGCCACACCTGGCGGGGTGGGATTTGATACCGTGGCCTTCTGTATCCCAACCTGATGCTCTACCCAATGAGTCACCAGGAAGTCACCCTTCAGTTTTCTTTGGGTTTTTTTCCTTTCGCCTTATCCCGTGAGTTCAGGGTCACCACAGCGGATCATTGTCTGCATGTTGATTTGGCACAGTTTCTACATTTGATGCCCGTCCTGATGCAACCCTCCCCAATTTCTGCTGTGCTTGGACTGACACTGCACAGCTGGGGATGGGAATGGGCTGTTGGGGGTTCAGTGTCTTGCCCATTTCTCATTAGTATATTCTCCCAATACTGTTGCTATAGTTTTTCCAGGTTAGCGTGTCTTTTCTCCGTCTTCCCATCTCCATCAAATTTAAACAACTTAAATGACTTTTCAGCCAAATCCAAGATAAACTAACCAAGAAATCAGACTCTTTACTGTAGAACACAACATGGTGCCTGCGGTCACACGATGTGGTGTAACGTCACATTGTCTATCTATAAAGGGAGAAACACCCAAACCGAAAGGCTATTAATGCATTGTAAATACATAAACTGCTTATTGGCTGTGGATTGTTTCCTTATGCTGCTAAAAGCAGGTTATAATAGTCACGTTTGACTGAGCAGTAACATGCTCAGACAGTTTCAGTTTTGCTTGACGGCTATTTGTTCAGCTTTGTTTTTTTAGTTATTAGCAGTGGGCTGTAAAGTGACAGACAGTTGTCCCTGATTCATCTGATACTGAAGTGTGATAGTCTTTCATTTGTATGTGGAGTTACGGACATTTAGTTACAGTGGACCTAGGTCTAAATTATATTTTCAGTGAGTGTCACACTGAACAATAATATGTGTTCCTTTTGTGTGTGTGTGTGTGTGTGTGTGTGTGTGTGTCTGTTAAAAAACAAGATCTCGATATTTTGCACAGTTTAAAACTCTTATCTTATAAATATTATTCCCATTCAAATAAGTACAATCTATAAGTAGTGTATAGATTTATACTTGTATCCTTTGCATAAGTAACAAAATCAGAACAAATGTTTGTAGTGATAGTATTTGTCTGTTTCTTGAAGTAAGTAGTTAATTGCTTTTTGACATGAAGATCGATTTCTAGATGTGGAAAACACCTTGAATTTCCTACCTGTAAAAATCTAACCTAGCTACCTCCAATTTTACCCCTTTCAAATGACAATCTAAAAAACTTAAAGCAGCAGCAGCAGCAGCAGCAGCAGCAACAACACAAATCAAACTTTTGACCCTACGACTGATGGACAACATGCTTTACCTTGTGCATTATTTCGTCCTGAGAACTCTCCAAGTTCCTACATGCTACTTGGTGTTGTTATAACACTGGCTTTCACCTCCAGTCACAGGTAATTTTGGAGAAGTGAACCGGATTACTGCTGCTCTGAAAAGCCTCCTTTGTCTTGCCATCTCCGAATGCAAATATAGCGTCATGTTTCTAATGGCTCCTCCTGGAAGTCTGAATGTGCGGCTGACGTAACAAGTTCAATTAAATGTCTCGTCAAAGCAGATGTTGGACAGAGGCTGGCTGAATAGATGAACGTGTGTGAAAACGAGGGAAAGAGTGTTTTGGTTGTCGCCTGGACGTAAAAGATTAAACAGGAAAGGAGAGAAAATTAGGTGTGTTTGTGCATGTTTTTGCCCCACCGTCGATGAATTGATGATCAATGATAATTGAATTATTGAATGGATGCTTTAAAAAGGGTCCTAGGGGGTCATTAGTGTAGATTGTAGTGTACTGCTACTGTACTTCTGAGATGTCCTTTTTTACAGTACTTCTCTGGTAACTTGTGAAATTCGTACTTGTCATTTCCTCATGTATCTAAGACCTACACACACTATGCATACACTGTAGTACTCATGTACAATCGGGTATTGGGCATGTATACACATAGACCTGGTCAGCAGTGGCAGTAATAAGTAAAAATCAATCCAACCAACTCAACTCGCAGTATTTTCTCAGAACAGAGTGGACTTGCCAAGACTTTGGGTTTGTCCTTCATTCTCTCTCTATGTCACCTGTAAGTCTGGAGAGTCAAACCAAGACAAAACCCATCAAATGGAGCACGAGACTGGATGTGTCTACCTTTGTGCTTACTTTTATTATTTCTTACAAAAATATGTTTTTCCTAACTTTAACCAAAGTGCCTTAGGAGGCTAAACCTAACAATACCAATGCAACCTTTTCCCCATTTGTCCTGTTCAGCACATTTAATAAATATCATTAAGCCAGCATTTTTTTTTTTTGTTTGTTTGTTTGTTCATTTTAATCTCACCTTTTTCTAAGAGACACAAGAGAATTAGGACTTTACTAGAAGCTAAGTTACACAATCAGGGATTTGAGGCCACGACGAGTGTGTGTGCCTGGATCCTGCTTCTATGAATCATAACCAAGTCCACTAGTTCAAATTATGCAACACCTCCAGCACATGAAAAAATGTCCTTTTAATTCAGCAAATTACATTTTCTTTGTTGAGAAACACAGCGACAACAACCAGTTCCTGCATTATGATGATATCAGAAAACAATGATAGTGATGGATTTTCTCCACCCGACTTCTGGTTGGTTTAATAGTGATTGTAATAACATCTGAGAGAGAAGGGACTGTGCCACTGTAACTAATGGCTTTTCTGTGTGTGTGTGTGTGTGTGTGTGTGTGTGTGTGCGCGTGCACAGCAAATGCACGTAGTGCACAAGAGGCATTAGGTGTTAAAGTGTGGATCAAAGGCTCGGGACAGCAGCAGATGTGTCTGCGTTTTGTTACAGTTTCCATCCAGACAAAGTGTGTAAAGCTGCAGGTAATGCCTGTCAGACTGGGGAGTCTTTCAAAAACACTGGAATGCTGGGAAATCCAGGAGGCAGGCAGCTGTTTTCCATCTTGAATGTATGGACACAGTGGAAGGGGGGGGGGGAGCATCAACTATGGAAACATCAGATTAGACAGAGGTGTGAGGCCAGGAAGGAAAAAGTGTTCAATGGAAAGAGACGGGTAGAAGATCTTTAAATGTCCTATCTGCAAAGACAAGGCATAAGCACAAGAGGGGAAGTAAGAAATACTGAAGTAATAGGAATTTTCATCATCTAACAGTGGGAAGGTTGATTTAGCTCATGCACTTGATGAAATCAATGATGTATTCAAACGATTTAAACTATAATAAAGGCCCTTGTTACTTTATTGTGTGACAAAGATTAATAAGATTTCTACCATGGTATAAAATTATTATAATTATTAATTATTATAATTATTTCTACCATGGTAGAAATCTGTCACATATCAGGTTAACATGGCCTAAAAATAATTTTGTACAGCAAAACCCAGATACACGTAGGTGTATCTGGGTTTTGTATAATCTATTGAAAGACTGAAACTAATTATATGTCCAGAGCAAAAAGTCAGAATGTCCACCACGATAATCCAGAGAAATACACCACTGCTTTAACTATTAATTTTAAAATGTATTAATTTTCAAAGATGGAAACAGTCAGGATCACCAACTTCACTTCCCCCTTCAAGACTTTTATTTTGCAGCCACTTCCTGTTCCTGGTCCCATCACAAATAATTTTCCCCAGCGTCCTCTTCCCCAGCGGTCCCTCCCTCCCACCATCTCAAGATTTGTCTCCTCTACCAGGACCATACTCCACTCTTCCCTATAAGAACTTTGCTTCTCCTGTAGACTCCGCTCATCCTCCTACTGACTCTAGTAAGTTTTTGTTTTTATGTTCAGACACCATATCCATCAAGTCACTGTCAAGATTCTCCTCTTTCATGTGGGCTCTTTCATGGCCTCTTTCAAAGACTGGAGTTCAGGACCATCTAGCGAGTCGGAGGACTTGCCACATCTCCATCCTGCGTTTGCCAACTATTAAATATTGATGCAGAATCTTATCCACAGTCTGAATGGAGGATTTAGCTGCCTAATGTTTGCAGTTTAACAGTAGACTAGCTTACTGTATTGTGTGGTTTGTTCTTTAAGGAAATAGCATGTTACATTTTTATCATGGATGTATTTATGTGAACTAGATACTGTACAAAAACATGGCTCCCACTCATTTATAGTGTTGCTCAGTGTGTTGTTGTGTTGTTGTGCTCAGTGTTGCTCATTTGTAGAGTTTCTGGACCAGTGTGCATCACGTCATCCACATGGAAGTTGCAATACTGCTGTTTTCCACTCTATTAAATTTGCCTGCCTGCCAAGCACTGATGCTGGAGACTTGGAGGTTTCAACCCTTTACTTCTCCTACACACGTTAATATTTCTGTAGCCTAAATCATTAAGCTTCCCTATATCAATATCTCTCTACTTCTAGCTGGGAAATGCCACATATTATGACATCACTTGGAGGAACCTTCAGATTGTGTCACCTTGTTGCTCAAACCATGAAGCTGTGTAATCCCGGTCAACCTGGTTTTCAAAAGCTCCCCCAGATGACGACATTTGAACTTCTAATGATGAAAAACTGAGTTTTTCAGCTAGAACCAGAGAAATATTTTATTACAGGGAATTTATGTACATTCACACCTTAAACAAAAGCAAATTGAAAATTGGTGAAGTCACCCATCAGGACACACACAAAAAAAAAAAAATAGAGCGACTCGTTTTGCCAGACAAAATACATCAACACTACACTTATGGGGACCCTCACTCTCATTGCTGTCTCATTTCCTATTCCTGCTTTTAGGACTTTAAAATGTTAGTGTCCAGGTGTGAATCAACACACCACACACCACCACCTGTGGCATAGCTATTTGTGAAGGAATTAATAGACCACAGGTTAGCAAATGATTTGGCAAACAATCTCAGAGACACTACAACTGTCAGCTCACATGTTAAAGTGCTGACTGGAATCACTGTGGGCTTTGATACATGCTGCAAAAAGTTGGATCAAGCTGTATACATCTCCATAAGGTTGAGGTTCCCTCACTCTGAGTACACTTAATCCTATAATATTATCAGAAAATTGTGTTTACATAAGAATTTCTTAGCGTATCCTCAGCTAATATCAAAATAAATCAGTCCGTGCAAACACAGTCAATGATTTAACACAAAGCCACTAATCTGGAAAGATTAATGCTTATATACAACGTCAAAAAGCTCATCTATAAACCCGGCGGCCCGAGCTAGCAGACTTTTGCTCTGTCGGAGTGTCTGCACAGGGGTTATATAACCAAAGTAACAAAAGATGGATTTGGTTGGCAGAAAAAAAACAACAGTGTCATTCTAGAAGAGGCGTAATACAATCTCATCTCCTTTAAAAACCATCATGAGCCCAAACCAGAAAATGGGACGTCTCACTGTAGACATGACACATGGGATCTGCGGTGAGTTTGTTATATAAGGTCAGCGCCGTAAACAGGTTCAAACGTGTCACTTCATTCATTCCAGTCTGTGGGTATCAATGTGTAGTGTAGTACACTGTGTTCCACTGGCTTCTTCCAGCCCGATTCAGTATTTATTAAAAATGTCTGTACATCAATTCCCAATGTAAAGAGGACACACAAGAAAAGCCAGCAACTACTCTAGTGTTTCCAGGTCCACGAGTCGAAGTTTTCACTCTCTTTAGGTTTGTCAGCTGTGCTAAGTTTGCAACTTTCTGTCACTCTTAAACCTTCTGTCACTAAACCTGCTTTCGAAAAATCTGACCTTTGACGTTTTGCTTCAGGGCCTAAAACCCCGAGGACACCGCACCTGCCTGCCACCCATGACACACCTCTGCTTAAGGGACACACTCACACTGCTGCCAAAATACTTCTGTCAACAGTATCTTAGCATGCAAAACGTATTCCCCTGAAACCGATCTGCTTGATGGACCCTGAAGAATTTTAACTGTCTTGTAAAATTTTCATAGAGGGCTTTTCTTTAGAAAGCTGACACTCGCCAATAAAGCCACAGTTAATGCTGCCAGCTGGAACACATCCCCTCTCTGGGTCTCCTCCTATAGTCAGCGCTCTCTCTCTCTCTCTGCCACATCTTCAAGATGGCAAACATGTATTTGTGATAGTTTTGAGCGGAAAAAAACTCAGCAGCAAGGCGATAGATCTGTTACCGTGTTTTGGAGCTAAATGAAAAAGGAAACTTTGAGTTTATTTTACTAACTACAAATAGCAGCTATCTGCTGTAACTACTCTCGGATTACGAAGGACAGTCAAGATTAAATGTGTAAGATTTATCCATTACATAGATGCAATAGAGATGGGGAAATTAAACCTGAATATCTGAGTGGTCACACACATTTGTAAAGCTTTGTGAGGACACACTGATGTTCAATAGTTGGTATCAGTTATAAACATCCTCATAGTTTTGGGTGCATTTGGTGACGTAGGAGGTCGAAGACTGAATTCTATTTTTAACCCTAAAAACAAGTGTCCTTTAATGAGGAGGTGTCAGACTGTGAGGACCAGCCAGCATTGTCCTCACTCCTACTTTAAACTCAAACCAGTTTTAACAGTGTAAGTACAAACCCACTGGGCCCCTGGTCCAGACTCTCTTTCAAAAACACCCAAATGGTTCATACTCTATCTTCATTTGTCAGGTCAGACACATACACAGACACACACGTCTGCTTTCCGAGTGTTCAACCCCCCCCCACCCCTCGCTGCAGACATTCTGTACGTCGCCTCCAATGGAAAACTGCATTCACACAATATGTTGTCTGGAACGATCACGATATCTTTCACCACTGAAACAACTGCCTTAGCAGACAGCCAGCACTGTGCCACATGACCACAACACACAGTCCAGACACTACTCAATATCCTGAGAGAGGGTCCAGGGGGATACACGCTGCTCGTTTACTGACATGGCAATACACTGTGTGAGTGGTCGATTGCGCTGTGGTTTAAAGCCAGAGGGAAGTTATACCTTTGAATGAGAGACTGTTACATGTACTCCATAACCAGTGACCTTCAGTGCATGTCTAGAACTTCTTTTGTGGTGAGAATGTAGTTTTTCGAAGGACGGTCCTTTTCCTGCAGCTATGGGAACAAAAAAAAAAAAAAAGTTTCCCCACCCTTGTCAGAAGAATTACTACTTATATAATGGTGTAATGCTGCTTGCACAGTAGTTTTGGCCATTATGTCTATAGTACCTAAGTACTCAAATGCACAGAGAACCCACAGAGAATTTACATCCAGCTCTGGAGCTTCTGTCAGCTCTAAAAGGCTTTTTAGCATTGTTTTAATTTTAAAACATTGTTACCTTCACAACTAATATTCAAAATCAGCGGCAAACTCTTAAAGATATGGAGCAGTTTTGCAGCTAAAGTGATATATTACCCTCGGTGGAAACCAAAACAGAGTTCAAAGAAAATACTGGACTTAATGTTCATCAGGTGGATTCAACCTTCACTCCACTTTGATTCCTCCTTCAAAATATATGACAGAAAATCAGTCAGTTTGCAGGTGATGAAATATATACCTGAATAAAATAACAATGGCTTATTGAGCAGTTTTAGGAAAATGGAACTTTAAAAGAGCGCTCGAGAGCCGTGAGGTTGGGTTCACGCACACTTCGGTGAACATGCTGGAAATGATGTCCTAAGCACACAAGGCGTGTGCATGTATTGGATGGTGAGTTTGGAATGTAACATAAAGAGCAGATGCACCCCCACCATCCCCTCTCCTGATGTCTGGGCCAGCTGGCTGACCCTCTTAAACCCTCCACCTTACACTCCTAACCTGGTGTCCTTTCACCTTTGCCCCTCTCACACAGTTCAGTAAGCTGAACCAGAAATGGGGTAGTGATGGACAGGCCCTGGCTGTTGCCAGGAATGATACATGTCCCCTTTCCTGCCTGTCGATCCTTCAATGATTTTCCAGTTTTCACAATGAGCTTGGACAGCGTGAGCAAGTATTTCCTGTGGAAAATAGTATTTTCAACGTAGTAATTTGGATTCCACAGCCTCACCACTATCAACACACAGAATAAAACAGTGGGGCAGAGGATAAGAGGAGGGGAGAGAGAAAAACAGTGTCAACTGTGAGATGTCAGATCTGCATTTCACTGTCCTCACAATGTTAATAGAGATAGGCAGAGGAAGATGGATGGGGGGGGGGTTCCCTCAGCTTGGGTTAAAAGTCAGCATTGTCAAGGCCTGCACTAAACAGGAGGCATCAGGATGAGTGAGGCTTCACCTTACAAAGGAAAGTTAGCACACATAACATCACTTTACTCACATGATGATCTTTTTTTTTATTTTCCTTTTTCATATTTTTTTTGCTCGTATTTATCTATGAGTCTATGAGACAAATGGGTAAGAGCCTCGACTGGATAATTACTCCAGTTATTAATAAGGCTCAGCGTGCCACAAGTTATTCAAGCCTATCTGTTGCAATGAGTAGCTGTCTAACTGAATATACCGAAGGATTTTTCCATCAATTGATTTTTTTTCTTCTTTGATGACATGGCCATATTTTAAAATGACAATGCCAGGATTCATTGAGCGCATGGATTGAAGTTGGACCATTGAATAATGGCTTGGAATAGATTAACCTATTCCAATCCATTATTCAATGGTCCAACTCCGTCATTAACTCTTGATATTGGTGAAACAAATGAACACAGCTCTGGACAGAAGGATAATGTTTTTCTTGTCTGCTGATGCATGCATATTCTAGATTGTTTGGATCTTATAATAACTGCCACAAAAGTGTAGAAAAAGTACAAAGAAAAAGTACAAAACTTGATTTGGACTTTCATAAATGTTAGACTAACGCTAACAATGATCAGATACCTGGAGCTGTGCTCAATTTCTGCTCCACTGTCATCACTGTGCTGGAGATGAGCGATAATGGTTTTGTGCTTTAGCACCTCCAGGCATGTTCATCACCCAGATTTACTATTTTCATCACCAGCCCATAAACACAAGGAGTCAGTCTCACCTCCCAGCCCAAAATAAAGGAGGCTGAGGTGAGGGGTTGAAAGCAGAGAGTGGAATTGCCACAGGTCTAAAGTGTTCTTCTCACCACCTCACAGGCGCCAGGCTTGATGTGTTCAGGCTAATCTTATCGTCCTATAAACTATTATTATAGTTTAAAGGAGCACAAGTGATTTAATGATGCAGAAAAATGCTTTGTTGAATTAATTGTGAATCTTTGTTTTATTGCCGTCACCACACAATGTACCCGCACACAAACACACACCTACAGAGAAACTTGAGTATAGTAATTGTTGTTTTCCTGTAAATACAGACATGCATGAGCATTCAATCTGTAGCATTCCTCCATAGTAATATTCACTCATGGTAGACACAGTAATGAAATCATCTGGTGGTCAGTGATAGATTCTGAGGAGCGTGGACCAAAAAAATGAGAGGGGCACAGGAATCATTGAGTGTATCATCTATCAGAAAAGATCAAGAGGTTCACTTTATCACAATGAGGTCACAGCAGAGGGAACTCCAGGTTAGTCCTACAGTGAGGGAATGTTTGTATACAGGTCAACTGTCTCTTTCATTCCATAGGCAGAACTTAAAAATCGAGAGTAGCACAATAAAGCCGGCTGATGTTATGTGGTCACTTCAGGGGCTTTGTGTTTGCCAGCTGAATGCTGAAGGGGTGTAAATCTTAACTTCGGACGTTCCGTCTTTGTAGGTCTGACAGAAGAATGGCTACCAGCTGATGTTTACAAGACTATTTTACTTCCTGCTGCCTCCTGGAGGTTTGATAATAATTCAGTTTCGGACATGTTTTTCTTAAAAGAAGGAATTTGAGTCCCTTGATTAAGGGAAAGGGAAACACTTGAAAACGAACAATCTGACGGGACAATAATCAGGCTTGAGACCAGTACATCATTATGCGTATGCCAATTTACATTTGGTTGGCCCAACTGTAACACAGGGGCGGAGTCAAAAGGGTGGGGCGGAGTCAAAAGGGTGGCCCGGCCCAAAATCTGCTTGGCCATCCCAAGTGCCGCCCAATTGCTGAGTAAGTGGGGAGATATCTGCTGTAGACTTCCGGTCTGTCCAAGCCAATGAAAAAAATAAAATCTATATCCGTCCCTGGTGTACAAAGGCAGCGTAGAACTAAATGTTTAGTGTTGAAAGCATACTCAGGGTACGTGCACAGCATTTGTGTGCAAGGTCTAAACAAGGTCTAGACTATTTACTTTGGCTTTTTTTGTAGTTTCTAGATAAAGAAAATCTATAGACAAACCCCATTTCCAGGAAAGTTGAGATGCTGTGTGAACTTTGAATGAAATGAGGTGCGTGAATGCATTTCCACACCATTATAGTTGCTGCCATTTGAACTAATAACAAGTCAGACAGCCCAACGGCTCTTAAGTAGGATTTCCACAAAGAATGCGCATTAGATACAGCATTTAAAAACACTCTCTTGAACACTTTCTCAGGGACAGAGCACCCTCACAATCAGGAAAAGCTTGGTCATTCACATCTCTACGGAAATCAATATGACAATATAAGAAGTTATATTCCATGGAACATAAAAAACAGACATTCGAGTCCTTTTGGCAAACAGGGTTTCGTGGAAAATAGAGGAGGTTTGTCCAGTGGGCTGCTGGTGAGCAGGCATCACAGTAGCTGAAACCGTGATAGAGAGGGAAAGTATCTGGGAAGGAAACTCTGCTGACTCAATTCACGCTGAAGCAACTTTATATGAGATTAGGCAACTCTGAGATGGGGGACTCCCTTCAGTAAACAAAACCAGATGGCTCACTCATCTAGCTGCTTTTGAAGTGTCCCTTGTACAGTATGTGTGCTCGTGAGTGTGACCTCGGGTGCTGTGACTTCCAGACATGTGAATGTGATTTTCTCAGACCTAAGCAGACTGTCTTGACTGTAAGTGTGGGAGCAGACTCAAGGGTGGAGGCCAGAATCAGACTGACTGGAATTCTCTGGACTCCTGCTCAAAACAATTAGGTGCTGCACAAAACGACTTGGAGAAATCTTTTCATTTAAATTGTAAGGAATAAACGATTATAAATAAAGTGACCATCTTGTTTTTTTTCCGTTGCTTTGTGAATTCCTCGGAATTTGTTGTTGAAACAAGGTTTGGTGAGATTACAGTGGCCTCCCTCGGATTTTGTGGTTTTCCTGATAAAACAGGAGGTACAAGAGAGGAAAATGTCTCTCATACACCTATAGACTCTACAGTCTCTTCATAGATCCTTAAAAATCCTGTGTGTGCCCAAGAGAATATTAAATAAAAAAAACCTTAATGTGCACAGTGATTGAGAAAACCATGTTGTTATCTCTGATACTTTATTAGAAAACCGTGTTAATGGGACATTCATCTACATCAGTATTTTATGAGAAACCGTACACTGGAACGCTTTTTGTCACTTGCAAAGCACAATTAAGTATGTTCAGTATTAACTGAAGTACTTAGAACGTTTCATTTTCAATTCGTTTTTTCTCCTTTTCTTTTGGAAATTGTGTGAAAACTTACAAAATGGCTAGTTTCACACAAACGATAATCTTTTTTCCTTCCACGTGGTTTCAGTAGTGGCATAACAACACGATGAATTTTTTTTTTTTTGTCCTTTTCGGCTTATCCCATGAGTTCATGGTCGCCACAGCGGATCATTGTCCACATGTTGATTTGGAACAGTTTTTCACTGGATGCCCTTCCTGACGCAACCCTCCCCAATTTCTACCGGGCTTGGACCGGCACTGCACAGCGGGGCAGGGGAATGGGCTGTTAGGGGTTCAGTGTCTTGCCCAGAGACACTCTGGCATGTAGCCGGGACCGGGGATCAAACCACTGACCCTGTAGTCCGTGGACGACAGTCGCCGCCAACACCATGATGAATAAAGTGGACAGATTAAATCTATATGCAACCAGTGAACAGAAACATGCTGTATGTTTTATATTGAAACTAAAAACTGGAAACTAGAAGTTTATTCAAGTAATTATAAGATTAACCGATAGTGTTAACCAATCAAAACTTGCACTAACTTTAGCCCTAACCTTAAGGCCTGCTTGCTGCAGATTCACACACTATGGAAGGGCCCACTGTTATCTATGTAATGTCATAGACTCATTGTATATGGAAATATGCATTTTTTACCACAGTCAGGATTCTCTCACACCACTCTTCCCACACACTAATTTGTTGCAATCAGCTTTAACTCATCTTGTTGTACAGTTGATGTCAATTTACAGAAAATGTCTATGCAGAAAATGTGTATGAATTTGGATATTTGCAATTGACGCATTTGTCCTGGGTTGCATTATTTGCATTTACTGCCTCTCTTTGTCTCAAATCTGCAGCTCGTTTCCAGGTGGTCATTTTCACGTTGCAGTGTCTAAATGGGGAGAACAGCATTAGACAATCCTATTTATTTATTTATTTATTTTTCTCTTCCTCTTTTTTATTTGATTGCCAAGCTATGATCCCAGTTCTTCCCAGGGTCTAATGAATGTGATGTCTTTTTTTTTTCTTTTTTTTTTTCCTGTGAGGCAGAGACAGACATGTTTCCTGACAAGGTGTAGTAGACAAGACCACAAGGTGGTGAGACACAGGAGAGTGATAAGAACTTGTTTCCTCTTTGTCCTCCGGGCCTGAACACTTTAGTGTTTTGTTGACTCATACAATACAACAAGCAGTTAGTTGACCAATGATATAGCACAGCCTAGTGGTAAGTGGGAATACGTCAGCATACTGGGGGTACAAGACATACAGACTTCAAACCACCAAGCAGCTTTTAACCTACATACTAATCAGCATCTGTCAGTCATAAGAAACTTCTCCACTTTTATCACCTTTACTTTGTGGAATAGCTTCATTACCCATAAATGCTCCCAACTCAGATGTTTTCTTATTTCAGACGCTGTGCCACTTCCTGGCATTTCCAGTTTTTATGGACAATTCTGTTATTGAGCCTGTATTGCACAACAACAATTTTGTGTGGTCACTCTGTTGTCACTGTGGGCTGATAGGCGGGGGGTATACTTAGGTCAACAGTCGGTCACGAGACTGGCACTTCCTCGTACAAGCAGGAAACTATTCACGCTCACCTTCATACCTTCATAATGAACGTGCGTATGTTTGAACCGTAAGAGGAAAGACAATTACCCAGAGGACACACAGGAAATCATTTGTAAATGTCCTTTGTATAAACGATTTACGCAAACAACCAAAGACCAAACATGTCAACAGGACGATTTATTCAACACGTCTTTACAGTTTTAGAAGACAACTATGATACATTCTGTGGGATGATTCAGCAGTTCTTTGTAGCACTTTAAAGAAAACAATCACCGTGTTCTGACCTGTGTGTCTAGATTTAACCTTAAGAACATGAGAATTGCAGAAACCCGCCAGTGTTTTGTGATCGGACGAACACAGAGGGGAGTTTTAAACCAACCACTCTGTTGTTTGTTCAACCTGAAGTTCAACATTTCAATTCGGGAGCCATTTTTCATCTCGGATAACTGGGCATTCCCTGCGTGCCTGCCCTCCACTCGGCTTTTTTCTAGTCCCTTCTGCAGACTTTCAGTGCTCTGAAAGTCAAACATGTTTTCTAATGGTTAATTTAAACTCTAAGAACAAAGGCCATGTGAGAGGGGGTCAGATATATTAAGAGGTCACAAAGGGAGTGCTACTAAAGTATTTACAGGCTGAAAGCAGGCTGCATTTCTTTTGCATGAACACTAGTTCAACTTGTAATGATGAAAGATTAGTTTCTAAGAATTTCTATTTTGATTAAAGAGACTTAAGACAGCTTGGCATGTTTATGAAGTGCAGCTGACATGCTACCTATTCGGGCCAGCATCGTGCAGCCTGGGCACGTTTAAAGAGGGAGCCAAATGTGGGGAGGGAAGTATTAAGGTATGTTATAAATCTTTAGTCATCATAATGAATTCTCCTAAGCGGGATTACGTTGCTATTTAAATTGAACTGACCTTATGACAAAATTGGAAACCTGCTGCCATAAACTGTACATTCTTTAGTCAAAATGAGCCAATTTGCCTTTGTCTTACTCCTCTCAGTTTAAAGAGTCACTTCCTATTTTATTGCTTTCACTAAATACTATACACCAGATAGTAAATTCCACATTTTTTTGGATCTAGTAAAGATGCTTAGTTATTTGTATTAATGTTTGCTTTTTGCATTTACAGTGTAAACACACAGGTGCAGACCTCCAGGAGGCTGGCATATGGCATGTTTGCTCTTTAAAGCTGTGCCAAAGCAACTTCCTGCTGGCAGCAGCACACAGAAGCAAGAGGGTTCAAAATTGTGGACCTGGACTGAAAAATCCTGAAGGGTGAAGTCAGTAAAATGCACGTGGAGGGTGTTTTTTTTTTGCTATTTATCAAATAGCGGGAAAGAGGCGAGAAGGAAGGATTTCAACTTCCAGGGGTGCGATGTCATAATTAGACTTAAATACGTTACTGCAAATTTAGTGGGTTGTACTGACAGTTCTCGGCAAAACCGCCACTTCTACGTCAACTCTTTGTATCAGCTGATCAGACACAATTTGTTTGCCTCTGTGGACACGGAAAAGGGGGAACAAACCTCCACACCAGGTCACGTTAACTAAGACGAGAGCCAGGAGAGCAATCGAAAGCCCTTTGTGGAATTCCTAAACAACTTCCTGTAACTCCTTCTAAAAATATCAAGGCCTGACAACGCTATCTGGGTCATCTCTATAAGCAGATCTAATGGAGCAACACACACAAGGCTATGAATAGGCAGCCAGGATCACTGTCAGTAAACAGATGAAGATGACTTGAAGCAGCATCCGGAGACCTTCAATCTGAGTGCTGCTGTCACAGTGACACTGCTTGGTAAGCAATACCAAGCATTCTTCCGGAACGTTTGGGCACACACACGTTTTATGTCAAATTATTATTCTGACTTTATGGTACACCTGCAGATACAGACTCATTTTCTCTGGAAATATGACAGTCACTTTCTTTTTGTCCCTTCCCTGAGCTCCATCATTGTTTTCTGTAGTTAAAATAAACACAGATCTCCAGTCATTTCTAAATATAAAAGTGTATATTTATCTAATTGGTAGACATGATTAAATTCTATTTAAGACTTCTTGTTAAGATTGCATTTATGGCTCATTTGCCAACAACTAAAACATCTAACTATCGCACATTAAGCCCATGTTTACCAAACCAAACCGGTGCCTGTGATAGTTAGTAGTAATCTCAATGACTTCACCAACAACATGAACCTGCCATGAACAGAGTTGTGAGCAGAGCAGTTTGTGTGCTCCTATGAGTTTTGTCAGGCTGTTTTCTTCTACTGTGACAAGCTACAAGGGATAAAACAAACTAACAGGCTCATTTTTGTTCCAAAAGATCTGCATTATTGGGTTGGTATAAGGTTACACAGACTGACAAACATTCCAGTTCTTAGCGTATATGTGTATAAACACAATGGAATGGATTTCATTTAAAGGGCGACTTCACCGGATTCCAATTTGTTGTGTATGGCTTTAATTTAGGATGTAAATATACATTATTGCTTTTAAACGTCCCTCTGACTTCCTTCTATCAAAATAGTCCTCCGATCTAGCTGAAAAACTCCTTCAGATGACTTCACCCTGAGGAGTTTTTCATCATTAGGAGTTCAGATGTTGTCATCTGGACAAGCTCCAGAAAAGCACAGACGATAATTACAAACTTCATAGCGTGAGCAACAAGACGACATAATCCGATCTGAAGCTTCCTCCAAGTGATGTCATCAGCTAAAAGTAGAGAGATATTTTAAAATAGGGAAGTCAACCGAAAGGTTAATGGCATTTATTTACACGTACTACCCAAACCAGAACCAAAAGGAGCAAATTCAAAATCCGTGAAGGCATCCTTGGAGTAAAATACAGCACAAGAGCTAGGATACGCCTCTGTATCCTTTTGCTTAAAGTTATAAAATGAAAGTGCAGATTTGATAAGAACGATGTGACAACTTTGTGCTTGTATCTAAACTACTATCATTACTTTATGTTTTGGCACCTTTGTTGCATTGATGTGAAATTTGCACAGCTCCTCAATGGAGTCCCAGTCCTTCTCAGACCATTGATCCCGCTCCCTCTCTCATGGCAACAGTCACTGATAGCAGAGGTAGCTGATGATGAGTTTTGGTATCTCCAGTTGACCTATAACCTTCAGAGCTTGAGTCCCCAGCTTCCTCCTCACTGCTAACCTGCAGAGCTGCTGCAGAGTCATGGGAGTAGCTACAGTGAAAAAAGATGAATAAGAAGTTATAACAGATTGCAGCATGACCTGTTCTGGCTCTGGTCAATATATTATTTCAAATAATAACTAGCTCCCAAACTCAATATATGGCCCTACAGACTGAGATAACTCAATGTAATTAGAGAGTTTGTAAAATATATAATACAATATACCTTCATACCAATAAATATTAATATCTTTTTCTAATCTTGTTGTATATAAATTTTGTTTACCGCTATATTTTGTTTCAAACTGTGCTCCCCTGTTTAATCAAAGCTCTGGTGCTTGAAATAAGAGGTGTAAATCTGTGCACCTTCTCATTTGCACCAGTTCCCAATGGCTAACTACACCAACTGTTAACAACTTGATAAACAACAGGCGTCATCTTTCAGAGACTTCGTGGATGTGAAAACTGATACCTGCTTGCCATCTGCTGGGGCTATGCTAACACTGCACTGATGAATAGCTTGAAAATCTACTGCACAGACTGGCTGATCCCAATTCATAATGTTTGTTGGTTATTGTTATTTATTTACTCTCATAAAACTGTAGGCAGGCAGAAGATGGAGAGCCTGGAGTGGTGTAATCCACAGGTTTTCTTTCATGCTGATCTCTGGCATAGATGTTGGCCCCAAACTCCACCAGTATCTCGATCATCTCCACTTGCATGTTTTTAGCAGCATGATGCAGAGGAGTTTCATGCAGCCTGGCAGCATTTACTTTAGCACCTGAACAGAGAAATGATAATGTCAGCTTTTGAAGGATACAGCTGGTTATATTCCATTCTTCTTCTGACTTTAAGAACTATTGATTCCTACTGAAGACATGTACACGGTTAAAAAGCGACTTCTTAAAACAAAGTTCAATAGTGTTCATATAAAATGCATAAACTAGTAAATCAGTAAAGGATTTATTAAAAAGTAGAAGTGATTAGTTATTAGTTATAAACACTGATAAACTAAACACTAAACCTTGCAATGATATACACATAATTACAAACTCAACTCAATTTAACATGCATTGTAGCAAACAATAAAAACTCCATTAGATTTTTTATTTTTATTTTTTTACATGAATCTTAAAGCAAGAGCCAAATTAAGATTGTGCTTGTCCTGCTTTGCACTAATACTCACCTGCATTAAGCAGCACTTTAACACAGTCTATGCGGTCATTTACACACGCCACATGCAGCGGTGTCCCGTAGTAAAGGTCGTATGACTCAAGACAAGCACCCATGGTGATCAAGAGCTTCACGCAGTCAGAGTTACCTGAAATACAAACAAAGTACTGCGGGATACAGGTTTGTTAGGTATACTCAAAGGTATAGTTTATATTTGAAGTGTACCTTACACTAACACAATTCCGCAACACCCGATTTCTAAATGCTTCAAAAACCCGAACTGAGGCTTTGCTCTATTCAGTGCGAGTGCTGACTGACCCTTACAGTGCTGTGCACAACGACATATGGTTTGCTGAGCACAAAACAGTGGATAAAAAGCTAAAGAGACATGAGTAGTATTTTGTTAAACTTAACTAAATGTGTTACCTCCCATGCAGGCCTCGTGAAGAGGCGAGGCTGTACGAGAGGTGAGGGCAGGGTTGGCCTTGGCACCATGCTCTAGCAAGAGCCTTACGCACTCAAAACTTCCTGCCGAACAGGCATCACACAGCGGGGTGCTGCCATCTACGTTCCTCGCATCTACCTGAAATGTATCACATGACAAAGGATTATACATACAGAAGTACTTCAACCTCTTTTTACAGAATCACTCAGGTCTCCCTGGTTTACCTGGGCTCCAGCATCAAGCAGCAAGCGGACGCACTGGGCCTGTCCGCGAAGGCACGCTTCATGTAGTGGTGTGATGGAGTCCACTGCTACCACATTGACTGAAGCTCCTCTCTGAATAAGGTCTTGCAGCTCGGAGGCCTGGCCGAGATAGGCTGCCTTGTGCACCTCTGTTCTCTCTGACCAGCAGCCTGAAGGGAAATAGGTGAAGCACTGCATCATTAATCTATCAATACTGTGAGAGAGAGAGAGAGAGAGAGAGAGAGAGAGAGAGAGAGAGAGAGAGAGAGATGCATAAGTACATCCCATCCAGAAAGTATTCATGACCATGAGAAACAAAATTCTTTGCTCTGATGGAACAAAGATTGAACTCTATGGCCTAAATGCAAAGTGTCATATCTGGAGGAAACCAGGCACCGCTCATCACCTGGCCAATATCATCCTACAGTGAAGCATGCTGGTGGTGGCAGCATCAGGCTGTGGGGGTGTTTTTCAGCGGGAGGAACTGGGAGACTAGTCAGGATCGAGGGAAAGATGATTACAGCAATGTACAGAAACATCCTTGATCCAGGATGATCTGGACCTCAGACTTGGGCGACATCTTATCTTTCAACAGCACAACGACCCTAAACCCACAGCTAAGATTACAAAGGAGTGGCTACGGGACAACTCTGTGAATGTCTTTGATTGGCCAAGCCAGAGTCCAGATTTGAACCCGATTTAACATCTCTGGAGAGATCTGAAAATGGCTGTGCACTGACACTACGCATTCAACCTAAGAAACTACGCATCCAACCTAAGAATGGGAGAAACTGCCCAAAAGCAGGTGGCCAAGCTTGTAGCATCATACTCAAAAAGACTTGAGGCTGTAATTGGTGCTAAAGGTTCTTCAACGAATTATTAAGCAAAAGTGATGAATACGTATGTACATGTGATGTTTAATTTTAATACATTTGCAAAGATTTCAAACAAACTTCTTTCATTTTGTCATTATGGGGTATTGTTGGTAGAACTTTGAGGAAAATAATGAATTTAATCCATTTTGAAATAAGGCTGTAACATAAAAAAATGTGGAAAAAGTTAAGCACAGTGAATATTTTCCGGATGTGCTGTATTTGGACAGCAACATGTCTCTTTGGGCTCATTTTTTATCTTACAATCCGGACACTTCTTTACCAAATACATAAACAAACACTCTAAAACACTGAAGGTGTTACAAATGATTAATATTTATCTGAGGCAGAATTTCCCCATTTCAGTAATGATCATAGTTTCTTCTTCTTCTGTCATAAAGACAATATATGATGCAAAAATACTGATGGTACGAGGTACAAATACAATTACACTGTTCCCAAACTATAAGCAAATTGTGTGACAAAAAGTTTTTGGTGATGTTAATAAAATTATTTAAAAAAACAAACAAAAAAAAAAAAAGAGTGTGCAGGCAGAGTATCGGATCTTAGATTACCGTAATATACAAACATAAGAAAATTTTAGTGTGAAGACGGGAGCATGGGGTAAAATATCCTCTGTGCATCCTCGGTATAGCGTTACTCCGTTAACGCATCTAGTGGGAATTAATGATTTCATATATTAGATGAGGAATGTTTGACTATCCACCGTCAAGCTGTTTGAACCACTGTCATGTAGCTATAGCAAAGCTGTTGTTTCTGCGCTAATAGAAATGACATTCGGGTGGAGGCTACAGTACACAAACACACACAATACATGTGTTCACAGTCACAGCTGGACAGTGGGACAGCAGATTGTCTGCATGTTAGCTGGCCCGCTCGTCCCACGTTACACCGGATCAAGAACCGAAAAGCCGGTGTTCTCGCGGCCTCGATATCTTTCTCATATCATACTCACCAATGTCCCCAAAGAAGTATGGCCGCGTATTTTTAATTTCCATCCTCAGTCTGTGTATCCAAAGAGAATTCGTGACGTTTACGAAGACACAGCGATATACGGAATGTTTACAAACAGTCGCGTCCTCTACGAGCGGCACGAGTCACGTGGTATACCTGAAGATCAAAGAGCATGCCGGGATTTGTAGTTTCCCCCCCCTCCTCCCCCAACAGACCATTAAAGCCTTTGAAGAATGCAACCAAAGTTTATTTAACCAAACTTTATACCCTGATATATTTTCAATTAAAATCACATATGAAGTCCATAATGCTTTTTATATATGGTCAAAAATCCATTCATGTGTCATTCTAATAATGTGGGATGGTCGCAGTATTGGAGGTAGCTGTGGATGCGGTGGGATATGTTTAGCTGACCTATGACCTTTGAGGCTCTGGTAGCAAGTGTTCTTCTCACAGTGATTCTGCAAAGCTGCTGCAGGCTCAGAGGATTACCTGTCAAGTAAGAGACCGCATCATTATAACGAGCAGAGGTGGCAACAGAACAAATGAACAACCGCCTATTCTAACTAATTGAGAAGCAATTTACTTTCATAAAACCCGAGGCAGCTGTAACAGAGAGACATAGGTGTTGTGTAGTCTATAGGTTTCCTTCCCAGGTTGTCAGTAGCATACACATTGGCTCCAAACGCCACCAACAGCTCGATCATGTCCACCATTTGGACTTGTGCCGCGTTGTGCAATGCAGTCTCATGGAACTTCACTGAATTCACATTGGCACCTGTAGGAAACTTAAATGAGCTTAGAGATGTTTTTGACATAATCGGAATATATGCTAATTATGACTAAGTAAAATCCACACAAATACAGTGCTATTGCATATGACAGTAATTCCTTTAGCTTGCAGATAACAAAATCTGGACTTTCTCATAATTTGGCAGCATCTTAGAATCATAGAATAATTCAGATTTTTCTCTATTTGAGCATATAGATGACCTAAAACATGGACCAATTTCTGTGCAAGTCATAAAACAGATAAAAGGTAACCAATTTAAACAACTGAGACAAAAACATTTACTTATATATTATTGTGAGAGAAAAAAAAGCAGTTTTGGATACTTAGGTCCAGCAGAGGTATGAGAACCTTTAAAATCATCAGTTCATTTGAAGGGTAAACTGGTTTCAGGCGATTCAATCAATGGGAAGACAATAGTCCAACCCCAGTGTAATGTCTCGGAACATTGAACTACAATGGTTTACACCGATCAGGCATAACATTATGACCACTTGTGTTCATTTTAAATAGGGTGGCCCAGCATTAGAACCACCTATACATAATATAATAATTATAATCCAGTACGACTCCACTACCCACTTTGATCATAATAATAAAAAACATAGTAGAATGATCACCCTTCTCACAGTGTCAACATAAAAACTGGGAAATTACAACCTTGTAAGAGTAGAATTTGTGGCAGAGACACCAAATCATTACACCAGCGGAGTTCTTCTAGTGTCATTTTACGGGGGGGATTTTTCTTTTTCTGACCTGTAGTCTTCTTGCTAACCTGCATTAAGCAGCTCCCGGACACAGTCCACGTGTCCTTTAACGCACGCGATGTGAAGGGGTGGGCCAAAGTGGACGTCATAGGCCTCCAGCTGAGCACCGCTTGCTATCATCAACCTCACTACTTTGACATTACCTGAACAAAAAGTCAGTGAATAGGTCAAGCAGGACATGATTTGCTGAACCCTGTCTTATTGCTCGCAGTAGTATTTACCTTGTATGCAGGCCTCGTGGAGTGGTGAAGCAGTGAGAGCCGTGAGGGAAGGGTTAACTTTGGCTCCATAGTCCAAGAGCAGCTTGGCACACTCCAGGCTCCCAGAAGCACAGGCGTTACACAGAGGGGTGCTGCCATGGATGGTCCGTACATCCACCTTGAGAAACATTACCATTACAGACTTTAACAACTGATTAGTTTAGCAGTACACATCATGTTAACCATAAACTCTCACAATGTGCAGCATCTGCACAATCTATAATAAAAAAATAACATAATGAGATATTTACTCAGATCCAGTGTAATATTTGAGCCTGTTATTTCCTCCACAGACTTCACAATGGTTTTTATTTATTCAATATCATACTGGATCACTCTACAATCTTTGTGACGAGGTCGTTTTCTACAGATTTCTAGGGCCACAGAGGTTTATAGCACCTGGGCTCCAGCCTCCAGCAGCAGCCGGGCACAATTTGGGTGATCCTTTGTGCAGGCGTCGTGGAGTGGCGTGATGTTGTCCACAGTCACTGTGTTGACCGAGGCTCCATCGTCTATCAGCCGCTGCAGCTGGAGGGCTCTGCCATGGGAGGCTGCCTCGTGCAGGGCGGTCCGATCTGCCCAGAAACCTCACACACACACACACTATATTAAAAATCTTTAAATATATGAAGAAAAAAAAAAAAGATACACAATCATAAGCTTTGTTCAGATATTCAAATTATGTAAATTACTGCAAATGTTTTAACAACATTTACTGCCTTCTTAAATAAAAGCCATAAAATACCATAAATAGTAGCAGAACTAGCTTTGTTAGCAATCAGCTACTAAGCGATAATAACAGCAACTAGTCTGCATTATTTTATAAGCGTTTTCTTTTGGTGATGCCCCGTAATTATTACACTGGAAAAATATATATATATATATATATTTACCCTGGTAATTGTATAATAAGAAGTTGTAGCCATAATTCGTAACGTGTATATCGTAACTTTATCGCACTTATTAGCCTGGACGTCACGGCTCATACTGTTTTGAGTGAATGTCGCGTTACGTGTGATAACGGCGGTAAACACTGGCCGAACGAGCACGAACGTGAAGACATGTTAGCAATAACTGACTTTTTCTAAAAGGCAGGAACTGTGCTCACCGATATCACAGAGAAACGAACGACGGGCAGCTGTCAGCTCCATGTTTTAAAAACACGTGTGTGTGTGTGTGTGTGTGCCTGTGTGTGTGTGTGTGTGTGTGCGCGCGCGCTGAGGAGGACGACCGTCAACATTAGCTAAACCTCAGTGTCGGGTTACGGAGTCCTAGAGCATGACGGGAATAGTAGTTTGCAGAGCGGAGAATTTGTGCGCTGCTGCATTTAGGTGCCCAGTTCACAAGTCCACATTAAGCTTAGAAGATATCCACAAGGAGGACAAGTTGAATATTAGTAACTGATTATATTGACCTAACATTGATAATTCTACCTTCACTACCCTACGTCATCTACTTTGTTGTAACAAAAATTAACTGAGTCATAAAATTATTTATGAACAAATCCAAATCCCCTTATGAATACAGTAACAAAAGTGTTAAAGACTGCAACTAGCCTAAAGGCTATTCTTTGCTGAGAGCAAATCTGGAAATGTATTTAACTTCTGTAAATGTTTCAGTCACGCTGGTGATAGACAGACAGGATTCTGCATGGACCATGATATTCACAGATGACATTTTGACCTGTAGTGAAAATAGGGAGGAGACTGAGATGAAACTGGAGGTCAAAACTGGAGAGAAAGGGAACGAAAGTCAGTTGCAGCAACTAAAAAACAAAACATGTAGAGAGAGGGTGGTGGCATGATGCAGTTATGGCAAACAGTAAGTGGTAATATAGTGCTTTAACCTTATTGGTGCCCAAAGCGCTTTACACTGCTTCTTATTCACTCAATCCAACGCACACTCACACCGATGGGGGAGCGGCTATGCAGCTGGCCCACACTCACCGAGAGCAACTATGTTGGGGTTCAGGGTGTTGCTCAAGTACACTTCGACAGTGACAGGGGCAGCCAGGATTTAAACCAACAATCCTGAGATCTGTGACCAACTGCTTTACCTCCTGAGCCACAGTCGGCCCCTCAAGTTACAATGGACAGAGGTTTAAGTAACAGCATTTTCATATCCAAAACTAAAAATCCTAATTTAAATACTAAGCCAGCAACTCTGGCGTTGTAGCTTTATTTTTGGCATAGTTTGGCAGGATCATGTTTTGGAACAACTTGGTCATTGAGGAATAGTGTAATATTGATGGTGCCTGGATGAACTGAACTCCAGTTAGTCTAACTGGGAGTGATGGTGGTTTTTCTTATCAATAACACAGACAAAACGTTTTGACTCGTATTCCACTACTCATGTAACGTTCCACAGACTTACGGCTTCACAGATGAGTCGATCCGAGCAGCTCTTTGAGGATTTATTAGCGTCAGACAAAACTGTTAACTTTTCCATCATAATGACTGCATATCCCTTTTCAAATATTTGATTCATGAAATCAGTATACTCTGCATTCTTGTTGTTTGGCATTGTGAGGTGAGCATTTCTCTTAGGGAATCCAACATAATAATGGCCATCTGCATGATACACAGAGCTTTTTACATAATCCATCCTCGGACATCTCCAGCTTCTCCTGACTTAAGTGCTCAGGGAAATCTTGATTAAACTGTTGAATAAGTAATTGTTCCATATTACCAACAGAAATGCGATGGACTGCAACCTTCACATGTGCTCTATTTGCTGTCAATCCCACTAACCTCCAAGTCTGTGATATAACTTTCCACATGCTGCTTTGGACCCAGTGAGTTTTCAGCTCAAGTTCAGTTTCGTTTACCTTGTAGGTTCAACTGTCCAGCCAATGAATCCGTGCAGAAAGTAGCAGCCTATAGTGAAATGATTTAACACAAAATAACAATAACTTACTTAACTATGTAAAGCTGTTTTGGCTCTTGCAGTGAGGATGAGCGGAGTCTAGAGGAAAAGCAAAGTTACTATGAGGAAGAGTAGACGGTTCTTGACGATAGGTAGGGAAATTGTGGGAAGAGGGGACACTGAGGACGATGTAGTGGTCTGGACCCGTAACACAGAGGCAGGCCTGGTAGTGAGCGTGTGAAACGTAAGCGTGGTGACGTTCCAATCCCTGATAGTGACGAGAACTCCAAAATCCCTTTAGTGATATAACATGCAGGTGAGAAAGCAGACGATCTGGCAGCTTGGTGAGGGAACCGAGGATGTATATAAACAGAGTGGTGAGAGCAGGTGAAACTAATTGTTTAGTAAAGCGGCGGAAAATGTGACGCGACCAGGAACAGGAAGTGGGTGCAAAATAAAAGTCTTGAAGGGGGAAGTGAAGTTGGTAAAACAAACATACGGTCTAAAAAAAAAACATACGGTCACAGTTGTTTGATCCCATCCAAGTAATAAAGGAGAAAATGTTCTTCCCTGGAGTTTCTACTATCCACACATAAGTATGTCCTCGATGTACAACTTAAAAATCAACTTGAGTATTTCTTAGAAAATATATCCATGGCGTCAAGGTTGGGTATCAGTGTTCTCCACTAGATGGTGCTAAACCCATTTAGCTCAGGCTAAATCACAACAACAGGACTTTTCCCCTTAACTTTTATTAAAAATACAAAATTCTAAACTAACATGCAGACAATAAAGCAAAGAATAACTGCAACATTGGCGCATTGGGATTACGCACAACCATCCACTGTATTATGTGGTTAAAGAATAAAAAAATGCTACAAGATAATGACAAACCTTTACATTCATGTTTTCTCTTTGTCGTTTGCTCCGTGCGTCATGATTTTTGTTCAGCTTTCTTGACATTTAATCAGTGCTCAGTGTTTTGTACCGCTGTAAACTGTCACTAAGAGATGTTACAACATGATTAGTGTACAAATAAAAATGAAAAAAGATCAATTGAATCAATTTGTGTTTCAGTTTGAACGTAACAAAAATAAATCTGGCTGACAAAAAGCCTTCTCAAAGATTGAAAACACAGCAGCAAAACAATGGCATCTGATATTTTTGATAAATGGTCAACACAAAGCAGCACGGATCCACAAAGAAGAAGAGCAAAAATATTAAAAGTACTTTTAATAAATTCTAAATTATGTACTAATCTACAACTTTGATACGAAGCTGGACAGGACATTCCCTTTCCCTATCTTTCTATGAAGAAACGAAAGATGGCTTACTTTGATAAAGAATGCTTGGGAAGATTAACTTTTGTTCCAAGACCTTTTCCAGCTCTGTGATCCACCGCAGAACCTGTGTCTCCACACATTTTTGGTTTCAAATCCCTTTTACTAAAGGCATCACTGCATTGTATGAACTTCTGGCCTCTTCTTTACTCTGATGGGCAGGTTCCCTGTTGACGAGGTTTACCCTAAGCAAAACTGGCTGCAATCAAGCCTGGCTGTGTTCCCCAAGCTGAATACATCCTCCAATCAAAGTTGGAGTTTTTTTGGTAGTTTTTATTTTTTTTGTTTTTTGTGGATAGTTTTTCCACATACGTTAAACTGACTTACTTAAATAAATGATATAATGCTTCTCTATACTGAACATTTCTTTGATCCCATCCAAGTAACAGAGGAAAAAATGCTCTTCCCAGCACTGGAGTGTCTACTATCCACACGCATCCTCCTTGTACGATCAAAATTACACATCATGTAGCCATATGTTTACTGCTGTGGCTGTAATCACTTCATTTCATTACTTCATAGGGAATTTCACTTTATTTGCCATAACTGGCCTTGCTGGTCTGTTTACTGGTCTGTTTTGAAAACTGCTGGCCACTGTGGTCAGTTCGACGACACTATGTCTGACATTATTGCTTTAAACACAATGTCTAATATCCTCCCATTAAGAGCTCCGTTGTTTTGGTGACATTAAAACAAATAGCATAATTGGAAAATAATGAAGCAGCGGTATGCTGGTGACACTGTAAAGTACTGCTTGTCACTGCAGATGACCAAATTTACTGCATCTCTGTGCACATTTGGGACTTTAATTAGGGCTGAATTGAAGCCTACCCTGCTTACAAGGAGATTAACCTTTTAATTATTTGGTATTCAATCATGTTAGGCTGCTCCTTGTGCCGCCATAGTTTCACTGCAGTGAGACATGATGTCATGAATGAGGTCATTAAAAAAAAGTCTACTTATTTTGAAATACCAAATATTTGTGTTTTTTTTTTCACCAACATAATATTTAATGCATATTCAGCTAGTACAAATATTCCTTCAACAGAAATTAAAGTTCGTTTTTTAATATTCAACGGGCAGCAAACGTTTGCACTAACAATTTTTGTTCCTTCTGATGATGAAAGAACATTTGCAATAGCTGAGTGTTCATTGTTATTGTGTCAGGTTCAAGGTGTGGTTAGCATCACTTTCCATTGAAAAACGAATAAAATTAAAAAGGTAAAAAGATAATAAGACTGTAAGTGCAACTTTTTTAATTACCGATTCTTTTTTTAGTACAGTACCTCGAAACCGTAACGGAATTGTACATTTTCCGACAGCACCGGAACGTAGCACGCTGAGTTCACGCCCCTCCTCCCACAGACTGCAAGTATGTGGAGTATGTGGGTTCAACCTCGTCAGTGTAGTAAGACGTCTGCTCCTGAGGGGCCTGGTCATAGGTCTGGATCTATCTCTTACTTTTGTTATTAACCGTTTTACCTCTGGGCATTGGCTGCTTTTTAAAAATTACGTTAAGGTACGTTTTTTTTTGTTTTTTAACACTTTGAGCTCAAACTTAATACGTTTCAGACTGGTTCACTGAAGCTAAGTAAGTTTGATATTTGGCTACTATTGTAAAGTTGGTGCCTTCACCTTCACTCGGTGGTGTCTTTATTTACGCTTAGATGAAAGGAATTTATTGTGAATTTTTTTTCGAATGAAAGTTACATATCTAACTTGTTATTAGCTTGCTAGCTGCCTAAAGTTACCTCAAAACCTGAAAGCGAGCCACAAGAACCCCACGTGCCCCTGACAGTGAAGCGCAGCAATGTTACAAATGAGTAATAATTCACTGTTTTTGGTTCTAATAGGATTTTCGAAATGTAGAGCAACCAATAATTTTAGGAACATGTGGTGAAGTTTAAGCTTCATACAATTGAAGTCTGAGAACAGCAGGAGTTGTTCTGACTAATTAGATATTACCAGCATTCAACAAATAATAATATAAAACGTTAGGCCTAGTTGTTTTCAACACAAAACACAAGTTATCGCTTATAAGATTATGAATAAAAAGGTGTCCTGTAACTAGTCATTACACTTTACCTAAACCACTAACCAGGAATAATGAAGTTTAAGTATCACCCCTGCCTGCAGTAGTTTAATTTGTCTGTCCTAAATGGAAGGTTGGGGGACAAACACTGAAATCTGAATAACTGTTACATGTCCTTCACTGTCTAATTGTGTCTACAGTGGTCCCTGTCCTTTGAATTAGGGTCAAGTTCTTATGTTATAACACTGTGTCAAGCGAGTCAGCGAAACAAAATCATTCTCTGTGAAAAGTTGCTTGGCAATAATTGGCAGAAATGTTTAGCGTTTTCAACCTAAAAATACTGTATCAAGGATAAATAAGAAGCAAAATACTTTAATTTCAATCATCAGTCTTGTTAAAACCATTAATCATTAGTCTTATCAAAGCTATTGCCTTTGACTTCTGTGAATAATTATGAAATGTAATTGTATTCATCATAGCACATGTCATGTATATCTACACATCAACAGAGACTTTCACATCCAATTCAACCCCCGAGTGAACTTTATAAGTAATAATAGTGCTCTTTTGATCCCCTCCCATTTATTCCACAGTCTCTAATCTGGCTAGGAGGTGGATACAGTGTGACTGACAAGATTAATAGATTAAACCACTTTGTTTTCTTCTCGCAATCGGAAATCATACCACTTTCTACTTTTTATATATATCAGTAGCAGTAGAATATGATATCACAGCAGGCTTGTTTTAGTGGTGATGCACAAAAAAAGGTTTCAAATATCTTCACATTTTAAATTAGTCTTCTATGGAAGCTCTCACACGTTTATTAAAGGGGAGTGTGGTTGTAATTACAGACGGATGTGCAGACGAGTCAGGGTGTCACTTAGTGCCTCATGTGAGCTAAATAGTGTTTACTTCTACTTTGTATCCTGCAACCACAAGCTATCAGGAAACAAAAGCCCTAAGGCACAATGCCTCAAAACATTCCTCTGGGTATTAGTCTGCCCTCTCGTTCAGCCTGACCTCGCTGGCATTGGTTTTTTTTTGGGGGGGGGGGGGGGTGAAAAACATCATAGCACAACACAGATTTTCAAGTTCTTCCTTATAGTTCTAGTTTGGGCAATATATGTATTTGTATGGTAATGGGAGCCTGGTGGCTCAATGGGTAGAACATCAGGTTAGAATGCAGAAGGCCGTGGGATCAAATCCCACCTCACCAGTTTTCAGTGCAGACTGTTTCATCTGGAGAATTTCTTTTAGCTAGAAGCAGAGATATTTTAAGGCAAGGAAGTCAGAGGAAAGTGAATACAATCTGTTTTTTCCAAAGTCTAACAAGGACAAAGTAGTGGATGAAGAGACAAAAGTAATTCTGCCTCAGATCACGTGTCACCTTTCATCTTTTGTTTTTACCTCCTGTCAGGACCAAACACAATGCCAAACTGGGGAGGAGGCAACAAATGTACAGCGTGCCGTGGGACAGTTTACCACGCTGAGGAAGTGCAGTGTGATGGGAAGAGTTTCCACAAATGCTGTTTCCTCTGCAGTAAGTGTTCAGATGCAACACAGCTGGACTAAGATCGTGTATCAGCACACTAAACCATTCTAATATTGATTTCCCACACTGTGGCACCCACTGAGATTACAGTAACATAGAAGGTCTCATCAAGAGACAGTTTTAAGATGCATTGTGGGTAATCAAAAATCGAGCTGTGGAATTAACATTATGCTAGGGATCGAAATGTCAATTTCGTTCAGGATCTTCGCCATCGACTGCGAGGAATGTTTTGTCTCTTTTGACTCTCTAGCTTTATGACATACAAGCACCGATATGCCGGATTATTACAGTTTATAGGGTAATGTAATGTGTATGAGGAGGGAAACGTGCTGGATACTGCAAATTAATAATGTCATTCTTTTATATTTAGACTTCCCAAGAGCAGATATTGCATCAGTCCACACATGTTGTTTAGATTAATAATAGGCGAAGCATATTTAGTTGACTGTGCTTGGTTAATTATATTTCACCCCTGCACTGAACTGACATTTATGTCACTGGTCATTAGTTGTTGAGTTTACACGGTATTATTGTCAGTTTGTGGACAAGTGGGGGGCTTGTCCTGCTGTTGAACCATCTTCGAAATGTCAGTGTGGAACTTACACAGACAGCAAGAGCACACAGATGCTTTTATTTAGCTGCTATCAAGAGAAGAAGAAAGCAGAGATGAGTTTATAATTTCCAGTGGTTGTGTTACAAAGGAAGCCTTGTCTCATGCTCCCACTGGGGATATGAAGGGACTTGGTGTCTTTGGCTCTCTTTCGCCCTTTTCGCCAGTTTCTCACTACTATCTCAAACAACTGAATAGAGCCTTTTACGACTGTATCCATAATAACAAAAAGCCTCATAATATTTTCTATAATGACGAATTTGAAGCCAGTTGAATGAACATACAGAAATATTCTTTAAGGCATTGGCCATGAGATCAGAGAGGTGTGAGTGGAGACATTGCAGACCAGTGCGTGAAAGATTCAGCTAATCCACTCAGATTAACATTGTTTTTGAAAGTATTGCATTGGTGCAAACCTGCTATAAATGTACACGGATAAACATATCAAATACTAATGTTAGGGATGCAGCTATGGTGATAAAAATCTGGATAGAAATTGCAGAAACAGAAAACACTGCTCACTAGGTATTTTAAACCCTTAACTACTTGCACATGCAGTCAGAACAAAAAAAGGAATGTGACAAAGAAAGTCTTGTCAAAATATCTCACTATGAGTGAAAAAAAGTTTATATTTTTGGCCTAAAAAGTACAAATGGCCACTTCCCAAGTTTTCTTCTAATGGGATTGCATTTCTTGACCCTGATTAGCCAGACAAATCACATTAACCAGATGTATTTATGGTGCGTGTGACAATGGAAAAGTCAACGCTTTCTGAAGAAACAAAGTCTGCTGTCTAAAAATTAGCAGTTGAAATATAAAAAAAATAAGTAAAAATAATTTTACCGTGTCATATTCCTTTGTGAAATGTTCTGAACAAAAGAAAATACACCATTTCCTTGCTTAGCTCACAGTATCACTGCAACCCTCCCCCTTCTCTGTGTGTCCTCAGTGGTGTGCAGGAAGGGGTTAGACAGCACCACACTGGCTATTCATGACCAAGAGATCTACTGCAAGTCATGCTACGGGAAGAAGTATGGCCCCAAAGGCTACGGCTACGGACAGGGAGCAGGAACACTCAACATGGACCGAGGAGAGCGGCTGGGAATCAAACCTGAAGAGTAAGCCAGGCTGACACAACGGTGCTGAGGGGAATCGTTAAAATGGCTAAAGATGTGAAAGTGCAGCCAGCAACTACGAAACTATGTTTCGTTTAGGCGATTTAACAGTACAGATGTCATCTTGTCTAAACAAAGGATCATTCATCAAAAGTTAATGACATAAGTTGCTGCAGCGAGGTCGACGAGGTCAGCGAGTTTCAGTGGCACATTATGTGTAATGAGGTTTACACATTGTGGTTGCTGACTGACCCTCATTATCAAAGTTTACAGTGTGTTGCTGACCTTCCAAAAAAAAAACACCAAAAAAACAATTACATACATTTGAAAAACTAATTCATGAAAGCTACCACAAAATATTAGGTGTATGTCAACACCAGTGAATACAGTGGATCCTTGAAAGTTTGTGAATCCTTGGGAATTTTCGGGATTATGCAAGTCTCAAACCTAGATAAAAGGCACCCATCTAAACAAATGATACAGAAACTCATTTATATGCCCAAGAAAAAGACCCGGTTTTAAATACTTGTATGTAGCTTTCAGTGACTGGTCTGATCCACTTTTGCAGCGAGGACTTTCTCAGCCCTGCACATCATTGTGGAGGGTTTTTAGGACTTTGGTTGGCTTGATTGCTTCCTGTTCTTTCACAGAATTTATGTAGAATTAATGCCAAAACTTTGACTTAGCCCTTCAAAAAATACTTCTTGTGCTTTAACTTTTCTTTGGCAGAACAACTTGTCTAGTTGTTGTCTTACTACAGGGTCCTTTCTGTTGATCTTCAGATTCACAGGTTGATACCCTTTCCTTGTACAACTCAGAAGTCATATCAATGATGACAAAAGTAATCCTGGCAACACTATGTTTCACAGATGGAATAAGGTTCTTCCATTATGCAGAGTTTGGTCATCAAAACACATAACATTTACACCAAGTCTACTATGGTCACTTCCATTCCAGCAAACATTCTTCCAACAGCTTTTTGACTTATCCTCAGGGCGTTGACCAAACTATAGAAAAGTTGCGATCTTCAGCAGGGCTTCTCTACCATGCACAGCATTGTTGTTCAACATTCTGGTGAACTCTTGATACTGATACTAGCCCTGCATGGGGAGGTCTTTAGTTCCCAGACATTACCTTGGGGGATCCTTGCAACCTGACACACCTTGCTCTTGGAGTCATTTTTGGAGTCCAAACTCTATTGTAACCCTTTCCAGCCTAATGAGCATCAAAAACCCTTTTTCTAAGGTCTTCAGAAATCTTTGTTCCCAGTAAACTTATGTTGTCAATATCAGACTACTAAGGTTGTCATAGATTTGTCTTCTTCAGATGCTATTATACAGTGTTACCCAAACTCACACCTGATTGTCATTCCTTTGATTTAAACACATTCTAATTTTCCTTTTTAATGATTGATTATTCTAAAAGTGCACATACTCTTCGGATAATTTTCCATTGTAAATAAACAAACAAGAGTAATTTTTGACTGCTTCCTTTAACTGGATTCGCCAGCTTTAGGACAGAATTAAAATGTGTTTTAGATCCCACTCGTGCAGAAATAGAAGTGCCACTCCGTGTGAGGTCAGTGGAAGAATGTCCATTAGATCCCCTCCTCTAGCCAAGCTTATGATTCATTAACTAAAAGCTTGAAGGTTTCGACTCAGGAGTAAAACAGTAAACTTGTACTAAGTCTTTGAAACGTAGCATAGTGGTAAAATCTCGCATTACGGATTCTCACACAGTGGATGTCAGAGGATCAGAGGTTGTTCCTGCCAAATATACAAAGCTTCAAGAAGCTAAATATATAAACCCGCCAGTTTAAAGATGCCAAACGTGTGTGTAAAACATTCTGTTCTGTTTTTTCTCTGCCTGAAATACAAACCTGTGACAATACACAGACACCTTGATGGCAATACAGTCCCCTTTATCAAATCCAGCTTGGCTGCAGCAGTTTCCAGCTGCTTTGGTGAATCGGGCAGATTAAGTCTGAAACTAAGAATAGTGATCTAAGTCTGTATTACGATCCATTACAATCGTTGCTTTCCAACTAGTGGCTATGAACTGGTATATCTGTAACTGTGTGGGCACCAAAAACAAACAGGAAAACACAGCCACAAACTCACAAACCTACTCAGACTGTTTATTCCTGTCTCAGACGTCAGGTGATTACTGTTATAAAATAATTTCTTATGTAACTAGCAAGAGCCAGCTCACTGTCCTCTGTCCTGGACCACAAAGGGCTTCATTCAGGGGCTTCTGGGGCTGGCAGTCATACTTGGATAAGCACTGCTCCAGGGCCTCGGTTTCCAAAGTAGAGGAGTGACATGTGCCAGGCTTATTTCTTGTCTCCTTGAATTTGGAGAATAATTATTGAAGATCTTAGTTAGGCAGGAATTAATGTGTAACTGACACTTCACTAGTTTCTGCACATGTTTAGGGTTTGACTTGGATTTATAGTTCAAAATGATTTCTTAAGACTTTCCTACGGTTAAATTTCAACACTCAACATTTTTAAACGTCACATCGCCATTTTAATGGAAAGAGTTAGTGATCTATTTGTGGTTTTGTAACAGGACACAGACTCACAGACCAACCACCAACCCTAACCCATCCAAATTTGCCCAGAAGTTTGGAGGTTCAGAGAAATGTGGCCGGTGTGGAGACGCTGTCTATGCAGCTGAGAAGATCATGGGAGCAGGCAAGGTAAGGGCATCGAAAGTGCATCATTTCCAACCCAGTGTCTCATGGATTATCATGACAACAATGACAGCCTGAGTCCACAAATCGCGTGCGTGTCCCAGAATCTGATCTAAAGCCACAGACTTAATGAATGTTTTCCAGTGAGGTTGCAGTTTAATAATGTTAGATCAGCCACAACAGAAATCAAATCATAATCTAAGCCCAGGTCCCTTTGCTTCTCTGAGCACAACAATCTACATCACATGCCACAGCGGGAAAACTTGTTTGACTGTTTTTTACTGTACTGAACCAGATATGCATGATGTGTGATGTGGTCTTTCCTAATGAGAGAACACAAATCCTGTTTTTTGGGGGTTTTTTTTTTAATCTTTTTTTATTGAAGCCATTTCATGAAGTTTGGATGGGGGCTTCCTAACAGCTGGCATCAATCGTGTAAGGCTGTGTGGACACTGAAGTTCTGGCAGATGTTGCTGACATAAAGATTTACAGTAGATGAAGTCATGCGGCCAACAGTCTGGCAATTTATCAGCAGGATGTTTTGTTCTGAGGAAAAATTAGGTGTCAGAGCAGTTGCTCCAAAAAATTGCACATAAAATAAATAAATAAATAAACTGTGCAGAGATGGTTTCTGTTTCCTCTAAACATGGGAGTGCACATTTCCTGTCTCTGATTGTACATGGATTCATACATGAGCAGATTTATAGTAGGTGATGTCACTGGGTGGAGAGCTGGAAATGTGCTGTCTAACTGGAAGACGTGTGTGTGGTGCTGGGTCTGCTCATTGGCTAAAACATAACCTATAATCTTCTGCATCATGACATAAAGACATTTGCAGTGATGAAACACAATAAAGACACGTTGTCTACAAAATAACTTTTTTGTTTTTGCTGTAGACTTGGTTTATATATGTTCATCCAATAATCAAATAATGGATATGAAATGAAAGTTTCAATTAGCAGCTTTTATTTCCTGATATTTACACCACATGGTACACAAAATAACATATAGCTTCGTTTGTATTAGATTTAAGTATTTTTAAGTTATTTTAAAGTAACTTAACATTTTGTGTCAAATGCCTTCTTCACAATAACTGCATAAACCCTGTAACTCACTGCCATTCATAAATTGTTTTTGGTTTTTTTTTTTATATATGCTTTTTTCTAGGCTTTTACTGCAACTTCTTTCAGTTGTTGTTTGGTTTGAGGGGCTTCTCCCGGTAATCTCCTCTTTAGCAGCTAAAATACAGTTCAGTTGGGTGAAGGGAAAGGGACGGACTCTGTTTAAAACCTTCCACCTTTTCCCTCCGATGGCCCCATTTGCTGGCAGCGTGTTTGGGATCATTGTCTTGTTATTTAATGAAGCTCCTCTCATTTGGTTTTGTAGTTTAATAAATGTACCTGTCTGAAATGTCAAAGCTATACTGGGCTTAAAAGCATGAGGACATTGTGTTTCTCCTCATAGCCTTGGCATAAGAACTGCTTCCGCTGTGCAAAATGTGGCAAAAGTCTGGAGTCAACCACCCAGACGGAGAAAGACGGCGAAATCTACTGCAAAGGTAAGATGAAAAAAAAAAAAAAAAAAAATGTGTTGTTTCAATTCACATTTAGTTGCTCATTTACAATTGAGGGCGTCGTGTAGCAACACTGTGTTTCTGTTGTCAAGTGCCATCCCAGGCTCTCTTTGTGTAGCTGGTATGGCTCCATGATGATCTCTCTCACTCTCACCAGCTCAGACTTGGCGAAACAGAAGACTGATAGACACTGGCACGCGCGCACACACACACACACAGACATCAGCAGACAGACGCTTGCTGAATGTCATAATGAAACCTTGCACTGATGAGCAGGAATGTTGCATCTCAGCTCTAAACCCAAACAGACCAAACTCGGCTGCTGCAATCAATCAGTGGTTTTGTGAGATGCCTCGCTGTCCTCTAACAGAGATGTCCCAGTGCTGTCTCAGGAACAGCTGGATATTGTTACACTCTTCATAAATTTATGAAGATAGATGTGGACAGAAGACCTGAGATGTAACATTTTTTTTTAAAGAAACATGAAACACTTTTCAAACACTGATGCTGCTGATTCTTCCCTGCAAGTCAGACATTCTGCACTTTAGAGTGTGATCTCAACCTAAAACATGTTCACGTGATATAAACAGCTCTGGGTGCTGGGCACCTGCACAGAAAAAAAAAAAAAATTTGCCTTTCAAAAGATCTGCACACACGCAAGTGCTGTCTATCCTGGCAGGTTGGGTAAACGAGAGAGGTCTTCATGCCGCTTTCGCAGGATGTATTTTGGCACGTAGGAACAGTAAAATTCAAAAATTACTGATAGCCGAAAACCAAATATCTGCTTCACTGTCGCAATAGAACACTTTAGTTGTCAATTTGACACTTGCACTTACCTTTCCATAAAAATGTCTGCTGTCAAAAGGCTGTTGGCAGCATATGCGGATTGACTAAAGTAAAACATGTTAATTAATTCCTGCTGTATTATCAGTGTGGTGAAGTACAGAGAGCACAGGTGTTGCCCTCGTTATCACAGTGGAACTCAATGCTTATTGGTTGGTGATGTCTGTGCTAACATTAAGAAACACTACGGAACAATACATCATTACTGGTCGTAAGCTGAAGTTTTTTTTTTTCAGCTTGTTGTGGAGACTGACATGAAAATGTGGTTAGTTTGGACTTAAATGCGCCTCACCTGCTTTAATATGAGGTTTTAGGTTTTCAAATCCTTCATCACCGTTGTGAAAATGTGAGCATTGAAATGAGTCACGTTCATTTGTATTGTTTTTTTTTTTCCCCCCTCCCCAGCATGCTACGCAAAGAACTTTGGGCCAAAGGGCTTCGGTTATGGCCAAGGAGCTGGTGCTCTCGTTCACGCTCAGTGACGACTCAGTAGGACCAATTTGAACATCTCATGTTTCTACATTCCTGTGCCGTGTCACACTTGTCAGACTCATCGTTTTCTCCCGTTAATGCTTTCATGTAAAACTAGGTGCTCTGAATAAAAACAAAACATAAATCAAACCAAAGCGGTTTTCACATTTGACTGTTTTATTATTAAAGCCATTAAAACTGAACCATGCCCATATGTTTACATCTGAAGCGGAGTGATGTCTAAGGGTGGGCAGAGAGGCACTGGAGATGAATATGTGCTTTTTTTTTTTTGTTTGTTTTGTTTCAGGGTTTTTTTTTGAAATAATCCCATGTAGCGGGGGGCAGGGGGGCCAGAACAGACCTTGTAGATTGCTGGAAGAACTAGAGAAGTGAAACAGCTTTGAACTCATGTCCTGAATGAGCTGGGAGGGTTTTACTCTACCCTACCAAAGTCTATAATAACGTCCCATCACTCAAAAGGCCTTATCTGAACACAAGTGGCAAGTTACGGAGCATGTTTTGCCGATATGAAATAACAACAGCCAACTCATGTTAAACCTTTTAAGCTCAAAAAAAGTTGCTGCGTGTTGTCTGTGTAGGGCAGCAGCAACATCAATGATAGCATGATGGGGGCAGTGAAATGAAGAATGATTACGCAACCGTCCCCTATCTGATGATGCAAACATGAGGCCCAAGAGTATGGGGGCCTTTATATAATATAACCTCCGTCTAACCTTAAAACTATTGCATTATCACGTTTCAGCTTTTAGAAAACAAAACAAAAAAAAATGGCATCTGCCTTAGTTTTCCTAGTGTCTTTGCTTTACAATTTGTACATCCAGTGGTATAACAAACCCAGCAATATAGGACATAGAAAAACAAAACAAAACAAAAAAACATGGATAACTACAGAGTCCACAAGCATGGAACATTCAAATATATTACACACTTGCACAGAAGGACCTGACCGGAAATCTGGGGCCCAAATTTCCATTAAACACTCTGGATTTAAGAGAAAACCGATTAAAAACAAAAAAAGAAAAAGAAAACTGACAAATGAACACAATACGGAAAAGAACTTGCAAATACTTAACATTCACTATATACAGACATGTGGCTTGCCGGGCTGTCACCATGGTGAGGGCTATGGCGTTGAATCAGGGGTAGGGGGTGGCAAGAGCGGAGCTGTTCCAAGCATCGTACATGCAGTGGAGTTTGTTGGCAGGGGGGGTAACTTGAGGGCGTTTTAGGGTTAAAATGCCTATAGACAGCAGTGTCCAACGTCACTAAAAGCTACAGTCATACACTTTGAGTATAGTCACTTGATTTTCTTCTGTTTGAAGAAGAATTCCCCAAAACTGACCAAAAAAAAAAAAAAAAAAACGAATCCAAGAGCACCTTCAACTAACACTGAAGAGAAAAGAAATGGTTACAGAGAAAGATTGTTTATTTACAGACGAACATTCTTTACACATCAGTCTATGCTGCTGCTGCTGCTGCACCAACTGTGCTGGGGTCCAGAAAGGAAGTGATGGGAGGCGACCATATGTGATAGGCCCCTCCTCTTCCTCTCTGTAAACAATAGAAGCGTCGGTGTGAAGCGACGCGACTGGGCCCTTGTGTTCAGTAACAGCTAAAAAAAAAACTAAAACAACCAAGAAAAAAAAAAAAAAAAAAAAATGGATCAGTGCAATGTTGTAGGCAGATAACAGACAAAACAAATAAGACTTTACAGCATCTTGAGGAAAAACTGACTCGGAATGAACCTTTTCTTGTAAACTCGTCGGTCCTTCTGCGGCTTTGTTTTTTTTTTTCTTTTCTTAATATATTCTACCCTGCTGTTAATAAATACACTCACTGTACCTGTACAGACTTTGACGGTAAAATTCTCGGGCTTCCATGTTCAATATCTACAGGTACTTCCTTTTTAATTTTTTTTCTTATAAAAACCTACTCAGCTAAAATGATGTGAAATGTAATGATGACGCTAGAACATAGTTACATTATCTATAAATAGTTTTAAAATAAATATACATGTATCACATTGTCTTTAGGATATTTACCGACCTAATTACAGTGGTTGGCTTCCGAAGGAATCCCAATTCCTACATTTAAACCTGCGTTAATACTGCGTGAAAACTTTTGTTAGGGAATTATTTTATCTTTAGTGGATGCAGCAGCAGGTGAGAAGTGGGACTCCTGCGGTGGCTTCACCTGTATCCCAACACTTTCCTCTGACAAGTTCATCAATGTTGTCAAATCCCTATCAGCCAAACACAAAACTCATCACCGTGCAAAATCTAGACCTTAAAAAAAAAAAAAAAAAAAAGACATTCCCTTATCTCTACCAGACTCAGAAACAACTTTCCTTCTGCTCGCACAATTGCCGTTCATAATCACCGTTAATAATCACAGGAATAGCCACGTTCCTGAATCAAAAGCAAACAAACAAACACATACATACAGGGAACATCGACAGGGACCCCATAATTAAGAGGGGGGGGAAAAAAAAAAAACTTTGTAGTGCTGCCCTCTCTGCAGCACCAAATCTCCCATACAAACACAAGCTTTTACTTTGTAAATCCTCCTGTCCCTCAGCCTGTCTCCTCTCCGTTTTTGCGTGGCAGAAACTCACCGTCCAACGGCCTCAGGAGAAGAGACGAGGTGGAAGGATTAGGTTGCGGTAAAGGTACATTTTAAAGTCTGATGTTGAAGAGTAGTACTAGTAGTAATAGCAGTAAAGTTGGTGTTGTGGGTGCAGCGGGTGGGGTGGGGGTGGGGTGGGGTAGTTGTGGTGTTGCCCTGTAACAGCATGCTAGTCCTGGCTGATTTTTTTCAAGTCTTTTGATTGGTGAGGGACAGATGGTCCAAATAAGCAAGCGCTCCCAAGAACAGCATCGCTCTGATATGAACGCCTGGGGAGTGGGGGGGGGGGGCCGGGAGAGCAATCCTAAACCTTTCTTCCACCCAGTGACACTCGACTCCTCCCCCCTGCTCACCCCCTTTTTCTTCCTCCTCCTCCTCCTCCTCCTCCTCCACTACACCAGCTGGTAACCTGAGCCAGAGGTCTGTTCATATTCTATTGTGTACTGTGCGGTCCAGTCCACTGTTACGGGCCGGATCAGACCACAGCAGCGGATCTCGAAGAAATCTATGAGGTTCCGGATGCAGCCATGGCTGAAGAGAAAGACAGAGAAAGGAACATTAAAAGTACTCTTCCAACATTTCTGAAGGGTGATGAAATACCTACAGTTGTAGTTATTAAAGGACCTTTGGTTTTATAGCATAACGTTTTTTTCCTGTTGGCTGAGTTATAGAAAAGAGAAACAATTATCTGAAGCCAGTTCTACACTGACTTTCAGTGGGTCATAGCGAGTCATGCGCTATGCTGCCATTAGATGGAATAAGGCAGATAAATCCATACCGGACTGCTGACTGCTGATTTAAAAGCCTTAAGTCAGCTTGGGAGTGAAGCGCGTGTGACATATATGTTGGAGGAAAAACAGGGAGACTCTCAAGAACTGCTAAAAACATCTAAGCAGTGGGATGAAGGCAGCTAGAGCAGGTGGCATTCACCCCTCAACCAAACCAAAACTAACCAGTTAACCCTGCCTACTGCTGAGCTGAATGTCAAAGTCAACAGCAAGTGAAACAATAGTGAAAACATGTTGGGTTTTTTTCCCTCATTTGGTTAAATCGAGCCTTTAATAGCATTAGTGAAGCCCTATAGAAATTCTGAGCTCTGTAAGTAATCAATTATGAGAAGTGAATTTACTTGAATGGGCTTTCGATAGACGTGGCTGTGACTTTAAAGTGCTTGTATCGCCTAGCGTTCATTCTCTCGTTGGTGGTGATTCCCAGAGCTGCAATCTGTGAGAAGCAAAAGCAAGAATGTCAAACACGGGTACAAATATTGCAGAAATTAAAATGGATCATAACTATTATTACTTGAATCAGGGAACTAGAACTAACCATATGATAAAAACCGTCAATCTCATAAGTAAGTAAGTAAGTAAGTAAGTAAATAAATAAATAAATCAAGCCAGACCTGGTAGAGCTGACACATGATGAGCACGGCCACCCACATGAAATGGAAAATGCTGTTGAGGAACATCCAGAACATCCAGGGGGAGCAGGAAGCGATCTGGGTCAGATAGAGCCAAAAACCATCCTTGGCATAACTGGTGGCACAGTGGATCCTCCAGTCTGGGGACAAAGAGAATCAAGCAAGGGAATCAGAAGACAAAGACTCAACTGCAGAATCTGGTCACAAATAATGAAATCTTAAAAAAAAAAAGTGTTTACTCACAGGAGATGCAGCCGTATATCATCCAGCAAATCATACAAAGCAGAAAGAACAGATAACCCATGAAGTACCGGTGATTCCCACTTCCTGTAGATGAAAAGAAAAATGTCACGTCCTTTTCTCTTCACCTCAGTTAGTTGTTGTGGCAAATCACGAATAAAGACAGGACGAGCAAGGAATCTTTTGGATAAATCCTGAACCGACTGGGGTGTGTGTTCACGGACAAACAGGGGACACTGCTACTTAACCGAAACAGAAGAGTCTAGAATCATCACCTACTGAGTCAGATATGTCACAGACAGACACTGTGCAGGGGACTTGCTGCTTATTTTACAAAGTCATGCAGATGGGTGCATAACAGCTGCAGAGATAAGGGAGGACATGCTGACAGGACTGGACAACTACTGCGTGTCAATTCTGTCCTTAAAACATGTAAGACTTGATACTTAAATGCCTTCATTATGCATTATAAACATAGAAAATACGGGCCGCACGGCAGTAAAGTGGTTGCACAGCCACCTCACAGATTGAAGATCCCTGGTTAACATGCTATAAACCTTTCCATGCAGTCTACACAAAGACATAGCTGCCCCATAAACTAGTTTGCTTTTGATGTTGCAAAGCTTCTTAAGAAGCTTTTAGTCTCCTGGTTCCAGTGGTCATGAGGTGGGTTTACTGTTTGTTCACCATTTCCTCACATTTGAAGCTTCTTCCTGACCACCTGCTTTCAAAATGGAAGTGCTATAAGCCCCCTGCCCTCCTTCCTTTCCGGCTGTCTTACAGATGACAAGCCTCAACACACACACACACACACACTCCCCGTTTTCCTGTGAGATTAATGTGTTGTTTCTTCTTAAAGTGGAATTAAACAATTAAAAGCCACAGCTGATGTATAAAACCTATGAGCAGCTGCTTTTTGGGAAGAGTGTGTGGTGCTTGATGACGTACCGACACAGTTCCCCACCCAGGGGCAGTGGTGGTCGAACTTAGCGATGCACCGGTTACACACGGCGCAGTGTTTGGACCTGATGGGTTTCCGTATCTGTGAAGTGACACACGCATAATAAGGAAAATCTTAAACGAATGGTCTTGTTACTGACATTAACATCTGTAATTATCATCCGTTCGTGAGTCGCCCTTTACCAAACAGGTGCTGCAGAATATGCTCAAATCCAGGCTGCCTGTCTCTGCCAGCTCCACAATCGTCTGGAGGACACAGAAATCAAAAGCAGAATTAAACCAGAAAAAAAGGCAGTAAAATGAACGAGGATTTCATCTTTTTAAGGTCTATTGAGCACACAAACAAAGGACCAACTGGTCGAGAACAAGCTGAGGCTTTGCTTTCCAGCTGCACGATGAGCTACTATGGGATTTACTCCATATTATACCGTTTACAGGGGGCTTGATTTTTATGTAATTTACACAGATGAAGAACTGGTCAATCTGTTGCCGCTTGCTCTTACACATTTTCTCTCTGCAAACAAACTGAAATGACAGAATTCCTATCTACCTCAACATCACAGGAGCACAAGAGGTGGAAATGCACCTTGTGCAGGAAGGGAAGCCTTTCAAGTGTTTGTTTTCCTGAGAGTATTGAGCTGTGCTAACAAAGAGCTAATTTTACCCTACATGATCAATCAGAGCCTGGGGAAGAAAGGAGTCCCTCCATTGTCCTCCATTAGAGTGTGATAACGAGGGGAGAGTAGGAAAATGAGTGGCTGCCACTGAAACACCCACAGCTTAATTAACAACTCATGTGGTATCACGTATGATATTTCATTTGTTTAGGTTTCACTCCACACAGTTATCTCTGATGATTAACCTATTAATCTAGGATCAGATCCTCCAGCTGTACTCAGTTCAGCCTGGATCAGTAACGGGCCCAGGAGGTAGCTGTATCAGCGTCAAAGGCACCTCAGTAAACACTGAGGGTTTAACACAAGATGCAAATTACTGGTTAAGCCTCAAAAACAGGAAAACTGATGATTACATTTATGATTATGTCCAACTATATACATGCGTGACAGAAGCACAGCAGTAAATGCTGGGAGTGGCAACGTGTGGATAGTAATTAAAAAACCAACACTGTTGGCTCCTTGTAATTTTACCTTTTTCTTTTGCTCCTCTGATGCTTTGATGATTCCTGGGTCAGACTTCCAAGATTTTCCAAAGTTGTAGAACAGAGCCAGGGTGTTTACCAGGAAGGGCACATGGACAGTGGCAAAAGGCAGATGTGCTGGGAGGTTAAGGAAGATTGTTGTGTACAACCACAATCCCAAAGACGTTGGGAAGATGTGTAAAACTTAAATAAATACAGAATGCAATGATTTGCAAATCTCACCAACCTATTTTTATTCACAACATTTTGCTATTTCATGGAAAATCTCATATCTCAAATTTCTCTAGCTCATTTTGAATTTGATGGCAGCAACACATCTATCAAAAAAGTTGGAAGAGGCTGATGTTTACCACTGGTCATCATGCCCTCTTCTTTTATCAACTTAAACATCTGGAGAAGTGAGGAGCCCATGCAGTGATGTCCAGTAGAGATGCAGGCCTGTTTCTAATGCCGTGCTGCCCGAGGGCCCGAAGATCATGTGCATCCACTTTTAACGTTTGGCCTTTTCAGAGCTTCATCCTGATCTTTTCAAGATATTATATACTGTAGGTGGTGGGATCTTCGAACGTCGTCAAAATTTTACGCTGAACGTTCATTTTTTTTGAAATTGTTTCACAATTTTAAGATGCAGTTTGTCACAGAGTTGTGAACCTCTCCCCATCTTTACAAATGCTCCCTTTATACACAGTCATGCTACTGACCTGTAGCCAATTAAAGTAATTAGCTGTCAAATGCTCCTCCATTTGTTTTTGATTTGTGTAAAATGTCTCAGTTTCAACATCTGATATGTTGTTCGTGTTCTGTTGTGAATATGTGGTTGATGGGATTTGCAAAGCATTGCATTTTGTTTTTATTCATGCTTTACTGATCGTCCCATCTTCTTTGGAAAATGGGGGTTGTAGTTTAAACCACTGTGTTTCTGCCGGAGGACTGATGCCGATTAGCAACTTCAGTTCAAGTCACACCACAACTGCATCAAAACAAATTAGTATCTGTGTATTTACAAAAAGTCTTTCTTGAGCAGCCCTGTCGCATCTGAACTTACCCAGGCAAAGAGGGGACACAAAAATAATAAGTGTATGTCTGGCCAAAGTGGGAGTGGGAGGCAGTAGAGGCAGACTTCCAAACAACCACACACACAACGCAGAAACAAAGCCTTCTTCATGGTAAATGTGGGAAGACACACAAGTAACAAGATTTCAGAGAAATGTCTGATTTTCTCAATTTCTTCATGGAATGACGGTCAGCAACATCTTGTACATCCATTTATCCTTTCACAGCCTGACTGGTGAGGTTTGTTTTTGACAAGGGTCTTCTAACAGCTGACAGCCGACGCTGAACAAGAGGGTCAGAGATGAGTTTGTTGGCGTGTTGTCTGACAGTTACAGGAGTGAACAGATGTAATAAAGGTTAATGGTAAGTCAGGAGTTACCATGCTACATCACAAAGCTTGAGGATTTTTATTGCTCTGACAAAAAAAGTCCCAAGTCTTCTTTCATCAGGCTTTGAAGCAATTCCTTCCTCATTTTGTCATTTTCTAACATTTACCTGCTGGAAAAGCACTTATGTGCTAAGTAGTATTCTTCTTCTTCTTTTCCTCCTTACATACTGAGGAAACGTGATCTGGCCTTGGAAAAGAGTCACAGGCCTGAGGATAATAATGAGCTCACAAAGGCACAAAGTCGGTAGGAACCCGAACAAATGTGTGCAAAACACTACACCGTTCAGAAATGCTTCGAATCAGACAAAGTCTGTTCTCCTTCTACACTGCATTACCGTTGGAAATATGAAGTCAAAGAATGGGAAGTGAAACCTGATCAGATAATTGATCTTCTGCAGAATCAGAGGCTTCTGATTGGCTAACACATTTGATCTAGGTAATAAGCGATAGCTTGAGCAGGGATACCTTCAAAACCACCAGGGCAGGGGCTCTTGAGGACCTGGGTTGGCTGAAAAACAAAAAGGCTGGTGTGTTTTTTTTTTTAACTTCAAATCAAATTCAAGTTTGATCAAAGTTCATTATAACTGCACTCGTGGTGCAAACTGGGGAACCTGTGGCAGTGCAGGGCCTCAACCCATAGCAGGGTAACTGTAAGTGATCCCTCCCATCACACCACAGACGGCAGATTACAAAGGAAGACATATTGAGACATATTTTTTTATGTTCCACTGAGTAGAGTTGTGACATGTATAACTTGTTTCAGTGATCATTTGATTGGACAAAAATGTAATCGGCAACTATTCTGATAATTGATTCATCATTTCAATCTTGTCTCTAGTAAAAATCTTGTTTCCTAAAAGTGATAAATATGCTGCATTTCCCAGTCATATAGACAAACAAATTAAGAAATCTGAAGCTATTTTTTAAAATCTTGGGCTTAGTGCACTTTTCTCTTTGACATTTCACAGACTAGAGAATTAACTACTCAATTAAGAAATTAACTACTCAATTTACGCAGGATGCCCTTCCTGACACAACCCTCCCCATTTTCTACCGGGCTTGGACCGGCACTGCACAGCTGGGGAGGGGAATGGGCTGTTAGGGTTTCAGGGTCCGTGGACAACTGCCTTTACCAAGTGAGCTACAGCCGCCGCTGAATCAATAAGGTAAGTAATCATTGCAAAGTAATTGTAAGCAGCAAAGACTGTGACATGTGTGTCATTATCCTCATATTCAATTATTTATCTTGATGACACATGATGAACCTATGAAAGAGTACATTGAGAGTATCCCTTATCTTCTAGTTTAAAATCATCCTTCCACGGGGCTCTCGATATGCATATCACTTCATTTTCATAAACATATGACATGCCGTCGCCTGTGTGCACTCATCTGTATGCAAGTAGACAACTGGACAAGAACAGACTGTTAACATGAAAGTCCCTGAGTGATCGCAGTGGACAAAAGACACTCGCTGTCCTGTCAGGACCATGAAACATGAAAGACCCCCTTATAGGAGAACTATTACTGATGGACACAAAGACTTAATGACAACCTTGAAGCTGGAGGACAAAAGAGAACTCATTTCACAAGCAATCTTTGCACATAACAGGATTTCTCTAAAGTCAGCAAAGAAATAATCCATGTACGAAGTAGCTTTAACAATGAACGAGGTGCAACATGCTGCCAAATAACCAAACTGTCAATAAACTGCAGTAGATTCATGAATTAGGAAATGGGTCACGGTGGTAGACTTCGTAATCAATTTAACATGCCTCCAAAAAAACATGCTTTTTCAAATGACAAAGAGCATTAAAAATAGCTTTCAAGCACTGTGTTCTTCTTCAATAACCTCAGGACATCTCACATCTCACTCTTTCCCATTAGAGGAGCAATGAAGCAGAAAATTAAATGCCTTCCACAAACAAGAGCTCCCCTCTCGTCTCGTGCAATTAGCAGCTTCTAAGCAGAAAGGACGTGAGAGCAGCCACGCAGAAACTCTTTGGAGTCGCTCTGTTGGGTTTCTCCCTGCAGCTGCTACACACTGTTCCCTGTGTTAACACAGCAACACCTAAGCAGCATGTTGTTGTACACACAACTCATTCTACTTTTTTTTCCCTCCCTGTGAGACCCAGCAGCTTGTGGCACTTTATGCTTCTAACTCCCCCTGAACGTCTTCCACTCTGCCAACACAAGCACTTGTTCTCGGAATATTTTTTTTCCTCATGTGGCAAAATACAATTCAAGCAGCAGAGAGCAGTTAAAATCAGCTTTACGGGCCAATATTTTTCTAAGATCCTCCCTGCTTGGAATCACATTTACCAAATCCACTAGGCCTGACAGAAAAACTGTTGCACACACTGGCTTTCCACTTCCCACTAGGTCTTTAGGCAAAACTAAATCTTACCTTTTTTCACACTGTACCTCTCTCATAAGAGGAGTCCTTGAATATCCGTAAAATGCCATGGTTTGAATCAATGTCATGCATCCATCATACAGAAGAAAATATAAAATCTGCCAGCATGATATTTAACCCGGAAAATATCATTTAGTTGTTCTACAGAAAGTTAAAGTGCCCATTTTTGTGATGACGTTGATTATAGCAGGTAGGTGGTGGGCAGGCCAGTGTAGCAGTTTTCTCACTTCATTCCTTCTTTAAACTTTCTTTGTCTGAATGGTAAAAACAATATGATGTCATGGCAGATTAAACTGCAACAACATAAACTCATAAACTGTAGGTGTGCAAATGTCGTGTGTAGAAGTGCAACTTTCATATCTGTAGCATTAGTTTCCAGGGACATGCACACCCAGATACAAGTCTGTATAAAAGTCCAATCAGAATTTCACAACTATTTTGTTAAGCAAATAAAGTCAAGACTGATGGGGTCTAAGACAGACAAGGATATCGTTCCAGAACCAGTAGAACCAGGTGGTGTACATCCAGAACTTAGTGGCCAGGTAGATTCCCAGAGGGAGGGCACTGTGCATGGAGTGGTCGAAGAAAGCCCTGCATAATAATAAGAATAAAAGGGAGGAAGTGCAGGAGTTATCATGCTTATCCGTTAAGTTCTGGTAAAGTTTGCCATTGTCTCACACCAACCCACCATCACAATTGGCAAAGCTCGATTATAACACCGTGGGCTATTCAAGTGATTACATTTTTAGTATTGTTTTTGTAATTTTAAAATAAACCAAAAAGGGAGGTTTTCCATTTCCAGTACATGCACTGTTCATAATTAGGATATTGACTATGTCAAAGAATTCCCCTTGCAGATTTTAAACCTGCTCACTTCAGCACACTCACTCTTTTTTGTGACTGAGACTTACTTAGAGAGGAACTGCACCGCAACCCAGACACCAGCATACATTATGCCCTTGATGAGCCAAGAATCAATATCCAGGTCGGCGATGAAACCGACAAGCCAGATGACAACAAAGGGCGTTCCCAGCATCACCTTCTGCCGGAACTCCTGCAGAAAGAAGGAGGAGAACACATACTTTCAATTAGGCAAGAGTGCAGACAGCATTCACAGTTAGAGAAATCACAGTCCTGGTACTAGTGATCTGTAGTAAAAGTGACACAACAAATTTGTTAAATGTACAATCACAATGACAAATTGTTAATTTGTTCAATCGCTTTTGTGTTTTGCAATCGGTCGAATAAGCCTTTGTTTTGGCAAGAATCTGGCTGAACAACAAAGGGGTAACAATTCGATATATTGAAATTCTGCAAGAAATGTAATATACTGACCTGTTTTTAGTATATCTTTTTTTTTTTTTTTATTTAATTTTAAGAAAACTGTCATGGTATAAACAATACTTCAACATAGAGTTTCTTAAAACGACTGTTTGCATGCAAAATTGTGGCAGACTGCGGTTCTTTTTGTGTGGCGATTAAAAATACTGTTTTTGCGAATGACCACAGTATCAGACAAACATAATATGGCAATACACAATACTAAAATGTACTTTAATGAACCAATACCATTTCAACAGGCAAGTGGAATGACAATGACCACTTTTCAGCAGAGTTAATAAAGAATTTTAGGTAGGTGGACATGCTAGTCTAAGCATGTGTGTAGGAAGTGGGACAGAAAACAGGATATGGACTTTGTAATGAATTACAAATACTCTGTGTTTACCGTGTGTTTTACAGTAAAGTTTACACAGTTAAAACTTGATTCCACTGAAGTGCCCAGAAGTTGTATTTGTCTTTTTCATGTTTCAAATCAGAGAGAGACTCTTTTTTTTTTTTTACAGAGAGAGTGTGTGTGTGTGTGTGTGTGTCCGCACCTTGTCCATCTTCAGCCTCTTCAGGTAGGACGGGCTGTCATACCCTTTGGCCTGCCGTGCTTCCTGTAAGTGATTGATCATCCACACGTTCTTTCTTTGCTTGGCGAGATCTAGTGGTGTTTCACCCTGGAAAACAAAAGGCGGCCAGTCAGTTACAGATACAACCATAATAATGCTAAAAGCTGTAGCTACATTGCTATTATCCATAGCACTAACCGTCTAATTTGTGAATGTACATTTTACTATGGCTGATAAAAAAAAAAAAAAAAAAAAAGCTTTACCTTGATGTTCTGGGCATCAACATTAGCATTGGCATCCAGCAGCAGGCTAATGACAGTGGTGTTGCCTGCCAGCACGGCCCAGTGCAGTGCTGTGTTTTTGTGATATTTGTCCCCGAGATTGACTGACACGTTAAAGGTCAGTAGCAGCCGGGTAGGATCCACACTATCAGACAGTTAGAGGCACAATTCAAGCTAAGATGAGTCACCATAGTTTGACTCCCACCTGACAAACAGGCTGTCAAAACAAATGCTATAGAGAACAGAAAACAGCACAATAAAACAGGACAGCTATACACGGAGTGAACCTTTAATACATTCTATCTTTACTCAGTTTCAAACTGGTGTTGTGGTGACCAGGGATGTTTCCTTCTATTGTGTGGCCTCTTTTCTTTGAGTTCATAACAAAATAAACACAAATGTTGGAACCCACGGTTTGTTGCAATCATTGCCATCATCCCAATAATCTGTAATTTCCCGTGTGCAGTGCAGTACTGGAACAGCAAAAACCACATCCTCCAGATGAGCATAACCCTGTGACCAGTGTTTTAAATGTCTATTCATGTGCTAGCAATTGTGTCTTATGCGGCACCTATCCAGGTGGGCACAACCAGCTGAAGCATGTGCACACCTAGTTTTTCAGAGAATAAATGACAGTCGACTGTCGTCAATAGCTTTTTTGCCAACCAGACCCGTTGGCTGGTTTCTGGTCTGGTGGACCTCTCAAGGCCTCATCTGGCTCAAGCAGAGGACAATAAAACTAACTACAGATCAGAATTGAATTGGTTGAATTTTTAGCAGATGCTTAACAAATCAGGACATTTCTACAGAAAAATAAACAACAAATATTCCAGAAAAAAAAGAGCATCTTAAGGCAGGGTAGCAACACTGGCACTGTTTTTTTAATGTCAGCAGTTGGTTGAAAACAGGCTTGAGCCTATGCGTGTGTTTCTACACAGTCTTGTGAAGTTTTTTCAGGCATTAGAATAGAATCTTAGATGGTAACATGTGTTTGGTCTTTAGTCTGTAACATACACACCTGTGTGTCCTGTAAGCCGCCCACATCAGAGGAGTCATGCCATTCTGATCCATCATGTCCACATCCTGTTGTGGCGAAAAAGGAACAATGAGAAACCGACGAAGTTAATATGGAAAAAAGCACTTTGGCTCCCCCTGATGGAGAGCGCCGGTACAATACTCTGTCAAAACACACCTGTCCCCAGATGGCTTATAAAACCCAACTGACAGAGACAAAAACAAAAGCAAGAGATTATAAAACTGTTGTCCTTTTTTCAGCAATTCCCACCGCGGCTTTTAAATACATCCCAGTGGACTAGGGTATCCACAGATATCGACAAGTTTAGTTTAAGACCTTTTTAAATACCACTTCAAATGAAATTTAAGACCAAACTTGCGATGGCATCAACACCAAATGTAAAACATTCTTCTTCCAAATAAAAACTGCCTACCTGTCCTTTGGCGATAAGGTAGGCCACGATGGAAGTGTGGCCAAACTGGGCGGCCAGATGGACGCAGCTGCAGCCCTCCCCGTCGATCAAAGATGGGTCTGCCCCGTATTTCATCAACTGCACCACCATGGATAGATGGCCTTGCCTGGGAGAAGGTGAACACAAAACAAAACATCTTCTAGTGCTTTATTCTCACTACCAGTAACCTGCTATCTCTGCACATGGATGATGTAGACTGGTTTGATTCTGAAAGGTGATTTCCTGTCTGCTCTTATAATTTTAGCTGGTGGTTTGTAGCATGCTGTATTTGCACTGAATACATTTTAACTGTAAGTATATTCTAAAACTGGAGGATGCTTTTCAGACACCCTGCACCTCACTCTTATGTGAATGGTTGAGGTCATATAGACAGGTTTAAAGGTCAATAGCAGTTGATGTGTAGTGGGTTTGGGGTGGAGATTGGGTTGACACAGGACTCGAGTGTCTGGATAGCAAAGATAGTGTGGTCGCCTGTTGTCAAACCTATCAATAATTCAGCAGGAAAGAGCTTCCCAGTGACCCTGTGTGCTTGGGTATGAAGGGGGGACAAAACACCTTCTAAAGATCAAGATGAGATGAGAGGATCTACTCGTAAACCAGTAGTGTTGACAAGCAACGAATGATAAAGTATGTGTGAAGGATAAGATGATGTTGACTAGGCTGGACATGAGTCAATGCACACATGCCCGGAGGAATGATTAAGAGGAACCAGCTTTGTCCTGCATCCTAATCTTATCGCCAGAAAGGTCGGTGAAATATTTTAAGCCATTGAACCAAATGATCTACATTGTGGCTCTGTGGACAAAATTTGTCAAGCTGGTGGCAGATATGTTATCTGTGGTGGGAAGGGAATGTTACCTGGTGGCCCAGTGCAGAGGTGTGGAGTTGAGATCTCCTCCCAACTGGTCAACTATGGCTCCCTTTGATATGTAGTACCTGCACATACCAACACAAATATAAGGTTAAACTTTAAGCTGGATCTACCCAAGACTCTGACATGTTTCTGTTAATCTGATCCAGCTTTGGGCTGTAAAACTGGTCTCCTCAACAGACAGGTTATTTAGTCTCTGATAAGGAAAGGAAGCAGTAGAAGCATGTCATAGGAGAGAAAGCTTGGTGGATCGACACTGGATTACAGTATGTGATAGCAATGCACACAAGTGTCAAAAAAAATGAATCTGACTGAAAACTTTCTATTCAATGTATTCGTAATAAACATAAACACAATACAAAAGCCTTCTTTTTTTTTTTAACCTATGTCTAATGTCTAAGCCACTGTCACTCTCTGGTCCACACATGATGACGTGACTTACTTGACCAAGTCTATCCTATTGTTGATGGCGGCCCAGTGCAGGAGCGTTACGTTTTCTTTGTCTGGCTGCCGAACATCAAAGCCCGCCTCCACCAGCTCCCTGCACCGCTCGAAGATTCCATACCTGAGAAAGACAGGGTTAAATACATGAGATCCAAACAAATCAAAACAACATAAATCTGCTGTTGTTAAATTTAAAGAGTCACACAAAGCTGTCATCATCTCATCAGGAAGCTCACATTTCTTTTCTTCATTCATGAAGGCTCTTTGCCATTTTCTGAGCTTGTGAATTATGTCTAAATCAAAAACCTATAGCCAAAAACACAGTCTGGTTTGAATTTCAGGTCACTAATAAAACAGATAAAAGCAGTAAACATGTTTCTCCTCAGGCCCATCAGTAACTAGTAAACCCTGTCCACCTCTCTAAGACAGAACAGTGTAAAGAATGACATCACCACACGCATAGAAACTTTATCCACTCACTGCGTGGCTTTGACAATGTCCCAGGTGCTGTAGTCATCCACATGGTTTTTACGGCTGACATTCTCACTGTAGCCATGGTTGTAATGACTCTGGGGTTTGATTTCCTGCACAGAAAGAGGAAGGACACAACCAAACAAAAGTAGAAACGTAAAAAATAAGTTATTAGGTTGTCATCAGTATCATGTTAAAACATAATTAAAAGCATCAGACGCCTGGGGGGGTTTGCAATGATGTATTTATAGTGTAAGTATATAAAACACAATTATTATATATGAATGCCAATTAAAACAGCACCAGGAACTGACCCGGGCAAGAACAGTGTTTACAAGGTAATGTGTACTAAGTTGTACAACTGTCCTAAGGAAACAAAAAAAAAAAAAAAAAAGATTTATTTATTTTTATGTTTACATATAGTTTAACCTTATGTTAAATGATATTAGAGCAAAACGGTGGGCATCACTGATAAATTCTTCTGTTGCAGTATACGTTACGATTTTGTAATATTTTAGGTCTGTGGTATTGTACAACATATAAATCATCAGTAATGATCCCACTTATGACTTTATGAAGTTTTTTTGTGTCTTTAAAATGTTGGTTGGAAAAAAGGGGCCAAATCAGAGTGCAGAGAATGTTGGGAACATTAAATGTCATCGTGTCCCTATTAGGTCTGCAACATATAATTTTTCAGCATTGTCACTGCAATGTGTGCATGTGCAATAGTCAAGCCCTGTTTTTGCTGCTTGATACAAAAGAAAAACTCATTTTTCATGAGTAATCTACAAGAACAGTCTGCCTGCTGTCGCTAACACTAGCAGACTGTAATCAAACAGGGACCGCTGTGATGGAGCGGAGAGTGGATGTAGAGGAAAGAAACCTTGTAATAAAAAAATAAAAAAAACCTGCCTTTTAAATAAAAGATCACAAAATAGGCAAACAGTTATGAGCTCTAAATAACTTTATATAGAATTTTAACAGATCAGTTTGTCACTCTGTCACTTTATAGATTGATTAGCTTAGAAATAAGTCTCCAGCTCCTAACCTGTTGCACAGTGCTCCTTGATACACCGTCAGATTTTTCAATCAGTATCACTTTATGTTTAATAATGACATAAAGGAGGAAACAGAAGCATGGAGCATATTTGGAGCACTACTTAGTAAATCACCTAAATTACTCTAGAATGATTAATTGTATTATCTGGTTGTCTGGAAAAGATTTATGTATGTTTTCATATTGTGAGCGATATACTGCAGCAAAGAATATCCTGTAATGTCAATTACGCTGAGGTGATCGTGAACACGCAGGACAAGCAGAAAGGACAAAAGTAAATAAAACATTAGGGGTAAAGGTACTAAAGTGTAAAGAGTAGGGCAAAACCAAAGATACGCAAATGAATATTCACTTGGTTTATACTGTCATTAAGGTACAATATTCAATGGAATCCCTGCAATATTTACATTCTGAAATATTACAAATTTCCAGGTCACAATATAAATGGTGCTGCATATATAACTGAGTGTTCACTGATTTTGCATTGACCTTGTACACCCACAAATTAGCTGTACCCAACAACGGCAGGGTCAACAGAGCCCATGTCTTTTTGATTAATCTCGCTGATTAGACCTCTGGTCAGGGTGAGGTTGGGGAAAATACATTGCACGAAAGGATATGATACCACCACTGACTATGAGCTAATAACAATAAAAGTCATGGGTACAGTGCTAATGAAACAAACGCCCTGGGAAAGACTCAATTAGACAACACAGTAGGAAACACCTGTGTTGATGCTTAGTTGCCCTTTCAAAGCAGAAAACATAAACCACCACTGATCACTGTGGTAAAATGGAGGAAAATAAAGGAGGGAGACAGACATAGACAAGTTTGTTGAAACCTGCTGCTGAAGATCTAATCTTTGACACAGTTGTGGTAACTGTGCTACTTGCATTCAATTAGCCTCCATAGTAACACCATGGAAACCACAATTAGCCTCACCCAGAGAGGAGACCTGCATCCGGTAAACACAGATTTTGACTCTGACTGTACATCAAACCAAAACACCAAAGTAAGTGAATTACTTGTATTTATTGAAGAGGTCCTGAAAATTACAAGCAGGCTTGTGTAGAGCTGAGGCAAAAGCAAAAGGCCAGAGAGACTTCAAGCTGTACCATCTCCAGCTTCTCTACAGAGCAGGGGAGAGGATGAGCTGAGGCAGCATATCTAGACACCATGGGGAATGGTGGGTGAAGAACAACTAGTACAGGCAGGGGGTGTTTTACAATTAGATGTAAACTCTCACTGAGGCGAAACAGTGAGAACATTTCTCTGTCACACACTGGAATTGCAATTTAAATTATGTTCTATTGATAAAACTACAAGTATGCAAAGTATTAAAAAATATAGAAAACTGCCAAGCATAAAAACAAACGTTAGTTCATTTTATTAATTTCAGGTATTAGTTATATTCATGGTTTTCCTGCTATAACAAATCAAAATGTCTGCTCTCAGTGGTCAACACTCATGAAAAGAGTACATTTTCAAATATAATGACACAATGTGATATTTACTATGACATTTCCTTTTTGTGATAAAAGTGAGTTGACTTGATTTTGCTATGAAGAATTAACTATCAGACATATGAGAACCCAATTCTCATGTCATAATATAGGTAGATGATATTTATTTATTTTTTTGTCCTTTCAGCTTATCCTGTGAGCTCAGGGTCGCCACAGTGGATCCATTTGTCCACGTGATTTGGCACAGTTTTTACGCAGGATGCCCTTCCTGACGCAACCCTGCCCAGTTTCTCCCGGGCCTGGGACCAGTTCTGCGTGGCTAGGGATGGGGAAGGTAGATAATAATTATATTTCTAATGTAGAACAGTTATACATTACTAGTAACATGTTGCAGTTGCAATAATACTTTTTCAGTAACAAGAATTGTAATGATCCCATTTTTATTTTCAGTAACTAATTCTAGCCTTGGTGGGTTTTATAGTAGCATGAGTTTGGATTTCTAAGAACAAATTTAAGAAAAAAAAATTAGATATTGGTGAATTAGGCCCAATGTTAAATATGAGATGAGTAGGTATGAATATATATAATATATAATATAATTACTTTTTCAATCAGCACTGTGTAAAAAGCAAGTTAATTTGTATCCAAGCAATTTGCCTAATAGTAATTATTACGAAATGGTTTTGTAAACCCATGCAAATACAACAATCTACATTTTCTCTAGAAACTAATTTTGGTTGCTCCTTTACCAATTCTACAGTCCTGTCCTCCCAGTATCTTCTTCACAGTTACCAACTGAGGGATGCTTTGTGTGTGTGTGTGTTTGTGTGTGTGTGTGTGTAATTAGATAAGTATAAACTGAAAAATGACTCCACTAGGGCTTTAAAGCTACAATGTGGAACAAAGGCTATAGCGTAATGTGGTTCACCGTTCTCCACAATAAGTCAAGATTTGAAACATATTTCTGGTAAAAAATAAATAAAGTGACATACTGTAGCTTTAAATAAATATAAGCCCATTAGATGCATGATCAACATTTTATGCCACATCAGAATATTATTACAGCAATAGGATTTGAAAAGCAGACCTCACATAAACCACCTATAAATTTCAACTCTTTATTTGCCACAACATGTCACAGTAAAATAAATAACACCAAACCAGTGAAACACATCTGCTACTGCGATCAAAGGTTAATGCAGTTAAAGCCGCATTAAGTTTAAATTCCCAGATCAAAATACAGTAAGGAGAAGCAATTGTTGTGATATTATTATAAAAATGCATTGCAGAAATAAGAAAGTAAGACTGGCCGGATATTTTATGTTAAGGATTATGATAGAGAGGAGGTTAGAAGAGGAGGAGGATGAAGGAGGGGAGTGTGACGGAGGTAAAATGAAGATGACCAGCTTGTATCTTTATTCCTGTATTTTATAAGTGTCCAAGCTGCCAGGAGGCATTTGTACTACTCTCTGCCAAGTTTTAGTCGTTTTACAAATTCATACAATCCATTTCAACTACCCCACGTGCTGTTCACACTGTTTAGCTGGCAGAGAAAACAGGGCTCTGATGAGAGTCCCTCGGTTATTATTGTGACTTGTACTGAGCTTATTTCTTCAGACAGAAAGCCGGGGAAGGGAGGCGGCTGGGGGTGTTGGGAACCTTCTACTTCATGTTGATGTTCAGCTGGGGGAAAGTGCTCACAATTCTTAAGCAAATAAACTGCTTTCCTGTCATTTGGAGGAGGGGGGCAGTGTGTTTCTTTCTTCATTTCAATCTTCTACTGACATAACCTCTGACCTCAGCCTGTCACAGCAACAACCCTCCCGCCCTTGATCATCTCCTGTCATAAATAGCGTATGATTGTATTCGTAGGCAGTAGTGATAATTGCAGCTTGTGCATTTCTCTCTCTCTTACTTATGCACCCACTTACTGGAGATGGCCTAAACAACTGAAGGGGAAGCAATGATGATATTATTACTAAAAGACACTATCCATTTCACACTAAATAATGATTGATTTTTAGATTGGAACCTCATCTGTTCAGTTCAGTTGTCAATGGAGCTGGTCAGTGGGACATATGGCCACCACTCCTTGGGAGGGGGGTAGTCACATGCCTTGAGCTAAAAATATTAGCCACTTAAAATCACTTCTGAAAATTCATGTTTAATGGTCTACAGTAGAATCAACAACTGTAGTGGAAATAGTCAGAGCAACAGTATAATAAGTGGTAAGCGTTTTTTTTTTCTCCATCATATCTGCACTGACTATTTTGCTGAGACTAAATTGCATTATTGTTGTTTTCCCCCTGTTCAGATTGAAATTAGAGCCATTTAGAAGGACTAATTCAATACACAGGGAATAGTTTACATCCATTGGATCTGGAGGAAGCAGAGGGGTAACACATGCTTTGTTACCCATGAGAAAACAGAATGTGTGGTTTACCACAACATAACAAACTTGAGATATTTATCATTTGTGTTTCTCGAAAGAAAACATTTGCAGTTAAACTGCTGAGCTGGTAAAAAAAAAAAAAAATGTCTGTGTGGTAAATTATTTTACAATACTCTAATTCAGGTGCCTCATGCATTCAGCTTCAGTCTGCTCTCACTATGGTCTACAAGAAGATCCCGATTCCAAGTAGCACCTTGCTGAAAAAGAGAAACTCTTTGAAGCCAAACTGGTATAGGAAACTAAAGTTTTGATGAAGCTACTACAAGCAGAACATTTCCTGTAACGAGGTGTAGCCACAAGGTTATACTGTACTATGACTGAAGGAAGCTGTTCATTGAAGACTGAAGAAAATACCCTGTATACCCCTGTACAGTGGTGGTCTTTTGGATATAATGTCAACATCGCTCTGTAGTCAGGTACAGCAGTGTATTTTTGTGATCCAAAATATAGACACAGGTGTGTGACCTCAATCTGTGTTTCATGGTAAAAATAACCATCCATATACACATCATACAACTTCAAACCAACTAGCTAAAGACAAAAACAGTAAAATAAATGTTCCTTCATAGTTAGGTTGTCTGCAATGTTTCAAATGATTCTTTACAAGCTGAAATTGCATTTATATAGCCAACAATTATTCGGTCTTTGGTTGTCATTTAATTATTTTAACATTCCCAAAGACATTCACGTTAGATGGCAAAATTGCAAGCGTTAAATGACAAATTGACCCAGACAAAGTTAGGGACTATCCTGGGCTACCTAGCTAATGACAACTACCATAATTCCAAAAAGTCAGTAGAGAAATGACGCTTTTTGAACATTTGCGGCTGGTAAACTTGACATTATATAAATAAACCCGACTGAACAGTGCAGGTCAATGTAAGCTTACACAGTTGAACCTACTTTACATCACCGCAGCTAAACCAGCCAGCACTTCCAGTTTAGCTTAAAAGCTAACGATGGATAATTGTAGGAATGACAGTTAACGGTAAATGTCCTATTACAGACTTAAACACACTGCTTACAATAATGTTTACTAGCTGTACGGCGTCACCTCCAAAAGCAGCTCCTAGCTTAACGTTAACATTACTACGAACATCTGCCCAGCGTTTGTGCACCAGGAGGAGGGGGCTAGCGTTAGCATCTTTAGCATTGTTAGCAGCCTTGCACCCACCCCCCCCCCATCAGTGGTTTTTGCAGGGGGCATCTGAGTTTCATGAAAAGCGTAGCAAAAACCACGCGTCAACCCATACCCCGACTGCTGTAATATGTTTTGTGAATGTTGATATGTCAATGCAAAAGGCGAAGTCCAATGACTATACCTCGGGATGGAGAATAGGGACGCAGCCAGCTTCTTTCTCATATTCCTCCATTGCGTCGGCCATCTTGGTGGTGATGTTCGCTGTGCATTGTGGGAAACGAGAGGCTGTCTAGGGGAAACAAACAGAGGAGGAAGAGGAGTAAAGAGGTGCCGTCAAAAAACACACGAAGGACAGGCCACATTACACGTAAGGTCATGTATGACCAAGTCATAAATTCTTATACATTTACATAATATTATAAGGTACAAATACTTCCTCTAACTGTAGTAAACTGTAACTTTCCAAGAATCTCATGGGTCACAAACTGCACACGTGTCTATTGCAAAATATACCATTTATAACGGTTTCTAAATCTTTCATAAGACAGAAAACAAAATGACGGTAGTTGTGTCCTAAGCGGGACTCGAGTGCAGGTAACTATCCAGTTATTCTAATGGGTTAGAAATACCAGCATCCACTGTGGTGATTACCCACAAAATAATATTACACCAACTGTACAAAAAGGAGAAAGAGAAATGCAATCAGATTCCTCTGTTTAGATTTGTAATTTGATTATTTAGTTATTCAATTATTGCAATCAACCTGTCATTCTTGCAAATACCTCATAGCTTTTTTAAACTAGAAAGCCTCAGAGCAACAGTTTGAGTTTAGTCAGCCACCATGCCCCCTATACATATGCCCAAATAATAATAAATATATAACAGAAGTACAGTATGTTTTTTCATATGTGTAATATGAGGTCAGTGATACGTGAGCCATTGCAACGTGTGACAAAATACATTACTTCCCATTTATGTCAAAAACGGATGCATTGTTTTCTGCTATACCTTGTCAGGTTAAACAAAAACACGAAGCCCTTAAAAGAAATCTAGACTGATGACATTTGATTTGATTTAAACACTGTACCCGTCCCCTGAAGCGGTGCCACAACAGATGCCTCAGGCCACAGTGGTGCTGAATTATTTCTGTTGAAAAAAAAAAACATCCCCAAAACAGGGTTGGATGGGAAGTATTTCAATGGAAAATAAGTAATGAATAATAATCATATTTTAGGGATTAATTTCAAATTATAAACGTAAAAATAATGATTCTTCAGTGAACATATGGTGATGGGGAAACCTCCACATGGAGACTGAATGGAATCTGACATTATACTTATACAGTTTTACCTCGTCTCCGTTCCAACCTAAACATCTACCAACCACTAGATGTCACACTTTACCCAGACATGCATGGATTTATGTGCCTGATTGAAAAAACTGTATTAACTACAGATTTTGCAGTTTGCTTTATATAACAACAATTTATGAATGTATATGAATGACAAGATCATACAACACACCGAGAAGATCCCCACAAAATGTATCTTTATTACCAGTAGAGAAATACAAAATAAAAATATCTTTTACTTGTATTTACTCCAAGTCCTCCTATAATGTGGGCGGATGGTGAAGCCTCTTGTGACCCACACATTTAGAGAACAGAGATTTTGAGTTTCACCTGACAGCAGAAAAAAGATAACAAACTGCCAATAAAAAAGGTTAAACTTTAGCCGATAGCCGATATATATACTATATATAAACTATATTCATTTGTGTATATTGTTGTTGTCCTTTCGGCTTATCCCGTGAGTTCAGGGTCGCCACAACTACATAAACACAGTCAAACTAATAGGAGTAAAAATAATCAGTATATTCATACTTAATGAAATTTGTACAAGATTGTTAGAAACAGCTCTACCTTACTTACTGCTTACATCTGAATGTAATAAGCCAGTAATCTAATATATAATAGTGGGAAAGTCAGAAGCCATCTTTTCTAGACTGAGTAGTTTTGTTTTTAATATTTTTATTAAACCTACATATTTTGGACAGTATTATGTTGTTTTCCACCTTATTGTTGATGCTGATTGGTGTTGAAAACGAGAACTTTTGCTATATAGCGAGTATACAGTTGTTCAAATAAAGCACAACCCTTTTTTTCAGTTAATTAAATAAACTGCTTTACACTTTAGGTGTCTCAAATAGAGTCTAGCTGTTAGTGAAAACGTAAAAAACTGAACTTTGTCTTGCTCTGCAGTGTAGTGGAAAAATATTTGCACTATTCAAAAAGAAGAGTGTGGAATGGTGACTACACCATCGAGTTGGATGGCAGCATTGTCACCAGAGTCATCTCTGCACCCTGACATACGCTTTCTCTAAATCTACGAAGACACAATGCAACTCCCTCTGACCTTCTCTGTACTTCTCCATCAGCATCCTCAAAGCAAATACTGCATGTGTTGGACTCTTTCTAGGCATGAAACCATATTGCTGCTCACAAATGCTCACCTCTGCCCTTAGCCGAGCTTCCATTACTCCACAACTTCATTCTATGTCTCATCAGCTTTATTCCTCTGTAGCTGCCACAGCTCTGCACATCTCCCTTGTTCGCCCTCCTCACTTCACTCTTACTTGTCTTTGCTACTTCCTGCTCCACACAGTCACCTCTTCTTCTCTTCGTTCCCTTTCATTTTCCTCATTCATCAACTCTTCAAAGTTCTCCTTCCATCTTCCCATCACACTCCTGACACCTGTCAATACATTTCCATCCTTATCTTTAATCACACTAACCTGCTGCACATCCTTCCCATCTCTATCTCTTTGTCTGTCCAACCTGTACAAATCCACCTCTCCCTCTTTAGTGTCCAACCTAACAAGTCCTCATATGCTCTTTGTTTGGCCTTTGCCACCTCTACCTTCACCTTACGCTGCATCTCCCTGTACTCCTGTCTACTCTCTTCAGTCCTCTCAGTGTCCCACTTCTTCTTAGCTAACCTCTTTCTCTGTGTACTTTCTCTGTGTACACTCTCTGTGTACACTTCCTCATTCCACCACCAAGTCTCCTTGTCCACTTTCCTCTTTTCTGATGACACACCGAGTACCCTCCTACCTGTCTCCCTGATCACATTAGCTGTAGTGGTCCAGTCATCTGGAAGCACCTCCTGAAAACCCAGAGCCTGTCTCAACTCCTCCCTGAACACAACATAATATTCCTTCTTTTTTAACTTCCACCATTTCGTCCTCTGCTCTGCCTTAGTCCTTCATCTTCCTCACTGTCATTTTACACACCACCATCCTGTGTTGTCTGGCTACACTCTCCCCTACCAATAGTATAGACATTTACACATAAACAAACATATTCACATACTGTTTATGTGCATATTCAATATGCACCTGTTATAAATTACATATATTTGAGAGGATAACAGTAATAAGCTGTTTTTTTTATATTTTTAATTACAGTTCCTCATTACACAATTTCCAGGTTACAAATCAAGATTCCTTATTTTGAGGAAGGAAGTTAATGTCTCATTAAAATACATTTTATTTCTTAGATTTTATTTTTCCCTTTTCCCCCATTTTTCACAACTTGAGGTGTGGTCTTTTTCCACTGTCTTACACTCACCACTTGTCTAGATCAATATATGTAGATGTAAATACCAAGAAATACCACCAATACTAAATTCAGCTTTATTTCAATGTTCAGCAAGCGCACACAAATTGGCCACGCTGTCCAATACTTTTGGAGAGATCTGTGTGTTAGTTATACAAATTATGTTCCAAAAAAGACATGGTTTAAATAAAAGAAATAAGATATATACAGTGAGACTATAGATGTCCTGTACATAGTCACTGTATATTTGTAATCTAGCCAGGTATTTTAGAAAATGGAGTTGTAATTGTAAACTAGTTATTTGTTTATCTTTAAGAACATAACCCCATAAACTTTCTTCATTCTTTAACTAACTGACTATTTAAAAAAAAAATTACATTTGCAATTATCAAAATATTGTCGCTTCAGAGCACCTTGGAAGTAGCTTCCGTTCCCACCAGTGAAAAACTGTACAACTCAACAGTAAATACTTTAAAAATGCTTTATGCACTTTATACTGTTCCTGTGAGCTGCTTAATGAGCGAATTTCCCTGCTGTGGGATCAATAAAGTTTGATCTTATGTTATATTTGACACTGATATTGATATTGTCATCATGAAAAGGCCATCCAAGCGCTCAGGTGTCAGGGCAGGTATTTTTTTGGATGATGAAAAACCTGAACAGGAACTCAGGTTTCATTTGTGTTATTTCATTTAAATATGTTTTACTGTTATTTATTTTATCTTAATGTGTGACTATTATAATTATTATAGTGTGTGAAACCACGCCCCCACGTCGGTTTAATAACCATAACTTTCTTCTTGTTCAACCTTTTAATTCTAAATTAACAACAGAAGAACAGAAACTGCTTTGTCAAGCTAAAAAGGCGTTTCTTCAGTTTTCGATTTTGTATTTGAAATTTAAATGATTATTTTTTTAATTCGCTTTTGTTCGCTTGGATTTCTGATATACACACAACTCAATTCAGTGACTACACAACCACAAACAATTACGCGATAGAAAGAAAAATCCTTTGCGTATGTTGGGACATAGTTAACTTTATGATTTCAATATATCATTTATTTAAAGAGAAAGCTGACAGAAAGGATCACATCCTGTCCACAGAGGCAAATCAGATGATCATCATGCAGAAACAAGGGAGGAACTCTCTCTTCCTGTCGCGACAAGTTACATCCTAATAGACCAGACTCAGGATCTGTGGCTTTGTCCTTCAAAATAAACCAGGATGTTTCAGCTACCATTATTAACGCTGATGAATTAACTAGTAAGTATATATAAGTATGTTGGCTGTAAATTTACAGTTATAATAACAACTAAGAAAATGAAAATGAACAGTGTCCAGCAAATTACAGGAAAAGTAAAGTGAGTATAGAAAAGTAAATAAAAAATATATATAAAATGAAAAAAGGATCAGCTTCAATCTGTGTTGTTATGAAGACCAAAGTCTGTTAAGACAAGATATTTTTTCATGAGTGTAAGGCTGGTGCCTTGGAATGGGACTATTGATAAAGATAAGAAACTGGTCTGTGGACTGTGCAACAGTGGGCAGCTGGAAAACAATCCAGTTAGCTTCACTTTCATTTTGTAAAGTTAATTTATATGCATTTTCATAACCAACTAATATATGTAAGGCAATTCGATGTTCAATTCAAGGTTCAATGTGGTTACTTTAATGTAACCAATTGTCAGAGTATTACATTAACATAAGGGTAACAACCTGTCGCCACTTTTTGTTATAGGCTTTTAGCCTGAAAGTTGCAACCGGAAATCTTGTGTATTCCGGTTGACTTCATATATGACGAGTCACATTATGGACTGAAAAGGACACAGCGGTAAAGGCGAGCTAGCTGCTAACAAATGACTGAATAAACATGGTAATACGATAGTGGGAAGCCTATCGTATGGTTCATTTTTAACTGTTTAAACTGTTATGATTGGACTAAAATGACGCAGCTGGTCTAAGGAGGACGCGAGCATCACAAACTAAAGCACTGACTAACGTTGTCTAGTAAAACCCGTCGTGAGCTAACAGTTAGCAGAAGGACACACGTCTGTGAGTACTGGATGAATATTTGCAGCTTTCCCACATAATCCACCTGCAGACCCCGACGAAAGAAGGTGAGTGCCTCGCAAACAAAAATGACAAAAAACACAAAATGAATTCTGGCTTCCATCACCTTAAACGCACCTAGCTTAATTGCTAATTGCTAATAGGCTCCGTGTGTCTGGGGTGTTGACAGTAGTGAGTCTGCACTAGAACAGTGCGTACTATTATGTAATAACGTTAAACCATATTTTGTGATGGATGACACGCCTAGCAGCTTCTTCATCACCACATGCCAGCGCCCCCAACGTTCCTGCAATCTGTCCCAACTGAAACTCTTGAGTTTTAGTGAAATGTTTCAGGAATAGTCTATAACTGGAGGCGGCTGTGTTTCGCAGATTTACAGCCTTTAAATCAGGATGCGATGTGCCACAAAGGACGTAGTGAATTTTAGGGGATGCTGATTGTCATTTCATGCTGCCATGGTTAATCTTTAGATGTGCTAGAATGTTGCTTCCCCCTTGCTGCCTGCTTCTGATTTTCCCTGCAGTTTACACCGTATCCCCTGCATCATTCTCATCAACAAACGATCTTGCTGCATTGTGGCAGCCTCCTCAGGCCTGGTACTCGGTTACCACTTTCACCTGACAAGACCGAGAAGCAGAAACAGGAGACTTGCCTGGCAATTAAGAACTGTTCCTAATTGTGTCAGACAGCTGATGCATCCGGCAGATCCTGACCTGTTGAGTATCTGGTATCACCGTATCATGTTGTCCACCCTCCATTTCATGAAGCTTTCTCCTTCCCACTTCCCACAGATTTGATGTATTTAGGTCTGCCAACCTAAACCATATGGCTTTTAGTTAGATTTTATAGTTTGAAGCTACAGACATTCTACATCTGAATACCTTAAATATCACTGCTTGTATCCTTCAGCAGGTTTTGTGAGGAGCTGGAAATTATATTGGAAGCAGAGAGAAAAGTCATGTTTCTCTGCAATGAAAATGGTTACTCAATAAATAACCTTCACATTTGTAGCTGACATCAGGTGGTTTGAGTTATTAATGGAATGGCTTATGAATTAATTCTGTGTGTAAACTCAGGCTTTATCTGTCACATACTGTACTTTCATGTTTTCCATCCTCTGCCTATTTGCATGTAAATGAGGGGTAATCCCAGACTTTCCATGCCAGACTTTTGTTGAGGTGAGGTTTTGCAATTCAGGGTCAGAAGAACGACCAGCTCATTTGCCAGTCAAACGGAGTTTCCATTCCGTCGTCCTCGAGCCACAACTTGTTGCCTGCGCACTGCCCTGGTAGATGCACAAAGCTTTACATTTGAATGGCTAATCGATTTCGGAACATCAGAATTGCAATAATGATGACATGCAAGGAAAAGACACAATGCAAGGCAGCAAGATACGATTTTTGTAGGGTTTGTTTGAATAGTAATGAGGGTAAAAACTACTGAACTAAAAAATAAAAAGCTGAAATAGTTTCCAGTATTGATGTTCACACAGGTTATTCTATAATATTTTTTCACTCTTGTGAATATGGATGTACTGGTTTAAGGCAACTAACAGTTATTTGCATCATCACTTAGTAGAAATCGGTAATTGTTTTTCTTAATGCATTTTTAGAAAACAAAGAAAAAAATGACTAAACCTAAGCAGCCCATGAGGAACTTTACACAGTATTAGATTTGCATTTATTTAAAAGAGAAAGCAGTTTAGAGCTTGAAACCGAAGAACATTTGCTGTAGTTGCTTGAGAAATGACAAAAACAATTATTTATTTGTCAGAATATTTTGTAACAACTATTTGAATAATCATTTAGCCCTAATCTGGTTAATTTGTGTAAAGTGTAAAATGCCAAATTTAAATAGCGAGATTTCCAGCAGGTTGTAGACACATCCACGAATTACAGTGTTAACATTCCACTCATGTATGCGACACTAATTTGTAAAATAATTTGAGAATTATTTGAATTAGTGTCAGTAACTTAACCGGATACATTTTACTGGCACTTGAGCAGAGCAGTAAGTGAGGTTGGCAGACCTGAAAATATAGATCATGCTGCAATCTTTCATCTCTGTCCATTCTCTCATACAGTTAAAACTGTTTTGGCTGAGTTGATTCAGCTGCTGTAGGATCATTGTGGAAGATGCTTTTGTTTTAAGTGTTATATAAAGAGATGATTCTGTACTTGGCCTAGAACCAGCCCTGCACAGCTGGGGATGGGAATGGGCTGTTCAGGGTTCAGTGTCTTGCCCAGAGACACTTTGACATATAGCAAGGACCGAGGATCGAACCGGTGACTCTGTGGTCGGACGACTTCCTTACCAACTGAGCTACAGCCACCCTCCCAGAGGTGGAAGTGTAATGTTCCACAAACAAGAGCTCCAAAATTCGTAGAGTAGACTGAGAGCAAGAGTCTGCAAGAGAGGGAAGCAACTTGATGTTCATGATATAGTAATTTATACTACTAGTAATGAATACTACATTCGGGGACAAGCTGTAATACATCCAGTATATGTAAGATATAAGTTATAATAATGAAGAGTTTAAAACTTTGCCTGCAGAAAGCATTTGGTACAATCCTGCTTCATTGAAAGCGTTTATTTCATTACATTGGCTAAATTAGATTTGTGTGTAACATTCTAAGCACAGGATTGGATGATTTCTACCCCTATTATTCTGCAAACCTGCCTTGACAGAGCTGAATTGTATAGTTTTCTGTCCTTGCTAGAGAAGCTTTCATTTTCCTTTTTATTGTTTTATGTCTTTGTACATGCATGGAAAGTCATATAATATAGGTAAATGCTGAGCATCACAGCTCTTTGTCAACACCACCTTACTCTTCTTATTCATACACAATGTTTATGGTCTTCCTGTCATTAAAAACAAATACAGATCTATTAAGATCTGTATCAGATTTTAAAACAAATGAAAAATGGCCTTTCATCATGTGTATTGTCCATCAGTATGCAGCCTGACACACCACTCCACTGTCTGACTTTTTTCTTTTTTGTTTGAAATTATGTGGTTAAGAGACTAAAATATGTTTTCCCAAATGCTTTAAATCACAGTTCCACCTGCCATCTCACACATGCACAGTTGACTGGCTTGCTTCAGCCCTCTCAGCAAAGTCAGGGCGTTTTTTTTTTAACATTTAAGGCACCATTTGCTAAAAATTTCTCAACCAAACATTTTGTAATGAACAACCGTGTAACTCGGTGGATTGGTGTATCAGGCTGATGTATTTCTAATTGTTTTTGGACAACAGCAACGGTCAGTGGAACAGACAAAAAAAGCTAATCCTGGCTGCAGGTTGATGGACAGTAAACATTGGGGACACATTTCTGAAATGACTGAAGTAATTCTTTAAGCATTTCAACCGATTCAGAAGGATCTATTAAGATTAAGATCTTTTAATTGGAAACAATCTATTGTTTTAAATATTAAGGAATATTTCTTTCCAGTTAAACAAAAGTCTGCAGCTAGGAGCACATAATTATGCAAGTTGTCTATTTGCAACCCTGGATACTATATGCTGAAAATTGTATTTGTTATGTTATGGACTTGTATGAACTACTTAGTGCAGTGTTGAGAAATACAATTACTTTTTGTAGTGTCAAAGTTTCTCAAAGGCTATTAGAAATGTGAGCTTTATTTATGTATTATTTTGCTGTCTGGATTTCAGTCTTGGCGTGGTACTTTCTGGTACTAAATTATTTGGTATAGCAGGTCTATGACGAGCATTTATACTCATTTTATATGAATATAAATCCATTTTATTTACAAAAGGAGAGCATATGTCCATTTTTAGTCCTACACACAGAAAAATAAAGGTGCTAACTGGAACCAAAAATAGTTCTTGAGACTGATGCCATAGAAGAGCCATGTTTGGTTCCACAAAGAACCTTTTAGAAGATGGTTCTTTGAAAACCTATTTTTGTCAGTGGTTCACTGAAGAACCCTTAAAGGTGCCTCAAAGAACCATCCAACAATCGTTCTATGAGGCACAATAAATGGTGCCATTAAGAACCTTTCAGAAGATGGTTCAAAATAAAATATATCATGAATTGATGTACGTTGATGTAAATAGTTTACTGACCATACTTAGCATACGCAGAATCAATAAAACAATTTCCACCCTCAGCACAGGTATTAACATATTGGCAGTCCAAGCTCATGTTACAGTTTTAATTAAGAGTGAGAAGTTACATCAGCTGTCTTATACAGGAAATTCATAAATTCACAGTAAAACATGACAGAACGCATTTCAACTTTGACTTGCACTGTTTTTTTATATGCAAACCCTTTATATATATATTTTAAAAAATGTCCCACATACAAAAAATGTTAGACCTCATGAGTATAATGTAAAACTTATTTAGTACTAAAACAACCAAGAATTATATTTTAGGTTTATCTGTCTAGCACCTTTTAACAATGAAAAAATTAACAATGTAGTTAATAAAACATTCCGTTATTTAAAAATACTGGAAAATCCCTGGAAACTAATGTGGCCTCCACAAATATCTTTTTTTTTTTTTTTTTTTTAAACCAAACAGTTTAAGAAACAGCAAAATATAAAATTTCATTTTACATGCCAATTTAAACAACATGAACTTTAATATAAAGATTAAAACAGTTGCAGAATAATTGTCTAACGATGGACTTACCATTTATTCATCACAGCTTTTCTGTATCAAGACTTTCATGTTTGAATTATTGTTCAATGTTAGTCCATTTTAGGACAATGCAAGTCTCTTCTTACAATTTGCTGGCACTAGGAGACTAAGACAACTTAAGTGCATTTGCCACTCTTTTTTTCAGCAGACCTGGACAGGCAACTCTGTAGGCATAGTAAAGGGACAACGCAATACTCAGAGCCACAGAAATGTTTACTTCCCCACTGTCCAACATCCTTTTGTGTCCATCCATCTGGACATTGACCTCAGTGCAGTCACTCTGTGGCTTGGCATCACTGGTGCTCAGGACATGTAGCCATAACCAAGCTTGTGGTAGAACTCTGGTTAGATATTTGACAACTCTTCTTTTGGTAGAGCTAAATAAAATTAATGTGTCACTTTAATGTTGCAGCTTGTAATGATAGAGATAAGCTGATGAATTATGATTATACTATATTATGTATTATTTATCAGATTGTAAGGAGCACAAACTAGCCTTGAAGCCACAATGGAGAAATCGAAATAGAAACTCCTCAAATTTGAATTTAACTACAGTGCTTTACTAAATGTATGTGGTTATTCGCACCACTGGAATTATGAATCCAAATCAACTCATAAATAATGTGTGTTTTGGGCGGGGGGGGTGAATAGTTTAGGGTTAGGCAAGTGCTAGTTATGATAACTAGATAAAGAACAGATCCCACAGGGTAAGAAAAGCAAGTATGTGTGTGTAATTCTGCATGTGTGCAGTTGTGTGTTTGGTTGAGTTTGGAAATTTGAAGACTCTGTGTTGAATTTGAAAGAACAACTTCTATGCGTTGACGTTAAGAAAACTGCCAACAACACTTGCAGATTGATGTAACATATTCTAATACAGACATGGATTTTCAAAGAACCATGCAGGCTTCTGAAGAACCATTTAAGGACCAATTTTTTTTCTGTGTAAATCACAATATACAGCATTTGCAATATTAAACCATAAAACTAGTTCCTCTCTGGCAAATATTCACCTTTTAGCAACGTACGAGTCCCGCACAGCCTTTCCTCTCTTTGCCTCCACAGTGTAACATTATTAGGAGCCATAACAAATGCTTTTGGTTCTCAGGAAGTTATTGATATGCCAAGGCCAGTGCATCAGTGCAGCCTAATCTTTCCAGGTGGGACTTTGAAGCAACTGGCTGTGGTTTGGCTGAGTTGATGAATTTTCTCTGAAAAATGCCAGATGTGTTCAAAGTGAGATCATTGCCTCTCACTTCCTGTCACTGTGGATTTGTCCACCAGCAGCCCACAAATCAGGTTATATTTTGGCCCACTTTGAGCTAAGTAGTTTTTTTTTAGCGTAGGTAATAGATTCAGCTGAGGCTTACCAGTGACCACAGGTGTTTTTTTTATCCAGTGCAACCATTATTGTATACCTTTCATTTCATTATCTCAGCTTTCATTATTAAGAAGAGCTACACTGCTTTGGCTCCCAAACATCAAACAAAACTGAACAAACATGCCTTGTCTCAGGCAATGAAAGGGTAGTGGTTTCTTGTCTTTGCCTGCTGAGCTGTATTTGCTATTTGATAAGGCGCGTGGGCACGTCAAGCCCTTCATGAGTGTCTCAGCTTATTAACTTTAGCGTCCACCCCCGTAAGGCCCACAGAGGTGAACATACAGAGGTAGGAAAACCTTATTACATCCCACCTGAGCTTCTGATCTGGTGATTTTAAAGCTACACATAGTGCCTATTACATCCAGGTCAGATCTGCTTAATATGCAGTATTGATCTAAATATCTCTGCCTGTTTGTGTTTTGTCAGCTGATATTTCTGACAAAAATCAGATAACAACATTTCATGACCAATTTATGCGGAAAACCAGGAAATTGCAAAATTGGAAACTGTGACTGTATGTCGACGTGTTCTTTGAACACCGTGATTACAAAGGCACAGGAGCCTGCCTTTTTTCATACTCCTTTAATTATGTGCCTTGGACGTCAGTTTTTGAAGTTTTTTTTTTTTTTGTGTGACTGTAGATATATACATGCAGTTAAAAGGCAATATACATGTAACCAGTAAAAGAAGTTGTTCTCAAAAGGATGTTTGATCAGAAACGCAGAACCAGCTTTTGTGGTTCCTAGTGCTCTTGATGTTCTAGTTACATTCCCAGTGGGCATTTACATTCCATTTTCCCCGCAGCTTGTCTGTTTTCTTCCACTATTTGAAATCAGGTGGAATTACGTAGGGCTTTCATCTTAAAGATGAAAGATGCAAAAAAAAAAAAAAAAGGTCTTGTTTTTCAGAATATTAGTGGGAAATCAAAGGAAGATGTGAGCCGGTACTTCTAGTCACATTTTAAGCATTGTTAGAAGGTTTATATTGAAAAGTGTACTAGTAGGCAATCTCACTTAAGATTGTGATTATCAGAGATTATTGAAGTTCACAATAAATATATTGCATTTGTGACTCTGGATCTTATTTGGTTATGGATAGACTTCCAGTCTCTGTTCAGCATAATGCTTTGTTATTAAGATGAAGGAGTTAAAAGTGGTCTATTTTCTAGTGTCCTAGTTCACTCATTCAGACTATATAGATTCCTGCACACAGCTGCATTTCCTTGATAGACACACAACATATTGAATCTTGAACTCAGCTTGTACAGAGATCAGCAAGCATACAATTTCACATCATACTAGAACATTAGCACCAGTATTGTCATCAATAAAAGTCTTTCAGCTTTATTTCGGTCTCCGTGTGCTGTGTATTTTCTCTGCACTGTTGGCAGAAGTCTGAAAAAAAAAAAAAAAAGAAATCACTACATGTCTGTCTGTAATAATCCTTTCAGGCTAAGCTGCAGTCTGAGGGGAAAGGGACAGTGGCTGTGACGCAGACTCACGCAATTATTCATGCCATTATTCACACAGATTGCCGCTTAGGGCATCGTGTCTTTGAACTTGCAGAACTTCTCAAGGCACACTTGATTTGTGGCAGTCCTGACAAACCAACTAGGAAGGAGAAAGCTCTAAAGGGCTTCATGTCATAGGTCTAGTGTTTCTCCAATATCTCTATCATTAGAGGCAGTCAGTGGGTTAATTGTATGTGTCTTTAGTGAGAATTGTGATTATTTTGTGATCACACCTCCCAAGTGAAGCTTGGTTCCATTTAAAAAAAACAAGATTCACCAAGACTTTTTCTTTCACTGATTTTTTTTTTTTTTTTAAATTTTATTTTTTCTGGATTTTATTGAACACAAATAAAACAGACTTTTCTTATCTTTTAAGATCAGGTGTTATGTACTGTTATTTTTCTTAATTCCATTTTGTAATGTCCTAATCAACAGTTAAGCAATTTCTCAAAATTCCTTTCGTCTCTGTTTGAATTACTGTGTAGATCATGTTTGACCCATTCCACTTGCACAGTGATGGAGTTTACTTGATCTGGAAAAGTGGGCAAAGTGTTATGTTAATGTTAATATTATTCTTTTTGCCAAGAACAGAGGAACAATGTTGAAGTTTTCGAATGCAGTGTCGACTAATTCCTCCACAACTTCTTCAGGTGACTTCATCCGAACAAAAAAACTCCACCATTCCAGATGATGTCATTTGGATTTCAGATTTCGTTTTTCAGCTGCCTTCTAAATAAATAGCTTTTGATGGTTGGTACAGAGTCACTGCTCACTTTTCCACCTCAAGCTGGAAGTGTATTTCTATGTTCTGCACCTATGATGTGCGGGTTACGTTAGGAGGTGTTCGCACATTTGTTTCCTGAAACTGTTTGCTTCTAGTATGAATAGCTGAGAATAGTAATTCTTGGATGTTCTTATGCCAAAATGAAGATGGAGGTGACCAGGGTTTTGTAAACACAGCAACTTTTTTTTTTAAAAGCACAAAAAATAAGAAAAATAATTCTTTAAAAATACGAAAAAGAACATGTTTAAAGAAGAGAGTTAAGGTGAGATTCTAGATATAGAGGTGCGGACAACAGGGACTGTAGATCCCAGAGGGCACCTGTAAGTAAAATCATTAAGCTTAAGTGAACTTAAGGTAAAGTTGTTACTGTAGCTTTTTTCTTGGTTGTAAACATGCTTAAAATAATCTTGTGAGACATGAGAATAGCTGTTAATAACTGGAGCTTGCATTTGTCTTACTTACTCCTAAAACAGCTCTAAACTACAGACATTTTTCCTCCTACATCTGCCTTGCAGGGGTTAATGTGATATCGAGTACAGCATTGGAGAAGCCCTTATGTATAAGTACATAAGGTCAGCATCAGACCCAATAGATAGATATAGAGCCGTCATCAGTGTTAAGCAGCACGAAAGGCATATACACATACATTTCTGTGTCGTTGGCAGAGGGAGCACTCAGAATTGCTCTGCCACTAACGCCGGCAGCCCTGCAGCACTAGCCTGAAATATGGAGACAAATATGGTGATGTCATCTCTATGTCTTTCTCCCTCCGTCTCTCTTTTTTCCTCCCTCAGAGACTGTGTTGTAAATGCAATGGTGCTTTCTGCTGCTCTAGCTGCATGAGGTAGGTCTTACATTCTCTCCCCTCGATCTCTTCCACGTGTGCATGCCTGCATTGGTCTCATTCCCTCGATCGTTCTTCTCTTCTGTGATTCAGTTTACTTTTGCTTAATCTGTGTGGCTCTCTCATGACCTCTTTTGGTCATTATCATGTTTTGTATGTGTGTAGGCAGCCGTTGTTGGAGTAACAGATGCTCATACATTGAGGTCATACACAAACCTAATGACCTAGTGTTCTGATGCCTGACTAGCTGCTCAAAATGTTTCTGGTGTTACACCCAGACTGACACAAGGTGAATGATGTGCGTCCAGTTGCTGACAGCTCCGATCATTTGGAGGTGATGTCTAGAAGCCTGGTTTGCAGCTCGCCAGTTTTTCCTCGCACCTTTTTTTTAATTTTTTTTTTTTGTAAAGGTCATTCTCAGGTCACTGGTACATCTCCTGCTGCCGTGACCTTTGCACTCTTTACTTACTTGTGATGTCCACAGATCCTTCAATGAATGCGTGATTAGGCTGAATGCACTGGCATCTTTTCCTGTTTTCCGTTATGCAAGAGGTATCACACATACAGACACATATTGTTTAACTGAGGCTGTGTGCGTCATAAGCATTTTCAGTGTACAGCTCTGTGGTGGAGCCATGGCTCTGTTCTCTCAGATTTTTCTGTGTCTGTGGCAGTGATGATTTTGTGCTGTTCATTATGAGCCAACAGCAAGTTAAAAAGCCAAGTAGGTGCAGTGTTTCTCCTATAAAGGGATCCAGTGCTCTAGAGGTCAATACAGTCTCCTTGAAACCACATGAGTTCAGTCCATCTCATCCTTTTGCTTATCGTCAGGATTCTCATCCATGTCACTCCGATGAATCTCTTAAGTAGATGTCGGTGAGCAGTGAGTCACCTTGTTGTTTGAAAGCGTAATACAGTTTTAATTATGCAAAGTAATGAAGTGCAGGAGCTCCACATGTCATTCTTTAACGTTTAAATGGTCATTTTATAAAAGGAAAACTTTGGAATCGTTCCTTCAGAGATGATTTTAAAACTCTACTAGTTGGTAAACAAGTAATGACGCTCTTTATATAACCAGGTTTATTTAATAATCCATCTGAAGGTTGATGACATGTACATGTTGCCTGATATTATAGGTATGATATTGAATTTCACTCAGTCGATAAATTGTGGAAGGAAGTGAAGTAGCACATGTTGTAAAAATGATTAAGACAAGCTTTACTGAAGAGAACTAGAAACAGGCAAATCATCATGAAGGGTAACAAATGTGGTCTGTAGTTCCAACAACAAAGGTTTAAAATTGTAAGAAAAGTGCAAAACATTTAGTCAGGATCTTCCAAATTCTAAGGCAGACTTAGGAAAAGTCAGTAGATTGTTAATGTATTCATGTTGAAATGTATACGTATATAATCAAGTCTTGGTATTATGTGCTGCTCTATACACAGTGCACATTGTACAGCCATATACACCCTAGCACACTGAAAAGCCAGAACTACCTCAGGCAGCACAGCCCGGAGCAAAGGAAAGAAGAGGAGGAATCCTCATGGAAGCACATTATGTACCATCGTATGATAGAAGTGGCTGATATTAAAAAATCCTACCAGTGGCTGGACAAAGCTGGACAGAAACACCGCACAGAGGAACTAATCCTAGCAGCACAGGAGCAGGCGCTAAGTCCAAGATCAATACAGGCTGGGGTCTACCATACCAGGCACGACTCCAGATGCGGGCTGTGCAAAGATGTCCCTGAGACAATCCAGCACTCAACATCGGGATGCAAGAGGCTAGCAGGCAGGGCAAACATCGAACACCGTAATCATTGCAGGATGCAGGAATCCCAAGTGATAGCAACATCAGGAAGAAGGAACATGAGGAGCTTGAGAAATACCAAGGGCTGAAAGAAGAGTTAGAAGCTAGTAGGGGAACAGTGAGTGTTGCGCTTTGAAGTCTCTACTGTCGTAACTGTGTGTGAAGTAGAAATCCTCCTTTATGTTATTAAACTATTGGCTTTAAGGTGTATGAACCTTAGGAGCTACCATTCAGGCAAAAATGTCAGCAGCTCTTTTTCCAATCAGAGTAAACCTGATAGAGTATCTTCACACACAGCTTGAAATTATTTCCGGTCACTGTGAGGGGGAAAGACATTATGATCTTAAAGAATAGTTTTCTGAATGACAGAATGTAATATGGCGTAATTTTGCTTTCCACCATATTTTCCCTTCACTGAAATGACACTGTTCTCTGTGTTTGACTTTGTTTTTGTAAGAGGAAAGAGAACTGACTTCTCTGAAGTCAATCCTCTGCCTCTGCTCAAATGTTGATTAATATTCCTCACTCCCTGACCTAGATGAATTACTTGTCTTTACAGATGTCTTCCCCAAGCACAGCATCAAACTGGGACAGGCATGAGATTACATGTGGCCAAGCCACTTGAATTTCCCCTTTAAACTACCTACGTCTTGTTCTTTCTTTTCCACAGAGAAAAACAAGAAAGTACCCAAAGTTAAAAAGGTTATAGCTGTTCACGTTTTACAGCTTGTCTGCTGGAACATTGGAACATTGCACCACCCTCTATGAGTTAGCATTTAGCTTAGAGGATCACTGTCTTCAGTAGTGTTTTTCACCACATGGTGCTGGCAGCCACAAACAGCCGCATACTGAGAATGATTAACAGCATTCCTTGGATTTGCTCTATTGTTCCTGTGTGTGCTGCATTAAAGATGAAATCACAGGTGTTGTTATGATGACTGGCTACAGTGCTACTGGTATGAAAGGTAGAGTTGAGTCAAGCTGAGACAGGGGGGAAAAAAATGCTACATTGAAGTACTGCCTCACAGAGCCACTAGCATGGTGGTATAATCTTAAAGTTATAGTTTTCAACCATCCAACTCGAGCCATTGTCTTGTGTATGTGGTTTGTCATGCTGTGCTCCCCCATAGTTTTGCAAGTTTACGTCCCAACACCTGTCTGTCAGTCATCTTAATGTGTTTTGATGAAATTTGGCCTGTGGCTTAAGCATGCACTAAGTAGCATTTGTGGTTTCAGCACAGGTGCAAAAAAAAAAACCCACTGTGCTTTATATGGAGTTGTTTATTTGAGTAATTATTTTTAGGTCATTTTATCCATGTGGCAGGCATTCCTCTCAAAGATTGTGATGAAGGAGTGATTGAATCTTCAGACAAAAACATAAAAGGCCAGATGTTTATGCAGTGGTTTGGGGTTCTAAATTATTCTGCTTAAATAGGGAAAGATTTTAGTGACCAAAATGCAAACATTGTTACAGTTTTATGTTTTAGCTGTTCTCACTTAAACATGTATCATATATTGTGATAATTGTTATATTTGAAAGAATAATTTTTTTTATGTATTCAACAGTAACTGTATTAAAAGAAACAAGCCAAAAAAAAACCCAAATAGTTCTTGGTTTAAAACAATGAATGTTTGGAAAGACATGGTTTGACCTTTTGAGAGAGATCCGTAGTATTTAATGCTATTTACTCTGCTCATTTTTAACAGAATCTATTTGCATTTGTCGTACGGGTCTCATTAAACTCCCTGCCTCGCTTTTGAAATGTGGACCACCAGGAAGGTGGAAAAATGCCAGAGGTTTACGGGTGTGCCAGTCATTCTGTATTAATGTTACGTAGTAGCAGGGACACACCTGCAAATTTTCACTTTTGAAACCACCTATCACAGATTTCTGGTCGCTGACAGTTCAGAGTGAGCACACAGCTGCTGAGTGAACACTCTAAGGTAGACTAACCTGCAAATCCTGCAAGAACAGAAATTCTTGCAGATTCTTTCGCCCAAAAAATATGGTAGTGACTGGGGGTTTTAAATATGGAGCAACTTTTGCTAAACTGAACAATGAGAAAAGAGGAACAAAGCACAGATTTGACTGGAGATCTTGGATGGAGATGCGTGGACTACACAGACTGTAGAATCTACAGAGGATTATGGAGATAATATAACTGGAAAATGTTGCTGATATCAGTTACAAATATTAAACATGTTTATATTGAGACATGAATTTCACTGTTTACGATAACTATATCTTAAGGCTTTAGCAAAGCAGAGCTTGCATTCAGCTTTACTTTGATTGTCCTCACTTTATGTGTTTTATGAGTATCAGTACACAATGGCAGTATCTTATACCATTACTGCTTTCCGCACTGGGACATACCTACTTAAAACTGCTCTGATCCAACAGTAAAATTTATACACAAAACTATACGTAAAATGAACCGGCAAACACCCAGTCGACAAGCAAAGCACATCCTGCTGTCAACATCATTTTCATTGTTGCTACAAGTCGGCAACAGAAGATAAATGTAATGATTACACACAGATCAGCTTTGCAGGACTCAATGTTCTTTGTTGTGCTTTGAACACCACCGGGGGGGGGGGGGGGGACGAACGTTAGCCACAGTTAGGAAATTAAAAACGTAAAGAAAAGAAAAGAGACAGAAGATGGAATAACATGTTCACTTTTAGTTTTTTTGGCTTTGGAAAAATTCGGGAAAAACTTTTGATTTTCTATCTTCATATTTTACAGTTACAGTCATGCGTGCTTGCCTGTATTCTATCCCTGCTTTACACCCCCTAGCTAGTTTTCCGAGATTTGTTTTGTTTTTGGGGTCACTGCCAAGCCAAGTTTAGGATTCCCTGTGTGTCTGCTCTCTTGGCAATGATTCATAGCCCTCAGCTCACGGACTGCTGTGTTACGGCTGAAACATATTGCGATATCCCAGCTTGCAGGCAGGGGCAGAGTGTCGGTTAAGTGTTGGAAAGAGTGGGCGTTCTGTCATTCGATTACCTATCGTTTAGAAAGTGACTTCATTATATTTGATTGCACATTCATTTAGTACAAATGTTCCTTCATCAAAAATTAAAGTCAATTTTAAAATTTAATAAAGGGGGATGTTAACTTGCACTAATAATTTTCATTATTTTTTTTATTATTTTTACGATCCGAAACGCATCCAAAAATTAAGCTCCAGCAGAATTTCAACCATATCCCCTAGATGGGACACTTTATGTATTCCAGAGGAAATGTATTTATTCATTTATTTTTTGCAGCAGACACCAATTAGTAGTAAATAGTAGTAAATTCTTTACATTGCACAACCTGCAACAAAGTATAGTTGCAGACCTGGATTTCTGTGCTATTTTTCCACCTCAGCTTTGTGGCTGCTGCTCCAGGCTGAGTCATTGGCTGATTGCAAACGCTGGCTTTCAGGGAGTGGAAAGCGTCTGTCTCAGCATGATAGGGCCTTGAGGGTCCAGGCTAGATGAAGTATGTGTGCGATGGCTGTAGCCAAGAAGCTGTTTGAGCCTTACATTAGTAGAATGACTGGTGGGAGGGATTTGGTCACCATCTTATTGTCAGAAAGTCCTCTGTGCTGTCGTTTATCTGACATCAGGCACTATTTGTCTCAGAAGAATCTCTTAAAGCTGCTTCCTTCCTGCAGTTTTCCCACTTTTGGCTTTTTGGCCCCGTTCTAGTGAAACACATTCACTGACTGCATTTAACTCTTATAAATATTTGCAGTATTTTCTTAAATGTTGACTGCAACTGAATCCTGATTTTTCACAGCCTTTTCAAAGCCTTAAAGCAGCTTTGCCCACAAAATGCATATGGCACTGTTGATATAGGTGAGATTGCCATTTCAAATTATTCGCCTCAGCGTACTGGGTAACGCCAAGCAGAACGGCAAACAGAGATCACATTCTGATTTTAACTATGTGTTTTTAACCTTTTTTTTTTGACTTGTAAACTTTGACGGATGGCTGCCCCTGAAAGTCAGAGCAGGCCCATCAGAAATTCTGAATCTGGTTTTCTTGGTGTCTGTGTTGTTTCTCCCCCGAATTACAGCATCATCTTATTGACCACTATATAAGCCTGTTCAATGAAGTTTCTTTTTTTGTCGTCAAACAATCTGTGTATCTCCAGTGTCATAACACACACGGTTCATATCCTTTAAAATATCCCCACAAAACAGCAATCCGCATAAGTGGCTGCCTGCCATCATCTTGGAAGCATTTTTTTTGGACAACCACGTGTTAGCAGGCAGCTGCTCCACCCAAAATAATCTCCCCGAGAGCATAGTGGAATTAACAGATGGTGCCACTTGTTCATAACTGAATGTTAAGATTGGGCTGACAGATGTATTACTGTTGCATACAGTGGCATTAAGGGGCTGCATTAGGTTATGTGCAAGTACTGTAACGAAGTGTAGGAGAAATAGATGTTGTGTTTGGAGTGTGTTTGCAGGAGGCGGTAAAAAGTTTGGTGGGTGGGGCTAATGTGGACAAGCAGCTACAAAAGCAAAACCTTCTGTTTGTGCCATAAGTAAATGTCTTTGTAGTCAGTATAAATATTGGTCTATTTGGTCTCTTTTGGTCTAGTTTAAATATTGTAAAAATTTATTTAAGACCTTATAGCTGAGCTCACTGACAATTTAGGATGTTGTAGGATAGGTTGGCATTGTGGGAATCCAGGTATTTATGGGTAATATTTAAATAATGTTTGTCTATGTGTGCTCCAAGGCTTTCATCCCCTTGTGTGTTTGTCTTACTTTACTTTGTTTTACCTATAATATCAGACGGGAATTGATTAAATTGATGAAATTAATAAAAATGTCAGGACTGCCTGGGTGTTTGTTAAGGCTGCAGCACCTTTTGTTTGGCTGAAAGAAAGGGCAAAGAGGGGCAGTGAGCAGGTTTTGTGTCGTATGCGGTGGCGGAAAATTATAGAAATTCTTTGTTGTACTTCTCTATTAACCAAGTGTAGCAGGTTTGGTCTGTAATGTGATAGATGAAAACTCCAGTCTCAAAAACTAATCAGCCCACATGAGATTAAAGGGCAAGCTGACTGAGAACTGCTTTCAAAACCACTTTAAGGCCCAGAGGAGTGAATTTTGAACACACGGTGCCGTTGGAACCTACAAGTTACTAAGTAAAAGAAATTGTACACCACGCTGTAACATTGTCCTGTTGTGGTAACAGATTTTCTTTCCGCCCTGACAGATATGCAGTCGTCCGAGCAACACTGACAGACCTGACACTGGTTTAACACAACCATGGAGTCCTCTTCTGAGTCTCAGCAGGAGCCTGAGAAAACGCTGGTGAGTAAAACACACTGACAAAGTGTCCCCCCCCCCCCCTCCCCCCTTGGAAGTTTGCTCCTTTAATTTAGTTTTAACATTCAATCACGGTCAATGCAATTTGTCTTTTGATAAACATTGTAAATAAAGTCTCATGTTTGTTCACAGATTCCTACTAAATAATTGTCAGTTAATTGAGAATGTAAAATAAGTGCAATTGTATAATTCAATCAACACAGGTGCAGCAGTTTGTTTTATGGTTCAGTAGGTAAAACAGTTTCCACCAATCCCAATGTTATTCCCTTAGTTCCCAGCTCCTATTGTCACCTGTGAACCCCAACTTAGTTGTTCCTGGTGAGTGTGGGCCAGCTACATAGCAGCTGCCCCATCACTGATTGGGATTCTGAGTGTGAATAGGTGAATCAGAAGCATTGTAGTGCACCTTTGGTACCAGTAAGGTAGAAAAGTGCTATTTAAGTACAAGACCATTTTATAATTGTAAAAGTTCGACAATTTGTGAAATGGAGATAATTTTAGTAAAGTGAATGTTTTAGATGTAGGCCACAACTGCACCAAAAGAACACTTTGTGAAGCAACTCTGTGAAAAAGGTTATTAAAAAGCAGAACTCAAAAGCGGATGGATACAAGGACATTTTCAAGCCTCTGAATATCCCTTAAAGTACAGTTAAATCCAGCACGAAATGGACGAAATAGAAATGGAAGAAATATGGGACATGGTTAAGTCTGCCTACAGCAGGCTGTCTTCAAAAATTGAGTGACCATGCAAGAAGGAAACTAGTGAAGGAGGTTAACAAGACACCTATGACTCCTCTGAGGGAACTAGAAGCTTCAGCAGCTGAGGTGGGAGAGAGAACAGCTGTATTCTGCATACACCAACAAGGTTTTTATAGGATAGTGGCAAAGAGAAAACCACCGTTGGGAAAAGCTCAATTTATCTTGGCTATATTTTGCCAGAAGTCAACTGATTATATGGCTTGATGAGATTAAAGTGGAGCTTTTTGGGCTCAATCATCAGAGTCGATGCTATGTTTATTGGAAACCATCATCAGAAACACAACATGCCAACTGTGGTGCACAATGGTGGCAGAATTGCTAAGGAAACACATCTCTGCAGGAGGCCCTAGAAGGCTTGAACAGTAGAAGGTAGATGGGACATGAGACATTTGCTACATTCTTTAAACTTAGAATGTGCTCATATTCCAAAATATGCAACAGGTTTGTTAGGCAGCAGCAACATTTTCCTGCATGTTGATGTACTGCGTTCCGGACATTTTTCAGCAGATAGACCAGGCAGCTAGAGTCACTTTGGCTGCAGATGATAAATGTCACGCAGAGGTGTGTTGTTTCATGTCCTCTTTCCTTGGAACAGAAATGGTAATGAAACAGGCCACTGAAAATAAAAAAAGGACATAGTCCTCCACAGTTCTTGTTCTTTCTGTGCTGCAAAATAAAGGTGTCGCAACTTCCTGGTGTAGAGGCAAATCAAGGTTTTAAAAAATGATCTGCACTCCAACACAATGACTAATGTTTTCTGGTTAAAAAAAAAACAACAGCAGTGTGTTGGTATTTCCCGAACTTTTTGGGTTGGGGCTGAATGATATAGGAAAATAATTTTGCAATTTTTTTTTAAATTACTTACAGCAATTTCACTATTGTGATTTAACATTTACATTTTAAACAATGCGGTCAAACTTTCTTCATCCACTCCCACTCAAATCATGTTCTTTTAAATTGCAATATCGGTTTAAAAATGTTTAGTTGTACAGCAGTGATTTGAGTTTTACTTAGAGTCAGAGTGAGCTAAAATAACAGTGTCTGTATTAGTGCAGGCTTCTCACCCTGCCTTCCTCCAGAGTCTAGCTGCATAATTAAACTGCTTTTGCATAAATTGGTTTGAATCCCGCATCGGTGGGTTTAGTTTTTAGTTTTTTTTTGGATTTAATTGAATTTGATGAACGTGTATCTCCATGCAGTTTTATTGTATCATAGTATTGATGATCATTTATCGCAACTACAAGAGGCGGAAACAAAGGCAAATACGTTTTAATAAATAATAATAATAATTTTAAACAACGCAAATGTCTTTAGATGATGAAAGTGGTCCGTGTTTTGGTGCCATAGCCCAACCAGTGGTGTTTTAAGATGCTTAAGCAGACCCCTCTCTTACTGCAACCCTACAACGGATAGTGTTCATCAAGAGTCTGTTATGTATTATACATTAAAGTGGACATTATGTTAAATGTCATGTCTCTAATACCAGGATCCTGGGTGCAGTGGAAAATGAACATGTTGGTGGTGTTTTGCCGTGTTTTTAGAGATTTATGTAAATGGCAAAAGCTGCCCTAAAGAACTGTCAAGTTAAATGGCAAAATTTTGCCGTTTCTGTCTAGAAAGGGCTTTAGACTGTGGGACACATTGCGTTGCCGGCATATTCTGCCGTTTGCTGAAAGGGCCTATTGGTGAAGTGCTTGGCTCCCAACATGACATAAAAGTCTCTGGGAAGCACACCAGGTGTCTGCCACTTCTCTCCTTGCTCTGACATCCTCGCAGTTATGAGACTCTTCAGTCTGCGGTTATTTGCATTTTACCATTGTGTAATAAAAAATGCTAGTGACCTGCTATTCAGATTAGGCAGCAGGGAAAAGACACGTAGTACATCATTATTATGCAATGGCTCTGAGGTAGCTTAGAGGCAGGACAAGATGATGTGTAACTAGAAGATCTGAGGGGATTGGAACAGCTGAAATGAATAGAAAAAAACCTCCCATTTTCAGTGGCTATTGAATTTCCCCTTCAGCAAGGCCCTTCCCTCCCTTCTGTTCCAGAGGGGCTTTACAGTAGCCAAGAGTTAAAGTGCTGGCAATCTCCCAGGCATGAATGTAAGGCAGACTATTGCTGGGAAAGAGCACAATTCTCTTTCATGAAATGTTGTAATTGTTCGTGTAGCCATTGGCCTCCATTAGGAACAAGCTAGTTAACCATTCCCATCTGGTGCAGCTACACCAAATGCTATCAACATAATTAAGCCCCTACTACCTGGAGAAGGCTCATGAATCAGTCTTCATGTCCCAGATCTTTCCCCTCTAACTCTTCTGTAAACACTGACTAGTCCTCTACAAATGACCAGTAGACTGCTTTCAAAGCATTTGGACATTGCAGCAACAAAAAAGTAGTATGAAACACGCGACTATTACTATACTTGAACTTTAGAAAGAAGCGTGTATCATTATTTTTTGTTTACTACACGTAAATACCTATGTTGTCAATCACTGGAGGCCAAGGGAAAAAAAATCAACAAAAGGTGTAAATATAGATTTGTTTTTTTCATAAATGGGAAGCAGCGCTCTGCTGCTGATCATTAACATTAAAATCTTAACCAAGATTAAATATTGCAGAGGTCATGAGATGTTATTCCACACGACTTGAGGGTCAAAGTTTTCACTTAACCAGCAAAATAGCTCGACACCCTCTAGACAAATTAGTGCAACATTTGTAAAATAAGTGTAAAATAGTGTATTTCTAGTAGTTCCTAGACCCCTTAACATTTTCATCTCATCCAACCATCAGTCAAAGTAAAATGATTTTATTATTTTGGTTAATGGCCTAATATTTACAAAACTAATATGACAAGAATATGCTATGAGGCTGCAAGAATCCAGAGGTGAACATTGGCTACAAGCTGCTCTTAGGGAGTGAGAAAGTTTATGTACATGAATAGTCAGAGTCTTAGTGCTGTTGACAGAACGGAGCCATCAGCCTGGTCTGATGAGACACTTTCCCAATCCCCAAAGTAAATAGGTTAAAGTAAACAGGAAACATACACTTATCCTCCCACGGTTTCAACTGGCAGGAAAAACTTCACGGGAAAGTCTGAAAATATACAGTAACTTTAAAGTTCCACTAAGTGAACTTCAGATGATGTAGGAGAAGCCGTTTTTAGCATGTATGATGTGCAGTGGAGAAACTGTCTCCTGCCAACATTTCTTCAGTCCTTGTTTGACAGAAAAATGTGCCTTTGAGTTGAGCCAAGGTGGTGGGTGAGCTGTTGATTTGAGAACAGCAATCAAGGGAGTGTGGATTTATTGAGACTGAGAATGACAAACGCAAGCTTTTGTAGCCGCACATAGATTAATTAGGTGGACTTAAGTACTGAGACACATCACAAACATTCTTGCAGTCACACAGTACCAACTACTGCATGTCCACGACTACACATGTATCCCATACTCTATCATTCATTGGCACTGCAAAAATGAAACAACTTTGTATGCAGCTTGTAGTATAACAATTTGAATAGAGGATTGATTTGCTTCTTCTTGTGTTTTCCTCACAGAGATGGACAAGCATGCAGGAAAAAAAAAAAAAAACAGAGTAAAACTTGGACACAAGTCTCCAAGAGAGGATGCAGAATCTGAATTGACCAATTATCGTATGAGCTACAAACATAGAATGTAGTATAAGTCTCTGTGCCATCTATGATAATGTTTACAGAGATTGCACGAGGCATCAAGAAGACAAATAAAGACAAATTGACAAACAGCACAGTTTAGTTTTTATACAATTTTAGTGCCAGTTTTTCTGGAAATAGCATTTGTATCTCAGTCGTGTTTATCAGTTGAATGGCACCATGTGTTGAATTAAGCACAGAAGCAGCACCTTCAACTCGGCTTAATGTGGGAAAAGTGGTCATTTCATCAGCTCTCCTCTGTGCCTTTCTTTGCATGGTGCTTCAGGATTTTTACCCTCTTTGCTGTCAGACCAGGGTTTGTGTGATGTAAAAAAGTGTCCACTTCCGTAGAAGTATATAATGCACAACTGTAATTTACATCCAGATAAACATAGAATATGATTCTGTAAAGCTGATGTGGGATGTTTTCCATCTTTGACAGTTGAGTCACGCATTGACTATTAATTTAGAAGGTTTGGTTTGTTCCAGAGTGAAATGAAGCATAGTTTAAAAACATTTAATAAGGTAAAACCAAATTAACGGCACCGGCTAGCGTTTGCCTAGGTGCTGATGTTGCCACTGCTGCCCTAAAGCTTTGTCGTTCTTCAAAAACATCGTCAAAGTCATAGACTCAATTACACTCAGCAGGAGTTTCTTGCCTACAGCAGAGCTGTTTAGTCAAATCCTAAATAGCCAGTGTTCCACTCAAAATGAGCTTTATATTTCAGAGTGGGATGGATGTGATGCACGTGTTTGGTTGAGTTTACTCCCTTTAATATTTTCTTCTCCTGGACGTTCACTGCCATCACAGTACACCGTCAGAACAAGTCCTTAAAAACAACACAACATCTCACCCCATGATGGGAATCAAGGTCATTACTCTATTACAACAGATCCCTTGTAGGTCCGGTAAGAAACATTTAGGTCTTACTCAGGCCAAACACGTTTTTAGTTTCCAAACAAGAGGCGTTGAAGCCGACACAAATGTGACTAAACAAACACCGAACCCGGTCCATAGCCTCACCACCTTAACATTTGCAAAAGCAGCTCTGAAAATGCTTCACTTCATTAAAAACTGTTACAAAAATGTGTGTCTTATATCTCAGTTCCACTCCAGTGTTTCCCCAAGAAACTGTTTCAGGCACAGTGGCGAGAGGACAATAGAGGTTTTGCTTGCATGTGGTAAAAGTATTGTATTATTTATTTTCTCTTTCAACACAAGGTTATGTAAAGGTCAAGTAAAACGAATTAAGTTCAAGTTAAAACAAGCTAAACAAAAATAATTCGAATATATTAAAAGATAAAAATCCATATATTGAAATATATTTCAAATAAAAATAGAAGTTTGAACTCCTCAGCAATTTTAAACAAACTGCTCTATTTCCAAGTACATGACTCATTGCTGCACTTAGTTTCTCATCATAGCGTCTTTCTATGTAAATTCTCCCACAAGAGGCCCGTTTATTGCTCAAGGCTTCTAAGTGCTCTCCTTCCATCCTGACGTCTTAAAAAGTTTTGTTAAACCCATGAGTTTAGAAACAGTCAAATAACTTTTTACTAACATTAGTTGCGTTATGAAAAATCTTGCATTTAATCCAACTTCATAACTTCCACTAATTACTGACATATCATAACATGTAATGTATTAAAAGTTATTTTGTGGTTCCAAACTTACTGTTACTTGAGAATCATGGGTAACGAATCAGTGAAGATAACACCTAGATTCCATAAGCTTTGCGTACATATGTAATTATTAAAAGCAGTATACTCTCATTCTGACTCTCATTTTCAAGTGTTCCTGGGTTTGTTCATTTTTCTGACCAGAGTTGTGAGAAGCAAATCTGATTGAAGCAGGTAGAAGCACACAGACAGAGGCACAGGACAGAGACTCCCCAACACAAATCATCATTCACAAATGTGTGTATATTAGATGGTACTAGATTTTTAATAAAGCCTGTCGTGTAGGCATGGCAGGGGGTCTTGTTAGCACAGGGGCCTGCCATGCTTGTGCAATTATAGGCGACACTGCACTGAGTTGACAGCAAATTTGTTGTTGTAATGAGCCATAAACTTTGCACCTAAAACCGTCAGTCAATGTTGCTTAAATGTAACTTTTTTAAAAAAAGCTCTATGAAATTAACAGTGTAGGACAGTTAGTTACTGACTTTTGATGCCACTCTCATATCTGTTATTTCTATATAAAGCCGCATCTGGTTAGCTTAGCACAAACATATGGGGAGCAGGGATTAAGAGCTATTTTTGTTTTGTGGTGCCAGGCAATTCCTGGATTCTGTGCAGGTTGTCCGACAATTTCAAATTGGTGTGAAGACTGCAGGAAAAAGTGGCCACTGATTACCTTAACTGTTGAACTGCCAAGGACAGGATGTTATACTCTCACCAACACCTGCACACTGTGGGTTAACGTCAGCATACGATTCAACCTAGCATCCAAATTGCCGACAAGAATGTTTTGCCAGTTTTGAAAAATATAAAGACAATAAAACACAATTTCACTTTTTCTGAAGGCATTAGTATGACTTCCCGTGGCCTGTTAGTGGAAGTTTTTGTTTTTTTTTCTGTTTTACATTGCAGGTAGCAGGTGGGGCCATAAGCAGGAGCAGTTGACTCGATAGTCCTGAGTTAAAAGATCGGGATAATAAAAGATCTGCCACACTTATTCCAGAGGGGAGCTGCTTTACTGCCTCAGTGATTTACACACCTTCCTTTTGTGGCTTGTTTTTCTAAATATTCTCTGATTAGTTCTTTAAGTAAATTACTGCTTCAAATGTGAACGTCGGTGTCTCCCTTGCTTTATACACAGATCAGGCCTAACATTATGACCACTTGTGCAATTTAATGGCACCCAAAACAGGGAATCTGCCAGTAATCCCACATGTACCCATTTAAAATGAATGAGATGACTAAAACATTAGAACCACCTCCTCCTATAATGCAATTCCAGTATGACTACACACTACACTTCCCACTTTGACCTCAATAATATGCACGTAGTAGAATTATCACCTTTCGGACAGTTTCAACCTAAAAAACTGAGAAATCATAACCTCGTAAAACCAGAATTCATGGCAGATCCACTGTATTGGATTGCATTAAATTGCACGGGTGCTCATAATATTATGCCCGATCAGCGTATATGGTTGTTGATGTTGTTAATCATTTTTGGAACAATTCCATTAGAATTCAACTGAATTCAGTTTGTTGCTCCATCTACAAATAACCTTTGGTTGTTGCAGCTGAAGGACTGAAAAGAACAACGCCATGGTTACTGTAGTTATACTGTAGATCTAAAACATACACACGCGTCTCACTTATTCTAATGACTGTGGCTTTAAATTCAGCTCTTTATAAACAGCAACTGCCTACTTCCTTGTTTTTGTGGTTGTATGGTTCTTTGGCAGCTTGTTTTGTTGGATGATGCTTATCTGACAAACAATACTAAGAGAGATTTAACACCTGATAAGGATTCTACAGAGATGTGAAAAGGTAGATGAAGCAAAAGAACAAATGAGATGCATGGGTGGAGAGCAAAAGGGGAAAACGCTTTGAGACCAGATGAAAGCGGAAGAGTAAGCAAACTTAAAGAGTAGGACATTGAGAAAATTACTAGATGCTCCAGGCAAAGGGGACAAGAAGAAAAGGAGCAGGAAATGGAGGAAAGACTACTCATCAGAGTGGGAGAGAGAGGCTCAAATTCTCTTGAATGCTTGTTCTCTCTGCCTTGTCTCCTCCCTTCAGAGTTTGCTGTGTGTGTATGTGCGCATGTGTGCGTGTGTGTGTGTGTGTGTGTGTGTGTGGGAGAGACAGGACTGAGCTCAGTGGCTTGTCGTACCACGTTTAGTCTGACTAAGAGACGGTAGCAGCAAGCAGCTCGCCCCTCGACTGACTGACACACCGTACGCATTTCCTCTCTTTCTGTAAGTGGCAATGTGGCAAAACGGGAAGCGAGGGTGGGCGGATTAGACCGAGCTGAAAAGGGTTAGTGTGTGTGTGTGTGTGTGTGTGTGTGTGTGTGCATATGCTGCGTGCACTCAAATTTAAAGAATTTCATTTGTTCTGCAGTAAGTTGCAGACATATTTAAAAACCTGGCAACCATTTGTTACCATGTGGCGTTTCCACTTCAGTTTGCTGTTTGCTCAGTATGCTGTCATTGAATGAAGGCCAACACTCACAGCCACACTTTGCTCAAGGACTACGTGTACAAGTAACAGATCATGCTGCTTCTGTTAGCTTAATAGATAGACTAGCCTGGTTTAATATTTGTTTTTGTAACTCTCCATACTTCAAGTGAGGCTGCATGTGAGTAAACAGGGAAGGCTGCTGCAGGCCGATACACAAAGAATGTATTTAATCAAGTATAATGACAGAGAGGGGAGTTCTGTCTCTGGTTGCTTCCAATGGAAGAAGCAGCAGCACCAAGAACTTTATAGATGCATGAAAGCTGCTTAATGCTTAGCTCTCAACTGCAATTAAAACTCAGTGGAGCTCACAACAAAAGTACAGCAATTGCTTCCTGGCAATTACATCAAATGGCTGCAGAATTATTAGTAAAAAGTGCCATCAAGATTCTTATTTGCCATCTGATTGTTTGACCATGTGAGTGACTCGTTTGAATGAGACCAAATCAACTAATTATCTGTTGCTGGAGAGCGGTTGTTTACCAGGAACCACTGGTTTTGTTATTTCCACACAAAAGAGGCTCGGCAGGAGACTTGGCTAAAGCTCAGGTGTTCAGGCAGCTGGACGACAGTCAGCTAACATATGATTGATAGTAGTAGCTGAGGCCTCATTTCGAAAAGCTGCATCAGGGAGACTACTTGGGATTGACTTGATGCTGCTTCTTACAGCGGGGCTTTGAATCATTTTTTTTTTTTATTCAAATAGTATTTCACATCGATGTGACCAACAAAACACATGTGTTATCATATCACATTGACTGTGATTACATGGACTTAGGTTACCGGGCTACAGTTGGCTTTCTTTGGAAAGCCTGTTTCTTAAGTGTCATGTAAATGAGAATGCTGGTTTCTAAAATTGGGGTAGGGGAGAATAGAAACCTGATTTCCCCAGCTATATTTATGTTGCAGAACATGTGCTTCTTTGCCATATATACACGCAACCAGGTTTCTAATGGGCTTCATCCAAATGTGCATGTGTGTAACTTAAGCCTGCAGACAGAAACACGCAGGTGACGGACTACGTCTCTTTATTATTGCAAAAAAAAAACAAACATTTTAGTCGCACCTCTTGTGATTTGAAAATTGCATTCTGTTAAATTGCAATATCAATTGCCCAGCCTTTGTAAAAGTGGTGGATTAATGTTAGCAATGCAATGGAAATATACACTGTAAAATATTAGGCTGTAAGCTTACAGTAAATTACTGGCTACTGGTTGCAGTACTTTCACAGTATGCAGCTGTGTGTAAATTGACAGCTCTGTACTGTGACTTCACAGTAAGTTTGACATTAAATTACTGTGAGTTAACAGTGTGCTACTGTGAAAATACTGTATTATGTTGTGATTGTACAATAAATGTATCAAATGTTACTGTGATATGACAGTATGCTGTTGTAAGTTTACGGTATTTAATTGTGATTTCACAGTAAAGGTTTTCTGATATTGCTGTGATGATACAGTATGTTGTTGTACAAATAATATATTAAATTGTGATTTTTTACAGTAAATGTTACCTCACATTGCTGTGAGGTCACATTATGCAATTGCAGAATGAAAGTAGATACGGTAAAAGTACTGCAATTCAGTAGCCAGTAAATAACTGTAAATTTACAGCTATAATTACATTGTAATATTGCAAATTTGATTTAGTTTAGACTCTAATGAAGTGTTACAAAAACAAAACAAATTACTACAATAACAGCATCAATTTTACTAATTTATTTTAACTATTTCAACTATAAGACAAAACATCTGGACATTTCTTTAACTTCCTTGAGCTTTTGAGCTTCCTTGAGCTAATGACAATTGTCATATGTAGAGCAACATCTTTCGGTGACTTTTCAAAACAGACTGACATTAACACGCATTTCCTGCATCAACTGGCAACTATTTGTGGCACTTTTAACATGAAAAATAAAGTGGCAAGTTATGAGTTTTCACACAGTCCTGTCACATTGTGTCTATGACATCCACTCAAAGTCAATAAGTTTTCTGATAAAAGTACAGACTTGCTGATTTATGTGTCCACGCTGTCTCTTTGACTTTGATCCCCATCTGTGGATTAATGCCCAAGAAGCACCTGTAAAAAATAAGACCAAGAGCAAAGTTGTTAGTTAACATTACCTTTGGATACATTCCTGGGTGCAGGAAGCATCTTCAGCATACTGCAGGTTAAAATTGTAGTTTCTTATTAAAAGAGCAGCCAAACCACTTTTAAAGTCATGGTGAGGTCCCATGACGACCTGTCCCTCAATAGACAGCATCCATGCTGTTGGCTCCAATATGTCACCTGAAACAAACAAGACAAATCAACTATGCGGGCTCAAACCTGAAGTTCCCGCCAGTAAAGAACAACTTCTAGGACTTTGTAGAGTAAGAGAAAAAGGGTTAAGGAAACATACAGCATATAAAACCAGGCTGCAGGCTTCCATTAACGATGCTACAAACCAAACCGGGGCTTGCAAAGGCACTTGAACCGTCCCACGGTTCAAGCGGTGCTTATGAGGCTTTTTTAAAAAAAATAAGCGGGCTCAAACCTAAAGTTAGTCTTTAGCTGGTTCTGAAACAGACTGGTAAGCAATGAAGAGAGGCCTGTCTTTTTGTACTGACAGTTTAGCTTTTCTAGTGTTGGATTTTCTCTCTTTATAGGTTTCACTCCTGGCCATACAACAATTCCAATTTTCTTTCGTGTCTTCCTCCAAACGTATCTGTGAAAGACATTAATACTCTGTATTTTCTATTTTTCATTGCAGGCATTTTTTCTCATTCACTTATCTTAGGCAACATAAAATTAGCAGGAAAGTGGGGGTGTTATATCGATCAAGGTTGTTTATTTCTGACTCACAGTGCTTCCTTGTGAAAACAGTCATTGACAAAACGCACATATTCACCATACATAAATATGGCATTAATCAGATGGTATTTACGAGAGGTGGCAACAGTGTAGCTCTGTACCGGACAGTTCATGGCATCACCAGTCAAACATTACCAGTGAATCAGTGCCCTTTGTCCATTTTCTGCTTTGACCCTTAATAGCCTTAAGAAAGCAAATGAGGATGAAAAGACGTGAAAAAGAAACATTTCTACTTTAAAGGCATCTGTCTGCATCATCCCTGTTGAAGCTTGTTGCTGTCTTATGTCAAAGTCACCAGTTTATCCAATTCTTTGTCAGTTCATATATTAAATACCTAAACTTAAGATGTCTGCTGATATTGCTGCCACTATATGAACCATCATAACAATGGACCCATTAACTTAATTTAAGCTTGTTCATTTTGTTCCCTTTGTTTCACTGTGCAGCTGCACACTTGTTCAGAGAAACTCAAGGGGTCTAAGAGTCTCGTTGGATGGACTGGACAGTTATATGTAGCTTAATTCTCAGAGGAAGTGCTTTAACTTTGTTGATCATCTCTCACATTCGTACTCTGCTTTGACAACGTTTCCAGCCAATAAACAACCAATAAGAAAATGAACATTTTCCTTTCCAGTAGCTGAAATTCTGCAGAATCTGGTCAGGACATAGCTGTGTTTTGTTTACAGCACATAAAGTCTCTAGTACTAATGCTAGTTGCATGATAGATATGTTGTCAACACGCCTACCCACTTGCAAATTCTCTTGACAGCTGCCTGTTCTTTTCACACATGGGCTTAATCGAATATTACACAAACTTTGTACTAGGGAACTCAAAGCATAAAGTATTTCCTTTCCAACTGCTTCAACTGAGAACAAGAGTTGGGAGTTGGACATTTCTCATTAAAACCCCGAAGCAACGCAAGGGGGGAGAAAATGAATTCCAGATAAACTCCATTGAAAGCTGGTAGCTGATAAACTCCAATGAAATCACAATTGGATGCAAAACTTTGCAGATGCAAAACTTTGCATTCCCTTATTTTGATGTGGCAAAATGAGTATAATACATTGGGGGCGGCTGTATCTAAAGGCAGTCGTCCACGGACCACAGGGTGAGTGGTTCGATCCCCAGGCCCTGGCTATATGTCGAAGTGTCCCTGGGCAAGACACTGAACCCCTAACAGCCCATTCCCCCCTCCCCAGCTGTGCAGTGCCGATCCAAGCCCGGTAGAAATTGGGGAGGGTTGTGTCAGGAAGGGCATCCAGCGTAAAGGCCGAAAGGACAAAAAAAAGTAAAAAATAAAAAAATGAGTATAATGCATTACATGCAATTTTAGTGTAACCGAGTGCAAACTTAACCTTAAACCTAATAATGCAGCTAGTACATATAGTGTTATTTAATATTCTAACTAACAAAAATGGTCAAGGACTGTATAAAAAAGTAATAGTAAAATAACGAAAATTGCAAAGGGGTGCACCCTTCTTGAAATATTTATTAAAAACTTAATTTCGTTTTTTAATGAAGGAACATTTCCACTAGTTCAATGTGCATTAAATATCATGTTCATGAAAAAAGTGTTTGTTTTATTGATTTTGGCATTTCAAAATGAGAGGATGCACCGAACTGTACCTCCCACTTAATTAATTGTAACCCCAACTGGGGCTTTATGGTTCCAGAACCTTAAAGACGAAAAGATAGACGTGTCAATATTTAAACATTGTTCTGATATCACTTTTAAATTGATGCACGTTTTAATGCTATAGGAGTGAGTAGAACTAAAGTCATGTAGATGAACCTGACTTTTAAAAAAAACTGGTCCTTTGAATAAAAACGGATCAATAGCTATGCCAAAAATGCTCCATCAGGAAATCCCTCAAAAAGCCTGTAAGAGATTGCAGTTTGTTTGAATAATGTACAAAGTTAAAGGAAAATTAAAGTTAAACTATCTTTAAAATCTTTGCGATGGTCAAAACCAATTTGATTCATTTTCCCCATCTAAATCCTATTTCTAATACAGCATACGCAATAGTGTATAAGTGTATCTAAAACTCTCAGAATTAACAAAGCTCTTAGTCAAGCTGTGTGTAAACATCAACGATAATAGATTTTCACTATCACAACAGCTGATTTGATAAACTTGATCATGCTGTGTGGTAGTTGAGGGGCTTTCCTGATAAGGATTTGTTCATTTCCAGTGCATAAGCCCAATAACAACCCAGTATCAGAGCTACAATTTGAACATTTAGTCAGTATTAGTAGGAGTTTTTAACTTTTAGGGAAAGGCATTTGGTAGGACACTGTACAATATCTTTAATCAATCTCCAGTGGGGAAGAGTTTGCCATGTAAAAGATAACATACAACAAAATAACACAAGATTAATAATAATTAACATTAATTACAATTGTAATTAAAATGTAACAAACTAGAATACACTGTCTCTTGTTCATTGTAGAGAATCTTTTTTTTTTTTTTTTTAACCACTAGTTAATTTAACTGAATGTATTGGTGGAGTATGTGGTTCATAGTTAAAAGAAAAGTGAAGATTCTGCTTACTTGACTTGATGATGTGGCTCAATTTCAAATGAATGCTAAGGTTTTATTGTGCCGATTGAAAGTATATAATTTGCTGTCGTATTACTACATTTTATAAGGAGATAATATTTCAAATATATGTCACAAGTCTATGCAGCAAAAAAACAATTTCATGTAGATCCAACTTGTAGAGTGTCATTAAAGTAGAACATTTTTGTTCATTCTTACTTCCTCTTTTTTCTGACAATGTGCCACATTCTACTCTGTGTGGCTTTTAACTTTGCGAGCACACAGTCGGCGGATTCCTAAGAATGTGCCGTGTTCGTGTTAGCCAAACAAACACCCACCACTACTGAATCAGCTCTTCAGGAGCAGCCTAGCACCTACAAGAATGCTTCTCCCTTTCTGTCAGGCTCTTATACTTTTTCCCCTTTTTATTTTTATATTTTAAGTCAATTGGATTTTTCATTTTGACCTGGAAATTATTTCTCTAAATGTTCATAGCCTGTAAGACCAGCATTTAGGCCACACACGGTCTTTACTTTCCAAGCTGAATAAATGGAAAAGGTGCCCTTTGGATATATAAAAACAGGAAGGAGCTTTTGATGTCATCTCTTTTTTCCGGCTATATAAAAGAAACTGGGTCAGAAATGTGCTGCGAGTGATTTTCAAATATTATGTAATATGTCACACCATTTTATTCTGCGTAAGCACCTTTTCAGGGGCAGAGAGAAGCATGCTGTGTTTAGGGCAGTGTTTTTTTTTGTAGAAGTTCGGGGACGATGGTGTAATTTATATACAGTATACATACAGTATTCATATTTAAACAGCAGTAGTGGTTTTGCCGTTCCAATCAATTTACACAAAAAATACATTAATACAATGCACTGCAGCTTCAACTGTGAGAAATAATAACCTTGTAATAATAGTACATTTAAGGCAGAGCTGTTGTATTGTATTTCATTAGATTGTACAGGTGTGTGTATATAAAAGATGTGTAAATTGGTATGCAGTGTTAATACACAGTATTTTTACTTTTGGGGATCCAATGCTACTTAGTACAAAGGCCAGTACCACTTTCTGCTGTTACCAAGCCTTAACGTGTCTCATCTACACAGTTGAACAATTTCATGTGTACTTTTAGGTTTTGTCCTTGAATGTCACATCACCAGCACAGGTAGGCGATGCCATAAGCAGAGTGCTGGCTCTGATCTGAGAGCGAGATAAAAGACAGCGGAAAACAGCCTCAAACTCATTCGCAAAATGTAACCTGACTTTAAAATACGACACTTACTGTTCAGTACTCAAGGTTGACTGGCCTGAGTTTATTATCTCTTATCTTCGTAGTAGAATGGACCTCTGTGGGATGTGTGCACAGTTATTGGGAGTCTTTTTACACAGCAGGCTCAGGTTTGCTCACCATCATGCTACCTGCTATGGCTTGTGTTCACATCTGAGTCTTTTAGTTTTCCTCTGTCTGACAACCAGATTGTATCACCAGCTATTTAAACTTGTCTATTGCTTAACTCACTACTATATTTATCTCAGATGATGAAACATGAAAGTGGGTCAGATCTTTGTAATTTACCTTTGCTCAAAGATGTCAGTTTGCCACCAGCCAAATTTTCTAAGTTTAGAATTTGAGCCAGGAGCTTAAATCCCACCTTCTCAAGCACAGCTTATATAGAAAAAGTCTGTCTGACGTTTTATGATTTCTTAGATGAAAGAATTGGGTCCAGTTTTCAAAAAAGCTTTTGATTGATGATGCACACAAAATCAAACTGTTAAGTTTGAAAACACAAATTTTAGACATCAAGATTGTGAGATTTAAATACTTTAGACCGAAGACACACACTGCCTGGCCAAAAATATTTTAAACCGCTCTGCCTAAATTCTAAGATACAGAGCTGCAGAAGGTTTTCTATTTAAATATCATCTACTTATCACGATTTTAAAAAGTCCCCCAAAAATACCTGGATTCATTTTTTTTTTTAACATTGTGGGAGGAATTACTGACTTTATTTATCCTACAATATGGCCCAGCTTCTTTGATTGTCTTTACCTGTCATACAGTTAGATCCACTCCTACGGTCAGGTGGTCTCCACTGCTTGTCAAATAACAGTCAAAGGTTTTCACATTCTAATAGATGCCTGCCACTGTGATCCAACTGTGCACTCTGATTACATGTTACAAGAAAAACTCAAGCTCTCTGTCACTCTTCATATTGTTCGATAGTGGCACTTTAAAAAGATTTCCTGTTTTTCCACTTTGTCCGTCTCGCAGTTCCCTTCCTACTTCACATATTCATCTGATCAAAAGGTCTTTGTAAAAGCCTCCACTCTAGGTTCGAGTGTCAAATTTGTCAAATAAGGAAACTGGCAACAGTTAACATGAGCTCATCTCTTGTTGACCCACAGGATATGGAGCTCGTTTTAATGTGTCTCTCAGGCTGGTAGCTTAGGTGACAGCATCACTACACAGGTTGGATACGTTTTAAAAGTTGGAACATTCATTTTTTTTTTTTTTTTAAATTCCAGTGCTATCTAGGAATTTAGACTTTTAAGTCACACTCCTCTATGTTGTGTGGCCAAGTGACTGTGGGTCAGTGTTTTGCAACCCTGGGGGGAGTGGCCAAAGTGTAACTGTGCTTACCCACTGAAAAACAACAAACTGAGCCAAGGTTAAATTAGAAAACCTCTCTGTTGATGCCTTTTCACAAAGCCTTTTTAATCAACCTGTGACGTTCAGTGACAGTTTCCTAATCCATTTGCCTCATCGTAACCAGCCATTAGTGCTGTCTATCCTCTCAGGGTTCCAACCAATCCGAACGATGTGATTCCCTATTCCTGATTAACTGACCTGTATCCAATCAGTGGCATTGTTGTTATTGTTTTTCTCAACCACTGAGCTGTTGGCGGTTGTGTGGCGTCCAAGTGGGGATTAGGGACTCTGCCTCATTCCAGATACACTTGTGACATCAGCAGCCGGTCGGACTCCCATCACATGTCAATTGCGATTTTATTAAGTGGGCAGCTCCACATAAACCAGTGAAAGGCAGATGTCTTTCTTAGGGGGTGGAGATTAACAAAATTGTGCAGTGTGTTGAGATTGTGTGTGTCTGAGTTTTGGGATGTGGCTGAACAGAACAAGTGTGGTTACTCCTGAAATGCTGCTCAAGAACTGCTTGCAGAATAGATAATAGTAATGGTGACCAAACCTAGAGCCTGTTTATCTGTTTATGTTGCTCAGCTGTGTTTAGTAAAGGAACAGTTTTATAGAGTCCGTGAATCAGACTTTAATAGATAAATTAATATTTGATATAATATTGAAATGAATGCATTGAATGCTTGGAATACTTGTAACGATGCACTAAAAATAGTGAATTTTAAATCAGCACAGAAAGAACATAATACAGTATGTGTGGTCTGTGGTTCTGATTATTTGGTCATTTTGTTATCCAACCATGTCTACATTCCCTGACACTGCCCTGATCTGTTGGCAATTTTTGTCCCATTTTACATTTTGTTTTAACTAATGTCTGTTTTTCTTTTGTTGTGTTTCTTGTCTCCTCTTTGATTTCTTTTTCCTTTTTTATTGTCACCCTGTATGGCTGTGGCCTCTGCTGCTGATGCTGATGCTGATGCTGTCCACTATCGCCAACCCTGCTGCACACAAACCTACCACTGCCAACACCTGGTCAACAACACATGATGGACGCGCCTCTTCTCTTCCCTCACTTTGACCTTTATCCCAAATTTCTGACCCTTTTTTTTTTTTTTTTTTCAATCTCTCTCATTCTCCACCCTTTTCTATGTTTTCCCTATTACTTCCCCTTGTTCCTTTTCTTTTTTTCTGTCTCCACCTTTTTCTACTGCTAGCACCATGCAGAGTTGAGAGATCACCATGCCACCTCCGGTAAGCCAGTGACCTTTTTATAGGAAAGGCTAAGGGCAGTGAACACAGTCTGTTCAGTCTGGCCTATATACCCATATCGTGTTATGAACATGGATTGAACATAAGAATGTGTATTTTTGTTTTTTTCTAAAAGCTAACCGTAAAGTACCAATTTGACAAATGTATTTTAAAATGAGTTAATTTTTTTATTTTGCCCTGGTATTGTATTCTCCCGCAAAGGTCCAGCCTCATAATGCTGCGGTTTGTCATGGAGCAAAATTAGCATATAGTCTCTTTTACAAAGATTTTGCTCAAGGCTTTCTTTGTACTCACAGTTTTCAGGTTGTGTAAGATGTCCCCCTCCCTGAGTGTTTTTACCACCTGCATTCTCACCGTTGCTTTTAGATGCAAAGTTTTAAACTCGACTGTAACACTAGTGCTCTGGCATTGTATATAGAAAACGCGTGACATCACGTAGAGTGTATGTTACTACACTTTGTATGTTTTTTGCATGTGTTTTTCTTGATCTCTGTTCGCTTTGCTAATGTCACCTCTCTGGTGTATGTTGGACAAGTTTGTTAGCATGTAGCTTATGATCTGAATTATATTATCATGGCTACCATACACTAGGGGTTTGTGTGTAAATGCCAGCGAGCATTACTTAAATTCATACAACATGCAGCTTGCAATTTGTATTTTTTTATTTGTTGGACAATGGTTATTAGATGTTTTCTGACATCAACACTTGCCAATATCATGTCCTATTCATGTTCAGTCCATGTTAACTTCCAAACGCGAATGCAAACCAAAATAAAGAATGTGCCTGTTTATGTATATATATATATATATATACACATTTTTCTAAAGCAGTGGCTCCATCTTTTTAGAGAGACCAAACAGTACAACTCCCAACATTTTAATATTGCTTTTTTTATTTTTTCCCTTCCTGGTGAGCAGTGATAGGTCAGTTGCTCAAGACAGATTGCTCGGATACCTCAGTTATACAACTTAACAGCACTGAATGTAATTTAAGGTGTAAAAATGAATTAGCTTGCGAGGAGAGATGGATGAAGGCAAGGTCTTCACATGGTAGTAGAACGAATGCAAACTTGATCCGACCTACATATTAAAGACACACAAGATTTTGCTGATGTTCACCTGATACCTGTAGAATAAAAATTGGACAAAGTTGGTGGAGAATCACAGTTCAATACTACTGCGCCAGTATTCAAATATATGAAAAGGACAAAAAATATGTTTATGAGAGTAGTGGGAGGAATTTGGAAAGAGAATGTTTGCCAGGCTCTCAGCAAGGGAATACATTCGCTTGTTGTAGTCCTCAAACAAGCTAGAAAATGATTTCGATATTTAATCTCTGAACACTTGTGGAACTCTTTTCTTGCGATTTTTTTTGCAAAAACGATTTCAAACTCTCCTCATTCTGTAACTTAGCAGTTTCATTTTCAAGTCCTGTCCAGCTTTATATAGAGTGCTAGTAGAAGCTACTGTATAAAAAAGAATCAGGGAGTGTCTCTTCAAATAAAGATAATTGTCATATGTTTCTATTGGTGCTCAGCCAACCAAACGTAGTTGCCATTGCTAAGCAATAACAATACTGCTTGCTTCATTAGCCCCAGGTAAACAAGGTGGAGTGATAAGCACATACAGTAAACGGAGGTTATCAGTATACTGTAACAATCAGCTTATGAAACACCTCTATTACAAACCATGGATAAAAACGAATATTATATAAGTTAGCAAAATGTGTTAAGAAACAGGAAGCTGATGCTCCACAATGGAGCTGTCTGTACAGTAGATAAGGCTGAAGTGCATTTCTCATCTCCCTTCCAATTTTTTCCACATCTCTTCTTGGCTCGCTGTCCCGACCCACAGCTGCCATAGTGTGCGGTGATGACACCGTCCTTCTGACCCCAGGCAGGATGAGCCAGCGCCAGGCAAAAGAGCGGGACAAGGAGAGGGAGAAGGAGGCCAGCCTCCAAACGCCCAACAGGGAGCATGTTGCCACCCCTTCAGCCCTTAGCCCTGGAGTCAGCTACAGCCATGGTAAGTCTCACTTACTACTGTACCTCCATTTACTTGGTATTTGCTGAGTTGGGCTTGCGTAATTTTTAAAACTTTATTTTAAACCTTAAGTTAATAATAACCTGTGCTCACACCACATTCATGCTGTTTTAAATCCCATATTTTCCCATATTGTCTTGCCTATTATTCACAAGAAAATGTTCTGTTCCAGTTAATTTGATGCGGTTGAATGCAAAACTCTATCTGCATCAGCAGTCCTGATTAAAACGTTAATATTAATTGGCTGCAGGAAAAAAAGAGAATGGCTTTTAACAGAAAGGTCACAAAGTGGGTCAGTGACAAAAACAAGGACAAACCAACTCTGCACCAACTGCAAATGTAAACATACAGTATCAGACAGTTAACCTAACCCATACACACTCATCCACTGTATCTTATACACCACTGGACTCAAAACAGACGTATAACTACCCCCGAGCTTCCTAATGCTTATACTCTTGCTTATAGGCCTCCTGGTAACACTTCTAGAGCTGTTCATGTTATGTTGAGTCTTTACCTTTGCCTGACATTCCTGCTGGAGAAACAATGACTCACACTCACTTGATTGCTGGTACTCAGTGTGCCTTTCTACCGATGCACAGTCGTAAACCTGCAGATCACAAAAATCTCATTTTGAGCTGCTTTTGTAATTATGTTATTGATTTTTTTTTTTTTTTTTCCCCATGTGCTTTCTAAAACATGATCAATACCAGGTTAGCTGTGTTATCCTTAAAGTTTGTGCTCTAAAATGCTGTTCTCCTCAACCTACTTTAGCTTTTAAGAGCTCATCAGAATCTGGGTGTAGATTTTATTTCCACTCATTTTGGAGTGTTATTAGTCAGTCAGACAGAGGTGCTCAAATCAGAGAGAAATTAAAGAGGGGCTTTAACTGTGGAGAATAAAATTCAAGGGTAGATTTCCCCTTACATAACCCTTTACGTGCTTGCACTTTTTTTCTTGTGTTACAGTGCCCTCTGGTGGATTTTCGGTTGTGGTTTGTTGACCACTGTTGTTGAAATACATTTTCATGCACATCTAAATAAATCTTTATTCAGTCAAATCTTTTGTCACAAGATGGTGAAACTATTATCTTTTAAAAGATGGAAAATACTGTCTCTTGTGGTGGATAGATCAAGAAGGTTTTTTGCAACACCTATAAAAGCTTTTGGTTATTATTATAAGAGCAAGTAGATTTAATTTGAGTGTTCTGATGGGAGTTTCACAGTCTGCCCATAAGTCACAGGTAAAGGTTGTAAAAGTTGAACAAAGGCATGATAGTGCTGCTGTGACTTACGGTCAAATATGACATTTTAAATTTGATGGTTAATAGTTTGCGTTATTAAGGAAACATTAAATGTAGTACTGCAGTAGTACTAAAAGCTCAGGCATATTTTTATCAGTTACAGGCAGTGTCCTACCACAAGAGGGAGTGAGTTGAACTCAAATTTGAGTGACTAAGCCTCTTTGTCAGTAAACATGCAGCACAGGGAATGACGTACGTAACAGACTGTTTTCCTCATGATGTATATAATAACCTGTTTCCTTCGAGGACCATAAAGTGTCTCTAATGCCCTACAGACTTTTAGGTGCAGTTTGTGTGTGTGTCCCAGATGTGTAGCTATTTATATCTGTTTATACACTGTTCATGCAATAAATCTGACTTATTACATTGTACAATGTCATATTAGGTGGAGGTCCCATTTAAACAGTTATCTAACATCAATCTTTCATCATGTTATTTATAGTGACATGAAAAACAGAAACTCATTCTGTACTAAGTGGCTCTATTGTGTCCTGCTACGTCACCCTCCATTCATATGCGCATCTGTAAAACAACAGTCAGTAAGAAAACAAGAAAGCTTTGTCTGACCCTCGTCTCCCTGCAGCCCAAAATGGGTAGCCATGGCAACTGATTTTACTTCAAGCTAGTGCTTTGTGTTGCATCACCGTGATGACATGGTGCCTTTTTATTTATTTATTTTTATTAATAGAGATACTTTTTTCGTGTTTTCTTTGGTTTTAAAGGTTACAGTCATAAATGTCTTTAACTAGGTAATTACATGCGATTCCCTTGTATATTTCAGTGAAAAGAACAGACCCAGACTCACAAGGTGATGACAATTATTTTTGAATTTGAGATGAAGATTGTAGGAGTTGTGTGAAAATTCTCAGCTAAAGTGTGAATATCTAAAATAATTTACACTTAATTTCTTCCCAGTTACTTTCCGCAGCCCAGTTTGTATGTTGATGACGCTGAGATATCAGCAAACCTTTATCATTGAGTTCAGCTGCATTGTTGGAGCACACCTTTTTCTTCAGGAGCTCCTTGATCTGAAATTATTCATATAAGATGAATAAAAGAATAATTGGGAGAAATTGTTCTGACATGATCCCGTAGAGTCAAGATATATCCCTCTGATGGATTTTCTGGAGATGAACAACGTTATGTTGTGATGTATTATCTCTGGCAGACACCAACTACAGAAAACGGTGTAACCAGTTTTTAGATCAATTCTGCTTGTGGTTCAGAGTTCTTGTAAGGTGTTGTTTGGGCTTAAGCTGACTTTGTTGCATCATTACATACGCGCAGACAAACTACTGTATGTGTCAGTGGTCTTGGCTGCCAAGTGGGTCTTGTATTTTTTATGACTCACATCCAAATAAAAATAAACCCTGGAGGTTTTTTGACGTTGGCTTTGAAGCTGGGCTCACTTTAAATTTCTTTTGCTAACTTGCTGTACTCTTTCTGGGTAAACCCAAAGTACTGTACCTGTACTGGGGATATGGGTGACAAAATGATCAAATGAAAAGCATAAGATAATGTGGGAATTATGAAAGGTAGATGGAGAGACAAAGACTATATCTAACCTGATCGACCTCAACACCTTGTGGTTTTAATTCAAATGTTTATGGTTTTTAAAAAAACTACGAACGAATTAATTCTCACATTTTGCTGCATGAGGGCTATGTAGGAGCAGACAGCTCTGAGTGAACACGCTGACCCTTGTCCGTAAGATGATTAAGACCACCAGCGTTAATGTTGTGGCTGATCGGTTTAAGTGGAAGCGAAGTGAGCTAAGCAGAGGAGAGATGGAAAGAAAAGCAGAGTGAAAGCAGGTGGAGTCAGAGTGGATTTCGGCTCAGCCTCGGGGATTACGCCCTGTCAGATGGGGTTAACAACATGGAGAGGGCTGGTCTTTTCTGTGCTCTCAGCCAGTGCTGATCCAGTGTCTGTTTTTCTACCTACGCTCTCATCCATGAGTGGCTGAGCTCTAGGAGTCATGAGTGCCAACAGGGACATCAGAGATCTGTACCACTGATAATGAAAAGCGGAAGTAAATGTGAACCAGACGTGATGGGGACTATATCAGCCTCAGGACCTGAGCTCTGCTCGGATAAGTCAAAGTCTTGACAGAAATGACGCAATTTGGACCTAAAATACAAGAAGGTTTAGCATGATTCTAGAGATCAGACTGCTGTCAGCACTTGACCTTGGGACACTTTAAGTTTTAGTATCAGGGGAAGCAAGGTACAGTATGATGTAGTACAGGTTGTCAAGGTGGTGCTCTGTTGGTGTTGCACATAGAGCAAACATCATTTGATCCCTTCTCTTTTACAGTAGTTGTAGCTTCCTGATCTGTGATCTGTCTCATAGCTTTCTGTCTTGTACTTTCCTTTGTCTGCATCTTCCATGTGAAGTGGCTTTCATGAGGAGAGAAGGAAAATCACACCGATATCAAGTAGCTTTTACTTACTAAAGTTGTCATGCGGACAAAAAAAACAAGACACTTGATGGTTCTAAAGTCAAGTGGAGAGGAATACAGCAGAAGATGCCTTTAGGCTATATGTTTAAAAAGCCTCTTTGTTCCAAGGCTAATCCTTGGCTTACAGGTTCTCTCTGTAGCCTTTATGTAAGACTAGAGATGTTTGTCTGCATGTGACCTACTGTCTTCAGTGTATGTACTGTATTACTTGCATGCACAGTATCAGATGAATTGCAGTTCAGAGGTTACTGTGTCATAGTGCATGTGGCTATTAAGGCAGTTTGTTTGAGCCTTACAGTTCTATGAAGAATTTTATTGACTATAAATGTCACGAGTGACTACAAAAGTAACAAATTGCAGTCCATCCAATAGCCAGTATTTCCTATTCAAGCAAAAGTAATAGTGTGACTCACAGACACTGGCCTTTGGCTCTGAACTGTCCGGTTACCGTAGTGCTAAATTGCTAAATCTATAGAATCAGTACTTAGTAGAGTGAGTCCTAACCTTGCAGGAAATAACTTTACAAATGACCCAGATGGTGACTATACTTAGCAAATGTTCCCCAAATGCTATTGGACCAGAAGAAATTGATGTTTTTCTCTGCAAGCAGGTTAATTAGGTCTGGGATCTGAATTATACATTTAGAACATTCTAATTACCTCTCTTAATTAAAGCACTTATGAGTCAGGCAGACTGAGCTGTAGATTTGTTAGTTTTAGATTCATCACTTAGCTCAAGCACAGTTGTTTTTCTATTTGCTGCATGAACCTATCTTGAATCAAATGTCTCCATTGGCACAGACGAATAGTTCGTACGTAGAACAGATCAACTGAAAGAAAGATGAAAATTTCCGAGTTCTGTAGAAGGATCAACAATAGAAAATGGCCGCCAGATTGGGTTTTCGGCGCCAAACCTGCAGGAATACGGTATCATCTGCTGTTCTTGGAGAATTATTTTTCAAAGCACGCACTATCAGTTGAAATGAACCATCATGGTGAATTTAATTATCTTTCCTGCCTTTAAGAAATATAAACAAGTGACTTTTTCCTTTTTAATATTAGCAACAACCTAACGTAAACGTCACCTGCTTGGTTATTTTGTTCCAGTAGTGTTTTAACTTTTTTTTAGCACATTGTTCCAATTACAGGTCAAAAAGACACTGACCACACTGAACCCATTTTAAATATAACACATATGAATCCAAATGCTGGCTCTTTAGCTGTAAAAGCTGAATTCAATCAAGATTCAATTAATTCAATTTATTGAATTATAATTAAATACTTAGTACTCAGGTTTCTTGTAGCAACGTTCCCTGTTTTTGAAATGATTGGTGGTGGTGTTTTTCTGGGGATTATGGTCACGAGCAGTGGTGTGAAGAAGTTCTTCCTTCTGTCCATAGAAAGGAAAAATCTTTGTGTTTGCATGTGCTTGTGTGTTTTGTAGTCTGATGACTTGGGTCTGCATAGCAGTCAGTTCACAAGCTGTAGGAAAGGAAATGTGTGGATGATGAGGATAATAAAGGGACGCTCACTGCTTTTAAAATAGTATTTAATATAGTATTTTATGATAAATACTGGTGAACTATGTAGGCAATTAACTCCAAAACGTCTGCATTCAGCAGGCATTAGCTGTGCATTAATCATAAAGAAGTGTTAGTTAAAGCAACAAACAATGTTGGGAAGACCTAGATGTCACAATAGCATATTTGCAAACATATCAAATTCCCTCCCTAATTTTGTTTTATATCTTGCTGATGTCTAACAGAAGAAACCTGCCCGCCACCCTAAGTGGCAGCTGGTTCAACAGGAGAGGAGATTTATAGCTAAAGGCTCTGCCTCCCATTCTACTTTTGGAAACTCTTAGAAAAACTAGCAGACTTGTTGTCTGAGGTTAAAGTGGTCTGTGGGACTGTGATGTCTTTAAGATCTGATGGCATCTGATCATAAAGAGCTTTGTATGTAGGGAGCAGGAAATTGTTTTGTTTTTTTTAATGAATTTTGTGGTTAGGACGTCCTAATGGTAGTATTCCAATCTGGAAGTACTATAACAAAATGCATGGTTTAGTTGCTCAGCATCACTTTGAGACATGATACTTGGGGAAAAAAAAACTTTTGTTTTGTTTCTGACTTAAATGGTCAAAACAACTTTGTTAATTAGATTCCTCAAAGTAGAACTGGAGGCTAAAGCTATGTCATTTATAGTAAGTATATGATTAGACGGCACATTTCTTAGGCCCAAATACAGCGAGTCCTGTTTTCGTTTTTTTAGAGACATTGTTTAATTTCAGATCCAGTTCCAAAATAGTAATATCTTTAACCTAGTGTAGCGCAAATGTTTGGCCAAATTTTAGAAAATCAGTAATGACAAACTGAAAACCCTATTCAACTAATAACTGTAAACCTCAAATTTAGGTCTCCTTTTCCATCAAGTAATGACCTTACTATGTAGGCTAGAGTAGGTTGTATATGTCCTGGTTTACATTTGTAAATACATACATTTGAATAAAAGAGAAAAAATTAGATTTAAAAAAAAACAATTATCCATATTCCAAAACATCCCATTCAACCATATGCAGCTTTAGGTTTTCAATTTTCATAACTGTAATAAGAGTATAAAGAAGACACACATTTATCTTGTCTTTATTTCCTTCCATCATCCAGTGATGTCAGAGGAGTGAACGATGAAACTAAATTTAGCTAAGTACTACTTAGAAAATATTAACAAGTGTCCTAAACGTCATAGACATGCCACCCGTGTGACTAATCCATTGAAATAAGATTGAAAAGCAGTGAGGTATCCCTCTGAATAGATATTAATGAATGTAGTTAGAGATTGAGCTGAAAAGATAGATGAGATGTGGAACATAAGGGCTATTTTCAAGCTAAGATGCAGCTCTCCTACCCATCTGGGGGAGAGAGTAGGAGGGGCTCAGCTTATTCGATATTAAATACTTACAGGCTGCTGCTTTCATACTCAGTCGCAGAGAGAGAGAGAGCGAGTTGAGAGAGTGAGGAAGGTATCAGTCGGCTGGGGGAGGCAGAAAAGGAAAGCAGCATAGTTCTCTGGTTCACTGCCTGGAATCTAAGCTAGTTTGTGTGTGTGTGTGTGTGTGTGTGTGTGTGTGTGTGTCTGTCTGTGTGTTGGTTGATTTACTCACTCATACACTAGCTACGTGGGACTGATCGGACTATTTCCCAGACCCATTCAACCCTTGAGTTTCATCCCCACTCCCCCATCCCCTTCCTCCCTACCACCCACTGAGGGAGCTCCCGCCAGCCCCATGATGAAAGAGGAGGGCCTGCTGAGCCGTCGCCGTTTCTCCACGTGCGGCGGGACAGCATCGCTTCGACCTCCGCATCCAGACGGACGCAAACTCATTCGCAATGCCTCCTTCGGGGGTTATAACGAGCTGTCACCCATGTCGCTGCCAGGTGGGTGTACAATGGTACGGAGCTGAGCTTTGCCGAAGCTCCACGCTGGAAACTGAAATTCCCATTAGTAAAGCCTATAGTTGTACCATCTGCTTGACAAGTCTAATGTAGTAGCGGCATTAGGAAGTGAAGTGTTCTGAAGTATGAAGATGTTTAGTTCATGTTTAGCTTTATTCTATCTTTCAAAATGAATATGTATTGGTTTGTGTGATCAGTAAACAGAAAATACCAGTAAAACTGGACTCATTCTTGAGCTTCAGAGAATAGATTTAGTCCGAGTCTCGACGTAGTTTCCCAGTATGACTAATGTAATGCTTACAACTTTTTGCAACTAAAGCCAACATGTTCACAAGACAATCTATATATCAGTCACTCAAGGAACAACAATGATATCTGTGTAGGTATCAGGTTTGGGTGATGTCTACCAAACTGGCATATGACAGCACTGAACTGTTGCGATGGACAATGACATTGCCAATCAGGTTTTATAAGCACCATTGGTGGTTGTGAACACAGCTTTATGTGCAAGCTCTTGCTGTCATCTGCTGTCTATTTCTAGATTTTTATGTGAATACCCTTCTATTCACTAACAAGACCACCAGTCAAATCATCACTGCACACTTATACACACACACCAAGTAACAAAGTGTTGATTCCAGCAGCAGAGTCCCAGGGGATCTGTACTGTCAAGCTGCATTCACAAATGATCAGCCCCACTCTCTGTGGCATCTGAAGGAGTTAGGTAGGGGTTTAAATCACAGTGCTAGATCAAAATTGTGATTTGAAATTCACTGGAAAGTCAAAGATTTGAACTTACAGTGTATTAGGTGTTGCAGACTGAAGCACCAAGGGAAGTAACAAGAAACTATGTTCCTAACACCAGAAGTAGGGGGAGATGCCCTGTAACTGAGACGAGGACTCTGCTCAAGCAAACATGGATGTGAACACTGTCTGATACAGACAATATAAGAAACAGTTGATTAAAAGCAAAAATTAAAATATAATATAAATTAAATATATCCACAAATGAATGACTTAGCGGTCGTTGACCCTATAACTGCAACTCTAAACTCGCTGCTGGTCTTGAGAGGTGAGATCAATCTTCAGAGTTTTCGGATCTAAGAAGATGTAATGGAGTTTTTTGGAAATGAATTACACATCCGATTCATTTCGGTTATCCAAGGGTCTGTTTTGGGTCAGGCCTAAACTTTTGAACCTGTACTGATATCTACTACGGAGCTATAGGTCAATGATTTAGACCTCTTGGAATAACACAAAACACAAAATCACGAATGAGGCTGGGTTCACGGCCCAGCTTTGCTTGTTTGGTGTTACTCCGGTTCAAACGATACATCTGCTAGAGTGCGATGATAATCCTCATTTTTAGAAGTAAACCACATTCCACAGAACACTTTGGATTAAGGCAGTTTAGTGTTCATTTGTAAAATTGCTGCCTTTGTGATGTTGTCTTTGTTGGTCCTGGTTGAAAAGGACAATCGCATCGAGGCGGACAGCTTGGCAGCCACTGGAGCTTTGAGAAAAGGGATGTTCTCTGTTCCACCTTTGTTGATGACGGTATTTAGCCTTTATCAATTCAAGGAAGGGTGACTGTGCACAAGTTCTGTTTTCAGCAACGTCACTTATTGATGCAGTAATGCAGGTGTGCAGCTCCATTGGTTCAGTACTTTAATGCTGTAATAATACTTTGATGCTTAAGGGCATCTCTCAACTGCAGTCATACACAGAACTTTGCATCCCCGAGTGTTTAGGCTGATGACCTTTTGACCACAAGCCCTCTTCTTTTATCTCTAAATCTCCTCTAGCTTTACAAATACCTTGAGCTGTGAGAGATGCTGTCTGAGTCATTGTGTTGTTCTCTGTCAGTTCCAAGTATCAGTTCCATTCATTCTTATTTTAGACGCTCTGCTTAACCAGCACTGACTTTAGGTGAAACAGCAGGAGACGGCTAGATTTAGTCTCTCTCTCCCTTTCTGTGTCTATCTCTATATCCTCCACTCTAGAGTCTGCGGAAATAATTGCGCCTACTCTGGTGAAGCTTTAACGTATTTGGGATTTATGCTCTTTGAAGTTCTATTAGAAAACGGCTCACTGGCTCCGTTTTTATTTATATGCTGCCAACTTGCTTCATCTCAAAACTCTACATTCCGTGCATTTACATGCACCTAAGTAAGCAGGTTACATTTGGCTTTCACAGAAGAGCTCGTTTGTTAACTGTCATGTAAATATCAAAGCTGGTTTCCTCGAACACGTTCCACAATTAAGCTGATAACAAAGTAATTCCACAGAACATGTTGCACAACTATTCCACAGACCTCCAAAGCTACACACTCAACTTTCCGCTACTACCTTGCTGCTCTCCTCAACTCCTCAACAATGGCAATTATGTGATGTCACTGATTACGTCATTGTCACTTCCCAACCTTTCAAGACACAGTGACTATAGAAAAAAAACTACACTAGAACAAACACAGAGACAACTCCCATTGGCAACAATCATTTGCTAATGTTAGCATCAATACTGAAATGGAAAAGTACCTGTAATAGATCAAGCATTCTGTTTTCATATATGTGTGAATTTTATCGTTCATTTTTTCAAGCTCAAATTTAAAGAATTGCTTGTTACACCTTCTCAAATATTCAATATTTTATGTTTTTCTCTGTTCAGAGATATATAGTTTCAGATCAAAGATACACACTCAATATCTTTTGACTGTTTTTGGACAAAAAGAGGCATCTGAAGACTTTAGTTTGAAATCTAGTGATTGTGGATCACCATTTTTGCTGCTTTTTGAAATTTCATAGACTAAAGAATTTAGTTGCCTGTGAAGAATCTTCCGTACTACTCTGAAGCAGACACTTCCCTTTTTCTAGAATGAGACCTAGCGATTAAAATGGGTATAGATACAAGCAGGTTTGGGCTCAGCTCTTTTTTTTTTTTTTTTTTTTTTTTTGAGAACCCACTGTTATAACCTGCATCCCACAGAGAACCATTGTTTTTTTGTTTAGTTTTTTGTGAGATTACTGTCTAATAGCTACAATTAAACAAGAGAATACACCCTTTTAAATTGCCTGTGCACTTTCAGCTGTTTTGTTTACTGTTATTTCCTCTGTAGCCAGGGCCTCCATTGCATTTTGAATCGAGGTTGAAAATTGAGCCTTTTCTAAAGTTAATAAGAGAGTGGAACAAGCCATACTCTTTTGTGGTCCATAATTTGTTGTAATTAGGGCTCATCTGAGGTCAGCCTGGCTTGGCAGAGTGCACACTGAAACACCCCATGGAGTCTCAGACCATAAAGATAAGATTTTTTTTAAAAAGAAGTGGTGTACTGCTGAATGAAGAGCAGTGGGTTGTAGGCTCATAAGGACCAGATAGATTTAAAATGTCTGAAAATTTGTTTACATATGATAGAGCTATGCTTTTACAGGTAATCCTCAATGAAGAGTTGTATGAAATGTTTCTGACATGTAACTATAATACTTTCACTATACTACTATATTGCAATCGGGCCACATCTAATTATCTGCATCAGTAACCTTTTCATGTGGACATAAAGTAGAGATGCTTATGTGATGGCAAGTTTCCTGCCGTAGAGAAACTCAGGCCATTTGCTCCCTAATATTGATTTATCAGTGAAAATGGACTTGAGGCTGTTCCTGCTGTTTGTTGTGCTCAGCTCACCTGTTGCCATGGCAGTTTTAGCCATAGTCATATTTCATGCTAAATATAGTAGCACCATTAAAAGCCATATACTGTTTTTATTATAATCATGATGAGATGATTTCAGGGTTGAGGCGCTGAATGTTTTAAATGCCATAACAGTAAATGGCAAGTCATGTTTCTGAATTACATTTTCGGGTGAAATTGAATACGACTTATTATATCTGATAGGTAGTGGATCAACTGCAGTGGTACTATTGTGGGCATAAACAATGTCCATTATTTGTTGCTTACAGCCAGATGCTACCTTTACTCTTAGTATTTGAGCATCAATCAATCATTGCAATGTTTTTAAACAGAATAACAAAAACTGTTTTTGTCATTATCTTTCACCTTCTGGCCTAATATTGTCTGATGCATGTTGGTGTAATGCTTCCTGTAATCTCAACTATTCATTCTGTGAGGCAGAGCGTTAATGTGGAAACAATGTACTTGTAGCAGCATGGATCTCTTCCTCTCTCTTTCGGGATTCCGCTCCCTCCTGCTTTCTCTGCCTCTGCTCATCTCCTGCCTGTGATCTTTGATGCAGAGTGAGATCACTGCAACTCCTGGTTTTACAGGCAAGTGCCCGAGTTTGTCTGCAGTGGGGCGTGACTCACCTACTACTTCAGCCGGACCCACTCAAAATATACAAAGCAAGGTTTAGATTTTGCCAAGGTGGACACTGAATGACCAGTGGTTTTATGTACTGTATTGTCTTGTGAGAGAAGCACATGTATTCCAAATTGCTTAATTCATTTTAATTATATGATCATTGGCTTTTTGTCCTTACAAATAACCTGTACGTGTGGGACAAAAAGAGACGTCCAGCCCTCATCTCTAACAGGCCAAAATGAAAGCAGACGGAGACAGAAGCATCCTTCAAGTCTCTGTCTGGGCCCAGATCTGACCTTAGCTCGTCCCCCATGGCATCTGTCAGCTGCCTCATCATTTTCAGCTCAACATCAAAACAAAAAGTCTTTGCCAGCTGATCGACGGTCCTCCAAGCCATTCATTGAAAACTCTCTTTTAAAAGTAAATGCTGTCAATCAAAGCTGCAGCTTTGCAGATAACATTTTTGGCACAAACGTAACCAGCAAACACTCCCATTCGAGCACTCAAGCGTCAAATATTTTATATATCTGTTTAAAAGTAACACTGATCAGAATAGTTAATATAAGTTCATTTTTCAGTTATTTGACTTTTATAATACTGCTTTTATATTGCACTTCAAACACATTTATATTGTGTTCACACATATTGCTGTCTGCCATAAATGTGCAGGCCTTCATTTGCTGCCTTGATTTGCCATTTTGCTCAGAAGATTTTCACAATTATAGACCCCGGTTCAAAGGCCATTTTGACTGTAAACTCAGCCATTGTCCTTAACATTTAACATAATCCGAAAATGTTCAAAAAGTTAATTTGTTATAAAAGTATAAAACTGTGAAATTTTAGCAAGGTGGATCAAACCCATCATAATGTAATGAAATAGTATAGTTTGACACGCTTTAATTTATATATGCCATATCATTGTAGCTATTGAAGGAAAAGTTAGCTTTTACTGTTGCTTTAAGAACAGCGAAACAGATTGCAATACATTTTTAACTGATTGAACTATCCACTCTGCTCCCTCTATGTTGACATTAAGGTTACTACCTCTGCTGGCTCGCAACAGGGGTTGAATTGCCCTTGAGTTGTTATTCGGGCTGAAGTAGGCACTGAGATGTGCCTGTCAAGCAGACACAGATGGTCAGGTGGGACATCTCATGTGCCATGGAAACTAGACCCACATTTGAATTAAGACAGCACTCAGAAGACAGGAAAGACAATTGCATGCCCCCAGTTGCTGATGGATATCACTGTGGTTACCTAACTAGTCAATTTACTAATTCAAACTAACATTGTGTGACATTGGATGCAATTAGCGAAGTGAAAAGACTTCTCCTGTAATTTCACCCATACTGGTTTGGCAGAGAGATGATTTTTATTTACATTTTTTTTTTTTTTTTTTTTTTTTAGATGTTCTGTAATTCTTGATTTATTATTTTCAAGACATCGTTCATAAACGTTTATCTAAATACCCCGAGGAATGCAGAGAAACTATTGTGAATATTGGTTATTAGTTTTCCCTGTAACACAAGCTTTCTTAGTTTGGGTTTATATGAAACTCGTACATAAAAAGATGATTAGTAATTTCTGCACAAAATGTCTGTACTCCGACATATTGTTGCTATTTAAAGTGTAATAGCACACTGTTTTGTGACATCGCAATTTTGTGATTTTTTTTTTTTTTAAATTTATTTTTATTTTTTTAAGATGTAAGTTTTTATTTATAGAGAATTCATTATCCAATATTTATGGTCTATGATACCAATGTGCCCCACGCTGTAAGAATGGATGCGACTCTTTCCCAGATGATAAATATCTAATTTGATTCTGAATCTCAGCTGCATCTCATGTGTAATTCCCATGGATAGATGACACAAGCCATAAAATATTTAGAGGCTCTCTGTCGCCACCAGTGAACTGCTGGGATCTCATAGGGAAACTGCTGCTGGGGTCAGACCCACTGATTTAAAAAGTAGCTCACTAATAAAGATATGACGTTTCTAAGTGGAGAGAAAGTATCATACTGTACCAAATTGTCCATTTTAAAGCTTCAGTGTTCCTCCTTTCAAAAGCCAGCTTATCCATCTTCAGAGCACAGTTCAGATTATAGGAACTTGGAGCAGGCACCAGCTTGTTGCCGTTCAGATTCTGTGGCTTGCTTCCAGTTGCTTGAAGGACAACATGCTCCCGTAGCTGACGTTATGTAACGGGATTCCAGTTGGCTACTGAGACATTTGCACCTGACAGCCATGCAAACACGGGAGATCTTCATCGAAGAATCACGAGTGATCTAAAGAAAGCCCACGGTGTCTTCTTTTTAAGTTGTTAAAACCTAATAGATATTGAAATAGATATTGCTGTAGAACAGTGTCTCTGTACAACATAGGTAATGTCGTGGTGGTGGATTTGGAGGAAATCCCTGTGGAGCTGTCAGCACATTCTGAGGTGTTTTGAATTATTTGTCAACTGTGGGACCATAATCCAGGCACTGCAGCAGATTTAACCAACCTTAACCCTGATTTAACAAATGAAAACTTAAGTTTGAGGGGGGTTTGATCCCACGCACATGTTCAAATTATAAAAGCTGCTAACAGATTATATCTGTTATATATATTATACAGGTTGATTTTATCAACTGATTCCAACTGATAAATGAACTCTTTCAGCTTGACATTCATTACAAGCAACATTTCCCATAAAAAAAAAAAAGCTTGAACCATGTAATTCCTCGGCTGATTCATTTGGCATGTGACAGATCTGGGACATTTCTTAGTTATCTTGGTTCGCCCTTCATTCTTTCCGCATCTCAACCTGACAAACAAAGCCTTTTCTCGCATGCTGTCTGTTCGGTTTCGACAACGGCTCGCAAAGAAACAGTGGCACTAACTCAATGTTTAAACAACCCACAACCAGCAACCTGCAAATACGCTGCCCTTTCAGTAAAAAGTCGTGTTTCGCGAGTCCACTGCAACTTAGTCGTCTAGTGGAATTAGATCTGCCGATGAAATCAGCATGTTCTTATGCCGTTGTGTCTTTTGTTACAGGTTTTGATAGAGGAAAAGAGGACCTCCTACCTCTGCCTTTGAAAGAAGACTCACATTCCATATCCAAGAGTAAGGTAAGAAAATCATCCACTGAACAAATGTGCCATGATGTGGTGCATACAGTAGGGATGTCTGCATGGGTTTGTGTTTGCATTGTAACAAGATCAGAGAAGTGTGGGTGTCTGAGTCTCCCTGTGATTCAAAACAGAAACGTTTGCATCAGACAGAATTCCCATTAAGTTGTGTGCTACGATTTGGAATAAAAGACACACTGTCTGATAGGACAGATATTTCAGAGAGAATATACTGTGGGCTTCAATACGTGCTATAACAACAAGTCTTGCCAGATCAAGGCAAGAATTTGATCATTTGTTATCTGTGGACGTCCAAAAAAAGATGTTAAGAAGCAGAATTGAGTTTTGCCCGTCAGCCAAGGAAACACTATGGATGAATCCATAGTGTACTACATACTTAACTGGGCTAAGTTTGGGCTAACTTGGAGGTTAACACACTTTAGAGGAAAAAGAAAACCCATGATTTGAGAAAAAAAAAAAAACCTATTAAAAAAAGTTTTCCAGAAAAATGTAATAACAGATAAATAAATGACTGATGAATCAGTCTTGCTATTTATATCTTGTATCTTCACAGTCGGAAACAAAGCTGTACAATGGCTCGGACAAAGACGTGTCGGCGTCCGGAGGGAAGCTCACCAAGAAAGAGTCGCTCAAGGTGTGCGAGTTTAAATCAGCTTAAGTCTCGTTTACTCGTATCTGGACACCAAATCTCATATTATATGCATCATATATCCTATAAATACCCTTAGATGGAGAGAATGAAGATGGTGATTCTATTCTTCTCATTTGCAGATGTATGTTCTTATCCTTATCCACACCTCTCTGCTCCCTATAGGTGCAAAAGAAAAACTACAGGGAGGAAAAGAAGAGGGCAACTAAGGAGCTACTTAGCACCATCACTGATCCCTCAGTCATTGTCATGGCCGACTGGCTAAAGGTGGCAGTATTTCTCTTTTTTTAATTCCTGTGCATTCAAAACAATGCAGTTTTACACGTCATGTTTGAGGGTTTTTATAAGTCAAGGTAGTTCAAACCACCCCTCCGTTCTCATTTCTTTGCTTAAACTCTAGGTTTGTGCAAATACTAACTCCAGTTGACAGTTCTTCTAATAGTCATCCCACAGACTTTTTAAATGTGAGGAACTCTTTTAATTTTCAGCAACACGTAGCTGGTGAAACTCTTGATCTTGTTTTTAGTCGGGGGTCTTGTGGTATCAGAATTGAACATTTTGGATTGTTTGTACCTGACTATATGTATTTCTGTGGTCTGTCCTTATCTGAACTCGCTGAATCGTTTCTCTCCTGTTACCATCCAAACTACTCGATACCATATCACATATGAAAGCTTTAACTAGTCCACTTGACATTATTCCAGCAAAGGTCTTACTGGAAGTGGAAGCGCCATATTTGCTCATCATATTGAGCAAATCACTGAGTACTGGTTACGTCCCTGATTATTTCAGGTTTCCATTTTAAGGAAACCTGGTCTTGATCCTTCTGCACTGCCCCATTTCCAAACTGCCATTTGTCTCTAAAATTTTCGAAAAACTTGTCTCACAGCAGTTGCTGGCAGTTTTGGAAACAAATAAAGACATTTTTTGAAAAACCACAGCAAAGCTCTTCTACATCAAATAGGAAATCTTGTGTTTCCATTGACAATTACATATCATCCCTCCCCCCACTCTGAGTGTGGTGTTCCCCAAGACTCAATACTTGGTCCAATTCTTATCACGCTCTGCATGCTCCTACTGGGTGATGTTTTACGCAGACATAATATTTCATTTCACCGTTATGCTAAGAATGTATGTCCGATATTAGAAACTGGATGTCCTTGAAATGAAATTCAAATAATTCGGAAATTCTCATTCTCAATTATCAATTGGACCTCAAAATATTATTTCCAGCAATATGCTGCCATCCTTGGGGCCTTTAATAAAATTCGTTAAGCCAGTTACTAGAAATCTTTTCTTTTATGTGACCTTTTATTTGACCGCAAATGAAAGTTTTAAGCATAACAACGCTAAGCTAGTTCAGTTGTGCAGTATTCATCTAATGAATACTGCAAAAATCCGACCCATTAAATTTTAATGGTGCTGAGACTATTATTCATGCTTCTCCTCACGTCTTAATTATTGCAATAGCCTATTTTCCTCACTTCATCAAAAGGACTTTAAACACCTACAAATTGTTCAGAACTCAGCAGCTAGGCTCCTGAATAGAACCGGGAAGTTCAGCCACATTAATCCTTCTGTTTTAAGATTATAGATAGCTATGTCATTTTATGTATTTTAACTTTGTGCTTCTCTTTGATTTTATTTTTGCCCTGATTTTTTTAACTATACAGAACTTTGTACTTTGTTTAATTAGTTCTTTATTAATAAAGTTTGTATTATTATTATTATTATTATTATTATTATTATTATTATTATTATTATTATTATTATCATCATCATCATGATCAGTGAAAATAGAAACCTAGTGTCGCCATTAATTTTTCCACCATCACTTATGGGTTTAATGGGTGTGTTCAATAAAGACACGTTTGCCTATTTGCGTTTTATCAGTTTGGAAATATTGTGTTTGTTGACATTTGAGACTCGATGAAAATCAGATTAGAAATTGCAAACAATGCCATTACTTATTCTTATAACTGTAAATGTCCTTCTAGCAAACATTGTGATCTGGAAATAATTATACATATACAAGTCAGCATCTGAACTAGCAACAGTAGTTGGTTCAGTTTGAACGCTTAAAGTATATAATGCAAAGGTTTCAAAAAGCAGTTTTGCCACCTAGCTGAACCTGTCCATCCTTAAGTGTCTCATATACTGTAGAACAATCCCATGGGTCCTTTTGGAAGAGCGAGGCCTTTAACTGGCGTGTGTGTTTGTGTTTAGATCCGTGGCACACTGAAGAGCTGGACCAAGCTGTGGTGTGTGCTGAAACCAGGAGTCCTGCTTATTTATAAAACCCACAAAAATGGCCAATGGGTGGGGACCGTGCTGCTCAATGCTTGCGAGCTGATCGAGAGGCCCTCCAAGAAAGACGGCTTCTGCTTCAAGCTCTTCCACCCCCTGGAACAGTCGATCTGGGCTGTCAAGGTCAGAAAAATGTTATCTACTTCTGGTGACCTGCCACTGAGGTGCTTCTTAACCTCAGGGAGTTCTGCCATAGATGTAGTTGAGTTTTGAGCTCAGGTCCCTCCCAAAAGGAACTTTTAGCATACTGGCAGTTTTGGGCAATATGCTAAATAATTTTTGATAATGAAGAGCTGATAGTTGTTTAATTTAAGGCAAAGTATGGAAAATTACAAAACCAGCCACCCATTTCCATATTTGGCAGTGCACATTTTCTATTTGTTCTGTCCCCTTCTCCACTCCCACTGTGATTTGGTTTTCATCAGTGACCTTGCTTTTCAAGTATTTTTCTTTTTGTGCATTAAGAGGCTTGAATCACAATTGGTGCTCTGTGTTTTAGTTGAAAGCATTCATGCTCTCCCTATTGTCCTTGTCACTATTCAGCTTCTTTCCCCCTGCCCCCTCTTATTGCTAATTTGCATAATGACATATTCTGCACTTTAGATTTCCTCTGTTTGCACATAGAAATGATTAAAAAGAGAAAATGAAATACAAACACTGGGTAAAATGAGCAAATGTGCTGGCAAAGGAGGTCTTTAAAACCATCAGTACAGAGTTGGATTCAAATATTTAAAAAACATCAAGACAAACTAATTCCATCTCCCAAAAAAAAAAACACCCCAGAAAAAATTCAAATTAAAAGTAAAACAGAGTTGCAGTTGCTGTGTAACACATATTTCCTCTGTTTATTTTTTCTCTCAGGGTCCTAAAGGAGAAGCGGTAGGCTCCATCACGCAGCCATTACCCAGCAGCCACCTCATCTTCCGGGCTGCCTCTGAGTCTGATGGTAGGAGACAGGCTGTCATTCACACTTCAGCGTTGTTTTCAGTGTCTTCAATCTTAGCTGACACTGAATGATGGATCAAACTAGAAAATGATGCCAAATTAGTGTCAGCTATATGAAGCAATGGTTTTATTGGTTCAATGTTATGCACACTCTCAGTATGTGATCCAAACTCTTAACTTTTAACATTGGATGTTTTCACGGCCTGCTTAAAATGACTCGAAATGTCTGTTTATACTGTTAAGCCTTTGGAAAAAAATATGAATATCAGGTCCTTACATGTTTTACTGAAACCTTTTGAATAATCACTTTTAGTTCCAGTTTTATTAATTGTTATACCAGTACAGCCCTTCTGCCATGGTTTTATACACACATTGTCACATTTCCGAAGCACATAACAAATGAAAGGTACAAATGTGAGGGGAATAAAAGAGTGAGACATTACGTTCTACTGCAGAGAGATGGTGATAAGCATTCACCCATAGCTGTTTCTCTGTCCGTGGTCCTGAAACATCCTGCTCAATCTGTGACCTCATCATCCTTTCAGTCTCTCTCCAAGGTGCTGAAACAGGCAAGCAGTAGCTAAATCCACAATGTGAAAAATCATTTGCTATCACCTACCTGCATTGACCTACAGTATTTATTGTCTACACATATTTCTCTCTACAAACATGTACAGATGTATGCACCATGTCCACAGTACATATTTGTCCCCGAATGCCCCGAATTAAGAAAACCTAAATTCCATTTTCATTAGAATTAAAACACAGTTGGGTCTGTGTTATGACATGAATACCAAAATCACAAACAACTTCTAATGGAATATAATCATCTGACTAATTAATTAATACCGGTGTCTTTACCAGGCCGGTGCTGGATGGATGCCTTAGAACTTGCCCTAAAGTGCTCCAGCCTGTTGAAGAGGACTATGATCCGTGAGGGGAAGGAGGACGTGAGCACAGTATCCACCAGTGGAGAACACTCTATTAATTTTTACAGCCTTCTTCGAGCCCACAACATGCACGGTTTCCAGTATGTAGAAATATTAAACAAATTATTTTCCTTCAATCCTTGAACAGCCTGCTAACAATTTTTTTCTGAGACTTTTTACTTTGGAGCTCCTCACCAGTCTATCTGCTGTCCTCCAGGTTCAATGACAGTGATCATTTGAAAGACCCGGACCTATACTCAGACAAGTCGGACCGTGAGGGGGAGCAGGACCACGAAGAGTCAGATCCAGAAGGCCTAGAAAAAAGTGAGGACAGCGACAGCGACACGTCAGAACGCCAAGATGATTCGTACATTGACCTCGATCCTAATGAACATCTGTGGGAAACCCCATATTTGGAACAGTCTCATGAGGAATTGGGAGAGGTACAGTAGAAGACCAAGAATTTGGTGCAAGTTTACTTCTTAATAAAAGGAAAAAAGCGTTATCGCCGCACTAGGACATGGCTCCTCACGATTCCTAGCAGCCATTTTTATCTTGAATCAAAACTTCAAGTTCAAGGCCTCTTTTCTTGTTTTCTATAATAAAGAAAAATGAGCATGTTCCTCTGCTAACACTGACACTCTTTGATCACAGTCTGTGTGGGTTGGTGTGTGTCGGTGTCTGCAAAGCATGCTAGTGGTATCCCGACAAGTGTGAAAGTGCTAATGTGCATTTCCAGACTGATGAAATCAGAGTTTGACAGCTCACTAATTAAACACCTACTGAAGCTGAGGCAAAATGTTTATGGCTTAGATCTAATTAAAGCCGCCTTTGGCAAACCAGTTGTGCTAAAATGTATGACACTTCTAAAAAAGAATGTAAGAATATTGTTCTTCTTGTTCCTCAGTGAATTAATGCTGAGGTTTCTGCAGTGTTGTTGCACTTGACTTTTCTACCATGGTGTGCATTTCCTTCTTCAGGCTGGTGAGGCTGCCCAGACTGAGACCGTATCAGAGGAGAATAAATCTCTCATCTGGACTCTGCTGAAGCAGGTCCGACCTGGCATGGACCTGTCCAAGGTGGTGCTGCCTACCTTCATCTTAGAACCAAGGTCCTTCCTGGACAAACTGTCTGATTACTACTACCATGCGGACTTCCTCTCAGAGTAAGGGAATCCTCATTACTGTGCTGATTTTGACTTAACACTTACTTTGCCATTGTTCAAAAATTTCAAACAGAAAGGAAAAAGAGCCTGCCTTGGATTCCGCTAATTAACAAGCGACACCTCATGTGCATTAATTGTTGAGTGACAGGTTATGGTGTTGTCAGAAGAAAGCGAATACAAGGTCTGAGGATAACTAACTACGGTACAGAAAGAAAGCGTTAAAATAAAGCAGGGGGAGATGATTAAGAGAGTTAAACAGCACATACTGTTAAGGAGCATCAGTCTAATTCTGGACTGTTTGTTTTTCCTTCAGGGCTGCCATCGAAGAAAACGCCTACAACCGCATGAAGAAGGTGGTGAAGTGGTACATCTCTGGGTTTTACAAAAAGCCAAAGGTCAGGAGAATAAACATGGACACTTGGCCCCCTGTTGATGAGCTGAGTAGAGAGCAATTCAATTTAGAATGTGTTACAAAAAAATTACATTTGGCGTTTTTAATCCACAGGGTTTGAAGAAGCCGTACAATCCCATCATTGGGGAGACTTTCCGCTGCATGTGGCTGCACCAGAAGACTAACAGCAAGACCTTCTACATTGCTGAACAGGTAAAAAAAGGAAAGGAAAGAAAAGAAAGGGGGGGGAATCTATTTTAACCAACATTGATTCACCGAATATGCTGACACCTCATTCTCATAAAGCCCGTTGCTTTAGGATTGTTATAGAACATAGAAATATCTGAAGAATCAATGGCTAATGATTTTTCTTTTGTTCTACAACTTTATACGTCCTCCTCTTGAATTAGTCATTGTGTGTTTTTCAGGTATCCCATCATCCTCCAGTGTCTGCCTTCTATGTTAGTAACAGAAAGGACGGATTCTGCCTCAGTGGCAGCATCCTTGCCAAGTCCAAGTTCTATGGTACAAACACACACACACACACACACACACACCAGACAACCACTAAAATACAATATGTCAGCCAGTTAAAGTAAGCTAAAAATATACATCTTTGGATTTATTATTATTATTATTATTATTATTATTATTATTATTATTACATGTTCTAACACTCATGCCAACTGACTACATTGTTTATGTTTTAGGGAACTCACTGTCGGCCATATTGGATGGAGAGGCTCGGCTCAACTTTCTCAACCGCGGAGAGGACTATGTGATGAACATGCCCTATGCCCACTGTAAAGGTCAGAATGCTTCTTACACACCATGATCATACTTCAGTATTGCTTATACATAGCTATAAACTAGGGCTGATACAGTACATATCAGGATACAGTTTCATTTCAAGACTTAACCACTGTGTAACCAAAAATCACTTATTCAACCTCTGTAGCACAGTGCATGCACAGAAAAACAAAACCAAATCAAGGTTCCTTACATTTCTTTTTTTTTTTTATACATTTGTGACTCATCTGTACAAATAATGATTTTGTCATTTAGAAATCCATGCATATATGTAGACCAAGGCTTGATTGTTATTATCAGTTAGCTGCATCCATTTGTGATGTTCTATTAATTTAATCCGTCCCTTTCACTTTATGTCAGTGTCCTCCCTTGGTTTTTTTGTTTGTGTGTGTGTGTGTGCATGAAAAAGACAGAATACCAGTCCAGTGATTAAAGCTTGAGCATGTGTCAGACGTTTCCCAGATACAGTATCTGGGCTGACAGAAATGTTTTATGGTGTTTGTTCCCCCATCAGGCATCCTGTATGGCACCATGACCCTGGAGCTGGGAGGCCAAATCACCATTGCTTGTGAGAAAACGGGCTACAGTGCGCAGCTGGAGTTCAAACTGAAGGTAAGACTAGTTTGTTAACTGGTATAAACTTTGTTTGTGGGCACGCAAAGGTAGAAGATAGCTCCATGCTGAATACCATATCATTTATAGATGCACTAACTCTAGGAGTAGGCTACAAAACCATCAAAAAAACAAAAAAACAAAAACTCATGACTTTTCTGAATGTTTCATTCTCCCACACCATCACCAACTCTACTCCTTCACCCTGCCTGAAAAACATCCCATCCTCCATCCCATCCCTCACATCACCAAACATTATTCACAAACTAGGGACAGGTTAATTTCATTTTTAAAAAGCAGCCGAAGACTGAAGATCTTCTTTAGCTCCATCACACATATTTTGTATTTATTTAAATAATGTACAATATTTTTCAAAAAGTAGTGTTTTCATCTCATTGTCACACTCGTGGATAGCGTTTACAATCCAGTTAATAAAATTCTTCTTTACGTTTTAACATGCTACGGTTACAGCAACAGCAACATTTTTCCTACGCAGTAATTTTTAGCAAATAAATAATTTATGATGTGTATCCCTTCTTCCCATACCTTCTAAAACCCTTCCTTTCTTTCCCTACCTCTCCCATCTGTCACCGATGCTCCTTCTACGCCTGTGCTATTCAAATTTATCCTATTTTTCTGCTCTTCCTTCCCATTCTGCCTCCCATTACTGCTCTCTTGCCTGGCTCTCTTTTCCTCTCCACCAGCCTTTCCTGGGCAGCAGCGACAGTGTCAATCAGGTCTTTGGAAAGATCAAGCTGGGAAAGGAGGTTTTAGCTACGCTAGAAGGACACTGGGTAAGACGCAGTTTTCAAATACTGACTTTATTGGCATTTGGAGTCATTTTAATGAAAAAGAAAGGGATAGCAGAGTAAAATGTCTTTTAAAAATGTTTACCAGAGATTTTTTTTGTCATTTACAGGACAGCGAGATCTTCATCAACGACAAGAAAACCGGGACAGTGGAGACTTTCTGGAACCCAACTCAAGAGCTGCGACAGAGTCGACTGATCTGCTGCACCGTCCCACTAGAGGAGCAAGGAGAGTATGAATCAGAAAGGTACAATAAACCATTATCCAAACTTATATCTCAAGTTGAGATATCTGTACATTTCAATAAAATAAAGTTACATTCATCCTAGAATGTGTTGTTCTGACCGTAAAGCATTTTGCTTTGTCCTAACTGAACATCTCGTCTCGTCTGTCTTCAAGGCTGTGGCAGCATGTGACCCGAGCCATCAACAACAAGGACCAGACTGAGGCCACCAATGAGAAGTTCATCCTGGAGGAAGCTCAGAGGAAGTCAGCGCGCGAACGGAAAGCCAAGTGTGAGGAGTGGGTCCCTGCCCTGTTCGAGCAGGACCCTATCACCGGAGAGTGGCATTACAGATATGCAGAGTGAGTAATTATTCCCCTGTTGCCTGTGAGCTCAGGTGTTCTAAACTCACATTAGAGAAAAATGGCCGTTTCATGTGACCTGCATTAACCAAACAGAACTTTAAAGTGTAAAAACTGGTTTTGAAGTAGCTACAGTTCCCTCCAAAAGTATTGGAACTGCCAAGGCCAATTCATTTGTGTTTGTTGTACACTTGGCCTTTTTGGCCTGTATATTAAAAGTTGGATGTGAAACGAAGGTTCATAGTTTTAGCTTTTATTTTCCGATATTTACATCCAGGTGTATTAAACAACACAGAGACAACATTGCACTTTTTAGTGCAGTTGTTAAATATGTTAAGTATGTATAAAATGAAAAAGATGAAATTAATAGAAAATTAAAAAAAATTAGAATTTCTTAGCCTTAAGTTTTACCTTTTGAAGACGGCATTTGTTGGGGGGAAAGAAATAACATGGACACCTGAAGCTGAACATGAAGCTCATTATCGGAGAAAAACAATTCATTTGGATGCTGAGTGAAAAACAAACAAAAACAAATCAGTACAACAATTGTGTCTTGAGGCAAAAAAAAAAAAAAAAAAAATCAGTAATGTACTGAGCAACATACTCAAAGCAAGTCGGCCAAGAAAAAATAACAGCTCATGGCAGAAACTTTGTGAGAGCTGTGAAGAAAAAACATGAAAAAATAATTCGTCGACATCACCAACAACCTCCACATAGCAGGGGATGTAGCTATTACAGTCCACCATTTGAAGAAAAACTTGGGTGACAGATTAAAAAATCTAAGCGTTGCTGCAGTTGCTTTCACTGGAATTGCATGTTGAAATGAGCACAACCACATCAAAATACCCAGGCTTCCCTAATTGGAAGGCTGCCATCTAGTGGCTATTTCTTGTAACGGCTCCGAGAGTCCGGCCGATACCTAGCTTCAGGTCATCACATTGCTCAGTGGATAGTGTGGAAATATTCATAGATCACAGTAATTACATTAACCTCTGGATTTAATGATTAAAAAAGGGCAGAACTGTACATAAAATAATTGTACTGTTCTTCTCTTTCATTTTCTTTGTTTCCTTTCATGTTCTTCATTCATTAATGTTTTCTCTCATTGTACCTATTCATTTCTTTTCTATTCTCCTAGACTCCACTTATCTCTCTTTAATCATTTTTTCTCTGTTTCCTCTTTTCCCTCCCCAGCACAAGGCCATGGGATCCACTAAACGACCTGATCCAGTTTGAGAAAGATGGCTGCATCCAGACCAAAGTCAGACACCGAACACCTATGGTACGTTCTGGCAGTCTTATTAGTCTGAGTAACCAGGGAACGCGGAGGGACAATTGCAAGTGCCAGGTAGGTCCTGCCAAATTCGAAAAGCATCTTGCCACCTCGCTGCTGCAGCCACCTTCCACGCCGCACGCGATGCACCGTCTTCATTGTCGCTTCTTCTGTTTTTGTCATCATCGCTCTGCTGCCTCTACTACTGCCACCTCTGCACCTTTTGTCTCTCTTTACCTCTCGTTTTTATTTTTCTTGCTGCTCTCTTTATAGGGGAGGGAGGGACATGTCAAACTGTGTATTAGTAAGTGGACAACAAAGAATAATAATTGAACAAGGAGTAGTACTGTATAGTGTATATGCAGTATTTGGCCTGCACCTGCCTGCAGACTTGTTGGGATGAACACAGTGAGAATAATTTGCAATCCTGCTGTTCCTCTCATTCCAACAGATCATTTTAGCATCTATAAGCTGTTTTGGTTTGCCAGGCAGCTGTTCCAGCAGTGGCAAAGGCTATTAGAGGCTAATAGATAATATAACCAACCTAGAAAGAAAAAGGAAAAAAGTCCTGTTAATTTTTCACACACCCCAGAAAGCTCCATCACATCATCAGGTAGGTCCCCACTATCAAAAAGTAGATGATTCACAGCAGCCACCATGCCCTCCTTACCCCTCTTCATCTTCATTTGATCTGTGTTTTGATGACAGAATAAAGGCTGCTGTGCCACCTGTGACCACCTGCCAAGTTATGTTACTATCAGTACTCTAACCCTTTGGATTAATATAGCCAAACTATGTCTCACAGGGACTAGTACATAAACTAAGTTAAGTCTAAACTACAAGTTGCAATAACATTCTAATAAATTGTGGCTTTTGTTTAGTAAAAAAAAAAAAAAAAGCCTTATAAATTCTTCATGCAGCCTGAAATCCATTAGTTTAGAATAATTCGTAACATTTATCAAAAAGCATCACCTGACAAGGTTAACGACTATCTTTAATTTACCTGTAATAAACCTTCTTCCTGACTGTGTAATTTAACACTGTGACCTCCTGGTGATTCTCAGACACATTGTTTTTATACGTCCAACTTTGCTTAACCTCAGAGCTGCCGAAATGCATCACATTAAATATATAATAATAATAAAGTATAAAAGCTGTAATTCAGTCCCATTTTAATTCCTTTAAAGGAGATGAGTGTAACATATCATCTTGGCAGGTTTGGTTCCTCTTGGAAGCTGATTTTGTATCATTGAGTGTTTTAGTTGAATGTGAGCAGCATGCCCTCGTACAGCTGTCACTCAAATGCAGGAACAGCATGTTTGTGCGGAGCAGCACTTTACTCCATTAAAGTATATGTAAATAATTTGATTAGTTCCTCTAGTTTGTGGATGATAAATAAAATGTTTAAGCTTGTCTTAATAAATTGTTGAGATATTTAAATGTAAAGTGTGTGACAGAAGGTTTTGGTCACTACAGCTGCATCTATTCGCAGTGTAGCTAAAAAAAACACTAGCGATGCCCAGATCCAGTTTTTTTGGATAATGATTGGATACCTTCATTATTAGCTTTTATCTGACACAGACGTTTTCAGGATCTACTTATTCCAAATAATGGATGTAAATATTAAGTTTGAATGGTTTATAAAAAATTTGTCACCTGAAATTTGAAAATTTCCAATATAATTGACTGAATAACTGGCAGAATGTGACGGTGTGCGTCAAGTCTGCTTGTGTAACTGTACAACAACTTTGAAGGTCACTCTCCTGATTTAGCTCAGTGGGACTGTTGCATTGGCCTATTTTCTGACCTGTTCTCTGCATGTTTTTCTGTATATTTGTGTGTAAAGGTGACAGTGCCAAAGAGGAAACACAAGAGTGACAACCCCAAGAGCCCAGAGAGTGGTTGCTCTTCACCTGAACCTGACCGCCAAGACTCGTCTGGCAGTGAACGTGAGACAGTAACACTCAGATACACATGTTCGCGTGACAAAGAAAGCATCAACACATCAGTTACATCTTTCTGCCATCGAATGCGCATTTGACCAAGTGTATAATCATACAAGCTTGTGAGCAGCACTGCTCTGGTGGTGGCGTTTCTTGTTGAGGCTGTTTCTGGACCCCTGTAAAGCAAACTAAACTCAGACCACCTTAGGAGGTAGTGGTCTTAGTCCTTCCCCAGACAAACTCTGGAGCAGTGTTTCAGTTTGCTCAGATTTTTTTTTTTTTTTTATATTTGAAAGGAAACTGAACCAAAGGGGAAAATGGACCGAGTTTACAAACTGATTTGATCCTGAATCTATAGGTCTGAAAACACTTTAAGAGGATGGAGTCTTGTTCGTTTAGGACAGTCAATATGTGAAAACACAGAAACTAAAATCAAGATAATGTGTTTTTGCCAATAAATGTCAACTAAACCCAGTGTAGGTTGCTCGCTGTAAAAAGTAATATAAGTGTAACACTTTTTTTTACTGTGTGTGAGCTGTTGGGAAGCATTATACATCTATAAAATGCAAGTGAAACTGGTTTTGACGTTGTTTTAATATTATTGCTACATACAGCTGGAAAACACTGACCAGTCTGACATCATTTTAGGCCGTGTGGTCCCTCTTCGTATGATCCAGAAAGAATTTGTCATACATCATTCTAGGTGCTATAAAAATGTTTCACGAACACTGCAGCAACCCTGGTAAACACTCTTTGTTGCAGGACACAAAAGCAAGCATAACAATCGGCTGAGGAAAAAGGGAGCAGACCTCAGTGAACTTCAAAGTGCCATTGAATCTATAAAGAAGACGCAGGGAGACATCAACAGGTGAGAGAGGCCTCACCACGGTAGCACGAGCACGATTTTGCTGCCAACATTTAGAGTTCCAACACATCATTTATGTGTGTTTGCAGGAGCATCAGCGTGCTGCAGAGTCGTGCAGCAATCCGAGTGGAGGGTGGCTCCTTTCTCCAGCAGCGCGACTACGTCATCATCATATTTCTCATCCTTCTTCAGGTCCTGATAAACTATGTCTTTAAGTAGCAGCCATACACAGAGAAAGAGTGATGCCCACACACACACACACACACACACACACACACACACACACATATACAATGACCCACTGGCTCCAGGATGAGGGAACTCACCTATAGAGATGTGAACTGCACAAGAAGCGACTACAGTCGAGACTACAGACTCCTCCAACTCTTTTCTTCTGTGTATATTCAATTCAACTACACATGTCCAGAAAAGGGGAGAATCAAATATAAAAGAAAGTTTTTATTATTTATTTTTAACTGATCCATTCCAAAACTCTTGAAAGGTCCACAGATTTCGAAGCGGAGAGGAGCAGGGATAAGACTTTTAAATGGAGTTGAGATTTCAATCCGGCCTCCTCTTCGACTGATGCTCACAGATTTGCCTTGATGTTAGAGGCAAATACCGGCAGCCATTTTTAGCTGTGTTTTTTCTTTTTTTTCCTTTTTGCTTTTCTTTTTTTTTTTTCTTTTTTTTTTTCCTTGAAGGAGTAAAATATCTCTGTTGATTCACATTTCACCTCAAACGACAGGGAACCTCTTAAGATGAAGACGAGTACCCCAACTCAGATGGCATCACAGACCTTAATTATTATTATTATTTTTTTTTTTTAAAAATATATTGTTTTATTTTATTGCTTGATCGGTTGTTTGTTAATAGAGGTCTGCCTGGAACTTCTAAGTGTTGATGAGGGAGGGAAAACAAGTGGTGCAAATCTATGAGATTTTTATTTTTTTATTTTTAAGATCATTTCATATTGAATGGGTTTTTACATGTGTTAATGGACAAGGAAACAAATAAGAGATTGAACTGAAAAGGAACTGAAGCTATAATTTCTGCTGTATGATACGTCATCATCTGCACACAAAGTCAAAGTTTTAGACAACGCTAGATTAAATTCAATGTAGTTGTACAGGTAGCATGTGCAGATGGAGTGTGATGGGGATATTAGCCCATATGAACAGTATTTTGTTTTAAGGCACAAATGCACTGGAAATGTTTGTGTCAATGCAGTTATTATGCTCAGTTCCACATGAATATTCTTTTTTCACACGTGCTCTGAGGAGGCTTTGGAGCACTTTTAGAGGGCCCTGGAGGATTTCTTATTCTGAGCTTCACTGACCACTGTCCTCGTTTCAGAAGAGATTTCTCTGTTTGGTAGGAGTTTGATGTTATATATTAAAGTAAGGAGGCAAAACATGGATTCAGCAAAGCTAAAAACTGCCTTCTTAGACTAAATGTAATAATCCAAGGTCCAAGTCATGGAAGAGAAAACTCTTAACACTCCAAATAGCCGCTAACTGCAGCAAGTTGACAGCATCAGCCATTCCTTCCAGTGCTTTTGTGCCTCAGATGTCAACCAGGAAACCTAGTTCTAGACACTTTAGTAAACTACTAGTGAGAGGAGGTAGAGCTTATACTACTCTAATTACTATTGTCACCATAGTGAACCATACCAAATGTACACAAGTACCAGCCAAACTGTAAACTCTGTGTGTAGAGTAGGAGTCGGCCCCATTCACTGTGTAAATATCTAACGGGACGGCTTGTTAATCGCAAGTAGTGTGTGACGTTTTAACACCAAGGTTCGCAATACAGACACTCCTGCGCTCTGTGCACAAGCCAGTTTTTTCAACCTTGTGTGTCTTTCTGTCCACTACTCTGTAGATACACATGGACTGGGCAAAAAAAAAAAAAAAAAAAAATTGTTAGTGGGGTACACAGTCAAGTCCAATTGCTAATGTGTCCAAATGGCCTCAAAATGTTGCTGTTATTTAGCAGTAGGTACTTGCAGATTTAGAGAAGCTTGGACATTTTGTTAGCACACACTGTGACCCCAGTTCTGTCGCCTTCTTCTTTGGAAACGTGAACTTTGAACGTTTGAAGTCTCGAGTAAGAAAGACCAGAACAAAATGGCGGACCCGATAATAAAGTGCACAGGGCTTATGAGGACTAACGGTGTTCGGGAGCTTACAGCTTTTAGTTTTAAAATGCTAAGGTCTCAGAACCCGTATGCTCGGTAGAACTAAAGGGTAAAAATGGTTTATGAGGACCAGCCATGTTAAGGGCTGTTTTAAGCGTCACCATCCAGAAAGACATGTGTTTGTTATTAGTTGTAACCAAGGCAGATGGCAGCACATTGAAGCCCAAACCTGATCGAATTCCCACACAGGCTGTCAGGAGGTTCTTCAACGATGCAAGTAAGCAACTGCTAAGCGAGGCCATTCGAAAAAAGACCTTTTTAGGGACCATATCTAAACATTGATTTTGTAATAACTCTTGGCCTGTCATGATGTTGTTAGCCTTGTCGACGTTTACATATCCAGTTGCCTCCACCGTCAGCAGACTGTTAAGCAATGAAAACTTTGTAACGCTAACACATGTGTGAAGACAAACTGGTAGCATCGTCAGAAGCCAGCTGTACCCCCTCCCCCCCCCAATAAGTTACCCGGCTGGCCCGTGTGTATCTGTCCGTGTATTTTTGTGTATCCTCATTGCCTCAAATGCTCATCTTTAATAAAGAATCTAGATGTTAGAATGTGGAGTATATACCAGTGCCTTCTAGAGTCAGACTGGAGTTGATATAGTAGGGGTTTTAGCAGAGGTGATAGGAGGACAGCAGGGGTGTGGGTGGTGTGGTGCGGAGCATACAGACATAGCCAGAGCCCGGGTCTTAAGTCTTCAGTTGAACAACTAAATCAAGACCGTTCTGGGAGAAAAGTATTGGGGGGGATTCAGAGCAGACGTGCCATACAAAGCCTTAGTAACAAGTCAGACTCTGGCTCCACAGCTCATCACCCCCACCCTGCTCCTGCCTTCCCTCCTCAGGCATCGCCATAGTAATGCACCCGTAGGTTTCCGGATGCTGATTCCTGCCACAGGAGAGTGAGAGAGTTAGAGGGAGGGAGAGGGAACTCTCCTCTCCATTATTTATCTCGTCTCTCTCTCTAGCTATCTCCCTCGCTCACACTCCAAATCCAGAGGGAAACAAACATCTCTGCTGTCTTGTTGTTTGCTGGATGTGTAAAATAATACATTTTATTTATTCCTCTTTTATATGTGGGTTTATGTTGAATGTTTTCTGCTTGTAGCATTAGACCAACATTCTTACTTTTGATTAATGTTTTTCAAAAAATGATTTTAAAACCACAAATGGACCTACACGCATTCAGTTTCCTGTTACTTGATATCACACACAAGCAACTTTCGTCAACTTGTGCACACCACCACCACACACACACACACACACACACACACACTTCCCCTTTTTTTCCTATCGAAGTACCTTAATATATTTACTGTATCTCCATGGCAACTATAACTTCCTGGAAGTTTAAGGTCACATGTAACGTAACACAGAATAAAAAATGGCATCCTGTGGTGTGTTTGGTGTACTGCATATGGCTTTTTCCCCCCCTATATTATGCATTTCTTACTATTGTATCAGTAGATGATGACTGTGGTTTGTCTGGAAAATGAGCGGCCATTTCATATTTATGTCTAGTTTTGTAACTGCAGCCAAATCTAGACTACAGCATAAATAAGGCTTAATTGTGACAAAACTGTGGTTTGGAGAAAAGAACATAAACAAAACTTAAGAGGTAAAAAAAAATCTAATTTTAACATCCATAAGTGAAAATACATTGAAACAACCCAATACAAAGAATAAAATAAAATTATAGTGTGAATGAGATTTAAGTGTGGGGCAATTAGAATTGATTTATGGTAAAGAGTTTATCATTTTAAATTGCTTAGTATGATTTGAATAACCGTACAATAAAAATAGCAAAGTGTAGGCATACAAACAAATACGTAATAGTATGATAATGCATGTGCAGTATATTAAATTACAAGTAATTAATAAATGTCCTTAATGCCACTGCACTTATTTCATTTGACTTGTGAATCTTTGGATGAAGTTGAGATTAGTTAAAATGTAAGAAAAGAAGTTTGCACAAAATTCTAAACAAACAAAACACCGGTATCTCACTGCAGAACAGCTCAGCCGCCATTAGAGGGGGCTGTGGAACCTTCTACCAGTTTAGCACCAGCAGGTTTAAGCTGACTCAACCTCTCAATGTGATTTCCCTCGTCACACACAGCTACAAACAGCTGTTGTGGTTTCAGATCCTGGCATCATCTCTGGAGGAGCTGCTGTACTGTGATGCCCTTTTCCCATGACACCTAACCCTGTCACAACAGCTAGTGATTTCTTGTTGTACTGCATGTTATTTGCACTGCCATCATTGGCCAGAAAAAGAACATGAATTATTAGATTATGATAAAATAACTGAAAGCGAAAGGAAATTTACTCTCTTACACATGTTTGATTGAGAATTTAGGCAGAGCAATACCATCCAACCCATGTCCCTGAGTTTGACCAAATTGCATCTAGAATCTTGCAAGTAATGCCGAAGTTAAGCTTGACCACCCACAGTATATACATACGGTAATTTGATTCTATTGGCTTGGCGTCCCTGCTGTCATTTCCTCAGCCAAGGACGGTGATGAAGTTTGAGAGTGCAGAACAATCCTTCCTGTCCATCTCAGATAACAGCAAAGCATCTGATATAAATCCCCACTCTGTCCCTCTGCTTTGCTCTGCTGCTTTGCATCGACACCCTGACACTGCCTGATACTCGTGTGTGTGTAGAGATGAAGGGAGGAAAAAGAAGAGCGTGGCAGAAGTGAGCAAAGGCTGTAAAGAAAGGAGGGTGTGTTAAAGCCAGTGAGGTGGGAACGGGAAAAGAAGCAAAAGTCGGTGAGTAGCAAGGAGGCCAGCAGGTCACGAAGGAAGCCTGAGAATAAAATGGGAAGGAATCAAGAGGTGCGGTAAAAAGAATTAAGAGCCATGAACCATGCACCATAATTTAATGATAATTTGGCTGCTTTCACTACAGATGGTCGATTAGTGAACTCTGACCTCTTGGAGGATGTTAACATGATCTTCCAGGTTGGCAAGTTGCTTACTTACTTTATTCAGCACAGACATTTCCTCTTCCAGCTTCCAACTGATGAAACCTTTCACCTGCTTCTGTGTTGTTTTCTGATTTCCTTCGTTCACCTCAAGTGCAACCAGGCTTCTCTCAACACACATAAACAGAAAAGAACACTGGCTGCTACCTCTCTGTCTCTATCCCCTTTGTTGAGCTCCACTGAGAGTTGGGTCTGCTGAATTTTGAGTCGTCTATTCCGGATCGTCGGGTGAATTTTGTACCCAGCGCTGCATCCTTTCTTTCAGATTCTTGTTTCAAACAAAACATCACTAAGTAGTTTCAGTTCTCTGAAACAGACAGTGCGAGGCCACAAACACCACACAGAACTTCACAGCCTTTTGTTTGGCTTTAGTGCAGATTTCGCATGAAACCTCTTGCTGTTTGACTTGACTGTACGGAACAAGCTCTTAGTCTTGATACAAATATGCAGTTAAACAGCAGCACTGACACGAACTGTCCAGACACATTCTTCCTAAATTGGTCACGTTTTGTTTCCTTCTTAAGGTTTAGATAAGATTATTATAAGTTTGAGCACAGTGTGCATTTATCTTCTTCTCTATACCAGAGCCACACATTGATGCGGCCTGCACCAAAATCGATTCAGTTCTTGACTCACGTTCTACCAAACATTATTGAAAACAGCCAAGTGGCTTTTGACACATCCTGCTAATTAACAGAACCAAAAACTTTATTTTCTTAAACTGTGAAAACGCATCGGTCTACTCCATCATATGCATAACCAGAAGAGCTGCCTTGTGTGTCTCGTGCATCACTAAGCTGTCCTAGTTTCCTCATTTATGATAGACAGGAAAGGTTATCAAGAAGGACACTTTGATACTGCTGGGTGATATGGTGGTAACCGAATTTCTCGGTTGATTCGCAGTTACATGTTCTCATCCATTTAAAGAATTTAGTTCAGTTTTCAACCATCCATTTTTGGATGTCCTCAAGAAGATTTAAAAGTGGAAGTTTGTTAAAATTGTTGGGGTCGCAGCGGCTACAATAAAACTCAGTATCATCTGCATCGATCGGAAACCTACGTGCTCTTAAAGATATCCAAAAGCTAAAATAAAGTTTGAAAATAAAATAGGGGCATGTACTGAGCCCTGAGGAACCCCACAAAGGAGGTTTGAACTTGAGGACCTAAGCTCACCAGAACACAGAATTTAGAGCTGTGCTACTGACCTCTGCTGTCAGGTAGAGCAAAACTCACTGGTTAACTGTGCCAATTGTTACTCTGAAGTCTAAACTGATTAAAATAGGCCAAGTGTTGTCTTGGTTTGGTGGTGGGAAACCAAAGGTAACTTTTGATACAGGGCTGCTGCAACACATGCATCCGCAGCCACTTTATGTTTCCCTGCAAAGCTGCCACAGCACAACTGAGCTTCTTACTTTTGATGGATTTAAAATACTATTAATTTTCTTTTCTGCTTCCTTTGGTCATCAGACTCGAAGGCAATTTCACAACAACAAAAATGCTAGTTAATGTAGCTTTGGCTGTTAATAAAGAATCTAGATTTACTTGTTTGTTGCTGTCATCCAGTGCAGTTCAAATTATAGTTCACTTTGTTTGTTCTCGTTTCTAAACAAGGAGCCTTTTTTATGTTAACAGCATTTATTTAAGACTTTTCTTAAATCTACTCATTAGGCAAATCTGTGTTATTGACAGGAGAGATGATCAGAGGGGCCGAGTTTTTGCCACCATCATTGAGACATGGACTGAAGTATGGATAGAGTTTTTCTGTGAACTTGCAGTCAGTGAAGGAGTAGATAAGTTCTGCAGCATCCACGTCATAAAACGAAACCAGGCCCTCCTCGTAATCTACGAACACCCCCACCGTTTTAGGTTTTGACCTTAGCGAGAGACAGACAGGAGGACTGGTGTTGGCATGATAGACATTTCCATTTCTCAGCCACACAGTCCAGTAGCCATTCCTGGGGCAAACCATAATCTCCCCCTTTCGGTTTATGGACTCTCTGGCCACTCCTAAAGTCCAACCAGTCTTCTCATTAACCTGAACCTCATAGTAAAATCTTCCTGAAGCGAAACTCTGGTTCGCTAAAACACCGGAACATGAGTTAAATCTTTCCGGCTTGTCTGGCAGATTCTGTTTTAAATCCCCATGAGTTACTTGTTTCCCATCATCAGACAGGATGAGTTTAGGATAAGCTGTATCAGGATTTAAAGTCACAACCACTGCATACAGTTGGACCCTCTGCAGCTCAGCCACAAGCTGTTTCTTCACCATTTTTGTGAGCATCTCCTCCAACTGAGCCAAAGCTCTCCTCACAATCCCCTCATATGATGAATACATTTGGACCTCTGACCAGTCTTTGGTGGGTGGAACACTGTTCAAGGATGGGAAGGTTTGGAGAAACTGGAGCTGGTCTTCAGTGTGGGAGAGCTGTTTCAGCTCAGATCCTCTGCTAGTTAGTACAAAGATTTCTGTTTGTAACTCCTTGATGAAGCTTTTAGCGTGCTTCTCTGTAGTCACTTGCTTCTTTTCAATCCTGTCAATGAGCTGAGCCAGAGTTTCCTCAACAGACTGCATGACATTAAGAAAGACCTGGACACTGTCCTCTACTTCTCTGTCACCATCTTTTTTGCTGAGCACCAATGAATGTTGAAGCTCTCGAATCTTTAGGTATCTCTCCTGGATCATCTGCTGAATTTGAACCTCTGTTTGCCCAAGTCTAGCTTTTCTTCCTTCGTATTCATCATTCAAAGAGACAATGTGGTGTCTCTTGTGATTTGACTCAGTGCAGAACTGACACACACATATCTGATCAGTTTTGCAGAACAGCTCCAGAGGTTTCTGGTGCTTCTTACACATCCGGCCTTCTAGGTTCTGCACAGGATCAATCAGTTTATGCTTTCTTAAGCCTGCAATTCTCCGATGAGGCTCCAGATGAGTCTCGCAGTAAGAGGCCTCACACTCCAAACAGGACTTCAGGGCCTTCACCTTGATTTCAGTACAGACATCACAGTGAACTTCTCCTGGTTTGGCTTGTTGTTGCTTTGAGCAGCTGGTGATTTCTTTAAATCCCAGTTGTCTGAACTGAGCAGCTATCTCAGATATAAATGTGTTGACATGCAGCTCTGGTCTTCGGTCAAAAAGCTTATTACACAGGGGACACTGGCACTGAACATTAATAGTCCAGTGTTTTATGATGCAGTTCTTACAGAAATTATGTCCACACGGTATAGTGACTGGATCAGTGAACACATCCAGGCAGATGCAACATTGAGGCTGGTCTTCAGAGAAGACGCTGCTGGCAGTTGCCATGTCTACTGAGAACTCTGAGAACAAAAGTGAAAAAAGTGTAAAAGTGTAAAAATGTTTGGGGGGAAAAACATATAAACCCTATTTCCACAGTTGAAAAGTTGTTTAAAATCAGAATGCAATGATTTGTGAGATATTTTCAAATATAAATAGCACAAAGATATATTTCATTATTTGATAAATAAAAGGTTTTTTTTGTTGTTGTTTTTAAGATTTGCTCAAGCTCTCAAAAAGTATAATGTTTGCGACTTCGTTGCATCACATCTTGTTATAACAACACTAAGCGTTTGGGAGCTGAAAATATTTTTCTGTCTTGCTCGATTTATTGCAGCTGAAAAGTTTAGGGGCCTCCTTTGTTGTACTCCTCCTACTCACACGATCCCTATTTAGCTTGGAGGATGCAGCTTCCATGATTTCCAAAACCAATTTCCAATAAAATAAAGTAAAAACAACACACAAGTTTCCCATTTTGCCTCAGTCTGTGATCTTGTTTTTCTGTCCATGGTGAGGTTTTTATTTGTGGATGCAGCGACAAACTGTGTCCACTGACAATGGGTTTCAGAGGTTTTTAACATAGTGACCCCTGAGGGTCTGAAGAGGAAAATCACTGATTTCTGGTCCTGTGTCACGTTGTCTTTGTGCTATTTACAACATAAATAGGTTTCAAATTATTTGCAAATAATTGCAGTGTCTTTTGATTTTCATTTTAAATAATGTTCCCACTTTTCTTAAAAACAAGGTTCGTTTCTAGTAGTTGTTTAAAGATGATATTTAATGTTTTGAAGAATACAACCTTAACTAACTTAATATTGCTTCGCTGGTTACATTTAAAAATGAATATTCAGGCAAGAATTGCACATTGAAAGGACTTCCTTTTTAAATACAGGTCAATAAATGTTAATGCACGTTATTTAAAGAGAAAACATTTTTACCATACTCACATTTGCTTGCTGTGTATTGTTGAAAGTTCTGATGAATGTTGACTTTTTAATAAAGAGTAAAAGAAAACGAACTCCAAACTGCTCTGCGTTCACTCTGAATACTTTCAATTTCACTTCAGTAAATTGATAACAACTCCCCTTCCTGTTGTCGCTTCATCACTTACACTAAAACTGGGTTGGTGTTTTCTGGTCTTGGAGATATTTACAGGCGATAGGATAAAGGTGCTTTTGGAACAATTTTACCTTCACATATTATATTACTACTATTATGATATAAATCACAATTTTGTAAATGTCTTTAAAATGAAAAGGAAGATGCAAATCTACAAGCACAAGTCAGTTCTCGAATCATGCTGAGCAACAGGAAACAGCAAAACCTCAATGCAATAATGCAAAGAAAACACGCACTGCTTGTTAACATGAAGCCACGCAAAGAAACAACATTTTGGAAACATTAGCTGTTGTAGGTAAAGCAGAAAAACAGTTGACTGTCATAGCAATATTAAGCTTTAAATCGTTTCTTTTCCAAAATGCAGAGAAAGAATTTCATTGTAACATATATGTATTATGATGAAAGATGAAAACAAAGGTTCTGGTTCTTCTTCTTCTCGAAACAGATGGGTCAAAATTATGTAAACAGCGCGGCTAACATTGCGAAATGTCTTTTAGCAAGTTCCACCTTTAACAGACACTTTTGGTAACTATCAGCAGAGACCCCCTCTACTGGGCAGAATTAGTGGAGCTCCATGAAATGTGCTGTTTTTACCTGGCAGTGTGTGATGTCACAGGTCCTGTTATGTTTGCTGTGGGACCTCATAACGATACCAGCAGTTCCGGTTTGAGAGTTTATTAACAGACCCCGAACAGCCGGCATGAAATAAGTAAAGGCACTCTTAGATAAAATGAGCTGGAGCTTCCTTGATCATATTTTCCGTCCGTCATTGTGGGCATATGTTTCTGATTGACATTAAAACGAGAAGGTTCTTTTAATGTTGTGTCTATAAAACAGAAATTACCGTCCAAAACACCACTTATCCCCCACGTACAACACAGTCGTGTCATGCCAGAATGTGCCACAACGGTTCCTGAGTTGTTCCTGACCATATGAAAAAATGTCCTCTCAGCTGAGTCAAACTGTCTGGGTCTTCTTATAGACCTTGTAAGGTTTCTCCACCTCCCAATAACTTACACTTGTTTAGAAATATCTCTAAGAGACAGTGCTAACTATTTGATGTTGATGGTGCATCTACCATCAACTTTCTCTGATCTGCACTGAGCTCCTTGGATCTTTCTATTGCAATCCAACGATGCTGTCAAACACCCTTTTATTAAGCCACCAGCTATAGTCAATCATCATCATTAGCAGAGAGAATCTTCAACCCATGACCTTCAAACAGCGTCTTCCTACTAAGCACTTGATAAAGAACTACTGTTTGTTAGCACCAGAGTGGCTGTAACTCAGCTGTTGAAGTAGTCATCCGCAAATGACAGGGTCAGTGGTTCAACTCTTCTCTTGTTTATATGTTGAAGTGACCTTGGGGCAAGATGCTGAACCCGAAAATGTTCCCGGTGGATCAGGGAAGCGCCTTGCATAGCAATGCAAAAATGCCCTTTTCCAGGGCAATAAATCCATATCAGATCTGAAGGTGCTGGTACCAATAAAATATTCTTCCTTCTTAGTTGGAAATGTTTCTAGTTGACTCAGGTTTCAGGTCATTACACCTGGATGACTCAGAGACTTCACCTGCGTACAATCTTTAATATTTTTGTTTTTCGCAGTTAAACAAGAGTCAATATCAGTATTCTTCAATACAATTAGTAGATATTAGAGCTTGTTTTTTCCAAGGCAGACTTAATCATACGGCCTTATGTTTGCTGCCACCGAAAATCCAAAGCATCATTGGCTTTGCCATCCTTACACTGTTCAGTTGATTAATCAATAAAGAAAATTCAGGACAAGGACAGAGTTGGAGTAAAGCGCTCATTCATTCTGTGTAAGTGGAGTTCAGTGTTTTAATCGGTTTATTATCAGCTGATGGGTGTTACTCTTCCTCACTGCTTTCTCTCCCTTCCTCTCCCTCCAGTCGCTGTATCTTCCCTCTTCATTCCCTACATTAAATTGGGTTCATCCTGAAACTGAATGGGCGGGATGTCACTGTTGCTAGGATACATCATCCTGGCGACTGGCTGGCTTTTCTTTAAGGCGAGAGAGAAAAGCATGAAGGTGGAGGGAATAGCGAAGGACATAGGGACGGGTAGATGGGTGAAACTAAGAAGGAAGAAGGGAGGACATGTCTTAAACATGTCCAGAAGCAAATGGAGGGAAATGAAGGGGAAGGTAAGAAGGACGATTGAAAGAAGGGGGAAATGGAGAGGAAGAGCCCAAGAAAGGGAGGAAACAAAAATAAGGAAGAAATTAAAGGTGAAAAGCACCGAAGAAAGAAAGGCACGAGTGAGGGTTTAGATTTGGAAGATAGGTAATTAAATATGTAGGAAGAAAGGGAATAAAAAAGGCCAAATAGATGATGATGAAAGGGACGAATGGGAAGGAGTGATTAAAGAGTCAAAGGGCATCAGGAGAGAAAGATTCTAAAAAGATTATACGTGAAGGGAATAAAGAAGGGCAGAAGAAGAGAGGGAGATATTTCTGAAACCCCATGTATTGTTTATGGTTATGTAATCTGCTTTCTTCTCTGCGCTGTCATCATCCGGCTCAGCCTCCACACAGACTGATGCTGCCAGACATGACTCGCTTTGCATATAAAAGAGGTCAAAGTGCCAAAATACTGGAATGATGCAACGCATACAATGATTCTCAGAACAACCCACACACACGCACACACACTGCCTCATGTCATACATCAAGAAGTTATGCACTTATTGACACAACATCGGAATGTATTAATACAGACTAGCTGCAAAGGGGCAGGAATTTAAGTGAATATCATATTGCAAAAATGATCTGCCATTAATGGCATTAAATATTTAAGACACTAAATATCCAGTGAAGGCCCCAAACCGCCTGGTGAACAGTGCATCCACCACAGGACCTCTCCACTCTCGATACAGATAACGCTCAGCCTCTGCAATACACTCACATCGTGCCTGGATAGTCTCTGCCCCCATCTCTTCTAGACCTGGCACGTCTGTGTGTGTGTGTGTGTGTGTGTGATTGTGAATGGGTGAATAAGAAGCAGTGTAAAGCGCTTTGAATGGCAATAGGTAGAAATGTGCCATTAACATCTCTCTCCAGAGATGTTCAATCGCGTTGGAGCTGGAGCTCTTTCAGAGTGACCATCAGGTTCTTGGTCACCTACCCGACTAAGGCCCTTCTCTCTCGATCGCTCAGTGTGGCCAGTCACTGGGACTTAAAATGCTGCAGAAATTCTTTTGTACACTTCCCCAGAACTGTGCCTTGATACAATCCTGTCTCGGAGGTCTACAGACAATTCCTTTGGACTTCATGTCTTGGTTTGTTGCTCTGACATGCACTGTTCACTGCGGGACCTTATATAGACAGCTGTGTGCTTTTCCAAATCATGTCCAATCAATTGAAGGTGGACTTCAATCAAGTTGTAGAAACATCTCAAAGATGATCAGTGGAAAACAGGATCCACCAGAGCTCAATTTTGAGTGTCCTGGCAAAGGCCATGAATACTTATGTACATGTGATTGTTTTCATTTTTGGTTTTAATAAATTTGCAAAGATTTCAAACTAACTTCTTTTACGACATAACAAAATGTGGAAAATGTTAAGCACTGTGAATACTTTGTGGTTGCACTGTAGTAATACACTGGTTTTTAGGTCACAACATCACAAAATGCTCTGGAAATAAATATTTTCTCTTTCATTGGGTAAAATATCTACTGTTGTACTAAGCTTTTATTACATATCAAGGTATCAGGAATAATGGACTTCCAGCATGGCCGCCAGAGGGTGTGTTACGTCACCTGAGAGCTGTCTGCCCACTTTGTCAGCTGTAGTTGCCAGTAGGCTTAAATGGGTTAACAGACATAAAATGAGGTAATCCGCAAAGCTTGCAGTGCAGCGGGGTTGGTGAGGGTGGACTGGGTGCTGGCTCAGCATTGTGTTTATCCCCTCGTGGAATCGACAGAGCATAAAAGAACTGCTGCAGTGAGTCTCTCCCATTCACGGCCGGATTAGCAGAGCATTTAGTGGTCGTTTTAGTTTGATTTTCTTTCTTTTTTTTTTTTTTTTTTTTTGACCCTGCCCACCCCTGACAACACAGACGTGAACACATTATGAAGCGACTTAGCTGGCTCTCAAGGCAGCGCTGTGCATGCAGTGCAACCAGCTTGTCCCTGTTCTCTCTCATGCTGCTTCCTAACATCTGGGTCAGAGATAGGAGAAGGCTTACTTGGCATTTAAGCAACGCCTACGAGCAAAAGCCTGTTCACAGTCATCCTCCGTGGAGTCTGTTGTCGACTTCTTTCTTTAGACGATTTATGACCATTTATTTTGTTGCATTCTATCATATTTTAAGGAGACCTACATTTTGCTTGGCAGTGAGAAAGGTCTTTCCCTGTCTCCCTCCCTCTTCATGTAAATACGTGCCTTGGATGGGGATGTTTTCTTTTCCCCGTCTTGTGCAGCTATTTTTAAAAAGAGGAATTGCTTTGGGGAACCCCTTAAAGAACAGCGGCTTGCCTTTCCCCTTCTCTCTGAACACACTCTCATACACAACCTAAATGCCAATGTGTGGCTCCCCAGGGTGATGCTTTTCTAGACCCTTCTGTTGGTTTGTTTTATGATGCACGGACTGGACATTTTTGATTTCTCTTGAAAGATGTGGAAAAAAAAAAAAGAAAACACATGTGGTGTCTCACAGTGGCAATTGTCCAAGCAGGTGTATATGTGTGGAGAAACATATGCATTGCCTAACCGTTACCATTTGTTCACAGTCACAGATGATGTTTATCCTCGTACAAGCGACATTTTGAGCTGACAGGAGCTGAGACAGCACTTGGCATAAGGTGTCTGAAAGAAAGCTGGTTGTATCAGCTGCTCACTCAAAAATGACTTTGTTTATCGGAAAACCGATTTGTAGTTACTGCTCACAAAAATTCTGAGGAGTGTGTTAAGATTCCTTCTGGTAATGGGAGGGTTGCAGCAGGACGGACATCCGGCATAAAAAACTAATGCCAGGCGACCCCTGAAGGGAAAGGCCGATCGTTGTAGATCAATTGACACGACGGGCGCTCTTTCGATGCTTCAGGACCACCAGTACCGTCCACCTTCCAACTGGGGTTTTTCACTTCATATACTAAGTCATTCCTTTAAGTGTATTGCAGTGTCAGCTCTGAGCGTTTATCAGCGAGTGGACACAGCGATGCGCTTTAATCCACCTTTATGACTGATCCACTAGCATGTCTCACAGGTAAACACGAGTCTGCTATAATGTTTGCTTTTATATTATTATAGAAGTAGAAAATAGTAATAGAAAATTAATTTGGATCTAAATGAAAAGCCGATTTGTTTCATTCAATACCAAGAGACGGACAGACATTGTCCTGTCCAGAGCCATGTTACATTTAATTTTTCTCACTGGGAATAATAATCATTTGTTCCCACAGTGGGACCCAGGTCTGTAGCTTGTGAACCAAAGGTGTCATTGCCCCTGTGGTACAGAAATGTTGCCAAAGACACTTTTGGTGCATACATCATCCCTCTCTGTTTCATTAATAGACTCCCAGGTCCTGTCTCAGGTTTCCCTCATTCAGCTTTGCATCACCACCAAAACAAAAGCTTATCTAATGGTGGAGTAGTGGGCGAGCTCATCAACACAGCAGTTAGCTGAGATCTAGTTTCATCACTGCAGCATATTTTACAGAGGCTTCAGACAGAAAGTACTGTGGACAACGGACTGAAAGTCCATAGTCGGAATGTAGTTTATCTGGCTTAGAGAACTCTGACCTTTGAAAGATGCTGCAGATGCACAGTCTCAGATTAAGACGCTGCTAGGACGACACGTTTTTGCTGTCCTGCTCTGTATTTCACATCAAACTAGACTTGGACTATTGTACTTTTAGTACATTTTAGAACATGTACTTAGTACGTCTAGTTGTAACTGGGTGCCTGTAAACCAGGTTAGAGTGGGAAATATCGGCCCAAGTAAACAACGTCTCTTCCTTCTCGCTGGCAATCTTCAACTGCATGACGGGAAGATGCTGCTAAAAACAGATCACTTTTACCTCACTGGGTATAAAAAAAAGGTCACATTCAGTTGCAAACATCTGGTGTGGTTGGGTTTTCTCTGCCACAGGAGAATGTGCAGTGAGCTCCTCCGTCATTCAAATACATACAACCACTACATACCTACTCTTTATTACCTTTACCTTTATTGTTTCTCCTCAAACCTCTTAGGTCTTGCCCACTCTCTACTTGCTAATAAACTCCCTGAATTGTCTCTGTTCCACTCATGGCGGATGAAGGTTTCTCCCACTTAGCCTCTGTGTACAACTGCTGCTTGACTCCTAACAGCTCTATTTGCATGTGCTGTCACTGAGACTGATGGCTGAAACAACAGAGGAGGAGGAGGAGGAGGAGGAGAGGTGGTGGTGGTAGTGGAAGGGGGCAGCAATCAAAGAAAGCCAGGCGATGACTCAGTGATTTTTGAAGCACTGCCTGCTCCGGTTGCCAGCCTGCTTGTCTGTGTGGCTGACAATCTGCTGACTCCTCTCCATCTCATCTGAAACCTCTGTCGATCCCTGCTTTGGTCTGGTTACACTCTGTCCTGACCCAGACAAAGACATGTCACAAGGGTTGACAATCGGGCTGGTTTAGGTGTTAACTCGATTTCTAAAAAAATAAAAAACAGAAAATTCTTACTCCATTTCCCAGGTGTTTTCATTTTAACTGACTTAAACAACTCTGACCTCAAGATATATATGGTTACTTAATTCCTGCACACATACCTGTTGTAGAAGTGTCCAACTTTTATCCAAGCAAGGAGCCAGTGCCTTATTTCAAAGCACTAGACTATCATGTTATTATGACTCTTTTTGTTTTTCTCACCAAGCTAACAATCCATGAAAGCTGGAAATGGTGTGATTCTCGGCTTTGTATCGACGTGTGCCTCCATCTGACATTTTAATTCACTTATCCTGTCTGTGCTATTCAGCAACAAACCACTGCCGCTATCTGGATCGGAACCGATCGGTGTCTTAGATTTGAGGCTGACAGACAGTAGGGGACGATTGGAGGGACGAGGAAAAAGCAGGTGGTAGAAATTAATGAAACACATCTCCGTCAACAAGCTACTGTTAGGTGTGGAAAGCACGGAGCCAGACAAAAGCTGTAGAGAAGAGAAAAGTGTTAAGTTTCATTTCTGTCGAGTAAAAATTATTTTAGAAGTGAGTTGAAAGACAAAGTATTACAAAAGTCTTATCTGAGTTGGAGTAAATGAGCAGAGCAGTTGAGAAACAAAACCTGCAACAGTCCATAAATTAAAGAATGATTAAAAAAGAAAATATAAAAAATCCGAACTGCAATGACGCTAAAGTTGTTCCAAACATTTTCGCATTCACCGATGTTTACACTGAGGTTTCCATTTTGATTCTTTTCGCCATAAGCTCTGCATTTAATATTCTTGATGAAGATTCTTCTGCACCACCTAGAAAAAAACGATTGGATTTACAGGACTTGTTTCACTCGTACCTTATCAATCTCAAAATGAGAGTTCCTTGCTGTGTCCTGCAAGGGTCAACATTAGGCCCTTAGATTGTTCTCCACCTACATGCTGCTTTTAGGCCGTATCATATGCAAAGCACATCAGTTTTCATGCGTATGCAGATGACATGCAGATTTATGTACCAAAAATAAATGAAAAGACCTCGAATATCTCATCTTGTCAGATCGGATGTTAGATGTTCCAGAACACAAAAACAAAAGTCATCTTACTTGTTTCCCCTTATCTGACCTCACAAGCACAAAAGCAACCTCAACTCAAACAGTTCAGTCCTGCTTTCGAAATCTCAGAAAGATTGGCAAAGTTAAAACTTTCCTTTTTGTCAAAGACCTTGAAAAAGTTGCTCATGCTCTTAGAACCTCTCGTCTAGATTATCAATCTGAAATCCATTATCATCTCCAGCTTGTTCAAAATGCAGCAGCCAAACTATTGACAAACTCCACCAGAAGAGAACATATTACTCTTGTCTTTGCTTCATTGCATTGGCTCCCAGTTATGTTTAGAAGGGATTTTAAAATTATACTTATTGATTTTAAAGTCTTACATGGCGGTTCACCTTTTTATTTAAGAAACTTACTAGTCCCCTATGAGCCTTAACACGCCCTGATCTACTCTAAAATTATTAACTATCTCTTGGACTCATTATGTCACAGGAGAATGTGCATTTGCCCTAGATCAGAAATGACTGTGTCCTCTTTTAAAATTCCATTGAAAATATATTTATACATATATGAATCATTTGAACTATGAAATCATGTTATTAATGTTTATATATCTATGTCTCATTAATAATGTTGTTGACTCACAATTTCATTGTTTTGTCATATTATCTTTCTATGATAATTAAACTTGTATTTACGAGGGTCTATGTATCAGTTGGCTCATTTTTTGGGTAAAATTTATATTAAACCTGACCTTTTTGCAGTGTGTGGGTTTTAAAATGGGAGTTAAATGCAGCACATCTAAAATAATATAATGCCAATAAAGGGCTGCTGTTGTAAGTCCAAATACCCCTAAAGTTCTGTGTATCTTTTTATAACTCGAATATAAACAGACTATGAACAGCTATTCAACTTTGGTGAAAAGGCATCAGAAGAGGAAAGAAAAAAAAAACAACATGTTATTTTAAAATAGCAGGCATTATTTTTATTGTAGTGGGTGATATGTGTGCACATTAAAAATCCTCATGCAGCAGATGAATGTGTGGGTGCTTGGCTGAAGGTTCTTAGACTGCATGTACAGGAGAAAAATTAGACCTCAGATGAATTTTAATTACCTAAATATAAGTATTAAAATCCCACTATGTCATATATTGTGTATTTTCTTTTTTTATTAGCTAAGTTCACCTATGGTTCCCAAAAAGAGTGGTAAGCAGACAGATATTCAGGTTAGATAAGTTTGATTTATTAAAAACTGGTTGCCTTAAGAAATACATAATGTTGAATTTAGCTTAAAAACTCGAAGGGCTAGAGTTGCTTCTTTAAGTTCAGCTCACCAAATGTTCAACTTTATTTTATTTTACATTTATTTTACATTTTTAACCATAGCATTTTTTTCCACTAAGAACCTTAAATTCAAATGAAAAAGAATTTGTTTTTCTTTTCACATTTGTTAGATAATAAATGATCTGACTAAAGTCAGAACCAAAGTCACTACAAAGACATTATCAGTGTCTTTGGTTTAGAAGTGACCTTCATCATTGTCACCAACGTCTGAAGAGTCTGAAGAGTTTTTACATTCAAACAATGCTGGGAAGTCTGATTCACTCAGGTGAGTGAAGTTGTAATGTGGTCTGAAGTTTGTTCAACTCAAAGAAGAATAATGATCCATTCACAATAGTACAATTTACTCAGATTGCTTAATAAATAAGGTAAAATGTACATTTTTGGAGTAATATTCACTGAAACTGATAAGGAGAAACAAACTCCGGACTAACGGTGATATGTCTCTGTGTTGGCCCTGAGACTGCCAGGCGACCTGTCCCTCACCCAATTACAACTAGGATAGACTCCACCCCCCCCTCAACCCCGAACAGGATAATTGGTTAAGATAATGGGTGGATAGTAGTAATGTTGTGGCCGATTGGTGTAGATTGTCATGAAATGTGATACATTCATTAACTGATCTACCAAGGTTTTGGTATATGACTAAATCACAGCCAAACGAAAAAATCCCCATCAGCCTCAGCCGGACTTTGTGTTTAGCACTAATTTACACGTCAGCAAACCTGAACGGAGACTCCAGTGTGCAATAAATTATACACATCGCTATTAAAGGACAGAAATGCACTGAACAGACAATTAGCAGTCGGCCAATATTCACGTCCAGTGACTATTCTTTGCTCGCACTTGCATGATTTCTCTCTCGCTTAAATGTTTCCAGCTCTGTTGAATGACCCATCCAGCAGTCTACAGGTTTTTTTTAACGTTCGGGGACAGAGACTGCATATAGCATGCGTGTGCTCCGAAGGCCACAGCAATCAGCCCGCATGGCTGCATTTAAGCAGCTGACGATGACCTGCTGTAGCTGTCTCTGCACAGACGAGCTGATGTGGCACTTTTTATTGAACCTGAGGATTAGAAGCCAGTTGTCCTCTCCTCAGAGGCCCAGCCTGCTCTTCCTGTGGGTAAAACTACTCCCACACTGACACCCGCACAACATCACTGGAAAAGTCGTGTGCACGAACAATGTTGCATGTTTTCTAGGTAGCTACCGTACAATATGAGTATAAGTGAGGATATATCAATGTCACATTTATCTCAAATGCTCATGTGAGTCCCTGAGTTATAATTCTAAATCGGAGATTCCTGGCAGCAGCACTTATGTCATGTAACAGCACAAAAGTAGTTTAGACTATTTATGCTAAATAACATGATTAGTCTAACAGTATAACCACTTTAAGACTGAACCTCATTAGTGATGCTTTGAGATCAATACTAACATTAAAAGCCCCATGTTAACATGATGCCAGTGATAATGCACTGATAACAGGCAGATCTAGAAGTATTTTTAATAGGGTTTACAGACCGGGGCACACAGTCAAACTAGGCTGGACACTGATTTAATAGGTTTTACATTTGAATAAAAAAAAAGAAAAGAAAAATCTTGTAATAACTGTGTAATAACAATGATGTGTTTAGTATGTCAAGTGCCTTAAATCTTACTACTGCAGGTAGTTCAGTTTATTCCCACAGTCCAAAGACATGCATGTTAGGTTCATTGGTGACTCGGGTCTGTCTCTGTTTGTCTCCTGAGGTGGACTGAAGACCTGTCCAGGATCCACCCTGCCTCTTTCCCAATGACAGCCGGGAAAGACTCCAACCCCCATGTGCGTCTGAACAGAATAAGTGGGTACAGATAATGGATGGATGGATCCATAGCAGGTGTAATGTCACTGGTGTTGAGCAGAATAAATGCATTTACAATGCTCACTATCTCCATTTTAAATGATATAAAAATAGCACTGAAAACTTCAATATTAATATATAGATTTATCATGCATTTATCCTGCAAATCAAATGTCCAAATGTTCTGTTTGTATCCATTTTCTGTCCTGTCTGCTCATGTTTTTATCACAGGGTGATGACGTGACCAATGTATTGGCCACAGCCAGGTTAAGGAGCCCAGCTGCTGCTGTTATTGTCCAGGAGGTTATGAATGAATTCATGTGCCTGTGAAGCTGCTCATAGATGAGCCTTGGCGCTTCGCTGTTCACAGCTAATGGATTCACAAGTGGCTCCGTAAATAGGCCATGGCACATGAGCAGGGCCACCGTAGAAGCCAGGCCATGAATTATGCATAGAGGTAAATTCAAAAAATGACTTCCGGCTGGAAGGAGGCTTCGCTGAAACTCGGCTTTTCGAGGAAAGAGGCCGTCTCTTCAAGGACTCTTACAGCAGCTAAAATATTTTCGTTCAGCTCTTTCTTCAAAGCAATACAGTCTCAAAAGCAGTTTATGCAACACGTCTTCCTGCTTTGTGTCATCAGCCAACTATTCTCGCTCTTTATATAAACTGACGAGCGAGGACTGTTCTGATACATGTTGTTACTCACATACTTTTTTTTTTTTCTTCCTTTCTCTTGCAAATAGACAGAATTAAAAATGTTTTTATTTTTTTATCGTCCTGGTCATCTTGAGGCTTTCAGGAGTGATACTGGCTAACAGGCAGCAGGGCCTGCAGTTATTTGACTGCCCCAAGACTGTGTCGACACATTGTAGTGAGAGTGGTGAAGAGGATTACACAGCAGCTTGACGGCACAAAACCAGAGCCTTTATTCACTGTAGAGCTATTTTTTAAACTCTGTGCAACCTGCTTGCAAACAGAGAGAGAGAGAGAGAGAGAGAGGGAGGAGTCTTTTAATGATAATGGAACTGAAGTCATTTTTGACGGATGACAGTGAAAGCTTCAGTGAAACCCTCTGTTTTTTTCAGTCTATGTAATTTTGCCAGGACATGACAAACACAAACTAACAATAATAATTGTTGCGTGTTTCAACGATGATTAAAAGAGCCTCCAGAGCCTCTAGTCACCAGCTTTCCCACATTTGGTTCCAGCAGATTAAGGTTTCTGAAAACAGCTGCTTGATGCAGAGTGAAAATGAAAATGGTAAAAAGAAAAGTGCTGAAAGGATTTAAGAGGCTGAGAGTGTGGTGGAGCTGCAGCTTTAAAACCTTTACCTCCAACGTATTCATGATCTATGAATTGTATTTCATTTTCATTGTGGTTTTTCATTGTTATTGATCATAAAATAAATATCTTATAAGACACCAATTATTCAGCATTTACTTCAACATGGGGTCTGTGCCCTCCATCCTTCCTGCTTTTGAATACATGTTTAATTGGAGTTTAAAAATAAACATTATTGGTTTTTTTGCATTTATTATTCTATTTTAAACTTACTTGATCCATGGAAATACTTTAACTCCTTATACTTTGCAGCTTTTTTGGATGGAAATGCCTTTTGTTTTACCAGCAGCCATTATTCTAAACACTTTTTCTCTTAAGGGTCGTGGGTGGTGGGTATTCACCATCAACATTACCATCAAATTCTATTATCGAGAATCTTTAATCTTTAATCATTTAAAACCGAAAACCCTACTTTCCTTCTATATTTTCTGTTTGGAAACAATGACGTGTCTGCTGCCAGACAGAATTAGATTTAAGTGTCACATCATCTGGGAGCAACATGAAGATGTGACTCAACATCAGAATAATATCCAGAAGATCAGGAGGAGGGGAAGTGCCCTAGATGCCATTACCCCCTCCTCTTGAGTCCCCCTCCCTGACCTGCACCTCGCCATCAGCCTCCCGAAGCTTTATTCACTGCTTGTGACACAACAGGGGTTTATGCCATGTGCTATGGGCTAGTTAAGTATTTATCAGGCGTCTTGAATAAGCTGGGAATGGCAGGCGGCTGCCAGTTTCCTCTCCTTTCTTCTCTCTCTCCTATCAAGCCCGATCTATTCTTTCTCCCATTTACTGTGTGTTTGTTTGTGTGTGTGTGTGTGTGTGTGTTTCCATGATACCCACATGTTACGACCCATTGTTCCAATTTAGCAGTTGTCAGCCACCGTGTGTACATGTGGAGCTTTCAGGCATGATATGTAGTGATGCCACTGCTCGATTCTGAGGCAGCATTTAAACCTTAACCTCCTTACTTTGAAAGGGGGAACAGGTGCATGTGTCCGTCACACCAGGTTAAACAAGAGGCTCATGATCGGAGAATGAGACACACAGGGACCGAGCTCCTTTACTACCTCTAAGTCACTGTCACTAGTTGTACAGTGGCTGTTTGTCACAAACTTACCATCTGGCAGATTAAAGTAAAATTCCCAGTGTGACCAGTAATGGTAGAGAGCTCAGGCTCAGATTGCACCTTCTCCTTCTCCTCAGTCAAAAGGTAAAACTTGTCACATGGACTGATTGTGGACTGTCAAGGATGTGGCAAGACAAATATTGTCAAGAAGGAGAAATTTAGAAATTCAGAAGCAGGTGTGTCTTGACGTGTAGTGTTTCCAGCAAAGGTTTGCTGCAGTTCCATCGGGCAGCTGTGGAGAGGATTCTTACCTTTGCTCTCACCGTATGGTTTGGAAGCGCGACTGTAGAGGAGGAGAGGCAGCTGAATTGGGGTGGTTCATATCACATCAAAAATGACTGGGTGTGAAGTTCCATTACTTTCAGAAATCTGTAAGGCCAGGTTGCAGAAGGAAGGCCGTAAGGTTCCAGAGCAGCACATACCCCAAGCTGCCTGACTCTTTCACGTTTTGGAACACTTTGAACATTTTTAAGTCATATATTGTTCTTAATTATGGGGCATTAATGTTTTTATTTATATTACTATAGCTGCTTGTACTCCGCAACGTTTTAGCATTCATTCCCTTAGGTTGATTTATTAAATTGGTAGATAGATTTTATCGCATTGGTGGAGTGATTTTATTTCCTGGTTGACTGGTGAGGAATATGAAATGCACTTGTAACATCCCACGGCAGACTCTGCCATGAGAAAGACAATGGCATGAAATGAGCTGATGAGGATAAAGGTGCAGCTGATTAGACCTGTACCCAGAGAATGGACAGAAAAACCTGCTGCCTACACGGCCCACGAGTCAGTTGCTTAAGCACATATGCTTCCTGTTCCGACATTTCTCAGCCAATTTTATACAGCAAGTCAGTGTATTTTGATCACATGTAATCTAATTATGCCTCAGTTTGATTATTGATCGTATCTAATCAATGTATCAGTAAAACATCCAATTTTCTCTGTGTTCTAAGACGTTATTTAGACTTTTAAGCTGCTGCTTTGCTAACATCCGTTCTGTGGCTAATACCGGAGGTAACTAGTCACTGAAACAAGACATGACCATCTCTACTCATTCTCTGTTCAGTTAGCCATCAGATGTTTGCCATCATCTTTAAAAGAATCATTTTTTTCTCTGAGAAGGAGAATGGGAAAGCTAGAGAGCACCCACCGCCATCCAGTGAGGAGGTAAAGGAAGCATTAATATTTAAATTTGGCTCATCAAATGGCCATCTCTCATTACAGCGTCTAAGAAAAATGCCAAGCCATCTTTTCAGCTGATGATAGTGTTGTCATCAGTTCAGTCCTGCAGAGTCAAGGAGCAAAAACCACTAAAAACTGAGAATTAGGACCTGATAATCTAGCATGACCTTTGATCTTTGAGGCCCTGTTCTGGCCTCAAGATCTGAGAGCTCAGTGGCAAATCTTTTGATAACTTTTGCTTTAGTTTAGCAATAGTTCTACCAGATTCCTTACACTGAAATATGTCATAAGCTATGGGATAGATTGCTTTGGCTGGTCTTCATGTTTGTACAGCCCCAGACTGTCCTTTCCCAGACAGCGCTTCCTGTAGAGAGTTGAGCTAACTGCCTTATCATTAATTGGATGAATTGATGAAATCTGGTTACCATCATTATTATTACAACACAACTCATGAAAGTCATTTTTCAAGTTAAAAGTTGTATTTAAACCAGTGAATTTGTATTTTTATCCTGAAACATGCATTAAATGAGGTGGTACTGTTGACAAAAACGCTGAACATACGGTGAAAATACCTGCTGAACATCGGCACGTTCCTTGTTTAGTTATGAATATTTCGTTATTCCGAAAACCTTCAGGTTGAAACCAAGGTTTCATTTGTTTTCCACATATATTGTGGGTCTTTACGACAATGGAGGAGGAATATTTTCCCAGGTAACACAAATTAGGGCGGCTGAATCAGTGAGCAGACTGTGAGCAGATGGCGGTTTGCTGTGTCAAGAATAATCACAGCTAACTATTACAAATGAGAAACACACACACACACACACACACTGAAATACACAGAAGACAGTTTACTTTGTACTTGTATGCTACCTATTGATTACCTGGGCTGAGAGTCTTCATTGCCGACTACATATCAGTGTGCAGTGACATGACTCTGTACCTCCTACAGTGATCACTGTACAGCCAAGTGTTATGTCTCCTCTTGAATGGAAAATTGCAGAGGTGCAATATTCACCCCCCGCACGCTCGGAAGCTGAATTCCTTGCCTGGGTGCTCAAGAGTCACAGCTAAGGTCCCATTTGCATTTGATGGTCTTATTAAACAGCCCATTAGGGAGTCTCGCCGTGTGCAAGGGAGGTTCTGTGTGGCAATTTGCGGTTTGATGGCCACGGGATCCGTTCCTGCGCTGCTCCGTCAGCCGCCCTTGAGAACTACGTGGCATTTCTCCTCCTAACGGAGGCTCCGAAGTTAGTTTTAAGAATGCTGTTTAGTCTGAGGTGTTATTATCAGCACGCAGTTTGGACACAACTGCAAATCCGGGCCCTGATCATAATGCCATCCAACTCACACTAATAAATATGTCACTTGTACCTATCATCCAACCAATTACACAAATTCCTCCAGGCTCTAGATTATTATTTTATCCAATTTTGATGCCAGAAAGAGACGTTAACTACATGCTTGAGTGACTGTGGCCCAAAGACAGGGCAAGTTGTCCATCAACTGCCGGGTAGGTGGTTTATCCTAGCTCGTCCATGTCAAAATGTCCTTAACCCCAGCATGCTCCTTGTGTGTGTTCCTGACGTGTAAGTTGCTTCGGGTAAAGGCATCTGCCCGCTGACTAAAGGTAAATTTCAAATGTAAATGCCGGCTCATTCTGATTCCCGAGGTGTCTGAAGGCGTCGCTTTGTCCAGTCCCTTCTGCGTTAGATGGTTTAAGGTACCACTTTGAGTTGGTGATCAACCCTTGGAGCTTTCAGGGAAGAACAATGCAAAAGTGAAAAACTCTCATAGGGTGGTGGACACAGGACTTTGTTGTCCGCGCCAATAAAGATCACAACACAATGTGACACATGTGGTTACTATAGTTAATAAGTATGTGTGTGATGTCACTGTTTGTGGCGATTTGATGGTATTTTAATGTAACCTTACCCTGAAGGTGTTTTAGTTCCCCACTTACACTTACACATTTCTATCTGGCTCCCAACTTACATGTCCTCCATTCACTGAGGGTGTCACAGTCCCGGCTTTTGGATTTCAGTTTTCCAGTTTAACTCTCTGCTCCTGGCTTTTATTTTGTTAACCCTCAGCACCACTTCCCAGTTAGTTTCTTTAGCTTCTTGTTTCTCGTTAACCCTGATTGTTTTCACCTGTGCCCCCTTGTACTTATACGCAGCTCTCCCCACCGTTTGCTGCCAGGTTGTTTCCTTTCTCCTCCATGAACAGTGAACGTTCCTGTGGGTAGATGCTTTTGGACATTCCCCTTCCAAACCCTACCTGATCCTCTTGTTTGGACTCTCATTATGTTTTGGTCTGAGGTTTGCTTTCCCGTTTGTCTCTGTGTCTAGGTTTTGTCTTTTGTTATCTCCGCTTGTTAGGCCCTGGTTTCATGTTTCAGTGTTCATTTGTCCCCCTCAGTCTGTCAGCGCTTTATGTTATGTCTGCCTCCCCTTAGTTACTGAGTTAGTTCCCTCGTACTGTTATTTAGTTTATCTGTTCCCCCCTGTGTGTTTAAGTTCATGTTTTACTTTAGTTATTACTACGTGTGTTATTCCTGCCCTCCTCATGGAGTGATGTTGAGTTGTTTACCCTTTTGTTAATGAACTCCCCTTTTCACATTTCCAACCTCCCCTTGCCGTCTCCTATTTTTGGGTCCTACTCAAATTAAATATAGACTCAAAGTGTGACAGAGGAGAGCTCTTTAGATAACAAAGCATTTACTAAATTTCATTTAAATCCACCCACTGGTTGTTGAGCTATTACAATCTGGATCCCCACAGTGACACCACTGGCTAAGCAACAGACTTTGTCGGGTATCACGAACAACTTACTGATGTTAGTATAGCAAAAAGAGATCCAGATTATAAACAAACTCTATCAGTAGAATGATGCATTAGAGAGCAACTGTTGGTAAGAGCCATGGTGGAAAAACAAAAGAGCAAGTCAAGCATATTAAGAGAGCAATTGTTTTGAGGTAATTACCAAATAAATTTGAATTTGCTAAGTGGACTGGGTTGAGAAACACCCCCCTGCACATATTAATTAGGCGGGCCTCTAAATGTTATCTGAAATGTCACCGCCCTCCCCGAGCAGGGCATTTCAGCGGGGACGTCTCGTACTAAGATCCACTGTTGCATTGTTCGTGGCAGCTCACAGGAGCTATCAAGTTTTAAATGTATAAATAGTTCCGCTTTGTTTGCACACAGTGACAGTGACCTGACTGTGCGAGGAGGGGGAAATGCACACCACATAGCTAAAATTAAAGCTTCACCATGCCCCTACATTATTAACAGAGAAAAGGACGGTATGTGACTATGGGGAGACGTGCCTGCCAACTTCTGCAACTACTTATGCATTAAATAAAGAATAATATTTTGACAGTATGCTTACTTAGTCATTTGTTTAAAACGTTATTAGGGGCGGAGCCAGAGGGGTGACCTGGGTAACCCTAACTCTAACCCATCCCACTTGTAATTCCCAGTTGAAGATCTTGGGAATTTTTTCCAATGAGCGGAATGATGTCATCTTAAAAAAGCCCTTTCACTTTCACATAAAATCCATGTTAAAATTAATAAAATTGATAAAAATACATAAAAGGTATATATATCCTACATGGTTACACCAAATTTTACAACCAGACTAGGCAGCTACTGAAATCATAGCCTAATTTAGCAAGTTAGCTAAGTGGCTACTTGTTAAGTGGCGACACAGTAGGAACAGCAACAACGCAATTTACTGGATAAACACCATCTTAAACACTGTGTGAACCCTCCATAGGGGTTTTTGTGAAACCGTCCCTTCCTGCTGATCTGCTCAGAATGCAGGACAACTTAATACATTTAAACTTTGAGCTCTGCTTTCTTGCCTTCCTCATTCGCCCTGCATTTTCTGCAAGAAATGTTCTTGTTATCATTAGCAACCACATAAGCTGTAGGCTAAGTACAGTATGTGGTCACTATATACTTTTTAACCAGGTTGTAATAGGCTACTAGCTAATGTCAATTAATTCAAATGATTCAATTATATTTTAATCATACAATATATTTCATGACATAAAATATCTGATCTTCATAAAGACAGTCAGAAATGCTTAGACAAATGTATTTGAGTAAACACATTGTGTGGTAACTTTTTTTTCTTCTTTCAAAGGCTTTCAGAAATTAGGTCATGTGATTGATGTACAATTGATGTATTTTAATAAAGAGAAAAAAAAAATGGTATACTCCTATGAACTAATTGCAACAAACCTTAAATTGATTTGAAATTAATCCTTCAGATCAACAAAAAATGTGTTTATCCTAAATGAATGTATTTTTAGTAATAAAAAATCCAAACAACATCTGATAAAGAATGAAAAAATGAAAAGAGGCAGTGAAAGCATGTGAGCAGAGGAACATTTGTGATTGTGCATAAATTTTGCTATTAGAGAAACTCTTTGCACTTACAGAAGCGTTCAGTATTCAGACTGATGCTGTTTGTTATAATGTTCATGCTGAAAAGCTTGGATCCAAAAGCTGAACTTAAATATACTACTACTTAAAAATGCAAAGTATTGATTTAGACCATCCTTGGACACCAACTTTCCAAATGCACATTGATCAAAAAGGCGATAAGACCTCTCCAAACGACTGCTGATTTGCCAATTCTCGATAGGATTTTAACATTTTGTTTGTATCATATTTATGGTAAAATCTAAATCTGGATTACTAAAATTAAACCAATTATACTTTTATTTGATGACTACTTCTCTGATAGCTCTAATGAGGCCACATCACACTGACAGTTTCTTTTACTTTTATTAAAGCTGGTGGCCTCAAACCAAAGCACTGAATTTAAAGGCAGCAGTGGAGAAGTTTGTGGAGGTGTTTTTTGGATTTTTGAAAAAACACTTTCTTTTTTCCTTTGGTGATTTTCCACAATATGGTACATACATGTAGCGCATTTGGCCAATGATGTGCTCATTTTTTAAAGAATTAAAACAATTGCTTTAAAAGCAATTTTTAAAGCAAGATCAAGTGTTACTTTACAAACTGTTTATTCCAGGGAAATGTAAAATTCAGTACCAGATTTCAGATCTCATGGCACTTCATTCAGTGGTTGTTTTTGAGTGTGTGGACCAGGCGGGTTGACCGACCCAACTACCGAAATTACCAACCAGACCACTAATATGGTTAAAACCTTTAAAACACCCAGTGTGATGAAGTTGACTGACTTGGGACACATTACTCCTCACACAGTCCACTAAAAAAAATTGAATTCAAAAGCAATAAAACACACTCATCAAGACTTGTTGGCAAACTTTAACATCTAGCTAATGGGTTAGTTGTTATCAAAATGTCCTATATATTGTCCTTTTCTTGTTATGATATTTTACCATGAACCAGTTTTAAAATGTATTTTCTAGTGAATGTGTTAAATTCACTGTACCTCAGCAAAGATCAGTAAAGCAGCTGAGTGAAGACAATGTTGGGAAATAAATTGGTTGTGAAGTAGTTAGCGGTGCTGCCTCACAGCTAGATAGTTCGCAGTTCGATTCCCCAGCTGGCCTTTCTGTGTGAAATCCAAAGATATGCATGATTGTTTAATGTGTGAATCTAAATTTGCTATAAGTGTCAATAGTAGCTTGTGCATGTCTCTCTGTGTTGTCCAGTCCTCTCGCACGAAGACAGCTGGGATAGACTCCAGCCCCCCACAGTCCTGAACAGGATAAGTGGTTCCAGGATAATACGCTCTAATTTCTATATTAGTGAAAATGCAAGGGTGTCATTTTACATTGTCTACTGCAAACTTCCTAAGGAACATTTTCGATTTACATGACATTATGTCCTCTTCAGCAACTCTGGTGAAGGTGCCCTTGAGCAGCCTCCCAGCTGGCCCAGTGAAGCTGCTCACCAGCCACCAGTATCACGCTGTGACTATACCTGACAGCTCTCAGGTGGAACTGTAATGAACTGTAATGAAACACTGCAGGAATAGTAAAACATCACTGAACATATTCAGTCATCTGATCCACTGTCTGTTCCTGTGCTACTGGCCGGCATGACTCAGGGAAATATTCACTTATGACATGGAAGGCGCCCGTGGGAAGGCTTCCTCTTGTGGGTAAGCGTTGGATGACAGATCTGACCTTTGGACTCATGCCAGATATTGCTCACAGAGAGTTGAGACTGAGCAGTGTGTCTGATGTTAGTAACACTTGGGCTGGTGCTGCCAGATGGATGAATCACATTGAAATCCTCACAGTTTTCACCGCTGGCTTCATTCAGGGTCAAGATGAGTGAGATGTCGTATCACTGAGAATTTAATTTGACATGTAGACATTTTCAAGTTTCATGAGCATAATTAGCATACACACTATCTTGTCTTTTTCTCTCTTTATTTGTATGTGGCAAAACAATTATCGTTGTTGATCAGCAGGGGCGGATCTAGAAACGTATTAATGAGGGGGCAGCTTTCATTATCTGTGTGGCCAAAGAAGGTGGATTTGCTTGTTAATTGATATTGATTTGATCTGGAAGTAGTACAGCAGTTTCTTCTTTGCAGCAGTTACTTCTGGAGCATTTTTGAACGTCCCCAGCATAATGTACACTGGTTTTTAATCTCGTTAGGTTTGGACAAAAGAGCTACACTGTAAATTGGAGACCTCTGCATCCACTGAGGGAAGGGTTTCCTCCTCGGACATAGATGTATTCTTTATTGTATTCTGTATTGTAACATTTCTCAGTTTCAACATCTGATCTGTTGTTTATGTATTTTTGTGAATAAAATATGGGTTGATGAGATTTACAAATCATTGCATTCTGTTTTTATTTACATTTTTACATCTTCCCAACTTTTTTGTAAGTGGAGTTGTATCCACATAACACCACAGTGGTACAGAATAATAAATAAATAAATAAATCTTCAGTTTCAAGGTGAATCAAATGATGCACAAAAAATCTAAATGTTTCATTTGCTTTGATTATGAAGATAATGAAGGAAGTGATGACGTGATGTTAACAATAGAAATTATTCTGCTATGGCTGATGAAACTGAAGATGAGGCGGGTGGTTAGAACAATGTGGACGGTAGAGCTGCTATCGCTGATGCTGAGACGATAGTGAGAAGATTATGATACTGAACATAATAAGCATCACCATCAGGACCAAAACCTTACATTGCAAAAATCGTTTCTTCCTGCTCTTGGCCTCATCGACAGGGCCCAGGTAACATTTTAAACATTTTAAAAACTTTAATTAAAATAAACTGTCGAAGGGCTGCTCTTTCTAACACTGCTAATCTCAGGGTGTATCTATATATACTGTATGTCTGTATTTACAAATACTGTCTCTTAACAACTCACCAAGACAAATGTGGAAACTGTCTTGACATTACAACTAGATCTGATTCTGGTGAAAATGACGAAAAATTGAAGGAGATGGAAAAAATTCATTGAGAAAAGTGGGTGAGGAAAGAGATGATGGTCGCTCTTCGGCTGCTGGTACCCTCGCCGGCGCCCCTCCCATCGACAGCGTTGCCACGGCGACTGCCGGTTTACGTGATTACGTCGAATGTATATGAGAGCAGGCGGCGGGATCTCGCTCCCTTTTACCGCCATCAGAGCGGAGTCTCTTTCTTCCCCGGGAGCACTTCATTGCGCAGCGCAGCCTAGCCGGTCCAGCCTCCGTACAGACAGCGAAGGTAAGGGACAGGACTTGGAAATGGCTTCGGCGCCAACGCCCCAAACTTGTGCGTCGCTTAAAAAGTTACATTTCAGTTCGTCGGCTTTAGCAAACAGCGGACAGAGAAGGCTGCTCCTGCTTTGCTAATGCTACTAGTGAAGTCAGACATTGGCAGCAGCCATTGAGACTGGTTCCACCATGATGTGTGTTAACGCTACACGCGATTAAAAACACAATAAAACAACGGTTATCATCCATGCTCGTTATTCTTGTGCTTTCGAAAAAGACATTGCGTTAATAAAAAACTCTAAAACGTCGGATATGTCCCGCTGTTGTCGGCGTTTTTCCACATTTGTTGACACGTGTCTTTTTGTCGTGTATTTTTGTACTTGACCTTATTTTTTTGGAGGATGATACTCGGGGTGGGGAAGTGGGCATGGGACTCTGCACATCAGACATATACACACAGCGGGTGGTTCAGCCGGGTAGCCGGTAATATTTCATCACTAAAGCTAGTTGAAACATCGTAGAGGAGCGCTGATGCCACTTCATAACTGGTCCATATTTTTTTTTTTAGCTACAGCACCGCGTCTGTCGGAGCTGTTCCTCCCACTTGCTCAGCCGAAGTAGTGCGCACGAAGCTAGCAGCACGTAAGCTAACTTAGCTTAACTAGCCGCACACACTGAGTCAGTGTATTGACCGCCTGGGCCGGCTAAAGTTAGCCTGTTTACAAGCCAGGTGAGTCTTGTTGGTGGAGGCAGGGAGGGGACATGGGTTGGTTAACGCTGCGTGGTTAATGGCTTAACGGGTTGTCGAGCTTGTTTGGGCCAGACGAAGTTGGAAAATGTGGCATTTGGAATGAGCAGACGGCACCTACCCAGCGCTTTTTGTCAGTCACTGATGGTTTGCTGGACTGGAGCACGCAACACGTGGTCGCTGGGAAGGATTAGGGAAAAGTATTGTCCTAGAAAGGAAAAGTGCTTTAATCAGTTTGCTCGGTCAAAGTTAGCCACGAGTAGTAATATTCGTACTGTTCTGAGATGACATTTGTCAAGTAGATTTTTGATGGTTTGTTTTTTAAAAGGTTTTCTGTACGGTACATATGTACCAAGCATGTTCAGACTGAGTCTGTTAGAGCTGTAATGTTGCTAGATATTACCAGATGTGGCTAATAGGAGTCATCCCTTGGGCTTCAGCTGATGGTGGTTCTGATTAAATTAAATTATAGGAACTTAACCAGTGACATGTAAAGTATATGTCCCTCATGTCTGCTCACAGACATCACATGCACACACTGGAAAAGCTAGTTTATTATCCCAGTACAGTAGTTTGTCTACATTGCGGTCTTTATTGGGTTTTGTCCATTAAAAGTGTTAAAAAAAAAAAAAACTTTTCATCACCTTTTGTGCAATGACAGTATATTAAAAGATGTTTAATATCTCTAGGTGTCGGACTAAGTTTTACTCCTGCAGTGACAGGTGAATGGAGTTAACAGCCAGAAAGGGTGAAAAGCCATCTGGAACATGCCACAGTGTTCTCCACTTGATTGAAATGTCATTCAGATTTTCTGTGGGATTTTTGTTTATTTAATTACCTTTTGGGGGACTTGGTTGAGTAGATCACATATTTCATGGGTGGCAAACTTTGGGCCTTGAGGGCAGCGGCTGTTGGTTTCAATGTGCTACCCAATGCTGATTACCTAAATCGGGTGTGTTCAGTCAATTAGTAGCTGGTAGATGGGGGTTGTGCAGCGCTAAGTCCACTTGTGTTTTGTTTCCTGCTTTAAAGTCTTTTCAGTAAACATAACTACTGTAGCTTAAGCCACTTTCTTAACATATGGTGTAGTTTTAAGGATAAAATACAGACAGAATGACTTTCAAAGAACCAACAGATTTATGATCATATCCTCTAATCAACATTGTCTGATTAATCCGATAAACTACATATAAAGAACAGTGGCCTGGTTTTCAGATGATCCTTAGTTTTTTTTTTAAATTCCCACTAAAAGGACCATGCCAAACATCTGATTTAAAATGAAATGAGGGGAAAAGGGGATTAGGTCTTTTTAATTTTATGTTTTATCATTGCTTAGTCAGCATTTCGGTCAAATACCATGTATAAAATCCCAAACTAGTATTTAAAGTGTATCTGAACTTAACTGATGCTGTTAAAACCAAGAATGCATAGAACAGAAACTTAGGATATAATCTCAGTAGGTTTCTCCTGTAAATAACATCCAGGATGTAATGTGACTGTATTGGCAACAGGACTGAGCTGAATGTTGTACAGTAAAGCTCGAAATAAACCATAGTTTGAAATGTAAAACTGTTAACAGAGGTGCCTGTAATGTGTATTCCTAATCAATAATGACTTTTAAAGGAGGTAGCTAATCACCCATCAGTTGCCCAATTGCCTTTCTTCCAACCAGTGCTCAGCTGGTTGCTCAGGCTAATTAAACTTAGTTCAAATTTATCATCAAAATGAGGCAAATAAATTGTGTAAATGAAAACTGTGTGTAATGTATTGTTTATAGTGGGAATGAATGTGTGTGCATTCTGAATACAGGGAAATGTTTGATCAGAGGGGGGAGTGGATTAATTACCTGTTGTCTATAATGGTAGGGTCACTCAGTTTTGCGCTCTCAGCATATTTAAAGGGGCAACAAGAATAATTGTGGGAGCTGTCTGTCTAGCATGGTTGGCAACCTAGAGCCTTTTCATACTGTCCATTGTTCTGCTGGAAATGGAAACAGTCCAGGGGAGCTATGACAGTCACTAGCACATTTATGATCAATTTGAGGGTTACTGTGTGGGGTCTTGTTTTGGAACAGAGCTAGCAGGTCTACTACAGGAAGCTCTCTAAACACGTCTGTCCCAACATACATCATTGGTCTGGGTTAGTTAGTATTTAGGGCTGCACCTAATGGTTGTTTATATATTTTTTTTGTATCTCAATTTATCGATTGTTTTCCCAATAAGCTTTTTTATTTTTCAAGTAATGTATGACATAGCAATTTAGTGAATTTTCTATAAATAATTTTATAATCATTTATGTTTCAATATTATTCAAAGTATGCACTGCAGGGCATTATCTTCTTCCCCCCCCCCCCCCAAAAAAAAGGGCCAGTCTTAACTGGTAATCTGTGTTTTACAGACTAATATGAAGTGTCTCCACAATATCATTAAAGCTAGAGCTTGTTTCATTTAAGTTAAAGGAATCTGTTGCAATCTACATTTCCTCAGTAAACACTTCAGTCTACTTTAGTTTAAATACTGTAATAGAATAGAAAAATAAACATGAGATCAGTCCCTTCACCGATCTGTCCTACTGTCTGCTGCTGATGGGGACGCTCTCCTGACAGCTACAGGGTCCTGTCTGGTTTGGGACTGTGACTGTCTGTTTTATGCCAGTACCCAAACAAGCACTAATGTCAATTGGTCAAGTTAAGGAGTAACTTTGACTTCACCTGAGCTGTCTGCTCCCCCTCTGCTGCAGTGATGGACACTTGGCTAAGCTCTATCCTCACTCAGATTTAGAGATAAGGAGCTGCTTCAAAAGTTTATTTTCTTATTCAGTAATTTCAGTGTCTTGAAAAATCCATATACAATGATGTCAGAACACAAAGATTGATATTTTCTTACTCTAGTTAAGCTTTAACAGCTAAATCTGCACACTGGGGGGTAATTTCTTTATTGTCCAAGGTACCAAGTCGTTGTGTACTGTTAATTTCTAGATTGGGACGATGTACAGCAGGTTTTATGGAACCTTTGTAAAGACTTGCAGTGTACTGATGAGCTGCTCATTTGCTAGATTTCAAATTTACCCCAGCACCCCACTTTTTAGTATCGTGTTACAGCTGTTAAAGCCAATGCACAGGAAGAGATCAAGGTCTGATGACACCCTAGTGCCATTTACAAGTTTTTTTTAGAAACAATCCTTTTTTTTTTTAATGTTTGGCACCCCACTCAAAATATAAGCAGAATCAAGACTTTCAGCTTATATTCAAGGTGTTCTACAAAAGTGTGGCGTTTAAATGGAATTGCAGCCGTTTTCATACAAACACCCATTTTTGGTGGCTCATAAATAATAGAAAGAATGAACATAATTGCTCACATAGATTGGCTTTATTACCTGGATGAAAATACTTGGCAGTCAGTGACTGAAGATTGGAGCCCATGGACATGACCAATTGCTGAGTTTCTTCCCTCAAAATGACTTGTCAAGCCTTTAGTACAGCTGCCACTTAATTTTTCGGCTTTCTCCCTTCATTGTTTTCTTTAGTAAGTGAAAAGCTGGTCTATTTGGTTGAATAAGTGACTGACTTGGCCGATGGGGAATTATCCTATTTGTTTGCCTTGAGAAACTCTCAGGTAGCTTTCACTGTATGTTTTCATTCCTCTGGCATCTTATCAGTTTTGCATTATTTGGCTGAATCTGACCAGTGAGTATAACCCTACACTTTTAAATTCATGGTGCAACTTGTATCAACAGTTAGGTCATCAATACACACCAGAAACCTAGTTCCATTGGCAGCCACACATGTCCATGCCATAACACTGCCTCCAACATGTTTGACATATGATGTGGCATGACCACGAGCTTCTCCATCTTTTTCCATACTCTTCACCAGTAGCACAATTATTTTCACCTATCAATTTGCTACTAGTCAATCTGGGTTTCATCAGTCCAAAGAATCTCTAATCTGGGCTTGGCCATGCAGCTGCTTATCAGCCATTTGTTCCAATGTTAATGAGCCACCAAAAACTTGTATGTATGAAAATTTCTCCTAAATTTTTAATGGCACATTTTGTCATACCCCTAAAATTTAAGTTGAATGCCTTGGCTTCACTTATGTCTTGAGTATAATCAGAATATCTGTAAATTTTAAGTGTCAAAATGTACACTTCTAACGGTACATCTATTTTAAAGAGTACTATACTTGATAAAGGCTGCCAGAGAGAACTGTTTGACTAAAATGTGTAATAAAGGAATGTAACATCTCTGACTTATCAGCCATAGCGATTCTTATTTCCCACCGGTCCATAAAATGAACCATAGTTATCACATAGGATTCAATGGCCATTCATGTCCAAGGCAGTTGGGGAGACTGTTGCGCATCCACCAATCCCGCAGTTGTTGGTTCAATCCCTGGCTCCTCCGGTCACATGCCAAAGTGTCAGTGGGCAAGACACTGAACCCCAACTTAGTTTCTCCCTCATCGGTGTGTGAATGAGAAGCACTGTAAAGCGCTTCGAGTACCAGTAGGTAGACAAGTGCCATTCAGACCTTTTTAACTCTCACAGCAACTTCAAGTGAATTATCGATTTTCTCTCGTGTGTATGTACAGAGCTGGAACTACTGTTTGGATGAAATATTTTTGACTTGGATTTCATACCTTGGTTCCAGTATTTGCAGCATTCAGTTCAATTTCCATTATGCTGTAAGGCCAACTGAAAGTTAAAATATTGTAATAGTTTTGACATCAGGAGTTATTTGTTAATCCTGTTATAGCTACTGATAAATCACATTTTGCTTAAAAATAGAAGTAGTTTTTTTTTACTAATAATTGTGTTTTTCTTTTTTTTTCTTCCAGCATTTCTTGAGACTCAGCTAAAATGGCAGACATTGACAAGTAAGTACATTTAACAGTTACTGCTGTAAACACTATATGTTCTAGGTTTCTAAAACCCTTAAAAGAAAAGAACTCCTGCTGTGATATCACAGCTATGATGGTCAAACAGGTTCTCCCTTGAGCCCTTTATCACACTTTGATAAATGTCGCCTCACAATATTTGTGCAATGAACCTTAACGTTGAGCAACAACCGCTGGAGCATTGCTCTTGTTGGACCAACACAGATAGATGCAGTTTCCATCGCACACATTATTAAATCTCACCTTGAGCTGCATACTGACAGGAAGAGGAGGCTATACTGCTGAAATTGTTACGTCTTCAGTATCAAGCGATCTGTGGTGCATCTTTATAGTAGGGGGTCATGTTTTAGTGATTAGAACTGCATCATGGGTAAGCTTTCATTAATAATGACCTGATGTTCTTTAGCATGCATTGGTTTTAAAAGCAGTCTGTTTACTCAAAATGTGCACTTTTTTTACTTAAGTACTGAAAGTTCCTAGACACCTTTAAGACAAGTTTCACAGGGCATTGTTAGTTTTACCAATCTATGTTTATAGAATTAAAGGGGTTTGATATCTCCCTGCTGAAATGACGGTGACAAAAGTTGCTGGCAGTCTCACTAAACACACCAGAAGTAGTTTGGCGTGTTTGCTTTAACTGACTGCCTCTTCTTCTCTTCCCCTAAACATTATGTCTTGTTGAGCAGCAAAGACCAGGCTGAGATGGACATGGCAGATATGGAGGATGTGGAAGAAGTGGAAGAGGAGGAGACAGGAGAAGATGAAAACAGCAAAGGTAGGTCTCTCTAGAACTACCAAATGGAGTAATTGGTGGCATTTATGGTGAAATTGGTCATGTGAAGTTTACAAAATACAGTACAGTGAAGTGTGCCATAGAATGAATGTTGACTCCTTCAGTAGTGAGTTGGTGGATTGAAGTATGTGTGGCTCTGCCTTTTTTAACGGAGCAGTTATTTGTATGACATGATTTTGAATTGTCAAGTGCTAGGAGGCACTAATCTGTTTTATTTTGGGATGTGGATGCTGTTAATGTGTCCTTTGATGCTCAGTGAATGATTCAGATGGCTCCTCATATTAGCCTGCTCCTAACTCATTGTGGATGGATATAGATGACTGTTTGGCCTCTTCTATTTTTAGCAAGATTGAATTCTTTTAAGAGCCAGACTTAATACAGTCTCTTTCTAGCCGTGTATGACTGATCTGTCATAGCGACCACACTCTCAGAAAAATACTTACATGAGTTCTTGAAGCCGAGGTGAGATTAGAAATGCATGAGTAATGCAGAGCACCTACCAACGTTAACATGCAGCACAAATCATTGATAATAAATCTAACATATCGCACATTTACACATCAAGGCCGCTGTGAGACAAAAGTAACACACTCTTTGCAACAGGAAGTCAATGACAAAGGCAGTTTATCTTGGGTGTATTCTTCAAAGTAGTGTTGTCTATCAAAGCATACAGCCATTGTGTTATGTGAGTGTATTTATGTGACTAGATGCAGAGTCTTGGACAGCTGATCTATAGTAGCTGATAACACATTACAATCAAAATGCTCAGGATGTGCCAGCAAAAAGTGACTTTCTGTCTAATCTTCTCACCTGCCAGCAGTGATCTGACAGAGCCTTGATAGGTGCCAGCATAGTGTTGGACACTTGGATTGTACCATCTGTCTGGATTCACAAAACAAGCACCCTTTATTGCTGACTGCCACCTCTTCTGTCTCTGCAGCTCTGGCAGTATACACATTAATAACCAGACCTAATTCAGTCCGTACCTTATTTACTTCAAAACCTAAAAGTATGCAGGAAACAGTCACGTTAAACTTAGGCACATTAAACTTGGGTGACAGTTGACAGAAGGCTTTAACTACTTTTACTCTTCTGCACACACAATTAAAAAAGGCATTCTTGTTCAGATGATTCTTGGTCCATAACTTGGCTTTTTTTTTAATTTATTTTTTATTTGTTAATTCAAACTGACCTCACACTCAGGCCAGTTCTTGTCAAACTATAAACAAGCACTTTACATAAAGTTTAATTTGTCTGCCTTGATGTTTTCACTTCTGTCTGTGTCCTCAGCTCGTCAGTTGACAGTTCAGATGATGCAGAATCCACAGATCCTGGCTGCGCTGCAGGAGAGGCTGGATGGTCTGAACGGCTCACCATCAGGGTATATAGAGAGGTGAGAGATGGAGATGGGCTCACTTTAACCTTAATATAAGGGCACATTTATTCTGCTGTAGGATAGTTCAGATGTTCAGCATCTGTAAGGATACTAAAGAAAGGAGTTGCATTTAAACAGTGGCTGACTATCCCCCAACATCTGACATTAAATTTTACTGGAAGCAGTGTTAAAATCATGTTGCTGGTCAAAGCTACATTTTTTGCCATTTTCAAGTATAACATTCTGATATTTAATACAGTATAAAACTAAATGTAATTTGTTTTGTCATAGCTTTTGACTAACTTGCACAGCTGCTGTGAGCTACCAATTGTAGTTTGTAATAACTCACTGGCACTTGGATTGTAGGTGGATGTTTTTGCTTGTCCAGAACCTAACTTGGCAGCATAATTACTTTTCTAAGTGGTGACTGTCTTGTTGAGCAGTGATGCTTTTGTGCAAGTCAAATCCAAGTGAAGTTCAGCCCTACAGTCATTCCAGTACAATGAAAAACCTAGTGAATCCAAAGTCCAGTAGGATGCACAGAAGTACCAAATGTTTAATGTGACACTGAATGCTGAGCCAACACAGAGACTAGGCAGGTTTAAATATTGTATTAAAACCTACCTTATTTAGAAACGAACCCTAAAAAAATTTTGTTTGTTCTCCTGTAAAACTTTTAACGCTTTAAGATTTTAGTTTTAGAACTAATATTTTTGAATTGGACTTAATTTTATTTTAGCGATGTCAACAAATTTAATGTGTAAAACTTAAGAGCTTTTGACAGGTCAGAATTGACATTTTATTAAAGATGCCTATATTATTGGAAATGGTTGTATAATACTCTACAGTACATTTGTCATGTTCAATTTGTGACAGAAAATATTTAAACCAAAGTTTACCTTGTATCTTAAATCTCATTTAGGAGTAAAAAGGAACGTCTAACGCTCTCACTCGATCTATAGAGAGAGATCAAGAGATATATGTATACACACACCTGTTCCTTTGCCAAAACAAATAAGGTGGCAACCAGTAACTTAAAGAGTTTGTGCATCAAAGGATAAAATCGTGGCTCTAAAGGACACTGAACTGTGGTTTTAAGACTACTGACTAGAATGTTTAAATAGCCCATGTGCAGTTATTTTCATCACTGACCAGAACAAACTATGTCCAAACATTTGTCAAAACCAAATTGCATGGCTCATTATCAACCTTGTCGTTAGTTGTGTGCCAGCCTTTAACCATCACAATAGCAGAGGAAATGAGGAAAAAGAACAAAAATGGCTGCAGTGTTATAAACGTCCCTTCATCTGAACACGCAGCCAGTCAGCAACCCTTTTGATTTGGCTGTTAGGCTTGAATTTCATTGACTCTCTGTTAAAGGAAAGAAAATGGTTGGTCAGAGGTAACTTGAGAGTACAAGAGCAGGTGGAGGATTGTATGAGATTTAAATGGTGTCCTCTGAAACATGCCACTCAGTGACAGATGATATCTATTAAATATGATCTCAATTCTGCATGCAGCAGGTAGGATATGAGTGTTTACCCCCAGGTGAATGTACTTTAAAAGTAGGGCTGCTCAATTATGGCTAATGAAGATTATTTTGTGCAATATTGCGATCACAATTATTTAACTTGATTCCTCAATGATTTTCTTGAAGTTTAAATAGATACAATTCACCTGAAAAATAAATGTGGTGTTTTTTTTTTTTCTTGATGCAACAATTCCAGGTGCAGAGATTTTATCTGATAACTTTTTATGAGCAGAGCATTATTATTGCACTTCCTATGTTGTAGCATGAATACAGATGTGTTGGTGTCTACTCATCTTTAGACTTTGTGTCAAATAAATTTTTACAAGAGCCTGCTTCTCACTGACTTGGCTACAGTTTAGCTGTATTAGATGCGGACACTTGGGAGTAGACAATTTTAAAATGTAGAAGTTGAAACTGTAAGAAAGCTGATAATTGTACTGTTGGCTATTGAGGTCATAGTGGGTGGCAGAGTTGTACTGGAGTTAAGTATAAGAGGTGGTTCTAAAGTTTTGGCCCCCTCATTCATTTTAGTGCGTTTACATTTCACCTCACCTTAATTTGAATCAACCATAACCTAATGACTTGCCTTTGTCTACTCCTGAGCCTAGATATCTATAAATTACAGCAAAGTTTGAGACCAAGAGAGACCCACAAATTTCTGCCAAGATTTCAAAGCTGCACCTCTTAACAAAATCTCATTAAAATAATGCTTAATGTAATACACTTTGTGGTCCCGCCACAAGAATCTTTGGGTCCAAGCCTGGACCAGAATCCACCTTTGGTCACTGACTTAATGAATTGCTCTTATTGTCGGTTTGGTCATCTGCCTCCTCTGTGGCTAATAATTGACTGTAACAGTCTTTGTGAGCAGGTGAGCAGTCTAGTTGTGGAGATTCTAAACATGCCACAATCTGGGGGAGAGAGAGAATTTGATCTTTTGGGGAGAGGTGAAAATGCACACATGTGGAACAAAGAGCTTCACTGGATTTATAATAAGAGCATCTTTGTTAAATGGTTAGGGGAACTTTTTGTTTTTAATAATTGTTAAAAGCCATAATTCCCAAGCTGTGAATAATTGCACAACCCTGATTTGCAGTAAAATGAAACGCAAATGGCCAAAGCAGTTTCTCCTGGAGCACATTGGGCTGAGCACCATGTGTTCTACTGTGCCATGGGTTAAAAACATGAGGCTAGCTGGATTAGTGCCTTTTTTAAATTGCATACCTGCCTTTAACCCCTAACTCTATCCTGAGACTGTTGTGCTGTCAGAAATGAAAGCATTAGCTCCACTGCTCCTCTACTCTCTGCAAAACCATCAGCAAGCAGCTCTTTAATCAACAAGTATTTGGCAGTTCACAACAGACCAGTTTAAACATCCCTGCACTTGGGACCATGCATGCATTACCTTGTCAGCGTAGAGCGGGGTTTTTAATTTACTGTACTGCAGAGAAAATTGACTCTGCAGTCTCACCAAAGCTCTCAATGCTAAAAAAAAAAACCCATGTCAAATTAACTTGTTCAATATTCTGCAAAATTCAAGGTGTCAAACTTAACAAGTCTTAGAAAGTGCATTCATTAGTTTTAGTAGCTTATTCATTTAAGTTGTATTGAGGAACTCACTGCAACATGCAGTTCAGGAACCACAGCATTAATCTCTCCCTTTGCATAAGCCAGCAAATCACTGTACAAATAAAACCTAATTTCTTAACTATGCTGTTGAATGATTAGGAACTTTGGGAACATCAGATCCTGCCATAGATTCAGTTTAATATTCAGTTGCATATTGGAGATCAGAGTGCAGCTCAGAACAGATCAACTTCTAAAGCATTTGCTTGCTATTAAGCACATTTCTTCTTTATTTATAAGCGTGACAGCAAAGGAGCATGATTACAAATGGATGAATATACATATTTAGGTTTCAAAAGGTCTAAATGGCTGCTCATACACAATGAAATTGTTATACTAGCTGTTCCCCTTGATATTTTAGTTTATTCCCCCCACACACACACACACACACACACACACACACGTAGCAACCTGAATGAACCAAAAATCTGCCTTTTTATTTTTCCCTCCCAGGATTGTTCTCATATCTTCTCTAAATGTCTGTCATTCCCCAGTTTACCAAAGGTTGTAAAGAGACGTGTAAATGCCCTCAAGAACCTGCAAGTCAAATGTGCCCACATTGAGGCAAAGTTCTACGAAGAAGTACACGAACTGGAGAGAAAGTATGCAGCGCTTTACCAGCCCCTCTTCGACAAAGTACGTTACTTAAAGACATTTTAAGATGCCGACTGAGTCTTGCTACTGCACTTCTGCAACTGTTTTTTTTCACACAAATGTCTTTAATGCAGGTGCATGTGTGTTTTGATAAGTTCATTCAGCCTTCATTAAATCCCCTTTTGATTGATCAAGTTGAGAGCTGGACACGAGAACATGGAACAGTTGCTAAATGTTGTCAAATGTGTGTAAATGGTTTAGTAATGTCAGAAAATGTATTTTTTTTTCTTATTCTCCTATGAAATTATAGAACAACAATGATTCATATAATTTATTTTAATGTGTTTCACAGAGAAGTGAAATAGTAAAAGCAGCGTATGAGCCCACAGATGAAGAATGTGAATGGAAGGCAGATGAGGAGGAAGAGCTGACAGTAAGTAAGCAGGTACAGGTGATGTATACACCTGCATGCTCTAATCACGAAAACAAAGTTGTCTGTGGGTTTAGATGCTGACATGTTCCTCATTTACTTGGTGTTACATGAGGAGAAAAATGTTGAATGCAGCTTAATTTTGAAGCGGAAATGTTTCTCAACCAGGAGGAAATGAAGGAGAAGGCCAAGTTAGAGGAGGAGAAGAAGGACGAAGAGAAGGAAGACCCCAAAGGCATCCCTGAGTTCTGGTTAACGGTTTTCAAAAATGTTGACCTGCTTAGTGACATGCTGCAGGTAGGTTCAAACGGCTGCAGGAGAGGCTGAGAAAATGGGTCACACGGTATTTGCACCCAGCAATGGAATATCAGGGTTTGCTTCCACCTGCTGGCCAAGTGGTTCGTAGGCTGGGTTACAAACAAAATGTGCTGTAATTGGCGTTTGTAATTTAAAACAAATGGCTACTGCCGCTTGGCGTTCTACATGGCATTCTAATGCTCTGCTGATCCTTTTCCTCAGGAACATGATGAACCCATCCTTAAACATTTACAAGATATTAAAGTCAAATTTTCAGAACCAGGACAACCCATGGTGAGTCAGAAGGACACCTGTCTACACAGTTTAAAGCACATGTTAACTTACAAACTGTGTAATTACATGCGGCCTTCCTCAGAGCTTCACGTTAGAGTTCCACTTCGAGCCCAATGACTTCTTCACAAACACAGTGTTGTCAAAGACCTACAAGATGAGGTCAGAACCTGACGAGAGTGATCCCTTTTCCTTTGACGGGCCAGAGATTATGTGCTGCACAGGGTGAGTGCACGACAAACGCTTAAAATAAATGCAGCGTGTCATTCAGACTTGACCTGTCAAATGTTTGGCACTGATTTTTTTTATTTTTAATATTTTTAACCCCCCCCAATTACAGCTGCACAATTGACTGGACAAAGGGCAAGAACGTAACGTTGAAAACAATCAAAAAGAAACAGAAGCACAAGGGCCGTGGCACAGTCAGGACAGTCACCAAAACGGTCCCTAATGACTCCTTCTTCAACTTCTTTAGCCCACCAGAGGGTAAGACTGAGAAATATCACAGGCTTAGTTTAAAATGTTTGTGCCACCTTGTTGTGCAAGCTTTAATGTCACCTGTTCTTTTGTTTGCAGTCCCAGAAAATGGAGAGTTGGTAAGTTAATATGCCTAATCAACACTTATTGAACTTAACATAAGATGGATACTGACAAGTGTTCATGCATTTTGCATCTGACATTTTTTTTGTATTCTACTCTTTAAGGAAGCCTGATAAATTGTCTACCTATTGGTTTAGTCATATGTACTGCAACTTTAGAGGGAACACAGGAAATGCCTGAATAAACTGTTTTTCTTCAGGATGAGGACTCTGAGGCAATTCTGGCAGCGGACTTCGAAATTGGCCACTTCATCCGTGAGCGTATTGTACCTCGGGCTGTGCTCTACTTCACTGGGGAGGCCATAGAGGATGATGATGATGATGTGAGTATCGAAATACTTTCAAGTTTTGCTTCTTTCCTTAGTTTAGCTAAAATTAAGTGAACCTGGCCACACTAGACCCACTAAAATCCTAAGGCTTTGTAGCAAGCTCACTGACAGCTCCCAGATTGCTTGCCAGTCAGGATTTTTTTTTTTTTTTTTTTTTTTTTACATAACTGCATGGGGTAAAATCACATCTTTTTTTTTTTAGCTTATCCTTATTTTTGTGTTTTACAGTATGACGAAGAAGGGGAAGAGGCAGATGATGAGGTAAGGTGATTCATGAAAATGACTGACCAAAGAGATCTATGGTTTCCATGTACTGACAAATGTGCATAACTGAAGCCAGTAGACTGAAGTTGTTGTATGTACTGTATTTAGGAAGGTGAGGAGGAGGCTGATGAGGAGAATGACCCAGACTATGATCCTAAGGTGAGATCGTCTCTCCGAGAGATGATAAAAAAAAAAAAAAAAAACACACACTCTTCCACTTTAAAGTTCTCTGATGTCATGAGAAAGACCATAGTCAGCTCTTCTCAGTTTGTTGGCTCAGGACACCATCTCTGACTTGAGGCCATGCACACAGCTAATGAGTTTTTAAAGGCTACTAAAGTGAGAACCTGGGCTACAAGTAGAGAACAGCTGGCCTCTGGATGTCAACATACAGATTACATGCTGTCAAATGCATCTCATTCTACACCAGCTTTTGTTTGCTTCAGCATTTATTTTGTTGTGGTCCTGATACGACTGACTCTGCTCATGAATTTGTTAACCAGATCTTGTAATTTTTTTTTTTTGCATTAATTTTCAGTCAATGTAGTCTGACATGTTGGTAAAACCAAAAGTTTAACCTACACAAACACAAAGATAAGTTTTCATGATACTAATATATTAGTCTTATTTAGCAGCATGCATTTGTGTAGAAAATTGAGTCCATAAATAATAGTCGGTGGCTTGATTGAAAGCCCACATGCAGTGAAGTGCAAGCCTGCAGAGATTTACTGCAACTCCACTGAGACTAATAACTGGTCCTTTACTGTAGGCTCCATTTATTCACTGCTATTTTCTGCTTCACTGCTTCCCTGATGGGGCTGGTGTAGCTGGTCAACGACCCACTGTGTGTAACACAAGAAAGGCAGTGAAAGCTAAGTGCTAGTAGCACCACAAAGTGCTAGTTACGTGATTTGGCCTAAGTTTAGGGGCAGTTTTTCAGTTTGACACTGCTCGTAATAAACTAGCATGACCTCTGTTTGTTCTTTTGCTGGGAAAATAGGCTGACATTCTGTATTCTGCAAGTTTTTATTATTATTATTATTTTTTCCCCTCCTATTCATTAATATTTCTTCATCTCCAATCACTTTGGCATCTTTTGTCAGCTGCTCTTTAAATTTTTCCTCACTAGGTTTAAATGGTGACAGTAGAAAAATAACCCTGTCCTGGTAGGTACAGCTTGTGAGTTTGTCAGCTTACTATCACACCCCTACCATCCATCCCCATTCTCCTCAATTTCATTTTTGGCTTTACTTATTCCTCACATTTGTCATCTCTGCACCCACCCCAGACCCTACACACAACCTCCCCCCCCCCCCCCCCGTTGCTGTGTTGCACCCTCCTGATTTACTAATACCACTGCTTTGTTGTTGGTTTTCTTTTTTTGAAGTTTAACCCATAGTGAGCTCTGCATTTGCACCCGTATCATTTCTGTATGTTGAAGCTACTCCAGCCTTTATTTCCCCTACCTCCACCAAGTCCACAATCAAATTTTTTTTTATTCCCCCCCTCCCCCCCAGGGTGAGGATTTGTCTGCCATGAATTCTGTGCTTTTAGAGATGCTTATTTCAGTATCCATTTGAATATTAGTGGTTCCTTTTGTTCATGGGTTTATACTTTCCACTTTCATCTGCCATTAAAGCTGGAATGGTATTTCGTGACACAATACACCCTAATAGTTGGCATATTACCAATATTAAACAAATTCCACCAAAGCTCTAAAACAGGGGTCTCAGGCTCGAACCCTGGGGGCCAATTGCGGCCCGCAAGACGATATGAAAGTTTAATGTTAGTGCGTTTATGCTTCACTAGACTTTGTTTTTTAAGAATAGTGGCTACATTCAATTAAAAGTATGGCGTTGGGGTGTTTTTGGTTTCCTCAGCACCCTGTCTACTCCTGTTTATTTGCGGTTTATGGCAGCTAATTGATTTGTGCCACGTTGACTGAGGTTACAGCACAAAACATAAGCCCCTTGAGCAGGTGTCTCATTCAATGCTATTGTCCAAATATGCAATTATCTCAAGTATATGGTTGATGCTCACAATCTGTCAGAAGAATTTTGCATAAACCTCTGAGGCCTTATCAGCTGTCTCCTGAAAACTCCTACTGAATTTTTCAAGCTCATCGGTAGGTGCGGGTTTGCAAAGCTAGAGTTTTTTTTTTTATTTTATTTTAAAGAATCTCTGGCAGTTGTTGCTGACCCACTTTTCTTTTTAAATCTGTAAATATAAACAGCCTGTGACTTTGCTTTGTACTACTGAATTTATTAGTTGGCAATTTAATCCTACAGCCACTGTGTAGCTCTCCACACCTGCTCAGACTTTGAACCCCACAGGGGGGGCAATATAGGACTACCTGAAGACATGGCACTCCTAGACAGACCATAGTAACCATAGTCTGTGTAACATCAGTCCAACTGTAGCTGTGGGCTCAAACATAACAAACCATTCAGAAGCAAATTTAAAAGCTTGTTGAACGCTTCAGGTCTTGAAATAGCATAGCTGTGTGTAGACTAGTTTTTTTTATTTGTTTTGTATGATGGAGTTTTGAATGTGTCTTAAGTGGTGGTGGTTTTTAACAAGTCTCCCCCTACCCCCATTTTTGTGGTTTCTTACAGAAGGATGTAGCCCCCCCAGCAGAGTGCAAGCAGCAGTGAAACCTGACCTGGCTGCCTTGAAGATAAACTGCACTGTAACGGCTTCTAAAATTTAAAAAAAATAAAAAAATTTAAAAATAGTTACTTACCGCCTTATAATGTTTTTGTATTTTTCTTGGTAGCGAATTTGAAAAGGTTTCAAGATTTTTGTTACAAAAACTTACGGTAATATACTGGGAGCTGTGTAGCTCATTATACATAGTATTTTACTAGACCTGTTTTTTTTTTTTTTTCCTTCTCTTCCTCCTCTGTACAATACATGAAATATGGAGACAGAAAATCCCATTTAAAGCATGAACATGTTTCTTCACTGCTAAACTAGTTTGGGTTCTTGTGAAGTCTTTTGTTGTATTTGCTCTTAGACAACAGCTGTGGTTTAGACAGCATCATGGTAATGTTAAATATTACCCACCCCCCCCAAACCCCCCTTTCTTCCTCTTCCGCCTCTTTCACCTACCAAAGTTTCTTATTTGGTCTTGTCTGGTTGTCCCAGGTAAATCTTTATTTTCTTTATATCCTTAGCGGGGCCTTTAGCACTTGTAGAAGCACTGTAGCATTTCCAGCTCTAGATATGGGACAGATGGACGACTGGCATCTTGGGTATCCATTCCAGTTTATCTAATCTTGCAGAGCATGGTATCCGGAGTTTACGTTTCATTTTCCCCACTTCCTGTGCCACTTATGCTTGACTTTGTGTTTTTTTTTTTTTTTCCCGCTCTTGATACATTCCAGTATACAGACTGGCTGGCACAATCAGTGGACTCCACTTATCACTAACTGGATGAACTCTTCTAAATTAACAAATGAAGTTTGAAAAACTTTTGTCAGAGAGTTACCTCCAGGTCTTGGTACAGCCTGGTCAACTCTCTTGAACATTCCAGACATCTATTTAGTTGAAGGGGATGAGACTGTTTGGGGCCTTTAAACTCCAGTAATCCAGTGCTTCAGGCTCCTTGTAGACTTAGTGGTGTAGCTGTTTAACATTTGGCTCTAGTGTGTGTGGTGTAATAGTGGTGTCTTGTCATTGGTTATCTGTCCCAAGTATTCCTTGTGAGCAGCACTTTGACCCCACCCCCTCCTCCCTGCCAAAAAGTGGCGCAGGGAGGTGCCTTTACCCTGCTCTGTGGATATCGGGTTGAACAATCTGGTTTTTAAGTAACCGGTTGAGTTCAGCTTTGTTGGAACAGGGTTGGGCAAATGTAGTGCAGCAGACTGAGCGTCTTAACCGGGGTTTGCAAGTGTGTCGACATGTTGGGTTAACCTAAACCTTATTATTCCCTTCAGTTTGACTTTTTCCCCTCTTGTGTCGCCAATTTGTCACTGGTCAGGTGACTCATGGACCTCAGGCCAAGCCTGTGAGGTCTTTGTTCATTCCTATCACTGTGAAAGAGAGGGGAAGCGTGATAAGGCCATTGTGTGGCCAATGACCCCACACCCCTCCTTACCCAACCTCCTTTATCTACAAGACCAGAGAAGCATGTCAGAGCAATACTGGATCAAGCCAGGAGGGGGGACCAAGAGGAAACCCTAGCCTGCCTGCCTCCCTCCCAGGTCATTCTTAATGCCTTTTTTTTAATTTGAGAAAACAGCCAGATGTTGGTTGTATTGGAGCAGCAAAAGTCAGGCTCCTTCTCATTCTGCAGGGAGTATTCAGGTCATGTTCATTGGGAAAAGGATGTGAAAGGGTTCTTTAGGGTCCTATTTAGCAGCTGTTGTCAAGGCAAAAATTCTATGCTACAAAATACTAATGTACTCAATAACTGTACGTGTATGGTCATGAATAAATTGGTAAAACATGTTTCATATGGTCGTTTTTTCTTATCAGTGTCTTTTGTGTGTGTGCGGAGATGTTGTCTTTACATGTTTTTGGGGAATCAGACCTACTGATGTATCTTCTAAAATGTTGACATAACTGGAAGTGCATTTTTGGAACATTTGGTGAACAGCTGTGCACCAGCAGGGGGCGCCACTGCTGTGTGATTGAAACCACTGACTCCATTAATTCTGGTTTACATGACCCCAAACAGAAGAGCCATTAGAGGTGACCGTGGTGGAAACACTGGATAATACGAGGGGAAAACCTTCCGGCACTAGTGGTGGAAATCATCCAAGTGATTAAAATACATAAGTTATCAAAACTAAAATGGCTCCATAAATGCTGCCTTTTAGTGCCACTTTACAGTAGACTAGTGTTATAAAAACGACCTTTCTATACTTCGAACAGATAATAAAATTGAATAATGTAATGTTTGCGGCGGCACTTGCTCAACTGGTAGAGTGGCCGCCTACCGACAATAGGGGTCGGTGGTTCTCGGCCCGCTCTTGCCGACCACATGGCGAAGTGTCTCTGGGCAAGACGCCCTTTCCCCATCCCCCGCCGCGCAGCGCAGGTCCTAATCCCGTAGGAATATGTGGAGGGTTGAGTCAGAAAGAGCATCCGGTGTAAAAACTGTGCCAAATCAACATGTGGACAAAATAATCCGCTGTGGCGACCCTGAACTCACAGGATAAGCCGAAAGGAGAAAGAGAGAAAAAAAGTGTTTCCTTCCTGTATTTAAAACCATTTTACCACCAAGTCTTAACATTAATGAATCAATAAAATGACGAGGAGGCTGGTAAAATGGAAAAACTCAATAGGCTGCTAGTTTTCATTGTCTGGAGAAACTAGTGCCACTCAAGGGGGCGGTGCACCTCCCAAACCCCTCCCGCCCCCCCCAACACACACACTGTGACCAGCCAGGCAGCCTCCTCACTATATCCCGCACTACTCGCCACCGCGGTCACAGCCGCGTCTCATGCCTTCACCTGCACACAGATAAAACAGCCGCCCATCCGTCAGTGGAATCGAGCAGCGCAGGGAGGTGGAAGCGTGACGCGTCCAGGTGAAGATGCTGGAAAACGGGAGAAGGGTGTTCAAGGAAGGTCTGCTGGAGAAGCGGAGCGACGGGCTGCTGCAGCTCTGGAAGAAGAAGCACTGCGTCCTGACCGAGGACGGCGTGCTGCTGCTGCCGCCCAAGCAGCACGACCACCCGCAGCACCATCAGCCGCACCACGGCGGCGGGGACACGGGCAAAGTCAAGGAGCTGCACTTCGCTAACATGAAGACGGTAGACTGCGTGGAGAGGAAGGGCAAATACATCTACTTCACAGTGGTCATGACTGAGGGGAAGGAGATCGACTTCAGGTGCCCGCAGGACGAGGGCTGGAACGCGGAGATCACCTTGCAGATGGTCCAGTACAAGAACCGGCAGGCGATCCTCGCCGTCAAGTCCACCCGGCAGAAGCAGCAGCTGCTTGTGGTGCAGATGCCCGGTCAGAAGACGGTCCGCAGCTCGCCAAACGTTGCGTGACCTGCGGCGAGTCCCGTGGACATTGGTGCGCCATTAGCGGTAAGACTGCTACAGAAAAAGCGAGACAGAGGGAGGGATCCCCAGGGTCGTGGACCACCTGGGGATCCCCTCGCAAATTAAGGACCTATTTTTATTTTTGTTGTATTCCCTGGATATTTATACCATGAGCGAGGACCTCGGTTTTCTTTATAGGCAACCGTCCTCCCCCCCCCGCCTCCCCCAGGTTTGACCCTGAGCGAATATTCTTCCAAAAGGGGACATAAACGTACAAAGCGTGGATTTATTTGGCGTAAAGAAAAGTTTGGGAGCCCCTGGTGTAGGCCTCTGCTTATTACCCCCCCCCACTCCTCACTGGTGGTAAAATTGTACTGAAAGTCCATCCAGGTCTGAATTTTCAGACGAGGACATTTTCTCTGTCCAAACCAATAAAAAGATTTAAATTACGCACGTCACCTAATTACCGCGAAACGCGTGTTAAGTTATATAACAATAAGTGAATATGAGACTATCGATTTGAGATATTTGTAAACTTCAGGATTCGAACACTTGCAAACACGCGCCATTAAAACCAAGCGTAAAGATGCGATTGCGCGTAAGTGTGAATCTCCGACGTTGCACAGAGGAAATCTAGCGTGATTACTCTCCTCTGTACTGTGTCGCGCAGTCTCAGCTTTAAACGTGTCACATCAGAGCCACGTGTTTGCTGCTTTACAGTCCAACTTAACGCTCCAGCGGCTCTTGTGCTGCTGCTGCTGCTGCTGTTTGGTTTGACAACACATTTCCATACACGTGGGCCTCTTCTTGGGCACATGGCCATTGTTGTCACATAGCGATCTCAAGCCAGCAAAACATGAACGGACCGAGGGTCCCAAAAGGTCTTGACCACCTATGATTGTTGTTCTGTTAGTCACTGTGACTAATTACTACACACCTTGCTGATTCTCCTCGGTATGAAGTAACATAAAGAGCCACTTGTTATATCCGGTGCAAGCAAAGTCTAATGGTTGATTATTACGCCCCGTTTTTAAGAAGCTAAAGCTGCGTTTTAAGTTTTAAAAAAACTGTACAAATAATTACATTATCATGAGGTATTAATGCATAAAATTAGGTACATATGAGTAATATTTGGCCCTTGGGCTAAGCAGGGCTGTAGCTATCACTGAGGGTCTGAGGTCTAGGAGTTTGGCAACAAAATGCAGTTTAGTGTTCAGTGAAAAGAACAGAGTAATAAGAATAAAAGCAATTGGAGGGTCTTTTGAGACCAATACCAGCTAGTGTGCTTTTTAAATGGGATTGTTTTCAGGCACAGAAACTGACTACGTGAACACAAAGGGGATTGAGCTTCCCACCACAATATAATTCCTCTTTACTTAGTAACAGACTTGTAAAGAGAATCTCGCAGAATAAAGTGTCAGCATGAGCTGTGGTCACATCCTGACCTGTGCTGTTGTATTGAGCTGTGTTAGGAACCATCCGTCTGCAGTCTTGTCTAATTGATTGCATCCGCAGGTTAATTGGACGCTCAGCTAAAGGATGAATCTCGATCCCCTCCCCCCCCCCCGCCCCCCCGGGCTGCATCACCGCTTCATCGTCGAGCTCCATACTCCAGGAGGACCCCTCTCTTCCATGTAGTGGTCTCTGCAGACCAGCGCCCTGGTCACCTTTTTCAATACAGAGACTTGATTCACAAAAGACTGATGGACAAAAAGCATGTGAGAAAACACCTGTATTCTACCAGGCTATGGGTTCGTCCTTTATTTATTACATGTGTATATATATATATATTTTCTATAAAAAATGTTATGTTGTTGATGAATGTTCTGTGTGGTTGTTGCTAGAGTGGAACAGGAAATCGGAGCTCCGTTGCCTACAAGTTACTCATAAATAAGCATTATTCATGTGTCGTTCTCAGATTCAGATGGTTGCTGTAGGTTAGTGAGGTCAGTTTAAATGTCCTCGTCCATGCTCTCATTTTCAACTGAACCAAAGAATCCTTTCTCTCTCATGCAGTGTTACACCTCAGAATATATTGTGTGTGTGTGTGTGTGTGTGTGATAGATGGTGTTATGATGAGATACCTGCTGTACCTATTACATAATACGTTTTAAGTGCTTGATGTGTTTTTCTTGTGAGTCTTAAATCTGAGTTAAGATTCTTGCTTATTGGCCTCAGCAACACGCACAGCGGACTTTTTGTTAAGGTGGTGACTTTTTCAGAAGCTGAGCTGCTTTAAAGACATTTATGATCGTAAAAAAAAACAAAACAATACTTCTGACTTTTTTTTAAATTGTGAGTTTTCCTGCAGTTTCCACAATGGCCGCTGGACAGTTTTGTGTGCGACATGAACACGTTTTAGCCTGTCAGTTAGCCGCTGACATCGCAGTATCTCAAATGCTGGAGACTTTTTATTTTGACTTCATTTGTTCCAAATCAAGCCCGGCACCTAGTTAAACTATGCTAAAAGAGACACACAAACCCATTGAGCTTTACTCTGCAACCGCTCGCATTCAATCTGTCTCCGCTGCAGCTCTGCCTCTGAGAAAGGTTAAAAAAAAAATAGAAACTGCAAGGCATGAAAAAAAATTTTAAGAATGGATTAAATAACGTGATAGTAAATTAAAGGGGCAGCATTCAGTGGAAAATGACGGGCAAAGGTCTCAGAAATCACCTCTTGCCGTCATGTGCCGGAGTTAAATTTGGGTTTTTTATTTTTGAAATTCATTTCACAGAGGCTCCTGATATTTCCTGTCTGCCCGGACTCTTTCCCCTTCACGGTCCCCTCTCTCCCGCCGCCAAAGCAACACATGCCTCTGTGTTGCAGTCATCTCCCACACAGGGCGATATCTGTGCCCTCTATCTAATGTGACTGGTGTGATGCTTCTCTGACATGCCTTCCTGTTGCTATCATTACCAACACAGTTATAGCTGCAGCCTTTGTAGTCACTGTCCAATTTCTTATTTCAACATGAGATCTATTTTCATACCTCGAAAGGATACATTCCATTAAAAAAAAACATAACCAAAAACTGCACAGTGTCTCGCGTGGTTTCTCTTTCCTGCTCAGCAGTACATAAATGTCAGTGCCCTGCGCTTCACTCGGGTCATTTCAGTAACCTGTTTAAGTAGCGGTTTCCTTTCAGGCTCTACAACCTCTGAACCTTTTACCTCGTTTCCTGGTCTAAAAGTAGAAGCCGTGAACCGAATTGGGTTTCACTGCCAGTTGTTGGTGCTGGGATACACTGCCAGTGCGTAATGTCAAGAGCACACATGGCTCCGGCCACTCTGCTCTCTGAAGCTGAGCTAATTTGAATAACTGACGCGCACACGATGGCATCCTGGCTGACCCGCGAAGGGTTTGCTGCAACCCAGAAATGCTGTGTAAGGAGGCATCTATGGAGCCTGGATGTTTCCCATGTTCTTGAACGCAGCTTTTGCATATTCTGGTCTAAGATGGAGCCTGCAATTAACACTGATTAACATAAACTTCTCATAACCGAGTGGCCTCGCAGTTAATTCCAATAAACTGCTAAACTAATGTAGCCCCCCCAAAAGTAATTGATAAACACATTTTTACATGGAGCTGCTCTTTCAAGGAGAAACTAGTTCAGCAAACTGTTTCTATTTGCGTAAAATACGATCGCACATTTCATATTACGGAAGAACTGTGGGAATACGTAATTTTAAAGTAAATGAAATGTAATACTTAGCTAGATATTTCCCATTTGCAATCTCTGCATGGAGCCTATCATTCATGTTTCTTCTTTTGATATGATGATAGCACATTTGGTGTGCACTATATTTTTTCACTGTCTTTAGTGACTCTAAATTGGTGTGAGTGTGTATGGTTGTCTGTCTGTGTTGGCCTTGAGATAGACTGGAGACCTGTCCATGGTGGACCTTTCCTCTAGCCTCCAGGCCCCTGTGACCCTGAACAGGACGAGCGGTTTACAGGATGGACGGATGCAGGAGTCGCATTAAAAAGTAAATGCACTGTTTGGGTTTAGGGTCATTGTCCTTGCTGCAACACCCGGTTCTTCTGAATTTCAGCTTGCAGACAGTCACACTGACACTATCCTGTGTAGGAAACCCGAAAAACTTGGAAATTCACTTTCGCCTCCTCAACGTCAAGTGGTCCACCCTCCTCCACTGTGCTACGCTTTTGAGTTTATGTTTTCATGTTGGTACGAGTTGTCTTTTTACAGCATACAAGGTGCTGTGTGTTCTTCCCAAACTATTCTACCTTTGTTTCAAGATATTTTTCAAGTAGTGTTGTGGAGCATCGAGTTGGTCCTTGGCAAACTGGAGGAGTGCTGCAATGTTGGCTTTGGGGACCATTGGCAGAGATGTTAACCAACCCAGTGAATCCGTCAAATCTTTTTTTATTTTACTGAGCTTTCTGCATTGTGCCGCTGGAGTGATCTTGGCTTGGAGCCCACATGGTGAGTAGTCAGAGTAAAAACTCATTTCCATAAACAGACAATATGTCAAACTGTGAAGCCTTAGCGATTACTACTACATGCACATCAACAACTGCTCTCCTAAGATCTATTTTGGAAGGCATGGCTTACATTAGCCGATGCTGTGTAATCCAGAAAGTATTTTCCTCAAAATTCTACAAGCAATAACCCATAATGACCCCAACATGAAAAAAAATTATTTAAAATCTTTGCAAATTTATTAAAAATAAAAAATGAAAAACCACATGTACAAGTATTCATGGCCTTTGCCGTAACAGTCAGATTTGAGCTCTCGTGCTTCCTGTTTCCACTGATCACCCTTGAGCTGTTTCTACAACTTTATTGGAGTCGACCTGTGGGAAATGCAGTTGATTGGACAGGATTTGGAAAAGCACACAGCTGTCTATATAAGGTCCCACTGTTACCAGTGCATGTCAGAACACAAACCAAGACATGAAGTCCAAAGAAATATCTGTAGACCTCCGAGATCTTTGGGATAATGAGCACGGTTGCCTCCATTACCTATAAAAGGAAGACATTTGGAACTCTTCCTAGATTGGGCCACTCTGAGAGCGCTCTGTGCTCTCTGTGGAGAGAGGAGAACCTTCCTGAAGAACAAGCATCTCTGCAGCAGTCCACCAATCAGGCCTGTATGGTAGAGTAGTGGCCAGACGGAAACCACTCCTCATTAAAAGGTACATAGCAGACCACCTAAAGGACTCTCAGACCATGAGAAACTCTTTGGGGATGTTTTTCAGTGGCAGGAACTGGGAGACTAGTCAGGATCGAGGGAAAAATGAATGCAGCAATGCACAGAGACATCCTTGATGAAAACCTGTTCCAGAGCGTTCTGGACCTCAGACTTGGGGGATTGTTCATCTTTCAACAGCACAACAACTCTGCACACAGCCAGGATAACAAAGGAGTGACAATTCTGTGAATGTCCTTGAGTGGCCCAGCCTTAACCCAGACTTAAACCCGAATGAACATCTCTGGAGAGATCTGAAAATGGCTGTGCACCGATGCTCCCCATCCAATCTGATGGCGCTTGAGATGTACTGCAAAGAAGAATGGGAGAAACTGACCAACAACATGTGGCCAAGCTTGTGGCATCATACTCAAAAGAATCGAGGCTGTAATTGGTGCTAAAGGTAGAAGAAAAGCTTCTTTCAGATTGTCATCATGGGGTATTGTTTGTAGAACAGTGATAATAGTGAATTTGATCCATTTTGGAATAAGGCTGTAACACAATGAAATGTTGCAAAAATTCAACTCTTTGAATACTTTCTGGATGTACTGTAGGTGACACTTCGTTTCACTGTATGTCCAGTGAAACGAAATGACCTAAATTCATTTTACCCTTAAAACCTAACAAAGAAAACGATTCATTTGTAGTTCTTCTGTGTTCAGAAACAAGGAAGAAATTTGTGAAAACGTCCTAATGTTGTCTTACCTTTTATTAACATCTCAAGCACTGCAGCATGTCACCAACCACCACATCTGCTCTTTTTCTAACAAGACGCCTCTATAGCTCAGTATCAGCATGTGGGTGGACCACCAAAGGATCTTTCACTATCGACATCTCTCTTTGATGGAACTTGTGGAAGCACGTGCATGTGGCTGCAAGTGCTTTGCAGGAGCCACTGCACCAGATTTGTGGGGTCTCTCCTGAGTCCTTATCATAGAATTTAATCCCAGTTTGACTCATTGACCCCCAGCAAGGAAGAACTAATTACTAAGACTAATCCCCCACACTGCCTTGCTTTGTAGATAACATGTAATATCCACTCCAATATTACTCCATTTAATCTCCATGTTACTTAATAATGAGATGTAAGGAGAAAATGATACAATTAAAGGATCTAGTTCAAAAAAATTTGCAACATGTTACATAAAATTGTTTTCACAACTAATAACTTAACTTTTTCTCTCAACATTTCCTCTTTGGGTTTTAGTATTGCAAGATATAATTACAGTTTATCATGTTGTACGGAAAATGATGATGGAACTTTCATGATCCCAGATGTGACTGAAAGACATTAAATCCAGATTCATTTCACTTACCTTTACCTATTCATAACCCCTCAAGATGCACCTTATGGAAGAACTTTGTTAGTGGTTAGTCTGTTCAGCCTCTTAGGCTTCACAAGCTTTTTATTTTTATTGAAAAATGTTTACTTAAAAAAGGAGAATGATGAAGCAACATCAGCCTCAGAGGGCTGGAGGATCAAACAGTGAGAAGGGAGCAATCATTCGTGTTTATCTTCAACCTAGTTCTGAAAAAGTCACATGATCATTATACTCCAAGGGGGCTAAACTTACCCAGTGACTCAAGTTTTCATTTTATTTCAACTTCATTAAGTCCATGTTTTCATTTTCTCTTCTCTCTAACCCCAACCTCTCCTGTGAAGTACGTAACAAAGACTCAAGTCTTTTGACAACAGTTCGTATGCACACTCACACAGTCTTTTAGTCAGGGGGGATGGGGTTGGTGGATTAGATACAAAGTAGAGGAGACTGAAAATTGAGTCCAGTGTGAAACACTTTAACGTTATTGTTACAACTGGGACGTGACACGTGATTTCACACAAGGTATTCACACTATTATTTCTTTGCACCATGAAAAAGAACATTTAGGGTGGAGAATTTATTGCATGACCAGCAATACAAGGTTTTGTACCTTAGGATCCAGGGATTTCACAACTTTTTGTCTTCTTTAAAGTTGAATCCTGTCAAGACATGAAAACTGATGAACAGTGTCCAACTTGATTAAGCACTTGAAAGCTCTGGCTAATGAGCATTCGGCAAACTGAAAACTGGTTAATGTGCATGTTAGTCAGTAATTCTGCGTCTCTGCAGGTTTGCAGAATTCCACGCGGGGAAAGTTGGACGGGCTGGTGCAGCTCAGATGGACTCAGTATTCACTTCTTAGTTCATGAAACTATATCAATATAAAGGAGAAGATGCTCTTGGAATATTCACATTCTGTTGGAGACTTTAGAACCTTGAGACTTGACCCATAACTGCTTTTTACGAGGAGTGGACATCTCTGTCCAGTAGACCCAGAGCATTTGGACTTTTTAGACTTTGATTTAAGTCCAGTGTTCAGTCTCCTTCTATGTCTATCTCTGCCTTCTCTTCAACTAAATGGTCCTCTATAGTCAGTCCTCTAAACCGGACACAACCTGTGACTTCTTGACCTCTTCAATAAGCCCATCTTGGTTGAGTGTTTGCTAATTATTTAACCATATGACTAAATGTACTCTATTCCCCCACACCAGCTCCAACGCACCAACTCACTAACTTGCATATCTGCAGCTCCGTGGGAAATGTACAGTGGGTTTATCAGCACCTTTCGCCCGAAAACAGCTGTCAGCAGCTGCTGGGAATTCTATGAGCCGGGTGACACTGAAAAATTTGCTAAAACACGTTGTAGAGCTCAGGGGGGGATTGTAGAGACGCGTGATGAATCTGTAGGTTTGACACAGTCAGACTCTGTTAAAATAAAAATATCAATACAAGCAGCTTTTAAATGAGGAAAAAAAACCTTTTTGGGGGGATTTATAGCTTTCTGTTGCTACTTGTTTAGCAGTACTCCGTCGTGTAGTAAGGCCATGTGTGGCTAAGCTAATTAAGATTTACATCAGGTGAATTGGGACAAAGTTTGTTTCAACATTTGATACATTTACTAATCTAAATGTCCATCAGTTTTTAGTTGCCACTAATGACATGACAGTTGTGTTTTGTGGACATTTAAAAACTCACTTCATTTTTTTTATTGGAGCCACCTGTGGGTTCGTAAATGAGCTGGTGGACATGTAAGTTTTATGATTTTTCTCTTTTTACTATATCACTGATGACCTAGTATTAGCACTTTGCTAATTATTATCCTGCTGACAAGATTAATTTGACGAAATGTACATTTCATAGTTGTGCATAGGGTTGACAGGAGCTTTGGTTGTGTTGTAGCTTTTTCTTAATGCTGCACCTGTGTTGTAAAATTGATGAAGTTGTTTTTTTTTTTTTTTAATTTGCTTGTGCTTTTCTTGATTTTTGTTCGAGTTACGAGCTCTCAGGCTCACTGTACATTTTTTAATATACTTTCGTCTTATCCCGTGAGTTCAGGGTCGCCACAGCGGATCTTTGTCCGCATGTTGATTTGGCACAGTTTTTACGCCGGATGCCCTTCCTGACGCGACCCTCCCCAATTTCTACCGGGTTTGGACCGGCACTGCACAGCTGGGGAGGGGAATGGGCTGTTGGGGGTTCAGCGTCTCACCCAGAGGCACTTCGACACATAGCTGGAACCGGTGATTGAACCACCGACCCTGTGGTCCGTGGATGACTGCGTTACCGACTGCACATATAGTACATATCATTGCATTCTATATTTATTTACATTTTACACACTGTCCCAACTTTTTTGGAAGCGCCGGATTCTCAAGCTAAAACAGGTCTACGATCCAGTAAACTTATGCAGGACAACTGCTGCAGCGTGTGCTTTAAAACTTATAGGTCATTAGCTTCTCAATGTTCTCTGGCACATCATCTCCATCACTGCTGATAACCCGCTTTGTATGCGTTTGACTGGTTGTCATGCCAACCTTTAGGAACCAGCGAGTTAGCTATTTGGCTCACTCCAAGTGTTGTTAACCGCTGAACAAAAGCCATATAATCATTTTTCGGTATGTTTATGACTTAGATTATAGGGAGTCAGCTGCCACTCCTATCAAACCACATCACCGTCACACCCATAGTCACGGATCACTCAGGAACATGGATGCAGCAGCCCCTTAGACGGCTTCATTATTCAGTGCGCTTGGCAAAAAAAAGAGATAGCAGGTACACAAAGAAAGGCTTATTTTTTTTCTGGGACATCTGGCATCAGCCCGACTCCACGGGCTCCATCAGAAGCTCAGACAGCTCATCAGCACCGAGAATGGAGAGCAGATTGTTCACACACTTGCTGTTTTGTTTTTCTCCCAACTGTGTGGGCAGAAGATAGATAGGTGTAAGATTGCTTTATGGGGGCTTTATTCCGGCTGTGCATCAGAATTAAAGCCAACTCGCTTGTGCTTTTCTGTGGATTTCTGTTCGACTTTGGATGCAAGTGAGAGCTCCAATAAGTGGTTTTTATTGTAAGTTTCATCATTCGGCAGTGGAGGATTATGAGGAACATAAAATAAAGAATCTCATACTTCAGATCTTCGTTCTAACTATGCAGCATTATTAAGCCATTATACTTTATGTAATTATCCATTAGTGAGCTGTGCAGTGGGTTATAAAAATTCAAGAATACTTAGCCATCTGCTCAGTTGTACATAAACTCTGTGTTTTGTACTTTCTATGTTAATGACCCGATTGGTAAGAATGAAGTGAAAAGGATTTGAAGGTAAGGTGCCTTGTTGAGAAACTAGTTCAGCTAGTCTGGAGCGATTCTGCCCCCGGGTCCACAGGGTCATCATCATCAATCATCTCTGTGATTCATAGATGTCTGATTCAAATGGACATGCATCAGATATAGTCTCTTTGGCTGAGTTAGATCATAAGTTATCTGGTGGGTGAAGCTTACACTGACAAAAGAGGTGAAGGAGGAGGCCACTGTAATAGCTGAAGCTCGGGCGGCCAGCAGCACAGACTCTTAGACCGACGGCACTGAATACGCAGTAGTACTTTTGCACATACAGTAGAGTCGTCTTTATCGTCAGCTTTGCACACAAAAAAACCATTTGGAGCTTTAACAGGCTGTCCACACTGGCCTCAGGGTAACTCAGAACCTAAAGCTGTGTTTCTTTAAAGCTTCACTAATCAATATTTTTATGTTGATAAAGATTAATTAAATGACTATGAATGTGTAATTTGAGCAATTTTCACTAATAATGGAACAAAGAGAATAATCACCCAAAGGCAAGGATATACTTGATTTTTACTGATGTGTACATGTATTCAACAGTCATGGGCATCTCTGTCCCCGTTCTTCTCTGTCTAACCAATGTTAAAAAAGCAGCGCAATCTCTCTGATTTCTGATCTGTCTAGTTAAACCCATCCTACCTACCAAGGGTCTGTAGAGTGACAAAAGACGTAAGCCCCTTGCAGACATGCACTGGCATTTTGACATTCAGACATCTTAGGCTTTATCTGGAGGGGGTGTAGGTGTGAACGCAAACGCCCAAGTTTGTTGGCCCTGACATTACTCGGATTTTACCCAGCCAGCTCCCCAGTGCAAAGTCCGGATGATCTCTACCCGAGCTCATTTGTGAATAGAGGAGGTAATATGAGTGAAAAAAAAAAAGAAAAAAATTCCTTTGACTGCTGTGAAACTGGGCAAATACACCTGAAGGTGAAGAACTTGTTCCTTCATGCAAACACAACAACAATGTCAAACTGGGAGGAAAACGAAATTGGTGAACTTCTGTCGGTAAGGGGAGACCTGGAAATCCTCAAACCACTACAGTATAAGGAAGAGCAACTATCAGATCACAAACAAAACACTGTCACTTTCACAGATTTGGTTTTGTGTCATGTCCCATCCCCTGCTGAAAGTGTCCAAGCACCACCCCTGTCCCAATTACATGGAGTATTCCTTCACAAGTCAAAATGCATCTCACACTGACTATCTCCCGATGTTGGCTACACATCCGAAAGGGAAACTCCAGAGTTTGAGTTATGAATCTCTTCCTTTGGCTTTAGTTTGCGAACTGTGTTATTATTATTATTATTATTATCTTGTCTGTAGGATGATATTAAAGTAAAACATAATGCCAAATCAACATGCGGACTCACGGGATAAGCTGAAAGTACAAAAAATAAAGAAATAAAATAAGCTTGTGGATCAGTGGTAGAGCATTGGGTTGGGATACAGAAGGCTGCAGGTTCAAATCCCACCCTGCCAGGTGTGGCCCTGCTCATCCACCAAGGGCCTGGCCAGTCCCAAGCCTAGATAAAAAAATGGGAGGTGCCAAACTTTCCACTGTGGTGACCTCTGAAGGGACAAGGCAAGTTGTTCTCATTGAGCTTCATCATGTGCTCACTGTGTTTTTGGTAATGTGGCAAAATCATATCAGTCAAAACGATATTACTTACTTATACTCTCACACCCTCACAATGTATAGTCACACACAGACACACACACACACACACACACACATGCAGCACCTGCTGGTCAGCTGGCTCAGCTTAGCCTTTCTCAGCAATTAGAGCTGGAAGTTTGTGATAAGAGCAGAAATGTCACCTTGGTCTCTGCAGCTTCTGAAAACTCCATAAAACCCAGACTGAGAGCTTTCATACACACACACACAAACACACACACACACACACAGTGCTTTATGGGAACAGATTCTCTACTGACCTTTCTTTGGGAATTGTGAATTGTTATGGTAGAAATTTCTTTTGACAGACTAAAGCTGGAATCATTTTTATTTACTAGTTCATACACACCTGTCCACTGGCAGATTTACCAAAAATGATTTCAGAGAAAAAAAATGGATGTTTGATTCTAGACAAACGAGGCTTCTCATTTTTGAGCCAGCGACTGTTCATTTTTCTGGCTGCAAAATGTGGCTGGCAGATGTTATCACCTTAAACCGGAAGTCAGACGCCTGCACAAAGGTCTTGCTCATGCAGCTGTTGGCCATAAAATGCTTATAGACAAATACATGTCCGAGACAAAAAGTTACAAGAGATCCCCGTTAAAGAAATGGAAGAAGGGAGGAAAAACTTGAGTTTTGCAAAGTGGGTGTAGATTTACATGGAGCCCACAGCTGTTTTTGAGACTTTGAGTAAACGCAGCAGGTAAAAAAAACGCCTTAGGCACTTTTTTTTGGTTTTGCTTGCACCTAAAATTCCCTTTATTGTCAGCAGTTAAAAAACATGAGCTCAGCAAACCAGGGGGACAAATACACTATGTGTTTATGACCTATTTGTTCCCCGATTCAACCAGGACGCCAAGTCTTGTCTTCTGCTTGCAGACACACAAAGTAAATGCCATCTCCCTTTTCAGTTTAAATATGCAGGTGGTGTAGGCTGCAAACACACACACACACACACACACACTTGTCTACACCCACAGGTGATATGGTGTCTGCCAGTAAAAACAGCAGCGTGGCAGCTGACTCAACCTCCTCCCGTTTCTTTCCCAAGGTCAGCGATAGGCCGACAGCGATAGGGACAGCTGTCTCTCAGCCAATCCCTGACCTCCCTTCTGTTTGCGTGAAACGCTCAGTTCCTCTTTTGCATGAGATAACGCCATTGTTCTGCTGGGATTATCTTCTCCCAGGAGCCAAACAGCAGTTGAAAGACAATGCAAATGGAGCAGTGCAAATGGGTTGGGAAAATGGAGAGTTAGCCGGAACTTGTTTGACAGCTAACGCCCCGTCTTTTTTGCTTTGGACAGCTGTGGTTTTTATTTTCCTGAACAGCCCCAGCTGGTGTAAGGGAAATAAATCCATTTTGATTTTCTGAGTTTGCTTTCAATGCACAGTGAACTTCCTGCTGCAAAATAAAATTAAGTTCCATTCTGCTGTGGACAAGTGAATGGACACATGTTGGATTCAGACAGTATAGTCTCACATAAGGAATTCACAAGAGTCCTTCTCCGGGCTTGAGATGCTCAAATACAATAGACAGAAAGACTCCAGCACCGCAATTGTTATCTTTTCCTAAAATTACTGTCTCCACTTGGACTGACAGCAATAGTTGGCTCGGAGAGAGGACACAGCGGCTACTGAGATATTGTTTACTACGGTGTGGAAAATTGTCTCATCGGAGGCAGGAACTGTGCATGAATGAGATTGTTCTGCCACAGCTGGATTGAAAGACATCCTGTTTGTTGGTACGACTGCTCCCTTTCCATACAGAATACTAATGAGGAAAATAGTAGCGATAGTGAGGATTTTCATGATACTGACATCTAAATTTATATTTAGATGTGGAATTTACTGCAAAGCCTCAGAAGCACCTCTGGAAATCACTGTCAGTTTGTCGCTGCATCCACAAATACACGTTAAAACTTCACTATGCAAAGAAATAACTATACATAAACAAGATACAGAAACACTATTCATGAAAATGGACTGAGGGAAAGTGAAAAACTGTCCTGTGGTGTGACGGGTCAATAAAAAAACATGGGAAAAAATTTGGTCTCCTAAGTTCCCAGACATTATGCCACTGACCACTGAATAAAGGTGATAATTCTACTATGGAGTCTGTGGAGTCGTACTGGAATGCATTTTAATAAAGGTGGTTCTAATATTTTGGCCACCATATTTAAAATGAATGAGTTTGGCCAAACCATTAGAACCACCTCTTAATGAAATGCATCAAAGTTTTTGTCGCCCTCAAATTAAAAAACTACAATTACTGCCTTATGGATGTGTACATCATTTGCACACATATCTGTTTGGAGTCCAAGGTGGTGTATGTGCAAAATCTGAAAAACTATTTTAAGATACCGCTTTCACAAAAATGGATGAAGGGATCATTGGACAAGCTGAAAACATAAAAAAATCTGACAACAGCTGCACTTAGCCAAAGGATGTGTAAATAAATATCGGAGATGATATTATATTTGTCATTTTATTATCATCTTGGTGTTGGTGAAGTGATTTGCAATGTTCGTGTGTGTGTGTGTGTGTGTGTGTTTCTTCTCTCTCAGGTTTCCAGCTCAGCTGTGACTAACACAGTTCAGTTTTATGAAACCGAACTGCTGTTTCTGAGAAAACATAATGTCACTCGTGACTGGAGAGTAAAATAGCCCAGCTTCACCCGTGGACGTGTGTTACTTGGATGAGACATTAAAAGATCATGTGGTGATGTGTCCTTTAGGCTGTGCTGGCTCAGTGACAACAGTAGCTAAATCTGTGTGAATACACACACTTTTGTCCTTGAAAGCCGACAGCAAAACCTCGTATTTTCCACTCAGTCCTCTCCGATTACAGCTAATCTTTACTGCCTTTCCCAGCAGGAGGCTCCTCTCCGTTTTGCATATCTTGGGTGTAGATGCAGACGTTGTTCAGTCTCCTGGAATGTCAATGAGCCACGACACAGTGAGTCAGCAGCCAGACAGATGTAACTGTGGCTGTGGCTTTTTCAATGAATACAGGTCGTACAAAACACAGGAGTGATACTTTGACAAAATAAACATTAAGGATAAAAGAGCAATTATTCTAAATGAATACAATATTTACTATTTACTGTTCATTTTTCACTTACTCAACAAAAAAGCGCAGTGATGTTGCGATGACTTTCTCCCATGATTCACCAGGGACTTTATAACTTCAAATGGAAACGTTTTACAAACTGAGTCCTAACCTGTCATTGGACAATTTAGGAATTTATTGAGTTTATAATGAACAAAACAATCATTAAAATCCAATTTGGTGGAACCCTCCCCACCCTGGTGTTTCCTGTCGCAGATTATGTCCCAGCCCCTGATGTTTGTGTCATTGGAATCTGACTCTTAAATGAATGTGGTAGTTTCATATTACTGTTTATAAAAGTAAAAGGAGGGAATGATGATGACATACATACATATTTGAATCATAATCGCAAAGTATTTATTACATCTAAAGGTAAAGTGTGACTCAGTGAGTCTACCTTACATACACAAAGGCCTAAAGTGTTCATGATTCCTAAAGACACTGTAGTAATTTGTCATTCAACAATACTAGATAATGTTTTTTTTGTAAACAATGACATAAAATCTCTTCCTAATTTAAGTGCTAAACATTGATCATTCTACTATCATATAGAAATGACTTCTAGAAATTATATGTTCTTTTAGAAATCTCTTCTTTTTTTCTTTTTTTTTTTAACTCCAGTGGAGATTATCAACATTTTATTGGGCCACAAATTGAATAAGAAGTCATGAGATTCTGATGTAAAATGTTTCCCTAGGAAAAAAAAACAACAACTGAGGAGCATTATCTTAACAGTCAATGCTGGCACCACCTCCTCTCGGTCATCTGATAATTTGGGAACAATGGAAGTCTTTCATTGGCACAGGCACACAGAAGGTCATGGAAGTCGATTCAGTCCTTTATTGTTTGCCACTACATTTGATATCAAGAGTGTAATGCTGATATTGGCGGTTGTGTTTTTACAGCCTGGCAGTGTGTGTGTGTGTGTGTGTGTGTGTGTGTGTTTATCATTCACAGAACAGCAGCCTGTTAATAAAATGCTACTGTCCAACAGATTGCTCTTTTCTTTCCAACTGTTGGCACACAATAAACGTTCCCAGTTATGTGACTTTATTCTAATATTTGTTTAGTAGAAATACGGATGATAATGTGAAGAGGTGCTGTCACAGGCAGATTGATTCCTAAAAGCTGCAATATTGCCTTTCGGGGTCACACATACAGTCGCAGTTACAGTGTGGGTTTAACATCATGCAACATCTAAACACTGTGTAGCGAGTTATTTGCAGAGATCACAAGACACGAGTAATCTGATTACCGATTACAATCCGATTACAGTAATTTGGCTTAACTGTAATTACCTCGGTGTTGGTAACACGTTGCCTGGGCAGATCGGAGCACGGAGGAGGACAGATTGTTTACTCAGTAAGTAGAGTAGACATTTTTTTTCTCCACAACAAGGTGGCAGAACATGTTATATCAGGGTGGCGTTATTGGACAATAATTGACGGGTGCACTGGGTTAGAAACTTAGAAGTTTGTGTTTTTGCTCAAATTTATGATAAAACTATTATAATGCTGGAATATTTGTATTTCTTAAAATAATTGACTAAATGATGTTTAGTGCCAACAAGAAAGTCATTATTTAGTGTTTAGACAGATTTTTTTGTAAGGAGGAGGGTGTGAACCAACTTCCTGTTGTTGATACAGTCACCATGAAGACTTTATGGATGATGCGATGCTCCATACACCAGCCAGCCACAGCATTGCCACCGGTGGTCTTCACAATGTCATGGAGGACACACCACCAGCACGTCCACCATCAGCAGACTGCAGCTAAACAGCCCCCATGCAACATTTCAATAAATTCCACTGAGGATGGTGCAAGAGGGTAGAGACAGAGGACGTCATTTAGACAGGAGGACTTGCTTCTTTGCATATTGTGTGAAAAGGTCACTCTCTCCTTTCCCTATTCGCTAACATTAACAATGTTTTCTTAGAGTTATGGTTGAGTTAAGCTTTTGTCTTTGTTTTTTTGTTTTTTTTCTGCTGTTGTTCAGAAATGTTCCCTGTGTTTTCATTGGGTATGTTTCTACTGTTTAATCATCATCGGTTTCAATGGATAATGGAGACAGGTTTGCACCTCACCTCATATGTACCTGGACAGGATGTAGGTTCCACTTAGGTGAAAACCTGAAAAAAGTGGTGTAGAGGAGGTTTTTTTTGTTTAAGTTTGGTTAAATTCCTGAGAATTTCTTTTACCTCCGTTTAACATTGTGCTAATAAATATCACCTTTTCTTGCACATGCTCCGGCCTGCTGAGCTGCTTCTTAAACAGAAGTTTTCCAGTGTCAAATAACATCACATCCCGTTTATATGGAGACGGCGTGACGTACTGTATTTCAGTGAACCTCTTCCTGTCTGCTCTTGTTTTCTGTCTCTATCCTTGTCTAATTTTCCGGTCACTTTTTCCTCCTCCTCCTCCTCCTCCCTTTTCCTTATTTCCTTTTCTTCTCTCCTTTTGCATTTCCACCTTTATAACCCTCCTCACCAGTCACTTGCTTTTTTTCCAGTCTTTTCTTTACTTTGTTTCCATCTTTCCCGCACATCTTTATTTAGTTTCACCTTTCCCTGATTTCTCTGTCCTGCTTCTCTCGATATCTTTTCCTCTATTCCCAATCTTCCTTTCCACGTTCCGTTTGTATTTCCCCCAATATTCTTTTATTGACAGGATCTCCTTCCCTGCCCTCTATCTTCTATCAAGCATGTAATCTTTCTCCTCTTACCCTCTCTCTCCACTCCATTATTTTCTCCTGTCCTCTTCTTCCCTCCCGTCTCCCTGTCTCCTGTTAGCTTCTCTCCATCTCTTTTATTTCCCCTCTTTTTTTCCCCCTGCTCTCCCTCTTACTCGAAGGACAATGATCTCATTCACGTCCGTCTTGGGAAAATGTTTGTGACACTCCACTCACTCAAGCGATGCTGCCAGGTAACCGGGGGACCCTCGCAGATGGTGGACGGGGAGTGGAGGTGGTGGGCGGTTAGTGGATGATGTGTGGGAGGTGAAGAGTGTAGTGTGACTGAATAGTGGAAGAGAGGAATAGAGTAAAAAAAGGTATGGAGACGCTTCTGTGGGTGTCACCCTGTAATCAAACACATTTCATCACTTTCCTGTTTCTGTCATCCTGCCCCTCTGCCCCTCTGGTGTTTCCTTTCCACTCCTCATTCCTCCATTTTGCTCTCTGACCCTCTACCTCTCAGTATTCTGTCTCAAAGTTAGGTACAGGCATTTCTCTCCCAGGAATGATACTGTCACTTTTATAAATGTTCTGGAGAAATGCCAAGTGGGGGAGAGAGTGGAAAAAAAAGAGGCCGAGAGTCTGGATTTGAATGTTGTGATTGTCACCGTGAGGGCTGCTGCATCTATTGATTGAGCTGTGGTTTGAAAGGAGTGAGCTGGGTTAAGCCAGGATAGGTAGATTTGGCCTGTTGTCCATGAAATAGCACCAATCTAATTGCTTGGTTATAGCAGTAAACTGTGCAGCAGGCAGAGACAGGCTGAAGTGGAGTTTGTCATTAAGCCTTTAATTGCACTGAATGGTTGGGCGGTGAGCTGGAGCTGTCTGTCCAATGTGACAAATAGGAAGAACGAAGTGAAAATTAAAGCCACCTGTGCAGGACATTGGAAATGAATAGAAATTGTGACCGAGTTCAGAGCAACTCCCACGTATTTTGAATATCAACAATGGCTAAAAGAACCCAGCATTTAAGTGGGCATTCACATATGCATACAGAAGTCTGGACCAGCTGCAGCTGCACATTCATTGTCAATGGAAAACCAGCTATACTGCTGAGTTCTGCCACTGTGCGCCTCCGACACAGAAGGAGCCTAGCTGTGCGAAGGAACCTGAGCTTCGGCTACAGCTGGGTGCGAGCCAATCACATGCCTTTTTATTCCAGCAGAAATTCATGCAGGAAGTCATGTGTTACTACCCACCATGGAGGAATTAGAAACTAAAAAAGCTGATGGCTGTGGGTTCCTGAATGTTAAACGTGGGTGCTTAACATGATGTGTTATGTAAGCTATCAGGATTCAAATCTGTAACAAAACTGTAACTCAGAACATAAACCAGAAGTAGCAACTAACCAACTAGGGGTGAACACATTCTAAACAACCAGGATCAGGACTAGAAAAAAACTAAAGGTTGTGTACACACAGGGATGAGGCAGAACAGTAACTAACATCATCAAGACACACTAGTGCAAAGGCAAATTAACAAGGATAAATAAATGGAGCTCGAAACGGAGGCAGACAAACAAATAATCAAACCTAGAGGCACAACAGAGAAACAGGAGTCCAAACTCCAGAGGCTACAACAAAGACGAACTGGCAGGGAACTGTGGGGAAAGCCAGGCCTAAATAAGCAGGGGCACAGGTCAAAGCAAACAGCAGCGGATGACAGTAAAGACGGTAAATTGGCTGAGGGGCTACAAAATAAAAGCTGGAGACAGGAAGTGAAGCCGAGCAAAAGCAGGGACAAATTGAACAGAATTGTGACATCACTACAGCATGCAAGAGGTTGGATGATAATCCAATAATAATAGTTTTTTTTCTTACCCCGTGAGTTCAGGGTCACCACAGCGGATCATTGTCCGCATGTTGATTTGGCACAGTTTTTAAGATGGATGCTCTTCTTGACACAACCATCCACAATTTCTACCGGACTTGGACCGGCACTGCACAGCTGGGGAGGGGAATGGGCTGTTAAGGGCTTCAGTGTCCTGCCCAGAGACACTTTGACATATGGCTGGTGCCCTGGATCTTCCTCACACCAACCTACATCTCCAACAATAACACTGAAAGCATGTAGTCAGATCTCACCATTTAGCCTAATAAACATAGGTACATGCTGTTAATAAACCTGGAAATATTCCCCCTGTTTATTGTCATTTTATGAGATCAACAAACTCAAGATATTAAGTGAGTTGTTCAGCCATAAATACAATCATTACAGGTGTGCTTTCATTGTACATTTCTGTTAAAGGATAACTTTTTCTAAATGAATCGTATTTTCAACAATCCCCCTCGAGACTCTAAAAGCAACAACGAATTGACTGTTCTTACATTCGCAGCCTGGATGAGCTTATCCATCTGTGTAGACCTCTGGTGTTGTCCAAAAATGATTAAAAACCCATCAGCCAGACAAATAGCTCCATTGGGTGACATGCTTTTCATTTCCAATCAAATATCAAAAAGTTGATTGTGAGCATTTGGGGCCTTCCCACCCCCCCCCCAGTTTAGACATTTCTTGTGTAGTTCTAGTGGCTTTGAATTACCAGGACGACTCTAAAAAGAAAAATTCTTGTACTTTGATTCAATCATTCATGAGCTGAAACTGAATATTAAAAAATGATGCTTTTTTTCCCCCTATGGCTTTTAATGGATTTATACAAAAATGTGAAGAGAAGTCGGAGATGAAAAACACAACTCAGTTGTATGAGATGCACCAATTGTGTGTCCTCTTTTAAATATTGTTGGAGCAATGAACTGTGGGATGGCAATTTCTCCTTATCTTTCACACATACACACAAACACAAACATACACACCCCAAAAAAAAAACTCCTCTGCTTAGCATTAAGCTAATTAAACATCACTTCTCATAGCTGACACTTTCAGAACAATCAACATTTTTGAACACATGCAGAAATAAAATACAGAGTGAAGGACTAATTTGTTCATCCTCAACCTGTAACCTGAGGTCATCAGCAAAATATAGACAAACTCAAGCTCACATTTACGTCCTTTAATGAAGTGAAAATGTGGCTCCTGCTTGAGACCTTTGAAACTGTCGTGACTCTAAATGGTTTTGGCATTTTCTTGACAAAACATGAAACAACGGGGAGACTGAGATACACGGAGATGTAGTCTGCAGCGCAGTCAGCACACATACTAAATGTATAATTTATCATCTCCTCTGAAGTCTTCTCTGCGTGGGTATAAATGCAAAAAAATATATATTTATGTCTTTTTTAGAAAATGAGCAAATACATCTAACTGCTATTCTATAAATACCAGTATGTATCTCAGATCCATCTCATTTTCTGTTGGCATTGTGTGTATATCCTGCTTTCTTCTCTTTCCATCACTCTGGAAATATGACTTAGTAACTCAAAATAATGAGATACGTTCACGATATTTTTACTTAGTAACGTTAAATATTGAGAAAGTATCTCATTATTTGGGCTTTTGAATCCAAATATTAGAAAAGGATCTTAATATTTTGAGTTACTGAGTCAAAATATTGAGAAATACCTTCTCAGTATATGGACTTTATCAATCAAGTCTATGATTTTACCTCAGCTATGTGGAGCTTTTTAGCACCTTTCAGCTTATTGTTTTGGTTTTATGGCCCACAGCCAACCCTTCTGCATCCCAACCCAATGCTCTACCACTGATCCACCAGGCCCCCACTAATCACCAAAACAGATAAAGGTCCTTTTTAGACATGGAAATACTTTCTTGATTGTATTTTTCCTCAGAACGTGTTTGATCATGTTGAGTACTGGTTTCCCATGTCATTGGTTCATGTTAGAATAGCGGTCGTGATGTTGTGCTCAACATTACATTTAGTGTTCTGTTCGTGTTCTAGTCATGCAGTTGGGTCCTAAGTCAAAAACTGTGACAATGTGCTGTTTTTCTTTTGAATCCTTGGTCAAAAGGATGTGGACTGACCGTTTTGTACTTTTTTAAATGAACTGAATTACAAAAGCATCACTGGGAAAATACTTACAATTAGGCATCGAGGAAACTGTTGAGTTCCGCACAAAATAGTTCACCATAACCAACTACTACTGTATAACACTAAAGTTTTAATTGTTATTAAATGAGTCACAGAAGCTGTTTTTCCCAGATTGTGTACTTTATTGCTCCACCACATACTACTTACCAAATAAAGATTTAAAATGCAGGACTTAAAGTTACCTGTAACTGCATAATATTGCAGTTTAGTTATTAAATCTACCACTGCCTACATCCTTTAATACAAGTGAATAATGAACGTTTACCACACTGGCAGCATGATGGTGGAGGGGTTGGCACTGTTGCCTCACAGCTTGAAGGTCCCTGGTCCTTCCTCCCACAGTCCTAAGACATGCATTTTAGGTTAAGTGGTGAATTTGAATAAATATATTAGTAAACTCTTACATTCAATTCTCCACCTTTTCTTTGCGGCTGACTGCAATCGTGCCTTTTTTTTTTTTTTTTTTTTTTTTTGGATGGGCCAAAGTAGGATACTGTAATAGTTGAAAGACTAATCAGTGGACCAAGCATAGAATCTCTCAGTGCTTTATAGGCTGGTTCAAAAACCAAGGCATAAACTTACCATGATTAAGTATTATGTATATCCCAGCCCAACAGGGAAATATCCCATCGCTGCCTGTCAGCCACTGTTTACTGAGCTAACACAGCTACATACTGTATATAGAAATTGGCGGGATAATACGCACCACACATTGTCTAGGGGACTACAATTTAATCTAGGTCATGATTTTTATCTGCAATAGTTTAAGTAATTAAGTAAAAAAAGTTAATGTGTCAAAATCCATTTTCCTCTGAAGAATCTACATGCTCCTGTTTTCATGTATACAGGTTCCTACTGTCCATGTTTTCCTACCATGCATGCATTTGCATACATTTCTCAATAGTACAGTCTGAAATGTTTGAGCGTCTCATAGGCTAAATGACCACATTCTATATTGATGCAAATGGAATATAGGTTGTAAACTGGGGGTTCAGCTCAGTTCACTTACTGTATTTTGAACTAAAGCCAAGTAGTTTCACTCTCAGGAAAGCGACACAACTAACCAGTAAAGTGTAAAACCCCAGGAAAACACTAAACATGGAGCCCTGAACGAACAAAGAGCTCCAACCAGCAACATTAGAAACTTTTTTTTTTTTTTCTAAGGAGGACCTACTGACAAAGATTTTCAAACATCAGCTAGAAGAAAGTTATTTAAATTATGTAGCACCAGTGTGATTGTAGACCAGGGGCTGCAAAGGGCAACACTGCAGCACTGAACTGGTCAAAAGAAAATCGCAAGCCTCAGTCTTAAAGTGGCCATGGCAAAGCAGAAACTGAAACTTCAATTTAACAATTCTGCTGCAAACGTAAGCACTGTTCTGTGCACAAAGGCTCCTCAGACCAAGGAAAAGAACATATCTGACCTAATTCTGCAGTTACAGAAAGTTGATGAACATCTGCACAGCTACTAAATGAAGAAGAATGTGAAGTGGTGGGGATCAGAAAAAAGTTTCAGAGCCCACAAAGACCAGAAACAACACACAGGACAGCTGGACGGGATGGCAGGGAGAAAACCTGCAGCGGAAGCTAAGTGAGAAGTGGAGAAATATCAGGAGAAAGCAGCTCTGCTGTCTGAAATACAGCAGCTTAAAGACAAGCTCGCTACTGAAGAGGGCTTTAAAGTAAAAGCCAAGAGAACAACCCTGGAACTGGAGGCTGAGCTTTGCAAAAAGACATTTGCTGTAGGGGAGACACAAATAAGTCAGCTAGAAAAAGTTCTGCTGAATGTATAAGAGGAAGTTTGAGAAGAGATTTGAAAAAAAAAGCTGGAACATCTGAAAAGGTTAATGCAGAATCCACAGCTACCTGAAAGAAACCAGAGGAGCAGCTGCAAGTTCTGAACAACCATTGAAGGAGTCCAGCAAATCCTGAACAGCAGGACTGGTCAGAGACGGAGAGAGAGACATGGGCTCGAGGATGGACAGTGTGGAAAGCAGAATGATAGAAATGTTGACCAACAGGTCGAAAAGAGGCTGCACTTCAAAACTGAGATCCAGAGGAACAAAGAGTCCTCTCACCTGTCAGGAGACAACAAGCCTAGAATAAACAAGTCTTTAAAAGAGGCATTAATTGGTCATGTTCATAGTGGTAAGTTGTTCAACCAAGTATAGACTTTGCACAGCAAAACTGACAATTACATGTAAGCAGTGTTATGCTTTGACCCTAAGCAAATATTATAAAATGATTTTTTATTAAAACTTCTACGAAGTGCAAGCCGACTAGATGAGAGCACCTGTTTGCATGTTGATATAAACGGTTAGTTAGTTATTACCATGGTGAGAATTATATGTTCCATCGACAGTAATAAGACAAAATCAAGAAGAAGAATTTGTGCTGTCAGTTTTACTCCACTGCATTGTAGGTGCTTTGCTCAATCAAATACTGCGTTAGCAACTGAACGTTCACACACAAAAACAATTTCTCTAAATGAGTCAAAAACGTCATCGAAAATCTTGTAAATCAAGATTGTATGTATTTTTCAGTTTTCTTGTGAAAACTAGTCAAGTTACTAGTTACCTTACAAATCATATAAAGAGTTTATGCAACACAAAGCTCTGTTATGAATTAAACAATCTGAGAATTCAGTATAATTCTATATAAAGTGCAAGTTTTTTATAGGGTGGGGGAAAGAATAAGACAGGACTTTTTCCACAGGAGACCAGTGTTCAACTGTTTAATGATTGTTATACAACACACATTGTGCTTAACCCTAACGCAGTTTTTGTGAGTATAAAAACTCGTCCCTATGGCGTCAAATAGTGCCTGTGGCATCAACATGATGAGCCAGAGAACGTAAAAAAGTAACCCAATCTCTGATGCCTGTAGGCCGAATTATACTTCTCCGGGAATACGAGTAAACGTCGACACAGACCTACGCTCCGATACGTTCACACGTGTTTCTTTCATACTTGAACGACGTCAACTAGCTGAAAATTAAGAAACAATCTGGAAAAAAGCAATTGCAGTATCGTATTCTATTAAATTCAGCCTTTTCCTATTTTCCCTTGGTTTAGTTTAGTTTTTTGGAAAAAAAAAAGTCATAAGTTGAAATACACAGTGAAAACCTAAATGAATACACTGAATAAAGCAGCCGTACAACAATAGAACATATTAAACACATACAAATATATAAAATCATTGTGAACATCTAGAAATCTATGAATGGTTACGTTTTTTTTTTTTCTGCTTTTCCGTTTTTGTTTTTCCAGTTCTATTCCCTTTTTGATCCCGACTCAGCTGTGTCCCCGCACAACCTGCGGTTACCCATAATTCCCTAATACTTTGCGTAGTTCCATGTTAACGCGAGCGTGCATCGACGGAGAAGCATAACTCTGCCTTGACGAAGCGTCATTATCTGACACTGTGGGATGAGAAAGTTTTATACTTTAGTGTTTACTTTTTTAAACAAACTGATCAAAAAAGCCAATAGCAAAATCATCAAATGAGTCCTTAAAACAATTCTTTGAAAAAAATTCAATAAAACCGATCGCTTAAATAGGATGTTGATTACAATTAGACTGAAAATATGTCCTTATATTCTAAAATGTAACTTATGTGCCTTAGAATTCAGAACAAGCAGCACTGTATCAACTGTATTTATTTCAGCGGTCATGTGAAATTAAAGATGCTCATTAAAAAAATGGAACAACTGACTATGACATCATATACATGCAGACGTTAATGAACATAGTTCCACGCTACAACGCTACAGTATATATGGTGCAGTTAAGTGTCAGACTACAGCTGCACTTACTGCGAATGTGTGAACCAAATTCCACCAGCCCAGTGTGAAACAGGGTCAAACCATCCATTATTAATGGCCACATCTCTCTGAAGATGCACTAAATAGACTTGCGTGGTTTCATAACAAATGTGGAATTTGTGAGTCACTGGTGAGATTTTTGCGACGTCCAACATCTGGATCCTTTCTGCTACTTTTCTGTTACCCCGATAACCGTGTGTTTGAGTCCATTAGTGCACAGAAAGAATGATGCTAGGCAGGTACTGAGAAATGAATACAATTTTTGTTAATACTCAATATGCTAAAAAATATTTTTTGTGCACATGGAAAATCAAATTTTCCTTTCATGGTTGCTGCACTGAACTTTTATCATAATCCTGTGAAGAAATGTTTAAATAAAACGAACCCCTTTGATATGTATTTTTTTTTAGAACTCAGCTCAGTGAGATCACTGACGGGTTGTTAAATACTTTGATTTTACTGCAAACCTCCCAGGAAAAGTATAAATGTGGGACCAGTCTATCATAAGCACTTCCATGGCTGAGCTTTACACCTCTGAGAAAGTTCACATAACAGGTTTACACCTACTAAGCAGCACCCTGGGTGTGTGTGTGTGTGTGTGTGTTAAACTGCTGCCTATGATAAAGCAATTGTTGAACATTTTGGCAAATACACTTTTCCACTTCCTGGTGGAATTCGATGCCAAAACCGTGGTTTGTTTTGTGCAAATAAAATGATTTGTTAAATGGGTTAACAGACTTTCTCTTAGCAGTAGTTCTATTACCTTAGGACTGAGTAGCATCTGCAGTTTTCCTCCCCAGCCACATACATCAGCGCCGCATAGAAAGGCAGCACGTGTATGTTGCCTGGGAGGAAAAAGTATGGAAATCACTTTGTAGATTGATTTCCTTAAATTGGTAAACTGCCAAACACATGTAGCTATAATAGTGCTTTTGTTTGCATCTTTGAATGTGGTGTGGCATGGAAACAGCTGCAGCTCATATAATTAGGATAAAGAATGATTTACATAATAATGAGCAGACACTGGCATATGGCAAGATTTGGTAATTGGTATACCTGACTCAACTACATAAAGAACCCTTTGTTTTCAATGCATCATACAGATTTTGTGTAGTATTTAAGTTTTTTTTTATTATATATATATATTATATTTTTTGATGGTAAAATATGCTTTAAAACGTCTGTAGATGTGGAGATGTTGTGTCAAAGCTTTCAGTGACTAGAACTCAGTGAACAGCACTAATAGCAGTACAGAGACATTCACTCTAACCAATCAGAGCAATGAGTCCTCTGACTTAAATGCCCATGTAGGATGTTTGTCTCTTTTGTTAAACCAACAAAATCATTGATAGAAATAATGCCCCCACCTTTTCTCGATTGCTAAGATGTGTTTAATGAAATTGGGATCCACTTAATCGTCATCATCACCTTCTTAACACGGCCCAAGTCTTATAGTGCAAATGTGTTAATACTTTTTCATTTGTTTCGTAAAGTTAACACGTCTCATTCGGTGACCCAAAACTTTGCTGTCATTACATTTGTTAATACACTTTTGTGCACATTCTACTTGCATAATTATGAATCCCGAGTCTAGGTGTGCAACCCCCGATGCAAAGTTCTTCAGTGTTCAGTCCCTATTCAGCTATAAATGATGCTCCTCTGTGTTTCTATTTGTTTAAGTCTAGATGAAAGATGAAAAATATGGGAAAGAATTAAATCTTATGCAGTGTGGTTAGAATTTATTTAATTTTTTGAGAATATAGTACAAATGTTGTCCCACATTGAGTGTCTGAATTGGTCAAACCTAGATTCTCACTGTGGGTCCTAGAGACAGATGGACGTAAAAAATCCTGAACAGGAATGAATCAAGAAAACCTTCTCAGGAAATTCTCTTTTTACAGTATTTCAACATATCCTCTCAAAAAAGTGAAGGTGCAGAGAGAGGAAGGGTTTGTTAACGCTAGTAGAATAATCATGGGCTATTGGGAAACTGATGTATTTTGAAGTGTAATGTGTAGTGACTGTCAAAGTTGCATGTAATTTGTTGTAAGATTGCGTCATTTGGGGCAGTAAATGTCTGTTTTGGCCTGTGTGTGAACTGATTTGAACTTTTCTAGGAGCTTGGAGCCTCGCTCAGACTTCCTGCCTCATGGGCACAAACTCATCACCTTCCCTAGCGACACAGAGCACTTCATTCAGTTTTTTTGCCGGTGTTTTCCCATTTGCTGCATTTCTGTGTTGTGGTGCGTTTCCTGTTTGTAAGTGTTTTGTACCTGTGTGCCACCATACTAACCTACATGATGAGGGCTGTAGCTTGGAAGAACATTACAAACATTAACCCAGACGTCTGAATGACAGAAATATCTATTTATATATTATTTTTATATATATTTTGGTGGCACTAACAGCCTCTGCCTTTGAGGTTTCAGCAGTAAGGTCACTCCAGGGTTGTACACTTCACACAAAACACATCACAAAAATGCCTGCGGACATTGCTGGATGACATGTTTAAGTACCCTTGAAAGAAATATGGGGAGACAACATACATTCATCCTCACTATTTTCAAAAATGTGTCGGCCCACAACTCCGCTATTTCAGAGCTTCAAATAAAAAACAAGTAAAAGCACTAAAACCTTTTTAAAGATGTAATATGCACTTAAACTGAAAAACCTTACCCTTTTACATTTAGTCATTTGTCAGTGTCAGACCTTTGGGTGCAACAACATCAAGGTACAACAAGGACCCTTACAAGCCTGTTGAACCTCTTTTTGCCAAACAAAAGGAGGAGCCACATAGTACTAAGATGGAAACATACTCTAATAATCGGAAGAGGGAACAAATTATTTTAATAGTTTAATAATTACTCTACAGTTCACCCAACTGGACATCAGATGGGAACAAAGCCATTAACCTGGAATGAAGTTCAGAGCACAGTTCAGCTACCAAGGTCAGTATTAATCCCAGGGCCTAATGGTATTCTATGAGGCTCTATGAAGAGAATTGATGAAAGTGGCATTTACCAAACATATCATTTCTAAGGCTTGGCAAAGTGCTGGGTACCCTCATTCCTAAAGAAGTGAACTCTTCAAACATCAGCCAATTTCTGTAAATTAGCCTCGTGAATCTTCAGCATGCTGGGACAAAGGCTTGGTAAACACAAGACAAAACTTGGTGGACACATAAATTAAGAAGGCAAATAATTCACAGATTTGCAGGATTCACTGAACATGCAAGTACCATTTGGCATCAAATACAACTTCAAGGGGACACAAGCCAGTGTCTTCTTGTGCCAGTCCCAAGTCTGGATAAATGCAGAGGGTTGTGTCAGGAAGGGCATCCGGCGTGAAAACACATGCCAAATTAAACATTCGAATCATGACCTTCACACTGAACCTGACTTCTATATTCTATAATGTTGGGACTATGACAGGGAAGGTTAGAAAGTTGATTGACATGATGCAGAGAAGGAAGGTGGACATACTGTGTGTCCAGGAGACCAGGTGGAAAGGTAGAAAAGGCTAGAAGCTAAGGAGCTGGGATCAAGTTGTTCTACCATGGGTCAGATAGGAAGAGAAATGGAGTGAGGAATGTTCTAGAGGTGAAAAGAGTATAAGACAGGTTGATGAGTCTGAAGCTGGAAATTGAAAGTTTTATGTTCAGTGTTGAGGATGCCTTGAGGATGCTGATGGAGAAGTACAGAGAGGGTCAGAGGGAGTTGCATTGCGTCTTCGTAGATTTCGAGAAAGCGTGCTGAGAGAGGAAGTGTGGGATTGCATGAGGACGTCTTGAGCGGCAGAGAAGTATGTTAGAGTGGTGCAGGACATGTATGAGAGCTGTAAGACAGTGGTGAGGTTTGCTGTAGGTGTGACAGAGGAGTTCAAGGTGGAGGTGGGTCTGCATCAAGGATCAGCTCTGAGCCCCTTCTTGTTTGCTCTGGTGATGGACAGGCTGACAGATGAGGTTAGACAGGAATATCCATGGACTATGATGTTTGCAGATCACATTGTGATTTATAGTGAGAGCAGGGAGCAGGTGGAGGAAACTAGAGAGGTCTGTTATGGAAAAGCAATGTTATACAGCTTAGAGACAGTGGCACTGAAGAAAAGACAGGAGGCAGAGTTGGAGATAGCAGAGCTTAAGATGTTGAGGTTCTCTTTGGGAGAGACGAGGATTGACAGGATCAGGAAGGAGGACATCAGAGGGACAGCTCATGTGAATATATCAGTAGAAGGATGCTGAGGTTGGAGCTGCCAGGCAGGAGGTCTAGAGGAAGAACAAAGAGGACATTTATGGATGTAGTGAGAGAGGACATGAAGTTAGTTGGTGTGAGAGAAGAGGATGCAGAGGACAGAGTTAGATGGAGGCACATGATTCGCTGTGGCGACTCCTGAAAGGGAACAGCCGAAAGGAAAAGAAGAAAGAAGGAGAATAAACACATGCATGTGAAAATCCTCCATATGCCCAATGCTTTTGGATCAGTCTCATGACATACTCTAAACAGCTTTCAACTTTTTTCCAGTCCCAGAACCCATCTCACAGTCAGTTAAAGCATACTTTCAGCGTCTGTTACAAACAAGGAATAAACCACCACAGGGCAGCAACTGGAGGTAGCCGTCTCTCCTCGGGTATTCACCATAGCGATGACGCTCATCGTAGGAGCATCATGCCGGGTTGTAGGAGGGGAACAACTAAAAAAAAAAAAAAAAAAACTCTGTGGCTTCCCCTGTGCAAAATATGAAAATCCAGCCAAGCTGATCTCATAGTCTCATACTCAGTATTTTTTAGTCAACATCAAGCTTAAAAAACGACATTAACCGCAAACCAATACCAACAGTCCCACGAAAGCCAAGTAAAAGATCGTGGTGGTGAGAAGATGCAAACCTCAAAGATTCCCAACAAGTACAACAGCTGAAACAGGAAACTGTCTTTGGCCCTTAAGTATTGTTCTTGTAATGAAATGTACTGTACATGGACATTCCAGTTAATAAAGTCTCATCAACATAGGTGTGTGCACTTGGTACTGATTGTGCTGACTTGACCTTGACCTCATAAACTGGCAGACTGAAAAATGATTTAATTTATTTATACAAAAGCAAAGTCACATAGTATTAATATCTCCCATCTGCATATGATAAAAAGCAGCGTTGCCTGTTTGTCAGTCACTGGCTTAGGTTTAAAACAAATACAGAAATCAGTCCCTATCACTGACTGATCCTTTTTCTCTGCTGTGAAAATAACATGCTGAGCATTAGTTGGCAAACCTACTCTGAGTCCCTCACACACTGTACTAGTGAGGCAAGGACTCATTATGGTTCTGCATTAATGGCATTAAAAAAAAAAAAGTGGCGTTAAAAGGAATTTGCGTAACACCTTAGTTGGGCGGTATCGCTATTCTTTGAAATTGAAAATAAAGATGTTTATGGAAGGTTTTTTCTTGATTATTTGCTTTTTGTTATGTTGTTGTTGTGGCTTAGATTAGTTAGGATAATTTTCCTGACATTAATCCTTGTTGTACATTAAAACCATCTGGTCCTGATGTGTGTGACAATAATGTTCATGATGTTTCTGACTGCTGATGACCTGGATCTGGTGTGTACCATCATATCAACTGGCCCCTCGGGTTCCCCACTTCTTGCTTTAAGTCTTCGGAGATGTTCTCTGCCAATATTTAATGGAAAACTGTGTAAAACAATGAGACAATGTGTCATATTATTTCAATGATTCTTAATGATAGTCTCTGAAAACCCATCAGAAAATCTATATTGAGTAAAATACCTTATTTAGGTTTAATGATTTGTCCCATTTCATCTTTTAGCTCTTCTGCCACTAACTGCTTCTCTGATCGGCAGCCATAGAGATAAAAGGTGACACTTGAGCTGATTTCAACAAGTACAGTGACCGTAAACCTTTTTTTTACAAAGAACTTAAGCGGGAACCTAAACTTCGCTTCCTGTTTCTCACTGGACCTAGTTCAGGTTTTGGTTTGTTTGTTATATACTGGCAGATTTCTCCTTATTTGCCCTGTTTTCAATGTACCCTGGTAAAAAAAAAAAAAAAAAAAGAATGTGCTTAGCTTTTAATTTGACATTACATGTCCTATTATCCCATGAGGGTTTGTTTCTCGAATTTGGTCTCAGCACAAACTATCCTCAAACCTATTTCATTTTTATTTGTTGGGCAGTTCTCCTGTTGTGTTGTGTGGCTGCCTATCTCTACCTCTCACTGTCCTTTTTCCCAGACAATCCAACTTGCTTGTACTTTTCCACAGCTGCTGGTTTCTATGGCAACGCAAGAGCGGGGAGGAAAAGGAGGAGGCCGGGGCTCGACAGAGCACTGTCAAGCAGACAGCACAGGGGCGGCTGGGATCCTCATGAGGTAGAATACCCACAGGGAAGAAATAGAAAGAAAACAGGGAGGGAGGAGTGATGGGGGGAGTTCAGCAGAAACAAAAGTGCCCTGTTAAATGATTCAGGCTTATTCTTAGCTCTGTGGTGAGCAACTCTGTCGAGCTTATGCAATGTCAGTTAAATCTGGTTGGTGTGCGGTGGTGGGCTCATACTGCACAGAGACACTCACTGTGAAACATCTGTGTGACAGCTGCTAGTTTTTGTTATTACTGTGGAATAGAGCTCTAATAAACCTACTGTACAGTCGAACTTAAAACCCAAAGCCAAACCTGTCGATTTGCAAATCAAATGATCACCTTCAGATGATTAATTGTCTAAGGGAGGCAGTGAGACTGAGAACTACACAGCCCACGGAGTATCAAGGGTCCAATTTTTGGTAATTGTAATAATTTGTTCCCTCTAATAAATAATTTGCTCTCTCGAATTAAATTGCCATTCAAAATGACCCGTTCTTTGAATGAATGGCATCAAGTTATTGTAGTAATAGGAAATGAATTTCCAGGTTGTTGTGGCTAGTCAGGTTGGGCCGAGCTCCCACAGGCTTTATTGAAGACGTGGACTAAAATAACTGCATTAATTCCTTTTGACTTAATAAAGTAAAATTGCATCCATTCAAATAAAGTTTGGGCCTTAGCTATTCTCATGCAGTTGTAGCTACATTGGACATTTCCAAGCATCCCACCAGTTGCTTGCTTGCCTTATTAGCTTTGTGGGGCCTCAGTGGGCCTTCATTATCATTATGTCTATGACTGAATCATCATATCACTGTCCATCTGCTAAAGGTATAGGTAGCGTACTCAAAATGTTTTGGTACAGGACTGTCGGTTCAGTGCGAACGTGGGCTGAATACAGTCTGTAACAATTAGCTCGTTTTGCATGAGGAACATAATAAACAGCCTCCTTTTTTTAAATTTTTAATGTAAAAAAATAAATAAAAAATAAAAATCTAAGTTCCCACACAAAGTGCCTAACTGGAGCACAGTACACCAGTCCCTCCAGGAAATTTGTGAAGTTGTGATCACAACAATTACTTCAGCTAATCCCCCTGTGAATTCTGTGCCACCCTGTAATCTAAAACATCATTAAAACATTGCAACATCCATTGCATTTTTTTGTAGGAAAGCTGTCGTGAAATCAGGCATTTTAGGACATGAAAATGAAAGGTTCATAAAATTCTGAAGGGGCCGTTGAATCGTTTTTTGCTTGGTTTAAACGGCTGTTAGTGGTGCCACAATATAATGATGCTTCGTAAGTGTCTGAAAGGTCAAGTGTCTGCTCACAAGCCTCTGGCTCGCGTTCGTCATGGAGGTCTACTGTTTGGGAACACTGTGAATTCCCTGGAAATTGTTAACAACAGACAAAGACAAACTGATATAAATGTCAACATTGTCCAGTGATGAACAATGTGCTTCTTGCAAACAAACTACTGCAAGTGCTGCATTTAAAACACTTCATGCTTGCACTTCAGGTTTTTCCCAGTCTCACTTAGGTGATTACCTCATCATCACCCGAGTGATCGGTTTCTACTTATGCTTGTTTTGTGATGTGTGTTTGATAAAGCCAAACAAAGATCTGTGTTGGATTGAAACATTGCCTCAAATGCATTTTATTTTGCCTCTTTCAATACATCAAATTACTCATTTAAAACAGCACCATGTGAACATGCATAAAACAGCTGCAAGGAGAAAAATGAGCTTAGTACAACATGTTACATGTTTGATAATGTAACTGGTCATCACATTTTATTTTTATAAACTTTATTTATGCTTCATTTAAAATTTTATTTTCAAACTGTATGAACTGTTAATAAATACAAATGTTCATAATAAATCACAAGTCATTTTTTTTCCGTTAAGGTACCAAAAGCTAACCAAACACCCTTAGCTTAGTCATTACATTTTAAAATAAGTTAAATTATACATTTTCCTGTGTGATTTAAAGCCAAGTCCCTTTGTGAACTATAACAGGAAATATACCAGCACTGATGACGAAACCCTCTTAACCTGGAGGGATGTGTGTCTTCAGAAAGACACAATAAGAATGACGTAGCAGCTGACATTGCCCGTAACCCCTGAATCAGAGGCTTCTCCAACACTGGGGTTTTGTTCCTCATGCTAGGCTAAAGGCTAACCCCACAACTTTCTAATGTTTGCGCCCTTGAAAATAAAATGGACAAGCTGAGACTACTGAGACAGACAAGTAGGGAGTGGAGGGGCTGTTGTGTTTGTTTTCACCTCGTCCGCAAGACAACATGCCGGATGCAGCCGTACATCTGTATGGGTTGACATTGTTCCGAGCAGACAGAGAGGTGTCCATCTCCGGTAAGAGCAGATGGGGGGACCTGTGAGTCTACTGGTGTGTAGACACCAATATAGCAATGAAATACTGCTCCCCTGTAGTGGAATATCTCGTCTTGAAGAGCCTGTCATGTTACCTGCTGAGGGAATTCACAGCTGTGATCGTAGAAGCTGTTTACATACCTCCAAGCACTAATGCATCGCATAGCATTCTGTGATCTGCAAGACGCCATCTGTGACCAGCAGACTGTACATCTAGGCAGCTTTATAGTAGTAGCTGAGGACTTCAACCACACCAGCTTAAAGACTGTCTTTTCCCAAATTCCAGCAATGCAGCCTCCCAGGGAGACCGTGTTAACATCGAGGAGGAACATCCTCCGCCAAGTGCTCGGAGGATGTTACTGTAACAAAGATGTTTTAACCAAACTAAGTTTCACCAAACATAGCAACCAGAAACCAATGGATGACCACAGAGGTGCGTTAGCTGCTGAAAGCCCGTGATCGGGCCTACATGTCAAGGTATAAGGTTGCCCTCTGCTCACCTACGTCTGCACTCAAAAGGGGAATCGGAGGTCCTACGCTGAGAAGTTACGGAAGCACCTCTGTGACACAGGGAACACCAGGCGAATGTGGAAGGGGATGCAAACCCTTATGGATTAGAAAAGCAGGAAGCAAGCTGATGATAGTGATGCAACTCTCCCAGACAGACTCAACAACTTATTAGCCCGCTTTGAGGCATTAAACCTGGTAACAAGAGGAAGAATCCCACCAGTCAGCATTCACAATCAGCTCTACAGACACGTGGAGGACCCTACCTAGGGTTAACACAAGGAAAGCAGCAGGACCTGACAATATCTCAGGACATAGTATGTGCTGACGAGCTAGCAGATGTCCTGACATATGACTTTAACATCTCCCTTATTCAAGCCGTCGTCCCCAGGTGCTTCAAAGTGTCTACTATCATACCAGTCCCAAAAAGGCAGCTGTGTGCTGCTTGAATGATTACCGTCCAGTTGCACTAACATCCATGTTGACTGAGTGCTTTGAACACCTGGTTAAGTCTCGTATCACTACCAGCCTGCCTGCATCATTAGACCAGTACAAGTTTGCCCACTGCCCTAACAGCTGCACAGAAGATGCAATATCAATCGTCTTACACACAGTCCTCACAAATCTGAAAGACAAAAACACATTTGCCAGAATCCTGTGCATTGACTTTAGCTCAGCTTTCAAAACTATCATCACCCAGAGGCTAATAGAGAAATGCCTTCTTCTTGGCCTGAGCACTGCCAACTGCCACTGGGTTTTGGATTTCCTGACTGAAAGACTGCAATCTGTCTGTATTTGGAAAAAAGTCTCTAATACAATCACGTTGAGCACTGGATCCTCTACCCTTTGCATTGCTAACACATGACTGTGTATCCAGACATGAGGGGAACCTGATCATCAAGTTTGCGGAGGACTAAAAGAAATGGAAGCTACTGCCTTTTCATGGCCGACATTTTCACGTAATATCAGAAAAGGCACGGGCTTAATGATTTGCTTTAGGTGAGCACTGCATTGTTCTTCTTAGGTGCTTCTTCACTGACTCCTGGTGTACTGGGACTGTTCCCTGTCTTTGTTTTCTGTGTAATTTCAGTCTCTCCTGTTTTCCTATTGTTTCTCCCCTGCAGCCACATGATGATCTCAGTCGCTCTGTTCACAGAATCACCTGGTTCCTAGCTCCTGATTGGCCAGCTCTCCCTCTGTCTGCCATACACCTGCTCCCACTTTGCTTTGTTAGTCTCTGCATATTTACATACTGGATTTCTGAGTCATTCTTGTTTCGTTCTTGCCATTTTTGTCTGTCTGTTTGTTTGTTTTTTACCTGTGTGGTCTTAATAGCTTCTGTAGGATCTTGGGACTTTGTCTCCTGCTCTTTGCTTGGCTTAGACTGGTTAACAGAGCCCCACAGATAATCTGATCCACATTAGAAAAGGTATGATTTGGCATAATCCTGAAGTTTGGCTCTTTGAAGTTGGTCTGTCATCTCTTTCCTCACATTCAAACATGCATATTAGATCTTCTCGATTCATAATCAGCTGAGCATAAAATCTATACCTCTCCATCTGTACAATGCTATAAAATCCAACAATAAAACAACTATCAGGTTGTCAATCATTTCAGCACATTTAAACATTACATTACTGCATTTCTGACATGCTGTAATCACTGTCATATATGTCACTTTGGGAAACAGTAGACATATAAGGCACAGATTAAGGGCTGTGTCTGAAATCAATTCCTGTTTGCTATATAGTGCATTATATTTCCTGTCCATTTTTAATGCATCTGAAGTATCAATATGTCCACTTTATAGTGTAAAGTACTGCAAAGAGACAAAAAAGTGTATGTGACATGTACATCTCATATGCAAAAGGCAAGTAAAAAAAAACAAAACAGTTTCTTAATTTGGTTCTGAAACTGGCTCAGCATTTAGGAAAACATACTGCAAATACAAGAAACAGCTGACTGTAAACTCAATAAGTTAGGTTACAGGTTGCATTTTCTGTATTTGCACCATTTTTATTTAAAATGTTGTGCCTCTGTTGTCAATTTGGAGAAATTGTTTTGCCTTTTTACTTATGTTTTCTTAAAGGGCGACTTCACCAATTTCCAACCCGCTTTCTATGGCTTTAGTATAGGGTGTAAATGCACATTAATGGTTTTCAACTTCCCTCTGGCTTCACTATATTAAAATATTTCTCGGCTTCTAGCTGACAAACTCCTCCATATGCCATCACCCTGAGAAGTTTTTTTATCCTTAGGAATTCAGGTGATGTCATCTGGGGGAGCTCTGCAAAAGCAGGATGACCGTGATTGCAAACTCCATAGTGCAAGTGACAAGATGACATAATCTGAACTGAAGGTTCCTTTCAAGTGATGTTATTAGGAGGCATTTTCCAGCAAGAGGTAGAGACATATTTTGAGTTAGAGAAGTCAGAGCAAAGTTTAATGGTGTTTATGTACATGTACTGACCAAACTAGAACCAAATGAACAAGTTCAAAATCAGTGAAGGTGTCCTTTATGTTCCTGTGTTTTTAGCGTGTTACTGAAGAACTTCTACTTGCTGCTACTTCACAAAATGAACTGAATTAAACGGAACCATGTGACTGCATGTAACAGAGGGTACGCACACAAAAATGAAACCCCCCCCTGCAGGCCTAGAGATCCGTGGCTGGCTCTGAAGAGCTTTAACATGAACAGGAAGTGAAGGCAACATGTGACAGCCACTGGCCAGCGGGCAGCTGTCAGGGTTAGATCAGAGAGGGCCGAAACACACTCGTACTTGTAAAGCAATACACACACACACACACATAAGAAAAGAAGCAGAAGTCAAGTTAAAGCCATTTCCTCCTGCTAAGTTGTCTAATTGACAAATGTAGTTGTTAATCTGCTCCACCAGCTCTGGTTTAACCCTCTATAGGCAGTCTGCCGTGTGTGTGTGTGTGTGTGTGCTTAACCGTTTTGTATTTCCACACCAGCTGTCTCTTTCCATCAATACCAAGCAGGCATTTGTGTTAGCTGCAAGTGCAGTAGCTCATAGTGTCTGACAGGTAGAGAGGAGGAGGAGAAGAATAGGAAGGGAAAAAAAAGGCAGATCTTAAGAACCCGTCTGTAGCCTGAACACTCTGCAAGAATATAACCCGGGGCACTGAAACACAGGCTCTAGCACGTTGCTTGCAGTCATGAATGCAGCTTGATACATCATAGATGAGAGCTTACATCCCTGAGGCTGTTGCCAGTGCTCAGTTCTCCCTGCAATGATCCGTCATTTAGTTACTGTTATCTGGGCAGCGATCATCCAAGGCCGCGCTCCAATCGATATTTCACCGCAGTCTTCCATGAGGCTGAATGGAAGCGAGCTATGGAATAAAGAAGCAAGTTGTCCGTTCTTTCATTTTTTGCTTTAGTCAAACATGATTGTGATCAGAACGGTGTAGAGTGAGAGGGAGAAGAGCAGAAGACTGGAGATATACAGCAGTATAGTATTACACCTGCTTTCTCACAGCCAATCGCGACTTGAAATGGTTGTGGCACGAAGTTACAAAAGTGTTTAACTGCAGAACAAGGTTGAAGATATTCTTCATCTGTCGTCAGTAAATCCAATAAAAATCCCAAAGCAGTGACTTTTGGCCTCGTACTGTTCACGTGATCTTAATCTGTGTTGAGGTGGTTTGGAGTCGGGGCCATTTTCCACTCCAACAGATCTGTGTAATTCTGAGATGCCTGACTGCTGCATTCTTTAAACAATTCTATGTAAATACTTTATATATATATATATATATAAATATATTCCTCTGTGGTGGTCCATTGTTTTCCACCATCAAAAGCCAAGTCAGCCATGATCCTTCTCTTTTTCCCTGCCATTAGGCATTCAACACCTGTTCAACACTGTCCTGGCTGACAGGATACTCAGCAGACTCTTTTTTTTTCCTTCAGTATACACTAATCACCCGCAACATTAACATTGGTGGTCATAATATTTCATGGACCCCCAGGGTCAGCATGGCCACTCTGAGCCGTCTGCAGCTGCACAGCCTGTGTGCAAAAAAAAAAAAAAGTACCACTTCAAATCTTTATCAGAAGTAAAAATATTAAGAAAATCATAAAAAGTTTACTTAAAGGTAAAAATACTTTAACTAAGAAACAACGTATTTTAAACAATACCGATTATGCTAATTGTGGCAAAACGTTGTGGCAAGTCGTTAATAAAAATTACTTGCCTATAACCCATAATGATACATCAGCATATATTATTTCATACTATTTATTTATTTATCAGCCCAGCAGACAATCAAGAACTAAGCACATTTAAGACGTTAACAGGAGATTTGAGCAAGAACTTCAACCACTATGTCTCTGACTCCATCAAGGCAGCAGCGGCAGCAGCAGCAGCACGTGTTTACAGTTATTGTCAGACGGAGTCATAAAACATGTGGACAGCAGGCGTTTCTCACCCACTTCCTGCGCTAAGCTACACATCACAGGGTGGAGAGGACTGGAAGCCACATTGCACAAACATGTGTAATGTTTGTGTGCTAGACTGTGGAATCTGATCTCCTGCAAAACGTGTACAAGGAAGAATATTGATCACTATAAAACTGAAGTATGTACATAGTCATACAGGTTTTTATTGCATATAAAACCTAATTTAGATTCAATTACCTGTCTAAACATAATCTGAAGATTCTTATGAATCTTATTGAGTACAAGAATGTGTGTGTGTGTGTGTGTGTGTGTGTGTGAGCCTTTTGTGACTCCTCCATAGCAAAGTTTTAATGAGACATTTGTGCTGCATGGTGAGAATGAGGGCTCCTGACTCATCAGAGCAGTCATCTAACACTCTTTTGATCACTTAGGAAGTATAGAGGCCAACAGTTGCTTTATCATCTCATTATTTTCTTATCAGACACACAGCAGCAATAAATCCGCCATTTCCTCCTGCAACAATTACAGGGAAGGAAATGACTTATGAGGATGTGGTCACTGTTCTGGAGGCGTGGAAGGTTTCTCTTCAGAAGCGAGTGACACGTTAACGCTTTGTGATTGACTGCAAGGCGCAGGGAACATCTGGCTCGCGGTTTGTGCCTCAACAGCCAGCAGCGATCAGGGGAAGTCATTTCCTACTCAAGGTTAAAGGGTAACTTGAGAGAAATGAGGAAGTGGCAAAGACAGATGGTGCTGCAAGGTTATGGTGTCATCTGATGTGCTGCTATGCTGAACAGACACACCACCTGCAATACTGTACACACTGATGCTTTAGTTAAGTCAAGGAGAGGCTATATTTGTGATCCAAATACTGTCATTCAGCATTAATGGATATATTAAAATATTTCCCTGCTTCTAGCTGAATGACATCACGATGACGTCATCTGTAGGAAGTGTTTATCATTAGGAGTTCAGATGACGTCATCCAGGGGAGATCTAGAAAAGCAGGTTGACCAGGATTGGGACCGGGGGTCGAACCACTGACCCTGTGGTCCGTGGACTATTTACCAACTGAGCAACAGCCACCGCCTGTCAATATTACAAACTGTTTAACTTTTGAAATGTTAATTTCAAAGTGATAATGCATATTTTTTTTCACTGAGTGATAAATCTCACTCCATTCTTTCCCTTTGACTCAGTATCTCCGAGATGCTCTTTCATACCCAGTCATGATAATGACTCATTGCTACTGTAATTAATCCAAGTAGCATTACACAACTTTTCTAGTCTCTTGTTGTCACCTTTCTCATATTTTTGAGATATGTTGCTGGCATCAGATTAATATACACAAAGTACCAACTCTTTTGGATATGGTGGTTTAAATGCACAAAAGGCAGTGAAGTAGTTTATGAGGATGAAGAAAGGACTGATGAACCGGGGAGCCAGCCTTCTGCTCTCAAAACCTTAGGAGGGACTCTCCAAAAGTTGGATATAAACTGGACATCACTAGGAAGACCATGGACTCTAAAGACCTGATTGACAAGTGCCTCTGCAGTTTCTTTGGCAGACAGTATCTCAGGGAGGGGAATGAAATGGACCATTTTGGAAAGCCTGTCAACGACGGTGAGAATGACTGTGTTGTCCTGGGATGATGGGACACTACTAACAAAGTCTAGTGAAATGCGGGACCATGGGCATCTAGGGATGGAGAGAGGGTGAAGGAGTCTGGCAACTGGACTTAGATTGGGGACAACCAGGGCAGGTGAAGACAAATTCACATCTTGAGAAATAGATGGCCAAACGCAGGATGAATAGTGTACAAGAGATGCCAGGATGACAGAACGGACAGGACCCCAGGCATGACCCCAATCTAGCATTTTGGACCTAAGCTGTTCGGAAACAAACAGGAGTCCATCTGGACAAGTGGGAGGAGCTGGAACATTGGCTTGGACTTGGGACACCTCTTCTTCAATCTCTAGCTGGGTGAGAGCTAGTCAGACAGAGGGGTGTAGAATGAAATCTGTTTCTTCGCTAACAGGGATCGAACATGCAGCACATAGTGTCAGCTTTAGTATTTTTAGGCCAAGATAATAGGCTAACGTGAAGTGAAAATGGTTGAAAAAGAGCGCCCAATGGCGGGAGTTGAGCCCCCTGGCAGTCTTAAGGTATTCTAAGTTCTTGTGATCGGTAAGAACTACTAAAAGGATGTTCGGCCTCCAACCAATGCCTTCACTCCTCAAGTTTAACTGCTAACAATTCATAGATACCAATGTCATAGTTTCACTCTGCCTCAGAGACGACAGAAGAACAAAGCGCATGGGTGCATTTTGGAATCCTCCCCAGACCTTTGAGAGAGAACAGCCACCACCCTTACATGTGAGGCATCTATCTCTACAACAAACTGTCTACTGGGGTCGGGCAGCGAGAGGATGGAAGCTGTGGAGGACGTGTCCTTGAGGTGTAAGAAGGCTCGGTCCGCGTGGGGGGACCAGAGAAATGGCTTTTTACTGGAGGTAAGTTAGTACAGAGGAGGATGAGGGTGGATAAGGCCGGCTACTATCAACTCATTGATGTAATTTTCCATAGCTTCACACTCTGGACCAGAAAGCAAATAGAGTCTGCCTCACGGTGCTGGGTAGTAGGTCGATGGCACAGTCATAGGGACGGTGAGGCGGAAGAGAAGTGGCTTTGTCGTTGGAGAAGACTAGTTTAAGGTCATGGTAGGTTTTGGGACATTAGTCAGGTCACTATTGTCAGAAGAGGTCTCTGAGGGACTAAGCAGAGTGGCAGCATGTCAGAGGCAGAGGCAGGAGAAGGAACCTCTCCTCCCATGAGGACTTTCAGCCAGTGTATATGTGGATTATGGTGGTGGTTGTTGTTGTGTTGTTGTATTTGGAATGACAATTTTTCATGGTAATTTTCAATAGTCAAAATGACGGGAGCAGTTTGCAAGGTGCTAGGAATCAGCAGGTCTCCGTCCAGGGCTCGATTGGTAATGGCTCTGGAGTGTGGAATCAATGAGACCCAACTCACGTGCCAGGTTCTCATTCATAAATTCCATGTTCGCCCCAGAGTCATGGGGAGAGGATTCAAACGGTTCGGTCGGGAATTTGAGGCGAAGTCAGTGCACGTGTGGCTTAGCGGTATCGTTGTGTCCCAGCTGACTGCAATAGAGGCACAAATTGCACCTAAACCTTCAGTCCTGTTCCTCAGGAAGAAGCTTTCTCCCCACCGGCATAGGTTCAGAGGAACCTAGGGAAGAGGGGGGCCTAGACTCGGAGCTTGTACAGGGGGGGCAACAGGTGAAGTAGGCTATGACTGATTAGGCAGAGCAGTGGGGAGGGAGAGAGATTGCGAGAACAGAGTGCAGAGGAGAGACAGAGGTGGTCACCAGGGCAACACAGATCAGAGTCACAGCCATAACGTGTTTTGGGTCAAATCCTTAAAAGAATGTGCCTGGTTTCGATGGTTTCAGTATGCACTGATTTTACATCCCATCATCCCATCTGCCTTTAGTAATGTTTAAGTGGTTTCATATTCATAAGAAACTCAGATTACAGCATACACTCTGATGGCTTGTATGAATTACTGTTTCACTGCATTCAGTGGATGGAAGCTAGTGATAATGGAATGTGTCAAAAAAAAAAAAAAAATTGTGGATCAGTACAATGTGTCTGATCGAGGAAGCAAAATACTCTCAATAAACTGTTTAATTATGAAAACACCTTATGAAACAGCTGGCACATCATCACCAGGGAAAAACCAACCCATTTGCAACCAAGTATTAATATTTAATTCTCTAAATTGTGTTATGCAGATTTCTAAATAAGAACTTGTTTAAACTTCTGCACAGTTAATCCAATTTCCCAATTCCAATTTTCAACCAGACCCTTAGATAAAAACTAACAATGTGCATTTAAAGCAAATATGGATGTTGGTTGTTTAATCTCAAATCCTCTGTGTTGGGGAGAACAGGTGAAATGATCGAAATAGAGTCACTGTCCAAAATATATAAACCTGACTGTAATTTGCCAAAGGGGCCGATTTAATGAAAGATAGAAATTTCAATGTGTCTAAACAAAAAACATGATTTCTTGTAATTGGGAATTGGGATTCGGAGGTGTTTCCAGGCCAGATGAGAAACATAATCTCTCCAAAGTGGTCGCAAACTACATCATTCATGTCCTCCCGTAGTATGGAGATTAATCGGAGGAGAACGTGGACCCAGTCAGACTAGGTAAAGGGGGTGATGTCCATTTTACAACGAGAGTCGAAACAATGTTTAGACAATGTGGAGTTTGGAGTCTTGCGTAAGAACGGGATCTAACCACTGTATTGACCTTATTGACCTCTCTATCTAAAACTGGTAGCATGATGCTGTGACATTGTAATAGTAATTATTTACCTAAAAAAATGTAATTATCTAAATTCATTAAAGACAAAACGTATTAATTATAATATAATTTTAATAATGCTGATGCTTGCTAAGTGCTTTTTAAAAAACCGAATAGTGAGGAGTTTGGTTTCATTAACATCTCACAATGACGCAATGGTAGCTGAACATCCCCTTAACAGAAGGCATCATGAGAGACTTTGGAAGTTTCTAGAACATTTTGTGCCTGTGGGATGAGCCATGCTGTCTATGGTTAGATGCCTCCAAAATCCACAGTATGAGCAGGAAGGAGGAAGCGTGTGTGTGTGTGTGTGTGTGTGTGTGTGAGAAGTGGCTCAATGTTGAATATGCTGCTGAGGTGCTTAACATTTTCCTAGCATCAGTGGCTAACGCTCAGGGCTAAAATGATCCATGGAGACCTCACCAATGCCCTAATGAAGCCCAAACACTTCACTGACTGCTGAAACCCATCTAGTGTCTAGTGTCCTTAAAAAGAAGTTGGAATATTAGAATTTTCTATGTCACAAACTCATTGGTCCTGATGAGACGCCATCCTGAGATCTCCTGCGTTCGTGGCAGATCTAAGATGCTAATTCGCACTTCTGTTTTGTCCAGACCTGATTATTGTAATGCTTTGCCACATGCAAGAGCCTGCAACTTGCCACGGGGGGAATTATAGATGTGCAATTCCAACTTCCTTTACTGGCCTTTTCCGATCGTGCCCCCTTTCTCTGGAATAACCTGACATCAGAGGGTTTTAAGTCTTAATAAATGTTTTAAATCTTGAAACTCTGTTTGATCCTTGTTCTTCTGCACCATGATTCCAGCCTCTCTCTGTGTGTGTGTGTGTGTGTGTGTGTGTGTTTCACTCTCTTTGTCCTCTCTTTCCTCCCAGGGGCTCTTTGCTGGACCCACATTTGTCCTGGGACCACTCTTTCCCTCTCCCCTGGTTGCTGGTGTATCATTCCTGACAATTTGGATGTGGATTCTCCTGTAACCTCAGCTTCTGAGACTGTACTCCAGTAAAACAGAACAGAACTCTGTACCTTATTTGTTTAAGCAGGGATAATACAATATAGACATAACACTGTACTGTGGGGTGAACTGTCTCCTAGTAGATAGACACATTAGTAAGTGGTTTGGATGGATGGATGCTGTAATGGACTCAGGCTGGCTTGAGGAGTTAAACACCTCTAAGAGGCACTTGATACTTTCAGTGGGCCCAGTCAGTACAGAACAGATCCTTTAACCATACACTCACTGGCCACTTTAGTTTTTAAGTTGAAACTGTAAGAATTTTCGTGTAGCGGAGCCTGTACTCTACTTGTTTGCTTTGTAAAATATGAAACGGCCGCTCAGATATCCGGTCAATAACAGATTCATTCCTTAATTAATTGCATGATTTAAATCGATGAAAGGAAAAATGGCACGTGCTGTCACTGAGTGTTGAAGTAACCAGATTAATGCTGAGAGGTGTCATCCTGCAACACATCTGAACGGTCATTCATGGATTCGGTAGACCCCCCCCAAAACTCGAAACAGAGTGACACCTCTTCTCCAGTTACTTCTAACAGATCAACGCATCTCACACTTGAAATGTCCACTTCATATCAATGAGCCAATAAATCAAACTGTACTTCTGAAACAGCTACGGTAGCAACGTTCTGTCAATATTGTTTTTTTTTTTTTTTTGCCCATTATAGTTATACAGCACAGACAATAATTTCTAGTATTTATACTGAACATCTTTGACACATAAAATAAATTCAGATTAAAGATAATGTTTCTTGTTGGTTGTTAGAAAGGGCAGAGACAAACGACCTGTATTAATGTTGAGGATGGAGGGTCGTTTCTTCTTCTTCGCCCTTGTGAAGAGAGAGAAGGACATGAAGAAATTAAAGGGAGAAAACCCTTTAATTTCTTCATGTCCTTCTCTCTCTTTTCTCTTAACCTGTTCCAAAGCATTAGTTTTGCCTGTTGTGTATTTGCGTAGTCTGGATTCAGATAAAATGATAAAAATGAAGAATAATGATAAAATCTATCATGCAAAATTCAGATCCCACCTCTGTTGCTCTTATAGTGTTTTTCCTGTTAAATAAAATGCTTTAAAAATACTTTAATAATATTTTTAAAGGTCTATGTGTGTGATTTTTGACTATGGACGTAAAAAGTGGGTTCACTGAAGTTCTGCTTATGGCACATAGTTACAGAACAGAACCAACAAATTAATACATCAGCAAAAAGATTCACGTTACTTCAGCTGTCGTCTGACTTTTCAGCTTCACCTCCTCTAGCTGTTTTTTTTTTTTTTTTGGTTTTGTTTTCCAGCATCATCAGAACGTTCGTCCATGATTCGCGGTGGTGAACCTCACCGATGGTCCCACTTGCCCGTCTATCATATTGTGTTATGAGTGATTCAGCAGAGCTTAGTTTATCTCAAGGTGAACCTCCCCTCACTGTTTCTGCCTTTATCAGCCTGGCAGCTGAGAGGATCATGTTCCAGCCTCCAAGCTGGCAGTAATGGAATTTAGCAGTTTCTGTTTCTCTGTTGATTTTATCAGATTTTCCAATTAAAACTGGATTTCAAAAGGACTGGCCGGAACAAGTCTGCTTTTTGCTCATGTTTAAAGTAAAACTCCACAGGGACTTGTGATTACTGTGATTATGGCCAGACTTTACTTAAAAGACGATTTCAGCCAATAATCACAGGTTTGTTGCCCTTATTGTCCTAAGAACCATTACTGCACTAAGCTGTTGCTACTTAATTATGCAATTAAATGTGGCCAAGGCTGGATTTTCAAAAATTGCCCCAAAAGTTGTGAATCATTTGGATTTTTCATTATTTTTTTTTTATTAAGTTCAGGTCTTTTTTTCTTTTCATTGCAATTACTTTCTCATTACATAGATTTTCATGAAGTGTACTACAAAATAACACATGATGGCGTTTCAACTCTTTTCACACTAGAGATCTTGTTAAAATGTGTTTATATTTGCACATTATACTAATTTATCTTGTTTTAAAAAATCAGTTCAGAGAGTTTGAAGAAGCATTTGAAGCATTTTTGAGATTAAGCAACTTTTTTTGCCCAAACTCTTCAATTTCCTCAAAACCTGGTTATAAAACTTTCTAAAAGATTCTCTACAATCATGGGAAAATGGATATGAATTTGGATCTATGACCAAATATCCTAGTGGCACTTCCTCAAAATAATCACATTTATATCACTCGCAGGCAGAAAAGTAAAAACCATGCAAAGTACTCTGCATTTTATACACAAGTACTTCACTGCAACATATACTCATGTAGAAATGCAAAGCAGCATGCTGCCCTGCTGATGCTAAGTGTGACAGAGACTCGGGTGGTGGCACACACCGGAGTCCATCCGTCTCCCTTGAGGCCTGGCTGCCGCATTATCGCGCATCATCGATTGGGCGCGGGGATGAAGCCGTTGGGAGACCACCCATTTGTTTCCCTGCTGCTGTTGTTTACGATCAGTGCAATCCCCACCTATCGCTCTCTCTCTCTCTCTCTCTCTCTCTCTCCACCACACACACAAACACAGCTTCCACTCCCCTGGCAGAGCTGATGGAGAGCTTTGCTCCAAGATAAGTGACACTGAACACTGAGCTCAGGCTTGCGAATATGCATTAGAGAGTGTGTTCAGTGCAAATGTGTGCAGATTTGTGTGTGTTTCTGTTAAAGTCACATTGGTGGTGGCAGCTAATGATTTGTGCAAAGTCTGTGTGCATATATTTAGCTTTAGTTTCATAGTGACGTCTATTTTCTCACACTATAATATCAGGAGGTGCACATTTAGAAGTTTCCAGCCTGTAAGCATGCATGTAGTTTTACCATGTGTTGATATATTTATGTCTCTGTGTAACAGTGACAGGGATTCTGTGTATGCTGTGTGTGAGTTGGAAGAGTGTGTCTCAGAGGACTGAAAGCAAAGCTAGGACTGAATTTAAATGCAGGTCATTGTGCAGCTTGTGGATTCAGGTTGTGTGTGTGTGTCTCTCTCTCTCTCTCTCTCTCTGCCGCGCTGTGCTTGGGATGGAAATCCCTCCAACATGGCTCACATACCGATAAAATCTAAGAACGTCCTCTCTCCCACAGCGATCGAAGCCCCTCAGCTCTGAAGGGACTGACGGAGCACCCAGCAGACATGGCAGGTGATTGTGCACAAGCCCCAGTTCTCACACTTTGATGTATGTCTGAAGGTGTAGACTTAAATTGTTTTGTCCGTTCACGCAGGGACACAACTGACAAGGGCACTAGGATAATTGGATTGATGTTGGAGTGTGTGTGGCCACCAGCTTCTTACTTAATTCCTCTGACTCACTCATTAGGCTTTGAAGCAGGTCTTTAATTATTTTCAGCACTGGCTAATTAAGGATAGAAGGATGGCGCGAATAAAAATAAATGAAAGGTGGGCATCATTTACATTTGTCCGTAAATCTAGCATTTCTGGAAAATGGAACTGGAACTGGGTGTAACATCTTTAATTGCAAACGCTGGTTAATTTTTCACTCTTGTGGTAGTTTGTTTGTTGTACAGGTCTGAACACAGCTACAAAATTCAGCCATGGACCAAAAAAAAAAAAAAACCCAAAAAACAAATAAATCACCTCAAGACGTTTTACTGGATGGTATGTCAGTCCAGTCCAAAACAAACTCTGGACCGGTTTGTTTGTGAAAACACAATCTGACCTGAGTCTGGCACAAAACAGCATGTTTTAGCCATGCAGCTGACAGCCCAGCTTCTTTAAAACGTAGTGTTTTCCAGGTGTTTTAAAAGATGCTTTTTATGTGCATTTAGGATTCTGCTGCAGAGTTTTGCTTCACATATCTCCCAGGTAATCACCACGGTCATGAACAAATCAATTGTGCAGATGTTCCCTTGTTTCATAGCAAATTTTCACTCGTAATATTTGTTCGGTCAATGGACAAAACCATTCTGAGTTGTTGGTTCAATCCCCGGCTCCTCCGGTGACATGTCGAAGTGTCCTTGAGCAAGACACTGAACCCCAACTTAGTTGCTCCCGGTGAGTGTATGAGTGTGTGTGATTGTGAGTGTGAATGTGTGAATAAGAAGCAGTGTAAAGCGCTTTGAGTGCCAATAGGTAGAAAAGTGCTATATAAGTGCAGAACATTTACCATTCCTCTAATTCAGACCAGCTCCAGTGAACTACAGGTTTGACAATTACCTTTGTCCATAATATGGGTCAAACTCCAACACGGGTGGATCCTGCAACCAAAAATAATTGGTTAGATAATTAAACCCTCTCCTCCGTACACAGCTTTTAAAATCTGCTGCCTCTTTTAACCTAAAAATTGTTTAGGTTGTTTCCTAAAATCGATGTTTCTATACAAATAAAACACAATTGCCAAATACATTTTCTATTAAAGATACAGTATGCAACATTTTTTCCACATTCTTAAGTCTTATCCCAATGTGGAAAGCTCCTGTGACAGGCTCTCAGAACAGCCTGGCAGCAGAGATGTTCACTTTTGAAGGCTTTTGAGACGGCTTGTCCTTCTAACCAGTCAGAGAAGGTCAACCCCTCTACGCCACACGCTGATACCTTGAAACGCCCCTGGCTGTGATACACGGTTAGTTTTTGACTCCCTGGGGGGATTTATTTCTACTGCTGCCTTGATTCCCAAATGCTGAATAGCATAGTTCAACATAAAGAGGATATGTTGATAAATAATGTAAATGCTAACCTGCAAATGTTGGTACTAACATGTATAACATGTACAACTGTATATGCTGGATGCTGACGTTATTCAGCTCTACAAACTTGTGTACTAAGTTCTACAACATTTCCTGTAAACAGCAAACTGCAGCCCATAGCCTAACGAAACCACTTTAGGGCTCAGTATGAAGTTACTGATGTTACTCTTGCTGCCTGCACCACCTATGCTGATCATCGGCAGACAATCAGCGCCTGTCCGACTTGCTCCACATCCACTGAAGACATTGTGTAGAGAGCTAAAGTCCAAGTGGATCTTCCTGGTTCTAATCTATAGTTAAGAAAGCCTCATTCAAAAACACACGAGTAATGTATGATTGTAGGTGCTGACATGGAGGGTAATATTGTTGAAATACTATCTGATAAGTATTTTTGCTTTTAGAATAGAATAGAAAACTGTTTTGGAGTGAGGCTCGCCTTTCTAACCAATCAGAGAATCACGGTGATTTCTGCATAAGAAATCATTTTTTTGAGCATTAATATTGCTGGTAATTTCATAATAATGGCCACCCGATGTGTTAGCAGAGCAGACATGCCACAAATGTTTTCACTCTGCTTTGTTTCGTATTTGCAATATTAGATTTGAAACATAAATTAGAAACATTAGCATATGTCATTTAATGCCCAGTGTTACGAGCGATGATTCACACACGTGTAACCAGGTTTGGTTAGGCTAGATTTTTGAAAATATCACATATCACGTGGCTTAGCTGGCTTGTGGTGAACAAATTACAGATTTAAATTTATGACTGGGCCATAATGGAGGGGCTTCACCAGTGTGGGCACCTTACAGCCTGTCCTTTGCTGCATTATAAGCATAATAAGGATAAATAGTTAATGATGTAAACCAATCAGTTTGTTGGATTTACCCCCACATGTCCTCGCCAACTTACTACTATGTGTACTTGATTCTGCCTGATTTTGCATTTTCCAGAAGTGTATTTTAATCTGAGGTCAGTGTGGCAACATTTGAGCTAAGAGTGATAATTGCAAGATCAGACCCGATACAGCTCAACACAGGTGAGTCTACAGCAGTGGTTTATTCTTAGGTTAGGACAGCATGGGGAAATCCCAGCTTTCTCGATGGTTAGTGAACTACTGCCTCTTCTTGGTTGGACCTGTAAGCTCTTGCAGCAGATGGGATTTGTACTTCTCTCACTGCCTCCAACAGCCTGGTCTTGTTTGAAGCACAAATCCTGAGTGCAAGCATCCTGTACCTTTCTCTGCATCTGCCTACGCTGTTGGTCCAGCGTCATTGTGCTCTCAGCAGAGTGTATCCAGGTGGTTTCATCGGGCAGTGGTGCTCTCTGTGAGGTGGTTTTAGCAGAGGACAAGGACAATGGTCTATAGTGCCTCTAGTGGGCAAATGCTACACTAACACTGTGTTTAAAGGGTCTACTACTCTCCTTTCGGCTTATCCCGTGAGTTCGGGGTCGCCACAGCGGATCATTGTCCGCATGTTGATTTGGCACAGTTTTTACGCCGGATGCCCTTCCTGACGCAACCCTCCCCAATTCTACCGGGCTTGGACCAGCACTGCATAGCTGGGGAGGGGGAATGGGCTGTTAGGGGTTCAGGGTCTTGCCCAGGGACACTTCGACATATAGCCAGGGCCGGGGATCGAACCACTCACCCTGTAAACTGTGTTTAAAGGGTAGATTTGGTAAATTCCTAAATTAGCCTTATTGTCCACCATCATCATACAGATAACAAAACCAACACTGGAACTTGGATAAGTTTCTTTCTCTCTGCCACAATGTTGTCCAAAAACAATTTAAAATACAATTCACACACTGCTATGCTGGATAACATACATAAGTTGTGATCCTTGTACCATTATCAGATGCTACATGCTCTGAGTCAGTATTTCCTTGTACTTACAGTCAGTCAACTGTGCATGTGCAACATCTCCAGCTGACTTTTTAATCTTTTTAATATCTATTATGATAAGGATTTTTTTTTTTTTTTAGGTAGAAAGATGTCACATAGTGGAGCAGTGTGGCTGGCTCATGGTTTTATTTTTTATTTTTATTGTTTTTGTTAAAGGATGGAGGTCTGTGGCACAGACAAATGAGCAAATCCAGGCTGCAGGCTGAAAAAGCAACCAAACATGTGCAGAGAATATTCAGTGTAGGTTTTGGCATCCGCATGGCGATTGTGGACACTTCCATTCATTTAGAAAGTGATCAGAAAGATCACACTGGGATCACCCATGGGTGTTAGAGTGACTCTGTCCTGCCCGTTGGCGATGTTCTCCAAGCCAAGCAAAGAATTCTCTGCTTATACTGCACCTCCTACAGTGGGCAATACTGTAGCTGTGGGCTTTGACTTCACAGCACTTGTGTGTGACACCCCCCCCCCCCCCCGGGATACACACTTATGGAAACACTGTCCCTCAATGCACGCTTGTTGGAAAATAGCCTGAAGGTAGCCACGATACAGTAGCTTCATCAAGGCCTTTTTCAGCATGCCGTGACACGAACACAGAGCCGCTTTCAAGTCCAAATTTGATTTAGTAGAGCTCTTAACACCACGGCAAAAATGGCATCCTGCCAAAATGGGAAATACATTTGATACAATTAAACTAATATGAACATCAATCAACCACGAACCGACAGATTGCTCATCATTTTTGTCTCTGCTTTATCTTTTGTCTTCATATTTCAGAGTGAGAACAGGCTGTGAGTGTGTCTGTGTTCTTCAGATAGGCTGCAATAATTATCTTTGATACATTATGGATTATTTATTCGATTTTTCTGCCCCTGCTGACTTGACACAGTTTAACAACCAATGAGGATTTGGCATTTGGACAGAAGAGTGGCTACAGAATGCTAAAAATAGACATTGTTAATAAAAATGCAGCAAAGACATGCTGGTGCACTTGGCTTGACTTGATGTGTTAAAAGAGCCTCTTATGGATGGAAATCATGAAGAAGAATCCAGAGGAATTGTGTTATTGTTTCGGGAAAAATGTTAAGTAATTCAGTAAAGTCATCCGAAAGGCTACAGTACAAAGTATCTAAAGAAAAACATGTTTCTAGATTTTTAGACATTTTAGACATTTTAACATCAACTAAGTTTGCACATTATTTTAAAATACATAAGAGATTTTAACAGATGGGTACGATTGGTGTCTAAATTTGAGTAGCATATTGCTTCCTACAATTTGTTGCTTCTTGTCAAACGAGTCCCCACTGTGCCAATGCAGCTCTTCTCAATTATGGGACCGTGTTCTCTTCTGAAAGACTGACAGCACTGACAGCTTGTTGGTTGATCCCTGCAAGACGTCTCTGAGGCTGTGGCTTAATTATAACCTCTTTTGATCTGTAAACTCTGGCAGAGGCCAGCTCCCTGTGCTGGGAGTGTCATCACTCCCACTCACCCATTTTAAATAATGATGTTTTTCTTCACCTTTTGTAGTATTAAAGAGTAAAAAAAAAAAAAAAAACATGTATAAGAGGTCCCGCACACCATTACTGTAGTAGGTGCCTATAGACATTGAAAAGACCTAAAGAAGAAATAATCACAATGCAACACTTTATATGTGATTGCGCCCTGTTTATACGTTGTATCTAGTTATTGATATAAATATAAAATATTATAGTTTGGCACTTTTAGTGGCTGTAGTACATTTACATTTAGTCATTTAGCAGTCGCTTTTATCTAAAGCGACTTACACTTGAGGTACAAGGCAAGCAAAATCAAGCAGTCCTATCAGAAAAGTGTTTACACTTCACGAGATGTAAGTGCAAGAAAGAACAGAAAGGAAGCTTTTTATTTTTTATTATTATTGATTTAAGTGCATAGGAAGATGCAGAAGAGTTTTTGAATATTGGCAGAGAGTTTGCTGGAGCGCGCAGAGTTTGGTAGCTCATTCCACCATCGTGGGATAATTGCGCTGAAGAGTTTTGCTGTGTCTTCTGTGTGGTGCTGGGACCACCAGACGTCGTTCGTTAGCAGACCACAGCGGACGGGAAGGATTGTAGACCTGAATGAGGGAGTTGAGGTAAGGTGTAGCTTAAGGTGAGGTAAAGTGGGGTAATCTGGGCCTGCTTGAACAAGGTCGGAAAAGTACCTGTTGTGAGAGATGTGTTGATGATTTGTATAATAGCTGGCATTAGTGTGGGTGCAACTGCATGAAGACGAGTGGAAGGGATCGGATCCAGAGAGCAGGTGGATACGTCGTCCTCAGTCAGAGTTGAAAATGATGAGAGCAATGCAGTATTGGAAGAAGATAGCAGAATGTCGTCATCAGGAGGAGAGAACTGTGAGCTGATGGCTGCCATCTTATTAGTAAAGAAGCCGGCAAAGTCGTCAGCAGTGAGAGAGGTAGATGGCGGAGGTGGGTAGACGAGTAATTTGAAAGTGGAGCTTTCTGGTGTCCAAAGTGTTGCTGAGCTTCTCCTGGTAGTATTCAATCTTTGCCCCTGGTGACACTGTGAGAAAAAGATCTAACCAGATCCTGGTACTCAGCAAGAGCAGATGGAGTCTTGGATTCGCGCCACTTCCTCTCAGCACTCCTGAGCCTGGTCCATTGCTCATGGATCCAGTCGGTGAGCCACGGATTAGAAGCTGAGGGACAAGAGACTATCCAGACACGATGAAAGTCAATTGCAAAGGCTGTCCATGGCTGCATCTGCATTGAGGATGGAGAGGTCCTGTGTTGGGTGCAGAGTGGCTGAGACCAGCGAAGAGATAATCGGTCTGGGTTGAGAGACCTGAGATTACGACAGCATGTCAAGCTCATCGGAGAAGTTCCCCAGGTGGCCCGGTGGTCGATATATGACAATCACCTGGACTGTAATCGGTGCTGTGATCCTAACGGCATGATATTCAAGAGATGACAGATTGTTGAGGGGTAATTGTCAGGGAAAACTTCCAGGTGTCATGGATGAAAGTCCAGTCCCACCCTCAGTTTGGAACGTTACCCTAATCAGTGGTCTGTCTGTGTGAAGTGTTCTACGGCACAAATGAAAAAGTTAATCCAGGTTGCAAACTGACAAACATTAAACTTTTAGTACAGGCAATGCATTGTTTATTTTAGTGTGTGTATAGAGATTGTTGAAAATGATCAGCAGTTATGGTGCTGTGCTTAACAGACTCCGGTAGGTGGGATGCAGAAATCTCCCGCTTCAAATCCCACTTCACCCACTGGGTTTGTCCTTGAGCAGAGGCTTGTAGGAAACATTAAACTGCATCTCAACTTCATTCATATTCATTTATCTGCCATATATTGGGTTTTTTTAATTGTATCAATGTAAAATGATAAACTAGGAATCAGTGTCTTTAAATCAGAGATCAGATAACTATCTGACCTCAGAAAGGTTTGTGTCTTGAATGCAGTGGTAGAAAGTACAAAAATACTTCACTACTTAAGTATGTTTTTCACATACCTGTACTTTCCTTAAGTAGGTTTAATTGTGGCTGCTTTGACTTTCAAAAGGAAAAGTGTGTTATCGTGCTTAGATCGGCAAGAGGTGTTGGTCCATAAAAACTACATGTAATGGTTCAACCTTTACTGCAACGCAACGATAAAGCATAAATACAATTGTGTGTTTCGACTGGATTCACTTGCAACATGAACACTATGTATCAGCTGTTTACTATGAGGTGATTATGACAAAAAATGGGTCTGGGAGCAAGTTGTAAAAGGCTGTGTGTGAGTATTAATCTGCCCTGTGTTCTGGAGTTCTGGTAATAAGCTTTTTAAATATAAATCCGTCTCTCCAGCTGAAATTCTGTAATGCAGTATTATTTAATAGTGCCACTTGTATATAAAACAGCATTACACCAACCAGCCGGCCCCCCATGTTTTACCAGAAGACAAATGTCTGTGTGGAAATTCAAAGAACTGTGGTTCCACAATATGGAACCATGTCTGATAGAAGTACAGTGGTGGTGTTCGTTTTTTATCTGAATGGGTTTGAAAAAAGAACCTTTGAATCCGGCTGTTGGTGGGAGTCTGCTGCAAAATATTCACTTTCCTCCATCTCAGTCACAGATTTGCTTTCAGAGTTCAGGGCCCTTACCTTTCGTCCATGGCCTGCCATCTTCCAGACATGTTAGTGGCACTGAAGCGTGAAATTGTAAAATCGCTAATGACATTTTCCTTGCATAATGGCGTCCCCTTGAAATGCTTACAGCTGCTGGCTTTTTGATTGAGTAATATAGTGTGTGTGTGTGTGTGTTTGTGTGTTGGAGGGGCATGCCTGAGGACACACGTCCTCCATTTTTCAATTCCTGCCACCCAGACTGCCAAATGTGCTTAATGTGGGTTATAAATTTAATTGGATGGATAACTGTGCCCTTTTTCTAATGCCACCTTTTGCCACGTCCTTGACTTTTCCTTCCACAGACATTTTCTATTCATCCATCTCATCTGTTTATACTGTGTTTTCCCTTCATTTCTATTTGTGTGCTGACTGATGTCACACAGTTTGGAAGATTAAGCAAAAACACTGGAAACCTCACTTTGTGGATGCATAAAAAAATAGTACAGTGCATGATGAATTCCCTATCCATCCATCCTTTTATCAGTAAATGCTTCGTCTTTTCAGGGTTGTGAGGGGCTGGACCCTATCCCAGTCACTGGGAGAGAGGCAGTGTGCAGGTCTCCAATCTGCCTCAGGGCCAACACACAGACACACACAGACAGACAACTATTCACAATCACAGTCACACCTATGGGCAATTTAGGATCCCCAGTTAACCTAACATGCATGTCTTTGGACTGAGGCTGTAATAAAGCTAACTTCTTTTGCTTCAGGCTACATGCACTGAGTCAAAATTGTTAACAGAGAATTATGCCTTATTTAGCCTCAGAAAGCATAATTTTAGTAATTAAAATGTTCTTAGAATAAAAAACTCAAATATTACATGTACATAAAGCCCTTTGCGCCAGCACTTGAAAATCTTGATGGTTGCTGAGATGTTTCTACACCTTGACTGGAGTCCACCTGTGGTGAATTTAAATTGATTGGAAGTGATTTGAAGACAAACATCTCCCTATGGAAGGCCTCACAGATGAAAATGCATTCTGTATCAGAGCAAAAGCCATGAGGTCAAAGAACTTCCCGCAAACCCAGAAACAGGATTATTGCAAGGCACCGATCTGGGAAAGATCACTGCAGGTTCCCTAAAGCATAACAGCTTACATTACTCTCGAATGGAAGAAGTTGGTCTAAGGTTTGTTCGGGACTCTTCCAAGAGCTGCTCAGCTGGCCAAACTGAGCAACTGGGGAAGAAGAGCCTCAGAAAGCGAGACACCCAAGAACCCGATGGTCACCCAGATTGAACTCCAAAGTTCCAGAAGGACAACTGTGGGGCGACTGTGGTACAGGAAGGTAGAGCAGTTGTCCACCAATCTCGTAGTTGTTGGTTCAATCCCCGGCTGTCAAAGTGTCCTTGAGCAAGTCGAAGCGTCCTTGAGCAAGACACTGAACCAGTGTATGTGTGAGTGTGTGTGTGAATGGGTGAATAAGAAGCAGTGTAAAGTGGTTTGAGTGCCAATAGGTTGAAAAGTGTTATATAAATGCAGAAAATTTACCATTTATAACCATCACTTCAGACCTTCTCCAATCTTAGCTTCATTAGATGGTTGGTTAGATGGACGCCTCACCTCAGCCCAAACAGATGAAAGCCTCTTTAGAATTTACTTGATCTGGTCTGATGAAACCAAGAATTAACTTTTTGGTCTAAATTCTAAATATTATGTCTAGAGGAAACCAGGCACTGCTCATTACCTGCCCAATATCATCCGCACAGTGAAGCATGGTGGTGGCAGCATCATGCTGTAGGGGTGTTTTCCAGCAGCAGGGACTGTGAAACTGGTCAGCTGGTACAGGGATCTTCTAAATGAAAACCTATTCAACAGCACTCAGGACCTCAGACTGCGCCGAAGGAAATATTTCATTTTTAAAACGTTTTTTTGTAGTGTAGATTAATTAATAAAGTATAAAATTAGTTTAAACAACTCTAGTATCAAGCTGCAACATAACAACATAGCAACATATACATATATAGCCTACAGTTTAATATGGGTTTTGTTGGTAATATTAAAACTGTAGAAGCACATAATTGTGTATCACAGCTTATACAGTGTGTTCATTGTAGGACAAACTGTGTTTTGTGTAGTGTAATTGAACAAAGGCACTAAAGAGCAGCACAGTCGATGCCATAAAAAGACGGCAGAATATAAAAGTTTCATTCAGTCACTGGCGTAATTAGCTGCTGCTATTTCAGTCCTAGCATGTGACTGGATGTTTTTGTGTGACCTAGTGTGTACTTATGCGTTTTGATTGAAGCTGAAGGTGTGTGACTCCCGAACGATGACACCAGTATGTTGAGACTGAAGCCACCACGGCTAATAGTCCTGCTGTGTTTATAAAGCCACAGAATGTGTGTGTGTGTGTGTGTGTGTGTGTGTGTGTGTGTGTGTGTGTGTCCTTGCTGGAGATGCAAACAGATAAACACACACTGCTGTGTTGCTGAGTTTTTTGTGCAGTGTTTTCGGGGTCAGTGTTGGCCTTGCCTCGGGGCACGTCAGCCAACGCTATCAGACTCAAAGAGGAGCTTCTCTTCACATGAATAATAATTAGGATACTCTGTGCCAGTTAACAAAGAAATGGACCATCTGGGTTTGATCCTTCCAGCCTCACACAGTCCCCGCTGTTCATTGTGTGTCCATCTGATGTGCCGCAGACTTCAACCATGTGGCAGAATTACGCTTTTTATAGACAGCGCAGATCGTGTCCTGCCACAGTGCATTAAAATCTGTGAAAAGCTCGAGATGAGATGAGCTGCACTGAAGAGGGTTGTTGTCTCCAAATGGAAAAAGATCACAGTCCATATATGCACAAAAAAGAAAATTATTACAGTCGCACATTACAAGCTGTAGTAATTTTATTGTGAGCCACAGTGTTGACCGTGTCTGACATTGAGGAAACATTATAAACCACCGTTAATATTTTGGAATGTGGTTCAAGGTTCAAGGTTTTTAAGGTCGGTGTAATTTACATTTCATGTCACCACTTCTTCGGTTCTGGGTTGAAATGGCTGAACTGTCTCGTTGGCTCCAGCCTTCACCCTTTCCAGGGGTTTCTGAGACTACTCTGAAAGCCTCCTGTACTGTAACTCAGGGTTCTGTTACCAAGTGGTTCTACTCCAAGCTCCTCACATCTTCCACAAAAGATGGAACCTGGCCCTCACTTTTACAACAAACACACAGAAGAAAGTAAGAAGGTGACACAAAAAGGTGTTAAGTCATTAGAAAATGTCACATCCACCATGGAGCCAGAGTTCATCTTTTCCAGCTAAATACATCCTCTCTGCCTCCTCTCACCTTGTCAAGCTGCCAGCTGGCAATAAATTAAGAAAGTCCCTTCTCCTGTATTCGTGACACGTCGGTTTCATTTAGCTCCCATAAAGTGTACTCCCTGCTGAAAATCACAACTCTCCCAGAATCCTCAGCTGCAGAGAGGCTTGTTGGAAACATTGAACTGCATCTCAGCTTCATTCATATTCATTTATCTGCCATATATTGTATTTTTTAATTGTATCAATGTAAAATGATATAACTAGGAATCAGTGTCTTTAAATCAGAGATCAGATAACTGAGTGGTAGAAAGTAACAAAATACTTCACTACTTAAGTATGTTTTTCACATATCTGTACTTTCCTTAAGTAGGTTTAATTATGGCTGCTTTGACTTTATTAAAGAGTAAATATCTATAATTTCTACTCCACGACATTTACATTTACATTTATTCATTAAGCAGACGCTTTTATCCAAAGCGACTTCAAGTGAGGTGACGCTGTGTAAAAATGTGTAACAATCATGATGCTTTACACATTCTACAATACAGGACATTTTTAAAAAAAAACCTAGTCCATACATTTGTTACTTCTAGGTTGGACTACTGTAAGTCCCTACTTTTGGGATGCCCCAGTAACTCCCTAAACTCCCACTACCTTCTTTCCATTGGGCGTCTCATAAAATCTACAATAGAATTTAAAACCAAAAGATCATTGGTTTGTCCGTTCAGGGGTCACTACAGAAGAACATGTTCCCCACATTGATTTGACATGGGATTTTTATACTAGATACATTTCACAACCCTCCTATTTATTTATTTCTTAATCCGGGCTCAGGACTGGCATCAAGGTGGCCCCTAGGTGGCTGGACGGGGCCACCCCTGGTGGCGTGGGATTCGAACCCATGGCCTTCTACATCCAAACCCAATGTTTTAGCACTGAGCCACCAGCTATCAAGCTGCTCTCCTGTGGAACCAGCTCCCAATTCAGATTCGGGAAACAGACACACAGTTAAAGTTATAATCATGCTGCTATAGGCTTAGAATACTGGGGGACCCACTCCCCTCGATGCACTGAGCTCCTTTCCTCCTCTCTTAACTCTGTCCTCTCCTCTCACCCCACATTTATTTGTCACTACTGTATGAGATTAACTCTGTGTCCCCCTCTCTCTGTCCCTTTCTGCAGGTGTCCCCCGGCTTTGGAGCTGTGTGTCTTCCAGCGTGCAGCTACCCGTCCTACCAACCTGCCCGATGTTTTGCTGTTGCTTTTTGTTGCTCTTTTTCTTTTCTCTCTTCACTTTCCACTCACCCCAACCGGTCGAGGCAGATGGCCTGTGTCCACCCTGAGCCTGGTTCTGCTGGAGGTTTCTTCCGTTAAAGGGAGTTTTTTCCTCTCCACTGTTGCCTAGTGCTCAACGGGGATTTGTTTCCTTTTGTCTACATATTTGTATAGTTTCGACTTGATTTTGTAAAGTGCCTTGAGATGACTTTGTTGTGAATTGGTGCTGTATAAATAAAGTTGAATACACAATTCAACACACTTTTCTTTCTTTTTTAATCAAAATGATTAAACAGCAGTAACAACAGTGGTTGAAACATACATGTAACAATTTCCAGTTGACTACTGCAAAAGTATCTGATCACAGTTCTGTGTAAATGATTGGATATTGTATTGTTTAATGTGTCTGAATGTTCAGACAAGCTACTGAAAAACTGGAAGCACGGTAAACATTGACCTCAGGTTTCCATTGTAACCAGTTTTCTGAGTTTTCTCCTCACCTGTTCACTATTGTCTGAGTTGTTTACAATTATGTCCACCTGACCCTTGATATTCAATGTGTGGGTTTTTTGCCCATAATATCGGATCATTTTGATTATTTTAGACTCGGCCCAAATAACATGGCCTGTGCATGACATTAGCAGGGCCGCCCACCTTCAACCACTGCCTGTTACTTTGTTGTTTTATTCCATCCACTTCTTCAGTTCATGCAGCGCGACTCAGTTTATTTCCAGCAGCTAGCAAAGCGTAGACTATGGCACCTACATGAGAGTCCACACCAGTGCACAGGCCAAAGCACAACATCCCTCTTTGTCCTCAGCAACCCAGTCAGTGTTGGGTCATTTGAAGAGACATTTAGTACGTGACAGTGTACAAAAATTTGATTAGCTAGATTTATACTTTTGTCACTTTTGTTTGGTTGGTTTGTTCTGTAACACTGATCACTAATTGCTCCCTTTTGCTTTGTCAATGATGAATTTACTTGTCCTCCAACTCCTAAACAGCAGCATTATTGACTCATCTTCATCAATGCAGACATCACCAAAGTAGACTTTTCAGTGACATACTGCAGGTGCTCCACACTTGCATTAGTTTATTTCTCCTGTTGATTAGTAATCTACTGTATTCAGTAGTTGGAAGTGATGGATAGTTTGTTGGCTTTGCTGCTGCTTTTTTTTTTTTTTTTTTTTGCACACCAGGAACCAGATGCATAAAGCTCTGTGTAGATTTATGACTACAATTGTGTGTATGCACAGAGATACATGTATTTAATTATGGCTTTGACTTCTATGCCACTTCACCCAGCAAATAACTTGAACTTGGCGTTGCCTACTTCTTCTTCTCACTCGATGTGAGTAGTTTAGAAATAAAACGGAAAAATACATCCGATTATATAGTTAATCAGTTCAATTTATGTCTAATACCATTATTATTATTGCACCCCCAAAAGACTGGTCCACAGATAAGGACCGAGAAAAAAGTTATTATAACTTATGGCTGGTAGTCACGACTGTGGCCATCTGTTGCAGCTGTACCACTGATTTATTAACTGTAAACCACCATCTAAACCACCTCTTTATTCAACATCTGAAAGATGACTGATTGTTAAGTTATAGTGTTCATGTTGAAATAGACTTTACACAGTATGTTACGGTTTAAATAAAAAGATCAGTGATGCAAACAATCTAAAAATGAGTCTATCTGAGCATTTGATCAAATTATGTAGAATTTATAGAAATAACACCTAAAATAACAGTGTTCTTATATAGAGTTATGGCACCTCATATTTAACCTCCTGATCACTTAATCGAAGCCACCTTCATCAGTTATTGCCATGTAGAAACAGCATGTAAACTTTCTGTTACAAGTATTAATGGCAGCAACTGATGTGTGTTTTAAAATAAAAAGCCAAAATGCACATGTTATCCAGCTTCTAGTGTTGGTAGAGTTATATTTGATTGAGTCAGTGGCCCCCTGGATACAGAGATGTAAAAGACCCCCAACATGACACCCTACAGGTTTATAAGATGCCAAACCATATTCAGTTTTTATCTTTGTTTGGTCTGACTCTGCATCGCTCTGGCCTGGCAGCAAACGGCATAATTAAGCAGAAAACGCGGATTTTATCTGAATACAGTACCGTTGCATTCAGTTTGCCGTGTAGGCCCATTGTGAAGGTCTGTGGCTAACAGCTTGAATGTACTGAACACATTATGCAAACTCTGGATAGTGCTGTTTAAATAAAGGTTATGAGCACTAAATGCCACAGCGGTTGGACAAGTAAGTTGAGTACCTGCAGCAGGCATGAATATGAAGATCGAGAAACAGAGTCAAGCTCAAACTGCAGCCACTAGAGGAATGAGTGTACCGCAAAAAAAAAAAAAGAGAGCATAGATTATCAATTAACCTTCAGTGAATAAATAAACATTAGAAAAAAGAAATTCTGAGTGAACATCTGCTGCCAGAAGCTGCAGTCTGTTCACTTGGCAAACGGAAATGAAAACCTTTGAATGTGTCTTTTGCACAGCGGCGACCTCTCCGAAGCCCCTCATCTCAGATTAAGAGAGGCTGCCTGTGGCCAGACCAGTCAGCCAGTGGATAAAACTAGATCAATGTGACAACAATGGTGTTTTATGATGCCAATAAGATGCTCTTTGCGTCTCTCCCTCTCTGCTCTAACCGGAGACACTCAGAGACTGTGTAATGGACTAAGCTGGTACTTGTAAAAGCCAGAACACGCTGACTTTTAAGTAAAAGGCGTCAGCGTCTCTCTGGTTAGAGGTGAGTGGGATTTGGCAATTTTGCTGCTTTTCTCTTTGTGATTCGACATTGTGAGAATGGACTCTACACGCTGACCTAAAAATAAAGCTCTTTTCCCTTCTGCCACATTTCTGAGATATATTATGAATAATGGATAGCATTTATATCTTGCTTGACTATTTCCACTTCCCAACAGTTTCAAGTGCGCCTGCCAGTGCGTAGTATGCCTATGTGCATGTAAGCATGTGTGTGAAGTGCTTTTTGTGATGCCCAGTTATAAAGAGATCCAGATTAATATTGTTTTTGCATTAGCAACCCCTGGTGAAGTGAACCATTGAACCGCTGAGCCTGCAACTCTTCAGTATACTTTTTGTTAAAGATTGATTGCTCTCATTTCTACAAACCACAATGGACCAAAAAGATTTTAGCAACAAACAGGGCCAGGATAAGAATCCCTTTATATAAAATGATATATCTGCTTTACTATGTGATTAAATGAAAGTGGATGAAAGATTAAAATATATGATTTAGTTAAGAGTTGAGAATTATATTCATGGAAAGTATATGATTTTTAACCCTGAAAGTTTGAGGACATTTAATTTAAGCAAGGGGAAAAATACAAGAGATAGAATGTAAAATAGAACATATGATGCTTATAAAACATAAACAGTATTCGCTGCAAATCCAGTGAAAATCTACAGTTAAAACAATACAAGCTGGCGATGACAATATACAAGACTCGAGATAAAAATCAAGTTCCTCCAATTTGTGGCAAAACAGATATAAATCCGCTGACCAGCCCTTAGTGTTGGACTGATGGAGGTCTGAATATTTGGATGTTTGAAGTGGTCCAAAAAAAAAAGATATTGATAAAAATGTAAATTTGTTGGCCTTCTTAACTGAAAAATTTATTAAGCTTTAAGAATTCTATAATAAATGAAAAATGTGTTATGCAACTTGGCAATGGGTTCTGTCAAATATAATAAAAGGGATGAAAAGGTAAATCATTCAAGGTTGTACTACATGGTCTGTAGGTATATTAAGGTAACAATGCTCAAGAACCGTTTCAGTGGTTGTGATTTATCCTTATTGGTTGGCCTTTGTGTTGTAGTGTGTTCATGGACTGTGGGAATGTCCAACTTCCAAAAATGTGCTGCCAAATTGATTCACCCTGTGGCATTTATATTTTCATTTTTCTACCTTTTCTAACAATTGTCTGTGCTGTGTTGTGCTGGTATTCTGACAGCTTCAAAAAAAATTAAGCAGATCGACTCCTGTGATGCACCCAAATTCTTGAACTTGAGTGTGGGAAAACCAGCAGGACCGTATTTTGGAGGCTCTGACACGAAAGCACGTATCGCAGTGGGTGCTGCCGTGGGCCCCTCTCAAAGTCCCCAGTCTTCTTGCAGCAGCCCCTCCCAGCTGCAGTCAGAGCAGGACATGCTCCTGACTGCAAATGAAATGAATCGAGCATGCACAAAACCGCTGCTGGTACCCATACCAGTAAGAGAATACTACAGAATACGCTAGCTGCCATTTTGGTGCAACTGCAAAAGACAGCAGGTGCCATTTCGGTACCAAAGACGTGTGGTTTCAACATATACCTGCTCCTATGGGGGCACGCTTTCAACAAATGTTCCTGTGGGTTTTTATATATATATATATATATATATATATATATATATATATATATATATATATATATATATATATATATATATATATATAGTTAGTAAATAAATTACATCAAAATGGGGAAACAATAACAATTCACATTTAAATAGATTTAAATGATAAATCTAACCAAACTGAAATGAATGATGATCTAATGCAGTGAGACGCTTTTTACAGTGCAGACTTAACAGAAAGTATGAAGCAGAAAACATCATAATAAGTCATGGTATTCAAAGTCTTTCTGATGATCTTCTGCTCGGAAATATTTCTACATGAAGCCTTCTGTGGGCTCAAGTGGATGATTTATATGCATTTCAGTTGTGTTTGCTGTGTGCAATAACATTTGCTGAACTTGTTTGCTCAACCACCAATACACCAGGGTCAGATAAAGGAAACAATAATATTTAGGTAAAAAAAAAAAGTTTCCTGGTTTTTTCTTTTATTTAAAAGAGAAAACTGCAGAGGATTATTCCCTTATTACCAGCTGACAATGTTTGAAAATTAAATAGTCTCTTTGCATGAAAGGAAAAAAATGAGATTTGAAGAACTTTAGACAGCATGTGGTACTTTATAGCATCTCAGGCTAGTTTTTATGTGGGAGTGATTGAAGATTAAATCACACACACACACACACACACACACACACAGTATCATGTATCACTATAAACAGTCTGTTGCTTCAAATTCTGCATTATTCTCTCAACTTTTTCTTTGTCTCTTATGCACACAAACACACACACACACACACACACACACACACACACACACACACACACACATTCTCATTCCCTCTGAGGTTACGGTTCAGTCTATGAATTGGCAGAGCATGCCCAGTCAGTGTCAGGAGGTACTGGTGATGTCAAAAGGACCTTCAATCACCGAGCTTGTGTTTGCTGCTGCAGAGCAAACACTGCGAGGGTCTCTGGGGAAATAACACAGCATCTACAAACCCCACGTAATGTCAATAGTTCCACACCACTACATTCATTCATGTGCCAGCTCCACAGCTCTTCTACAATGCTGGAAAGCAAGCACCTGTCAAAATATCCCGACACGGTAATGAAAATAGCCAGCATGCTAAGTTACACAGCAGTAATTAGATCCTAAAGTGATGGAGGCAATAAGCAGGATGTCAGGTGCTGTAACCGGCCTGTGGAGCTCCACAGACCAAGTGAGTGCCTTGCTTGTAAATGTGCTACTTGGACATTTTAACAGATACACTGGTACATAATGATGCTACTGTACCCCTGCGCATCAGCGTTCAGGTTTTCTGTCCTTTAAACAACCTTCGAACAGATGTGGATGACAGATGCTGCTGTCATCTGTCAATCTATACTGTCATTCACTGGTGTTGTGAAGTCGTCTTGTCATTAACGGCTTCAAAATAATAGGAGTTCATTCAAGTTTGCTTGTTATGCTTGTGACATTTTGGGTTGCGGGTTCGCACCCCGGCCAGCTGTGCCCTATCTTTGTGGGATTTGCATGCTCTCCACCAACAATCTACCAGCAAGACTGGAACATGTGTGGCCAGTGAAGCCACGTTTGACACTTGACACAAATATTATCTTTGAGGTTAAATTGGGTTTTATTTCTGCTTGTGCTGGGCTACACACAGAATTGCTGAGATTTGTGGGGGTAAGCTTTTCCGAGAGCTGTTGGCACCTGTGTATAACATCGTCATAGACGTCTAATCCAGCTGTCTTTAAAGGAACTATTTTATTTGGTAGGAAGTTGCTCCGCAGTAAAACTATTCTTTTAACATAATTTCAATGTTTATCAGGAACAAATGAAATTCCGTTCACCTGGCCTATATTTGGATTTACATACTGTAGAATGTGTTTTTTATACTGTATTACTGCAGCATAGACGATTATAGTAGATTTGAAATGAAACAATCAGGATGTGCTCAAAGTGTAAACTGTCAACTTTAATTTAAGGTTTTGATTGAAACTACTGGATAAACTGTGAAGGAATTACAACAATGTTTATTCACAGGCCTCTATTTTTGGTAGCTTGAACAAATTTGGACAAATGAAGATAATCATAAATTAGATTGTCTGTTTTCATGCTTGTTACAAATGCTTAACAGTCAATGACGGCCTGAAGTCTGTAACCCATAAACATGAACAGATGCTGGATTTCCTCCCTGGTGATGGTCTGCCAGGTCTTTACTGAAGCGGTCTCCATTTATTTTGCCATCAGTAAATAAAATGCAGCTCAAACAAATTCAGGATAGATAACTGAAACAAAGTGTTTGCTCAACCAAACACAACCCTTAATAAAAAAGTCACTTTACCTGTGACAGTCATATATTGACTGGTTTATTTCAAATCCACTGAAGCAAGAAATATGTTACAGTCATATATATATATGAACCTCTACAATAAGGCAGATCAACCAGCCAACTCATGTACAATTGATAACCATGTATGTGAAATAGGTTGAGCATTGATATTTGGACCTAGACGTTTTCCTCATCAGCCAGGTTTTGCTCCATTTTGTGTTACTGTAAAGTCTGTATGACTGTGGCATTTGCCGAATTAAAGGACGACTTCACTGATATTGAACTTGCTCTTTTGGTTCTAGTTTAAGTAATACATGCAAATAGATGACATATAAATTTCAAAAAAATAAATAAAAAAAAAACATGCAAGCTGTTGACAGCACTAAAGCAGTTTGCAACCAGGTTCCTAAGAACACATGCGTGATCCTCATATTTTACATCTGGTGACACCATCAGGTCAAAAAAAGACATTTGTCTAATTTGTGTGTAAAAAAAACTAATTACACCTTAATCAGCTTCAGCTCAGCTTTATGTTTGGTGCTAATTAAGCAAACAAACAGCCTGTTTGTGAGGATCCCCAACTTCACTTCCCCCTTCAAGACTTTTATTTCGCAGCCACTTCCTGTTCCTGGTCCCGTCACATTTTCCGCCTCTTTACTAATCACTGGCAATTAGTTTCACCTGCTCTCTCCACTGTCTTATATACCTCATCGGTTCCCTCAGTGAGCTGCCAGATTGTCTGCTTTCTCACCGCAGCTTTCCAGGGTTCATCAAAAAGCATCTTTGCTATCTACGGTTCGGACCACGTTTTTTTTTTTTTACCTGACTCTGCTGCTACTTTTGACTCTCTGTTGCCAACCTAATGAATGACCAGGATTATGAGTACTGTTATCTGCCCACCAGGGATCAAGTCTTTCACAAGCCCTTGTAACCACGTGATTATAAGGTGACGCTTTACCACGTCATGTCTACGTTTGTCGATCATGCCATGTTACGTTTTTACCAAGCTATGTGATTATTTACTACCACTCAGATGCGGAGCTCAGATGAGTATCCATCATGTGTTCAGGTTGTCTGTATCAAGGACTAAACCAAATCAATATCCACTGAAGGTTTTTCATGTGCACCATTGTTAACCAAGACGTTATCAGGTATCAGAGACTCGGCCAAGTAAATATCCACTGTGTATGTTAAGAACCATGTTTGTGTCATGTCAGAGATTTATGGAATCCAGAGCTATGAGACTGTTTCACTGAGTCACGAAAGGGATTTGCATATTCCATCACTAATGGGAAGTTGGAGTTCTCTTCACTATCAGGGATTGGAGATTCACCACAGTTTCATTCCACACGCTCACTACCAGTCCTGCCTCTGTATTACGGATCCAGACCACTACATCTTCCCAAGCGGTCCCTCCCTCCCACCATCTCAAGATTTGTCTCCTCTACCAGGACCAGACTCCACTCTTCCCTGTAAGAACTTTGCTTCTCCTCTAGACTCTGCTCATCCTCCTACTGACTCTTGTAAGTTTTTGATTTCATGTTCAGACACCATATCCCTCAAGTCACTGTCAAGATTCTCCTCTTTCATATGGCTCTTTCAAAGACTGGAGTTCAGGACCATCTAGCGAGTCGGAGGACTTTCCACATCTCCATCCTGCTTTTACCAACTATTATATTTTATAATTTAAACGGAGTAGTTGTGTCCTAAAACTAGTACCTTTACACTATTAACATTTGGACACGTGTGCTGCCATTGCTGGAAACAGTTATTCCTTTTGATTAAACATTAAGAAACGTTTTCAATCTCTTTACTTGTTCATGAAGCTGCTTTTCCTACTCTACAAGTTTACTCAGACCTTGCTTTTCTTCAGCAGAATTCTCAGACATGCATGTTTTTAACACTTGGCAGGCCTCTCGTCGGACATGGCTAAAGCACTGAAGTGGATGGCAGTCGTTTCTTCGTAGTTATTGAAAGCCCACCGTACACATTCAAGAGTGAAATCAGTCCCCCCCCCCCCTTTAACTAATGATGCCATGGGCCTAGGCCTCGATACTGACTTCTCCCAGAGAGCAGACTTCAGAGACTGCCTCGTTTTATCAAAGGAACTACCATGGCAGATTATTCCCCATTTCCTCAAAGAGAATACAAAATAATTTGTGTCTTGCAAAGGGAAAAGTGTTTTTATTTTTTATTTTATTTTTTTTTGTGGAAGCTCCTGCTGTTCACTGTAATTCAAGTGACGGGTCCTTTTCTGTCCTCTCTTAATTGTGTCCTTGAGCCCTGACTCTGCCCTGCTGGTTAATGAGAAGTAATACAGCAGTTTGATGGTTTTCTTTCATGATCTAAGCCAGGGTTATGTGCAGATTGGCCTTTTATGGTATTTAAAAGGTAACATCTGGCCTTTTTTAAGAAGACTCTCCCTCATTAAAGCAAAAAACAGAACAGGAGTTTATGGCAAATGTTTGTTTAGTGAGTGATCTTACTGAGCCAGTAGCAATACACATACAGTAATAAGCTTTTTTTTTTTTAAGCATTATGCAAATCTGTCATTAATCCATAAGGCTGCATCCAACAGCTCTGAGTCTTTGTGACGTTGAATCTGGTAGTCCTGAATGAGTTGATGTCTGTTCTGCTCTTAACATTTAATATTTTATCAGATTTGTCTAAATGATTTATATAACAGGATATTTAATCTTGACACAGTTGAACATACAGGAGCTACTGTAAGAGCTGATTAGGGTCTGAATGGCTTGTGCTTTAATTAAAGTAATAGAGTATCATGTTTTATAACAACAATGGATAAAACCTAAGGAGGTAAAGTGTGACTTCACCAATTTTGCAACTTTCTATGGCTTTAGTGTAAATGTAAATGAATGCTCTTAAACTTCCCTCTGACTTCCCTATAATTTTCTCTGCTTCCATCTGAAAATGACATTAACTGGAGGAGTTGTTGACCATTAGGAGTTCATATGATTTCATCTGGGGCGCTCTGGAAAGGCAGACTGACCACGATTGCAAACGTCGTAGTGTGAGCAACAAGATAAAATAATCTGAACTGAAGATTCCTCCAAGTGATGTCATCTGGAGGCATTTTCCAGCTAGAAGTAGAGACATATTTTGATATAGATAAGTCAGTGGGAAGTTTAATGACATTTATTTGCATGTACTCCCCAAACTAGAACCAAAAGAAGCAAAGCATTATATACAGCTTTATTTTCACCTGTCTGCCATAAAAATACAGTACTAAAAATTATTTAACTGTCTATAGAATTATATATTATAAACAATATATTTTCTTCTTGTATGTTCTTGTTGTTTACTGAGGACATTTGTGTTTAAGATCAGTGACTACTAAATGCAAGATCAGACTTTCAGCTTTTATTTGATGGCATTTACATCAATATACTTCAAAACAGCACATACAGTACATTTTTATGTCATATCCATGTTTTGATGTTAAAGCCAAATATCTTCTGTGTGGACCTACTGTACAATTCCAATACTTTTGAAGAGGACTGTATATCTGAATTCATGGTTTATCCTTTTGTCCACCAGATTGTGTACATTACAAACAAAAAGATGAGGTCATGCTTTTTATTTTTCAGTGCCCTTCCATCGATTATCTTTGCTGCTTATCTTATTTCGCTGAGTGACAGTACTAATCGGTGCTGAGGCAGGGAGCCCCTCTCCCTGCCTCAGCACTCCCCCTCCCAGTGGATATAATCAATTTCGAAGATCATTTCTACTCCCATCTCACCACATTGCAGATTACATTCACGTTTGCTAAATTACAGCAATCTACTAATCTTTATTAATTGAATCTAGATGTGTAACAGACTTCTTACTCATAGGATGATTGTGTTTTTATCTGACGGTTTATTTATTTATTGCACATAGATATGGTAATGATGCTGCTGGTGTAATATTACTCATGCATGAGAGGCTTCTGCTTCAAGAAATGACTTGTGGGCCAACACAGTCACTGGGCCTCTTAACAGTCAGTACCGTATTCATGTTTGCAGCAAAATGGCAGAGAAGATATTTCAGATTTTCTAAAGGCTCCATGAATTGAAGGCCCATAAAATTTGTTTAATAAAGCTTTAATGATATAAATAAGTGCATATACACATAGACATGGATTGACATTATTTACAAAAAATAATTTGCATTTACCTCTAAAATAAAAGAGAAATTTGAACTAATGTAATCTAACTTTTAGCTTTATAAAAGACTAGAATATTAAATCTTTATTTGCTTTGTCCCTTGCCTCAACATTTGTTAAGTCACCTCATTTGCCTTTCAAACATGAAGTGTCTTTTTACATGCTTGCCCTACTCAGCTATGCCTCACTGTGACCCTCAGTGAAATCTAGGCTGCATTCAGAAACCTTCTGTCCATGATGCATGTGGTTGCCATGGAAACCACAACTGAACCTTTTGTTTCATTAAATGGCTGCAAGGAATGACAAAATGCACGTGGGCGTCGGGCATGAAGGATGTTCGATCGGGTTTTGATTTATTCACAGAGCCTCCTGTTGAGGTGATTTTATTTATTTTTTTAATGGAGACAAATTGCTCAGAACAAGGTTGTCGCGTATGCCTTTCCCAAGAGTCTGTGCCTTTCACGGACATGGCCGGGCTTCCATTACCTCCGAATGCTGCAACATTAGATAAATTCATAAACATGCAGACGGCTGCCAGAGGCTTCCCGTCTGCATTTTCTTTAGTTGAAAGCCTGGAACACGATGTAAAACCAGCCACTTGTCTGTGCCAGTCAATAACTCTTTTGTCTTTCTTGCTGAATAAAAAGAGGCCAATTGCTTTTGTTCGGCAGCTAATGCGTTTGTTTTCTCATTATCTGTACTGTAGCAGAGAAAAGACTGTGCTGAGGAGAAAAATAGCAGCATGTTTGGAAGTCTTTGTTGATTATCCATTCATGTTGAATAGTGTCTCTTCCACTATAGCTGTCAGCTGGTGTACGTCATACATACAGTAAATGAAGGTGAGAGGAGCTGGGTTTAGAACATGAAGTAAAACGTGAATCACTTCAGTCCTCATAAATGGAAAGTGGATGTAAATGTGCTTTTGATTTCATCAGAACAAGGTCAGAGGTGAAATCCTGCAGAAAAGGAACAGGAAGGAATAGCGTTCAAGTATGTCACAATTAAAGCTGTGACTCTTTAAATCCACTTTAGTCCTGGTTGGACACGGTACAACCCACGCAGCACCAGCTTATCAAATTCATCAGAGTAATTCTGACACTTTGCCCCTTAATGGTAATGATCTAGACACTGGACATGACTAAACAAAAAGAGAGGAGCAACAAATAGATCTGAGCCCCTCATGTTCCTACTGGAAGCCATGACTCTGTTTACATACTGCACCTTAAATTGGATATTAATATTGCAATATTAAACTTAGGTATCTGGTTACTTTTGATCCTAAACTGTGGAAAATGCTGGATTACAACTCTGCAATCAAAGCAGATTGGTTGGGGTTCAGCATTAAGGCATCAGGTTTTGGTTTAGCCACATGATTACAAATGTATTTACGTCAAAAGGTGTGTGTGTGTGTGTGTGTTTTCTGTTAAATAGCAGTAGTTTCACACTGGATTCATCTCCAGTCTCCTTGTGGAATAGTCCTGTGCCTTGTTGACCCATCCATCCACCCCAACCCTCCTCATTTTGTTCCCTACAGCCAATAGCCATCCCCCCTTTTAACCTACAGTTCAGGAAATCAGTTACCTTGCAGCTGAGTGTGATTCATGTACAAAACGGTACTTTAAAAAAAAAAAAAAAAAAAAAAATTTTACTTTTTGTAAAATTATATCTCTAACAAGTGTATTTTTCATATGTAAAACTACAACTTCTCTGAGAATATCTAACATTGTAGCCAAATGGCTCTTTGCTTTTTTTTCCTCTCTCTTCGGTCCCTTTGTTGAAACTTAATATTCAGCAGACAGCTCATGTCTTATCTTTGCTGAAACACAATACACACCTGATTTCCCAAGGCTGAGAGACAAATAACTAAATACCGAAGGCCGGGGCAAGCTCTTCCTCTGACCTCCCCTCACAGTGAATGTCTGTAATACTGAAGTACCCATAATCACAGTAAAGAACACCCTCAAAGAGAGAAAAGAGTTTTATCCAATCATAATAATTTTGTTCCACACACATGTATAAAAAGGGGAAATTACGGCCAGAGAGCATCTTTTTTTTTTTTTTTTTTTTTTTTTAATTGAGATTCCTCATAGCAACCGATGAAACGTGATGTGGCACTGAACGTTTTACTGGCTGCAGCAAACTGTCGTATGAAAAAGTGTTTATCAAAATTCTGTGTCTTCAAGCTTATTTTGAATGTGCAGATTTATTGTATGTCTTCAGAAAATGATGTGGGGAAAAAAAAAAAGATGCTTGGCTTATTTCCACGTTCCCAGACCCAAAAAAAAGCTAATAGAAAAGAAGAAAATTTAAAAAAATAATAATAATTTAAGCCTTCTCCTATTTCTCCTTTCATAGTTTAGATTTAGATTTTTTTTCTCTGCTATTAGCAAAACCAAACAGATGTCCATTTCTTATAGTGTGACTGGGAAACTTAAATGGTCATCACCAGTCAATCACGTTAGTCTACATTTACTTTTCCTGCTGCTGAGAAAGATGGACCACAATTAAAAGTAAATTTTTTAGGTTTTGTTTGCGTCAACCAATCATAACTATTTCAAATCTGAGTGTTATTTACTCAAATGCTCATTTATAGCAAAATGTTGTACATTGAAAGTGGTGTAGTGCTTTAAAGGGCGACTTCACCAATTTTCAACTTGCCTTCTATGGCTTTAGTTTAAGGTGTAAATGCACATTAAATGCTTTTAAACTCCCTTGTAACTTCCCTGTAGTAGAGTATTTCTCTGCTTCTAGCTGAACCACACCCACCAATCAAGTCTTTCTACGTCAGACTGCAAATTATTCTGTATTGTTTGGGGGAACTCCTGGAAAAATAAATCAAATAATCCTTTGCACTGCTACCGCTGCTATTTTTTTTTTATCTCTATTAGTTATAGCGAGAAACTTTGGGAAAAATTGCATTTATTTAAAAACTCCTTAAATACCTGTTAATGCCTGAGCTAACTTAACTATCACCATCACGAGACACCAAGTTAGTAGTCATCAGCTTTAGGCTTAGATGGGGTGACGGTGGCGCAGGAAGTAGAGCGGTCGTCCACCAGTTTCGCAGTTGTTGGTTCAATCCTCGGTCCAGTCACACGTCGAAGTGTCCTATCTTGAGCAAGACGCTGAACCCCAACTTAGTTGCTCCCGGTGAGTGTCCCCCATCGGTGATTGTGAGTGCGAATGGGTGAATAAGAAGCAGTGTAAAGCGCTTTCAGTGCCAATAGGTAGAAAAAGCGCTATAGAAGTGCAGACCATTTAGATGGATGCCTGGACTGCACCATGATTAATTCTGCATGTAAAAATCATTGATATGGATGAGTGAAGAGAGGATATTCCTCAATCAATAAAAGGATCAATGAACTATTCATATTCCATGCTGAGTTGAGCTCAGAGGAAGATGCGGAACTGAATAAGCAGAGAAACCTTCCTAATGGCAGATCTTTTAATGATTTTTACTGAGTTTGTTATTGAAGAGTGGAATTGTGATTGGTTTCTGGGTCACACACACACACACACACACACACACATACATACAGTTGGGAGAATATTGCAGAGAAAGGTAAATAGCCCCATGAAACTATTCAGGCGGTAGACTGTCGGTGAAGGCCAGTGATGAGGTGACTCATTGCTATGCACAAAGCACCCTGTGGTTTTTAATTAACTCAAACTGCATTGGAACGCTGTGTGCATTCAAACCCAGGCCAACCCGCACCCCCCTCGCCTCCTCCCCTGTCATCGGGGCAAGAGTGATGCAATTTGTGCAATTTTATGATCCACTGAATGCAATTACTGGACCTGTCAGAGTTTGTGCGTCTTTTGTCTGTGATGTATGCACTGTGCAGACTCAGCCCCTGATACTCTTTACATACTCTAGTTGCTACACACAGCCAAGCTTAGACATATGGGGATGCATACACTCTAGGTGATTAGGAGTATGGCATGGTTATATTAGCTAAACATTCCATGTACCGTGAAAACTGGCCTGGTTTTTGTGTACACATCTTCTATCTTGATGATTAGTTGGTGACAGTGTTTGTAGCGATGGTGCTTGGTAGGTGATGCTGCTGGTGAACTTTTGATCATCTTTATAAAACCTGTCTAATCTGAGTCCTCCTTGATGTAAATGACTAATAACTTTTGACAATTTTATTTGTATGTCTGTAGATCTTTGCTCAGCCCTCCCCCCACTCTGCTATGCTCTTCCACCATCTGCTATTGTAGTCAGGACAGAAGACCTAATGGAAAGCCCAAGAGCACATCTGAGAGAAACAAATGTGCACAGACACTGTGTGAAGGAAACTGATGCCTGCCTGCCACCATCAGTGAAGGATGGAGGTGTAAACATTAGGGTCTGAGGATACTTAAGCAATAAGAGAGTGAATGATCAGATTTGGGTGCAAGGCATCCTCAGTCAGCATAGATGCCATTGCCTCCGGGGAACGATTAATGGGGAGAACCTTTTTTTTTTTTTTTTTTTGCAACCAATGACCCTAAGTATTCTTCCTGGTTGTATAAGAATAAACTGGAGAATATAGTAGCTAATAGGAGAAACTAGACCAAAGAGTTCGACCACTAGCCAACCTGCACAGCTGTCAGGATCACCAACTTCACTTTCCCCCTTCAAGACTTTTATTTTGCAGCCACTTCCTGTTCCTGGTTTTGTGAGTAACCACTTCCTACTGACTCTCTGTTGCCGAACGAATGTGTGACTAAGGATTATGAGTATTGTTGTCGACCCATGAAGAATCAAGATTATCACGAACTCTTGTAACCACGTCTTTGAGAAGAGGAGGATTTACCACGTTATGTCTGTACTTTGATTATGCCACGCACACCTTTGTTTTACCAAGTCATGTAATTGTCAGTCTACCACTTTTCACGGAGCCCAGTGCTAAGAGGCTTTGGAGTTTTTTGGGTTTTCTTTTTTCTTTTTTGGGATTATATCACTAAAGGGGATTTTGAAATTTGGATATTGGGTCACCAAGGGATTTAGGATTTTAGTTATTTCACTAACGAGGAATTTATAGTTCTCTTCATGTCAGGGATTGGAGATTCACCACGGCTGCATTCCACTCACTCACTGCCAGGCCTGCCTCTGTGTTACGGACGTCTTCCCCCAGTGGACACTCCTCCCATCATCTCCCTACCCTTTCTTCAAGTTGCTCATCCTCGCCGCAACTCAAGTATGTCTACTCTGCCAGGACCACACTCCACTCTTCCCAATAAGCACCCTGGCTTCTCCTTTAGCCTCCGCTCATCTCCCCACTCACTCTAATAAGTTTTGTTTTCATGTTCAGACACCATATCCCACAAGTCATTATCAAGATGCTAATCTTTGTATCCTCTCTCATAGACTGGAGTTCAGCATCACCTAGCGTGACGGAGGACTAACTAAATCTCCTGTTTGCCAACTATTATATTTTATAATAAACCTTATTTAAACTGAGCAGTTGTGTCAAGCACCTTATTGGGTCCAACCTTAAAACTAGTTCCTTACAACAGCAGACCTTTGGGAAGTTCTGCAGAAGGCCTAGGAGGATATCACACCTGAATACCGGGAGCCTGTGAAGGGACTTGAGGACAGGAGTGATATGCTCATGTTTACACACTCTTATCAGGATCAGGAGTTGGAGCTTTTGAAGACTCTCACCAGGAATCCCGATGAGCAGTGCGTTGCAATACTCAAGCATGGAGGACACGAAGGCATGGACAAGCTTTTCTGCAACAACTGAGAATGAGCATATATAGAATAAAAAGGATTGGTCCGGGAACTGACCTTTGAGGGACACCAGAGGTGACAGGAAGTGTCTGGGACTTAGCATTACCCAGGCTTGTCAAGATCTGGCCCTCACATTCACTTCCTGTCCTGGACATTTTATGTTGTACCCCTTTTCAACACGTCCAGTCCTCAGTTAATCTCTCCAGCTTCACCAGTCATTACCGTTCACAGTTGTTTTCACCTGTTCCCTTGCCTTCATAAACCCAGCTCTCCCCTTGGTTCCCTGTCGGATAATCATCTTTGTTTTGTCTGTGCGGTGCCATGAAGCACCCTAATTTCTGGTTCACCCGTCTCATGTCATTTGGACCTCTGACCGATTGTTTGGTATCTTTTGTTCTATTCTCGTAAGCTCGTTCACTCCTTAGTTTGTTAGCCTCAACCTCGTTAGATCTATGTTTGCTTCTCCTATTTATATTTTTAGTTTCCATAGCCCTTGTTTAAGTTTATTTCCTAGATTGTGGTTATCTCTATTGTGTTGCCTGTATAAATTTTAGACTTTAGATTAATTTTAAGTAGATAGCTTATTGTAGAATACAGCTTCTTAGAGTTTCCAGAGCCGTTTGTTGATGATTTTAGAATAGTACTGTGACCCTGCATTAAGGCGGTTTCTGTAGCTCAGCTGGTAAGGTAGTTGTCCATGGTGTCATTGGTTCGATCCCCAGTCCCAACCTTATATCAGAGTGTCTCTGGGCAATGAACCCCCACTGAACCCCTAACAGCCCATTCCCCTCCCCAGCTGTGCAGTGCCGGTCCAAGCCTGGCAGAAATTGGGGAGGGTTACGTCAGGAAGGGGCATCCAGCATAAAAACTGTGCCAAATCAATGATCCGCTGTGGCGACCCTGAACTAACGAGATAAGCTGAAAGGACAAAAAACAAAACAAAACTGTGAACGTGCATCCTTTTGCTTAGGCTTTTTGGTGTATTAAAACGCTGCTCGATCTGGAAGGTTGCAAAGAGATCTGTAACAATAATACACTGATTCACCGATGAGAGTTTTACAGAGGTGAGAGGAGGCCAAGTTGTCCGGGTATGTATTTTTGAGATTCCGAAACTGAATTTGGCATTTTAGCTTAGAATTGGGAGACCAAAAAGGCAGTTCCCGGGAAATTACAGTCCAGGAGTTGCAAGAATTCAGCTGCTAAGTGGCAAGAGGGAGTGTTGACATGGATGTTAAAGTCTCAAAGAATTATAATGTTGGCAGATGTAGAACAAAGTGTTGAGAGGACATTATACACACAGTATACAGAGGATGTAGGACCCCATTTTGGACTAACAGAACAACTTAGTGCTGTAACATCACCCACAATCCAGCATCCTAAGACCGTACACTAAGTGGATATGTAGTTTTGCTATTAAAATTAATGAGGTGGCCAAAACATTAGGACCACCCCTTTTTACATTAAACTCCACGTATAATTATTATCGGTCTGAAATCAAGAACCCATAAAAAAGATTACAAAACATTTTGGGTGAAATCACTGTCAGTATTGGAAACTGTGACTTGTCAGCATTATTTCATTTTCCCTGCACCCTGAATAATTCATATGTCTGTATCCATAAAAAGGTCAATTAGTAGGAATATTTAAGAGCCAGTAATTTATCCTTTTTATGTCACTTATCCAACATAGTGGTGTGGTGTTCTTCTCCCTAGAGATTTGCCCTGCTGACCCTCCATAACAGACCTCCATCAAACATCCACATATCTCATTACAGGCAGAGACCATACTGTCATTGGACAGTTTACTCCAAGGCCATGCATGGGGTAACTGCTGCTCTGAGCCTCTATGTCCCCCACACCTGTTAAAGTTTACTTTGATGTTGCCATGGAAACACACACCGCATGTCACTCAATCCCTGGAGGAGAGCTAAGGGATCAAATGCAGGAGCCAACTTTCTGGGCTAAATCCAATATTTGCAGACAGAGACAATGCAGAGGAGGGTGGAGGTAGAGGGTGGCAGTGTTTTCAGGCTTTAGTCTTTCTCTCATTTTCACACAATCTGATGTGTTAAGGCAATTGAAAACAGAGTAGGCAGTGGCAGCTGCCAAGGGCTTCTGCCATTTTACATAAGTCCAAATCAAGTCTTTGGGGCTCAAGTCCAAGTCAGCTTATTTGCTGCCATCCAAACTGCTTAGAACACTGTGTCTACGAAGTCCAAAACACATACCGAATTATCGTTACTTCTTTAAATTCAACTTTTATTTGTGACATATGCAAACATATACAGTATGACATGTAAGTGAAATGCTTGGTCCATATGAATTTCCAAGTAGAATTAAAAAGAAAAAGGCAACCTGAGGTAGAAAATAAATAAAGAACCCTAAGTGCACATGAGCGGGAGGGGAAAAATGACCTGCGTGGACCACAATTCACTTTATTTACAGCCACTATAAAACTTCCAAATGTTTAATGGATAGATGTTAAAGCAAACTATTCAGAATGGACTAACTGATTTTTCTATTTTTTTAAAACAGCCTTTAAACATATCAATTCTTTAGAGAGGCAATTTAAAACAAATCCTTTTTGCATTATCCATTTTTCGAACATTTGCAGAGTGTGCCCCCTTAGAATATGTGGCAAAGGTTTCACCGATGTCTTAATGGTTTCCCACCAGTATAATGTCTCAGTTTTTAGTAACACATACGGGGGAGGTATTGAGTAACAAGTGGGTGGTGGGTATTAAAATGTTGGTGAGTATATCTGAAATTGTCATACTCTGTTGTTGTCCGTGTGTATCAAGAATGGTTAAGTGTGTTTTTGAAATCCCACTAGTGCTTAAAGCAGTTTGGTGGTGTCACCTCTGGCATCAGAACAAGGTTGTAGAAGTGACAAGGCAAAGGTCATCGAACATCACATTTTCAACCAGAGCAGCGGCTCTATGTTGCTGTGGGAATCACTGCGCAACCTCAAATAAATTATTTGTATTTGAAAGCACCGCACCAGTATTTTGATTGAATCATGACGTTAAGATTAGGTCGTGGAAAAAGTGAGCATAGATGTCATCAGTATAATGCACTGTGTGTGTTCACTCATTTGAGAAAAGCAAAGGGCAGTGTAACAATAACTGGTGCTGGCTGAAGAGTTTTAAAGTGAGCGATGATCAGGTAACAGGGATGTAAGCAGGATGTAAAGATGGTTGGCGTTGGTTTCCTGTTTCCCCCCCCCCCCGGGGGTCAATCTCCTCAGTGAGTCAGGACACATAAAGGAGACTGTAACAGGAGACACTGTTGGAGACATGAATGGCAACTGTTCGCAGAGGAAACCTAATACTTTCTTTGCTGAACTTGCCTGAGTTTGGGCACTTTACACTACAATGCCCTGCTTTCCAGTCACGCTCATAGCGTGCACACACATACTGTACCTGGGCTGCTGTCTGCTACTGGCGGCTAAGCCTCGGTCCAAGTGTATTGCTCATGATCTCCTGGACAGTAGTTGTTGAGGTTATTAAGTTGACGTTTGTCCAAAAAACGTATAATACTAAAGAAGTGCTGTAACTTGAAATGTCCTCCATTATATAACGCAGCAAGTTATAGGCCGTTATTTTAAGTTTCTGTAAGTTGCTTATTAGACTGCCACTGCATACTCTAATTTTTTTTAGGAGTGGTTGAGTGATCGATTCCAATCTGATTATTTATGTGAATAAAAAAACAAAAACAATATCTGAATAAGTTGAATTCTGTTGTAAGGTTTCTGCTTTACAAAACGGCTAAAGCAAACCTGGCTTACACGTGTCTCAGAGACTCTATGCTTCCAAATGAGTGTGTGCATCCTTATATAAAGAAGGCCAAACATCAAAGCTGAACTTGAATTAGATGGTGGCCAACAGCTACGGCTTGTCAGCTTTGTCATGTTTGTTCAGTGGATCAGAGGAAGGTTATAGAATAGGAGAGGGATGGTGACAGACATCTTCCTTAAAATATGCGTGTGTGTGTGTGTGTGTGTGTGGGGCCGTGTCAACTGTTTTTGAATGTTGCTGGTTGTGGCCATCACTCAGGCAGATGGGGATTCAGAAAAAAACTCAAGCCCACTCGAGGATGCACACAAACACACACACACACACACACACACACACGATGTCCAGGGTGAGGACACCACGACAAAAAAGTGCCGGACTCCGTAGAGCTGATGCAGATAGGCAGTGGCAGCACTGACACAGGAGAGTGTAATGTGTTCTGAAAGACGCTTCGGGGCTAAATAGGAAAGAAAGGCGAGCAGCGGGAGAGAAACACATTGAAGTTGTTGGCTACTTTTAGGAGAATAGCTGTACGTTTGGCTTTCGGTCAGTGGAACGGGTTCACACACACCCCAGCAAGTCCCATTTCAGGGAGTAAACAGAGGAAAGGCATTATTTAGTGACCTGGAGCTCAGAATGACCTTAATACATCTGCGGGAGGCTGAGAGGATTAATAATCAATAGCTCACCAGCAGGAGGCACATTAATGTGTTCTGGTGGGTAACGTCAAATGCTGATGCCAAGCCGTCTGCTGCCAAACAGGGAAATGTGAGAAGCCTGAAACAAATTCATATCCTTTGTAACATCTGTGTTTGATTTTCTGCTTATCTCATGAGTTCAGTGCTGTTTTGCAGTTTTGAGTCTGATATGTCTGAGCTTCTCATCAACGCACAAACCCATGAAGAAAGCAAAACCTGCTACAAATTATGCACAGTTTGAGGGTTCCAGCATATTGATTTATAATATTTCTATTCTGTACACAAACACCACGGAATGCTGACAAAGAGGCTAATCAGGAAAACATACCAGTAGACTGGTGGTGTCCAAACCCTCTAGAAAACAGCCTGCTGTTCAGAAATCTCCTTCTTTCAACACATTTCTACAAGTGACCCAAAAATCTATTGCGGCAGAGCCTCCTACACTCACACGTGAGCTGATTGAAACACCTGACTCTCATGTCACATTAAAATTTCATCTCATAATCCTAGAGGTTCCCATACTTTTGCAACACACAGTTATTTAAGATTGGCTACTTTTCCACAGTAAGGAAATAAGTAATGTGAAATTATTTTTTGTCCCATTTGTTTTTCTGGTCAGAGAAATCTATTCTTTCACTAGACTTTCAGTTTCCACAACTGCGTGTTTAAAACAAGTTCATATTCGGTTTTGTACAATGAGTTGTATACAATGTGTACAAACAGGAGCATCTGTCCAAAGAGTCCAAAACCTCGGTGGCGAATCCTCTACAGCAGTGGTCCCCAACCACCAGTCCCCAAGTCATTTGGTATCAGGCTGCGCAGAAAGATTTTTTTTAAATTTATTTTATTTCCATTTTATAGACACTCACATGCGGAAAGATGTTTTATTTTGAAAAAACATAATTTTTTTCAACACCATCTTTCTGTTGCTGTTGACGTGCTCAGTCACATGATACCAGAAGTTAAACCCACAAGCTAAAATGAGTATGAGTCCACTTCAAAAACATCCAGGTAGCCATAAAGTTAATAAAATGGTGCCATCACCCCGAAGTGCGACTGTCTCATTGCAGAGAAACAAGCTCAGGGATCCCACTGAGTATTTTTATGTGCTTTGTGTTTGGTATTATGCTCGTTGAATAATTTTGTTATTCAACACACACACACACACACACACACACACCTCTTTCCCTCTTGGGAATGATGACAGAATCTCCAGCAGCGTACGTCCCGCTGTGATGCAAGTAATTACAGAACTTTGCCAAAGGTCATGGCTGACATATACACCACTGCCAGTATTAAAACACTGGATCACAACAGTGAGAGTTGTCATGGCTGAGGTCTGTGTATCCTGCACCACGATGTTGCCTCAGATGACTAAAACGCCATTATTCTAATAAATCAGACACATTTAAGTGGCAAACCAAGCTCACTTTGTTCTGCTTTACTTGTCCTCAGCATGATTGACAATGTCTGTCTTCCTGGCCCTCTGCTTGTATACACACATGAAAGATTTTATTATGTGCCTAAACAGCTCTGTGTGGGTGGCGAGTGGTGACTGTCAGTCATCAATCAATTAAACAGTCCTGTAGCTTAGAATCCTGTAAGCTGCTCATTTCAAACTAATAACAATTTTTTTGGGGGGGGGGGGAAATAAAGTAAAAATGCTTTGGACAGTTAATGTTAATGACTTATTTACGAAAACACACACTGGATTTTCAAACTGACTTCCTGCCTTCTAGATGTCAGATGTTGTTAGTTTATTTCTCAACGGCATTAAAAAAATGTTGTCCTTGTAAAGCTATTCCACAATTCATGCTTCACTTCATGTGCCTTGGTGAGGCCCATGCATATGATTTGTGACTGACAGTTTCCTTTCCTTAAACATAAACCGTAATCCTTTGCCTGAATGAGCTTTAAACATGGCTGTTGGACGACGTTTATAGATATAGTGTATAGATATAGTCATATATTTTTGAGGTGTGAGGTGATTGTGGCTAGAACTTTCAGTACTGAACCATGTATTTGCTGGTCAGCCAAGTTTGCTAAGTCCTTTTAAAGCTAAGTCCTCTTTGTAAACTTTATAATGGTTTTTATTTTACCCAACATTTATCAAGGACAGACTGAGCATGCACAATGTATTCGTACCTGGTTTAAGGCCTCCATAGGCTAAAATATTGGACAAAAAAGGTTGTTGTTTTTTTTTTAAGAGCCCTTATTAAAAAGAGGAAAGATTTGTTATAGACTGTTACGGTCAAATTAATTACTTTTATATTTAACACGTGTAGTGTAACTTATGCTTATTAAGACAGATACCATCAGTGTGTGAATATGCGATGAAACTATTACTGCATGTAAAACAGGTGGCCAAAAAGAGGACGAGCCAATACTCTGACTCTGACAGGAGCATTTGCGTTGTTGCAATCATTGTCGGGCCGCATCTGTGAAATCCATGTATTAAAATCCCGAGTTCCTCCGAGTGCTTACTGACACGATTATTCCACATAAGGACGAAACGGCCTCATAAACTAACTTTATTTCAGGCTCCATAAACCACTGGCCTGCGGGACTGTGAAGAGCAGTGCAGTTAACTTAAGGAGCACCCAGGTGGCACCTTGAACTGTCTGACACGTCAGTAGAGTAGCCCTGGGCTTAAATACACCCAGCAGTGTTGAATCTATCCACTGCATTGATCCTACTGTCCTGTTAGCCTCTGTGCTGTTGTTAAATAATTTTCTTTGCCAACTGTCAGATCTGACTGAGCCAGACTAGCACTGACCTGAACATACACTATATTGCCAAAAGTATTCGCTCACCCGTCCAAATGATTGAATTCAGGTGTTCCAATCACTTCCATGGCAACAGGTGTATAAAATGAAGCACCTAGTCATGCAGACTGCTCCTACAAACATTTGTGAAAGAAAGGGCCGCTCTCAGGAGCTCAGTGAATTCCAGCGTGGTGCTGTGATAGGATGCCACCTGTGCAACAAGTCCAGTCGTGAAATTTCCTCGCTACTAAATATTCCATAATAGAGAGCTTCATGGAATGAGCTGCATCCAAGCCATACGTCACCAAGTGCAATGCAAAGCGTCGGATGCAGTGGTGTAAAGCACGCCGCCACTGGACTCTAGAGCAGTGGAGACGCGTTCTCTGGAGTGATGAATCGCGCCTCACCATCTGGCAATCTGATGCACGAGCCTGGGTTTGGCGGTTGCCAGGAGAAGGGTACGTGTCTGACTGCATTGTGCCAACTGTGAAGTTTGGTGGAGGGGGGATTATGGTGTGGGGTTGTTTTTCAGGAGCTGGGCGTGGCCCCTTAGTTCCAGTGAGAGGAACTGTGAATGCTTCAGTATACCAAGAGATCCCAACTTTGTGGGAACGGTTTGGGGATGGCCCCTTCCTGTTCCAACATGACTTGGCACCAGTGCACAAAGCAACGTCCATAAAGACAAGAACTTGACTGGCCTGCACAGAGTCCTGACCTCAACACCATAGAAAACCTTTGGGATGAATTAGAGCGAAGACTGCGAGCACTGTGTATTATGTATTTCATAAACACACTTCCCAGAAGAGTTGGAGCTGTTACAGCTGCAAAGGGTGGGCCGACGTCATATTAAACCCTATGTATTAAGAAGGGGATGTCACTAAAGTTCATATGGGTCTAAAGGCAGGTGAGCGATATACTTTTGGCAATATAGTGTATCATCACAGCTAAATTACCTTATCAGCTCTATAGCTGAAAGTATCAGAAGTCAAACTAGTCATGACTCATCTCTTTTTTTCCCGCCATTTTCTTGTCAAAAATCTGTTTTAAAGATGTTTTAATATTATCGCTCTATGTTAACATGTGCCACAGCATGTGACACAAATTGCTGCCGTGTTGCTTTCCAGCATGGCATTCATATGAACACACCAAGAAAAAGGGGCCGTCAGAAACATTGGCCCCACCAATGCATTTATATAAATCGCGGGTTTTAACGATAAAACTTGAATTAAAAATGTATTGAACACAAAACGGCAAGAAAAAGGAGACGTATGATGACCTATATGCCTCATTTTCCTTTTTTGTCTAGTTTCTGATAAACCTCAAACCTGTACTTACCTGAATGCAAATGCTGAAAATCTCGAGAAATGCAAAGTTGCGGGTTTGTTTTGCCAGACACTTCACAAAACAGTCAAATGTCCAGTTTTGAGCTTTTACAGGACTTGTAATGTATAAACAGAAGGGTCTGTGCACTGTGGAGTGAGGAAAGTTTAAGTGTTTAAAATGCCGAGCGTCATTTAAACAAATGTGAGGGTGGTGGACAACTCAATGTACATAATGATTAGAACATCTTAAAATGCACACCCACTAAAATCTATTTCTTGGTAAGAAATTCGTGAAGGTTACATACCTGAAGTCAGACCCTCTTTGTATGATCCCTGTTCTCTCTTCACGGCCCTGATATTAAGCAGCAGCTTTTAAATATCTTTTCAATATGCTGCCAGTGATGGAGCCAGATCTGTGCATTCAATGAAAAGCTTTCTGCAGGATTTCAGGTGAAATTTTGGCTTTTTCAGTAATTCTGCTCTTTGATGTAACAAGCTGCATGAATTGCAGAAACAGTTCATGAGCTGCAAGTTCACCTTAAGTTCCACCAGCCACATACAGTAAGGAGGTTTCCAATCCACACTCAGGACTCTGAGTGACCACTGTCGCAAACTTTGTGGCCCCATTTGCTGTGACAGGAGAGGGAAACATCTGGACCTCTCTACAGTTGAACTAATGGCTGAATGAGGCAACGAGGCTTTGAGAGAAATCAAAGTCCACCCTGGACCTACAGAAGAGGAATCCTTCAGCTCACTTGATGCCAACAAGTTTAAAGGAGATGAGCTCAAAAAACTGCATTTGATGACATTAGGACCAGGATCCTGTCTCCTAAATGTGCCATTGATGAATAGTGAAGGTCCAGATACACCATCATTTTTTATACCTTTTTAAAATTTGGAGATAATTAAGGAGGAAACGGCTCTAGTGTCTCAACAATATTTTTATTTAACAATGGAAAAATGATAACTTGTGATCTGTATAGTGGAGCATTTAGGGTCCCCAAAGCCAGACATGTTTCTAACAAGATCAAAACAGAACTAATATTGAACCACTGAAAATCTTCATTAGTTTTAGTTAGGTTCAATCTTTCGTTCGGTCTTTATCTGTCACAGTTTTGGTTCCTGTGCTTTTAATATTAATCTCTACATATCTATGCGATAATAATATATAAAAATCTTGAACTTGAACAACTGGTACCATTAGTGTATACAGTTACCATGGTTACAGGTGTCTATTGCAAAATATAAGACACTGTCCACGCCTTTAGGTCATAAATCTGGTAAAATCAGGCGACAGAGACAGAAAGTTGGTGAATGTAAAAAGCCCCCAAACGATGGTGCAACAGGTTAAGTGGTTAGATCAACCTTTAAAGCAGACAGATTTTAGATGGTGGAGGAAACGTAATTCCACAAATGTACAGGTGATGATTTGATGAAGACGTTTCATCAAAGTGTTTCCTAATGTCCATTTGTTCCACTTTTACATCATCCATTCATTATCTGTAACCGCTTATCCTGTGTAGGGTCACAGGTGGCTGGAGCCTATCCCAGCTGTCATTAGGCAAGTACACAGGTCTCCAGTCTATCTACAAGCCAACACAGAGACAGACATACACAGACAGACAACCATTCACACCTATGGACAGTTTCGCCAATTAAGTCACCAATTTACGTTACATGCAAGTCTTTGGACTGTGGGAGGAAACCAGAGTTCCCACAAAAACCCACAAAAGCACGGGGGAGAACATGCAAACTTCGGCTTCGAACCGGGGACCTTCTAACTGTGAGGCTAACTGCTCCACCACCGTGCTGTCCCACTTTCACATTACTGTTTGGTTTTTATCCATGGAGGAAACACGTAAAATTCATCAGGATCATTTTCATTTTCCAATAATACTCTTTATTTCGGGTTAGCGTTTGTCATCTTCTTGAAAAATGATTTGTCAACAAATAATTTATTCCTAGCTTCTGTTAATAAAATGAACACGGATCAGGTCGACATACTGTACAGAAGCTTCACTAATTAGTCCCTCCAGGAATTTGCAGACCATTGTGTAATTGGTAAAGCTGGAAATGTCTGATTTTTGTGACAACTTTTCCAAAAGAAAATCGGATGCATGTTGCAATGTTTTCAAATGTTTTCAAATGCAAGGTGGCAGAGGATTCACACGGGATTGGTTGAAGTCATTTTTGCTATCACAACATGGCAAATTCTTAGAGGGACACCACAAAACCTGATTCATGGAGATTATTAGGTTTATATGAACAATGTTCAAGCACAATTGCTCCTTTCAGCTCACACAGGGCTGGAGCTGCTTTCAAGCTGTAATACACAAGGGAACTTTCCGGTACTATCGTCGATGCTGTTTTGGTGTTGTAGGTGTTTGGCTCAGTACAGTGAGCCTCTGCTCGGAATTGCAGCACCTTTTGTGATTTATGAGCAAATTGCTCTGTAGTCTATCTCCTGAATTTACGCTGATAGCTCTTGGGTCCAATTCAGTTCAGGTTGGGGAGGGAATGAAAACCCTGGCTGCTGTTTTCCCATTTCACAGTAAATCTCCAGAGAATGAGACAGAGGCGTCCATGTCAGCAGAAACCCAGATCTTCTGAAAGCAGCAATTTATATGCACATGGTTTCTGTATCACACAGTAATAAAAAAGCTGATTAAGTGACTTTTTCTCTTTTAATTGCCACTTGAACGAGCCCATATGCCTAAAGGACCTGCTGTGCTTGTCTAGTGCTTTTCAGACCATATTGAGGGACATGACTTTGATAATAAGGATATATGGAGGATCTAGATTTCTCTGTGGAGTAGAGGCATAATGAGGAAACTGTGGTTTAAAGCAAAAATAATGGTGTCGTAAGTGGTCAACCGGACGAAAATGATGCTCTCTAGATGAAATTGACAGTGCAGAGCCAAATGCTCGTCGTGTCTCCCCCTGGCCTGGTATTCGGTTTACTGACTGGAAGTACCACATTCATTCTTTTTGTGGTTTTCAAAGAGAAAACTCCTTAGTTCTATAGTATTATCATGCTCTTATTCATATCCTTTTCTTATTCACACACCATTGGGCTGAATGTTAAGCGTCTCTAACTGAACTAAGAGGCTCAAGGCAACACAAAAAACAGTGGAGGGAAGCAACAAAGTACTTTGTTACTGTATTTAAGTACATTTTCCATGTATCTATACTTTACTTAAGTAGAGATAGAGATTTTTTTAGTCTGGGAGGAGAGAAAAAGATGCATCAGCAGTGTGGACTCACCAGAGGAGTTTGGACGGAACCTGTCAGGGGAGAATTCGCCAATTTTCAACTTGCACTCTCCTTTTTTCAGCTAAAAGCAGAGAAATATTTGAATGTAGTGACAATGAGTAATGGCATTAATTGAAATGTCCCACTCAAACTAGAACCAAAAGAAGCAAGTTAAATATCAGTGAAAGCATCCTTTTAAGTCTTTCTTTAAAAGAGCAGGCTAGAGCTCTATTAGCAGAAATGGAATATTAATAACTATGTTTTCAATAGTGTGCCATCACCTGCAAATAAGAATTGAGTTTTCTTTAGCTTAAAATGATGGCGTCCACTTTCACGCAGGGGGGGAGGAATGGGGCATGTTGGGTATTCAGATGGTTGCAATCTTTTCACTAAGTGCCACTGAATGTTCCACACTGCACCTGTCATGTCCTTAATCATGTCAGCTCGACAAATTCCACTGGCCTCACAAACATGTAAAGGAAAGCACAGGCAGCATGTGCAGCACATGCAGTCACATTTCTTGCAGTGCCTCTGATGTGTCATTACATTTTTAAGGAGGTGCAGTTCTGAGGCCGCTGTGACCCATCGGGAGCAACTCTGGGTTCAGTGTCTTGCGCAAAGGCAACATGTGGGAACCAGGAGTCTGTGGTTTATGGTCAACTGCTCTACCAACAGAGGTCAAGGCGCCTCTATGGTTGATCCGGATGTAATTGAAGCTGCTAATTACAGTAAAACCTGTTCAGTGATGCTTTAATTTTCGAGGGAAACCACGCAGGCAGTTTCCCTGGTCCAGCTCCAGTCTAGCTAAGCTTTGCGGAGCAAGTCTAAACATGTTCAATTAATCCTGTTAATACACTAAGAGAGTAAATAAGGTTAATTCTAAAAATACTGTAACTACTACTACTTCATAAACTACATGTCATAATACATAATTTAACACATGCATCCTCTTCTCTCACACCAACTAACTTCATGTCCTCTCTCACTACATCCATAAATCTCCTCTTTGGTCTTCCTCTAGACCTCCTGCCTGGCAGCTCCAACCTCAGCATCCTTCTACTGATATATTCACAGTTTCTCCTCTGAACATGTCCAAACCACCTCAATCTGTCCTCTCTGACTTTATCTCCAAAACATCTAACGTGAGCTGTATCTCTGATGTCCTCATTCCTGATCCTGTCCATCCTCGTCACTCCCAAAGAGAACCTCAACATCTTAAGCTCTGCTACCTCCAGCTCTGCCTCCTGTCTTTTGTTCAGTGCCACTGTCTCTAAGCCGAACAACATCTCTGGTCTAAACACCGTCTTGAACACCTTTCCTTTCATTCTCGCTGATACTCTTTTATCACACAACACACCTGACACTTTTCTCCGCCCGTTCCAACCTGTTTTGGTGTGAAAGTCATGATTCGCATTTTTAATTTGGCATGTGTTTTAATTCTGATGTCCTTCCTGACACAACCCTCTGCATTTATCCAGACTTGGGACAGGCACAAGAAGACACTTGCTGAGTCTGCAGTACTGCAGTATGAAAAAGTATACTGCACAGCCAAAGACTAGGCAGTTCTGTTCAAAGTATAACAAATGGCACATCTTTAAAGGGAAGTTTGTCCTCAATGATATTTGCCTGCAGTACAAAAATTAAAAGCAGAGACAGATTCCAACTTTGGGCACATTTAAAGCAAAACTGTAACTGAAGACATAATGTGATGCTGCTGCCGAAGGCCTTCTCCCTGTTTTTAGGCTTGGAAGTAAACAGCAGCATTTCTGATTTCATCTTGCCTCTCATATCTGCCCTTGAGCCTTCACCATGTAGAGACAAATCTCTGCATATGTGCCTGTGTTGCTATTCATTAATGTCTCCCAGCCAAGAACAAAGCCAGGGAGGAGAAGAGGCAGATGATAACATAGTACTTCATTTATGCTAAACATGTCACTTGTTTGTCTTTAAACTCTCATCTGATATCTTTTGTCAATTGTCACTAAAATAAGCAGCATGATTTGGAGGACGGGAGTAGAAGGGGACATCCTGCAAGAGTCCTGCTGTGAGCACTGTGATGATTAGCTGTGTGGCAGCTTCAGACAGCTCAGGCGCAGCGCGGGGTAGGAATTCATACTTAAAGTAAAGTAAATGTCTGCCGAGATAATGAGGTGGTCCTGACCTGTCAAACGTGTCAGGATTCTACCAAGCAGTTCGACAACAGGACAATTGACGTCCTCTTTGCACTGTCTTTAGATGTTGTCCAAGCGGTGTGCTCTTTTGCCTGTTCCTCTGCCTCTAGCTCCTTCCACCAGACGTCCATGACTCTTTATGTCCTTTTCCCTGCTTCACCTACGCACCTGTCCTGCCTTTACCTGGCCACTCCACCCATTTGCCTGTAGCCCATTCTTTAATCACTAATACAGAGAATGTAAAGTTACGTCACGCTGTGTTAACTGCTGGGGGGACGTTGAGGTGCCATCTTGTGATCTTCGGGGGGTTTTACAGTGATTAGAAAGGTTTACCTGAATTCCTTTTGTTTGGCTAAAAAAGCTGTTTAAATTGTTCAGATTTGATGAAGATGCGAAGAGATAATGAAGAAGAAAAGGGATGCGACCTGTAAAAATGAAATCACTATAGCATGCAACAGTATTTCGAAAAACTATAAACACATGAAAGGTTTTCCAGTGGCTCAGTGCAAGATCTGCTAATTCACAGGCCAGAAAACTACCAGATTACAATTTCACTGACCTGAGATACTGTGGCAGTGCTTTTCAGAAATAGCATAGCAAGTCAGGACATAAATGTTTGACTCATCAACAGAACGGCATGGTGCCCATGTCCCCCAACTGCTACCAGATCATGATGTGAACTTCATGTACGTATGATCTTTGGCTAAAATCCAGTAAAGATCTTTTTCCTTTTACTATATTTGGGACTTCCTGTATTTTGACGTTTTTTTAAAGCAATGCAGGAGGTGATTTCTTCTTGTCAAGATTTCTAAAAGTAAATGTAGATTATCCCCCAACCCAAGGAACCTTGAGATAAGCAAAAAGACCACATTTAAGCAATTCTTCTTTTTTGCTGTGTTTGACATGATAAAAACAATTCTATTAAAATGAAATTGCTGATGTTCTTGTTTCAGGACAAATTTAATTATGATAAATTGATTAATCTATTAGAAGACCCGGAGTACGTGGAGGGAGTTCATGCAATTGGCTCTAAGGAACATAGGTTGGGGAACCACTGCTCAGCCAAATCTCTCTCAGAGCATGACAAAAAGACTCGACTATGGGATGGACGGTACATAAATTGTTGTACTCCATTATCATGAATTGCTCAGAAATGTGTCTTTTGTACATAAGTGACTGTGGTGTTGTATTCGCTGTATTGTTGTTATTTAAGAAAATTAATTTATACCAAAAAAAATTTCTGTCTGCTTTAATTCCAGATGATTTAATAGCAATCAACCGTTTAGGGAAACTTTGCTATTTTTAATTAGTTACTCTACTGCATGTGACTTCTTTATGCTTCAGTATAAGATGTGACTGAAGAGCAGCACCGCTGGAGTTGCTTCTCCTCCTTATTGAAAGCTCTTGCAATCCTTTATCCTTGGGCTACACTAAATGAAAAACACTTGTTTAGCTTGAGCGCTCCAGGAGGGCCAGGTGTCACGAACAACAAATTTTCATACACCTCCTCCTTACGAAATAGAATTACGACCATAGTCACTTATTCGATGCCAATGCCAGTTCAATTCAAAGGGAGAATGTACCGCATTAATTACCGTGGCCTCAGTGATGGTAACAATTTTGTTAATAAAATACCATTTGCACTCAAACTTTATGGGGATTAATAGTATTAAGGTAGAATATTTCAGCGTTACATCACTGATTTAATTTTCCCTTTCTTTATATTGCTGGAAGGTAACAGAATGAATGGACTTTTGAAGACTGAAGTATTTTTTTTTTACCATTTAACCCTGGACCTTCTCATCCAATTTAAATAAAGACTATGATGTAAGCTATGATATAAGCTGCCTGGAAGGAAGAATTATGACTGCAGCAAACTGAACCCGGCCTCCAGTCACCAAATCAATACAAGGTATTGCGTTTCTAAATGATGAAGTCGACAGAAAGAGAGAGAAATTAAATTTGCTGCACTGTGGGTCAGTGATTATAGGATAATTTTGGTAATTGGTAATTTTCTAAAAATGATTGTATTTCCAACAATCTCCAAACAACGAATATTTGGATGAGAAAATGTAGAAAATATTCCCTTAAATACAATGACTCACCATAATTCAACCAGGGATCTTACACACGTGCCATTGACTGGATTCAGCGTTCTAAGCATTTTAGGCAACATTTATCAACCTAACATATGAAGAAACATGGTCACCCATGGATTTTAATAGCTATTGGTCAAAAACTGCACAGATAAACAAGCTAATTCAGGTTGGAAACAATAAACATTCGTGTCTGTTTTAGGATTGTTAAAAAAATATGAATAATTTAGTAAATGACAGCAGTTAGAAATACAACATTTACTCGTCTTTTAGCTCAGTTTTGTTCTCCACCAACTCCTGACGGAAAAGAATCTTGTCTTAGCCTCTAAATGTTCCACTGGGTTAGTCAGCTGCTGTTAGCAGCTTTGTCTCCATATTTTTTTGATCTTTTCTTTGCTGAAACCACTTGCTTGTTCTACCGGAACAGATACTGATAAAAGCAGTAGAGACAATTTGCTTAAACACTTCTAAGTCTAAGAGAAGCTGCAGTGGTAGATAATGATTCTCCATGTACTTTTATTAAAAACATACATTGTCAGTTTTCCATGATGAATATGAAATATTCATCAGTTGAGCTTTAAGATATTAAAAGTCATGATATTGATGAAACTGACAAGCTCATTAGTGCCATACTGTATCTCTACCAACAGGACGTGGCTGTGGTGCAATAAGTTGGGCTCAATATATTATTAATTTTAAATCATTTTTAATCAAATACATATCAATTAGTTTTACTTTAAAGTTGTCCTCAGTAGCCTAAATTACATTCTTATAAAAGCACAGATGAAATGAAAAATTACGATTCTGCGCACTTGTGTGGCTCAAAGGTTTTAGTAATCGAAACCAGCTCATACCTTCAGTACAAATACATTTCTTGGAGGACATGAGCTCTGGGATTCAAACCAACCAAAGACATTTTTAAACTAAAGAAAATCATAAAAAAAAAACAAAAGGAACAAATTTAGTTTCGAAGGAAGCCTTTTATTTTTTCTTCACATAGGTTTGTCTATCCGTGGCTTTTTTCCTTATTACACAGCTGTTAGCTACCTGACTTCAATTCTACCTATCAGACATTTTCATCAGTCAGTGTTAATGATGCTGGGTCACAGAACCATTTTTAACTTGTGTGAACTAATCTTAATGTGACTAGCATTTCAGAGTTTTTTTTTATTTCTAAGATGGCTGCATTGTAACACTCCCTTAAATTACATTTTAAAACTGATGAGCATTCAAGTTTATGATAAAGCAACTTTGTGCTTGAAGATTTTTTAAATGAATTTATGTCCTTAGGAACAAAGAACATTTACATCCAACTCCTCCCCACCCAGTCTCTTCCTTCACTAGTAGATGCCCAACTTGTCCCAGAAGTCACATATACGGTTCCTGGTTCCCACTTGTGCATGTGAACCCACAGTCAGGTTCATGACCAGCCAGCCACTAGTGTCAGAATAGCGTGGCCAAGCGGGCAGGCCCTGCTCTTGGCAGAAAGTCGTCTGCTGGACTCGCGTGGAGGGGTCACTGGTGTGGGCAAATGAGCCCCAGTAGCACAGCATCTGATTGGACAAGACCTTCTCTGGCTGCAACAGGGTAAAGTTGGCCACAGAGGCCGAATCAAAGAGGAAGGGCAGCTCCGCGCCATGACAGGCACGGTGGTAGCAGAAAGTCAGACCTGACCAAACGCGGTGGTCTGACACCACGTGGTCGAACACGTACATCCACACCTTGCTGCCCAGTGCTGTGCCGGCACGTGCAGACCTCCTGGATGGACACAGGAAGACATAATCTGTGATGATCTGAAAAGAAGAAAAAATAGTCGGACAAATTGTTTGATTTTCTTCTGACTGAGGAATATTTTAGTATGAATAATATTTTTTCCATGAATGGCAGCGGTGATTAGCCAGTTGTTGGTCCCCTGAGGATAAATTCTAACAGGTTCAGTAACCCCCTGACTTTTTCTCTGGCACTCTCATGAAGTTCTCTTTTTTTGCTTTACAGTAAAGTCTGTCAATAGCTATTGGATCAGACATTTTTAGACCCCACAGGGTGAATCCCACCAATCTGGCTTTCCCTTTAACAACAATAGCAAAAAAAAAAACACATCAACTTTTTCCACAATTACCCGCATTTACACACACGCTATTGAGTTTTACAAGGGGGAAAATTATGCTTATTATCAATCAGGGATGATGAGGCTCAAGTTTGACAAAGCCGTTGTTAATGGGTGTGCGTTGGTAAAAATAAAACATGTCCCATTCTGCGACATTGCCATTTTTGGTTTTGACAAATGTCTTGAAAGCTACTGGAAGGACCGACATCAATCTGGGAACAATATGAACTTAGGTTTCCATCTAGATTTTACACATCCATCAGCCTCAGTCGTACAATGTGCTTAGTGGTAATTAGCGAATGAAGAATGGATCACACTGATGAAAGCTCAAACTAAGATGGTAGCAGCAAACACCATGTTAACATTGCCATTGCGAGTAGGTCAGCATGGTGATGTAAGTTGATAATACGCAGTCAGGAGCCTTAATTTGGGCTTCGTATGCCTATGTTGTTTTATTACCTGTGTGCCTCATAGACGGATGTGAGTCACAGCACACAAACAGTAATCATGGCTTTATGTAAGATGTTCTTTTCCTTCCACAGACAGTTCAGTTCTTCTTGCTGTAACATCACACACAGGCAAATGCTTCTATTCATAGAAGTTGTTTTTTTTTCCTTTTTATGTAAGTATATCAGTGCTTTTGTGTTAATCTTATTATGCATTTTGTATGAAATTTCTTTTGTTATGCATTCTCACATTAATCTCTCTCCTTTCTTAATTCTATAATTTAAAAGTACATATACAGTTCTGGGACCTTTTCTGATGGCTTACATTACAGTGTTGCATGTTCATGTTATGAATGAAACCTAGATACTACACTATGTAAATAAACCGCCGTGCAAAATGAAGAATAGTTCAGTGTTGTTGAAGGTTTATGCCTCACAGTGTCTCCTCTACTTCCAGCAGTGGTTTTTAGAAATAAAAACTCATAAATCTAATTAGTGTAACAGCTACACAGAAAAAGGGCCTGAGGGCAGAGCACCAAAAAAAAAAAAAAAAAAAAACATTGTTCCCTCTTAGCTAAAAGGAAGCAAAAGAAAATGAAGGTAGGCTGTCTTATTTTGCTTGTTACCTGGAAACCGGCATGTCTTTTTCAGCAGCACACAACCTGCACCCACACAGTCGCACATCTGACACCAGACAACAAACAGGCTGACTGTAGGAAGCTGAGAGACATACACACAAATACACCTCCCCATCTTATTAAAGCAGGTTTCTCCTCTGAGTTTGTTCCCCCCACTATATGTTTCTCCATAACTACCTTCATGCTGCATTTTTATTTCTCTTTATTTACTTTGGTAAAACCTCAGACAAAGCAAGAGAGTTTGATTTCTACAGAAACACATTTTAGTGGCTCGGTGGTAGAGCATTGGGTTGGGATGCGTAAAGGCAGTAGGTTCGAATCCCACCCCACCAGGTGTGGCCCCACCCAGCAACGATGGGCCACCTTGGTGCTGGTCCCAAGCCTGGACAAAAATGGGAGGGTGGCAGCAGGAAGGGCATCCATCGTAAAAACACACGCCAAATTAACATGCGGAACATGTTCCACTGTGGCGACCCCTTCAGGGACAAGCCTTGATCTTTTGACATTTTAGTCATACAGTTATGATCAGAACTTCAATATTCATCATGGCTATGAATATGAAGCATGAAATATGAAGGTTTGAGGTTTTAATACATTTCTTGACCAATTAGCTGAATGTGGATTGTTATTATTCTAGTTGTAGGGTAAGTTTGCCTTCTCTTTACACTGAGATGGCCTGTATTTATGTCATAATGCACTAAATATTTCCATTAGGTGAAAGGTCTGGACTGCAGACCTTTCACAGTTTAGGACTTGGTCTCTTTTACTACTGAGCCATGCCTTCCCTAAAGTTTATGCCCTAGTTCCCCATGCTGTGTGCATTAATGCACCTCCACACCATCACAGATGTTGGCTTTTGAACTGTGACATAGGACATTTTTCCACTTCATCTAAGTTAAATAAGTTCAGGCTAAGAGAAGCTAACAGAATTTCTGGATCTTTATATAGAGTTGTTCCTTTACATGCTACAACCCCAATTCAAAAACAAGTTGGGAAGATGTGTAAGATTAGAAAAAAAAAAAAGAAATGCATGATTTGCAAATCCCATCAACCACATATTCACAATAGAACATAAACAACATATCAATGGATGAAATGAGACATTGTGCCAGTTCATGGAAAATATTAGCTCATTTTGAATTTGATGGCAGCAACACAGGGGCAACAAAATGCTGAAAAAGTAATTGCCGAAAATCAAAAACAAATGGAGGAGCATTTGACAACTAATTAGGTTAATTGGCAACAGGTCGGGGGCATGACTGGGTATAAAAGGAACATTTCAGAGAGGCAGAGCCTCTAGAATGTAAAGATGGGCAGAGGTTCAGCAATCTGACAAACTGAATCTAAATATTTTGTGGAACAAATTCAGAATAATGTTCCTCAACATAAAATTGTGAAGACTTTGAAGATCCCACCATCTATAGTATATAATATCATTTTCACCAAAGGCGAAAACTGGATGAGCATGATCTTCAGGCCCTCAGTTGGACAAATGTTAAGTTAAAGCTGTATCATGCAAAGAAGAAGCCATATATGAACCGCCGCCGTGTTCTCTGGGCCAAAGCTCATTTAAAATGGTCTGAGGCAGAATGGAAAACTATTCTATGGTCAGATGAATTCTTTTTGGAAACTATGGATGCCGTGTCCTGCAGACTAAAGAGGAGAGGGATCACCCATCTTGTTCAATAGCCTGCATTTCTGATGGTGTGGTGATGCATTAGTGCCTATGGTGTGGGCAGCTCACACATCTGGAAAGGCTCCATCAGTGCTAAAAAAGTTCATACAGTTTTCAGAGCAACATATGCTCCCACCCAGACAACATCTCTTTCAGCGAAGCCCTTGCATATTTCAGCTAGGCAATGCTAAACCACATACTGCATCCATCACAACAGCATGGCTTCGCAGGAGAAGAGTCCGGGTGCTGAACTGGCCTGTCTGGAGTCCAGACCTTTCACCAATAGAAAACATTTGGCGCCTCATAAAACAAAAAAAATGTGACAACAAAAGCCCAGGACTGTTGAAGAGCTAGAATCCTGCATCCGACAAGAATGGGATGTTCCTCTCCTAAAACTCCATCCACTGGTCTCCTCACTTCCCAGACATTTACAGACAGTTGTTAAAAGAGTGGGGACGCTACACGATCAGCATTGCCCTGTTCCAAATGATTTGAGATGTGTTTCTGCCATCAAATTCAAAATGTTTTCCGTTAAATGATAAAATGTCCGTTCCAACATCTGATATGTTGTTTATGTTCTACGGGGAATAAAAGATGGGTTTATGACATTTGCAAACCGCTGCATTCTGTATTTATTGACATTTTACACATTGTTCCCAAGTTGTTTAGGATTAGGGTTGTAATTTAAACTTGAATTTGTGGATGCAGCGACAAACTGTGTTCACTAACTACAGTTTTCAGAGGCATTTCTCAGCCTATGCAGCGATTCACTTTTAATTCAAAGTTTGAGCATAGAATAAGATTTTTATTCCTACAATTCTAAAAGACTCAGCTTCTCTCTGATGCTCTTTTTAAACCCAATTATTAGAATTACACAACTTTTCCAATATTACTAATTGCTTTCTCCCAAATGTTACAGTTACATTTTACAAATTTTAAACATTTAGTCTAGTCTAGTCTAATGCAGCAGGCCAAAAAAAAATCCAGTGTTAAGTCATTGTAAAAAAATTGGTTTAAACTCTAAAGACGTTACAATGGTCATTTTAATATTCAGTCTGGCTTGACTACAAATGTGGTATGAAGTCACCCAGCCAGGGCTTCTTCCTCTGCCAGCCCTCTGTCCTGGTTATCGGTTATTCCTGAGCTGATCTCTCCTGTCACTGTCGATGTTCAGTGGAGACTTGTCCCTTCTTAGTAGGAGCAGCCAGGTTCCATCTCAAACACACAAAGTCCCTGACTTTAAGTGGCCTACATGCTTTTACCATACAAATGATGTCTTGGAGCCAGATTGAGGGAAAGTGGAATTGTAGCCCCCTCTGTAGGCAAATGATAGAATTTGTTTCGGGACAGCGTCCGCATATCCAGACCGCCAAGTTGTTCCCTAATGATCCAGAAATTGATTTTTTTTTTTTTTTTTAACTAATGAATCACGGCAGCAAAAGGGAACAATTGTTTTCACTCCCCCTATCAGGCTGGTTAGATGTGGAGAGGCTGGAGAGACGCTGGAGACAGCTGGGCCCCGGTTACACGGCAAGCTCCAGCTGAGTGGGACATTGATCCATGCGTGGCCACCCAAGTCGCACAGCCACTGAATGGGTGGTTATTGATGCATGTGTGTGTGGAGACTGTGTCCGAGTGTTTCATTCATTTGCAGGTTCCAGTGTAAATGCTGCCAACGTTTAACCTTTTATTCACACTCGCTACTTCATTATTTGCAAATCCAGACAATGCATTTATTCTGTAGAGACATTTTTAGTTCCTTTATAAATTACTGGCTGAATACAAGCCATCTGAAAACTGGGTGACAGCTACCAGATAACTAATATTGTGGAGACAAAAGCCACATAAATAGGAAGAATATTAATTATGTGCAATTTGCCTGAGTCTGATTAAAAGCAGCTTGCTGCAGTAAAACTGTCTTCTATGAACTGTGCTTAGGTGAATTTTTAATAAATAACCTTTTGGAAAACCTTTCTAGGGATGAATAGTTGGGATATTTGGTACCAGGTTTGCTGTCAGGAGTTTAACAAGTAAGAAATGCACAAAAACAACAGTGCAGTCGAAGTTTCTACTACAACGCAGTTTTTAAAAATGCGCAAAACTCCTTTTATTTCTCAGAAATACAGAACTAAGATTCTACAGCTGTGTGGCCATTCTCTGACCCTGGTCCTCTGGAGAAGTGCCCTTTACAAAGAGATGCTGCAGTTGTGACTTCACCATGTCCCTCTTGCCCCGCGAACTGTGACTGAATACTAAATATGTCCAGAAGTGTCACCTCCCGATCCCGCGCAGCTCGCTGACGCTGACACTTTGCTCTTCGCATTTAAAAGCCTGAGAGAAAACTGCTGGAGGTTTTCTGACTCCCCTGTGTTAATATGCACCAGTCCACCTCCTCATTCTCACAGTAAGTCTACAGCCATGCCTGTGACTTTGTGATGTACTTTGAGGCAAATGCTAACAGCTGCATGCTTACATGAATAATGAAGATGATCTTAGTCTTAAGCGATGTGAATGTCTGTAATTTCAGGTATGGAGAGACAAAGTAAAACCAGGAAATATTGTTCCGTAAGAGCGATAAACAGATTTACTATTCTTTAAAAAAATCCTATTAGTGCTCTAAAATATTAGTTTTTATTCTGGAATATATTTTGTTAAGTAGCCCTACCTACAGCAGACATTCAGTGACTAAATGTTAGGGTTGGTGACAGAAGAGGTGAGTCCATGAACTATGAGTTGAGGGGAAACAGACGAGTGGACACTGTGCAAGGTGTATGTCAGTGAGAATCACTCACAGAAAGGTGAAAAATCACTTGACAATAGAGCACTACTGAGTTTAATGGATAGTGACGAAAGTATTGTGTTTTATCCATGGGAGCTGTTGTGTGTGTGTGTGTGTGTTTGCTCACAGATTAATTGAAATCACATAAATTCATAAATAGTTCTGAGGAATGGGATTGAATCTCATTCATTAAGGACCAGACTTGACAACCACTGCTCCTATACCAAAAAATGAAAAGAATCCATGAATTGGATTTAAAGTCGTCTCACCTGAGCCAGCATGTCCCTGAGGTCAGCAGCCCTGTACAGAGGCAGGTACTGGTGCAGGATCTGCAGAGAGTGCTGCTTAAAGATGGCTGTAATGTACACGATGGATTCAAGAACTGAGACCGGTTTATTAAAGAAACCAAAGACAAAGATCACCCCCTCTTCTGAGGTTGTACCTGCAGGACAGAAAGCAGAGCCTCAGTACAAACGAACAAGGAGACGCCTACGTTGCCTGTAGCCTTCCTGTTACTCATTCACACAAGCTTTATTTCAACCTGCTCTTTTCCTGAGCTGAGCGTTATTCCTTATTGTGACTGGAGGCAGTGTTACACCAACAAGTAATTAGGCTGCAGCTCTCACCTTGATTTTCTAGGCTGCTAAGTTTACATCAGAACAGCGATTGCTGTTGTTTTACAGTTGACACTGCTTTCACATTTGTTATGGTCCTGGCAAATTCTACATCAAAATGGGTTTTAATGAGAACCAAAGGGAATCCAGGAGGAGATAAACAGACGAGAGACAGGCAACACGAGCGAGAGGTGACTCTTGAACGTTAATGGCAATTTGTCCTAAATCAGACATAACGATGAGAAGTCATTGGGGATGAAGAAGACTTTCATTACCTCAGTTCTGCAGCATCTAATAGATAGAGTTCGTAGGCTCCTGTCATAATGTACTCTCAGATATACTCATATTGTAATTTAAATATGAAATGTATTGAAAGACATACTAAAAGTATCTACCCTGCTTAACTTTCTAACATAACTTTTGTAAAAACTAAAAATATACTACAAAACGCATCTTAAAATGGAAAGGTGCAGTCAAAGGCTCCTTCTGCCAAAGACTCACTGAGGACCACTGGCAGCATTGCAGAAATATTTGCTTCTAAATCGTTTTGAGCAAGATGCCAACATCTAACCAATCACTCAAGTTCACTTGGTCAAATTATCATCTTTTGAAAAAAACTAAACTACACTAAAAACTACCTGAAGGGCTGAGCAGAGCATGTAGCAGTGTGGCAAAGCACAGCAGAGCGGGGAGTGGGAGTCTCAACACTATGGGGCCTGGTGGCTCATTGGTAGAGCATTGGGTTGAGATGTAGAAGGCCGTGGGTTCAAATCCTACCAACCACCAAGAGCCACCTCAGTGCCGGTACCAAATTAAAATGGGAGGGTTGTGGCATGAAGAGCATCTGGCTTTAAATCAATAGTGCAACATGGCAAAAGAACAAACAAACTCCAATCAGTGTAAAAGTCACTGTGTGTGCATTCGATCGGAAAGACACATAGAAAAAGCAATGAACATGCAATGAGAAAAAAAGCCAAGGGTTACTCATAACATAACATTCAGCACCATTAAATTAATAACCTAAGTGGGTTTATGTAAACTTTTGAGCCTATGTTGATGTGAGAATCCTAAAGTAAATGAAACGCTGAATTCTAGGAGTGTTTCATTGAAGATGTATGTTGTACAGTCATGTTAGTGATGAGTGTATATAAACTTTCCACCATCATTGTGTGTAAAGTATAATGTGTCCCTCGAAAATCGATTGGAGTTGAAATATCAAGCAGTAGAAAACGAAAATACTCACTGAATAAAGAATAGTCACATCATCTAATGCACTGCTGTTCATCTCTGTCTTACCCAGCAGCACCGGCTTCTCTTTCTGCCAGTGGCCTCTCTGGAAGGCAGATACAGTCTGTTCTTTTATTAACTCCCCATCAATGTATGGACCCCATGTCTCAAACATCTCCAGGAACCTGAAGGGGTTCACCATCTTAGAACCTGAGATCGAAAAGGCACGTTTTACATAATGAGCCTGAACATTTGAGATGCAACGAAAAAGAACGACATCACGTAAATATTAAATCTGCTTCCCATAAGATTTTTGTCTTAAGGCTTTTGATAAGCCACCAGTGCTGAAATCTCTTGCCACTTCTGTCTCTCTTGCGGATTTTTGAGTGTGGAAGTGAGTTCAGACAAGCAGAAAACAGCAGCTGATCACAGAATCACCGAGTCAGTGATACTGATCAATAACCCTGTCAAGCCTGCACACATACTACATTCACTTTGTGCTGCCAGGCAGTAAAATCCCTCTAATTGCCCCTTTAGAGGCTCATTGCTCCTCGATTTTTTATGATTTTGTTTTCCAATATGCCACAGAGCTCATGATGGAAAAAAAAAAAAAAAATGTTTTCACCATCTTTTGCAGATAAACACATAATACCCTGCCCTATTATGTAAGTGTGTGGGCAGCCCTGAGAGTTGCTCTAAATTCGGTGAGCGTAGGCTGGAGTTTGTGGTGTCCTACTTGTTTTCATCTGGGCGGCCAGGACGGCCTGTGGAGTGAGAGACAGCAGGCAGACGATGTCGCTCACGGAGCAGTTGGTGTGTTTTGCAAAGTCTCGCGCCAGCTTCAGGGCATCGTGTCTAGTAAAGACATGCAGAGAAATAAAATGACAGCGGTGTGCGTTTGGAAGGTCTTAACTGTGTAGAGGAGACGGAGGAAGAAGTGAGAAGAAAAGATCAGAAGAGAGATGACGACTTTTGGTTTTTAATTTGAGGAAAAACATCAATAACAATTCACTATTCTTCAGCTGCCAGTTCCTCACCTGGTCTTCAGAGGGATAGAGAAGGGGAGACTCTGCAGGACGGCCTGTTTAAACAGAGGCCTACTGCTTTCCATCATCAGGTGAAGACTCACCGACTGAGCACCTGCACTCTCTCCAAATATTGTCACCTGACAACACAACACAACACAACACAGTGGCTATGCTGGGCAATTCCACATTTTAGCAATGAGCGGAATGAACAGAAGTGCTGGGGACAGACTGTGTTTCAAATATTCTTTCCCCCTTATGCATGTGGTGGGCAAGTCATACTGCAGTCCAGACAGCAACCTTAATAACGTCAATGAGTAGTAATCAAAAATCAACCTATAAAAACACTTTATAATAATACACTTTAGGTGTACTTGTACCTCGGTGTGGATTACTCAGAGTTGCTTCATCTCAAGTTGAATACACTTTGTAGTGTGTTCCAAACACCACACTTTAAGTTGGAACAACTAATGTGACATTTCCTGCAACGTTGCATGTCTGAGTTGTCATTTGAACAGCAATTGAATTTAGTAATGGCTACTTGTGTAACTTTAGGATCACAAAAACTTGTTACACATGACTTTCCAATTTGGTCTTCAGTCATGACCACGCCATGTCCCTGTCCATTATGGCAGGTCTGTGTCTCCTATACTATCCAAAGCCAGTCCAAAGCAAAGAGAATTATGATCATTTGTGTTTTTTTAATTATACATTTACATTTTTGAAAAGCAAAACTATAAAATCACAGGCATGTGGAGATTGTATATGCTCCACATGCGTGGGTTTCTTTCAGGTGTTCTGGTTTCCTCCCACAATCCGAGGACATGCAGTTAGACCTGCGACCCCTCACAGGAGAAGTGGTAGGCTATAGATAATAGAAGGGTGGAAATCTAGAATTATGATTTCACTTTGTTATTGTGGGTTATTGGGTACAAACTGGTGGGAAAAAACATGTACGTGAAGGCTCCTCAGTGCTTCGTGAAACCACTGTATATTGTCTGCAGCTCAGAAACACTGCGAACATTTGCCCTGGGTAAAAACAAAGACATTATAATAGACAGTATCTCTCAGTTTCATATATGTTTCACCTTTAAATTATTTGCAAAGGTGAACCATGTGGTGTGTGTGTGTGTGTGTGTGTGTTTTGCCTGCATGCTTGCCTGGTTGGGATCCCCCCCAAACACAGCGATGTTCTGTTGGACCCACAGAAGAGCTGACTGCTGGTCCAAAATGCCATAATTCCCCGCAGGAGATGTGCGAGGGTCTTTGCCCGACACGAGGAACCCAAATGCACCTTAAATCGTGCATCAATTCACATGATCAGCGGCACATAATTGACTCCACAAGACAATCATTTCCTCTAAATTACTGTTCACATATATCAGGGTTCCTGTTTTCTGTCTTGCGGGAAAGCAGAGTAATTACCAACAGGCTCAACCATTGAAATGCAGGCTCAGACAAAGGGATAAAGACAAGTGATAAATGCCTTGCACAAGAAGAAGTCAACATCCTTTTTTGCTGCCTCAGCATATGTAAGACACAGAGAAGGAAGCTCTTTTCTAAATCTAATATGCAGCATATTACTCTGCTGGGTGAAATACAATCCAACTTTCTCACCTAGTCGATACTCCATGTTCACAACCACAGTATGAGTGAAGTTACTGATGAAACGTCCGTCATACAGCGGCTTGGAGGCAGAGCCAGCAATAAAATCCCCACCGTGAATCCACACCATTACAGGCACTGGGCTTCGCAGAGGGGAACTGAAGTCCACAATCAGGGGAACAAAGATGTTGAGGTAGAGACAGTCCTCACTGACCTTTTTGGGACATTAGGCAAAACAGATCATTCAGTTTTTAGCCATAATGAGGCTGAATATTCCTCCCTTAAAATCTGGATTTACAGCTTTTCCACTTCAAAATACTCGGAGCTTTAAGTGGCTGGATCATCACATTAAAAGCTTGTTCCTAATCCTGATTTTTTTGCCGCAGAAAACCAGTCTTCACACAAATTTAGAAAAATAATTGTAGGAAGTAGAACTTTGTCACTTTTCACATTATTCCAAGATGGCTGCCACTGCTGGTTTTGTAGTTATTCCATTTAAATAGCATTAGCATTTGTAGTGGATCATAAAATTTCCCTCTGAAACCAGTTACAGAACAGAAAGTGTGCAAATTCTTCTAAATTTTGGATTAAAATTATTTTTTAGCCATAGTAGTTTAGATTTGTAGTTATATTTCTATTGTTTCCTTTTTTTTTCTACGTGTGTGACGACAGTTGCTTCTGAAAACACTGTGGCTATATATATATATATGTTCTCTGCTTTCGACTATTAGAACAATCTTTGCAGCCTGCGGTTAAGTTATTTAATCGCAGCCTTTTGCACAATTACAGGTTTATCTGATCTTATCTTATTTCACCAGGAATGTGATTTCTGGAAACATAGTAAATAAGCATTTCATTTTAAACCTCAACCGACTTTTTGGTAAATCTTTGACTCATGACCTGATGTTATTGCCCGCGTTACACCATGCAGAGACAGGATCTGACGTAAACTACACAATGAGGAATCAGAGAGAAACCTTATTTTTGTTCACCGATTACTTCTTAAAATAAAGTGAAAATATCGCAACACATAAAATAACTTAGTTCCTTACTATCCGAGGACACTCCTCAGTGATTGGTCCCCTGCAGGCCTGCATGCATGCAGCTCTGGGGAAGGAGGCATCATAAACCCCCGACCAAGGACTCACAGGCCTGGGGGGCTTCCACCGGTTAGGCCCAACAGGCGGGTCTGCATATGGTATCCCATAGAACACATAGGCTTTATCCACTGTAGTCCCCTTGATCCGTCCCCCTTTGGTTAACACCACAGGTCCACGAGTCCCATTTGTATCCTGGCTGACTGCTTTCTCCTTGGTTTGCTCTGTGATTGAGAGAACATCTGGGTGCCCTGGCTCCCTCAGGGAGTTTATCTCAAAGTTTTGGTTGATGATGAACGGCTCGTCTCTCATTGGCAGCCCGGGGACGATACTCCTCAGAAAGCTGACAAGAGCGATGCCATCATAATTTTTCGTGTCCTCTCCAGAGGCCAGCACTACACTTAGTGGGCACAGCAACAGCAAACAGAGACAGCTCTCCATATTCTGCCAGAATCCTTCCAAAGACTTCTCTTAGATCATGATGGGACTTATGTCCCAGCTAAAGTTAAAAAAAAAAAAAAAAAGTTCCAACCCCCAGAAGCCTGCTGCATAAAACTTTACTTGTGACTCTAATTTGGCTTGTTGCTTGTTAAGATTGGTCAGACAAAAGCTGCTCTGTCTGCTGATTGCTGTCTAGCAGACCCTAAGCAGCTGGACATGGACACTGTTATACAGGACCACTAATGGAGGACAAGTCGTCTTTCCTTTGCTTAATGTAATCACAGTCACACACAGAAGGTAAATGAGGAGAACTCATGCTGCAGGCTTCATAAAGAAATAGGTACAGTACTCCCTTTGTGTAATTTAGAATAATTTATAATAGCAAATGCGAAGCTGCATCCCCAGTTCCAGGAGCAACTCCATGTTGCTGGTCTCCTGGGTGGACAACAGTCCTGCTGTCGTCATCATCCGTCACACTGTGGACCCTCTACCACACTGAACTGGGCTCCTATAACAGACTCAGCACAGACACCACCACTCAAAACCCACTACCGCTTCACAGCTTTAGACGCATGCAGCCCCTATGTGGCCTGTGTGGAGATTGCAGGCACTCAGTCCTTCATCTGCCTCTCTTCCTTAACTGGTATGAACTGGAGGTTGGGTGCAGTCTTGAATTTTAAAAACATCAAGTGAGTCAGTTTTTAGAATTTAGAATAAGTAAAGGCTTTGAGAATATACTGCTCGTCTCTACTGCGACTGTAGGATAAACAAAAGCTGTTCAGCATCACATTTACTATAAATCTGGCCAATTTAACCCTTTACTTGTTACAGGGAGTTTTTTTTTTTTTTTTTTTTGGTCTTTGACAGGAATGTTTGTAAAGTCTACAATAACTTTTCAATGTTGCAATCGAAACAATTAATTCCAACAATCCCTGTGAATTCTGCTTTTGCGAAATCAGGCATCTAAGACCAGCCATGTTGTGGTGCATTATGGGAAGTGTAGTATCTGGTGAGCTTGTAAATTCATGATATTTGACGTCTGCAGCATCGGTTCGGAGCGGACGGTCCTGCTGGACAGGTGGCTAATGCATAAAAATAATAGAATGTATTAGTTCATTCAATGTTCGAGTGATAGGTAACTAGATAATTACCGAGTAGCTGACGGACCATAGCGCGCAGCTGTCACTTATTAGAAGTCACCTGCAGCCTGGTCTGAAACAACACAGCATGTTTTCCTTTGCTGGATTTACAAAGAAAATGTAAGAAAAAAAAAAAAAAACTATTTACGGTCACTTTTACTAATTTTTTACTTAAATTTTTTTTATTAAACATTTGCAGGAACTGCTTTTCCTTCATTTCCTTTTTCTTACTGGTGCCTCGCACTGTATCGTTTGGTGAGTATAACACATTGGATCCGACGTGTTGCTGAGAAAAACGTGGAGAGATTCCCATCGATTTTCTTTCAGGACGCTGCTACGATGTGTCCTTATCTATATGTTGGATGAGTAAGGACGGTGCTCTGGAAAGGTAAACGCGTTTTTGATGCGTCTAGTCTAAAGGGCTTTTACATATATTGTCTAATAAAGTGCGTGTGTATAACTTAAATGAAGATACCTGCTAAAGACACCTGCTAAAGTCCATGCTATGTTTAAGTCTCTATTTATATAATTTCTAGTGTATTTTCATATCATGTCACTAAGTTTCAAAAAAAAAAAAAAAAAGTCAAATAACATGTTTTACCTTTTTCACTTGTGTTTATGTGTAGATTAAAACATTACAATTAAATACTGCAAAACCTCCTACAACCCGTTGTCATTTGGAAAACATTGGCCCACTACACACAGTAAAAACTTATGCCACAAACAGCAGGGTAACAAGGTTCCAGATGTGTATCAGGCTTTATTTTTCTAGGCAAGAAGGAAACATATGGCTCAATGGCACAGCACTGAAATCCATCAGGAATGTGGGTAAAGTTTCCTCCCTGACCGTGTACCCAGCTGTGGAGCACAAGTTGACGCTGCAGTATGGGGGCTCTGTTCACACGTGGACTGTAACAGTCACTCCACGTAAGCACCATTATTCAATTTACTGTATATTTGACAATGTTACAGCTAATGGTTATTAAATATTAAAAGGAATGTGCATTCATCTCACTCTGAGGTACAAAGTCTGTTAAGGTCAGAGGTCGACAGAAACCCTTGGCCCATCCAACAAACGGCACAAAGGTGAAGCCACACCAACATGTATGAAAGCAAAAAATCATGACAGTCATGCAGTCAGTGTATTGTTACTGTGTTTTCATGGTGTCTGCATTTCCTTCAGGGGCTTCTGGACTTGTTGAGTCCCACTGAGGTCTTTGCGTGCGAAAATGGCACATTGTTCTTCCACCAGGACGACAATTTCTTCCTTGCAATAGGTAAAGTTGGACTTGGTGAGAGTCTACTGATTTCAGGGGCGTTCCAGTTAAATTCTCAATGGGAGCTTGGAAATTCTGACTTTGCAGTACAATGCACTATAAGGTTGGAGAGAAGGTTTGATACCTTTCATGAAGTGGTGCTTATGCCTCCAAGTGACAAACTTGCCCACAGACGTTTGGTGACTTCTCACATCAATAAGTTATAACAAAATTGCTAAAAAATATGCTAAAAAATATTGTAGAGTGTTTTCAATTAAGTATATTCTGTAAATGTTTGTTTTTTTCATCCTAGGTCACAGTATGCGTCTTCCTGTCGAGCTCAGTTCCAGGAGTAACTCAATGTTGCTGGTCTCCTGGGTGGACAACAGTCCTGCTGTCGTCATCGATCACACTGTGACCCTCTACCACTCTGAACTGGGCTCCTATAACATACTCAGCACAGACACCACCACCCAAAACCACTACCGCTTCACAGCTTTAGACGCATGCAGCCCCTATGTGGCCTGTGTGGAGATTGCAGCCACTCAGTCCTTCATCTGCCTCTCTGCCTTAACTGGTATGAACTGGAGGTTGGGTGCAGTCTTGAATTTTAAAAACATCAAGTGAGTCAGTTTTTAGAATTTAGAATGAGTAAAGGCTTTGAGAATAAAGCTGCTACAATAAATATCTTAATTTACCCCTTAATATAATATATTATAAATAAACTACATGTCACAAACTCACAGAACTTATAGCACATTTAGGTCTTTTCAATTCCTTACGGCCTATAAATTTTAGTGTTTTAAAGGGGTCAGTCTTGCTGTTGTAATCATCTTTTGTTTTCTAGCACCATGTATACAACATGTTTCAGCTTTTCTAGACTGGACAGAAACTAAGATTTAAAGGGTTTTTCTCTTTCTCAGACCCAGGCATTCCCAGATACTTTGAGGTGACCTCATGGAACAGCAGCAGCATATCGTTGGCCTGGGAATGCCCAGAGAACCACAAGTACTCCTCCTTTCTCATCACTGCCTTCTACCTCAATGGCACAGACCACCTCACAGAGGAGGTGCCCTTTTGGTACAAGGACAGTTTTGTGTTCACCTTGTCTGAACTGCAGCCCTGCAGCAGGGTTAAGTTTGGCCTTCAGACTGTTTGCCAGGCAGGGTTGGGGTCCCGCTACAGCAAGATGGTCTTGAATGATGGTAACTCTGGTAAGTCCTGCATGGGTTGAAGAAATTAATAGACTAATTTTTGTCTAATGAACCCACTATAGACTATTCTTATGACTTACTGCCATGTATGAAAGATCATTTACTGACTCCAGGTTACAGATCTCTGCATTTAAAGATGTCCATGTTTGGGATTGTGAGGAGCCTTTTTGAAAAAGGCTAAAACACCAAACGGAACCAATTTCTGCTCCTCAGACCACTCCAACATTGAGGCCTTGCATCAGATAACCTCTGGCCCTAACAACTATACCCTAAGGTGGGAGGTGAGAAATACCTCATCCATTTCCATGTTCAGAGTTTACCACGAGGGGGTGCTGCACGGGACCACACTCATCACCAACTACACTGTAGGTGGACTGCTACAATGCCAAAGGTACCAGGCTAAGGTGGAGGCACTGTGTGGGGAAAGTGTGCTCATGAATGCCAAGACAATCACAGCACAAACAGGTAATGTAGAAAGTGATGATAGGGCTGACTATTAGAGGAACGTGTGGTTCTGATGATGACAGTGTATCATGTTCACTCAGGATGATGATGATGATGATGATGATGTTATTGAGTTTATTTAGTGATGGTTCATGCAGTGATGAATGTGCAACCACAACAAACAGCAACACGTCACCTTATTTAAAATTATAAAACTATGCATTTCAACACACAGGTGGTTTGAACTGTAATGAAACAAGCATACACACATCTGAAGGTAATTAGCAACTAAGCAACTAAATGTGAACAAAAGTAACCAGCTCATAAGAATAAATGGAAAAGAGGAAAGTTGTACCTGCCTTGTGTTTCCTTGTCTCTGTGCAGATCACAACGCAACATATTTTAGACCCCTTTTACAGACCAACCCCTGTTCATTAGTTCTTCATTACACCAATAATGGGAGGCATAAAATCACAAGCGAACAACTTCAACTGCTGGGGTTGGGCAGCTTGGGCTTTGGTCACATGGCCCCTGCCACAGGATAACAGTAATTTTAAGAAATTTTGAAAAGTTGAGTTTCTCTCCTATTGGTTGTATTTGTGACAAAGCCATAATTTTTATTTCAAATTATCTTTTTTTTGTTTGTTTGTTTTGTTTAGGGGTTTAAATGAAAAGGTTTTTAATTTTATATTAATACGTTAATATGTTGCAATTCCTGTGTGTCCAGGATCTTGTGGCGTGCCAGAGCTCAGTTACCGCTTAAACAACCCCCCTGCTCTGTGGATACCCCGCACAACCCAACAGCCTGCTGTGGCCCACCTGTATGAAGTATCCTTGGAAAATGGCACCGTCATCCAGAGTAACTGTGTGATGGACACAGAGTTTCATCTCCAAGGGCTGGAGGAAGGGAAGACCTACATTCTTAATGTTTGGGAGAACTGTGAGACAAAGTTGGAGTCAGAGCATTTCTACTTGTTGATAGACGGAGCTAATACATCTTTTGTGAGGGCTGCTGAGCCCAATCAGCAACTAGGTGAGTCTGAGGTACAATCAGCTCAACAAGTGTCATTCTTCTAGATTTGCTTGATTTGACATTAAATACATGAACAGCTTATCATTCTGAAGTACCACAGTCTTTTTTTTTTCCCTCCAATGTGGGTCTGAATCTGTTTTATATTAATTATCTTTGATAATAAAGCCAGGCCACTGTGTTTTTCCTCTTTGTGGGTACAGATTTTTCCAGTTCAGCTCTCACCATGGTATTGCCCTGGTCACTGCCTGATGGTCTACAGGATGACGCGTCAGAACCGAGACTCAAAATGGAGAAAATTCTCAAAGATAAGGTGCGAGAAAGTCAGTGGATATATTTTATCATCACTAAACACAATCCTGCAGGTTCTAAACTATATACACAGACCCACTGAATTTCTGTGCAGTTAGAAATTCTCTTAAGTTTTTATTGGAGTAATTGAAATCATTTTTGTCCGAAATATAGGTTGTCAAATTTGATTTTCGTTAAACTTAAAAGTCTTTCAACCTGCAATATGCAACTTAAGATAGCACTAGTACAAGACATGAAATCAGTCCCCTCTGCTCCATCATCCGTCTCCCTCTCCCTGCTCTGCTGTGCTCTTCTACTTCCTGGTAGGCTTCATCACCCTCTGCTCAGCCCCTCAGATGTTAGGTGTATGAGGTTACAAAAAGGATAAAGATTACTAACCAAGCAGAAATCATTGAAATTGTCAGATTTGTTTGAGGGATGAGCCAGTTTATGGCAGCAGCCCTCTAGAGTAAGAAATGTTGGACCATAATTTTACTAAAAAAAAAAAAAATTTAAACGACGAACTCTGCAGTTGGTGGATGAATAAACGTATATATTTTCTTAACTATATTCACTTTTTTATTTTCTAATCTTCAGCTGCAGGAGCTCCTGAAAGATTTTAAAGAGCCAGCCCGTGTGGAGCTTGTCACCGTTTTACCTGCAGATGTTCCAGACAAAACAGAGATTCAGTTTGTGTCTTTTGATGCCTCTGTAACACAAGAGGACATCCCCCTGCCTGTAGGAGAGCAGCTGCATTACATAAGCTCCTTGAATGTAGCCAACATCACAGTTGCAAATGGAGTAATTCACTGGGATGGTAGGTGATAAAATTTTAAGTATTTCCAAAAATAAATCTAGTTGATTCATCATTGGGTTTTTTTGTTGTTGTTGTTTTTTTAAGATTTCATTTTCTTTGGCTGTTTGTTTTTGTCAGGTCCAGATCTGTGTGCTTCGTTTAGGTGTCCCATCAATTCTCTGTGCATCAACACTCTGGGCTCCTACACTTGCGAGTGCATACATGGCTATTATGATGTGAACTCTGTTCTTGAGCCTGCTGTAGCTTCACATCCAGCCTGCAATGGTAAAGTACAGTGACGCCACTCTATGAGCTACTTTTAGCTTTACATCTAATGAAATTACAATTTTCCAGCCACATCACTGAAGTTGTCACTGAAGTAGAATAATGGGTACAATACATTCAGAGTACTTTAAATGTATCTGCAATTGGTGTGATTCTGCCTCTTACAGCTTTGATTCCTACCCTCACTATCAAACAGAGAAAGGCCTTTTCAGCCAGTGTCTGGACAAACTGATAACTGGTGGAATAGCAAAACCCTACCTGACTTCTTACATGAGTGGAAAGGTTGATGTGAAGTTGAATGATGGGCGGTGCATTATGGACGAGACGGACATGTTCTACCACTTCCACACATCACAAAAATTGTCTGACTGTGGAACTGAGAAGCGGGTGAGTGACTGCTTAGCAGGAATTTATACAATCTCAGTTGGTGATGGACAGATTGGGTGGTGGAATGTGAAAGGTAAATAGTGCCAGAAGTTTATCTGAACTTGAGGTAAAATGGGTTCACTTATCTTATGAAAAGGGCAACAGGTTTTTAAAGCTGATTTGAACATTTAGTGCATTTTAGTACATTGCAAATAAAAAATAAAATGGAGGAGCATTTGACAACTAATTAGGTTAATTGGCAACAGGTGAATAACATGACTGGGTATGAAAGGAGCATTTCAGAGATGCAGAGCCCCTCAAATGTAAAGATGGTTCACCAATCTGTGACAAACTGCACCAAAATACTGTGGAACAATTTCAGAAAAATGTTCAATGCAATACATTATTCAATCTACAGTGTATAATATCATCAAAAGAATTAGAGAATCAGGGGGAATCTGTGTACAAGGGACAAGACCGAAGAGCAAAACTAGTTGTGTGTGATCTTTGGGCCCACTGCATTTAGAAACGGGCATGATATTCAAAATGAATTTCAATTTATATGAAAAGCAAAAGAGGGGGAAAAAAAAAGTGTGTGTGTATATATGTTTACTATGTTCTACTGGACATCACTGCAAGCCATATGTGAACACGATTCTCTGGGCCAAAGCTCATTTAAAATGGTCTGAGGCAAAATAGAAAACTGTTCTGTGATCAGATGAATCAAAATTAGTTTTTGGAAACCATAGACACCGTGTCCTGCGATCTAAGGAGAGGGACCATTCAGCTTGTTATCAGTCATCAATGCTGAAAAGTCAGGGAAGGCCTTGCATATTTTAGCAAGACAATGCTAAACTTTGGGTATTTTACATAATGATTTTATTTTTATTTTTATTTTTATTTTTATCTTTTTATGAAAACGAATCACAAGCAACACAGGAATAGCTTCTTTAAACCGGGTGCTGGTAGGCTTAATTAAAAGACCTATTTGCCCTATTAGCAGTACTCGGTGAGCAGTTTTACTCTTTGGTGTGTTGTAAAGACTTTGGCCTGTTTAACAAGATCTGCATTCACTGCACAGGCGCGCACACAAGCAAACGCCCCCAGACTAATTGTGTAAACTAATTGTAATTAATTTCCTGTACTTAGAACTGGGGCTGAGCTGGTCCCTGCGAAATTCACACATTCATATGATTGATTTCACCGAAGCAATTTTTCTCTAAGTAAAATATAAGTACTATTACGTACTTACTTACTTTTACTTAAGTAGAAATGTCAGTGGGTACTAGGTTGTCAAATTAGATTTTTTTTATAGTTAAAATACTTAAAATATTAAACCTGCAATATGCAATTTAAGTGGAAATCAGTCCCCTCTGCTCCATCATCTGTCTCCCTCTCCCTGCTCTGCTCCTTTTACTTCCTACTAGGCTTAGTCACCCTCTGCTCAGCTCCCCTCAGTGGGTACTTTTACTAGAGTAAATTTTTGTTTGTGTATTTGTACTTTTATTTACATACAGGTTTTTTTTTTTTAGTACTTCATCTAACACTGACGATCACTCTGAAAAGAGCCCGTTAAGTGGTGAGACCCCTGGTAGAGTGCGCCCGTAGCCCCGCTGGTGGCTGTAGACCCCTAGAGCAAAATGCCAAGGCAATAACCCCCACAATCCAGTGAGAAAGCCGTTGTTAAGAAAAAGGCTTCTCCTAAGTGGTTCTTTGCCCATGATACAGATGGCTGGTCAGTCCTCCTACAGCCTTTATTTCCGTCTATGTAGACGGGCAAGTCCCGAACTGGGTCAAAGCATATGTAACTGCTCATGCTTCTCCGAGGAAAAAGGGCGGAGGATAGATGGATGCTAGGTCAATTGGAGAATGTGAGCCTGGCCAGGGTCGGAGAAATCAGAGCCACTGGGGGAAAGTCTACAGAAGGACGTGAGGCCACTTGTGATCCGATGGAGCGTCCACTCTGCATAAAGAGGATTTCTATTAGATCTACTCCACAGTTCATCAACCCTGGCATATGGGTGGCTTTCAGCGTCAGAAAGCGTTTGTGTTCTAGTGTGTGCGACCGAGGAGCTCTTAGCCCCCCTGTCTGTTGACCTAAGCCACAACTGGTGGTATTGTCTGTTCACACTAACACATAGTGTCCCCTCAGAAAAGGCAGGACGTGTTTCAGTCTTAGCCGCACTACTAACAGTTCTAAGAAAATGATATGGGATGAGTCAATGCAAGGCTCCCACATCCTGGTCACTGCTCTCCCCTTGAATATACCCCCTCAACCTGACAGAGAGGTATCTGTTGTAACCACTTTGCCTGTGAAAGCCCTGACAGCGTGGGTCTAACCTGTGAGAAGCAACCCAAGGCTGTATACCCGTTTGTGCAAACGACCCATGGGAACTACAACCAAAGCTGAGGTCATCAGCCCCAACAACCTTTTGGCAGAGCCAGAGAGACACCGTATATTCCCCCTGTGGAATAGGGTTAAACAGTCTGAGTGCCTGCAACCTCTCCCCAGAGTCAGACTCACTCTGGCCTGGGCTGAATCTATAAACAGACCTATGAAGGAGATGTTCTGACAAGGGAGATTTATTCTGAAACCCAGATTTATCAATTGTGCCTTGGCAGTTTGTGGTAGCCATGGTCACTAGCAGGGGTTAAAAGCTGTGAAGCTATGATGTGGCGTACTGCTCAATCTAACCTGGTCTGGCTAGAAAATAGCGGGCCGACTTACAGAATACAACAAGTGAGTATTGCTACTCTGACGGTGTTAGCGTTAAACACGGGGAGCAGCTAACAGTCGCTCGCTACTCAAAGGTTTTACCACCGGGTTTGAGCAGCTAGAATGCTGCATAATCCAAGAATGGAACAACTTTACTCTCCTAAAACTTTAGCACCCGGTCTCGTCACCTCCCAGACATTTACAGACAGTTAAAAGACGGGATGCTACGCAACGGTCAACATCCTCCCTTTTCCAACTTTTTTTGAGATGCCTTGCTGCCATCAAATTCAAAATGAGCTAATTTCCATGAAACATTAACTCTTCTCAGTTTTAACATCTGATATGATTATTTTCTATTGGGAATAAAATCTGGGTTGAGATTTGCAAATCATTGCATTCTGCTTTCCTTTACATTTTAGACATCTTCCCAACTTTTTTGGAATTGGGTTGTAGTTATATTAGCTAAATTGTATGAAGAGCTTAAAAATCAAAAAAATTATTCAAAAATAAATACAAAAAGAGCTACAATTATTAGTATATTAATTATCAATTAAGTTAAGCTCATTTTAACCTCTGCATAGACCTTTTTTTTTACTTTGTGAATCCTAAATGCACCTTGGACAGGTCACTAGTTTCTCAGGGCCACTACTCCTTTGTGCTGTAGTTTTAAATGGTATTATGTGTTCACGTTTTGTCCAGGTCAACAAAAGCCACATTGAGTTCCAAAACACTCTGAGTGTGACTTTGACTAAAGACCAACCCATCACCCGGCAAGGTCTGAAAGTAGTCTGGAAGTGTGTGTACCCTCGACATTATGTACGCCATGCTAAAGTCAATGTGGATATAGAGTGGTGAGACAATTTAACATTTCTCAGAATTCAGATTTGTATCCAAAATACATCAGAGCCAGTGTAACGTGTAATGTGAAAACTTTATTCATCCTTCATTTCTCTCATCATAGGTTTGTCTCCTCCTCCCTGGTGGTGATGAACTCATCACTGCAGCTGGTCTTAACCATGAATCTGTACAGAGACGATTCATACACGTCCGAATACAAGAATACTATGGTTCTGGGACTTAAAGACACCTTGTTCTTCCAGGTGGCCCTGCAGACCAACAGCTCCTTTGCTTCAGATGTGCTCTTGCAGGTGGAGTCGTGCTGGGCCACAGAGGGCACCGACCCACAGGATACTGTCCAGGGTGTTTTTCTCCAGGATGGGTATTTTTTTTAATTTTTTTTTTATTAAATGACTTTGGTTAACTTGTGTATCAGCTCAGTGTAAAGACTGTTTGATAGTTTCATTGTTTCCGTTGCACAATACTGGCATCGTAACCCAGAGCTCTTGTTAAATACTTCAGTTGTGTTCAGGTGATACTTAATGTGATCCGCTCTCCCTCCCTCCTAGCTGTCCTGTTGACGACACATTCCACTGGCTCTCTGTTAACGGCCTGGCACAGAGCAGCAGATTTTCCATTCAGATGTTCACCATGCCGAAAGAGTTGCCCCTTTACTTCCACTGCCTGGCCAACATATGTGGACGTGATGATAACTGCGCAAAGGTAAACCAAAGGACCACCTGGCAGCTGCCCTGTTACCATTATGGCTGCATGATTTGTGAAAAGCAATTTCTTTGATTATTGTGGCCAATATTGCAATATAATTAAAAAGATTGACGAAACATGGTTTGACCACTGTGGCCTATCCTTTTGAAGATTTCCTGCAATATAAGCTGCGATACTTGATGATGTTTGGATTCCTCAGGCATGGCGGCTCGGCTGAGCCCACATCATAAACGGAGAAATCTCCCATTGACTTATACAAACCCAAGGCCCAAATTGTTCTCGAATATCTAATAGAAACAATTAATAACTTAATATTAGAAACAATTACTAAATACACAAAATACACAAACTACTAGAAAAAAAAAAACATGCAATAACCTAGAAGCATCATGACCACTGTCTCATTTTGATTCTTGGTGAAGACAGACCTTAGGGGTCTATGAATCTCGTTGGTCTTCATCTTGATTTGAACCTGGCTGACTAGACCATGTTCATGTTTTATTGTGTGGATATTTTGCCTATCACCCATAGGAAAGGGTGATAGGTGCTGATTCATCAATATTCAACACAATGTCCTCAGGAACAAAATGACGTTTTGCATGCGTTCATTTTTGCTGCTTTTGGAGCTGGCCTTCCTTAGTCCAACATTTCCGAAAGAGGTCTGGCATAAATTGGAAATGCGGTTTTGTTCCTGGGGAAATTGTGTTGAATATTGATGTGTCAGCACCTCAAGGCTCACGAGTGATGGGCAAAATCATCCACTTTATTCAGCCTGAAGAAGCTGCTTGGATAAGTAGCAACATTTTTTTTTTTTTTTTTTTTTTTTTTTCTTTGGTAAGAAATGTTTCGCTACTTATCCAAGCAGCTTCTTCAGGCTGAATAAAGTAGCTAGGGAGCCCAGTTATATCCTCCAGAAGTAGACCTTTGTTCCAAACCCTGCCTCAATAGGCTTGTTAAGGTGGGAGGTGGAAACGGGGTGGAGTCATCAAGATGTAACGATTATGACCCTGAACCCCTAAAGATGGTGGTTGCCAGGTGTGGCCCTCTTGATGTGTGAAGTGGTCTTAATCTTCCTGTGGTTATAAAGGAAAATGAACCAATTGAAATGTGCATTACTTAGCTGAATCATACCAACTAGCATAAAATATTATAAATGATATTTTTACAAAGGTTAGATGGAAAGTGAAACCCAATAAAAGGTCACATGCACTAATATGCTTATCTGCAACATCATAACAAAGGTTATTTTAGAAAAATAAAGGTAAAATAACATTTAAATGAATTCCATCTCTCGAGAGTTTTTTTTTTTTTTTTTTTTTTAATGTAACAATTTGTGTGTTTTTTTTTTTTTTGTTTTTTGTTCCTCCGACATTGCTTTTTCTGTCAGGCAAAACAAAAGGTTAAATGCCTCATTTCTTTAAAGGGTTGTGGTTATGTGTGTATTTGTTACTCCACTATCCAATTCCTTGCTTATTTTAAATAAATCATTGCCCTTTGTTTACTTCATTGCCTCATCCATGCCTTTTATTAACATCTGATTTTTGTTGCAGGATTGCACCAGCCAGCAGCGCACGAAGAGGTCAGTGAGTCAGGGGAAACGGGCTGCTGTCGTGTCTGCTGGACCTCTGTTGGTCAACACGAGAATGAAGTCAGGAGTCCAACAGATGTACTGTGAGTTTTTTTTCGAGAAAGCTGAACAGATATGTTGTAGTTTGTGAGAACTTTCTCTCTGCTAAAAGCCAAAAGAAGAAAACCAGTCTTTTCAGGGCCGTAGTCTTAGCTGATGGAAACTGAAGCATCCTCTTTTGCACGTTCAGTTCAGTTCGGTGCCAGTTGAAACTCTGGAAACAGAGTTGGTTGAGTTACTCATGTGCATCTCTTTGCAGGGGCAGAACACATGACAATTATCTCCATTGTGGCCGGATCAATAGGCATTTTGGGACTAACTGTACTCGCAGTGAGTGCAACTAAAGCCATAATGACTTACTACGAACGGCTGCTCCAGCAATAAAGTGCTTAGAACCCCATCTGTGAGTAATGTATACAGAATAATTTACTGGACAAGCAATCGTCTAAATCCATAGGCCCACTAAGAATCTTCAAATGTGTTATATCAAAATCCTCTTTCTTTTGTTCACGTCTAATGTCCCATTTCTCCTGTTAATGGTCCAATAGCGTTGCTGCTTGTTGACTGTGTAGTTTCTGTGTTCAGATGGCAAAAAAAGTGTTTCCCATCTTCAGGTACTTCTGCATATCAATAACTATTAACACCTGTTCTGCTATAAAGGACAAAATAAACAAAATTGGTAACATTTAATCCTGCCACCCATTATTTGAAACGTGTATGCAGTTTTCAAGATGGGGGGGGGACTGAACTGTGCATCAGAACATCAGAACAGTTCTGATGGGTGACATGCAGCTGCCCATGTGGAGTAACTGGGGCCTCTCAGTAAGAACGTTCTGGACCAAGTAACACAGGGTTGGTGTCAGTCAAAGGGTGAGGGGGCTTCTCTGTTAATTTGTAGTGGGTGACCATAATAACACTTTTTTTTTTTTTTTTTTTTTTTGAGTACTGTTATCTGCCCACGAGGGATCAAGTCTTTCACAAGCCTTTGTAACCACGTGATTATAAGGTGAAGAGTCACGTCATGTCTACGTTTTGATCATTCCATGTTACGTTTTTACCAAGTTATATGATCATCTACTATTACGCTAATGCGGAACTCAGACTAGGATCCTTCATGTGTTCAGCTTGCCTGTATCAAGGACTTCACCAAATCAATATCCACTGAAGGTTTTTCATTTGTACCATTTGTTGACCAAGACATTATCAAGGACTCCGTCAAGTAAATCCACTGTATTTGTCCACTGTAAGAATTCTCATGTTAAGAACCATGTTTGTGTCACGTAAGAGATTTATGGAATCCTGAACTATGAGACTGTTGCACTAGGGAACTAAACCACTAAAGGGATTTTGGAGTTCTCTTCATTATCAGGGGTTGGAGATTCACCACGGCTACGTTCCACACGCTCACTACCAGGCCTGCCTCTGTGTTACGGCTCCAGACCACTACATCTTCCTCAGTGTCCCCCTCCCCCCACCATTTCCCTACCTTTCTTCAAGTTACTCAACCCTGCCGCATCTCAAGATTTGTCTCCTCTACCAGGACCAGACTCCACTCTTCCCTATAAGAACTTTGCTTCTCCTCTAGACTCTGCTCATCCTCCCACTGACTCTTGTAAAGTTTTTGTTTTCATGTTCAGACACCATATCCCACAAGTCACTGTCAAAGATACTCCTCTTCGTGTCCTCTCTCATAGACTGGAGTTCAGCACCATGTAGCGAGTCGGAGGACTTGCCACATCTCCATCCTGCTTTGCCAACTATTATATTTTATAATAAACCTTATTTAAATTGAGTATTTGTGTCAAGCGTAACGTAAGTTGTGTCAGATGTAACGTTGTCACCTCTAAAAAAAATTTAAGGTTTGATCTGAATCACTCTATTGTTTGGTTTGGCCTTTCTTGTATTACTTAAATTATCCTGTTGAATCAAATATCAAAAGCAAAGTGAGACTTTTATTATTTAATTAAAAATTTTATTTTTTTCCATGGAACAATTTTCCAATGACTGTACAGTGCATCTAGGAACTATTCCCGGCGTTTCACGTTTTCCACATTTTGTTATGTTACAACCTTATTCCAAAATGGATAAAATGTTCTACAAACAATACCCCATAATGAAATGACAGAACTTTGTAATAAATTTGCAAAGAGTTCAAACAAATTAAAACCAAAAAAAATCCCATGTACATAAGTAATCGTGGCTTTTCCATCACACTCAAAATTAAGCTCTGATGCATCCTGTTTCACTTTCATGTTGTCATTATAGGGTATTGTTTGTCAAATATTGAGGAAAATAAAGCCTTAAAATGGAATAAGGATGTAACATAGCAAAATTTGGAAAACGTTAAATGCTGTGAATACTTTCTGGATGCACTGTATGTTAAAGTTCACTTAAGTGACGCTAACTTTGTTGTTCCATCTAAAGACAGATGGGATGGTTTTCTTTACAGAAGAGAAGAAACTGGACATAGTGCTGTGCTGTTTTAGCGGTTGTGTCACATGGTGTTTCAAATACGATATGATGCATTCCTCGATCTGTGGATCCCGTAATTGCAATAACATCAGTGCGTGTGCAGGAGTTCCAGATTTCTCACACACATTTCTAAAAATGGCCTTTCCGAATAGTTTAAACGTCGATCCTCTGATATCAAAATCGATTCCTTTAAGTTCAGCCCATGTTTGCTGCAGCAGATGGTCGATAATGGCTTCTGATTTTCCCATCCCTCTGGAAACTTTTGCCTTGGTGTATGTCTGTGTCACCACCATCTCAAGAACTACCCTCAGCTGAGTTTTGCGTGTTTTTGTTTGCCATTTGGAATCCTGCTGTGGTTTAGCCTGTGCCTCCTCACATACTGAGTGAGACACTACAGAAGGTCCAGTCTCCTCCAAGACGACCTTTGGCAACATTGTTTTTACTATTGGCCGAGTCTCCATTAGCAAGAGTATCACGTTTTCACTGACCTTACTGACCTCACTGTTGAGCCACCAATTTGTCAGACCTAGGTAACAACAAACCCTGTTTTTGATTGTTGTATAAGCAGTAACGTCTATAGGAGCATCGTGTCTGAAGTGGCTATAGAACAGGTCAGTAAGTCCTCGTGTCATTTTTGGAATTTTGCCACAGAAAACAGTATTGAATCTCAAAAATACACAGGCGTATCTGTCATCTTCATCATTTGCATCAGTTTCTGACAGAATAATAGAATTAGCCCTTTTTAAAAGTGATCTTATCGATTCTTCGCTTTCTTTTTTGGAGTCGTGCTTAAGATCAGTCCTTAAATGTGCCCACATATAATGTATTGTTAATTTTGCAAATGTTTTGGCAAAGAATGTCTTTATCTTGCTCACTACTCTGTTAATACCCATTATGCAGCTCTCTCGGATTTCTGGACTTTGAGATGCAGAACCACACTGTTTGAATCTATAAGACTCTTCCACAATTAATTTAGCAACATCATCTGCAACAATGCTAATCTCCCCAGAAGATTCTGATTGCAGCGAACTGTAGTCAGAGTCTGATAATTCATCTGAAATAGGCTCTAAGATTTGATTCAACTCCTGTCCAATTACTTTCTGGACCGCTTGACTTACAGCTGTTATTGAAGTTTCTGATCCCACAGGTGAGCTTGGCGGCTCGTATTGTTTCTGAAACCGGTCCTTTATCTTCACGTCCTCCTTCATGTCCTCTTCCACATTCTCTGTGAAATTGAGCTTGGCTCTCTTCCTGTGTGGTAATGAAGTGCAGAAAATGTTTATCTTGGCCGCAAATCCTTTAAGGATTTCTATGGCATGTTTGACCATAGCGTTGATTCTTTTCAAAGGAGTAATTCTACTTTTTACAGGCTCCTCAGAGTCTTCAAGACTGTGGAGGGCACAATTAATAATGTCTCTGACCTCCCTGACAATCAGTGTTGTCAGTTCTTCTACACTGACACACCGGTCTTTGACATCCATAAGTTCTGAGAAGATCTGAATAAACATGCTCCCCATTTTGGAGAAAATTTGATGCTCTGTCTGTCCTTCAAAGTCCTTAACAGCTTTTATAAGGCAATTGGAAAGACATAATATCAAGTCGATACACATCTTTGCCAACCTAAGTCTCGTGGACTGATCAGGTTCACCTAATATGAGTAGCCTGTGTTGTTCTAGTGTCAGGTTTTTCACAAAGCATTCAAAGGCTGTACGCACGTCCGGCATTTTAGCCTCTTCTATTCCTGTTTCTCCTGTTTCATCCATTGCAACGATCTCTGTCTTTCTTTGGGGGGGAAAAAAAGTTTGAGTCCTTAGTAACTTGAAATGGCTCCAAACTGAAGTGAACTTGCTCCTAAAGTCTACAAAAATGTTCGATCACTGGGAGCCTGCAAGTTTGTAGAAATGCATTATCATCCAAACATAAAAGCCATTCAGGTCTCTTACGTCATACATCAGAAGAATTTACTGTTTTTTTTTTTAACTCCGCCCCAATATCTTAGCAACTGTTGCTATGTGTAGTTGAATATTTTTTTAAAATCTTTATTGATAACAAGGTGATAAGAATTATGGACGTCAATCTTTTTTTACTAGAAAGAGCATTTCCAAAAAGATAAAACTGTGAATGCTTTGTTGCTAAAAGGATTTTCCAATCCATTTTTGCAGAGAGCTGATATGTTTGCTTTTGCTGAAACCAGAACTGCACTATTTAAAAAGAAAATAGTGAAATAGTTAAACGTTTAGTATCAAAATGTAAAAGAAAATTGAAAAAAAATATTTGAAAATAAGCAGAATAGCAGGTTAACTATTTTGTTTTGAGTAGATGTAATACATAAAATAATAATACTGGAGACTGGAAATGTAATAGAACAAAGTTTTAAGTCAAACACCTGACGAAAAGTAGAATGTATAAAGTGAATTGACCATTTCAAAATGTGTTAAAGTTGAAATCTCAGTAGATCAAAGTATGCACAACCATTACCATCTCAATGTGGAGTAAGTTGAATAGATTCTAACAATAGTCTAATCAGTACCTGGACCAATACTGCAGGGAGACTATAACCACAAAATCGTGTTTCCATTTAAATGCTAAAAAATTAAAAAGTATCCAAGGGTTTTATTTTGAAAATGTATTTAGTGTGTGTCTCTCCGCTGTGTATTATGTGGCAGAAAAACTGCTTGTTTGGACACAGCTCTGAGGCTGATCACATGACCTAATTCAACTGTGTCCATTACCATGGCAATCGCAGCTTTCAATCGGCTGAGTCGCCTACATTTGCTGAAGGCCTCAGCGAACACAGTGATATACTTCATTTTAAGATATGCAATAAAATGACATGGTTTTAAAAACAGTCCAAAGTTTTAAAAAACTGGAATTATACTTTAATGTATAATTTGTTGAGGAAAGATGAAAGTTAACTGAAGAAACAAAGTAAAAAAAAAAAAAAAAAAAAGTTAATGAAAGTCACCAACTCGAGCTGACCCCAACATTGTGAAATACACATTAACGGAGAAGTTGAAAATTCCAAAATTCTAAAAGCGTGTTTAATTGCCATTATTCAAAAATCATAAACGATATTAAAAAGCAGAATACAAGACTGATAGCTGACAGTCTTGTGATTTGCTGAAAGTATGAATGGTCTCCCTCGTCTAAAGAATGCCTGACTAGTTAAAGCTGAAGAGTCTCCATTCATGTGAATGAGAACAAATTGCGAAAAAAAAAAAAGCAGAATATTTTAAAAAGTATAAAAGATATTAAAAAGCTGAAGAGCACATGTCCATAAGAAGCTAATTCCATAATAAACTGAATGTTTTGAAGTTTGAATGGCATTTGTAGCTGAAAGAAGGCGGAAGTAGTTAAGTGGCCAAAAAATTTGGAAGTTGGAAAGCGGAACAATAACTAGAATATGCATTTCCTAAAAGAAAATGCACTTTGAATGTTTCAGTGCTTGAAAGGATTTTATAAGCAAAGTTGAAAACAGCTGAAAGGCTTTTATTTTGAAAGTGCGTTTCTCCTGTCTGTGTCCAATCATTTTATCGTTCCATTGCTAAACATTTGAAAGGTGTCTCCACTGTGTATCATGTATGGGAGAAAATCTGTCGCATAAGATTTTGGTGAAGATTCTCATTCATCTCAGTCATCAGTGGAGTCATCAAGATGTAACGATTATGACCCTAAACCCCTTAAATGGGGGTCACCAGGTGTTGTCCTCTGGATTGTGTGTCCTCTGCAGTTATAAAGGCAAATCCACCATTGACTTTGCCTCACAAAATGTGAAAAAGTATTAGCTGAGTGTTGTGATTTGTTGAATGTTCTCCCTGTAGGCAGAAGTATGCACAACTATAAAGCTGAAGAGTTTCTCCAGTCCTTTGAATAAGAAGAAAAGAATGAAAAAAGCTGAATATTTTAGCATGTTAGTATACGATATTAAAAAGCAGAATGAAAGAGCACATGTCCTTAATAGTTTTAAGAGTGTTTCTAGCTGAGAGTAAGCTGAAGTGGTTGAGTTCCAAAAAAAAAAACACATGGAAGACAGACATCAGAAGAAATATAAAAACTACAAAAACACCTTTCAAAAAGAAACTGCAACCGTGATTGCTTTGGTGCTGGTTTCCAAGCAAATCTGAAAAAAAAAAATTATTTGGCACTTAACTGCTTCAGCATACTTTCAGCTAGAAACACTGTTCAAACTTTAAAATGTTTCAGCTTCCTTTCAGCTTTTTAATATCTGCTTTTTTTTCTGCAATTTGTTCTCATTCAAATGAATGGAGACTCTTCAGCTTTGTCCCCAAAGTTTTAACGAGTCGTGCATACTTTAGCCTAGACCATTGAAACTTTCAGCAAATCACAAGAAGTGGACAGAGTACCGCCTGAAATTCCCATTGGAGCCCGTTATTAATGTAACCTATTATCATAACTGAGGTCCAAAAATTTTGCTCAGATCACAAACTGGGGCGGCTTTAAAATCACCACACTGCCTAATTTTATTGAATATCTTAAAAGTATATCCCCATGTTCTGTTAAGCCTTCTTCCACTCAGTTATTCATTTTGTTAATAGGACTTATAGTTTTGCACATTTTCTGAGCAGTTCACAGCCTGTTTTCTGCATATGTGAGCGACTCACTAGGTTCAAAGCTGCCGTTGCCCTGGTCATGTGATGAGCCTTAGCGTTTTGGTCAAACCCTTTACCTGACAGGTATTCTCCCTCATACACAGTGGAGACACGCACACACAGGAAACACACTTTCAAAATAAAAGCAATTTTTAGCATTTAAAATGGTGAAATTAGTTTTTGGTGGAGTAGACACACACAGACAGGAAACAGTTTTAAAATAAAAGCCTGTTTGATTGTAATTGCTATCATTATGCCGGTTCAATAGTATACATATAAACAAATTTGTGTTTTTGTCCTGCTATGTGTAGTGTGTGTGATTTGCATTGGCTGGTTTTATGTGAAGTATGACAGCCGTGTTTGGTTTTAAGCAAAGAAAATAGTTTTGAGTTGTCAAGGATTCTGTGGTAAAGTGTTTGAACACAGTGCTGATATCACATGACCTGATTCAGCAGTGTTTGTTACCACGGCAATGACAGCTTTGAACCTGCTAAGTCCCTCATTTGCTATTTACTGCAGACGGGCTGTGAACTGCTCAGACTCAGTCCTATTAACAAAATGAGCTGCAGAACGCTTGACCAAACACAGTGTTACACTTTATTTGAAGATAAATCAAGACAAATTAAAACAGCCCCCGTCTGTGATTTGAGAAATTCTGGACCCGCATTATAACGGGATAGCTGATTTTGAGTTGGAACGGTGTTTCTAGCCGAAAGTAGGCCAAAGTAGTTAAGTGTCAAAAAAAAAAAAAAACATACCGAAGATGTAAATCAGAAAAGAAATAATGAATATGATGTCCTTAAAATGTTGTTTTTGTCCTGCAAATGTGCCTAGTTCAAACCTTTTGTGTGTTTTGTGGTCTTTATTTTTTATAACTTCCTGTAAGATGGACGTTTTATTTTGAAAGGACAGCCAACACGTAAAAAAAATATTTTAAAACTGATGGCCTTCCTGACACAACCCAGGAGGGGGGGAAACACACCAGCAACACAACTAGAGGGGAAACAGTAACAGAGGAGCAGGTGATTGACAACAGGTGAAATCAAACCTATCAGTCTAATAGGTTGAGCGGAGGGAGGAGATACGTGCAGTAACCAGGGCAACACAGATCAAAGCCGCGATTGTGACAGATTTTCAATCAATTAAAGAAACTTAAAAATGTGGTGGTGATTCTTGGAAATACAACATCCAGATTTCGGAATTATGAAAAACATAACTTGTAAATACGAGAGCCAATCTCTTATTTAAGACATAAGTTCACACCACACAAATATTAAAATAAATAATACAAATTGCTCTTATTCCAAACTGCAACACTGTCTCTGAGTATTATGAATATGAAGTGTATTGGTAGCCTATTTAGAAAATATGTCTTCTATCAGAATCAACTTAAATTAGGTTACAAGTAAAAAAATCTATATTTGCTAATAAGTTATAGTTGAATAAACATTGTGCAGATTTCTTCTGAATTCCATGAAGAAAACAACATTAAAAATAAGACAATTTTCATTTTACTGTATACACACATTAAATTGAGTTCAAATGAAAGAGCAGAGCTTCTCATTTCAAACCTTTTTTCCAGGTTGACTTTTACATTTTTAATTTAGCGGGAATTTAGAGCGACTCATTGCTGAATGTTTATTTTCAGAAGGGGGGGGGGGGGGGGAATCAGAACCCTGGAGAAATCATGGTGCTGACCACTGAGGTGAAGTCCTCTTTGTCTTTCAAGGTTGAATGTCTCTTTTTCTCCTACATCACTGGCACACAATATTTTTTTTGCGCTGCAGCATTTTTGATGATGTATTAATGATCAGTTCTTCAGGGACTTGCCGACAGTTGTTCTAGTTTTTTGTTGTTGTTGTTGGTGTTGGTTGTTAGGTTAGTTGAATGATAATGTTAGCAGGGGAAACCGGAATCTAACAGCCGATTGTGAGGCTTGGTTCTGGGTTTCCCCTCAGTTTTGTTTCATTTGGCCCTGTGGGCTCCTGTTTACTCTTGTTTGTCTGTTATTAAAATTATTGGAACTTCATTAGCGTTAAGTGTTTCTCTAAGCCTGGTTGTATTAAAACCATAGCATATGTTAAAGTTCACTTAAGTGACACTAACTTCGTTTTTCTGTCTGAAGACCGATGTAATGGCTTTTCTTACAGCAGAGAAGAAGCTGGACATAGTGCTGTGCTGTTTGAGCGGTTGTGTCACATGGTGTTTCAAATACGATATGATGCATTCCTCGATCTGTGGATCCCGTAATTGCAATAACATCAGTGCGTGTGCAGGAGTTCCAGATTTCTCACACACATTTCTAAAAATGGCCTTTCCGAATAGTTTAAACGTCGATCCTTTGATATCAAAATCGATTCCTTTAAGTTCAGCCCATGTTTGCTGCAGCAGATGGTCGATAATGGCTTCTGATTTTCCCATCCCTCTGGAAACTTTTGCCTTGGTGTATGCATGCGTGACCACTATCTCAAGAACTACCCTCAGCTGAGTTTTGCGTGTTTTTGTTTGCCATTTGGAATCCTGCTGTGGTTTAGCCTGTGCCTCCTCACATACTGAGTGAGACACTACAGAAGGTCCAGTCTCCTCCAAGACGACCTCTGGCAACATCGTTTTTACTAGCAGCCGAGTCTCCATTAGTAAGTGTATCACCTTTTCACTGACCCTAGTGACCTCACTGTTGAGCCACCAATTTGTCAGACCTAGGTAACAACAAACCCTGTTTTTGATTGTTGTATACACAGAAACGTCCATAGGAGCATCGTGTCTGAAGTGGCTGTAGAACAGGTCAGTAAGTCCTTGTGTAATTTCTGGAATTTTGTCACAGAAAATGGTCTTGAATCTCAAAAACACACAGGCGTATCTGTCATCTTCATAATTTTCATCAGTGTCTGACAGAATTATGGACTTAGCACTGTTTAAAAGTGATCTTATTGATTCTTCACTTTCTTTTTTGGAGTCATGTTTAAGATCAGTCCTTAAATGTGCCCACATAAAATGTATTGATGATTTTGCAAATGTTTTGCCAAAGAATGTCTTTATCTCACTCACTACTCTGTCAATACTCAGTATCCAACTCTCTTGTATTTCTGGACTTTGAGATGCAAAACCACACAGTTTGAATCTCTCCTCCACAATTAATTTAGCAACGTTATCTGCAACAATGCCAATCTCCCGAGAAGATTCTGATTGGAGCAAGCTGTAGTCAGAGTCTGATAACTCATCTGAAATAGGCTCTAAAAGTTGATTCAACTCCTGGCCAATTACTTTCTGGACCGCTCGACTTACAGCTATTACTGAGGTTTCTAATCCCACAGATGAGCTTGGCGTCTCATATTTGTTCTGAAACCAGTCCTTTATCTTCACGTCCTCGTTCAGGTCCTCCTCCACATCCTCTGTGATGATGAGCTTGCCTCTCATGCTACGTGGTAGTGAAGTGCAAAAAGATTTCATCTTGGCCGCAAATTCTTTAAGAATTTCTATGGTATGCTCGACCATAGCGTTGATTCTTTTTGAAGAAATAATCGTGCTTTCTTCAGTCTCCTCGGAGTCTTCAAGACTGTGGAGGGCACAATTAATAATGTCTCTGACCTCCCTGACAATCAGCGTTGTCAGTTCTTCTACACTGACACACCGGTCTTTGACATCCATAAGTTCTGAGAAGGTCTGGGTAAACATGCTCCCCATTTTGGAGAAAATTTGATGCTCTGTCTGTCCTTGAAAGTCCTTAGCAGCTTTTATAATGTCAATGGAAAGACATAATATCAAGTCCATACACTTCTTTGCCAACATAAGTCTTGTGGACTTATCAGGTTCACCCAATATAAGCAGCCTGTGTTGTTCTAGTGTCAGCTTTTTCACGAAGCCTTCAAACGATCGACGCAAATCAGACATTTTAGCCTCTTCTATTCGCGTTTCTCCTGTTTTATCCATTGTTTTATCCACTGTCCTGTCTTCAAAAAAAAAAAAAAAAAAAAAAAATCAGTTTGTGAGTCCTAAGTAAGTTGAAATGGCTCGAAAATGAAGTCTACAAAAATCGGTAGGCGCCTGCAGGATAAGTTTGTAGAAATGCATCATCATCCAAACATAAAAGCCATTCAGACTCTGACATCATACATCAGAAGAATTAACTGTTTGTTAACCCCGTATCTTAGCAACTGTTGCTATGTGTAGTCGAGTAAAGTTGTTGTACTATATTATGTGACACGTCATATTATTGTAAAATCCCTTACAGGCAGAATCTTATTTTGGCAGAATCATTTCTAGCAGTTTCTATGTATATTAATTCTAGTTGTGTGCTCAATAACTTTGCTAAGCTGTTACAGAGATTTCAATCATATGAATGTAAAGTACGAGAGGGCAGCCTAACAGTTCTAACAGGAAGTACAATGACTGCTTGAACAGATAAACCAGAACATTTTTTCTGCAATTTCAAACACCTTAAAGAAGCTCTCCACAATCTAGCACCAGCAAAACAGGGGATTTCCAAAATTATGTTTTTTTATTTCAGAAAGTTGAAAATAAGGTGGAACACCACCTGTCAAAATGTAAAATCCATATTTAGAACGGTTTGCCATACAATGAATGACAATGAATTCACATTCTAACACCAACCTCAGGTCCTAGTTTTTAGTAGTACTCCCTCCCATTTGCTGCCTCAGAAGTGATTTGTGAATGCAGAGCTCAGGTCTGCTCTGCAGCCTTTCCACCACAACCGCATGAACCCTGTCAACCATCTACATCACAGTAAGTGTAAAGTGTTTTGAGTTCGCTAAAGTGTCATAAATGCAAATTTGAGACAAAAATGTTCAACAGCAGCAGAAAACAGAAGTGGAAAACAAGTGATGGAGAAGAACACTTCTAGGACCTGTTCAACAAAGTTAAAGAAACAGTTCCAGCAACATCAGTCCCCCGTGACTAAATATTCTGTGAAGCCTCCTCCCCAATGCAGACGAGGTGTAAGGCGCTGTGGAGCTCCAATTTGGTAAACACCGTGGCAGCCTGTAAAAGTTCCAAAGCTGATGACAATTGAGTAATAGGATACCTATTCTTAACTGTGATGGTGTTAACACCTCTATAGTCAATATAAGGTCTCATGCCCCCATCTTTCACCCCCCATCATGGATGAACGCTCTACCTTCCTGCGCCACAGTTTTTCTGGTACTTTCCTTTAGCTTTCACTTCCCTATTCATTGACCTGTGCACACAACTTATTTTCATTCTTTCACAGATTAAAGTCTTACACACATTTTATAGACTGATTTTTTTTTTAATTGCAAAACAAAAGTTTCTCTAATCACATTTCATTTATTACAAATAAAATCATAGTACATTTATTATGAAATCAGTCCTTGTTTACTTATACCTCTTAATGATTAACTTTACTTTTTATTTTAAAAGCAACTTTCTATCCTCACATCTCCGCTTACTGCTTGTTCCACAGTACTGCTCATCTTCACCTTTTCCCTTCTCCTCTTTCTTGGGTGGTAATGCCGCTGAGATTGGAGACATACAGCTGATATAATCAATCACCAGCTCTGGTTCTTCTTCCTTATGCTAAACCTGTTCGGGCTGTTTCTGTCCTTTTTGTCAGTAACTTAAAATGGCTCCAAAATGAAGTGGACTGGCTCCTAAAGCTTGCAGAAAAGTTCTATTAGTAGGAGTTTGCAGGATGGATTTCTAGAAATGCATCATCATCCAAATATAAAAGCCATTTAGGCTCTTTATTGATAACAGTGTGATAAACAACGAGATCGACATCCATGATACTTAACTAGAAAAAGCATTTCCAGCACTTTGTCTAACCCCGCTGAACCAGTAGCCCTATCAGCTGAGCAATTCATACTGCCTGTTGTCACTGATCCTGCTAAGGTTTGAATAAGATGTTTGCTTCCAGCTTAGTTTTGCACAAGTAAATCTGCACAACTGTTCAGCCCTGTAATCATTAAAAAAAAACAAAAACTCTATACTGAACTATTTGTTAAACATGATGCAGACAAAAAACTGACGTAGTGGAAGTTAAAGCACCTGTACACATCCTTCAGTCACAGTAGCCTTGGGTTTTGCTTTCAAAATGATTCAGGTCTACATGAACCAGACACCGTAATTCTCCCCTAAATATGTTTCCTTTGTCTCATTCAAACACTCTGTGCTATGTGTTAATTTGTATAATGACATGTGTAATAACAGGCCAAATCATGGGTCTGTCTTCATGACATGTTTACTCACTGGGTTGAGGATCCATGTAAGAGCTCTGTTGCAGTAACAGCCACACATTTTACTTTCAATGTTAAACATGTAAAAGATTATATTGCATAGCTTAAGCTTTGGAATTAAAGACTCATGACTAAATAAAGCCTTGGTGTTTTTAACTACAAACCATAATAAAGATTTAAAAGTAAAAAATACTAGTACTAAACACTAGTATTAAAGATGAATTCTCTGCAAAAGTGGATTTTGTAAGGATATTTATGTATAGTAATCTAACATCTACCAACTTAATCTGCAATTATCAGATTGTTCAAGATTCAGATTTTTAATGCTTTGAAAGTGGAATCATTCTCAACTACCAATCATTTATTAAATATATGTAAAGAAACGCGAATGAAAAGACAAGTTCAAATATTACAGGAAATTTATTTTGAACAGAAAATGAAGCCAAACTTATATTTTATAGGCAAATATTTTTGAAATGCCTGTTAAAAACAGATTATAAGCAAAGTGTTTTCTATTTCAATTTCCATTGCCCAAACAATAGACACATTTCTTTTGGGAAAGTATTTAAGAGTGAAAAGAATCATTCATTTCCCGTTTACTAACTTTCTCTCCCTTCAGTATTCTTCTCCCTCCTCTCCCTCACCCTCAATGGAGTCGGCTCCTACCTCCTCATAGTCCTTCTCCAGAGCTGCCATGTCCTCTCTGGCCTCTGAGAACTCTCCCTCCTCCATACCCTCACCCACATACCAGTGAACAAAGGCGCGCTTAGCGTACATCAGATCAAACTTGTGGTCAAGCCGAGCCCAGGCCTCTGCAATAGCAGTGGTGTTGCTCAGCATGCACAGAGCCCTCTGGACCTTGGCCAGGTCTCCACCAGGAACCACAGTGGGGGCCTGGAAGTTGATGCCAACCTTAAAACCAGTGGGACACCAGTCCACAAACTGGATGGTGCGCTTGGTTTTGATGGTGGCAATGGCAGCATTCACATCTTTGGGCACCACATCACCACGGTACAAAAGGCAGCAAGCCATGTACTTGCCGTGGCGAGGTCACACTTGACCATCTGATTGGCTGGCTCAAAGCAGGCGTTTGTGATCTCAGCTACTGAAAGCTGCTCATGGTAAGCTTTCTCAGCAGAGATGACAGGGGCGTAGGTGGCCAGAGGAAGTGGATACGGGATATGGCACCAAGTTGGTCTGGAACTCTGTCAGATCAACATTGAGGGCACCATCAAAACGAAGGGAAGCAGTAATTGAGGACACAATCTGACTCATCAACCTGTTCAGGTTGGTGTAGGTAGGACGCTCAATGTCGAGGTTCCTACGGCAAATGTCGTAAATGGCCTCATTATCCACCATGAAAGCACAGTCAGAGTGCTCCAGGGTGCTGTGGGTGGTCAGGATGGAGTTGTAGGGCTCCACCACAGCGGTGGAAACCTGGGGAGCAGGGTAGATGGAGAACTCCAGCTTGGACTTCTTGCCATAGTCGACAGAGAGACGCTCCATCAACAGGGAGGTGAAACCGGAGCCCGTGCCACCTCCAAAGCTGTGGAAAACCAGGAAGCCCTGAAGACCAGTGCACTGGTCAGCCTGAGAACAGAAGGGGGGACACAGTCAGCAAGTGAGAGATACTGAGTTACAATTTAGTTTGATATTTTAAGTCCAACTTCAAAAATGAACTCCTCCTGAAGTTGCCCACCAGTTTGCGGATCCTGTCCAGAACCAGGTCAATGATCTCTTTGCCGATGGTGTAGTGTCCACGGGCGTAGTTGTTGGCAGCATCCTCTTTACCAGTGATCAGCTGCTCAGGGTGGAACAGCTGGCGGTAGGTCCCAGTGCGAACCTCATCTGAAGAAGAAAAAACACACTGTTGTTTTAAACCAGTTGTTTCCAAGCAAAGCTGAAATAAGCTGGATTATAACTGCTATTTAAAAATTGCTGAAAGTTTTGCTTTTGTTAAAATTGTTGTTTACTATAAAGATGTAAACAATTTTGAAAGAAGTAGAAAATAAGAATGGAAGGTCAGGTCAAAGTATCAGATATAGGCTGAAAAAAGCTGAACTGCTTTTGCTGAAATAATTGAAAAAAAAGTCACTTTCTTATATGCTGCAAACTTTAGCAAAAACTTCAAAGGCAGGCAATTATGTGACGTTGGTCATGATGTCATCAAAGCAATACTTGCAATACTTTTTAAAAGCATAGAAGCATAAAAACTATAAAAACTATAAAAGATATTTAAAAAGCTGTTTCCACGCATTTATGCACTGTATAGGCTGAATGTTTTGAAGTTTGAACATTTTCTAGCTGAAAGTATGCCAAATACCAAATACGTATGGACGATGGAAGTCATATTCATATTAATAATAGAAAAATTAGGATATCATTACTATCATTAGATGCGTGATTCCACTCACCGATGACAGTGGGCTCCAGGTCCACAAAAACAGCTCTGGGGACATGTTTTCCAGCTCCAGTCTCACTGAAGAAGGTGTTAAAGGAATCGTCTCCTCCTCCGATGGTCTTGTCACTGGGCATCTGTCCATCCGGCTGGATCCCATGTTCCAGGCAGTAAAGCTCCCAGCAGGCATTGCCAATCTGGACACCAGCCTGACCGACGTGGACGGAGATACACTCACGCTGCAGGGGGGAAAAAAAGTGAGGTTATCTACTGCATGCAGTAGAAAGACGCTCGCATTTAAGCTGAAAAGAGAGAAATGTAATTTAGCGCAACCATTATGTGAGAATGTTATCTTCATATCTTCATCTTCATCTAAAAGATGCATCCATTAAAACAAATTGAGTCTCTTACTCTAAAGTAACTTAATCTGTAGTAGTTATTATGCAGTTACCATTTTACTCGCAGTAGAAATCCGCTTTGCAGAAGCAACAACCAATCAGTGTTAGTCTGGTTAAACCTCCACTAGTTTTAACACGGAGTCAACTTTTAATTGGTGCACTGCTTTTGTTTGTAACTGTTGCTATGTGACAAGCTGTTCACCGTGGAAACGGATGACTTTGTTGAAATTCATTCAAAGCCTTAACCTATTAACCTGAGACTCCGGCATATTAATAAGTTGATCTGGACAATAACTAACTTGGATAAATGTAAAACAGCCATGTTGTTTGGGGAGTAACGTTGGTTATGTCATCAGGGGGCAACTCAGCAGTGTCCATTATTAGCATTCATTTTTAATTAATGCTAAGAATTAAACCTAATTCTCCAAAACTCATTACAAAGCTCTACACCATATGATTAACCATCTTAAAATGATTTTTAAAAATTATTTAGAAAGTCTTATATGTTGTTTTACCTTCACCCACTACCACCAGCAAAGGTCCCCATTTGCTCAACTATTGCTCATTTTTGCAGCTATTTGTGCAGTGGCCACATAATATAAAGTAAAAATAGGATTTGAAATATTTGTGAGATTCAAGGCATGACTATTTCCATAGTCTTACTTACATCTCTGTACTCATTTTGTCCAAGTGGAATGGTTTAGTATTAGGACCCAGTAGCACAGAACACAAGAGCGAAGGTTAAGAATGTTTATTGGTAACAAGGACTGATTAGATGAATGTTGATCTGAAGGCTGGTGAGTCTGGTTCCGGGATCGCAGTATTCTGAGCGGTCAAGGTGGGAGACTGAGCACTGACAACAAGAGAGATAGGTGACAATAATATATTTCTCCAGGGGCAAAGATGCAGATAACAAAAAGGGGCTTACTTGTAGTTGGAGATAGCAGGATATGGACAAATATACTCAGTGCAGTTGGAGGGACAGGCGAGTGAGTCGCTAGCCAGACAAAAAGGGGAGTCCCGGAGAGAGGTTAGAAGACGAATGACCAGGCAAGTAGAGGAGAGAAGGACAATGGCGTAACCAGGGATGAGTGGCAGGCTGGAGTTGAGTACTGCATAGTTTCTGTAGGGGAGCTCAAGATCCAATATTTTAAAAAGTATAAAAGATGTTTACAAAGCTGAATGCAAGAGCACATGTCCTTAATAAGCTGAACACTTTAAAGTACCAAAAATGCACAGAAGACAGAAATCAGAAGTAGTGTAATAATAATAACTAGAAAAAGCATTTCCAAAAAGAAAATGCACTGTGAATGCTTCAGGCCTGAAAGGATTTTTCTAGCAATGTTGAATAAAGCTGAACTGTTTTTGCTGATATAGCTGAAACTTATAAATATGTAAAAAGGCCACAAAGGTGTCCACAGGGTGCAACGTGCATAAATAAAGTATAAATTAAAGACTCTGGACTTAAAATATTTTACTAAAAAGAAAAGTTCATGTCGTAAGCTGTAACTCAGCCAAAGTGATCAGCAAATCAAAGGAAAAAGTTGAGAAAAATGTCCAAAGCTGGAAGTCCCTTAAGATTGGAGCCAAGAGGCTCAATGACTGCATCAATAACAATAATAAATAAAACTAGAAAAAGCATTTCCGAAAGAAAATGCCCTGTGAATGCTTGAGCGCTGAAAGGATTTATCCCAAGCAAAGCTGAAAAAAGCTCAAATTGAAAAAAGGAACAAAAGGCTTTTATTTTGAATGTGTGTATCCTGTCTGAGTGTGCGTGTGTGTCCACTGTACATAGACTTCAACTCATTTTATTATTTAAATGCTAGAAATATGAAAAAGTGTCAAATTCTATTAAAAATAGTATCAAAATACTCTTTATGCACTGCGATATACACTACTTATACTCCTAACACTAAATTAGGAATATTCAACTTTTGAACTTTTGTAATTAAAGAGTTCTCTTCATCATGCTGTTCACATTTTGACACCATGAAACCAAGACGACACCTAATTATCGACAAGCTATTGAGATTTTTTGTTGCGGTACACCCACCACTATTGTTATCATTTCTTTCAATAAATTGAGATATAATATCACTGTAACATTACATTTTAAAATTTTCCATAACTTTCACCCAAACGTCGAATATACCTAAGTTTTTGTGAGTAGTGTAAATAATATTAGCCTATCAGATTATAATACCGGATTATTATAACAGGAAAACCACAAACAAGAAGGTTTTGAAACATCATCAACAGAACAACAATAGTTCATTTTTAGTCTGCAGAATGCAAGTATGCACGACCTTGTTATGACTGAACGTGAAAGCTGAGGTTTGCATACAGCTTGGCCCAGTAAACTCTCCAGCTGAAGTAAATAGGCTTTTTTTTTTTTTTTTTGTCCTTTCGTCCTATCCCGTAAATTCAGGGGCAGTTTTTACACTGGATGCCCTTCCTGACGCAAACCTCCCCAATTTCTACCGACACACTATTTGAGAAAATACAGTATGCAAACGAGCGCATGAGACATATGAGACAATTTTATTTTGTAAGATGCAGGCTCACTATGTCTATTGAACACAGAACCTCTGTGATTATCTGTTAGACTGTGCTTTGTGCCTTTTGCTCTGATCGCTTGCGCCCTATGGATGGTGGTCTCTAGCATGGGGCTAACCTGAACCTGAAGCTCCATATTCAGGGCAACATACTTCCTGTTTCCTGTAGAAGTTGGTCACACTAGTGCAGTCTTTTACGTATAATGTGACATATTCTAAAGTAGTATGTTAAAAATGAAATAAATAAATTGATAATTAAAATTGTATTCACTAAGTCTTTAAAGGTTATCCTGAAATATGATGACATTGTCATTTGCAATAGTGACAAATTCTTCTTTTCCTTTCAGCTGTTCCCTTTCAGGGGTCACCACAGTGAATCATGTGCCTCCATCTAACCCTGTCCTCTGCATGCTCTTCTCTCACACCAACTAACGTCATGTCCTCTCTCACTACATCCATAAATCTCCTCTTTGCTCTTCCTCTAGACCTCCTGCCTGGCAGCTCCAACCTCAGCATCCGTCTACCGATATATTCACAGTTTCTCCTGTGAACATGTCCAAACCACCTCAATCTGGCCTCTCTGACTTTATCTCCAAAACATCTAACATGAGCTGTCCCTCTGATGTCCTCATTCCTGATCCTGTCCATCCTCGTCACTCCCAAAGAGAACCTCAACATCTTAGATGTCTTAGATGACACAACCACCTCTCTTCCCTGTCATAGTCCCAACGTTCAAAGTCCCTACTTTCAGTCCTACACTCTTGGCTTTCCTCTTTCCTTCCTCTGTTCCTCTTTCCTCTCCTTTCTTGACCAACAGTAGCCCTGCCCTGTAAGGTCAACAGCACTGGTGGCGATCCAGTATAGAAGTCATGTTAGTGATTTGCATTTTTGATTTGGGATGTTTTATGTCCAATACCCTTCTTGACACAACCCTCCACAGATATCCAGACTTGGGACTGGCACAAGAAGACACTGGATTGTGCCCACTTGTGGTTACATTTGCCCCCTTTACATTAGAAAGTGACAGATTAATTAACCACTATAACTTTTCTACACATCTTGATCTTCTGATCTTGAGAAATTAGTGTTTAGTGAAAACACTCAAATTAGTGAAACAAGTGTTTACTCATGAGTAGAGAAACAGGAAGTGTTGTGTTGCTATAAATACAGAAGGTGGCACTGTGGGCTTCAACTTGGCCTCGTTTTTAACATGTATGTTTACATTTTGGAACATTAAATATGCCAAATTAGCTATTAACAGTTCACAGTTTAGTTCACTTTGTACCATTGGACATTAAGACAGCTTGAAAATGTGGTGATTCTCAGATAAGTTCTGAAGTGTAGACTTCAAATTCCCGCCTCACAGGAAACATCTATCGACATTTCTGTTTTATTTAGACTTTTGGAAGTTTTGAGAACCGAAGTAAGCAAATCTATATTTGATAAGCTATAGTTGAAGTATAAATTTTTGTATAAATATATTTAAAATATATTTTACTTTATACACACATTGAAATTGATGAGTGAAAATGAAACAGCAAAACTTCTCAGTTTAAATCTTTCTTTGCAGATTAAATTTAAGACTTTTAATTTAGGAGCAATTTAGAGTGGCTCGTTGATGAATGCGTGGGGAAACCAGAGCACCTGGAGAAAACCCATGTTATCCCAGAAGAAAACATAGTGAAATCGTAGTGCTGACCACTGAGGTGAAGTCCTCTTTTTGTCTTGCAAGTTTTCATTTCAAGGTTTCATTTGGCCAGGGCTCCCGTTTACTCTTGTTTGTCTGTTATTAAACTTGCTGGAACTTCATCTGCATTTCGGTATCATATGTTATGTAACATTTGATAAGATTCACTTAAGTGACACTAACTTTATTTTTCCTTCTAAAGACAGATGGGATGGTTTTCCTTACAGCAGAGAAGAAGCTGGATATTGTGCTGTGCTGTTTTGGTGGTTGTGTCACATGGTGTTTCAAATACGATATGATGCATTCCTCGATCAGTGGATCCCGTAATTGCAATAACATCAGTGCGTGTGCAGGAGTTCCAGATTTCTCACACACATTTCTAAAAATGGCCTTTCCGAATAGTTTAAACGTCGATCCTCTGATATCAAAATCGATTCCTTTAAGTTCAGCCCATGTTTGCTGCAGCAGATGGTCGATAATGGCTTCTGATTTTCCCATCCCTCTGGAAACTTTTGCCTTGGTGTATGTCTGTGTCACCACCATCTCAAGAACTACCCTCAGCTGAGTTTTGCGTTTTTGCGTTTGCCATTTGGAATCCTGCTGTGGTTTAGCCTGTGCCTCCTCACATACTGAGTGAGACACTACAGAAGGTCCAGTCTCCTCCAAGACGACCTTTGGCAACATTGTTTTTACTAGTGGCCGAGTCTCCATTACCAAAAGTATGACCTTTTCACTGACCTTACTGACCTCACTGTTGAGCCACCAATTTGTCAGACCTATGTAACAACAAACCCTGTTTTTGATTGTTGTATACACAGAAACGTCTATAGGAGCATCGTGTCTGAAGTGGCTGTAGAACAGATCAGCAAGTCCTTGTGTAATTTCTGGGATTTTGCCACAGAAAACAGTCTTGAATCTCAAAAATACACAGGCGTATCTGTCATCTTCATAATTTCTATCAGTGTCTGACAGAATTATAGACTTAGCACTGTTTAAAAGTGATCTTATCGATTCATCGCTTTCTTTTTTGGAGTCGTGCTTAAGATCAGTCCTTAAATGTGCCCACATATAATGTATTGTTAATTTTGCAAATGTTTTGGAAAAGAATGTCTTTATCTTGCTCACTACTCTGTCAATACACATTATGCAGCTCTCTTGGATTTCTGGACTTGGAGATGCAAAACCACACTGCTTGAAATTATGGGACTCCTGAACAATTAATTTAGCAACGTCATCTGCAACGAAGCTAATCTCCCGAGAAGATTCTGATTGGAGCAACGTGTAGTTAGAGTCTGATAACTCATCTGAAATGGGCTCTAAGATTTGATTTAACTCTTGACCAATTACTTTCTGGACCGCTCGACTTACAGCTGTTATTGAGGTTTCTGATCCCACAGATGAGCTTGGCGTATCATATTTGTTCTGAAACCAGTCCGTTATCTTCATGTCCTCCTCCACGTCCTTTGTGACAATGATTTTGTCTCTCTTCCTGTGTGGTAATGAAGTGCAGAAAGATTTTATCTTGGCCGCAAATTCTTTAAGAATTTCTATGGCATGTTTGACCATAGCGTTGATTCTTTTCGAAGGAGTAATTCTACTTTTTACAGGCTCCTCAGAGTCTTCAAGACTGTGGAGGGCACAATTAATAATGTCTCTGACCTCCCTGACAATCAGTGTTGTCAGTTCTTCTACACTGACACACCGGTCTTTGACATCCATAAGTTCTGAGAAGGTCTGAGTAAACATGCTCCCCATTTTGGAGAAAATTTGATGCTCTGTCTGTCCTTGAAAGTCCTTAACAGCTTTTATAATGTCATTGGAAAGACATAATATCAAGTCCATACACATCTTTGCCAACCTAAGTCTCGTGGACTGATCAGGTTGACCTGACATAAGCAGCCCGTTTTGTTCTATTGTCAGCTTTTTCACAAAGCCTTCAAAGGCTGTATGCACATCAGGCATTTTAGTCTCTTCTCTTGGTGTTTCTCCTGTTGTATCCATTGCAACAATTTCTGTCCTCAATCTGCAAAAAAAAAAAAAAAAAAAAAAAAATCAGTTTATGAGTCCTAAGTAAGTTGAAATGGCTCCAAAATGAAGTGAACTGGCTCCTAAAGTTTACAAAAAGTTTCTATCTGTGGGAGCCTGCAGGATAAGTTTGTAGAAATGCATCATCATCCAAACATAAAAGCCATTCAGACTCTGACATCATACATCAGAAGAATTAACTGTTCGTTAACCCCACCCCCCCGTATCTTAGCAACTGTTGCTATGTGTAGTCCAGTAATATTCTTGAGTTATATTACATGAAGGACACGTCAAATTATTGTACAACCCCATACAAGCAGAATCTTATTTTGGTGGGGGCACTGTCACTTCCGGTGCCAAGCAGTTTCTATGAATATTAGTTCTGGTTGTGTGCTCAATAACTTTGCTAATTTGTTACAGAGATTTCAATCATAAGAATGTAAAGAGTCAGAGCACAGACTTTCACAGTCTGACAGTTCTAACAGAAGTACCATGACTGCTTTATTTTGAAGTCGCCTGTACTTAACAATGCCTGAAAGGGAACAGCCCAAAGGAAAACAAGAATCATTATATTATAAATTATATAGAACACCTTTATGACCTTTCCAACATGTTGAATCACTATATATAAAATATTTCCATCAGTAGAGTAAGAAGTACTTAGATCATTTACTCTAGTAAAAGTATCAATTCAGCTGTGTAGAAGTACACTGTTACAAGTATAATTCGATCATTTAAAATGGTATTTAAGCAAAAGTACAAATGTATGAGCTGTAAAAAACCTTAAAGTACTAAAAGTAATGTTTATGTAGAAAGTCTCATTAGAATTACACATTAATAGTGTTCATCACTGATATGTTGCAAGTGTAATGATGGAGCTTACTTTAACAACCTTGTCCTTGTTTTGATGATCTTATGTTTTGAATCTTATAATTAGAATTTAAGATACATAATGCTCAAGTCAAGTCAAACCGAGTAGAAATATCTCACATGTACAGTACTCAAATAAAAGTAAACCTTTCTCTAATCTTTGCTTTGCATATTATTATGCATTTGGCAAGTGCATGGTGACCCCCACCTTCTAAAAACATTTTGATGTAAAAAAGAAACTTAACAAGCTAAACAGTCCTGTATTAAATTCTCCTATTATAAACCTATAATATTAACACTTTTGTTGTTACAACTAAGTTTTAACAAAAGTTTAATATTCTAGGTTTATAATTTATGAAGATTCTGTCAAACAGGTCATAATTATCCCAAAGCTGCTGTTCACGGCCAACTGGTCTTGTTTTGTTGAAAATGCTTCAGGTCTTGATTATTTGCATAATTGTATATGATTTCGATCCTTGTTTTGCTAAGAAGAGGGCGTGTATACACTGGCAGCAGAGGGGTAGCGAGAACACCAAAATCACACGAAGAAGAGTGTATTTGCGTCACTTCCGCCTCTGCTCAAATATGGCGTCCTCCGCTACGGGAGAAGGCACGAGCGAAACGCAAGGGAGGAAAAAATCGAAAAAGACTCAAAACCAAGGTTTGGTTTTAGGTGCTGGCGCGTCCAGGACTCTCTACCGACACTCAGTTCAGTTCACAGTGAAGCAAAGACGAATTTTGCTTTTTAACCGACGAGTTAACACTTAGTGTTACGATGGTAACCTATAGCATTGAGTTAGCACGTGAGCGGTGTTGTGGTGTAAACATTTGCTCGCGGTTAAATGTATTTTATTCTTGCTGGTTCGTTTTTCAGGTAAAACCAGAAACACGACAGAGCGTAATATGAATCACTTATTGTAATTTATTGCAAACTGGAAAGCTGTAATACACAGCACCCTACAACCAATCTGGATTCCCAAGTAAATTGATTTATCTTAAGGCTGCATGATACAGAAAAATAACTGAATGGATTGAGACTTAAGATGTGATCATTTTAAAAGTTCTTCTTATGTCATATTCAGTGCAAACAAGCCATAAAGTATAAGAATAACATGCCAACTAAGTTTTCATATTGGCAGTGCACGTGCACACAGTCAAAATAATTTCAGTCAAAAACATATTATTTCAACCATCCTTATTCTTAAGATGGAATCTTTTCATCTTTTACGGCTCAAACATTCCTCATCCACTCTCACTTGCTTTCTCTGCAGGTGAGGGAGCGCAGATCTCTGTATGTGAAGCCTGCAAGAACATTTCTCTTATTATTGTAGCGTCAGAAAATATAGCAGATCTTTTAGAGAATGCTTTCGCGATTGTAGATTTGCCTTGTTGAATTGCAATATTTATTTGAAAACGCTAAATCGTCCATTGTTCTTACGTCTGTGTCACACAGTGGATGAAGCTGAGCTTCTCACTGTTCCTGATGGATGGAAAGAGCCAGTGTTTACCAAAGATGACAACCCACGTGGTCTCCTGGAGGAAAGCAGCTTTGCCACCCTCTTCCCCAAATACAGAGAAGCCTATCTCAAAGAGTGCTGGCCGCTTGTGGAAAAGGCTTTAGGGGAGACCGTAAGTTTATTGAGTGAAGGACAAGGCTTACTGAATAGTTACATTCAATTTTTATTTTAGTTTACCTATCCTCATATTATGTGAAAATGAAAAGAGGGGGTTGCACTGTGAAGTTCAGCTTTTGATTAGTCGGCTGTGTAATGTTGGTTACGTTTGTCTCAGCACATCAAAGCCTCTCTGGACCTGATAGAAGGCAGCATGACAGTTTGCACCACTAAGAAAACGTTTGACCCATATGCCATCATTAGAGCCAGAGATCTCATCAAGCTGCTGGCCAGAAGTGTCCCATTTGAACAGGTAATTATCACCGTCCTGACATTAAGGACATTGCCATTGTGTAGTGTTGTTTGCTGTTGAATAGTGTAAGTGTTGTTACTAGTTGACCTGGATGTGTTGTGGCTTGACGTTTAGGCTTCTTTGCTGTATGAAACTCTTGGCGGCTGGTGGCAGCTGGTAATAACGATGTGGTTCTGCTCCCCTGTTGGTTTGTTGTTGTTTTCCAGGCTGTGCGGATATTACAGGATGACGTGGCATGTGACATCATTAAAGTCGGGACCCTGGTTAGGAACAGAGAGCGATTTGTGAAACGAAGACAGAGGCTAATTGGCCCTAAGGGCTCCACTCTAAAAGTGAGTAAAATGCCACAGTCCAACCTCCAGGTTGCATTAGCAAGTGTGTTTTTTATAATTACCTCGCCAAACACTGCTCACTTGGGTTTGTAGCTTCCATGGTTGCAATCTTAGGCAGACACAGTCAGCTCAACACCTGATCCTGCCACGCATCCTCTCATTTAAAGGCAAAATAAGTCCAAACAAGTTATGTAAAGTTATGCTTTGACAGTATTGTTTGTTTTGTCATTTTGCTTTGCCTGTTCTCACTTGTTATCAGCACCAAAGTTAACTGATTTGTGTCTTAAACTTAAACTCTTCCACTCTTACTCACTTTCTCCACATGTGCAGGAGGCTGCATGTGAAAGTTAGAGGGGTCATTTCCTATTAGTTAGTGTCTGTAGCATTTGAAACATTTGTTTTAAAGTTTAATCGTTGCTTGAATAGCAGCTGTTGTAATTTGAAAATTGTGTTCTATGATATCAGTTTGGAATTGATTCAATGTTCAGCCTTACCTGTGAGTAAACAAAGAGAACGTAGTTTTGTACTTGCTGGGTTTTGTTCACTTGTTTTTAGCTGTAGTTTTGTTGTAACTGTCACTAGGGGGCAGCATTGACTAATCAGCCACTTTAGAATGTTGGCGATACCGAATAAAGATAATTTCATCTTTTGAGTTTAATGGCAAATGTTCTCAGCTCTCCTGTTTCTTCTATCCAGGCATTGGAGTTGTTAACCAATTGTTATGTGATGGTGCAAGGCAACACAGTGTCGGCCCTGGGGCCCTATAATGGCTTGAAGGAGGTAAGAAAGAAATGAATGAAAGTACAAATGCAGAGTCAGGCAATAACCCATGAGTATAAACACAATTCACTGTGTGGCAAAAAAGCTAATTTAGCAAGATGTTCATTATAAGCTATATTTACCTATAAAAATGTGTTTACACTGCACAAACCCTCACTACCCCAGTATATACTACATCTCAAACTAAACGTCGGAACCCAGTGTGTGATGTGTACTGTATGTGTTCCCTGCTGCCTGTGTGAAGGTGCAACACAAAGTCAGGTTTAATTAGCCTCGTCGAGCGGAAATTCATGCGTGAACACACCCTTAATGAGCCCTTTGGGGAGATCAAGGTGGATCCCACAGCAAAAACAATAATAGTGTAAAAGTGTTTTATATCAGTATAGTAAATACATATGCCATATATGGCAATTTTAATAAAATAAGTACATTATGTAAAGTGTAAATGTAATTTAGGAAATGAGTTAAGAAATGATTAAAAGTCAGCTTTTCAGCAGGTTTAACAAACTCTTCCATTAACCTAAAAAATTGCCTTTGCTGTCTTTTCTGGTGATTATCAGGTTCGCAAAGTGGTGATGGACACACTGAAAAACATCCACCCCATTTACAACATCAAGGTACGTTCACACTGCTGCAGACAGAAACCGGCTCGGCAGCTTCCTGCTACAACATGATCTCGCAGCAGTAATCTAACCTAGGCAGAAATATTTGGACAGGCGAAAATCATGCCCGGTGATGATTTCTTCCATCCTTGTTCTTGATTTCCTGACTGAAAGACATTTCTCCAGGTTTGAACGCCAAGGTTGGCTCAACCTGGAGCTGAGGGCATGGAACAGGCTTAAGTGTTCTGTTTTGTAGTAGAAGTAGAAACAGGTTAATGGCAGAGCCACTTTTCTTTATTATGGGTGGAATAATCAATTGCATCCATACAGTATTTTAAACAGTTTGCTCAAAGGATTTAAGAAAATTGATTGTTTTATTAGTATAAACAGTAGTTTTGTCTTTAGCTCATTGCAGCAAGTGAATGGCAGATAAAATAAAGTAGCAGTGTAGCAATAATATGTGCAGCGGTGTTGCCACAGCACCACACCTTAATGAATGTGTTAAAAACTTCACAAATGTACACAGAACATCCAGGTTACTCCCAATTTATCATAGTATATCAAAGTATGGCTACAGATATGTGGGGGAAGCCGTAAATCATCAAGTGATGCATCTTTGACCAAACTCCTGGGGGTCTAACTGCATTTTGGGCAGTGAACGCATGCAATAAACAAAGAAACTATACTATCTAGATTAAATTCAATTCTTCCTAAACTGTCCATTGTTAGGTGATGGAATACAATTTTTTTTTTTTTAAGTACTTTTTATCTTGGGCAAAATCATATTAAGCCATGATTAGCAGTTAAGACTGATTGGTGATTGTAACTGTTGACGGCTTTTGAAAAACCTTTGGTTTTGGATCACGCCATCTGAGTTTGAACCACAAGACAAGAGTGAAAAAGAAAGCAAACACTGGTTTTCTGAGCAACATGTACATAACAGATCAGCAGACAGGGAAAAAAAAAAACGGCTGAGAGAAGTGTGAGAGGTGTGAACACACACCCTAAAAATAGTCAGTGACTTAACCAACAACCTTCTTCAGCGGCGGTGAAGATCTCACAATGCACTATTTGAAGAAACTCACACGCAGAAATCTAGAGGCCATACAACAAGATGTAAACCCCTTATGAGCAGAAAGAAGCAGAAGGTCAGGTTGAGAAGATCCATAAGTCATATAACAAGGTTTAATGGTGGACAAAGATTTCTTCTTCAGCGCACAGTTAAAGCAAATTAAATGTCTTTGCTGTTCAAAGTTAGAGGTGATTGTAACACATTTGCTTTTGTTGCATTATTGTCTGCAGGAAAATGATAACAGATTTTCCCTGCACCATTTTTGTCAGAGTTTGGGGCCTGGATTGAGTTTAGATGTGAACAATGAATGCAGGTTTGGCCAATTTTGCAAGTTAAACAATAAGAGCAAAAAGTAAAAATGTGTTGTTGGGACAGGCAGTGGTTATAAAACTACACTGTAGTGCAGTCAGGGTACAGTACATGGTCTAACAGTACATCACCACATTTTTACACAACTTTTTTTTTTTCCAACCGTTCCCCACGATCCCTTCCCACTTTGCTTTGACGATTGGACTCATCAGACACTGATGATTAAGCGGGAGCTGTCCAAAGACCCCGACCTGCGGATGCAGAACTGGGAACGATTCTTGCCCAAGTTCCGCCACAAGAACCTGGGTAAGCGCAAGGAACCCAAGAAGAAGAGCGTGAAGAAGGCATATACACCGTTCCCTCCTCCACAGCCAGAGAGCAAGGTCAGGAGGAGTTTGTTTGTAACCAAATTATTGAAGAGACTCATTCAGTATTGTCTCTGAAGAATACAGAAGCTTGAGTCTGTCTGCTTTTATTTATATTAACAATCTGAAGTTAAGTTATATTGTTATCATATAAATGACACTAATCTGCACACAGACATTTAAATCTACTTTAACTCTTCTTTGTAGGTTGACAAAGAACTGGCCACGGGAGAATTCTTCCTGCGTGAAAGTGTGAAGAAGAGGAAAAAGATGGAAGAGATTAAGGTAAACTTCTGAGTCTGCAGTTTTTTGTTTTTTTTTCAAATACACTGAAGAGCAACAATGTCCATCTTCTTTCAGGATAGTATGTTTGCCATCTTTCTTTATTCACCAGCACAGAATTGTAGGTGGAACTGTAAAAGTCTGTGACTTCCTGAATGTGAAGATTGGATGTGAGACGCTGCAAAGTGTCGCATCATATTTTGAGAAGAGATGAATGTGCTTGTTATTGTTTTTTCCTCAGGTCAAACAAGCAGAGGCACTGACCAAGAAGCAAGAAGAGCGAAACAAAGCTTTCATTCCTCCGAAAGAGAAGCCTCTAATGAAGAAGACCACTAAAGGTAGAATTTCAAGATTGGACATTTATCTGACGACTAAGCAAATAAGTGTGAAACTGCTTGCTGTAATAGTGTAACTGTTTTGTCACAGCTCCCGCAGACAGCAAACTGGACATCGAAGCCATCAAGGACAAAGTAAAAAAAGCGAAGGCTAAGAAACTGGGGGCTCCTCCAGTGACCCCAGCTCCTTCCAGCAGCAGCACCACCACCACAGACAAGAAGAAAAAGACCAAATGTAAAATCAAAGGCTAACCACAGACCAGCCCCACTGCTTTTATAATGTGTGCCATGTCTTATGGTATTTATTGGACAGAGTTAGGACTCTGCAAGCAGAGAAGAAGACAGGGCATCGTTTGAACTGTGTCCTGCTTTGGATCAAAATGAATTCCTGTACAAATGGTCACCGATGTTTTTAATTGTCCAGGTTTTGCATCGTTTTACAAATATATTTTTCTTCTTCATTAAATCTTCGATGACGCACTGTAAACACAAATCAGACATGCTCTCACCTTGACCTGATACCTGACACAGTACAGTCAACATTTAAATATCCAGAAGACAAACTAGCGATTATTTAGTGACGTGTTTGTCTCGGCTTCTTAACATGTTTCACCAGCTATTCAACTGGCTGCTGTTTACTGTGGGGGAGTTAGAAGTAGGAAGGGTGTGTATTACTATTTGTCCACTGAAAATGTGCAGCTGTAAGCAGTGAGCGGCTTAACCTAAAGCTTATTCTCTGCGAGTAATTTCAAATATAACTTATTTATACTAAAACATTGATTAGTGCACCTTTTTACTTAGATAAACATTAGGTAGTATGTTGCTGTGTCACTTGTGTCCCAGCAATGAAGCTTTTGAGTTAAATGTTAATATAGCTCATCAAAATCATCGACAATCCACAAGAAACTGGGGGTCTACTCGTAGCAGAAGACATTGGGGAACTTGAATTTGATGGCATAAGCTGTGATGAAGGTGAAGAAAAGGGCAAGAGGTCGGACGATCAGAATAGTCACATAGCGGCCCGGTAAACTACTTGTTGGTGTTGGTGCGGTTGGTGTTGGTGCAGTTGTGTCCCAGTCTGGGGTCCAGTTGTAGGCTGGAAACAAAATGGCAGTTGAAGCGAGTTTTTTTTTTTTTTTTTTTTTTTTTTCCTTCATAGTATAAAAATGTAGATTTTTATATTAGTTAGTGTGACTTACTTTTCAGTGAGTCGCGCTCTTTGCTCCCTGCAGAGACATGAGAACACATCATGGATTATCTATCAACACTGATAACAGGAGTTGTGCTGTTCTTGTTTTGTCTTCTAAAGGTGCATCAAGTAATTAAAAATCCATATTTCACCTTTTATTTAGAGTTACTCCTTTAACTAAGTGGTTTTTATATGGTCGAGCTGTGACATCCTGCGTGGTGATAAGGATCAGTAGATTTATAGGATATGTTGGGTTATTTGCATCACCAGGAATGAGACCAAATACTCACGGCAGAGATTATTCTCACAGGTGTCGCCACATCCGGAGCAGGCGGCTCCTTTGGATTCATATGGGGGGCTTCCTGCTATGTTACCCCTACACAAGAGACCATCATACAAGTTACTTCCTCATGTTGCACAGTATGCAGCAGTTTGTTTGTGAAGCCAAAGTGGTTGTGGTGAAAAGACTTTCTTCCTTTCCTGTCGCACAGAACTGGTTGTGGGCTAAACCTTAACCTTAAACCCTCGTCAGTAACAAATCACATAATAGTGGGTTTTGTGTACGGCGTGTTGTGCAGACATTAAATTGTTTGCATCCTGTCACTCAAAATCTCGGGCCGTCGAATACTTTTCTAAGTCGTGAGCTCATGAAATACTTAGTTTTTGTATTTGTGTTCCACTTACGCTGTAGCATAGTTACAAATAAAAACAACACCTTCCACATTTCCAAACTGCTGGACACCGTTTGGGCACAGCTGGACGGCACAGCCGACTTTGTAACTGCTTGCCCACACAACCTGGAAACAACACAAGGGTTAAACAGGGATTTCAACACAACTGAGAAACACGAACACATTATTATGTCCAGTAAAAGCGAACACACCTGTGTATAGTGGCCACAAATCGCATCCTGCCTGCAGGCGTTCCTCGCGTAGTCATAGTCGTTTTTTTCATCCACCCAGTTTTTTATAGCTGATTTTATATTAAATAATGATGGTGGGTAGCCAGTCCATATGTTCTCTCCTACTGAGGGGAAGGTGGGGTGCATGCGACGGGGCTCTTTAAGAAAGATGTTGTGGTCAGACACGCAGCGCTTTGCCCACGCTCTTGCAGTTATGGCCAAGCCCTCATCCCATGTCTGGAAAAGCAGAAACAATGTGAAGCAAACCCTTCTTTTCACATTGGATTTCTTCCCTTCAAATTGTGTTTTCCCAAAGTAAAAATAAAATGAATTTATTTAAAAAAACTAATGGGACAAGTTCACAGTTCTCTCAAGAGACATGTACAATTGTCTCCTGTCTCATTGCTGTTTAAAAGCTCAAGGTCAACAGAGGTTCAATGTTAAATGTCTTGTTGCACAGCTAATAATCAGCCATAGCTTTGTCCATTGTAGGTTCTCTGGTGCTTGGTTCCTGCAGAGGTCTTCATAGTGAGACATAACTGTACATTGTTTTATAGCATTGTGTTACAGTAGTGGCAACATCATTTAATCGCTGCATTCTTTTCACTTTTTTGTGGAAAGAAATGTTTTTAAAAAGCACCTACCATGTACAGCATGTCACTTGCAGGTGGACTAACAGATGACCGGGCCTTGTTGTGTTCCTTCACACATTCTTCAATAAACTTCTCGTCAGTTATTTCTGGAATTGTTATAGAACCTGCCACCGAGTCCAGGATAATCCAGACCCACAGCAATGTCTTCTCCGTGCCCCTCATGTTTAAAAGGCTAAATCACCACAAGTACGGGGACAGAAGCTAAGGCTTATGAAATACATCTTTCAAACGGTAACAGGAAGTCACGAAATAAAGAGGAACAGGGTGTATGTGCTGTTTCTAGAGCTGTCAGTGCGACGGTTAAAGTGATGGTGTCGGCCGTTGTAATGGAGGTTGTTGCATTGCATTAGTGAGTTGTGCTGAAATGCTTTTAACTAGGCACAAGCCCTGCATCTGAAAAACGTCTCCAGATGACATCACTTGGAGGAACCTTTAGTTTAGATGATGTAATCATGGTCACACGCCTTTCCAGAGTTCTCTCAGATGACGTAATCTGAACTGCTTATGATTAAAAGATGCTCCAGGGGACGTCACATGGAGGTTTTTTTTAGCTAAAGAAGAGAAATATTTTAATATAAGGAAGTTTAAAACCACTAATGTTTACACCCTAAACTAAGTTGAAAATTGGTGAAGTCACCCTTTAATTAATGGCTACTATGAGACAACTATGAGACATAATACACCCCTGTCTGACACTCACACACACACACACGCACGCATTCTCTTGACCTCGTCTTTGAAGTGAACTTTTGACAGGAACCTTCTCAGTTCCCGAGGGACAAACTCCACCCACACTGAGTGGCCACTCAGATGTGTATTTGGGGACGAAGACCACTGAAATTCACCATTTTTTGATGTGAATGTCTTCAAAGACGAAGTCAAGAGAATGCGTGTGTGTGTGTGTGTGTGTGGGAGTGTGAGACAGGGGTGTATTATGTCTCATAGTTGCAAAGAAACAAATAGTATTTGATTTTTCTGACTCTTTTTAGCTTCTATTTTGTCGCCGGGTCAAACTGACCCGAACAGTAGCTTTCTAGCTGACAGGAAGTTTGTTGAAGAATGTGTGAAGGAACACAATGAGGCTCGGTCAGTTATTTCTGGCAGTGTAACAGAACCTGCCACTGAGTCCAGGATAATCCAGACCCACAGCAATGTCTTCACCGTGCCCCTCATGTTTAAAAGGCTAAATCACCACAAGTAAAGGGACAGAAGTTTAAGAAATGAATCCACCTGCATGGTTTAATTTATGAAAGCATGTATTTTATAGATTTATTTTAAAGTTGTTCAGTTGAGTGCAACACACTATGGATTCCATCTAAACACAGTGTCAGCCTCTCCATGTTTTTTTGTGATCTCATACTGTGTTTTTCTTTTAATTAGAATTTTTGGTCCTTTCAGCTTATCCTGTAAGTTCAGGGTCACCATAGCATATCATTTTGTCTGCATTTCGATTGGGCATCGTTTACAATATTTCTACCGGGCTTGGACCGGCACTGCTCAGCTGGGGATGGGAATGGGCTGTTGGGGGTTCAGTGTCTTGCAAAGGGACACTTTGACATGTGGTTGGGAAGAGTGGGTCACGAACCTCCGACTCCCACAGTACTTTTTATTATACTAGCACTCCAATACTTAAGTCCAGGTCAGCCCTCATATTGAAGTGGTCTTCCCAAATTATTGAAGAGACTCATTCAGTATTGTCTCTGAAGAATACAGAAGCTTGAGTCTGTCTGCTTTTATTTATATTAACAATCTGAAGTTAAGTTATATTGTTATCATATAAATGAAACTAATCTGCACACAGACATTTAAATCTACTTTAACTCTTCTTTGTAGGTTCTTCCTGCGTGAAAGTGTGAAGAAGAGGAAAAGGATGGAAGAGATTAAGGTAAACTTCTGAGTCTGCAGTTTTTTTTTGTTTTTTTTTCCAAATACACTGAAGAGCAACAATGTCCATCTTCTTTCAGGATAGTGTGTTTGCCATCTTTCTTTGTTCACCAGCAGCTAGTTGAGTGGAACTGTAAAAGTCTGTGACTTCCTGAATGTGAAGATTGGATGTGAGACGCTGCAAAGTGTCGCATCATATTTTGAGAAGAGATGAATGTGCTTGTTACTGTTTTTCCTCAGGTCAAACAAGCAGAGGCACTGACCAAGAAGCAAGAAGAGCGAAACAAAGCTTTCATTCCTCCGAAAGAGAAGCCTCTAATGAAGAAGACCACTAAAGGTAGAATTTCAAGATTGGACATTTATCTGACGACTAAGCAAATAAGTGTGAAACTGCTTGCTGTAATAGTGTAACAAGCAGAGAAGACGACAGGACATCGTTTGAACTGTGTCCTGCTTTGGATCAAAATAAATTCCTGTACAAATGGTCACCGATGTTTTTAATTGTCCAGGTTTTGCATCGTTTTACAAATATATTTTTCTTCTTCATTAAATCTTCGATGACGCACTGTAAACACAAATCAGACATGCTCTCACCTTGACCTGATACCTGACACCGTACAGTCAACATTTAAATATCCAGAAGGCAAAAAGAAGTTTGTCGAGACAAACCTGTTTGGCTTCTTAACATGTTTCACCAGCTAGTCAGTTGGCTGCTGTTTACTGTGGGGAACTAGAACTGTAAATCTGCACGCTACTAAAAGAAAACGGTGACCTTAAAGCTGCTTAACCTAAAGCTTATTCTCTGCGAGTAATTTCAAATATAACTTATTTATACTAAAACATTGATTAGTGCACCTTTTTACTTAGATAAACATTAGGTAGTAAGTTGCTGTGTCACTTGTGTCCCAGCAATGAAGCTTTTGAGTTAAATGTTAATATAGCTCATCAAAATCATCGACAATCCACAAGAAACCCTAATAAAAATTGTAGTTTGAAAAAAACAAAACAAAAGGTGGATCCATGTTTATGCAGTTTATGTACAGCTTGGCTAAGTCTTCAAAGCTGTTCACTGGCAAAACTGGGGGTCTACTCGTAGCAGAAGACATTGGGGAACTTGAATTTGATGGCATAAGCTGTGATGAAGGTGAAGAAAAGGGCAAGAGGTCGGACGATCAGAATAGTCACATAGCGGCCCGGTAAACTACTTGTTGGTGTTGGTGCGGTTGGTGTTGGTGCAGTTGTGTCCCAGTCTGGGGTCCAGTTGTAGGCTGGAAACAAAATGGCAGTTGAAGCGAGTCTTTTTTTTTCATAGTATAAAAATGTAGATTTTTATATTAGTTAGTGTGACTTACTTTTCAGTGAGTCGCGCTCTTTGCTCCCTGCAGAGACATGAGAACACATCATGGATTATCTATCAACACTGATAACAGGAGTTGTGCTGTTCTTGTTTTGTCTTCTAAAGGTGCATCAAGTAATTAAAAATCCATATTTCACCTTTTATTTAGAGTTACTCCTTTAACTAAGTGGTTTTTATATGGTCGAGCTGTGACATCCTGCGTGGTGATCAGGATCAGTAGATTTGTAGGATATGTTGGGTTATTTGCATCACCAGGAATGAGACCAAATACTCACGGCAGAGATTATTCTCACAGGTGTCGCCACATCCGGAGCAGGCGGCTCCTTTGGATTCATATGGGGGGCTTCCTGCTATGTTACCCCTACACAAGAGACCATCATACAAGTTACTTCCTCATGTTGCACAGTATGCAGCAGTTTGTTTGTGAAGCCAAAGTGGTTGTGGTGAAAAGACTTTCTTCCTTTCCTGTCGCACAGAACTGGTTGTGGGCTAAACCTTAACCTTAAACCCTCGTCAGTAACAAATCACAAAATAGTGGGTTTTGTGTACGGCGTGTTGTGCAGACATTAAATTGTTTGCATCCTGTCACTCAAAATCTCGGGCCGTCGAATACTTTTCTAAGTCGTGAGCTCATGAAATACTTAGTTTTTGTATTTGTGTTCCACTTACGCTGTAGCATAGTTACAAACAAAAACAGCACCTTCCTCTCTTCTAAAGTGCTGGACACCGTTTGGGCACAGCTGGACGGCACAGCCGACTTTGTAACTGCTTGCCCACACAACCTGGAAACAACACAAGGGTTAAACAGGGATTTCAACACAACTGAGAAACACGAACACATTATTATGTCCAGTAAAAGCGAACACACCTGTGTATAGTGGCCACAAATCGCATCCTGCCTGCAAGCGTTCCTCGCGTAGTCATAGTCGTTTTTTTCATCCACCCAGTTTTTTATAGCTGATTTTACATTAAATATTGATGGTGGGTAGCCAGTCCATATGTTCTCTCCTACTGAGGGGAAGGTGGGGTGCATGCGACGGGGCTCTTTAAGAAAGATGTTGTGGTCAAACACGCAGCGCTTTGCCCACGCTCTTGCAGTTATGGCCAAGCCCTCATCCCATGTCTGGAAAAGCAGAAACAATGTGAAGCAAACCCTTTTTTTCACTAATGGGACAAATTCACAGTTCTTTTAAGAGACATGTACAATTGTCACCTCTTTTCACTTTTTTGTGGAAAGAAATGTTTTTAAAAAGCACCTACCATGTACAGCATGTCACTTGCAGGTGGACTAACAGATGACCGGGCCTTGTTGTGTTCCTTCACACATTCTTCAATAAACTTCCCGTCAGTTATTTCTGGAATTGTTATAGAACCTGCCACCGAGTCCAGGATAATCCAGACCCACAGCAATGTCTTCTCCGTGCCCCTCATGTTTAAAAGGCTAAATCACCACAAGTACGGGGACAGAAGCTAAGGCTTATGAAATACATCTTTCAAACGGTAACAGGAAGTCATGAAATAAAGAGGAACAGGATGTATGCGCTGTTTACAGAGCTGTCAGTGCGACGGTTAAAGTGATGGTGTCGGCCGTTTTAATGGAGGTTGTTGCATTGCATTAGTGAGTTGTGCTGAAATGCTTTTAACTAGGCACAAGCCCTGCATCTGAAAAACGTCTCCAGATGACATCACTTGGAGGAACCTTTAGTTTAGATGATGTGTGAGACAGGGGTGTATTATGTCTCATAGTTGCAAAGAAACAAGTAGTATTTGATCTTTCTGACTCTTTTTAGCTTCTGTTTTGTCGCCGGGTCAAACTGACCCGAACAGTAGCTTTGTAATATAAACATGTAGGGGGGTTGCAAATATGTGAACTGAACCATTTTTATTTTATATGTTGATTACACTAAATAGGCCAAGCAAAAGTTTCAAAGTGAAAAAATACTTTTAAGTATTTTTTTTTAGATTGTTAACTTTAAAACGGGTCAATTTGACCCTGAACATAACAGGATTGATTCGCCACAGTTTTTACGCCCGATGCCCTTCCCGACGCAACCCTCCCCAATTTCTACCGGGCTTGGACCGGCACTGCACAGCCGGGGATGGGAATGGGCTGTTGGGGGTTCAGTGTCTTGCAAAGGGACACTTTGACACGTGGTTGGGAAGAGTGGGTCACGAACCTCCGACCCTATGGTCGGCAGCCCTCCACTTTACCAATTGAGCCACTGTACTTTTTATTATCCTAGCACTGCAATACATAAGTCCATGTCAGCCCTCATATTGAAGTGGTCTGCCTGAGGTTGAACAGGACAGGTTTCTATTTAGGCCGAGACACAGGAGTTCATCCAGCTGTTCACTACCTCCATCGCATTACTGCTTCTTCACTAGCACCTGCACACCGTAGGCCTGAAACTACAGATATTAATATACTGTAGTCACACAGGTTAACGGTAGCTTCCTTCTTATAGTAACAGCTGTTCAATTCAGTACTTCCTGAAACAACTTTAACTGTCTCCAGTTTTAATCAAGTTCCCTTAGTCTCCTTGGTATTTCCTCATTACAGCATGGCACACATACAGTACAGCAGAAGGTCAATGACTGATTATGCATTAAATTTCCAATTCTTCTAAGAACTTTCTTAATTCTCTACATATAATACAATATAATCATTTTAATTTGAATAGAATCCACTGTAATATTGTCTAATCCTCATTAATATACTTCCTTTATCATTACATCGCTCTGCCATGCTTTTATTGTGAAGCCTAAAAGGCTCTCTCAGCTTACCATCTTTTGTTTTTCTGGCCTCTTTGACGATACCAACGTGTGGCTGTAACATTTACCATCACACAATACGTTTTCATCTAATTCCTAATATATTTGCAGAAAGGCCTTAACTGGCACTGATTGCCATTACAATTTTTTTATTTTTCTATTATCATAATGTATTTGAAGTGGGTTTACTGGGTTATTGATTTGATCTTCCACAGTACTCTTAATACGATTATTGGTTAAAACGATGGATGGATAGATGGATTTTTCCCCAAGAACACTTTCAAAACCTATTTGCGCTGATGTGTTTCTGACTTAAAGTAGGTACTCAGGTTACCACAATCACAAGCCTCCAATTTATACTCTAATACTCTAAAATGAGTGCGTTTCACTAGGATAAGTCAACCTGTGATCACTAAGGGGTGAAGGAAATCATTTCCTTTGGTTTTCTGGTACGGCCATTGTCCAAAACGCAGAACTACAATCTAGATTATGATCAGCCCCCTAGAAGTTGTATTTAAATGCTTCACATCTTAGCACCTTTCTTTGACAAAACAAATATAAATCTGATTATACAAAGCAGTTAAACACATAACTTTTTTTTAGCCAACATAGTGGGACTTCTCATTTTCAACTTCCTGCCATCTGTTCTATTAAATGTTACCAGCAGATGTCCTCAGTCCTTCTTTTGAATGAAGACACTTTTCTTCTCACTTATTTTCTTCTTACTTAGCTTTTGCATAATGGAATTATGCAGAGTTCAGTTTGTCAAATAATATGCATTTTATTTTTTCATAAACATGCAGACTTACATTCCCATGACACCAGATTCCCTTCATTCCATGGATGCTACAGTGCCACAAAAGCTTCTTGTTCTCTTACATTACGATTCAGTCAGCTGAAATGCATTGTATGGTGCAGCATTGTAGTGTCGATTATCCAATACATAAAATGGAAATACCAAGTAATTACTGATCCTAAAATCCTACATTTAAAAAAATAGTTAAATTCTGTAGACATACATAAAACAGACCTTAATGGGGAGAGGTGCTCATAAACGGAATGACAAAGAACAGAACGAGTGACAAAGAAGTCATATCTTGAAAAACCCAATAATAACCCAATAATCCAAATGCATAACCCTAAACAACACTTCAGCTTCCCAGGCTCCTCTCCCTCTGTGTCTCACTTCTTAATTGGGGTCACCTCCTGCAGAAACTGGTCCCAGTCAGGATTATGGAGTGGCAGCTCTATCTGAAAGTGGTTCCAGAACCTGTAGGCCACAAAGACCAATCATTGCTTAGGACATTTCGACTACAGTAGGTGGGCACCACAATAAATATGAGCTACAGTAGCTATTGTGTTTATTGTACTTTGTGCTACAAAATATTTCAATTGAAACGAAGCAAAAACATGAATTGAGCTTGAACTTAAAAACATCTGAAATAGTTAAAGTATTGAAGGAAACTGACATGTTGATCTGAGAAGCAGAACATAGCGTAGCTGATCGAAAGTGGTGAGTGGAGTTTCAGATAAAGTTTAGCACTGAGAGCGGCTGAACCGATCAAAGTGTGATACGTGATCAGAGTGTGAAACCCAGGCTCTGAGAGCGGAGGAGCTCTCGGCAACCAGCGAGACCGATTAGTTAAAGCACAAGCCCAGAAAAATGAGTTAACGCCCGTTTACTTGTGGTGGTAGACGTCAGGGTTTCGGCTTATGCGGTTCTGGAAGCCGATGTACAGGCTGTCCCAGAGGGTGCCGTGCAGCACTGTGTATCTCATCACACCAACCCTGTTTTTAATCTGGAAGGAGAAAACATAACCATCAGGGGGTCAAACGGTTTGTTTTTTTTTTTGCATTTTTATTTTCATGATTGCTTATTTGCCTGTTGTCCACGAGCAGCAGTTCAAGACTGACTGTACTATGCAATGTACTTTGGATTCATTAGTAATACTGCAGCCACGCATACTGATGTGCACTTTTGTGTGCATTATAGCAGGTTTGCTCATTAAAGCCGACCACACCTGGTCGATAGCCAGGTAAGGGTTTTATGTCTTTAATGCGTTTATACCTTACAACTGATATCAGCCCATTATCAGAGACATCCTGAGCATTTCACATAGGTAAACAAGTTCACCACAACACATGAAAGTAGAAAATGGATCTTGTCTTATCTACTTATCTTGAACACACCAAACGACCTGTCATAAAGACATTGTTTCTTTTACAGCATGTCCATAAAAATGTTCATATCTTAAACTCGACCGATCAAACATTAACAATCTACAGATAAAAAAGAAACAATCATATTCCATTAGACTTACACATTTTTTATGAATATTTATGGAGCAAAAACCCCCTTTAAATGAAGTAACCTCAGACAAAACTTTAAAAATGATGAAGATATTTTTAAAGTCAGGATTGTGATATTTGAAGCATTGGTTTTGTGACGAATGATGGATTAAGGCGAAAAATGTAAATGTATTGCTGGATGAGTTTCTGCCTTTAATTAAAATAATTTTGATCTAGATTAGTTATTGATGCCATGACTTTCTATCCTATGAATTATTGCTTTACTAATGACTTTTTATATTATGAGGGGACTAGGAGAGTTTATGGTAACGTGATGGTAAAGTTGGTCCTTTCTTAGGTTTGAAGAAGAAGTGAAACTGTTTGCAGGAATTCTTGTTTGCAGGGAGTTTGGAGTTTTGTTTTATATCCGTTAGGTCAGATAGCAGTCAATATTTTTGAGAAACTGGTTATTATATTTTTGAGTTGGGTCTTTCCGTGATGAGTATTCCTTGTTTAATCCTTAATGGTGTAGTTGGTGGTTTCAATTCTGTTACTCTCAATTTCATTTATTAAATATTTACAGGATTTATTTATTATCTTTCTTTAACATTTAAAAATGATTATATTTAAAATAAATATGAAATTATTCTGACTTGCATGCTTAGTTACCTCAGAGGAAAGATTACTTAAAGCAGAAATACAGAAATACAAGAATAAATAAACGAATGAAAATAAATACAAGAATAAATAAACGCCTAAGTAAAAATAAATGCCTAAGTAATCTAATGTATATCCACTCTGCAATGTATCTACATTTAGGTTAGGCTGATGCAATCAACTGAGCATTTACTGGGTTGCTGAGATGGCAGCCTCTCAGTTACCACCACTGTGACCCTATCGGTAACTAAATCTTTCGCCAGCTTCCGCTTCATAGTAGTCTGACTGTTGCCCTGCATCAGACCCCCCCTAATGGAAGCTACTGTGGAAATTTCACAATATCGTCTGACATAGTCCATAGTAATTATTCATTTATACTGGATGATTAATAAATCTCATGTAAAATCTTAAAAAAGTACTATTTTGAGATCTTTTACCTTTTCGAATCCTTTACCTTCACTGTGCACTGGCTTCCTGTATTTAGTAGGATAGATTTTATAGCTCTGATAATGGTCTATAAAAGACATCTGAAAGGTCTCCAAACCAAACACAACCCTGATTAATTTGTAAATTATAAAAGATTCTAATAATGTAATTACACAGCACTTAAAGCCTACTTAGTGTCATTATGATTAGAGCCAAGCAATGTGAAGAAGCATTGAGAGTTTATGCTCCCCAGTTGTGAAACGTGCTGCCTGCGTACTTGAGGTGTGCTCAGATTGTCAGCTCAGTTTTTGCTTCGAATTCTTTGATTATTTATGTATGTGTATTTATGTATGTGTCTTGTTTGTGTGCTACAGTGACTGGGACTCACTTCCAAGTACGAGTGCTCTCTCTCAGGCCTCGTGGTAGGAAATGACAGATCCAGAAAGTCCACCAAGTAGTCATAACCGTTGACGAGTGGTTCAAAGTCATCGTCTGTCTCAATCATCTTGAAAAAGACGTGTGGGGAGATTTTCATTTCATCAAACAAACAAACCCACATTGAACATGTTAGCAGAGGAAACAAAGAATGTTTAGTCAGTAAGATTCACTTTCAAAATGAGCTTGAAAGCCAAGGGACGAAACTGCAACTTTGGAGAGAAAGCAGTTGGGTAGAACCACTCAAAGCTGTAAGGGAAGTAAGGAAATAATGAGAAAACAGAGTAAAGTAATAGCTTTTAAAATCATTCTTAACCAACAACCGAGTGACTGCAGAAAGTCTGCTTTGATATGAAACAACAAAGCAGCTGTTCAGAATATTAACATGATCATGGTCTTAAAAAATTATGTATTTGCCAACTAATGTCAGACCACATTAATATATTGCTGCAGTCAGGGAGGTTTATGCAAAGGAAGAGACCAAAGTGTCCACGATAGATGCTGTGAAAGAACAGAGAGGATCCTCTGTGTCTGTGGATATTTACCCGGACCACCAGATTGTAGTTTTGAAAGCCCGCCCAGGTGTAATAAAATGGGATCCAGTTTTGATGTTTAAATATCTCACTGTCGATGGCACTGTTCAGTTCATCCACATACAAGTCGAACTCCCAGGTGTCCTTGTAGATTTTTGCACTGGCTGGGGGATTGATGATGGCTTCACTCTGTTTGGCACTGTAGTAAAGAAAATATTCACAAAAAGTAGGATTAAACTTAAACTGAATGTGGTTTAAAGTTCAGATTTGTTCAACGACAGTTTAGATCTTTAGCCATTTCTGCCATTCTGTTCACATTGTTAATTCAGTAATTAGATTGAACATCTTGTTAAGAAAGTGCAGTTATTGCTTCTTGATTTCAGACGGACAAGTGCAGCAATATCTGCAGTAGCAAGCAGTATCTTAACCAGTTGGATGAGGCTGTTATCTGGAGTGTGCGACGTGTGTCTTGCCAAAAGTGAATGATTTATAATGTGTCCATCCATGTTCAGTCCATCATTAGTCAATATGGCAAACAACTTCTCAAGACAGTCTCAACCAGCGTCAGACTTTGTGATCAGAGCTTCCATTGGTCTTGTGGTTCATCCGAATGTTCAGACTAGAGCTTTTGTAGCACACAACACTCACTTACAAGTGGGCAACTGGTGCAAGAGGCACTGACATTTTGAGTGTACACATAAACGTATGCAGAGTAGGAAAAGAAGGCCTAATTATAACGGTAAAGACATATTTCTAAATTGCTTGGAACATGCAGAGAAGACCACAACAACTGGTCTTCACACAGCTGTTATAAAATATGTCAATATCTGTTCAATAACCAACAATTTATTGTTGTTGTTTATTGTTAATGTATTGATTTATATTATAAAAAGTCAGTCTCGGTGTAAATACAGTTTAAATACACAGTAAGTCACAAGCGGTTTTCTCTTACAACAGCTTGACAGCAACATAAAGATATCTAAAGGTTGACGGTGATCATTTTGCTTTCAACAGGGCAGGATGCACAATCCTCCCACAGGATTATCAACCAGATTATATATTAACGCACACATTTTTGTGTTCCCACCAGAACACAAAAGACTAGTGTAAGATTATCAGTGGAACAGACCCACTTCCTCGTTCAACTCGGACATTGTGATCACTCCCTGCAGCTGTTACCTGAGCACAGTTCTCCTGTTCCCCCCCGCCCTAAGATGGTACTGTATCTTTCAGCTCCCGATTGATTGAACATACATATTCCTCGTACACCTATCAACCTCCTCCTGTCCACCACAACATTACAATTCCCAGGTGTGTGCACACAGTGTGTGAGGGGTTGTTAACCTTTTTTGGGGGTCTTTCAGAGCGAGGCCAAGGTCCAGCACAGCGCCTGGCTTGGGTGTCCATGTCTTGATGTCTGGCGCAATCTTATTCATGAGCCTATTGAGGTCGTCGGGGCTGTTTTTAACATTTGTATCCTTAATGTATCTTTACACACATAGAGACAGAGAAGATAAACAACATGTCACATCTTGACCAAATATGAAATAGGACTAGACACATTAGAGCCATCAGGTGTGACAGTGACAATATAAATGGCATTAAAAACCACAAAGTCTACCTGTCGGATGGATGAGCTTCCACAAAGTAGCCAGCGAACGGGCAGTAGATTTTCGGCTGCAGAGATTTCACCAGTTGAGCTTTGTAATTCAGCAGCTTCTTCCTTTCCGTCTTGATAAAATCTGCCTTCCATGAGTCTGTATGTAAGTTAAACGCCATCATTTTAATGCCAGCATTGTGCTTTACAACAAAATAAATTCAACCTTAAAATTTGTCATTTATGTGAATTTAAATACCTGCATTTCAGAAATCAAAAGAACTTCTATACTAAAAAAAGGGTTTAGAGATCTGACTTTAAAACTTGTCACCAAGTACTATCAGAAAAATGTAATTAAAGAAGTAAAAGTACACATACGGTTGCTTGGGCTATCAAATTTAAATTATATATCTTATTGACATTTTTTGATGCAATTTCTGTATAAAAAGTAGAATGTAAGTGCTGTATGAATAGAAAGTAGAAAAGTATTAGTCATGTACAGTTGGTGAGTCAATGCAAAAGCATTTGACTATAAAATGCACATAATTGCACTTGATCAGGAAGAATTTATGCCGTTCAATGAGCCATTTTAAGGTCAGACCATGTTATGGTTCAGTAGGTGACTTTTACTTCCCAGTAGGTTCAGTAGGTTCTCATCATGCTGTGTGGTCTGAAGTTTGAAAATAGACTAAACTTGGGTTAAATTGTGTTAAATTATAAAGAAACAAACATTATAAAAGTGGCTCTAAGGTGAAGTCCTAACGACTGAAGTGAGCCTTACCACTGTATTTCCCTCCATAGAAGGTCATTGGAAATCCAGATGCCCCCCCAGCAAAGTCACCCATCATCAAGTCTACGTTCTGTGGTAGCCTGCCCCCGTTTGGCCTGGTACAGTCTACAGTGTTCAGGATCTTGTGACCTGTATTTGAAGTAGTTTTAGCAAAATTTTTTTTTTTAAATTGGCAGGTCTAATTGCTCTAGTTGATTAAAAAAATAATAATAATAATAATAATTTAGAAGCATGCACCTTTATATTCAACAATGATGCAGGTGTCCATTTCAGGATGTACACCATCCATGAGGATCATGAATCTCAGACGTTCATCAATCTGATGGTTAATGGATTAAATGACAAGCAACTTGATTACAGTTTTGTTATTTTTACATTTCTCTTCATTTATTTTATATGCACTGTTTTTGAAATGTTCTTTTTTTTTTTTAATCATCATTTCAGTGATTTGTGCTACGTTGACTCACATTTTGCCAGACCCCAAAAGGAACAACATTGATGTTAGTCAGCTTAACTTGACTTTGGTCTAAATACCTGTTGCACGTGAACAATTTCTGTTAGTGACACACTTCTAACGACATAATCATGATGGATTACATTGAGCTCTATGACTGTACTAACCAAAAGACTGGTCTTGACGTGTCGCCAACATAAATGGGGATATCTGGCCTCTTCTCTGACAAGATCTTGAGTGTGGGGTAACTGGAAACAATGTAGAAAGAAACAATTTACCCTAATTTCAAGACAGAATATGTTTTCATATTTTTTAATGTAAATGGCAAAAAGAAAACATATTAAAAGTTGAAACTAAGAAATGTGATTGTGTTTTAACAAATATTTGCTCATTTTGAATTTGATGTCATCAGCGTGTCTCAAAAGAACTTCAGGGACGACTAAAGACTGTAAAAGTCACGTGATGCTCCAAAACATCTCAGCCACAACCAATGAGATTTGGTTTAAAGAGAAACCCAGAGAATGTGAGTCTATCAGAAGAAAGGGTGGAGCGAGGTTGATCAGCAGCAAACCACAATCACAAAGTTAAAACTCTTCTGTGCAAAGAAACAACCATATCTAAACGAAATTCATTATCGAACTCAAGATTATTTAAACTGGACTCAGTGTAGGAGTGTAGGTTCCCTCGCAGCAATGAAGAAGTATACCTGAGGTGGTCAGAGTGCATGTGACTAATGTAGATCAGATCCGCTGCACACAGTCTGTCCAGAGAGTCCGACGGAGGCTCGTGGAGGAGCCACCAGCCTCTGGCGAATGCAGGACCCTTCAACCATGGGTCGAACATGAACCGCCTTTGGCCAAGCTGCAGCTCCATGCAGGCGTGGGTGAGATACGTCACCTGATAAGGAAGTTCACAAGGTGGCAGGTTTCACAACACTACAATGTAAATAAGTTGAAAATAGATGTGGCTGCTGTCCCAGCGATATTCAAACAGGATGATGTACAAAGCCATGACCTTAATCATAGAACTGTTCAGCAGAGACACTTAGTTCAATCAAACTTTGTACAATTTAGTCATGTTAGCAATAGTTGAACGCACATTGTGCTTTTTTTTTAGTTTGTGTTCAAAAGTTTGCAGTAAAAGCCTCCACAAAAATAAATTAAATTAACTTTGACTTTGTCTTTTTTACATATTACATATACATTTATTTGGTGCATGTGCTGCTGTTTTTGAAGGTAAACTGTGTAAATAACAGGATACGTACTTTAACCTCTCCTTCTTTGAGCTCCTCAGGCTCTCGGGGATCAGCCATCCAGGGGTCAGTGGGGCATAACTCAACAAGCTGAAGCCCACCATCATCACGGATCTCTACTTCTGTTGGTGCCACAAAGCATACGTACATGCTAAATATGCCGGAGTTACTTTAATATTTATTTTTTAATTAACAATTGCAATTTTATTCTATGTCACTGTCAGCTCCACTTTCCTTAAGCTTTAAGTTAAACACATTTTGTTTGCCAGGTGTAAAGTACACTCATTTTTTTGTCAGGTGAACCAACACACCCCGTCCTGGTTTCCCGCTGTCGCCAACATCATATATTTACACAGATGAACACATAAGGCGTCCTGACCACACCTGACATTCAGGTAACAGTTTGCAAACATCAGCGCAGTCGCATGAATTTAAGTAACTTAAATCTGTTTGAAAACTTTACGTTAATCTTTATAAAAACAATAAGATGCATTTTGTTTTCTTAATCATCATCCATCTTTACAGATTTGTTATACATGTTCCATTGGTTTCGGAAGATATCAAAATTGGCTTTTTGATACACTATGTGCTGTGTTCTATGTTGGTTCAAATACTATCAAATGAAAACTGAAAATCTGAACTTTTCTTATATCTGCGGTGGTCATTCCCATATTTAGTAGCCCATTCGGACCTTTGTGTTCCTCTGCCCAGGGATCTGGGCCCTGCTTTTTTTACGTGGATTAACATATTAGTCAGATGATCTTGGACCAGTTTGTTCTTCCATAGGCTTGTTGTCTCAGCAGCAGTTGCTCTGGATCGTGTTTATTCTCGGGTTCGGTCAGTAAAGACAAGATTAAGTTGAACAGGGTGGGACCAGGAAGTTTATCTAGCTAAATGGTTTACTGTTAGATCAGTAGACAAGCAATCGTGGTGTGAGAAAGCATTTACATTTTATTTTCCTCCACTTTTTTTTTGCATTTTTCCCTTTTCTTTTTTTCTTTTTTTCTTTTATCAATTAAAGAAATGCGCAGTCTGTTGTGTGACTTTATTTTGTTTTGCTCTAGATAAATGAGTCCGGGTCACAGAACACAACAACTTCCCACAGAAAGATGTGATTTTTGGAGCATAGTTCTGCTATAATTTCGTTTCCTTTTTTAGGGCTGTCAATGTTTCGCCTTCATGTAAATTTCTAAATATGCCTCTATTGCTTTGATGCTGATAATGTAGGTTATTTCATGATGACTACTTGAAAAATATTTAAAGTTGTCAGTACCATGTGTCCACTCCTATGTTAACTAGAATATTAAAAGTTGAAAATATCCTCTAATGGTAAATTAATTGTTTCTACTATTACTGAGGTTATAATGGGTGAGTCATACTGGAGTTTCTACTCCAGTATGACTCATAGTATGTATCATAGTAGAAACATATATAATATTATATTATATTAAGAGGTGGTTCTAATGTTTTGAGCCCACTCATTGATTTTTAAATAGTATGGCCAAAACCATGTAAAAGTAGAATTTATGGCCTTAAATTTCTTGGTCTCCTCCTCAAAGTTTTGCAAAGGGAGGTCACACTAAATTCTGGACTCTTTAAGCCCATGGAAACAGTTTTGGTCTTTTTTTTTTTTTTTTTTTAGTACTGTACCTGATCTAAATGATTGGTGGCAGATGTAGAATTTATTAGTAGAGTTTACCAAGCTCGTCCTGGAAGAAGCTGTCCGGTGGATTCACATATTTCATTGTTGAGACATTTAGCTTCCAGGTGTGTTTAGTGCATTTAACAGTCCTGTGAGAGCAGAGCAGCCTGTCAGCTGGGATGTAAAAATGACACAACAAAATCCCCAACACTCTGAACAATCTCACCTGTTGTCCAGGTCCTCGATGTCCTTGATGAATAATCCTCCTTGATGTTTGCACTGGTTCTTGCAAGCTCTAAAGCCTTCACTGCTCTTGTATATGATGTATGATTTATTGTTCTGTGGACTTTTCTTGAAGTTGATTCCGTGTTTGAGTAACCCGGTTGCTTCAGGATCCAGTGTTAGCACCACGTTGGGTGTTTGAGCGGTCATGTTATCTAGACACCAGATCAAAGTAAATTTAAAGTAGTACAACCAGGGTTTTCGTTGTGTGTTGTCAAGGAAACAATGCCTAGCAATGGTTTTGTTGCAAGAGAGTCCAGTTCGGCTCGGCTATTGAAACGAACAGACTCCTAGAGAGACATCAACTGGAGCAAAGTTAAGTCCGTTATCAGCTAAGTTGAGAAACAAGTACAATAAATGTTCAGTGTTCATCATGCAACGATCTCCGGAGTGGAGTAATTGTTGGACCATCAGATACGAGTAAGATAACGTCTGCAGGGGTAAAACTCAAAACATAGGTTTAAATTATTTTGAACTTCATTCTTTTCTTTTTTGAATCCCTCACCAAAGTAAGACCACCAATTTTATCATAACATCTTAACGCTTATATTTAGTCAAACCAATCCTGCTTTTGCTGGATTACACAGGCCCCTTCAAAAGTATTGGAACAAGGAGACCGATTCATTTATGTCTGTACAATAAAGACGTATGGTTTTAAGATGAACAGATAAAAATGAGGTCAAAGTTCTAGCTTTCATTCCCTGACATTTACATCTTACTAAGCTAAATCATCACAGCCACCAAAATTCCGATATTTACAGGGTGGATATAGAAGCAATTGGTATCAGTTTGTAAAGATGTGTTTTTACTTTGACATGAAAGATTGTTTTTGATCATTTTTGTCAAGAAAGGCGAATTACATTGACCAGTTAGGGGGTTAAAAAATGATTTTGCTTTTTTTTATAGGTTATTTCAGGTACTGTAACTTCATTAGACAGCAGTTCACATTTACAAAATGACAAGCGATTTATTTGCTCACATGCTGGATATTAGAAGCTCAACCATACAATTGAAATAAAATATACAAAGTGAACGTCGGTTTAATTATCAGATTATTTTCAACGTGGGAAGAATCTCATGCTGAAGCTAATGTTTGAATTAGTTATTTATCTATTTTGTGGTTTGTTAAACTATGTTTATTTTCAGTGCAATTCCTGCATATAGATGTGATAATGTGACATAACATAACAGTTATCACAGACATGATATTGCAGTAGGTTTTGCTTTGTAAAATTGTCCTTCAGGCTTTTATGTCATTATGATTCAACAGTTATTTAGACTAAAGATCATTGTGTTAAATAACCATTAAAATACATTCTATTATGTGTTTCTGGTTATATGTCTGTCATCATAGACTGTGCACTGTGCAATAAAAATATCAAAAAATGATTCAACAATTTAAATAGAGGATATTAGTCTGTTTGTAAACAGAACTTGTACAACGACCTTTTTCCCCATTTGATAGTTAATAGCAACGACATTCATTTATTAATGTTCTTTCAATAAAAAGCACACGATGCGGATTGAATGCCTCTGCATTTTTTATCTCGTGCTGCTGCTTCAGTTTTTATTAATCAATCTGATAGTAACCTGAAACAGAAAGTCTCGTACTTCTGACCTCGTATGAATTAATTCGTGACTCAAGACCGATGACTAATGTATAAAGTAACCACTGAAATCCATTCTGTCGAAGGAGTTTATTGTCTAAGAGATGTCAGCAACAAATGACTGCTCACAGTGCCACTTTATGCCACTTTATGGCTGCGTAAATGAAGTCTTCACTTTATTTTTCCAACTGCGACAGGCACCACATAACCCCTACTAAACCTACTAGGTGTTAGGTCACCAACTAAACCATAATTATAGACTTACAAGAGCTTATAATATAGCATTGAATGGTGTGACTCCTTCTAAATAGGATGGTGTGTTTAAATATAATCAACCAATCACCTTACTGAAAAACAGGCTCCTCCTTAAATGCACCTTTAGACTGCGCTATTTAAAAAACCTTATTAAGGCTGTTAAAAGCTGAAATCAAGGGACAGCATCAACTTTGATGTATGTATTGATGTATGTAGACTGATAAAAGCTACTGAATCGCGGGCTTTGATACAATTCATTACATTTCATTACCATGTGTCTCTAGTTGTGAACAATGAAGCAAAGCTAATGAAGCTAGTTATCGTGTTCTTGCTGCAGCGGTGTTTCTGTGTATAGACAACAATCAGAGGTCCTGCTTGGTTGGTTAGTAGAGGAGCAGGCTTACGTAAGTCATAGCAACAGTCACACATTTCTAACTCGGTCAAAATCTTGTCTCAGGCCATCTTTAAACTGTCACACCCGCCTTCTTTGAATCTTTCTCCGTGTGACCGTAAGGCCACTGTTTTGCAGCCCAAACAGGACCGAGCCAGTGCTTTAACAGATTCAGTCACCATCCCTGCTCATCTTCTCCATTTGTTACGGTTTGTATAAGTCATTTTGAAAGGACCCAAGTAAGGAGACGGCAAGAGGAGGTATAAAGGAAAGGGTATTTATTTATAAAGAAACAGGAGGGGTTAACAACTAAAAATCCCTCCACGAGGAGGGTAATAACTTACTGAACAAACGAAAGGTAACAACGAAAGGTAGCAACAGGCTTTATACGAACAGAGTAAACAACTGACAGGACGGATAATCAAACCAACGGGGTGCACACATACAAGACAGACACAAAGTAGAGTACAACCAGGGACCAGACAAGACCTTAACTAGTTCTAACACACAGGTAATGAGGATAAATTAATTAGGGACTAATGAATAGAACTAATGAATAGAATAAAACATAAACAAACTAAACTAGAGGCAAAGGGAAATTAACGGGAGAAACTAACACGAGGAGCAGGATAAAACAAACAGGAGGAGGACAAACTAATGCAAAAACGTAACAGGAGAACCGAACCACAGACCAAAGCCATGACAGAGTCCAGATGGGGATCAGGCGGGGATCAGGCGGAATGCAGGCGGAAGGCAGGATGCAAACAGAGTACCTACACGCACATACATATAACAAACTGGCAGAGAACAGTGGGCAGAGCAGGGTATAAAAGGACAAGGGAACAAAACGAGGAAGGTATGTGTAAAGAATAAAACCCAAAAACAGGAACTAAAGCTAGACAACTAAATACAGGGACAGGACTGTAACACTGTGATGGAAAATCAAGTCTGATTCAATGATTGCATTTGACCTAGTTATAATGGCAACTTGTACTCAGTGTACTTTTGAAGGATGTTTTAAATGCTTTACAAACTTTGTCTCATATACATGTTTGCAGAACTGCTCCAAGGTCAGTTATTGTCAAACAGCAGACCATCCCACACTGCAGTGACCCAGAGTCACTCCATGCTCACAGCTGCTTATCAAAGTGCTGAAAAGGGAAAAGGTTTCCATAAAAGGAGAAAAGGGGCTGGGGGCCGTAGCCTGAGGGTGGAGAATGTTCTGCCCACCAACAGAAGGTTCTAAAACTAATGTGTGATGATTGAACTTTAGAACTGCATAGGATGGAGAACTGAAACTCTGTCCATGTTCTTCTCTCTTGCACGAGAATCAAACCCTAAAAGACGTCCTGGATGTTGAAGCGTCTTTACTAATTACACTTGCTGTCGGCAGGATCTGTGAGTGGCCACCGGAGGAGCCAGAGTGAACGGTGGTTTGCATGCACCCTGGAAAAGAAAACAAATTCCAGTCTCAACCTCCGCTGAAAGAATCAGCGTAGAGAAGGAGATCTGAGCACAGCAGCTCCTATGGTGACTGACTAAATATTACAACTGGTAAATATGGATACCGGGTGAGTTTTAACGAAGTTCCTAAATTATTTTGTTGAATAATCTGTTAGAATCGGACCACTCCTAGTCAGTATAAAGGGCAACAGCCAAGTTGGACGAAGGGGCCAACAAATAAAGCTGGTGTATTGGGAGCTTTAAAAAGATACCCTCACCCTCACGGGGACGTCTGCGTTGAAGGCCGTGCACGGACCCCGCACAGTCCGATTGTTGAGATTACGAAAACCAAGTATGGTGACAAAAGTCTTAAATGTTTGAAAATCTGGATTGAGGACTTTGGCTTTCCTCAAGGAGGTTGCTTTAAAAAAGAAAAAATAAGCTAACAAAATTAGAGGAAGACGAAAAAAGAAGTTAAATCAAGAAAAGAAACTGAAGGCTAAAAAGAGTGTCAGAAAAAAAAAAGACAAACAGTTGTGTAACTAACATAATGTTAAATATGTGAACAAAGACAAATGAAGTAGAGTTTAGGGAGAGAAGACGACTGAGGGGAAACAAAACTCTCATGACAGCTGCACCACACAGATAACGCTTCAGTAGAAAACACACACCACCACCACCGTTGCAAGGACACCATGAACGAGTGCAACAACAACAACCGGTCCCACCACATTTCCGTCCTCATCTTCCTCCCTTTCTTTATTCTCATCATCTGCCCCATTTGCAACGTGTTTAAATACTGAGGGACAGAGTCAATTTCCTGAGTCCATTGTGTTTTTTCCTCCACAGATTCACCACACGTCTTACAAAGCATGTGTTTTACTCGACCACTGTACTGTGGCTCATTCTGTCTTCCATGGTGTTGTTCTCACTGTTGCTGTCTTCACGGCTTGGGGACTCAGAGTGCAGTCGCACCCACTTGCACTCGTCCTCTTTGTCACCGGGAGAACTTTAAGTGTGAGTGAATTAGTGAGTGTTCTCATCCGACTGGCTCCCTGGTTCCCCTCAAGGCTCCTGCCCTGCGGCACAAACACACATCGGTCTGTCTCGTTTGTGTCAGGAAGTGATTTACGTTGTACAGAACATGTTTCACACGGCCCCGATGTTCCTTATGAACAAAGAGGGGATTCAGTGAAGCTTGAGAAATGGACTGCAGTGTTTTTTTTTGTTTTTTTTTTCGGTCTGATCACTTATGTGCTGCCTCGCTGAATGAGGAACAAAACTGTTTCTATGACGTTCAAATGCTGCTCCCCATATTTTCATGAGCTAAATCAGAAGAAGACAGGTGGGGAAACTTAGCCTATTGTGTCAAAAGTCTTCTTCTGTGCATGTTTGGTAGCAACTTGAGATGGAAAACAAAGTCTGATTAAATGATTGCATTTGACTCTTAGCATCTTACCTAGTTATAATGGCAACTTGTACTCAGTGTACTTTTGAAATGTTGTTTGAACTTTGTCTCATATCCATGTTTTGTCTCAAAGTGTTTGCAGAACTGATCCAAGGTCAGTTATTGTCAAACAGCAGACCATCCCACACTGCAGTGACCCAGAGTCACTCCATGCCCACAGCTGCTTATCAAAGTGCTGAAAAGGGAAAAGGTTTCCATAAAAGGAGAAAAGGGGGCTGGGGTCAGTAGCCTGAGGGTGGAGAATGTTCTGCCCACCAACAGAAAGATATAAAACTAATGTGTGATGTATGAGGTTTAGAACTGCATAGGATGGAGAACTGAAACTCTGTCCATGTTCTTCTCTCTTGCAAGAGAATCAAACCCTAAAAGACGTCCTGGATGTTGAAGCTTCTTTACTAATTACACGTGAGGTGTCTAAGAGCAGATATTGTCATTTTTGTCATGACAAACACCATTGCTCCTGTGGTTCTCCTTTAATGTGTAGGGAGATACAATATGTCTGCACTTATCAAGGAGCTTGTACTTGGAACCATCTACAGAATCGGTCACAACTGTATTCAAAATTATTGAAAGGCTGCACGTCTCTACTTTAAAAAGCCTGGTATCCTTTAATCTTGAGCTTGGTCTGAGAAACAGTCACAAGGATTGTTGTATCAACTCAGCAATATAACAGACCAGTAAAATCTTAACATCAGTTGTAAAACTGACTGGTAAGCAGTGAAGGGAGTGAGGCAGCTGTGTGTTAACGCAAGACTGTTAGAGAAAACACGAATGGACAAGGACTTGTTTTTGACAGTGAAAATGTGAAAAGAATTTGTACAGTAAATGGTTATACAGTCTTATACAGCCCTTTTCTACCTATTGGCACTCAAAGCAACAGTGTCTTGCTCAAGGACACTTCAACGTGTGACTCAACGTGTTGACTCAATCCTCCTGCACACATCCCTGTTGGACCTGTTGTTGCTTTCTATGTTTACACTGTAAGATATCTGCTGATGCTGGTGCCAGTCAATTGATCATTTTCTTTCCTCTGTTTCACTTTGCAGCTGCAGACTCCTCCAGAAAGACTCAGGGATATATATTTGTTCATTCCCTTGATTTTCCAGTGGCCTTTTTTCTTTTCCAGTAGCTGGGGAATGTCTGGAGAATAAGGTCAAGACATAGTTGTGTCTTGTTTACCGAACGTTAACATGATTAACCAGTCACATGATACAAGTGTGGTCAACGTGTCTAAAATTACGTATCAATGTATTAAGGCAGTATATTGTTGCTCATTCTACTTGAATATTTTATCAACACATGGGTGTGTCTCTCTGGTGTCTGTTTTCTTTTGCCTGTCTGAATTCTGTGTAGCGGCTACAATATGGCTGCACTATTTCCCTTCATTTGTGCATAAGACGTTGGGGGGGAAAGGAGCACGATGCTTCTGCTTATTGTGTCAAAGTGATAAAGTTTGGTTACGACACAGAAAATGACCACAAAAGAGAGAAAGCTACAATAAAAAAAAGAGGAAGGAAAGAAAAGACAAAATGACAATAAGAGACACCATGATCACCACAAAATACCCAGAAATGACAAAAAGAATAAAGTGCACCCAAAATTCCCATTAAGTGACCCCCACACATCATTAGTGGCTGCTCGGTTTCTCTTTCAGTCTTGGAGGCTGTGCCACAGTCATCTAAGTAATCATTCAAGTGATTTATAGCGAGGCACAACAATCTATACCTTTGGACATTTTGACAGTGTCCATTAGCTGGAGGACCTACATCTTTCCCTTATTACTTATCTGTTTTTTTCGTTTCCTTTTTAGACTAATTCATCTACTTACTTACACAACAATGCTGTATATGATGTGTGTACATAAGCTAATAATTAGACAAAAATATGAGTAATTTTTTTTTTTTTGCTTGAAACTGCTGTCTCATTCAAGCCACGCATCTACTCATGGGTGTGATGGTGCTTCCACTTTTCTCAAAATCTGTTTATAGATCTGTTTATATAGCAAGGTGGCCTTGCTATCTTCGTTCACACAGTGACATGACTATAAAGGTCCCACACAAACTGATCTCCTGCAAAGTGAATGGAGAGTCTAACTCCACCCTATTGGTAGCAAAACCTGTTAGTAACCCAGTTAATCATCGTTGCATGTAAGCAACGTAAGCGGGCCGGGACGTGCATGAATGCAAGTCATCAAATTTCAACTTGCTTTATATGCATTCAGTTAAGGGTGTAAATGTACATGAATGCTTTTAAACTTAAATTCAAAATGCTTTTAAATGCTTTTGCTTTTGGTACTGCACTATATTAAAACATTTCTCTAATTGTAGCTGAAAAACTAGAGTTTTTTTTTTTTTTTTATCATTAGGCGTTCAGATGGTGTAAGTTGGGGGGAGTTCTGGAAAAGCAGGTTGACCCTGATTACAAACTTCCTAGTGTGAGCAACAAGATAGCATAATCTGAACTGAGAGGTCCTGCAAGTGGTGTCATCTGGAGGCATTTTTCAGCCAAAGGTAGAGAGATATTCTGCTATAAGGAAGTCAATGGGAGCTTTTCTGGCATTTACGTACATGCACTACCCAAACTGGAACCATGAAGAAGCAAGCTCAAAATCAGTTAAGGCGTCTTTTAACACACACAAACATAAAATGGTCTAGATATATAGTAAAAGTGTAGTAAAGCACCAGTGTAATCAATATTGAGAAGTAAGAATGATGCAAAGTGTTGCAGATTCATATACAATTAATGCACCAAAAAGCTCTGCATAATAACTCAAATGATATGGTTCGAAAATCCTTTGCAGCTAAACCTAACAAGATGTTTAATGTGATTGTCTTTTAATCGTGTTTGTAATTTCTTTAATTTTCAGTTTAGAGCTATAATTTAAGAGTCATTATAAATGTAATGTCATTTCTTTGTAATGCAATTTGCAGAAGAGCTCCACTTACATTTACAGGAAAATGTGCTACTGGACTCTTATCATTGTTTTAAGCTCATCACTTTATCAAGAGCAACAGTTTTGTAGTAGTTGGACACTATTATCTGCTAAATACTGACAAACTCGTTCTATCCCAGTGCGTATGAAGTAAACAATGCTCCATTTCCCGGCAGGAAACGTGTCCACAAATCGAAACCAAATATTTTGATGCTATTATTCCTGTTTTATTACCTTTTTTAGGCTAAAAAACAAAAAACAAACAAACAACACTTATGTTACACGTGTGGTAAAATGTAATTATTATGTTTAGTAGCAACATATTTACAACTCACGTTTTACGTTACATGTCAAAAAAATTCTTATTTTGCTCACAGCACTGCTTGGAATTAAGTTTCTCAGGAATCGTAATCGCGTTTGCAGTTTGCAGTTGACAAGGTCGGTAATAAAAAGTTTGAAAAGTTTAATCTCCGCGACTTTGTTCACATGGACAAGCAAAGAGAAAAGACGCAGACGTGGGGATGGTTCGGACAGGTGCGCTGCGCAAAGCTCTTCCGTTCAGGAAAGTTTCACCATTTTCAGATAATCATAAGAAAAAGAATGATAAGGATATTATGGCCGGCTGCCAGAAATAAATAAACATATTGAAGCTATACAGAAGTACACGTTTCTCAGCACTTCGTGTTTTTTGAACAGTCGCGTTTGTTGCGCAGTGTAACTTCATGTGAGCTGAAAGTGATGAGCAGAATAGCTGTAAATCCAACCATTATTTCGTATGATTTTCATTATCATCGTTGCTGTCACTCTGATCATTATCATTTAGATTCACTGACGAAATTTGATTTCTTCATTTATTATTATTTGGTTTTTTTTTTTTTATTTCAAAAGTAAGGATAACCGCATGACTCACCTCCAAAAAAAGGATCCTGCTTTTCTCCCAAATGACCGCGGCCGGAGTCGGGTAGGTCTGGTTTTAGTTCATGACAATTGTGCAAGCTAGGGGGCCTGGGGTCACTTCTGCTGTATCTGTACAGAGAACAATTAGACAAATATGAAAGTGACGCGCCTCATCTAATACTTCCCTCCTCTGAGAGAGACAGAGAGAGAGAAAGTAATGAAGCACTTTTTCATTGCTATTTATTTTAAAGGGTTTTAATTCCATTCGAATTCTCACGTTTGCTCATTACCTTGCGATAAATTGTGTACTTGTCATGACCTTGTTCTTTTCATTCCCTGTGATAACCACAGTGCCCCTACAGTTGATCTTCATGGGTGTGTGCGCCCTACAAAAATACTTTCATTGCCAAGTTGGCCATGTCTTTGTTTCTCTGCATTTGAATGCACTTTCTGAAACAGTAGGATTGTTGCATGTTTGGTAATGGAAGATGAACACAATACTGCATATTATAAATAACTGTGTGGAGTAATAATCCCTGTAAAAAGCTAAATGTCTATACAAAAAGGAAGTGAATTGTTTTATAAAGCATTGAATTATTCCTTGTTTTTTGGTTTAAGGCAGTGAACAGTAGGTCATAACCCTGAAATACATTTAGCCTGTTTACTCTCTGTTTATTTTAATATTTGACCTCTGGTTTGCAGAATGTTAACGTTGATGAAAGTTAGACCTCAGAGGGAGAGAAAACAGTTCATTTCCTCACTCATAAAAAAAAAACCCCAACAGAAATCTTTCCATGTTCGTCAGAAGAAGGTTGGACTCTCGGAAACAACAGGAAGTGAAGGCACCTGGCAGATAAGACCTGGCAGATATTTGTTAATATGTCTAATCCTTATATTTAAGATCCGTAAATAAAAATTCCTAAACAACAATTGCACACACAGCAATTCTACGTGGTCTACAATGTACAAAAACAGGTCAAAATTCAATTTGTCTTTGGATGAGATGTGGGGTACACTCTCTGAGCGCAGAGCACAGATGGGACAACCATAGGCACTCACACTTACACCAATCTAACACGCATGTCTTTGGACTGTGGGAGGAAACCGGAGCACCCGCAGGGAGAACGTGCGAACTCCACACAGAAAGGTGGCAGGTGGATTTGACCTGGGGAGCTTCTAGCTGCGAGGCAGCAATGCCTAGCCACTCCACCGGGCTGCTTGCGTGAATAAATGTATTCAAAGTGTTCCTTTAAATGACGTGCTCTTTATCATTTAATGCAACCCAGGCAACACTGATTTAATTCAGAAAAGCCTCCCTTCCTGACGAAGCCATTAAGCAAACAGCTTCTTAATATATTGTGTATGATGTAACAGAAGGAGGCATTTATGGGATATAATCAAGTCCACTCAACTACAGCAATTATCATTAGGGAACATCAACAGAACCCGCTAAATCATCAGTGTCCGAGCTGTCTCCAGTAAAGAAGCTCCAAGTGTACAAAGCTCAATTTAGCCCTACTAGAGTACACTTACATTTGGGTGCAAATGTTTTCATCCAAGATTTTTCCGTTAACATAATATTAATTAAAACCTTCTTAGTACAAATGTTCTTTCATTGGATATTAATTACTTCATTTTAATTTTAATTAACTTATCGATAGGGATGCAAACCTTTACCCTAATATAATTATCCTAATTTTTCTGTAACTTTACTAACTGATTGTGCTTTAAGTATAATATAAAAACAAAAACACTTTTACTCTTTTTACCATTTTAAAATAAGGGGATGCAAACTTTTGCACCCAACTGTAAGTATAACATCATACTATAACTTACAGCTAGCCTATAACAACAAAATACATCACATAAAATTGATGCATCAGTATTAATAATCTGATAGGGTCCTCTATAATAGTTTATTAGTCACATTGACAAGAGTTTTTTTGGGGGGGATACTTTATTTTTTGACACTTTACATAGTTTTCCTGGTAATAACTTTTGCAGGAAAGAATACACAACTTTTCCTTGGAATTGAATAATTATACTTTTCTTAAGTGAAGGAACTGAATACTTTGTCGCTGGCTACACGTTTTCTTATGTTGTCCTGAGATAATTTCATTTCATTCAAACATTTTCCACCGCTGACTGGTTCTTTTTGTTTGTAAGAGTTCGTCATTTTTAATTTTTGTCAGTTAAACTATAGGAGCACAGCTGCATGCTGTAATAATTCCTCGTGTCCATAAAAGCCATGAACTGGTCCTTTCCCAAAGCCCGATGAATGGTGAGGAGGGATAAAATCCTCAGTCCTTGTTTTGTGCAGAAATATAGCCAGTTAAGAAACAGCTGATCGGGTGAAACCCTGTAATACCTTCAGAAAAACTCAAATTCGATGGCTAAAGGAAGAACCACGTGTTTTATTAGTTGGGTTTTAGTGCTTTTATTGTGAAACGACCATCCCGGAAATCCTGTTCTTGTACGTTCAGCTTTGGGTCGAACGAGCAGATTTTAGGACTCAAATGCCATATTGTTTTTGTTGTCGTACATTAGCCTGACAGCTCAGCCTTTGCTCCCTGTCTCCGCTCACATTAGTGGGTCCACAGACACGATGGTCCTGTCGACATCGCAACAAGTCGCCTTGGCTTTCACGGCCGTGCTTTTCACGTTTGTCGTCCTGCCGAGGTTATTCGGCGTCGACGGCGGGACTGGTGCGAAGGAAACTAGATTTGACCCTCGTTACACCAGAAGAGGTAGGACATTTCACGTGTGTCGCCGAGGAAAGTCCCACCCAGTGCTATTATTGCTGCTTTATTACCTTTTAGGTGTCACCACTCGCTCCACTTCGCATAAACGCTAACGTTAGCTACAGCGCGCACCGACTGTTTTCCCAAAATAAAAGTCATGACCGAAGACAGCACAGACAGAAGGGACTCGGTACACGTCGCTGTCCAACACTGTCTCTCGGGTTCAAAACACAGTCAGTAGATGCGAACATTGATGCTGTTTCATAATGTGGACATCGGCTTCATGATTTGCTAGATAATGACCCGAGATGTGACAACTGTGAGTGTCATCTGATTTCCTGTCTTGAAAACGCAGCTGTGAATGTTTTGATTGTTGGCTCGTTTTGACGTTGATGACAGCAACACTCAAAGTTTGGACGGGGCAACAAGAGAAACACACCCAGGAACACTCCGGAAAAGGATGGTTAGTTAAAGCTCAACCATGCATTCATCCATTGACTCCACTTATCCTGTGAAGGTTCTCAGTCACCCAGGTTTGGTTATTTGAAGGTTGAGTCCAACCAAGAAAGAAGACGTGTAGTTAACATGAAACAACTTTGGATAACTACTTATCCTGTTTGCATTCCCACTTTCTGGCAATTTACAATCACCAAATAACTTAAATGTGTCGGTGGAATGAACCTGGAGAACTCTGAGGAAACCCACCAAGGTCAGGGAGAACATGCCAACTCCACACAGAGAGGCAGCAGCAGGCAGGTGAATTTAAGGGACCTTTTAGCTGTGCGGCAGCAGCACTTACAATTCCACCACCATCCTGCCATAGAAAGAAAGAAAGAAAGAGAGAAATATAAAGAAAGGGCCATTTAAAATGGACTTAGGAGAGCAGGAAATCTGTCTTTTGGCCTGACAAGTCAAAATTTGAAATTCTTTTTTGAACTGATCAATGCTGCATCCTACATAGGGGGTGACAGTGGCTCAGTTGGTAGAGCGGCCACCTACCGACCACAGGGTCGGAGGTTCGTCCCGACCACATGTCAAAGTGGGACCCCCAACCCCATGCCCAGCTGCGAGGATTCCATTAATGCTGAATGATGCGGTATATAGCACGTGAGAAACCCATGCTGCCATTCAGATGACGAGTTCTTAGCCAAGTGACATTGTGCACTACAACAGCATGGGCCCGTAGTCAGAACCCCAACTGTCTGTCTGTGGTCAATAACTGTCACACTTTGAAAACATTTGGTGCATCATGATGACAGTGGAAGCCTGAACTGTGGAGCAGTTGGTCCTTTTTAAAATTCCGGAATGTTGTTAAACAGGCGGTAAACATGCGCCTGTCTGGGAGTTTTTGACATGTGTTGCTGGTATCAAAGAATCACATTTTTTTTTTTTTTTCTTTTCCCATTTCATATGTTGGGTCCCAAATCATTTGCAAATCTTTGCATTCTCTTTCTTTTACGAGTAACACAGCTTACATCTTATTTGTACTTTGTAGGCTCCCACCGAAAGTATATGCAAAAAGGAAACTATATTTAGGATCTAGAATCTTGCCTAGCGAGGGTTCGTTCCTGCCTGCTGGGTGCACTCCAGCAGCTGTGAGACATCTGTTGCTTGGCGTCAAACTGTTGCCTTTAGGGTTTAAAGGTTAAGTTTCTGTATTTGTTACTGTAACTGGGTTTCTATAGGAAAGAGGTGAAGGCTGATGTCAGCCTTTAGAGATTTGTTTTATTTTTTTGGTTTGCTCTTTGGAATAATGCACAGGTAATATGTTTTGTGACGATGAAAATACACGTCACTAACTGTAGTGACGTGATTCACTAAACTTTGTGATGGGAATAAATGATTCTAGATTCTTTACAGTGAGCAGAAGGAAGCCATTGTTGGATTTAGTCTCTATAAAAATATACAGAAAATGACTGGGCTTATTCTTGAAGTTCTAGATTTTATTTTTGATTATGTTTTAGTTCATCAAGAAGGAATTGCTACTAATATTACTTGGTTACTTAGTTACCCACACTATGATGATTATTTTCCTTTTTAGGTTATTGTTGTTGATTAATCTGCTTATTGATTGGCCACTCCCAATGGTTTTGCTGTCTCTCTGGTGGGTTGATTTTGTTTTTGCAGGCTAATGATGGCCTCCTGTGTCTTTGGATCTTATATTGAGGGTTTCAATGAAGCTACCAATTGCAACACTCAGAACCACTTCCAGACCCTTTTATCTGGTTAATTACTCAAGTATCAAGGGACCAGCCCACGCCTGACCATGCAAGTGCTTGTCAGCCATTTGTTCCATTATTAATAAGCCGCTAAAAACAGGGTTGTGTGTGTGTGTGTGTGTATGAAAATGGCTAATTCCTAATTGGCTTAAATGGCACACTTTTTAAAAACCCAATACATTAAAGCTCAAAGTCTTGACGTTCTTCACATCATTTCAGTTTTAACCTGCTTGTCAGAGGCCAAATGCCAAAAAACTATCAATTGTCCCAAAATGTATGAACCTGACTGTAGATGGTGTTACATATTGAGGAATAAGATATTGTAATATATTAGAAGAGGGTATACTCTGGGCACTACCCTCAGAGAATTGCACTGGTAACAAATTTAAAGAGACATTCTGATGGTTGTTATTTAGTTTGACGTTGCCTTTAACAGACACCATTTCCCATGAGCCCAAAGCTCTGGGGAAAATGTCTAGTGACAACCCATTGCAGCCCAAAGCTGTAACGGGTTGTCACTAGACATTTTATTTACAGCTAAAATGTGTAAGCATGCCGTCAGAGCAAGTTATGATGGGTAATCTGTTTAGCAGTCTAACTGGAACGAGGAAGTTCAGGAGCGTATACAGAGAAGGAGGTTGGCTAAGAAGAAGTGGGACACTGAGAGGACTGAAGAGAGTAGACAGGAGTACAGGGAGATGCAGCGTAAGGTGAAGGTAGAGGTGGCAAAGGCCAAACAAAGAGCATATGAGGACTTGTATGTTAGGTTGGACACTAAAGAGGGAGAGGTGGATTTATACAGGTTGGCCAGACAAAGAGATAGAGATGGGAAGGATGTGCAGCAGGTTAGTGTGATTAAAGATAAGGATGGAAATGTATTGACAGGTGTCAGGAGTGTGATGCGAAGATGGAAGGAGAACTTTGAAGAGTTGATGAACGAGGAAAATGAAAGGGAACGAAGAGAAGAAGAGGTGACTGGTGTGGAGCAGGAAGTAGCAAAGATTATTATGAGTGAAGTGAGGAGGACGTTGAACAGGATGAAGAGTGAAAAGGCAGTTGGTCCTGTATGAGAGCTGTAAGACAGTGGTGAGGTGCTGTAGGTGTGACAGAGGAGTTCAAGGTGGAGGTGGGTCTGCATCAAGGATCAGCTCTGAGCCCCTTCTTGTTTGCTCTGGTGATGGACAGGCTGACAGATGAGGTTAGACAGGAATCTCCATGGACTATGATGTTTGCAGATGACATTGTGATTTGTAGTGAGAGCAGGGAGCAGGTGGAGGAAACTAGAGAGGTGGAGGTCTGCTCTGGAAAACAGAGGAATGAAGCTTAGCTGCAGCAAGACAGAATACATGTGTGTGAATGAGAGGGACCCAGGTGGAACAGAGAGGTTACAGGGAGCAGAGGTGAAGAAGGTGCAGGACTTTAAGTACTTAGGGTCAACGGTTCAGAGCAACGGTGAGTGTGGAAAAGAGGTGAAGAGGCGAGTGCAGGCAGGTTGGAACGGGTGGAGAAAAGTGTCAGGTGTGTTGTGTGATAAAAGAGCATCAGCGAGAATGAAAGGAAAGATGTTCAAGACGGTGGTGAGACCAGAGATGATGTTCGGCTTAGAGACAGTGGCACTGAAGAAAAGACAGGAGGCAGAGCTGGAGGTAGCAGAGCTTAAGATGTTGAGGTTCTCTTTGGGAGTGACGAGGATGGACAGGATCAGGAAGGAGGACATCAGAGGGACAGCTCATGTTAGATGTGTTGGAGATAAAGTCAGAGAGGCCAGACTGAGGTTGTTTGGACATGTTCAGAGGAGAAACTGTGAATATATCAGTTGAAGGATGCTGAGGTTGGAGCTGCCAGGCAGGAGGTCTAGAGGAAGAACAAAGAGGAGATTTATGGATGTAGGAGGACATGAAGTTAGTTGGTGTGAGAGAAGAGGTTGCAGAGGACAGAGTTAGATGGAGGCACATGATTCGCTGTGGCGACTCCTGAAAGCAAACACCCGGAAGGAAAAGAAGAAGACACCTGTGCTGAGTATTTTCTTCTGTAGAATATGGCAAAACTAACTCCTGTCCTTGACACCCAAACTCAGGTTCAATAATCAATGAAAACCATGGCATTTGTCCCTCAGGTCCAGGTCCAGGTGCAGTCAGAGGTCAGCCCATCAATGTGAACGCCCCTGGTTCACCTCAGAGCCCTGAGAACATGCAGCAGATGAAGAAGCTTATGGAGCAAGAGCTGAAAAGTGACAAGTACAAATCCAACAACAGCAAGGGCTACGTGTTCACACTGATGCCCCTCTATGCCATCGGAGTGGGAGTATTTGCCGCCTACAAGTTTTTGAAAGTAAGCTACAACACCAAACTACCTGGAGAGACTTTGCAATGTTTATAGGCAAAATGTACATGTTGAATTCTTTTTAACACACAGATCAAGTCAGCAGATGACCAGGCACAGAAGGACAAATTTGCCAAAGGGGCCAAGAAGTCAGTTGAGGCAGGTGTGTTTTGCAAGCACTGCATTTCTAATTGCACTTGTTTGTCCTCTTTTATTGATACTTAGCAGGAGTAATTATGGCAGCTGTACCCATAGTGTGTCTGTTTGTGTTTGCACAGAGAACCAGTTAAACGAGCTGGAACAAAGGCTAGCACAGACTGAAAGGATGCTCAATTCCATCCTCACCCAGCTGGATCCCCTCACTAACTGGTGTGTGGTAATCACTGTAATTTGCTGTGGTTTCTTGAGAAACATCAACCCAAGGCCGTGCCATGAAATCGGTTTTGCCATTTACCTGCAGCTCATAATACATCTATAGTGCAACTTGGAGTCTGCATATGAACAGGTGGATGCTTCAGCGTGAAATTGGTAAAAAAAAAAAAACCAAAAGTATTTGCTAACAAGGACCTTCAGCTTCAGAAGAGCAGCGTTTATTCGTTCGTAATGCCACTGCCACACTAAAACAGGAGTGGTGCACAAAGATAAGCAAAAGCTACATTTAGTTTATGAAGGTTTACAACTGCAGAAATGTGTTACCATTAGATAATAACGAGGATGCAGCAGCTCGAACAGTGGTCCCACCCTTATTGCTGTTTAGTCCAGGCCTTGGGAGATCCCATGTCTCTTTTGTCCCTTCTGACAGGTGGGCTACATCTTCCACGTGAATCTGAGGTTGTAAATGTTGCCTGCACAAGTTTTGTCATTAAAATGTAATCTTTGTGTTCCTGGCCACTGAAACTCTTGTGCTAGCTGCTTAGTAGTAGCGACTGAGGCTATAACACTAGTTAGGCCACCTGGACTCTCTGTCCGACCACGTAAGCAGGCAGCATCCTGCAGCAAAAGTAGCAGACCTTGCCCCAATGAGAATACAGCAAAACGTGCACAATTCACGATGGCACAACAACCTTGAATGACACAAACACACTAAGGATTCTAGTTAGTTTTTATCTGTTTCACTGTACAAGCAGAGAGTTCTTATGAGTGCAGCTCAGGTCGGATCTGTGTATTTCTCACTTTTGTTGTCTCTGCAGTGTAAAGTCAGTGGCACAGGAGCAGAAAAATGAGATCATGTCTCAACTGCAGACCATCCGGTACTTGATGAAGAAGAGAGGAATGGACTGTCCACGGATGAACGTTAATGGTGGGTTGATCAACTGCCTTTGGCTGGGTTCACACTGGAGCCTAATACTGTTTGGAATTACGACACTGAACTTACAGGACAAGCCGAAAGGGCTAAAATGAATTAATATAGTGCACAATACTAACTGATGTATTTTTGCAGTAAAAACCCCAAACTGCAGACTTTTCTAGTATAAGAAAAACAAATCCTATATCCAAAAGGTTTAGACTCCATCTAAAGTGCAATAAAAGGCTTACAAAGTATCATAAACTCAAACACAGGCTTCCAACGTTCACTACAGAGTGTCAGAGATAAGCTGTTCACATGAAATCCCAGCTGCCCCAATTCTAAGGAGTGCTTCACTTTTATGGAGGGTTTGGATCTTCTGTGCTAGCTTAATTAGTGGAAGAGCAGGGTCCCGGTCCAATCAGAGAAGAATTGGGGCAGGTGGACCGGAAGTTGATTGGTTCTTGGGACTGGATGCCGGACCAATTGGGACGGAATTTGGCAGGTGCGAAAAGTCTTGATGAGTGTTTACATGTACAATAAAACACACACACACACAGATGCTATGCAGGTAGGAGAGAGTCCAGGACCTCAAGGCCATAACAGTCTGGACTTTATTATGTAAAGTGTCTTGAGATGACGCTAAATTAAAACTGAATTGAATGGTGCAAAAGCCAGGATCTGTGTGGGGGTCAATAGCGCACACGAATGTATGGAGCATCATGAAGAGGAGAATCAGACGGTAGACGTGGATTGTCGAGCTGTTGAAGTATCGTTTTCAGTAATAATGGACCAATGTTACGTTCAAGAAAACGCAGCAATCAGAATCAGAGAAAATGTAATGAGAAAAAGGTGTAACACAGGGTAAAAATGTCCACTGTCACAGCCTTTTTCGTTTGTTGCTTGTTATCAACCTCTTAATTTTGCTTTTATATGAAAAAAACATTTAACTTGATCAGTGAAAACACTGAAAATCTCTCATTTAGATTCAGCCAAATAAGATTTTAGTTTTCATAGCATTTTGGGAAAAGTCTTTTCCCAAAATGTACAAGTTTTTTCTTTTAGTTCAGCCCTAACAAACAAACAAACAAACACAAACAAATTAAAAAAAAAAACAGCCCCACAGCAGAGAAACGGAGAAACAAATCATCGGACTGATGATTTGCATCGCACCTGTGGTTTGCTAACCCCAGGTTGTGTATTCAAATTAGATTGGCACATGCAGGAAGGAAAGTTTTTACATACAATTTCACACTGTTGTGTGATGTTTTTCTGGCCTAAATGTACACGATACTAAATTTGTAACAACAGCTGCTGGGAAAAAGATTGGTAAACATCACTTGTTTTGTCTCTTTCAGAGGCAGCATCTGAGCATAACCTGGACAAGCTCATCGAGTCCCTTGGGGCCAACCACACCTCAACAGCAGAAGCTTCTGGGGGAGACAAATGCACGTCTGGTGCGCAACTGGCCTCTAAAAAAGTTTATGATGAGCACACAGAATCTAAAGAAGCTGCAAAAGAGGGCAAACAGATGGAGGAGTTGACGCCAGTGGAATCTGATGGAGAAGTGAGTGATGACGGGAACTCGGGAGGAGAAGAAGAAAGTGAGGATGTAGCTAAAGAGGAGCAAGAAGGAATAGAGTCCGAGCTCATTCCTTCACTAGAGGATTCAAACATTGAAGAGGTTGGAGCAGAGCAGCCTGCGTCTGGCCTCAGGAGACGCAACCGGCATGAATGAACTTGCTGCTGGACTTCTGCACTGAACAGACATGTGACATTTCACTATGAATATCGATTATCTGACACACGGCTTTTGTTCCAAAATGCAGTTATTCATTAGACATAATATGTTGATAAGAAACAATGACCTCACAAAGAAAACTACTTTTACAGTAAACACGTCGCACTGTTTTCCTGGTGCCGCCACTAAGACTGTATTTCCTCATATACAACAGATGAGTCTACAAAAAGTTTGATTGTAGTAACGATCACACCGCCTGCATCAATTCAGTTCACTTTAATAATTTTACCAGATGAAGAGCTACTAAACTAAACTGAACTGAAAATAAATGACGGCAGGGTTTCCCCTACATTTTCACATTACTTAGGTGATTATTTTTTATTTTGTTACGTGTCGCTTTACACCTCTGTCCTTCCCGTATTTGTGACAAAAAAGCCAACAATGCTTGTTATACTTGCATATCTATTTAGGATTGAGATGAGGTTTTTATCAGCGAGTAAATCTCAAAATATGGCACAAAGCCTCCAGACCAGTTTTGTAATAGAAAGCCCAGCTTACTGAGTTACTGTTTCAAAACAAAAAAGAGAGAATAAAAGTGATGATGAAAATACTATTATTATTATTATTATAATAATACACTTTCTCTTTCAATGCCTTTCCTGCATCTTGTTCTGCTTTTTGCACCATGTGGTGGAAATTGTTTTAGTCACTGTGGTGACATGAAAATTCAGCCTGCTTCTCTTTTTGTTGTTACTGACTTTAAAACACTAATCATCATCACTTTTTTTTTTTTTTTTTTTTAATACATGCTTTAATTTTTGAATTGAATAAATGTATAGTCAATCGTTTACTGGTATGAGACCAATTGAGTTTTGCACGTGATAGAAAATGCATTTTCTGTCGCATTTTAAAGCATTTTTAATCCATGTTACTGCTAATTTGCCTTTAGTGTTTCTCACTCTTGGACAACTTGTCAGTCACATGCGCATGTACCAACATGACTGCATGTTGAAATTTGTGGTCATCATGTTTCCACCATGACACAGAACACAAGCTTGTATGTTTGTAAAGACCCTGCTTCTTTAAAAAGTGCGTTTGCTGCATCCATCAGCTTGCTGTTGGACTAACAACAATCCAGCGAGTCTCAACAACAAATTTATTTGTATTTTTTCAAATACTGCATTTGTTTTTACCACAAAGAGACTGACCTTATGGGCACTGGATGCTACGTAGACTGTACACTATTAGAATGTACATTTTAGATGCGTAAACTTGGGCGTGTGGCATGTTGATACATTAAATCATATTTATGCATGTTTTCTGTAATGTTTTTGCCAGTACAATGTCACTAATATATGTTTACTCATTAATCAAAAGAAAAAACAATCATATCCAGGCATTAACATGGCTCAGTGTTGCTTTCATTTGGATGTGTTATTGAAATATTAATACCACAGAAAGGAACCTCTTATGCCTTATTTTTCAATCTGTCTGTGGAAATTGTGATTTGAATCCCTGTGGCAGGTCACTGTGAGGAAAACAAAGGTTAACATATGTTGGGAAACACATTGAGGTTGCTTCTGGAAATTTCTATCTACAGTGAACAACCTTAGGTCCCTCTATGAATTATGACCATGCTAACAATAATGAATCTCTACGCGTGATCAGTTTCACGTCATGTTTGTTATTGTTCAGGACTGAGAATAATACTGTGATTCCATCTAACTTTGCAGCAATCGAAATATCCAAATTATGTGGTGAAATGTGCAAAAAACTCCAAAGAGTAGTTATTTTGCCAAAATCAGTTTCCCCTGCACGACAGAATTTGTGCACTAATGTAAAAGCAAATCTTGTGCAGCCAACAACGGATGAACTATTTAATTTGTTTTAAACTGTTTTCACCCCATGCACTGTATTTATTGTTGTATTTGTATCACGAATGTTTTGACTTAATTTATTTTATGTTTTTTAAGTTAAAATTATTTTAAAGTTTTTTTGTTTTTTTTTAAAGCTTAGTTACATTTCTGAATTGTATGTTATATGTTCATGTATGGACTCGAGGATAAACACCTGCTTGCCCACTTAGGAAATAAAACCACTAAACTGATGCTGGTGGTGTAAGTGACTGTTATTACACTTCTGTTGCTATAAATTTGAACAATTGAATTGTGATACTAATAGTACACGTTGTTGTTGACGATACAATATGCTCCCATTTTTTTTCTCCTAAATGATTAGTTCATTATGTTACGAAGCCTCCGATGCCATCATGTTCACTTATGAGGAGAAACAACCCTGAACATCCTTTACGTATTTGACACCTGCACAGGTGTTTTTTTTTTAGTTCTCATTAATGAGACCATTGCTGTGACTGAATGTTGCAATTATCACAAAGGAGTTTTCATAGTTCATAACATCAGCATGCAATTTGTAATATGATACCTCACTATTTATTGGCCTTATTTAATACAGAAACATCTCAACTGATGGATCCACTTTTAACTGGATGTGAACTTAGTCTTCTATGTTACATTTACATTGAGTCATTTAGCAGACGCTTTTATGCAAAGCGACTTACAAGTGAGGTACAAGGCAGCAAAAATCTAAGTCAAGGAGAAAACATCAAAGCAAAGTCCCATCAGAAAAGTGTTCACAGTTCACGAGATGCAAGTGCGAGAAAGAGCAGAAAGGAAGTTTTCAAAATTATTATTTTTTTCAATATATAGATTTCAGCAGTTTTTTTAAATACTGGGAGTAAGTTTGCTGAGCCTGCAGAGTTTGGTAGCTCGTTCCACCATCATATATATATTTGTGTGTATGTGTGGGTCTAGTAAGATGTGACTCTTTGTCGCTGACTCTCCACACACCTGTCTGAAATCAGCCAATCAACCAGCTCCATCTCCCACAGTCAACGCCCCTGTTGCTCTTTAGTTAATCAGTCGGGACCTCCACACTTTTTACCCTTTGCCCTGTCTGGTATATCGGTCACCGTAAAGTTCTTAGTTCAAAAAACAAAACTCGTTGAAAGGTGCTAAAATGCTCTCGGGAGTGAAGCAGCTTTTAGTGCACAACTTCATTACAGGACGCTGACATGTCACAGTGGGAAAAGCACAGGTGGAAGCACACACTTAGCTTTTAGTCTTGCCTAAATCATACAGGCAACTATTCTTTAAATCACAAGTAAGACACGTATTTTAACGTGTCCTCGTGGAAAGTCAGTTATTTTTTCTGCACGTGTTTCCTAAGGCTGAATTAAGTTGCAGAAGGTACGTGAGCTTCCTCAGGTAACCTGCAGATGGCAACCCTGCATCAAAGTTACAGCAAAGGCTACAGGAAAGGACATCATTAGGTTATTAAGGCCTGTTTCTATAAAATAAAAGAACAAATAATCAGAGTTCACTCATTTATGTGGATAACTCTAATCAAACCAAGGAAAATTCTAAGAGTGAGCTGTTAAGCTCAAACCATAATCCAAGTTACTATTTTCAAAAATTCTCCAGAGTATCCTGTTAAAATAATCCACCCCTTGTAATCATAATTTGTAATTAAGGCATGGAGAGTTTAATGACTTCCTGTCATGCAGCATGGGGTGGGGGTAGGTGTGTGTGTGTGTGTGTGTGTGTGTGTGTGTGTGTGTGTGTGTGTGGATTCTTGGATTCATCGCAAATTAGCTTGGCTCTCTCAATTAGGAATGCCACATTTAATCAGCTCAGTTTTCTTCCACTGGGAGTTCTGCCTAATTTCATCCAAGAGCCTGTGGTTACCGGGATAATTTTTTAATTGTACTCCATGGTTGTGAATCTACAGCGTTTGTCGCCCCCACCCCACCCCCACCCCGAAGCAGTCACTCAAGGGGCTACACTGGACTTCTAATCACACCAAAACATCCTCAAGGGGGGTTAAAGTGTTTCTGGAGTGTAAAAACTGAAATGTTTATAGTGCGTTTAACAGCACTTTATAGGTTTTTCCGTTGATGCCATAAATATTCAGGTTAACAGTAACAGGTTCACGCTGCTGGCTGACAGATGGCAGCAGCAACGTGCACCAACAAACATAGATGACAGCAAGCAGCAAACATCTACGTTTAAGTTGTAAAGGTTTTTAAAAATGTCGTTAATCGCTAATAAATATCAGGACTGTTGTTGCTTTTGTAATTGTTGAAAGTTACAACATGGCAGTATGGCATTAAGGAAGGACTGAGGTGCATCATGTGAAATGTAGGACTGAGCTTTCGACGTGTTGTGCTTCATCAGACCTAAACCTGAAAAGGAGGCTGCAGAAAGTTCAGATGGAGAACGTTACCTGCCTCATTCTTCCAAGGTCACTTCTCTGCAGGTCGGTGAAAAGGATTGATTCCAATATTTCATTTTGTCGGAGACCCAAAATGTCTTTTTGTCTATTAACATTTTTATATCACCTCCAGCTTGTTGAAATTCATATGAAATCATTCTTTAACCGAGACATTTTTTTTTTTTTTATTGGTATATCAGAAACTAATTCTTTTGCAAACGTATCTGATTCTGATTGTTATAGTTAACCTGGATGGAAATGAGCCAAGGCTGCCTGTCCAGCCTTTAGTCTCCCCCTCTGGGGGGAAATGGTCTGGCTGAGGACCTTGGCTTTTTTGTTCTCCAGTTCCTGATACAGATCAGCAATCTGGCTGCTCTATTTTTAGCGAAGATATTACAGCGAATGATAAGGGACGAAAGAGACTCTGGGTTCTGTTTGCTTCCTGTATCGGTCAGTGCAAGGAGAGCTGTTTATAGGCGAGGTGCATCTTGACCCACTGTAGTGCCTCAGTACTTCATCTTTGGTGATGAATGGACTCATTAGTAAAATGTTAAAGGGACTCGGCACCTCAGTTTTCTGAGTCCAGCAGCTGCTTGCATTTTAAATTAAAGTGGGGAAGCAGTCAGTCAGTTGTAGAAAATTCTTAACGTAATGGATGTTTTGAGAATTTTTGTACTCACTGACCTGAACTGACCTCTGCTGGTGAACTGTAAGAACTCTAGTAAGGTCGACCTCACTGTAAACCTACACTGAAAATGTGATCTCCAGTGATGCTGCAGCAGGTCCCTGAGGCAGTAATGCTTCAGATCTTTTTTTTTTTTCTCTCTATAGTAACAAGGATTTAGCAGTGGAAGCACTTTTTTTTTCACAAAGAACAGGGGCAAATGGATGCATTGCCAGGATGAACGTGAAAACACATGTGCTAAGTGGAAAGGATGCAACAGTATGTTCAAATGATCAAATACTTAATTGTGAGGCAGTAAGTTAAAGTTGTTACTTATTATTTTAAGCATGAGTGGATTATGAGAAAATGGGGCCCCTGGGCAGATTTCATGATCATTATGAAGGAGTCAGCAGAAACACATCACTTTTTGGCCTGACATTCATCTGTCATATTGTAGCAGTGTGAGGAACTCAGCTATTCTAGGTAATCAACACATCAGTGCGCTTGAACACTCTGCCCTGTTAAATTCCCCAAGAAGAAAAGTTTTAAAGATACGCCCATTTTACATAAGTCAATAGGTTATCAGTTATAAAAGAGCAATGTAAAATCCTCCCTTTGCAGATTTGATCAAGACATTGAGTAATTGGGATACTCAGAGGTTACATCAGGGAATAATCATGTCTGTAATCATAGTCAACCCACCCCTCACCCACCCCCTTCACTCAGCTGTGTTTAGATGCCCTAAAGATGTTTTCTCCTTGTAACCTGTGGAGAGTGGAACCTTCTGGCAGCCAGTGCAAAATAACGAGCTAAGACACAAAGAGACAAATCGCCACTAAGCAATATGTGACAACCACAGTAGAAAAAATATTTCCATAGATGGTCAGAAATCTCAACAAAAACAATATTCCTAAGCTCAAAGTCCTGATCTTTTCTGTCTTTATTGAACACATCGATTAAACCCACAAAGCGATGGTGGAAGAAGTAACGGCATCACTGCTCTTCTTTGTCAGATGACGTTAAACCTGTAGTCCAGTCAAACAAGAACGTGGTTTAGAACCCTGACTTCTAAAAACGCTCGGTGTCATTGGACTATTCGCAAGCTGCATCAGCTATGATATGAGCAATGCCTCTCGAAAAAGGGATCTCAGAAGACCTACAGTCAAGAGTTGTTGATTTGCATGTACCTGGAAAGGGCTACAGACTAATGTCAAACACTTCAACACAAAGCGGAACGTTTAATAAGGTGAAGAACCCTAGAAGAACAAAGCTAAAGACTTGAAGGATTTACTGGAGTTGGATAACATGGTATAGTACAAGACGATGTCAATGTGGCTGTCTGCTTAGAGGAACTTGGTGATGCAGCAGGACTATGACCATAAACATTGAAGTAAATCTGCTACGAAATGGCTTCAGAAAGACAGAATTCAGCTTTTGGAGTGGTCAGCGGTCAGACCTCAACCCAACATAAATGGTGTAGAATGACAGAGATGTCCTAAGAATATGGCTATGCTGAAGCAGTTCTGTCCAAAATCCCTCCGAAATGTTGTGCAGCTCTAATCCACAGCTATAGAAAGTACTTGCTTGGAAGATCGTAAGTGTTTTTAGAAATCTTCTATTTGTTATTTGTGACTTTGGTAAAGATCAGGTCACATTTCATGGCCAAATTATGCAGAAAACAAGGACATTTTAAACAGGACTGAGGGGCCTTTTAATCTGTCTGTGCTCCGGGGCCCATCATCTAACAATCCACCTGTACTACTAACTCTGGAAAACGTTATGTGAAGACAGCGATCATCCCACATGCTGTACGTCACTGTAGTATCTTTGGAATCTGCCTTTAGGGCCTCTCACTCACTACACTGGTCTCTTCTTTGCTTCTCTTGCTTGATTTCAATGAAGAGTCTGCATAGATCACTGGCCAAACTTACATTCGGTGTCATAGGCCTTGCGCTCATGTGGTTGAAGTCTTACCTCTCTAAAAGGCCGGCGCTTCATAGATTCTAGTTGCTCTTCAGAATCAGAGTAGTAATACAAAATACACATATTCCGAAGCATATGCAGCATATTCAGAAGCCTTTGATTGAGTAGGGGTTCCAAAATTGACAAGTTACCCAGCTGTGCATAAAGTGATTCCAATTCTAATTAGATTAAAAACATAAGATTGCCGACACAGCAATAAAATTATAAAAATACGCTTCAGTGTGAGTACTTTATTGCACAACTTTTACTTTGATAAATGAACACAGATGCATCTTGTTTTACTGTTGGCATCACTAACGTACAACATACAGTAACTGTGTTGGTCTTGTAGATCCTATAATTGGTTTCTTTTGTGCTTACATTGGTCCAAGTGCCTAGATATTTGTGTGTTTACAGAAATTACTGCAAACTGACTCCTTGGCCACGGTAGAACTACACTTGGTTTGTGGGAGTCAGGCGCTATGTGTATTATTAAGAAGTACTTAAAAGGACAAAAGTGGGCTAAACAGGAAAGGGATTTGAATCTCAGCCACTTCAAACCAATGAGAAGACAACAATCCAGAAATGTAACATGAGATAAATTTGTCTACTTTTAAAAAGTAGTGTTCTTATAAGATCCCACAAATCAGAATTATTCAGTGTATTGTTACTACTGCTGCTACATCAGCTGGCAGGCGCCAACGATGATTCACTACCAGCTGACTATCATTCAGTCACCTTCATGCAGGTGTGTAAAGCAAATTACCGCAACTCATTTGTGAGATGTTTGAACAAAAAAAAAAAAAAAAAAAAATTAAAGTCTGCCGGATAAAGAAACTGCCATGAAACTGTCACATCCAAAAATGTTAAGACTCATAATACAAGACAGTGCTGTTTAAATGCTCAGTGATGCTGAGGGGGGCCCCTCACAATAAAAATACATACTGTACCTGCATTATGTACCTGTAGTAACCAAAACTTATCACATATATAACTCAACTGAGTTTATTAGGTTCAAATCAATCTGTGTTAAGCCATTGATCTTTTTAAAGCAAAGTAACATTGTAGGTGCAGGATACTGGGGGATAACTTCAATATGTGTCTCTTCCTAGAGTAGAGTAAAAAGCCTTAAATAGTAATTGTTTACATGTTACATATTTGGAGTAATGAGTCCGACGCTGACGAGCGGCTGTGCGTCTTGGAGAAGGGCAGGGACGCTGGAGACGCGCAACGGCGGCGGCGGCGGCAGCATCAGCAGCGCAGTCTATTTGGAGCCACCGGTTGAGATCATTCAACACTCCCGGAACAGTGAGTGTCTGGACGGTTTTGTGGGATACGAATCGATATCCCTCCTTGAAGCATCCGAAACCAAACGATGCTCATCGCCTCGGGCTCTGTGCGACGCCACCAAAGCGTTGGATGAGAGAATTTGGGGGATGCTGCGAATCACGACCAAAATCCTGGAGATTTTTTGAATAGGATTGTGCGTGCGTGTGTGTGTGTGTGTGTGTGTGTGTGTGTGCATCGGGCTCGCCGTTACCTCCGGACTGCACTCGCCAACTTCCCCCGCTTTCTATCAAGTCATGTCTGATACAGAGCGATGGGCAAGTTTGACGACAACGAGAGGATAATCCTCAACGTCGGGGGCACCAGGCACGAAACCTACAAAACCACCCTGAAGACTTTACCGGGGACGCGTCTGGCCCTGCTCGCTTCCGACTCGGATATCGACTCCGTGCTGGATCAGCTGCAACAAGTCCCCGGCTTCATCGAGTACAACTCGCGGACCAACGAGTACTTCTTCGACCGCCACCCGGGCGTCTTCGCTTACGTGCTCAACTACTACCGGACTGGGAAGCTCCACTGCCCGGCGGATGTGTGCGGACCGCTGTTCGAGGAGGAGCTCTCCTTCTGGGGCATCGATGAGACGGACGTGGAGCCCTGTTGCTGGATGACATACCGGCAGCACCGGGACGCGGAGGAAGCCCTGGACGTGTTCGAGCTCAACGTGGACAACGGGGACGAGGACGACGAGATAGGGAAGAGACTGGGCATTGAGGACGTGGCTGCCGACGGTACCGTCAGCCTGTGGAGAAAGTGGCAGCCGGTGATCTGGAATCTATTCGAGGATCCCTACTCCTCCAGGGCTGCGAGGGTAAGGGCGCACCGCTGCGTCTGGGGCTCTCTCACACACAGTGCAACTTTACGCATCCGCTGTTCTCACAGACACACAGCAGCTCACACTATAACACATCCATTGGAACAAGTTACTTAAACACTAAATCTCAAAATGTCCTTTTCACCAAAAAAAAAAAAAAAGTTATTGGGGAAAACTGACATAATTCTTTGCCTTTTTCTCATAGTCTCATTTGAAAATATGCAGAACTTGCCACTTGTCACAGGCAAACAAAGGTGTTAACGCTGAGAATGGATATTCATAGCAGCAGTGTATATTTCAGGCGTGTAGTCCTGTGCCAAAAACGAGGCTGGAGTCTATATTTGTTGCACTTTGATTCTGTTTGTTGTTGCCATGCATCCTTTTCTATTGCAGTCTAACAATGTCATAAAAGCAGCCCCAGCTCTTAGTTACTAATTAAGTTCTTTCTTGGACCTGCATCCCAAAATGGTTCAATGTCTGACAAACACAAAAATACTTTTGTCCTTTTCCAAAAATGAGCGCAGCGACTAGTGCATGAAATAGGCGACATGTATTCTCAAAAGGCCACACGTGGTGTATCTGTCCTTCGTTTTTGATAATTAGCATTTCTACATTCAGGCTTTGTGTGAATCAGGAGCTTTTATGTTGGTAAACAAAAAAAAAAAGAAAAAAAAGAAAAGATTTTGCATCTGTTTAAAATCAATAAATCAGTTGTTGATGAGAAGTCCTTGGTATAGTTAAAGCCACAGTCTGATTTGATTGGCAGGTGCATCGGTGTGTCTGACCCTTTCATTTTAGACCCCCACCACCCGTGAAGGACGGGGAGCTGATCCAAGCTTTCTCTGGGCTGCTGGTGAATTTTGGTTAATAGACAGTAAATCGTTCCCTCCTTGGCAGTCTGACATGTAACAGGAGTGATGTCATGCCTAAATGGAGATGAATGCAAAACAGCCACAGAAACGACTTCCTCGTGTCCCCAGGCATCATTTCCGCTAAACCTTGACCATTAACTAATGCTTGTTTGTTTGCTTTTCAGTATAAAGACACTAAATGACGAATGAAGGTTAAAAGAGAGAGTTGATGCTTTATGTCGTCACTGATTGGGGTGTGGTCAGAGAGGAATCAACAAAAGCACAAGTGCGAAAAGAGGTTGTTGCTATAGAGAATGTGTGAATTTACCTGTGTTTTCAGTTTAGCAGAGAATTACTACTGCTGCAGGGAACTTTGCACAGTGACTGTTTCTATAGTAATGCAAGTGTGTTTCCTCTGTTGCAACAAGTGCAGCCTTCTGGTTTGTTGTATCACCTTTCACCCCGATGCTCTGAAAATATCAAGTTAAAGTTCTGTTGAAGCAATTCACCCAGAAGCTAATATTAGGCCATTAATGACTCCTGGAATAACCTTTTAATTCTGTTCTTATTTGGGTCCCATTGAGGTAAACCACCTATTTTTAAGGCACGAGTGGTGAAACGTGGTTTCAGACAGGAAAAATGAATGTGAAGCGCAAGTATGAAAAAGTAACTTTTTTAGAGCAGAGGAGGCTTTAAAGGACATTTCAATGTATAAAAAAATTTAAAAAAAGCTCAAATGTGTTAACAAGCGGAAAAAGCATCATTTATTCTTGCGTTCTAACTTGTTCCCTTACACATTTTCTTTTATTTGGATCATTAGACGAAAGTTAAAATTTGTTGTATTTTAACGGTCCCAATACAGAGACTAAAACATCCTGGATGAGCTTATTTGTCTGTGCCGTTGACTTATTATGATCAACATAAAAAACTTTTCACTAACTGAGCCATTGTCACCCATTAAACAATCAAATAGTCCCTGCAGAAAATGTGTTTTTAATTTATTTGTGCCTTTAATCTATGTTTACTTTCTAAAAAAGGTTATAATCTGCGCTTGTCAAGCTTTACTTCTAAATAAAGTGCAAGTTAAGTTCCTCGTTATTGAAATTCTCCTCTCAGTAACTTGTTTTAATGCTCATAATTTCCTCATTAAGTAGAATGAAACTTGTTGTCCGTTTCTCAACTGTTAAATCCGTCTTCAAACCCTCAGCAGCTAAAAAGAGAGAAACAGTGCCAGCACTGGTTTCATTTACTGTGATTACATCATTCCTCCTCTTCATTGTCTGCAGGTGGCTGTGAGAACAGGACTGCATGGACTTTATGAGCTTGAGCTTTGAGGAAATGAAGCGCTATTGAATTAAAGGAATAAATATGAATCTTGTCAGGTTTTTTGTGCTAATCGTGCAGGAGACATTTTCTTTTGAGAGTATTATTGGCATTAGCCGCCACCGTATCGCTTCATTGAAGGTGAAGACAGCAAAGCAAAAACGAAAAGAACGTGAAACCATGTTTTTCCTTGTGCTACTTTACCGCTTGGTAATTTCTTGGAGCTTATTTTTGGCGACAAAAGTTTGAGTGACAAACTGACAGGGATTGTAACAGAAGTAAATATTGAGTTAGTTTCAGTGACGCTTCACTTGGCAGAAGGGAGCTGATGGAGCCGAATGCTTGTGTTTTACTACACGCATACGTCCGTCTCCGTGCACCGAGACGCTCCCAGTATGCGCGCACACAAATGAAGTCACGCCACATTTCTCTGCCACCAATGCCACACAGAAGCATCTGTTCATAGAAGCGCTCTCAGATCTGTTGCCTGCATGGGACCCACATTTCCTGATGGTGCTGACACTCAGTCTCCTCCTTAGTGTCCTTGATGTTCCCTCATTGAATAAAGGCCAGGTGCCTTTCGGTTAACGTTCATTGTCCAACTCATAGGAGCGAGTGTACTGTCAAGTCCTTAGGAAAAAGTAATGTGAAATTGTTAATGGAAATGAAAGGTGCCAGAGGAAATGTCTTACTCGCCTGACCTTTGACCCCGACATACACAGCTAACAGTTTTAACCGAAGTGCTCTTTAACTGCACACACGCCATTAAGCGTAGTGATGTAGTGGTCAGTATGAAGATGGATGGATCATATCGATCCTCTGAACAGTTAATATGCTGCTTATCAATCACAGTTTGTGGAAAGGCTCAGACTCACTACTTCATGTATTAAAGGCAGTTTTGTGTTGACCATCTTTATACTCCAAGTCAAAAGCAGCGTTAACTCTTCTCAGGCTTGGTCTTCACTGTGATCTAGGAATTGGATGTGATAGCATTTTATTATATATTGGTGTCTGGTACTGAATGTACTCATTGAAGCCAGGTCCTTATAGAACTTGTGAAATACAAACTGGGGGATTTTAGAAACTTTGGTAATTACCTATCAAACCTAAACCATTGAAAATCTGCTGACCTGTAGAGTATTAGGGTTTTCCCTACTGCCCTGAAGTCCTTTAAGCCCGTCTTTGGTTACCTTGCCCCTCACTGGGGCAGCACACTACGAACATCTTAGTAAAAAAAAAAACAAAAAAAACATTTATTCTACTTTATCATTTACTGAATATCAGCTCAGTTAAATTGAATATTTAAACAAAGGACTTGACGTCCCCCCTTCACTGTCAACGGTTGCTGCCACATTCTCTTGTAACTAAATTTGACCCAGAAAGTGAATAGACTGTATGAGACTGAGGTGAAAATGCACAGGCCCCGTTTTCATACAAAAACCATTTCAAATTTCAGCTGAGACTCATAAAGCTTCAGCAGTTCCACTACTTTTTTTGTTGACATTTTTAGGTATGTCCTGATACCTTTTCAGGTAGGAGGACGTGGAAATGTCTGTGGTTTAGAGCTCTTTAAGATAATTGATGACGACAAAAGTAAAGCTGAATATGAGTTTTTAATAGTTTGTGGACAACAATGGAAGTCAATGGCGCAGATGAACAAACAAATCCGGGCTGCAGTAGTATGCGACACAAATAATGTACTTATTACTCCGACCTTGCTCTACAGTTTTAGTAGGAAGGAGAATGAGTTTAGAAGCAGGGTTTATGAGGAGAGTTGTCTTAATGTAACAGCAGAGCAACTCTCTGTTTACCAGCAGAATACTCACTGACATCAGACAGCGATGGAGTGTCAGCTCAGCTGTTTGTGTAGGACTATCCTCACAGTGTTTCTCCAGGTAATCTGAAAACCCCAAAGTCTGATCCATCCGACTCATCCACGAGTGTTCGTGTGCCAGCAGTCAGCAGCACCGAGTGTGTTTCTCTGGACCCCCCACGCTGTTTCTATTGTTGTAGCCGTCCTGTTCTCTCTCCTCTCTCCCAGTGCTGCCTCTTTTAAAACTCTGTTTTCTAACAGCGGCTGCCATTCAACTTGTGCTCACTTGTCTGTGTGAACTTCTGCTTGATTTATTTATTTTTTTCCCCGTATGTTTAGGATTCTGTTTCTGAAAAGACTGAGGAAAAAAAAAAAAAAATTGCTGTTCTTCTGTGTGTGTAGGTGTATGTGTTCTCCTATGTGTTAATCTGTTTGTTTGTCCCTCTCATGTCTCTGTAGTTGTGGCCATTGCTGAGTCGGGATGGTAACAAAAAAAAAAGACGACGGGGGAAAAATAACACCCACCACCATTATTTTTTTTTTTTTTCATTTCCCATGTCTGTGCTCTGAGGCAAAGGTTTTAACTGATGCCTGACTTTGTAGCCCCCCCCCCCCATTCTCCCATGATCTCATCTGAGACTGCAGCTTGCTTTCTGCCACTTAAGAGGTTAAAAACCCAAACTGTCTGGGTGCTGCCTGCTGCACGCCTAAAGATACCAAATCCAGGCTGTACGCTCAGCCTGCCTGTTGTCATGGCAACCGCATCGCTCATCACCACAGCCTGTTTTCATTGAGATCCGTCCGGGCCGTGAAACTGATTTCAGAAACCTTCTCAACCATGAACCCTTATTGCTCGGTAACCCATTGTATGCTAGCTTGTTATTTCTGAGGCAGTGATGCTACAAAGGTCGTCGGAGCAGGTCCATGTGTGCATGTCCTTTAAACGGCCTTCTAATTACTGTCGGAGGTGACACATGGGGATGTGCTTTAGCTTCCTTACTTCTCATCCCTGTCTAACCAGAGCTACAGGTGTACAACGGCCTGTCCATTTCCATGAGAGGGCCCTGCTGAACCACGCTGCACGGGCTCGGAGTTTTGTGGGAAGCCCGGAAGTGCACTTGATCCTGCCGCAAACAGACGGCAAGGCGTTGCTGAGTAAATAGAGTCTGACGTGCAAACAGCAGCAGACCTGATGCCGGTTGGGAGAGCAGGGCAAATGGCAGGCTGAGCGTGGGCAGTGACGGCACGCCACTGGGCATGTTTGTAGCTGCTGCCAGTCATGTTAATCTGGCCCGCCAATCATCTTCCTGTGCTGCTTTGTTGACTACAATAGCTCTGTGTACAGGTGTAGTGTGGAGGGTTTTACCTGCTTTGTTAAATGTGAGATTTTTTTCCCATCGTTTATGCTGCACTCATCCGTACAGTTATCAGCTGAGGTGATTGTGACATTTTATTTGGCTGTGCACTTTGGTGTCTTTGGTTGACGTCTTGAGTTCACTGATATAAAAATGTAGCACAGCTAGGAGGAATTGAGATGGGATGAGCAAACTGCAGCAGCCTATGTCAGATTCGAGTTACTGGTCATTTCGACATACAGTAGCAAACGTATTAACCCAATATTACTTTCAAAATAAAGGTTAAATTCCTAAGAAATCAAACATGCTGGGAATGTTGCTGCTGTCAGTTCATTTCATCTGTTATGACCAATAGCTCATTGTGTCTAGTGTTCAGCTAAATGTTGTGTAAATGTCCATTTCAGTTCCACGATGACTGAGATTCATAAAACAGAATGCAAATATTTTGGATTATCAGTCAACACTGTTTTACGGATTTGGCCCCAGGACACATGTGATTCTTTCCTGCCTGTAGTCGTACTTTAAGAAATGAAGGGAATTATGTCTCATCCGTCCTTTGTCACTGCTACTTTGAGTCACTTGGCTATTACTGGAGACAGTGATCTCAGTGTTATGCAGTTCCTCTTTAAAGCAACGGTAATGGACACAGGAAAAGTTGAATCTAATTTTCAGTTTGTTTTTTTTTTTTTTTTATCTGAAAAAAATAACATAATTATATCCACCAACTTAATTTCGGAGATCTCTAAATACAGCATACATTTTATAATGATGTGAAATGGATTATTAGCTCAACCTAATTGGAAAACAAATTTGATTTGTGAAATGACCAATCAAACTTACTAGTTGTATCTGCCCTTTAAATATGTTCCAGAATGGGGGAAAAGTGCAACTGCGAGTTGGCCAAAAGGTGCATATCATTTACACTACATCTGTATCAGTGCTATAATCTGAGAATTTCTACTGACTGTAATAATTGAGTGGAAGTAAGATGACGTTGACATGTTGATGTGGTTTTAGTACTATACACTAAGACCAACCTTTTCTCTAGCTTTAGCCATTTGTGTTGATTTTAAGAGTTTAGATTTTAGGACACTTTTATCCAAAGTGACCAGATAAAAAATGAAACAGAAATGTTTCTGTAGAAAGTACAAAATAGAACTGTATTTTTTTAAATTGTATTTATTTTTTATTGTGAAGGAAGATTTCTTTTAATATAAGGAGTCTGGCTGCTGAGCGGGCAGAGTTTTGGAGCTTGTTTCATCATCGTGGGACCACTGAGGTGTGGAGCTTTGTTTGGGATCTTTCTGGAACAATATCCGTTAACAGCCCATAATAAACGTGCACTATGTGAGCTTTTGCCTTCCAGAGGTTTGAATAAGAGGCGACCTACAGCGACTGTAGTGAATATGACAGTAGCACGAGTGATGTGTTTTACATCCCAAGTCTCTAATAAGCAGCATTGTTTCCCTCACTGGCATTTTTTCCTTGCGCCTTAGTCCCCTCACACTTAAGATACATACAGTACCTGATGCCTGAGCCTCATGTGACTGAATGATTGACATGAAAAATAACAGATATTGACCTGACAAGCCCATTTTTAAAAAAAAACTTTTACGAGATGGTGAATCTAAAAACAGATCAAATAAAAGTTTGGGGTTCTGTTATTAGTGTACTTCAGAAATAAACTGCGCTGTATCAGACGGACTGCAGCGTCGAATCAGCTACACATTGCTAAGACAGAGGCTTATCTGTGTGGTAAATATGTTTTGTTACATGATGATCAAGTATCCCCGCTTATTTTCTTCTAAGACATCACTCCAGGGATCCACATATCCCCTCACGGCATCCCATCAGGCCCCCTTTCTGTTCTGCCCCTCCACACATGCACACACACACACGCATACTCACTTACTCGCCACCAAAGTGAAGAACGTGCTTGCTCACGCTCTCTCCCTTTCTCTCGCAAAGGGACTATTAAATTATTCCACACTAGATTAAAGTGGCAGATTTTTCATGCATGATCAGTGTTACTCTGAGGCCCCTGAACTTGATGTCTCTGACGCATTTCCTCCCATTTGTGCGGCCTTTTCAAGTCCTCGCAGTAGTCGCAGCATGTTCAAAGGGCAATTTGAAAAAGAACACGGATCTTTAGTTTTATCACTTGGAGTCGTTTTCAGTTTGAATGTCAAGCTAGATGCAAAGAAATGTTTGAGTTCTGAGTAATGGGGTGATGCATTGATTCTGCTTTGAGAAAGGGCTTTGGGAACTTTGGCCGCCCGTTGGCATGATCTGCATTTGATTATGAATGAAGCATTTTGCAGCATGAGACAAAAACGTGCATGTGTGACTTTCCATGATGCCAGCGCTCCTCTTTGTCTCGTCAAATGTTTCTGCATCCAGCCTGGGCTCACAGGTGCACGTCAAGAGCGGGAAAGTAACAGCACATGTGTGAATTGTTTTTATTTGAATTTTGGTCATTTCCGTTTAAAAAATATGGAATGTGGCCAAACCGGGTGAGCGTTGTCGCTCAACTTGCACACAAAGCGCTGTGACCATGAATGGAGTCTGAGGAGCGCTGCTGAACCTGGAACAGGTCAAAAAGATGGAGACAGGTGGTGTTCTTCAATGTGCGTCTCAGCAGGAGAACACCCTCAAAGGTACTGGATCACATACACACCGTAGAGTGCACTTAGCTAAGTTTTTTTTTTTTTAAAAGTTATTTATCATTTATGGATATGATGGCATGAATGTTAAGTGTGCTCCTATTGTCTTCCGTGCACTGCCAGTCACCTGCCGCCAGGGGCCCTGATGTGAGCTCTCTGAGCCATAACAGATGTGCCGTTTGCTCGGGCTGAATACTGAATAATTAATGTTTATCCATTCACTCTAAAAGATTAAGTGCTTCCCAAGGACAATGGATTTACTGGAAGTTCGTCTCTCTGGCACCAATTGCACAACCTTGGGGCTCACACATTAAAAGGTAATTAACTAATCTGACACACACTGATTTGTGTTTCTTGACGAGCTGACTGTAGCGGAGTTGCTGAATGCTGTGGGAATTCAGTGAGAGCAGCTTGAGTTGGGTTCAAAATGGGTTTTTTTGTTTTTTTGTTTTTGGTCCACATTTCTCAACACGTTCCACAATTGAAGAATCAATATCATTGCAGTTGCAAGTCTTTAAAAAAATGAAATGATGTGGTGTTTATGATTTTATTTTACATTGTCTTTTATTTGGACATTTTTCAGTAAGTGCAGATTATTATTTTTTTTTTTTTATAAACAAAAAAACATTTTAATCCAAGGTCCACTTGCATGTTCTACTAAAAAAATGTCTCCAGATGACATCACTTAGAGGAGCCATCAGTTCAGATTATGACTGTGGTGCAGGAGTTAGAGCGGTCGTCCACCGATTTCCACAGTTGCTGGTTTTGATCCCCAGCTCCTCCTGCCACATATCGAAGTGTCCTTGAGCAAGTCAATGAAACCAAACTTGGTTGCTCCTGGTGAGTGTGAATGAGTGAAAAATGCTCTATAAGTGCAGACCAATTTTTCCAGCTAGAAGCAGAGAGATATTTCATAATAGGGAAGTCAGGCGGACGTGTAAAAGCATTAATGCACATTTACAAGTTGAACTTTAGGTTTAGATTTTTCAACTGCTGCTTTAAGGTCAGGAATAAACCGTAAGGCATGTAGCTGAGGTTAAAAATAGGCTTTGAGCTAAATATTTTCTTGCTATTTTCAACTTTTATGTACTCAAGGTTGGCATGAAATGTGTGGTCACACTGTCAATTTGTCAGAGTTTATGCTACATAATTTGTGTTTAAAACTATTAGCATTTTCAGCTTGAGAACTTGTTTGTTAACCTACATCAGTGTTGGCTACTTGGGGGGCAGCACAACAACGCGTAAATGCTATAAGGACATTATCCCCTCATGTTAAAAACAATACAAGTAGGTCATTTTCGGCTCACGCGATGCAACATAAATATAATTAGATACAGTATGTGTGTCTATATAATTAATTTGACATATTTCCTCCTCAGGACAAACCCACCCATCTCTCTTGTGGCGTTCTTATTGTCTGGCTCTATAGAGGGCAATAGGAATGAGTCCTAAAGCAAACCAGGTAAATGTCCTGCACTTATGTAGCACTGTTCTACCTATTGGCACTCAAAGCGCTTTACACTGCTTCTTATTCACACACACACTCATACACCGGTGGGGGAGCTGCTATGCAGCTGTTTAACACTCGCTGGGAGAAACTAAGTTGGGGTTCAGTGTCTCACTCAAGAACACTTCAACACATGTCATCATGCTGAATATGCTGAATATGCTTCATTTCTTTATAGTCTCAATCGCTACATTGAATCACTATAGGAAGTAAAGCTTTTGTAGCATTTGTAGATCACTGAATCCAATTACAAGTTGGTGATGTCAGTCAACTGTGGTGAAGTGTAAGTGTTTCTTACTGAGCTTATTTTCAGCAATAACGCGAATTCCAATGGAAAAGTCCCTGTGACTTTCTGTTGGCAATAGCAGGAAGCTACTCCTGTGGCGGCTTACAGATATGTCACTATGGTGCTTTCTAGATGCTCCAGTGTTTGGAGGTAGTTGCTAACCCTGTATGGCCGGTGAGCAGGAAGCGTACAGTGAATTTATCAGAAGGTTTCTTTTGCTTTTGCAGGAAATTAAATTCATGAGAATAGTGAGACCGAACTAAACACTAAAGTTCAAGCTGTAAAAATGCTAAAATGCTGTCAGAGTCAGTTGATCATCATCATGGGAATTTTCACTACAAGCGATACCTTTTAACACTATTTGTAGTGCTTTGTTCCAAAGCAGTGTGGCAATAAATATATATTAGTTTTAAATGAAAAGGGGGGTTGTAGAAACATCTTTATATATTTCTTCATTAGGTGCTAAAAAATATGATATGGGTATTAGTATTCAGCTGTACACATCAGCAAAATGCCTTTTGTGATTGCATTTCAACATAGAGCTAAAGCCTGCTGGTGAAACAGGCTTCACGTTCAAGCTTAACAATTGTATTTTCTTTGTTTATAAAAGCTGAATATTCTACAGACGCAAAGATTTGATCATATTCATATTCATATTCACTCCCAGTTAGGTCAAAACATTTTGCCCATCTGCCTCCTCCTGTCTGCATCTGAAGGGTAATGTAGCCAAACACCGTTAAGGAAACTATTTTCCTCTGCAAAGATTAACTCTCGTTTGGTGGGAACACTTCCAGACGTCACAGGCAAAGGTCACGCCACATTCTGCAGAGGTGTTTATACCATCTTATTTATCTGCCAGCCCTCTCATGTATACTATGGTAGGCTCCTGGGTGACAGCAGACAGCGCCGCTATTCTCACAGCTTTTATTCAAAAAAGGCTCCGACGCCTTTTCCTTGGCACAGACGAGGGTCAGGCTGCGAACTGAAAATGTCACTCCTGCAAGGAGACGACAGGTGCGCGACGTGCACAGAAAGAGCTGTCATCGTGTAATAAGGGTTGTGGTTGTGGGCTGACCACGTTTGACAGTTTCCGTTAGGAATGAAGCCGTAAAACGTGTCCATCTCTTTGTTCCTTACAGAGAGAATTGCTGGAAGTCATGGTTTTCTAAGTAACTATGTCAGATGCTAATTGCATGCCAGGTTACCATATCAGATCAGCCTCTGGCTTTCCCAACTGAAAATGCATGTGGAATATTAAGAGGATCCACTGTTTAATGCAGGGCTCAATTAGGGGACATGTTGAGCTAATTCAAACAGGAAAAGTAGTAGATGCAATTCAAAGCAGACGACTCCTCTAGAGTGCTAATGTAGGCAGGGCTGTGTCTAGACATTCAGGTGCCCCAGGCAAGACATCCTCTGGGGCCCCTGAGGTGTCTGAGTGTTTCATAAGAATCTATGCCAATTAGTCCTGTTACCCTGATTGTGATTTATACTGGCGGTGCTCTAGACGACCACCTAAATGATCTATGCTCACGTGACATCCCCTTGATGCATACAGGTGCTTTTAGAATGTACGCCTGCCACATCCAGTTACTGGGGCATCCTGAAAGTAGGGAATCACAGTAGTGCAACCTAGAAGTAACAAATGCATGGACCAGTTTTTCGGCATCACTTTGAGACAGGATGCTCCTAATTTTGGCAATGTTCCGTAGGTGGAAGAAGGCTGTTCTAGAGATTTTGTTTTATATGTGAGTTAAAGGACAAATCCTGATCAAAAATAACTCCAAGGTTCCTTGCAGTAGTACTGGAGGCCAGACTTATGCCACCTAGAGTAACAATATGGTTGGACGTCATATCTCTGAGATTTTGGGGCCCAAATACTATGACTTCAGTTTTGTCTGAGTTTAGAAGTAAAAACTTGTGGGACATCCAGGCCTTTATGTCTTGTAGGCTTGAACCTTGATTAACTGATTTTTTTTTTTTTTTTTCGAGAGAGACTAGTCTATTGTCTGAGGCCAAGAGAAGATTGTTGGTGACTTTCACCAGTGCTGTTTCTGTACTACGATGAACTCTAAATCCTCAAGGATTTTAGAAATAAAGGGGAGATTAGATATTGGTCTGTAATTGGCTAAGACACCTGGGTCAAGACAGGGTTTTTTAAGTAGTGGTTTAATTACAGCTACCTTATAGGCCTGTGGTACATAGCCTGTTTCTAAAGATAGATTGATGATATCTGATAGAACACATCTATTAAGGGTAAAGCTTCCTTGAGCAGCTTAGTTGGAATAGGGTCTAGGAGACAGGTTGTTGGTTTAGATGAGGTTATAATTGAAGTTAGCTCAGAGAGATCTATGGGTAAAAAGCAGTCTAACAGGGATTGGGGCCTTATGGATGATTCTAGCAATGTTGTATGTGAAGATCTATCTGTAATATTTGGGGGGAGGATCTGGTGAATTATTTTTTTAATGGTGACAATTTTATTCATAAAGAAAGTCATGAAGTCATTGCTGCTTAGAGTTAAGGGAAAACTAGGCTCAACAGAACTATGGTTCTTAGTCAGCCTGACTACAGTGCTGAACAGAAACCGGGGGTTGTTCTTGTTTTCTTCTATTAATGATGAATAATATGCTTTTTTGTACATTTTTTAACTGTTTATCTAGGCTAATTGAAATTCTTCTAAACTTCTGGAACGCCACTTCCTTTCCAACTTTTGTGTTGCCTGTTTTAAGTTGTGTGTTTGCAAACTATACCATGGAGATCACCTCTTCTGGTTTACTGCCTTTTCTTTCAGAGGGGCAACACTATCGAGTACTGTACATAGTGAGGCTGCAGAATTGTGAACAAGATAATAAACTTGTGCAGGAGTAACATTAAGGTGGTAAATAATGAAAGCAAATAATGAAAGAATGGTTTCTTTAAACATCTTTTTCACTTCACTGCTGTATAGTCCGTTATTGTAAATTCAAATGTTATTAGAAAATGGTCAGACAGAAGAGAGTTGTGAGGAAATATTGGTAAATTATCGGTTTCAATGCCGTATGTAAGGACAAGGTCTAACGTGTGACTAAAACAGTGAGTGGGTTTATTTACATTTTGGGAAAAACCAATTGAATCTAATAATGAATTAAACGCAGTGCTCAGACAGTTACTGTCAGCATCTACATGAATGTTAAAGTCACCCACTATAATGACTTTATCTGTACTAAGCACTAAATCAGATAGAAAATCTGAAAATTCAATCAAAAACTCTGAGTAAGGGGCTGGAGGACGGTACATGATAACAAATAATAGTGGTTTTTGAGTTTTCCAGTTTGGGTGTGAAAGGCTAAGAGTAAGACTCTCAAATGAGTTATAACTATGTTTAGGTCTAGGGTTTATTGATAAGCTAGAATGGAAGATTGCTGCTACTCCTCCACCTCGGCCTGTGCTTCTAGGAACATGATCATTAATATGACTCATTTAAACTGACATATTCTTCCTGCTGCAACCAAGTTTCAGTGAGACAAAATAAATCGAATTGATGAATCGATTATTAAGTCCTTTACTAACAGAGATTTGGAAGAGAGAGATCTGATATTTAATAATCCACATTAGATAGTTTTGGGGTTTTGTTTTGTAAGAGGAGTAGACTCTATTGAAGCTACTGTTTGCTAGCACTTGCCAGTTTTAAGGTGGTATGTGCTCTAACACATCTCAATCTAGAACATGAATTTTTCTACATTAAAGACAAATGCTGAATGTGGCTTTGGGGGCTTGTAGACTGAGCACGCTGTATGCTGAACATATTAAATAAAGGATATACCAAATTTATATTTAAAACAGCCGTGACATGCCTCTCTATCTCAAGAGCATTGGGAAACCAAGCTGTGGTTTATGAGCCACATTACAACTCTGCCTTTGAGTTCAACTGCAAGGTGAACATTTGTAGTCAGAATATTTAATCTTTATACCATCACCTCAGTTATTTTACCTACAAAATTGTTCAACATTGACTTGCATATTAATCCAAAGGAATATTTTGTTTTAAATGCAAATTAAAAGACTATGGATTTACATGTCTGAATCTCCCCATCTGGGGAGATTTTTCAAAAGATGAACGGCTTTCGGTTCGTCCCTTCAGCGGTGGCCACAGCGGAATGTGTTCCGCACGTTGATTTGGCCTTTTTTGTTTTTTACACCGGATGCTTTTTTGCACATTAGAACAAACCCATTTGGCCAATCAATGACAGGATTTCTAAACTTTAAATGGCTCCTCCACATCAACCTCTCAGGAACCTGATGGATGAAATGTTGCCTGGAGGAAGGAGAGAAAATCCGGCAGTCTTTGGGTGGTAGAAACGCTGGCTTGAGTGGTGAGAGCTCTGATTGTGAGGTAAAAAAACAGCCAGAACACTGGCTCCTCAGCCTTACCTCAAGTTTTTTAGGCCCAAACTACTGTACATAACCTATGCTATTGCCTTCTTAAATGATCTGTATGACCTTAACTAATCCTAATGGTAAAGTTAATTTGGGTGTCAGATGGCTTGACCAGGTGATGGAACATTCATAAATTTACCACATCTCTCAAGCTCCTAGTCTGACGCTTTTCTTTCATGTAAAACACCATTATTGCCCAATTTGTACTGTGTTTATGTGTGATATCACCCTAGCTCAAGGAAGAACTATGATGAAAGGGGCCTCCTTTCTTTGTAAGTCGTTTTGCTTGTTTATTTTAATTATTTTTTGGGCTTCTATTTGTCATTTATTTCTGACCGTTCTCTGTTTTAAGTCATTGGGTCATTTTTTTGTCTGACTTTAGGTTAGTTGTGACGGTAACTTCTTGGCTGCTAAAGACGTCCCCCTTGCTATTTCTGCCAAACTGCGATTGGCAGAAATAGAAGGAAAAACAATTTAGTAGAGAAACCGACGGTTAGATAACGTTTTTAATTGTGAACTCTTTAAATCAGTTAATGCATATCACTAAATCATTTCTTACACAGCTCCTCTACTACAGGTTTCAAATTAGAAATGCAATGTAAATTAGTCTTGATGACTTGGCCTCAGGTGTCTTTACTGGGAATACAAGAGAAAATCTTGACATTCCCACAGGGTTTGTTATCTCTGGCAGAATATGATTCATTACTGACCTGCCCTTGATAGAATGTCAGCAACAGCGCTTTTTTGTGTTTCCATCAATCCCCATTTCCCTACATAATCAATTCTGGGTCGTAGGATCGGCAATAATGAACTATCTCAGGAGAGATTGAAGGTGCAGTGGTTTGGTCCTGATTCTGCCATTTCCCACAGGCTAAGTTTGAACTGTACCGTTGAAAGATTTGTATTCGCCCAGACTGCAGTGCACAACAAATGGCTGTGGACATTACACTTTTCAATGGAATTTTCTCAGTACAAAATATTTTTTTGGCTGCCCCAACACTTGCTGCCCAAAGTCAGCATCACTAACTAGTGAATATAATATTTTTGAATTAAGTTTAGCAAATGTTTATGAGATCAAACCAATTCCTTAATGTAACAGAAGATCTAGCTGGATTTCAACTTTTCCAGCATCTTCACTAACACAACTCAGACTTTTAAGACTTAGTGGAGCTCAAAGGGCAAATAAATAAATGAATAAAACCAGCCAAATAAAAACCACAGGATGTTTCTTTTTTTTAAGTGGTAATAGTATTGATTTTATTCCCCATTAGAAACAGATTATGCTGGTTCATTTGAACAGCCACTCTGTATAAGTAGGGTAGTACTAGAATGGGTCAATAATTCATGTGAAAGCTTTTGTTGACGGCCTTATCTCGATGCTGATGCCTCGATCTCCTGTACGGATAGAGCAGCACGTTTTTGAAATAATTATGATGAAAACAAATGCATGAACATTTGGAGAACTCAGAACACAGACTTGTTTGCTTGGGCTGTGTTTTTTTTTTTTTTTGTTTTTTTGCAGGATGGACAAAGACATAATCAAGTAGAAGAAGGCCAAATTTAAAGTTGAATACAAATCTATTATCAGAGGAAGAATTCACATTTTACATTTCGCCTTATTTGTCTTGTATTGAGCTCGAAATTCTGTGTGAAGAACATCTTACAACTCATCTCCAACTGATTTTGAACGGAAGAAGAAACACCCAGGTCCAGATTCAGCAGTGTACCTACACCTGAAGGACAAAGGACCCTAATTTGAGGATGATGCTGTACACATTTTGGACAGAGGAGACATGACATGAAGCCCATTTATGTTCACATGGAGAATCCTTCTCTCAACAGAGGAGGCCTCATGCACAACCTGTCTCCCATTTTTCATGCTGCCCTTTTATCCATCCCCAGGAACATTAAGACTTCGCACATCCACTAAGAGGGCCGCACCTAATGACCCATCTAAGGGGTTTAGGGAGTTAGGGTCATAATCGTTACATCTTTATGACTCCACCATGTTTCCACCTTCCACGTTAACAAGCCTAATCAGGCCAAGGTGGAACACAACTGAAATAACTTCTGGTGGTAATGGTGTGATTTTAAAAAAGTCACTGCCAAAGACTATTATTTACTAGCTTTGTATGAAATAGCGTTTTTGTTCACGGTTAATGTGAAGGTGCCTCTGAAATCAATACAATTCAACTTTGTTGTGAATTGGTGGTATAGAAATAAAGTAATCTCAAGGCACTTTACATAATAAAGTCCACTGAAGTGTTCAGTAAGGTTATGTGCAGATATGGCTCAATAGTCTGTATCATGAATATTATCCTTAATATCAGCCTTTGCTGATGTCAATAGGAGTTAAGGAAAATCATTCATTTCAAAGCATGAGTGGGAGAAACACGTAGACTGAGCTACATCAATTTATGCAAACTGCTTCTCGGAGTTCACATTAGTCTTAGTGTAAATATTTTGCAGCATAAAGTGATGAGAAGTAGAGAAGTGAGTTTTTTTTTTTGGCATGTGTGTCAAAGCACAATGCTGATTCGCTCCCACACCAGCAATTTTGTCATTGACTCACAAATCTTCAGTGTTTGCAGTAATCGAGCCGGGATGAGAACATTACCCGGGGCCTTTTCTATAAAAAACTGAAATTATTCTCGTCTGTTTGGTGATAATACTCTAAAAGTGATTTACAGTACAAATGCCTTCATTTAACCCAGTGATATCTAAACAGGGGCCACAGAGAAATCCATGCTGCTATGGGTCATTTCACTGACTGTTCGACTGAATCGCCTTCCCGACCACAGACCAGGTGGATGTGTGTGTTTTTTAATTTAACAATTTGCGAGGAGGATGGTTTTTTTCCTGTTTACCTGGTGGTGGATTAAACCTGTAGTAGAACCTGCCTAAATTAAAGTGACATTTTCATAAAGAATCATAAAAGCCCTGATTTTCACTGGTGATACTGTAAAACTGGCAACGTATACTCAACAGAAGTGTCAAGGTTTTACGTTCCGTTTAAGTTCCCAGGAATCAAAGTAATAATTGTAACAAATCAAATTTGTCTCTTGCTTCAAAAGTAACCAATGCTGTTAAATTAGAATCTTTCGTCTGTTATTCTTTACAAATTGTGAATTTGGGGTATAAAGTCATACAAATTCCACTTTTACCTTAGTGCTTAATGCTTATTACTCAGTCCCATCCAAATGATCAATATTTTAATATCTGTAAATAATTTAAAACATTCAGACAAACTTCAAATCAAGAATTCAGTGCACGACATCACCAGTGGATTGTTTAGTTAACTCTACAAACTGATTTCCATAGCATGCATTTCCTCAAGAATGAAATTCCCTTGATGTTTTACGTGAGAGGAATGCAATGAAAATTATAATATTTTAATAAATATTGAGATTAAAATCAAAACAAATTCCTAGTCATGCTGGGAAATGAGATCCTGGGGGAACCATAAAGAGCTGATAGTACAGAAGATTCATGAAGGGTAACGAAGTTCTCGAATTGTTCAAATTTAACTAAATAAAGTTGTTTTTTTTTTGTAAACTGCACATAATAGACTTGTTTTACTAACTTTAACTTGAAATGAATAAACAGAAGTCTAAATTGGACAAACTAATCCCAACCATAAGACACGCACCACTGAGCACCACAAGAAATCCTTATGTCCTTTAATCTGGACAGAATTCTGGCCATTAAACTTTAGAACTCCTCCCTCTGAGATCACATACTGATTCATAACCCTACTAGTTATTTATCTGTAAATATAAGTGAATAACTTTAGATTTTATTCTAATGTTATGTTTATATGTCAAGTTCTTATTACTATGTTATTACTAGATGCAACATATTTTTGATGCATTCACTCAACAGTAAACAAAAGTGGTTGGTTGTTATGAATCCTGATAGTGTCTCAGCCTAATCATGGTCTTTGGGGAGAGAACTAACAAATGTGAATTGTGCAATTTGTATTTTCTCAAAAGCTTCGTCTAAAGCTTCTGTAGCTTCTTTCCTACCTATTGTAAAGACGTAAAGATGTAAGGGTTAAACTTTAGACTTTGATGATGGTGTTTGCATTCACATTTAGTCATCACACATCAGATTGAAGTTCACACCCAGTCTGAGCTCTCCCCACCTGTTCAATACCGTTCTGTGACAGTTCACCTCAATTCTGTGGGAATCAGATCGGCTCGACATCGAGGGGAACCATCTGCATCTGTTCCCGCAGGCTGAGGAGCCATTTTAAGAGCTTGACTCCAGCGCTGCTTGAGCACTAGACATGTAGCCTCTTGGCAGTGTGCCCGCTATTATCCAAGGACAACTGTGTCTCTCTCATGTCTCTCTGAGGGGGTAAAGCTCTCGTGTGTGTGTGTGTGTGTGTGTGTGTGTGTAAGTCTTCATCTGACCCTAGTTGCCAGCCACTAATGCCTCCTGGCATGTGAAATACCTTAAATTACCACGGCTGCTTACTGTCAGGAGGAGTGTTTTAAGTCGGCATGTTGCATCTAATTGCCTTATTTAAACTACTTCCTATCTTCACTATTCACTTCAGTGCAGGTTGACTGGCAGCCCCACTCTGCACAGCTGTGGAAAAGCCTCCTTTGTGGTAAAAGCACAATTGAAACAGTTTAAGCAAAGGCGAATCAAAATGGCATTTTGCTACGGCACAGACATCTGGTATCTTACTGCGCTGGAATTGAAGCATTTGATTATAATATTATCAAATGTTAACATGTCCACAAAATGACCACTAACAAAGATAATGCTGACACATATTGAGGGAGCATTTCAACATTTTTGCATTCCTGTCCTGCCATTTAGACTCTAGAATTGCTCGTGGTCTTATACTCCCCACAATGCATTGCAACTTGTGCCATGTTCAGGTATCGGTGTTAATTACCAGTTTCCCAAGTGAAAAGTTCCACATCAAACTTTGGACTTTCCTTAAAAACGGTGAGTCCATTTTTATAGGCTGAAATGCTGTGAGAAGGGAAGGGAAGACGATGTGGGGAGGACATGTGAGCAATGTTCATCTCAAAAATTAGAGCATTTTGAAAAAGTTGGTTAAGATTTTATTTTCATTAAAAATAAAGTGACCTAAGCATTTTGTTTCCATGCTTATATCTCTATCGAGATTGATAGAGATCGATATCTAAATATATCTCTATACATCTCGATTGAGTTTCTGAACAGTATATTTATGCACTAATTACTAGGCTGGGCCTCCTTTAGCACAAATTACTGCATCACTGTAGCTCATATTAAAATATTTCTCTTATCTAAAGAAAAACTTAAGAGTTCTACATCATCAGGAGATTAGATGGTGTCATCTAAATGGTAAATAATGGTAAATGTTCTGCACTTATACAGCGCTTTTCTACGTATTGGCACTCAAAGCGCTTTACACTGCTTCCTATTCACCCATTCACACTCACAATCACACACACACTCATACACCGATGGGGGAGCTGCTATGCAGCTGGCCAACACTCACCGGGAGCAACTAAGTTGGGGTTCAGTGTCTTGCTCAAGGACCAGAGGAGCTGGGGATTGAACCAACAACTGTGAGATTGGTGGACAACCGCTCTACCTTCCTGCACCACAGTTGCGCTAAACCAGCTTCGAAGTAGAGGGTTCACTACATCTGGAGCAATTATGGAGAGAGATTTGAATGTAAGAAAAGGGAGACAGAAGTTTCATGCCATTAATGTACCATTTAAAAGAGAGCAAATACTGGATAACAGTCAAAAGCCTGTCTCACATAAATACACACACCTGCACTAACTTGGTGAAGTGGGAATGGGAAACATGGCATCAGAACTGGTGCAGGTGAAAGCGATTGTTGGGGCTTTACATCAATATTTCTTGTTTATTTTCATGCCTTGTTGGGTAAATCCTCTAACCTCCTCAATATTAACAAGTTTTGATAAATTATTGGATTTTTCATGTGGTCTCAGACTTTTAGAGCCTTAGAGTGAGTAAACGCACATTAATAAAATGCATTCGTCTTATTTTAACATACAGTAGTGCAAGAAAAAGCTGGATTTTTTTATATTGAGATTATTAAAATCACAGTTATGGGCTGAGAGTTGGTTTCTTGCAGACATCTGTTTTCTCTCAGATGATAGTCTCTCTTGTTTTTGGTCTGATCCATCAGACAGAGGCGCCGCGATTTATTAGGAACATGAACAAAGTGAATTCTCAGAACAGAATTAGTTTTTGAAAGCACCATCTTGAAATACATCTTGATCAAAGTCACATTGTGAGTTGAGTTTTACCTAAATGTCAACATTGGACATTTGGAGCAGCCAGTTGTCTGCTTCGCTTAATGTGTCAGTGGGGATGTGATGTTTTGACGTGTACGTCGTCCTCAGAGTCGGTCACAAGGGACACGCGACACATTCTAGGAAAAACACACCACACAAACTCAACTGTGTTCATGTGCTCAGTCAGAAATACACAGCCTGATCCTGATCCTACTCCACCCTGAAATATGATGGCGTCAGGCGTCCTGCTGAACATTCATAAAGTAAAACCGAATACTCTTCACTTTTTTACTTGAGTAACTTTGTTCTTAGTTACTCAGTACTGTATATCAGAAAGAAAATGTGCAGTACTTGTACTTTACTGGTGTATTTCCATTTTAGGCCACTTTTATTTCAGTACATTTAGGGGGAAATATTGTACTTTCACTCTACTACATTTATTTTACAGCTTTACTTATTTAGTTTCTTTTTGCCAAAAAAAAAAAAAAAAAAATCATAAAATATCTGATACAAAGTTCAGATTAATCACCTGTCACTACTTATACTCATAAATATTAACATTTTACCAGCTGTGCTGAGTTATGTTTAAATAGTTACTAAAACTTTTCATAATTTTTATCTTTAGATGAATTTGACAAACTCTTGTACATTCAGACTTGTACATTCCTTTTATCAACAGCTTTAAAATTCAGTGCTCTTGAAAATACATTGGACTGGTACTTTTTTTTTTGTATGTGTTTTTTGTATTGTATTTTTTCTTCAGGTATTTTTTTATTTAATTGTGTACACTTACTCAAACTGCTGACTGGAGAATACTTTAGTCGAACCCTTTGACTTTGTATTCCATTCAATAAGTGCGAAGTATTTTTTTATTCGTTTTTCATGTTTTACAGTCACAGCATAGTCAATTATCCAGATGGAAAGAGGTGTCTTGAAGGATTCATAAATACTAGAAATAAGAGTTCTGTAGGTTTTTGTCTCGAACCTTTATGTGCAAACTCATTACAGAGAAAAATATAAGCTTGAAGCCGCGTACAGCAAATTGCAGTTGCCTTGCGATATCATTACACTATTGATGCAGCAAACATTCATGGGTAAAAAGTAAAAACATAAGATGTGGAGGTTTTGCACCAGCTACAGTGTCACTTTTAAATGCCGTGGTGTGTCTGCTCACTCCCACAATCCAGCATGTAAATGCAACCCTCTCCTCTATAGCACCCTCACATTCCCGCCCTTCTCAGACACAGGCAATTATGCTATTCACTCTCCGCCTCGAACCATGACTCTCTCCCCATTAGAAGTCACTTAAGCAGCGTGCTGGAGGAGGCTAGTGGAGTTGTGGAGAGGGCCTCTATTACACAAGCACGCACACACAGTGGCTTTCCAAATGCTAAGAAATCTTAATGTGAGAGGAGAAGAATCTCCATCTTGATCTTGTATCACTCATCACCACTTGCACACGGAAAGCTTTGAGACCTGTCTCCTCCCTCTCCATTCTCTGTTCCTTGCGGTTCGGTCACATTTTGCAAGAAATTACATTAAGCGTAGTTTTCATTGGGGTAAAGCAGTATATTTTATGTATACAAATAAAGAAAACAACGTGCTTATCAGTATTAAACTGTTGTGCTTGTTTTCCAGCTACCCACTGGTGATTATCTGCCTCAGGTGTGTTCAGTCAATCAGAAGCTGGGAGGCACCATCTCAGATGAGGGTGAAGTGGGGAAAGACAAAAGGAATTGTTATCTCCCAGCTTCTATTTGACTGAGCACACCTGATGCAGGTAATCAGCAGTAGTCAGTGCAGGGATAGTTGGACTGGTCTCGACTACGTCGACATTAAAGTTCAGGAGTTTGCACCATCATAGAGGTGGCGACACATTACGTTTCCATGTCATTAGATACACAATGTTTTTTTATATGACTGAGGTTCTATACGGTGACTCCTGTAATATGTCTGTCGTAGGCGTTGCCTCTTTTCCTGAAGATTTAAATGACAACAAAAAGATCAGGATGGAATCTCAATGACGACTGCTCCCTGAAACTGTGAATGTGTTTTGTAAGTCATCATTGTCTCCGTCACGTGAAGCGACGCTGTTCTCCCTTTTGATCTTTTGCTCCCTGTCTGTGAGTGCAGACGGCGCTGAAGGAGCCCCGCCTTTACACCATCTGTGCAGCTCTGGCTCTCCATGCCCGCCGTCACATGATGACACGGACATTGCCGCACGGAAATACGATGCACACACATTTGAAGTACACATGAACTGTATTTACATTAACAACATATGACAGATGCTCTTATGCAAAGCAGCATTGATTGTGGCTCTGTCTCTAAATGATTAACCACGTTCAAGTAAAGATACCAGAGACTGTTAGTGGAAAGGAGCAGTGGGAAACTGACCATTGGAAACAACGCACAGTTTGTATTTTGACTGGCTCTGACTGAACAACTTCTTGAAAAAGAGTGGTCTTTTTGGAAATGTTTGTACACCGCGTGTTTCCAATGACGTCACTTGATTTAGCATCAGTTGAGGCTGAGGAACATCTGCAGCCCATTCTACAGCTCTGCTCGAGTCTAAAAGCAGCAGCTTCAAGCCCATGAATCTTTACCCGAATTGTTGGTTTTGCATTGTTAGTAATCAGGGATCGGGATTTTGCAAAGACCACAAAGGTTTTTATCCCCCGTTGTGGGTCAGACAGTTTTGCAAAGCTTTATGTACTCGCTGCATTTAATTATCGACCAAAGCTGCCTCAAATACATTCATGGCCACAGAATTCTCTCATCATATGTTCTGACAACCTCATGGTTTTGAAAAAGCAGCCTAATATAAGATTAGTCTTATAGTTGACTACTTATTAGTTGAGATTAGTCTCAACTAATAAAAATGGTCTAAAAATTAAAATAAATGAAAACTTAAAATGTGTAATTTCTATGAAAAATACTATACATTTACACATTTATACTATTTTGACCATAGTCACATACTGCATACCATTTGAGCTTTAATGAAGCAGCGACCTTTAAACTTAAAAAGAAAAGAGCACTTCACCTGGTCAACTCTGATCATTTTTGTCGGTTTGGATTTAAGTTTTGCTCAGCTGAAACCTCTGCCCCCTCCCAAATTGCAAAGACATACACTAGGTCTGTAAGACCGAGTTACATGTCGCAGTAATAGGTTCATGTTGGTGGTTTTTTGCCTGCCTGTACAAATGATCCACAGTGTCACATTTCACAGGACGACAGTCTCGGCATAGGACAATTGCAGTAAACTATGTTTTTTTTTGAGTATGTTTGAAACTAACTCTCTGACAATGATTGGCCAAGTGCTCAGAGATGTGAACAGTCGCCTTGAAGCTGTCTTTATTTTTTATACAACGAGTTCCATCACTTTGTCTTGTAAGTGCAGCCCTATAAATGTCTCCCAAAAAGCGACTGTCAAAAAGTCCGCACTCCCTGTCCCACTTTTATGAATTATTGTGTAGAGCCGAGAAAGACAGACCATAAAGACACAGAACACTTGCGGGGTGACAGGCGAGGCAGTGAAATGCAATGACCTCCAGCTTAAATAGGGCATTCGGAGTGATATGCAATTGCTATTGTTGTGCACTAATAATTGTGGGTTTAAAGTTAAAATCTGGGCCAGAGTTTCCCTCTGTGAATATACAGGGTGAATCATCATCCGTGCCTCACCAGCTGTAAGTATGACTCAGTATTAGTGTCCCATTATAGTAAAAAACGCTGTCTTGGAGGTGCTTCAGCCTTGACAAGAACACAGTTCTGCAGGAAACACGGAATACTTCAGCACATAAATAGATGCCAGTTATTTAAAAGCTTGAAATGACCCATTTAAGTCCTCTGTTGTTCACACATCAAGTCCATTAGTTGTTTGACTGACTTAAACATCAGAGGTTCTCACTCCCTGCCGACAAAAGTCAAAAGCACTACCCACTGCTGACTACCTGGATCAGGTGTGTCCATTCCAGCATGTTCTCATCAGACAGTGTCAGATATCGATGACACGCCAGGAACACCACTATTTGACGGCCTGGGAACACTGGAGGTGGGTAATGGCGGTCGGCAGTGATGCTCCAGGAACGTCACCGTTTGACGATACGGAAACAACTCTATATAAAAACGCCAAAAACTGCTTTAGGGGTTAGGGAGAACAATTTCAGGGCTACGTCACGTTAACGATTGTGGTTAAAGCCGATTTATGCTTCTCCATCGGTACACGTAAATGTCGACGTGAACCTAGGTTGCAGAGGCCCCAACGTGCACACGTTCCAAATTCCAGCAATGCCTTATGCAGAGATGTGCATCGACCAAGCTGATTAGATAATGTCGGGAGTCGGATCTTATACAATATTTATATGTTGTTTAATGTATTCTATTTTACTGCTGCTCTATTATTTATTCAGTCTTTAGTTTATTCATTTTGTTTTGTGGCCTGAGATGTGCATATGAACTTATGTGTTATTGTTTCCAAAATGGAAAATAATAAGAAAAGAATGTTTTATAATTTACCATTTGGTCTTTGAATCGACCACTCCCTCAAAATATTCATAGGTTTATTCAATAACAACGTCCGCATTTCCGTATAATCTGGCCTTTAGGCACAAAAACTTCAGTGTGAGTTTAACTTGGAAGATAAATTACATAAAAAAACATGTCACAAACGGTGATCATCACTAAACGTGTTGCAGTGGAGCAGGGGTCTCCAACATGGTCGCCCGCAAGGACCACATGAGGCCTGTTCTAAAAATAGCTCACCATAGCTCCACTTACCAATGAGCTGCATCTAATTACTTGTTGCTATTCTTTTTTAAATCACATTTGATAGTTATTGTGAGCAATGTAGGGATAATAGGAATAAAAGCAACTGACGTAGGCCTGGACTGAGAACCCAAGTTTTAAACCCACGTGATGCTTTCTATTTCAAAAAGTGCAGTCTCGTAATGATGATGGTGGTACGCAGAGAAACGTTGAAGTTTCACTGTGCATGAGACAATTTCCTTTTTTTTCCTGTGCATTTGATAACATAGAACCACGTTGACATGTGACTCAGTTATCATATTTACATATACATGACCTGAAATGTATGTGCTCATATTAGACACAACTTTTGTTTCTATAATGAATTATGGACTTCTTGACATCTGCTGCTTGTCTACAATTCACTGTTACAGTATGCGCAGCTTTTCAACCGTGACAAACTGCAGGCTGTCACATGTAGGCATCTCCCTCCTTGAACCCATAAACCCTGGCATTTTGGAGGCGTTTCTGTAGTTATTCCTGGTTCATGGCCACTGCTAACAAAGAGTAACAGTAGTGTTCCAGGCTGTGACTTGCATTGTCAAGCATCTCGTGAACAATGCTTGAGGAGGTTTTTTTTTTTTTATTTTATTTCTTTCTGAATTAAAAAATTAAAGTCAGAAGTTGAGTGTTGCCAAGTTGGCACTTTTTTAGAAACTTCTAAACTCTTGCAGCTTACTTGCTTATGTAAGCCACTTAGCCCCAAATGTTTCCCGCCGCAAACTATCACCGAACTACCCAAAAAGCTTTTGGAGATTTGTACTTGAAGGAGTTTGTTTACGGGTGATGACATGTGAAGTTACTTAGGAAAAAGTGGGGGCATAGGAAGTGCCCCCGGGGCACAGCCCACCCACTCAGCTGGCAGAGCACCACGGCCGGAAAGAGAGACTGTTTACCCAGCAACTGCTTCGAGTCCTCAGAGCTCCAACAGGGTTGAGTTTCCTTAGCTCCCTCAATGCATCAGTGCTGCAACGATTTATCATTTGCTATGATTAAGAGGTACAGTGTGCTTCACAAAGTACAGTTTCATGGAGACACTGATTTGATTTTCTCTCCCAAGGACTAGGTCTTATGCTATGATGAGTGTAGCTCAGTATTATTCAGTTTTTGTTCCAATTGTTTTAAAGTGGTTTAGAGGCTGTGATGCTGCTGTCGAACTATACTACACTATTTTAATGACTCAAAACCACTTGATCAGCATTATCACCATCATGAAGGGAGGATTTATCGCAGCGCTGTTGTATTTCACTATTTGTTTGTTGGGTGAAGCTAAAGAACATAAATGAATAATGTAACTTAAACCTGCATTGTTAATGGAATGTCAGACTTTGAGCTGCTCATTGATTGTCAACCAAATTCTATTTTGTCCATCTTTTGTATCAAATTGTCATCTTGGAAAATTAAAGATCACATGCAGAAAACAGCCACTGAATGATTTTCAGGACACATGTCGGCAGGCTGTTTGGCGGCCTGGTGGCTCGGGTGCACATGGCCGCATTGTAGCACAGTTTGATTCTCGCCTTTGTTGTCCTACTCCTCACATTCTGCCCTCGTTAACTTGTCTTTTTCACTAAATCTTTCAAAACAAAGCCAAATGCATAGATGTCCATGTGAAATTGCATTCTTTCCTTTTACTCAACCAAGGATTCAGGTGAGACTTTCAAATTTATGTTAATGTCTTCATTCATGTGTCCTAACATTCCACGTAATTTGCATATTGCTTATTTTTGTTTGATGGAAGTGTGTTTTTTTAGATCCACGTCTCTGTTGAAGCTGCCAGCCACTGTCACTGTTACAGGTCACAGGGACTGTGTTTAAGTTTCAAAACCCAAAGAGGATGTTTTCTTCCTTTCAGGCATAATGTCCTTCAGACAGTCTGACAGACTGTGTGTGTTTTTGATCACTGGTGTGTGTGTGCGCGTGCGTTTGTGTTGAATCTATTTATAAAAAAATCTATTTTAGGAGTACGTCTAAAAGCCTATGGTAAAATAGAATTGTAGTGCAAGAGAACAAGGAGAAAACTGCGGGATAAACTGAAACATCTCATTAATGTATAGGAGGAGGACTCAAAGACCCAGTTAGCCCTGAACGCAGCACTCGAGGCACTAGGTTTTCTATTTTGACCCGAGTGTTTCATTTACTTTGTGATATTTGCTTCATAATTTACCCTTTTCCCCAACAGACATTAAAGGGCAACTTCACCTATTTTCAACTTGCCTCCCATGGCTTCAGTTTAAGGTTTTAATATACAATAATAATTTTCAACTTCACTCTGACTTCACTGTTTTAAAATATTTCTCTTCTTCTGCCTGAAAAATGCCTCCAGATGACATAATCTGGAGGAGTTTTACATCGTTAGGAGTTCAGATAATAGCATCTGGGGGAGCTCTGGAAATGCAGGTTGACAACCTCCATAGTGTGAGCAACGAGATGACATAATCTAAACTAAAGGTTCCTCCAAGTGATGTCATCTGGAGACGAAGTGACCGTGCATGACTTTGACTCGTAGATGAAGTGAAAACGGAGCAATAACATATTTAAAAAAAAATCTATCTATCTATCAAAAATACATTTTGGTCTCAATGTTACATTTGGAATTGATGTCAACTTTGATTACAGCGCTGCAGCAGGACACTGATGCTTATCGATGTTTTGTTCTCCCTATGTGGATCCCGATCCTCCGGAGGCTGACTTTGAACATGTGAGGACATTCTCTTACCCCTCATCCCCTTCACTTTGCTAGTCTGTAGTTACGTATTTTTTAGTGTCCCTGAACACAGCTGATGGTGTCAGGCCAGACTTGTAAAACTGTCACATTGGGAATGGAAGGCTCCTGGCCTCAAGGGGAGCGATTAGACCCTCGGAAAAGGTCATGTTTTACAGGCCCTTCTTTTAACCCATCCAAATAGAGGTGATTATGGACAAGGATGCAAATCCAGTGACCTGATCCAGAGCCACAGTGCTCTTTTTGTTTCCTCTGAGCTTGAAGTTCCCATAATAATAACTATGCAGCCATCATGTCGCAGTCACGCTTCAGTCATGAGATGTCTGAAAGACATTTGGGAACAACTGACACACCCATTCCATTCATAGTGTTATTGGCAACCTGTTTTGTTTTATTATAAGATATGGGTGGAAGCAGGAATTGATACCAGTGAGTCAATGCATAAGGCCCACTGCAATCAGCCTGTCTGGCATGTTGGACGGCAAGAAAAGATTAGGTTTCAGATCTCTACTGGAAATTTGAACCAGTGTTTTTTTTTTTTTACTTTTAAATTCCCTGGTTTAATTTAAACACATTTTGAAGACATTTGGAAGATAGAGATAGATAACAACTCCGATTGAGAACATATAGATTTTACCTGATATTTAACCTGAGTTGGCTGTAAAATGTGTTCATTGTCTGGCCAGCAGGATTATGCATATTCCATTAATAAACACAGTATCCTCATTCTTAGTTTCTCATTTGTTCAGCCACAGTATTGAGTAGATATTTTACTTTGAAACCAAACTCCTGTCTTCAAAGCCTGAAAGTTGTTTCGGAGGTCAATGCAGTTCGATTTTCTATTTTAAGGAGAATAGGAAGGATATGTTTGAAATTTTAAGAAGGTTTGAAGTACAAGAAGTTCCTGTCACTGAGATCAAGAAGTATAAGCCACAGGGCTCAGATGTGAACCAAATCTGAGCCGTGTACTTTTGCCAAGTATAAAGTGCTACTACAAAATAACACTTCTCCTTCATCTGTCAGCACTGTCTGAACTCACCCTCTGGCATTTCTATTTGATTGAGGGTCATTTGATGTTTAATATCACAATGACAGTTTTTTTTTAGCTCGTGTTAGTAATAAAGACAATTCTTTCCTCTAAGTCAAACAATTGACTTAAATATAAGATGCGTCATCAGTGAAATTAGGGACCTGGGGTAATGACAGACAAACAGCAGAACAAGACATATGGTGGCACTGTACTTGTATACAAACCTCGATTCCCAAAAAAGTTGGCACACTGTACAAATTGTGAATAAAAAAGGAAAGCAATAACTTACAAATCTCATAAACTTAGATTTTATTCACATTTTCTCAGTTTAAACATTTGATATGTCATCTATGTTGTATTCTGAATAAAATTATTCCGTAGAAGGTTGTTTTTTTTTTTCAAATCTAATTAATTATAGACTAGACTGATTTCTAATGGCTGACAACACCAAACAGTCCTTTTAGTTCCACAATATTAAACAAAGAAGATTTTCACTAAAGACATGAGCCTGAATCAATTGCCAATTAAGTGAAAGTTTTTTAATGCTGTTTAATGGTAGAAGAACCTACATGAGGCAGTTTGTATTGGCAGAAACTGGAGGCCTGAAGCCAGGACAAAATGAAATTTCCATGGTTTCTGTGGAAGCTGCGCCCTCACTTGATCAGCCACAACAAAAAAAAAAAAAAAAGAGAAGAAAAACACGGGCCCAAGACGATTTCTTAACTTTCTTAACTAGAAATCTAAAGCTCAACAGGCCTGCAATTCTTAATAATTGCATTTAGCAATGACTTGGTGTTGAATCATTGCACGGTGAAAATCGCCATCGTTCAAGAAGCTTTGGCTCCTTATTGTGTACTGGTATAAAGTGAAACTGTCTGCCTGGAGGGGAGAGAAGCTAAAATCTTAAGGAGCCTTTCAAAATTTGTCTGCAGTAGTGGAAATAGAATCGGATTTATAGCTAATAATGGAAAAACTGCAAAACCACCAGCCAGTCCCCTAATTGGAATGCACATTTACAGAGGAGGTTAAAGGAAGATCTAAATGCATTATGGGAAGCAAGCGGGACATTAGTAGTTGTGTTAGTAGTAGCAAAGCGATTTGTCAGAACTAATCAGGGTGATTGAAGGAGATGGAAAGTTTAGGTTCAGCGGATACACACCACCTTTTTATGTTCTGGAAATGCCTCATTTCCTTCAGCTCCATTAGTTTGGCTCTCGACCGTGTGCAGAACTGCTCTGTAATACCCTGTTGATACCGCACATCGCCTCAGCTCTATTTCCCCGAAGCTCATTCTAACTCTCCAGGCCTCCAGCTGCCATATATATTCCCAGCTCAGGTAGCGGTGAGAGCAACGGAGCAGGCAAATTCGCCTGTGGAGGAAACAGGGGAGGATCAGTCAGGAACAGGGAGAACAGCAGGGCAGAAAAGAGAGACACTGGGGACCATGTCAATGCTGGGCGAGTGGTGTTCCCGCTATGCTCTGTTGACCTACATGTGCAACCTTTTTCCCATAAGCAGGATATTCTTATACACAGACTATGTTTAGAACATCACTCTTTACGAGGTGATCAGGACGCAGTTTTGCCACCTCATACACTAGTTTCCAGGATTTAGATCCCATCTGCACTTCCACGATGTCTTTCTGCTCTGTGTCAGCTTGACTTCTTAACTTTGTCCTGGGGGGTATTTGTTCAATAAGAAAGTGATCTTTGAATCCCAGAATGCTGGACACTTGATGACCTGAATCACCGCTAATGATGATCATTATGGGTAATGATACTGTGCTCAGTCGCCTAAGGGGCAGTTCTTCTGCAAGCTTCTACAAGCGTATAATTAGCTTCGCTTGTAGCATGAAATTTGGAAACCCATCTTACCTTATAAACTTCTGCTGAACTCTTTTTTTTGTTGTTTTTCATTTTTTTGGCAGACATCTCTTGTCTGTCCTCCCTTCCCTCATTCTTTCCCCACGTGCTTTATCTTTCCATATAATCCCAAGTGACACGGTACATTTCCCCCCCAACTAAGCAGGGGAAGACGAGCCGTGTGGCCTTAATGCTCCAAGTCTGCCTGGCATTGATCATGCCGGCAGAGCCTGTTTTGTCGTCTTGCTTTGAAGAAAAAGCTCGGGCACACTTTTTAATGAGACAGCATGGCTCTGCTTCCCTGTCCGGCCACGCAAAACACAAAAGATATGTGTTTTCCTGCTACACACAGCATGAGTGTTGGATGTATAGCCAGAAATCTTTTTTTCTTTTTCTTTTTTCTCCTTTCAGGTGTTTGTTGTGCTGCAAAGTCATTCTGCTCACATGGCTTCTCTGTTTTCCCTCCTCCACACCCCTGGAGGTGTGCTGTGGTTTAATTGTGGCTATATTTGGAACATTAACGAATTCGGTTTAAGGTGGAAAATGACTGCCACGGGAGGTCAGATGCCGGTCATTCGTCAGCAGGAGGGAGTGAGCGAGCTTGAAAGATGGGAATAGCTTTGTTTGGAGTGCCGAGTCATCTCAAGCCAATCTACTGCGACCAGAGGGGGCCCACTATTTTGCAGGCCAGATTGGGGAGCCGGGCTCACCATCTCTTCCAGGGTCTCCTTCATCTTTTCCTGTCACACATGGCCCTAAGGCATTGTCTGCCAAAAGTAAAGACATAAATATCCTCCACCATGAGAACATGTCTTTCCTCAGCTGTCTATTGGTGCCTGTGAGCATTTCACAATAGTGTATAAAGCGACTTCAGTCCCCACGGTGTGGAAGGAGCCTCCAGCAAAGTATGTTCTCTTTTTGGTCCCACAATTATCAGGTCTTCCACCAGCTCTGTGCTCCTTCCCAAAACAGCCCTTTTCCAATTCAACTGAAATGTTTCACAGTTCTGTTAAATACAGGAAATGAGTTAAATTAATTACGTTAAAGTACAAAAATCTTTGCTCAAGTATCTATCGAGGCAGATACTGTAGCTTTGGTTGTTTTGTCCAGGTTTTACATTCCTTTTAAAGATGTCAAAGCTGGTAATGAAGCTGGCCATTATGGAGTTTCCAGACAGAAATAGTTAAATATTAGGTTCATATGTTTTGTGACTGTTTGCATCAAGAATGAATAGCGTGAAAATCTATGAGAAATGTTCATTGATTCTATTCAAGAATTAGTCCAGCACCTAAGTGTAAAAGACCTGCTAGGCTTTTGTTTTTTGTTTTTTACTTTTGCAAAGATGCTGCTTTTACTTTTCCAGTCCCTTTCCTGCATCTAGCTACAAGTTTAGTTTTAAATGATCATCCACCTTTTCAACAAGAAAACAAGGACATTTCCCAGAATACAATCTATTCTTTTACGATGCAGTTGCTCTATTCTTTGCTACAATGGGGAAGAGGGGAACTTAAAGCTACAGTATGGTAATTATCTTATTTGTTAATTGTTTTTATTGTAATTTCATTACAATAATACCTGAAGGTCGAGGGCTGAGCATGATAGTTGATTTCACTGTCCCGTTACTGCAACCTGGTTTCCAAATGTTGCATGTTCTTACTTTAAAAAATCATTTAGAATCATAAACACACAACTATCAGTAAATGCACAAACTGCAGAGATGTATCAATGGTGGAGCTCTGCTAAGCACACAATGTCCCCGAACGGACATCTGGTTTTGCTCACCTCACGCACCTTATTGATTCTCACTCACTTTACCTAAATGCACCAACTGTCCGTTGTGTCTATTTTCACAGACCTGTGGTGTACAAGGAAAAAAATGTTGCCTCAGATGCACAATATTTAGGGTTATTGTACCTACAGAAGTCTTGTTCAAAACTTAGTTGGTTTTGAAACTTTCTTTCCAGCTGTGTGTGTGTTTATTACATGTTAGTGCAACCAAAAATCAATGAATCCGATCTCAGTGAGGGTTATTCATCAACAATACAAAAACAGAGAATCCAAACAAAATCATCTGGCTGTGACGTTGCTGAGCCCGGCCCACCATATGACAACTTTGCCAGGGTATCCAGTCTGTCATGGGACTTAGTGTTTCTATTCTTTTCCAGTTAGAGAAGCATCTCTCAGCTTCAGCTGTGGTCATGATGAGGTTATTAGGATCTTTAGCGGCTGATAAAAAAAAAAAAATAATAATACTGATCAATTAAGTCGTCTGTGTTAATGTAACAGCAGTTTAATGGGTTTTCTTGGACAAGAGTTTACAACATTTAGATAAAGTTCAGTGCATCCCGAACAATGAAGAATAGTTAACGCTAAAAATGCTACAAGGAAAAACAAATTCTGTTATTTCTGATTAAAAAAAACTACAGTTAAACACACTTCCTATTTCACCTTTTATCTCTTTTCCGACATTTGTATTTAATGTTTTAAAAAATGAGGGTAATATTTGATTAATGACTTTTTTTAAAAAGAGACAACTGTCCAATCACAGGAGGTCAGAAGCATTAAAAGTTCAAGGTCAATCGTATCTGTGCCCCATCGAAAAACCTGAAGCTGCCAATTAGATCATTGCCTCAGATCATGTTACCAGCACCCTGCACACAAGACGTAGACACAATCATTCAAAATTAACCAAAATCTAGTTTTTAATATAAATTTTAATAGTTGCTATTATGACTCTCACAGTAAGAGAGGAGTAATGTTTGCATGCATCTTTTTGTAAAATAAAATGTTTTTTTATTTTATTTTTTTTCACGTCTCCTTTCTCATCCTCTGGATAATTGTCCCACTGCCTCCTATTGACCAGCTGCTACTGGTTGTAGGTAGAAATGTACTTGGCTCCTGCTTGCTATGGATGACTGTGTAATCACAGACCAATTTTCTAGCCCAGCAGATGCTCTCCTCTTCTGGGTCAGGTGTAGAGGGGCAGCACCATACTGCCTCTGGTTTTAAAACAGCAAAGGAGCCCTCGTGTCAATTGAAAACCCTTTTCTCTTTTGTTTACCCGCCACTAGGACAAGAAATGGGGAAGCTCTTTTCATTCTCCCCGAGGCTTTGCGTTAAAGAATTGCATGAAAGAAAACCGAGGAGAACTGGAGGTCTGGAGGTGGAATATTAGTGTGAGGTGGAATATTAGTGTCACTGCACCTGCAGTGAAGTGCACCTGCACTTCACTGCAGGTGCAGTGAAGTGCAGCGTCCACCCCGCACCAACAGACAGCCTCATTGGTCACCTACACATAAACAGCACCACTGGTCGCTGCTCATTCATCATGTGATGAACTGAACCTTTAAAATTAGTTTCTATAACAAGTCCTCAGAAGCCCCTGTAAATACTGCAGCTAGACATACTGTACTATGAAGTACTACTCAAATACTGCTACCATGCTGCTCCAGTTCTATTTATAGTTACTGCTGTTACTTATTATAAATAGTATACAGTAAGCAAATGTTTTCCACAACTGTTCAATAATCTGAAATATCTAATTACACGAGTCCAAGTTTTTTACATGGAAAGCAAACACGTAGCTGAATGGCTATTTTACATGTGCTACAGATGTGTCAAACTGCTCAACACTGCAGCGACTGTCTCCGCTAACCAATCCCTTAATCTGTGATACAGTAGAAGTTCATGTTCCATCGCTGGGGGATAAAGGTCCTGTTTCCAAATAAGTGGTTTTTAGCCACACGAAAATCTGGCTTCAACAATGGCACCACCAGACACTGGTTAGTGTGCCACCTAAATATCTCGAGTATCACTTGATTTGATTGTTACAAAATGTGGTTCCCTGATATTTATTTAGGTGCCGCCGGTGTTTATTTTTTAGACTGTCCCTGTTTTTATCTCTAGAACTGATATCATTCGCAGCAAAATATATAAATGTGCTCAAACACATTTCTTCACACATCAGCCTAAAAGGAGTTCCCCAATACTGGGCTGCTTCATGAAAAGTGTTTTTTAGCTGTGTAAAGATCGGGGAAATTAATGGTTTCACTATTTGTGGGCAGGGAATTTAAATCAATAAAAGCGATGCTGTTTTCTTCTTAACGCTGCCAATTTATATCTAGCGTTTATTTATATCTAGTACATTTGTGGTATCGTTCAGTTTCGATAGACACTTTGGCTGGTAACTGATGTGCAGCTGGCTCTGAGGATGGAGATGGCACAACACAGGTAAGAGTGAGGGCAACTCAATGATCTTCAGCTGCTAGATCGGTTTTATTCATGACGTTTATTAAGACACAATGAAATCAAATGTGCAAATTCATCTTCAACACCTTCACGGTCAGTGGAAGAAGGGTTAGACCGTTCAAAGACACACCCCCACCCCCCATCGCTGCCACCGATGGCAATGACCTTGAGGCAGTGGAGAACTTGCAAATCGCAGACCTGTTGAAGAGTCGAGGGAGGGATGGATGTCGACGCTCTCCTTGGTGTAGCCCGGTGTCATTTAGAAGATGGGGCGCGTGACCGCAGGAAGTGTGTGCTCTCATTGCAAAGGGTGATACTGATATTCAGACCCACTGGTGCGAGAGACACAGACAGAGACGGGGAGACAGATTAGAAGGGAGAGAGACTCAAAGACAAAAAAAAAAAAAAAAAAAAGGCTGCAGGATCCCAGATGGAGGCTGGGTAATGTGAGAATATATTGCATTTCGATTTTATTTCAATTTCACTTTTCACTTCCTGTTTTTTCACTCCATCTTCTCTTCAAGTTCACAGATTGCAGAAGTCTGATACTACCATGAAACAGCTACACGACAGCACGCCACTCATCCTCCTAGTCGCTCATTCACAAACAATACATGTACCCACACAAATAAACACGCACACACTTTTAAAAGCACTGACACGCACAACTGCAACCTCCATCTCTGCTTGATCTCTCATCGCATCTTAGAACACTGTACAGTTTCCCTCCCTCTGGCAATTCATTTTATGTTAACACAACATCAATCTACAGGGCTGCCCTCTCACTCCACACATCAGCCCGTTGTTGAGCTGCTTATCTCAGTCACCTTTAGGGAAAACAAATGTTTATATCCATTGTCTCTATGCTTAGATCACCCTCACCTCAGTGTGCTTGTGTATCCCTGCTCACTGCACCGACACTTGTTGGTTTGTGTTACGCTACAGTTCTGTATGTGGAGCATTTTCCACATCCTGGACTCTGTTTTCTGCTAATGATGATTCCAATCTAATCTTCAGAGTGTACTGCTCTTCTGTTGCCTTAGCCTCCAAACCATGTGAGCAGTCAAGTGTATTTTGATGGCTGTCCTCAGAGGGGACTACAGGTTTAGCGATAAGACATCACACTCATGTGACTTTGTCATCAAATTCAAAACGAGCTAATTTCCTTCATTTCCAGCGGTGCTGCAGCCCTGATTCTTACATGCATGAAGCGAACATCTGATGGAGGATTCATGTTTGTGGTTGTTTAGATGAGCATATGTAAAAAGTATGTAAAAAGTTATATCAGTGTGTTATATTTTTACTTTCTGGTGATGTGTTGCATTCCATCCTATTCCACTGCTGCAGGGCGTCTATGTTGTTCTCAGCAGCTTTTTATGCGATTGCTCCCCACAGGCTAATTGGCCCTGACTCGATTGGAAACACCAGATAGCTTCACTCATAATGCCGAGCGATGATATCTCTTCACTGGGGGCGGTTGTTCTGTGTTTCAGCCAAAGTTGTGCACTGCCTCTATACAGTACAGTATGTGTGTCTTAATGTCTGTGTGTGTGTGTGTGTGTGTGTGTGTTTTCTAGTGGGGGTAGCAGTGGGGTGCCTGCTAGTGCACCAATTTGTGTGTGTGTACACGTGCGTCTGTCTACAAGTGCATGCGAGACTGTGTGTGTGGTACAGAGCTATAGCACCAAATGCTGGTTGCTCCCAGATGTCAGTCTCTGTGGTGCAGGTTGCCTGGCAGCATGTCGAGGTTGAATGAACACATTCATTTGATAGAAAGCCGCACTGTTGGGAAATTGATGCAGATATGCTCAGTATTTATCCAGATTATCATAATTCCAAACCTTATTATGTACGATTAATATTGGAAATAATAAATGCCATTATCATAATTACTGTAGTCTCAAAGCTGCATCAATCACGGCTGCTCGGCATAACATCACCTCCAAAAAGTTAATGACCTTTTTAAGATTTTTTTTTTTTTTTTTTTTTTAGGGGATTGTTTTCAGTTTGGATAATAACGCTAACGAGCAGTAACTGTATGGATTTAAAAGTTGATTTTATCTTTGTAAGACTTATGAAAGCTAACGTACTGTAATACAACAGAAGATCCCTCCACCTTTCTGCTGGCGAGCACAAGTCTGTGTTTTGACTTTCTGTAAGGATTTTAAAAAAGCATCACCATGGTAGGTCAGTGTTGCTGTCACAGCAGGTCAGGAGAGGACTGCCGCCTCCCCAAATACAGCACCATGGTCACACAGTAAGTAAAAAGCAATCCTATGGGATTGGGACCCTTGAGAAAAGCGTTTTTTTTCCCTTGCCCTCAGTGAGGTCAAAGGTCAGGTTTAACTTTACACCAGCACAGTAGGAGTTAGTGACCTACCTTCACAATGACGTGCTGGTGGTAAAAGCTGTGGTGTTATCAGGCTTCAAATATTAAGTCCCACATCTATGCAGCAGCTGCAATATCATCTCCAGCATCTGTTTGTTGCTGCTGCTCCACACATTTCCGGATTTAAACAACACATCATTTATGTAAAATCTTCAGGTCATTGGGGTCAGAGGACAGGAGACCTCCTGAGAGTCGCTGTGTTTAACTGTGTGCAACGGCTCCACTGATGATGCTGAAACAGTGAGACTAATCACAATCACTGGAGCCTATCCCAGCTGCCATAGGGCAAGTCTATCTAGTCTATCTCAGGGAGACGAACCTGCCACCTTCAAGCTGTAAGTGAGTCAAAGAAACTGAACCAACAACTCAACCAGTTTGTTCCACCACCTCAAACTCAAACACCACCTGTATGAGAAGGAGATAAATGAAGATGCCAACAGTAACAAATTATTTTGCAATAATTATCCATATTGACCAATAAGAAAAAAAACATCATAAGACTTTTTCTCATATCGCCCAGCTAATTTGGATTTTTTAAGAAAATGTAAGTATGTTCACTGCACAAACACTAGAACCGAGCACTGAAAACTATTATTCATTGTTAATACTAGAAGGAGATGAGATGTTGAAGAGCTGAAACTAAAGCCAGTTGAAGTGAAATCATTATCTTGCAGTGAAAGCATTTGAAAGTTAGGTTAGTCAGGTTAAGCCCTGCACAGGGTGGTTAATCAGATTGTATGTATTCGCCTGTCAACTAAACAGGGGATCGACCGTGTTCAACCCAGCTAGAAAACAAAGTTCAGATGAACCTCTGTGAACACTTTGTTCTACTCACACCAATCACAGCCAAATGCATCTCATACTGAAACAGATTAAAAGTCAAATATTGGATTCAAGTCAATGACCTGGCGCATCCATAGTGTGTTCACTTTAGTCCCCCTGTCCCCTGGACAGATCTCATTGCTTCGTCTACATCGGAGCTTCAGCGCTGCTACCGTTCAGCTTCTGGTCTTGTCTGTTCCCCGTGTGTTGCTGACAGTGTCTCTGGAAGTTAGTGTGATAGTAATGGGAGCTGCTTCATGAATCATTAAGCACATTTTTCCTACAATACAGTGCAATTTGGCTAAATGGATGTGGACGATGAGAGCTTTTCCATCTTATCTGTATTATTTAGCGGGGAATGGTTGGACGATGCATAGTGAGGATGGTAGCGTGTCAGCCACAGCAAAGAGCCGCATTCATTATCATCACTCTCTGTCTCGATCTCTCCCTCCTTCCCTCTCTTACCTCATTCATAATTTCGGTTATCTTTTCTCCCCTCTTCCATTCTTTATGCCTTGCTTGTAGCATCAGTAGTTACTCCTTCCTGCACTTACTGTCTCTTTATCTCTATTGTTTTTCCAAATCAGTTTTCTGACTTCAGAAATGCAGTTATTGTACTAATGGTATGTTTTATTCCATAGAGCTTTCTGGCACACAGCCATGACACCCGGACATACTATAAATACATTTTGATCGTATAGACTTGTTGCAAATTAAGATTAGTTGTTCAAGTCTCACGAATGGTCGTTTTGGCTTGAGGATGGTGCTTTAAAAAACCTAATTATGCTTATTATTGTAATCAGCCTAGTGGATGTTGTATACAGACATGGTGCTATAATGACACCCAAGGTTCACATTTTCAAGATAAATAACAACAGATGGAATACGGATATTTGGCCGGCTGATGTTAAGAAACATGGTAGTTATGACGGAATGTATCTTGTTCTGGCCTGGGCCAACTCCTAGAAGCACGGATCAGTTTCACGACTAAAGCTGCTTCTGCTTTGTGTACTTGCATACACAAAGACTAAAGCTGCATCAGTGACATCATTGTTCAGACGTTTCCGTGCAGATGTGTGTATGTTTGAAGGACTGAAAATGTCGTCCACTAGGGGGCAGCCTTGGCGGACTATCTTTCCATTTTAGCTGTCCAGTTTTGCTCCCTTTTGTCCCTCTGATGTCCTCCTTCCTGATCCTGTCCATCCTCGTCACTCCCAAAGAGAACCTCAACATCTTAAGCTCTGCTACCTCCAGCTCTGCCTCCTGTCTTTTCTTCAGTGCCACTGTCTCTAAGCCGAACAACATCGCTGGTCTCACCAGCGTCTTGAACACCTTTCCTTTCATTCTCGCTGATACTCTTTGATCACACAACACACCTGACACTTTTCTCTCTCTCAAACCTGCCCATCACATTCTCATCACCTCTGTTCCCTTCACCTACATGCCCATTGAAATCTGCACCAATCACCACTCTCTCACCTCTGGAGATGCTCTGCATCACTTCATCTAACTCACTCCAGAATTTCTCCTTCTCTTCTAACTCACATCCTACCTGTGGGGCACAACCACTCACAACATTGAACATCACGCCTTCAGTTTCCAGCTTCAGACCCATCAACCTGTCTGATTCACCTCTAGAACATTCCTCACCAACTCCTCTTTCAGGATAACTCCTGTTCTATTTCTCCTCCTATCTGACCCATGGTAGAACAACTTGAACCCTGCTCCTAAGCTTCTAGCCTTGCTACCTTTCCACCTGGTCTCCTGGACACACAGTATGTCCACCTTCCTTCTCTGCATCATGTCGATCAACTCTCTAGCCCAACATTCAAAGTCCCTAATGTCAGTGCTAAATTCTTAGCTTTCCTCTTCTCTCTCTGTCTACGAACACACCTTCCTCCTCTCCTTCTTCGACTTCGACCAACAGTAGTCCAATTTCCACCTGTACCCTGTAGGTCATTGTTAACCCGGTCGTTGTTAACCCGGGCCCCGACCAATCCGATATGGAAGTCATTGTCATGATTCGCATTTTTAATTTGGCACGTGTTTTATGTCTGATGCCCTTCCTGACACACCCCTCTGCATTTATCCAGACTTGGGACTGGCACAAGAAGACACTGGCTTGTGTCCCCTTGTGGTTGCATTTTGAACAAAGCATATACACTGTACATACTACACAGTCTCTTCTTTGCTTGTTTTCTCTGACTTACAGCATTTTAATGTCGATGCAGGTAAATGTAGAAACAGCCTGGGGTGGATGTTCATTTTAGAGCATCAGGCTTAATGTAGAAGTAGTCTGAGGGCCAGGACACACCAAGCAGATGGTCAGTTATTGGGGAGAGTCAGGCCTTCGGAGGCCATCACTCAACCCAAACACACCCCTTTGCTATGTTTCCACTAGTCTGATCCCCGTCTTAGGCTCTTTGACCTTTTTGACATGTTGAATCGCTGTGTATCTGCATTAGCCCGTCAATGGGCCCCTCACTCTGATTGGCTGTTCAGCTAAACGAATCAGTACATGAGAAGAGACCATTGTATTAACACCATTTCAAGACGACCTGTACTGTTGTTGTACTCTAACTTCTTGCAGACTTACACTGCTTTGTTTTACAGTCCCAAAGTCCCAGGTCTTTCGCTTTCTCTTCCTTTCATGCAAGTATAGAACTGTAACACATACAAATGGTAGCTACTGTAGATGGGACTACAATTTCCATGAACCTGAGCAAATCCAAGAGCATCCATTGACACAATTGTGATTATAAACTCTTTGCTCAAGTAATACAATACAATCCTAGCAAAGCAATGATTTTATGATTTTATTTTATTTTTTTTCTTTCTCTTAAATACACAAATTCACCTTTACACCTTTACAATTCAAGGAGAGCTTCTACATTGCAGCATTACCTGAGTGATCAATCAGTACCAGAATACATGCCTCATATGAATAATTCAGCAGACAATCCACAAATAGTTACTGTGGTGGCAACAGATAGACAGCTTTGATCATTTTTCAAATGACAAACACCTCCGGGTTGTTGTATCAGGCATCCAACAGTATTGCAGATTAGCAGCAGTGTGAACTCGAGGTCAGCTTACCAGAATAAGATTGTGTGATTTGTGACACTCAGTGCTGAGTGTTTTCAACATTTTGTTAACAAATGATCTTGATGTATTCAAATTATTCTGTGCCATTCATTTCCATCTTTACTATGGAATATTTCTGACTTTATTACCAAGGCATTGCATTAGAATGGACAAGATGGTAGGTAGGCAAATACCAATGGAGAGCTTGGGCAATTTCTGTCATACCTTAAAATAATTACAGTATGTGTCAGTACAAGGACTAAAGATGCAACAACAGATAAATATTTCATCTCCTGCAGCACATAGTTCCCATGGCTGGAGTCAGACTGAAGGCTATATTTGCCCGTGACACAGGAAATGAAGTGTCACAGATTGAAAAAGGGGGTGTTTTACATTTAGCCGGGGGCCACTCATCAGTAACGCACCCCAAACCCCAGACCAGCACAGGCCTGATTTAAAAGGAAAAAAAAAAAAAAACGTGCCTTGACCTCAATTTCCATTAACATTCAGGTTTCTGGGCTTTTTCTTCCATGTCTGTGTTTTACCATGTGCACGTCCCTGGAGCAGTTAGAGGTGAGTGTAAGTATGGCCACATCAGACATTGTTAAGGTTGTCAAACGCAGAAGACCTGGAGAATGAGCCCAGGTCATCTCCATTTGGCCGAGACGTCAAATTCCAGTTTGGAGAAAATGTTATTCATTGTGGTTGACAGTCCAGAATTGTATGATACTAATGCTCACATTATTGCAAGTGCTGTGTCAGCATGTCAGCAGTAGTGGAAACTCCAAAACATTAATCTTTAAACAGTTGTGTTGCTGTGACCAACTCACCACCATATTTTCAACTGTGCCTCTGAAAACTAACCTTCCCATGCAAATAAACTGCAATATTATGTCAAATCTATATAAATGACCAGCACACCTCAGCCCCAATTTTATTTGACCAGTTGAGGCAACTAAAGCACTTGGTTAAGGAAAGTAAAAAAAAATGAAAGATTGTCTTATGTCTATTTTGTGTCTACTTTGTATCTGTTTTGACTGTATTTGTTAATTGAGTCTTTTTTGGTCGGTGTGTGTATATTTTTACTGGTTTCATGTCTGTTTTTCCTTGCTCCTCTTTTAGATATTTTCATTGTTCATGATATTTCCTTTGTGGTCATTTGAGTCTTCTAATTGAGCTATTTCTAATAAGAAATATGAACCGTAGGGCAGTTTGGTCATCCACAGACTATACTAACTAACTGTGTGTGTGTGAATGTGAAGCAACATTGTAAAAATGCTAAACAGGGAAAAAATGTAAACCTTTTAATTTACCATTTGTCATTGCCATATAATTATTATGTGCATAGAAAACATTATCTGGTTCCAATTATTATTCCTATAAAAATCATATTAACAGTTGCAAATTAGTTGCGTCGAAATATAATATTTAATGTAGAGGCGATAAGCACATACTTCACTCCGGAGATCGTTGTATGACAAACATTGAACATTTATTGTATTTGCTACTCAACTTAGCCGATGACGGATCAATTGTACACACAAGTTTAAGTACAGTAATCTCAAAAATACGTTAACAGTTGATGAAAGTGTATGGCTGAACTCCACAGCTACACACTGAACCTTTTTTTGTACTTTGTTGCGGTCCGCACCACCTTGTAGTCAGTTCCTCTGCTCCAGTGTGACATCTGCGCCCTTCAGTCGCTGAGCCGAACAGCATCTCTTGTAACAAACCCTTTGCATTGCGTTGTTCCCTTGACCGCTGGACAACAAACTTAAAAGGTAAACTACAAAGGCAGCCATCAAAGACAACTACCAAAGCTTGCTTGTTCTGTGGTTGTGTAGGCTATTTGGTTATTGGGTATAATGAAAGAATGGAATTTTTTTTTACATGTAAGTATGTTATTCTGGCTTAAAAATGGTTTTCTGACTCGGGTACCACAAGCACAAAAATGTTGAAGGTTGTTGCATTAATGTAAAAACTCAAGCCCATCGTGACACACCATAGTTAGCCTGTATTACATTTTCCCTGACCTTTAGTGGGTCAACAATAAATCCATTTAGGGGCTATATCACTGGTCTACTCCACGCATGCTGCTCACAGTTTGCTTATGGGCATCCAGCATGTTGCTCAGCATAATGGCAAAGTGAGAGCTGCAATTTCAAGTTCCCTGAGGGAGAAGAGAGGGTTACATACAACCCGGCCTGGCAATTGAGCGGCTGTTCAACTGGGGACCGATACATGGAGAAGAAAGGCGATAACAGAATGCTGTCAGTCGTGCTCAGATTAATAGTAAAGGATGGTATTTTCTTTAAGTTTGACATGTCCTTTTATACACACGCATGATGATGTTTGATTAGAGTCAAACAGCAAGTGGAAACCAAAGAGCAAAGGCTTATGTTTATCTGTGCTTATCTGTGAAAGGGGCAAAAGGGATGTGATGTATTAATGATATTAATAATGATTCTCAAACACTAAGGTTGTTTCTCCAGGGAGACTCTGAGGAGGAAAAACAGCTATTACAACTAGAGGCAAACTCACTGTGTTCAGTGAGTTTGATGCTGGGTGTTTTATACTATATATTCAATACTCCTGTGACTGTCTCAAAATGCAAAACCAGTGGCCATCGTAGGTTATTACACATTCGATGTGAATGTTTTAAGTTCCATGAGTCTCAGGTGGACTTTAAAGTGCATTTTTGCACAGAACGAAGGCTTTACACTATGGTCCTCCTCACTTCTTTCGCTGTTGTCAAGCTCCAGGTGAGAACATTTACATGAAAGTATCATTAGGATTGTTGATCGTTCTGTACTTTGTTGAAGGGGATGACAGAGAGTGTTTTGACTTTTAAAAATATTTTAATAAGGATTTCTTTTTACATTTTTCTTTCAATATATAAATGAAATAAAAACGAATTGGTGAATTTTTATAGTATGCTACAAAAAAACTGACATGACTACAAACTCAAACAGTGATATTCAAGACAACTTGATGATTTCTAAGCAGATGTATAGATGATGGACAGCTGGGATAATGATAACCTGAGAAAGTGTAAGTCACACTGAATCTTAAAATATGTATATTATGTCTGTGTGCTAAAATTTAAGTTATGACTCAGAAAAAGTATGAATGTGATCAGATGGTGACAAACTGCCATGTGGTTCATTAGAGAAGTCAAAAGCAGCTAACGGATTTCCAGGATTTAGGACTCATTCCTATAGCACTCTACTGATATTAGGAGATTCTACAAAAAACAAAAAGATACAAAATGGAAAAAACATAACAGAACTTGTCTATTTTAATCTCTGTAAAGTGACTGTCTTGACGTAGCTCCTGTATAGTGTGAACTTGCACTACAGCTTACAGGAACTGACAACATGTACCTTTTTCTTTCTAATGCTGAACACAAGCCAATTGTAGTCATATTATGAAATTTTAATTAGCAGTAATAATACATATGTCAATTCAAATGAGCCTGATGTTTTTATGATACCACATTAGTGCATAAATCCACTGTCAGCGTGTCAGTGAATGTCACACAATGGACTGCAGGCATGCTGACTTTTATGTTCTTGGACTTTTATTTTGGCACAAGCTGTCAAATCAACCTGCATTCAGTGTCTTAAATGTCCACATGCTCGCTGCATTTAGTTATTATCCCACACACTGAGTGCTGCCAGACATAATGAGAGTAAAAAGTCCCAGGTACACAATCTCTGGTTGAATGTCGGTTCAAGAACGCTGGGTTTTCAAACCACATCTGCATTCAATTCAGGGCCGATAGGTGCATGGCATTGTCGCTTCTGGCCTTGTCTTTTGTCACAGCACTCCTCAGCCACCACTTACACGTTTCACATTGCCATAGCAACTGTGGCTTTCCCTACCTCATCTCTCAGTGAGAGCCACGGCCCTGATGATGGTGAATAATGCTGGTCTGCTGGGGGAATAAGTGAATGGAGTGGACACAGTGTAATAAGTTTGTCTCACAAAAAGAGACATCCACGATTCAACGTGGCTTTTTGTGACTGGAATCCTTCGCTGTGAAAATGATAACACGTACATAAATTAGATCTGCGGGATTTTTCTGGATGCAGATGAGCAACGGTTCACATCATGAATTTTTACAGAAAGCGGCGCAGGAACATTACTGTCCTGAGCAGGTAAACAATACAATCAGTAATGCAGTAGCATTGACGTTTGACATTTATGGATAGTAACAGCTGCTCAATCGTGGGGTTTATGTGGGATTCGCTATAAATCCAGGTTTTCAGGTGTATATATTCTGTCACAGAGATCACCCTATTCACTTGTCCTGAAATCAGGTTTTATTTGTTTTTTGTTTTTTCTTTTGAATTAGTTTTGGGTTAGATGGCTTAAAAAAGGTCTGGGGTTAATGCAAGCTCAAGGGATTTTCACATTTTTTTCCACAGCCTGAAATGAATCAGCAGATTTCCCACTTGCAAGTGTTTTAAGCTTTTGCATGTCTTTAAAAAAAAAAAAAGGCAGTTTTTCAAGCGGTTCAATGGGATGACATAGGTTGTCAGCAACATTAAACTTCAACATCCTGAAAATTTGAAGGAATTTCAAATGAAAATGGGATGGACGTACCAAAGGGCAATAAACCTGATGCTTCTGGCTGCAGCCTTACTCAGCATGAAGGCATAAAACTATTACAGTTAAAATTATTTGTATGACATAGGTATGAAGGGGTCTTTTTCACAGCCACATTACTTCACATCACTAATCAGGCGTGCAAGTCCTCATATTGGCTTCATAGAGGTGTGAAGGCCATTTTAAATCGGCTTCGTTTTACTAAAATTGATTGAAGCTTTTGGCAAAGTTAAGCTGACGAAATCTAGAACAGGAAGCGGATTAAAACGCAAACACTAGCGACGTGGCAGATAACAGGCTCGTTTCTCCGAAACTGTGGATGTCCGCTAGAGGTAATGTGTGCGTTTTTTTTGTGTGTGGACGATTTGGTAACACACAATAGGGGTTTGTATAGCGGCTTTGAATGGGCTTGTTTCTCGCTTTTATTCCTGCTCTCCATATAATTGCATGTTTGTTTCTTTTAAATGACAATAATTTATTCATGTATTCAGGAAATCTTAGGGGGGTGTTGAGCAAATGCCTGCCAACTGGGCTTTTAATCACAACAGGGGGAAAAAAAAAAAAAAACGCCCAGATACTGACATCAGTTTTTACACTCCAGCACAGAGGCAAGTAGACACACCGACACACACACACACACACACACACAGGCTCACACACACAAATCATATGTTTCTCTCCACTTATCTAGAAATGGATGACAGGAGGAAGTAGCACTCCAATCTGGGTTTCACCAGGCTGAAAACACTACCATGCAATGTTCTTTCCTAAAAGCACCTGACATAGACACGGTCTCACAATATTGAGGTACATTAGCACAAAGTCTGAAATGTGATCAAAATGACAGGCTTCCATGTATACAGCTATCTGTGATTTTACAATAGGATACAAAACAAGAAACATTTATAAAATCTAATTAGAGACATAATGCAATGAAACCTGTATATTGTATAAATCCCATGGAGCTGAGAAACCTCATTTTTGAGGACATGAAGACATTTCAAAAAAGTTGGGACACAGACAACAAGAGTTGTGTAACATGAAAGTATCATTAGGATTGTTGGAAGATCTCAGAGAAGCTGATTCTTTGAGAAGAAGAGTTGAAGTGAGGTTAGTAAAATAAAAATAAAAAGAAATTGGGGATTTCTTGATAAGAACCTGGAGAGATCTCTTTATCCAAGGGACAAGGCCGAAAACAGATATTGAATGGTTGTGATCTTCAGGACCTCAGGATTGTGATTGTGATGGGATTCTGTAGTGGAAATCACTGAATGGGTTTGTCACTGGACCAACGAAGAAACAAGTATATATATATAAACAAGATTAAAATGGACTGAGGCAAAATGGAAGCCTGTGCTTTGATCTGATAAATACAAATTTGAAATTCTTCTCACAGTGAGGTCTTTTTCAGGTAAGACCCTATAATCCTACTAGATACTAAATATTCTTTAGATTCACATCTGACATAGCACTACACTGTTTTTGAATGACAAAAACAGTTTTGTCAAACAAATAACCGCTTGATTTTTTCCATTTTTCTTGTTGGACATGTTTGCTATGATCGGTCAGTGCTATTTTGGTTTGTTTTGTCAGCTAGCGAAAGTACTGAGAGGCGGGATTTTATGCCAAAAACAATCCCCTTGGATGTCTGATTCTCTGCGTGTGTCTCAGCCACCTGGAAATTCAACTTGTCAGTATTTTCCCTGACAGGAGCCGTCGGTGTTGAATCGACCTAGAATAACTCACATGAGACAAAATGAAAAGAAACTTTACCAATCGGCTTCACACACTCTCAGCAGAACTATCTTACATGTCTGCTTTCCTGCATCTCAACCAAGACAACGGCTCCTGATTCCGTTGTCAAACCAAGGCTTCCTACATTAAGTGACAGCCCGGGGCCTCAAGCACTCTTTGCTACATTGCATCAAACATGTCGTGGGCCACTGGAATATCAAGGCTGTAAAGTCAAATAAAGCTACTTCTTTTCCATCCTCCTCCCTTTCAGATTATGATGTTGGACTTTCAGATGTGTCCCAGCCTTGAAATGTAATTAACGTCCCATTTAGTCTCTGAGGATTTCAGAGCCACATTTGACAAACAATCAAAAGACTTTTTGTTTATCATGGGGGGGAATATGGACAGTATATTATGGCATCTTTTGGCCTATTAAGCTTGGCATTGATTTGCATAAGGAGAGTTTTGTCAGAGACTTGGGTGGTTTGGACAAAAGCGATGGTTGTTATAGCCCCTCAGTGACATTTATTAAAGACACGATAAGCTGCCTCCCGGATGGGGTCAAAGTTTTAAATATTGCTTCAGTCCAAAATATAATGTGCTCATCTTTCAGAGCAGATTGACCTGTTTCATTTAAATAAGATATAAAGTTGTCAGACATGCAAAACTCTGTTTAAATGCAGTACTAAACGATTTGAATTGTATACTAGATAAAATTAAAATGGTGCTTTAAATGGTTTAAATCATTTAACATGTAATTTATTCATATACATCGATTATTCTTTTTTTTTTTTTCTAACTGCACTTAGCTTTTTGACCAAACGTTTCTTTATGGTAAAATGAATGAGGTGGGCATGTCTTTGTCTAGTTAAATAAGTCGCTGACCCAGGGTTTGCATGTGTGTGTGGAAGAACTGATGAGAACACTTAAAACACCGGTAGCTAAAGCTGGTCTTTCACAAGTGGAGCAAACATTCTACACTTGTTCTCAGGCTTTATGCCATAAACGTACAGAAAGGAGATAAAAATGGAAAAAGAATATGAGTCACAATCCTACGTATTGCTGATGGGGCAGTAAGCAACAACCTTTGGAGCAGCTTCAAATCAAAACATTAATAGTGGAAAGTTTAGAAAATTGGGCTAAAAAAACCCTTTTTGCACTGTGGAAGCTGTTTATGTTGTGGAAAAGTCGAAGTTCAAAAGGAACAAATGTTGTTTTCGGACAGGGATGATTAGGCCCGAGTGTCTTTGTTGCTGACCCTTTAAAATCCTCCAGACACACACAAACTACACAAGAAAGTATGTGAACGCTGACGTAGATGATGCTGGTAAAGCATATCTGTGCCCTTACGGTAAAAATCAGTACAGCTACAGATACATTTGCTCTTTGGGTAGAAATCAATACAAACAATATAAAGGGTCACATTTTTGCAAATGGCTCCAAGCATAACTTTATACAACAATGCAAAGTCATTTGATGTAATGTTAATCAAATATATGAACGATACTGAACTGTCTACTTGTGAATTCCCAGCCAGTTGTTCGCTTTATAGATGATTGTTTCATAAGCTGCAGCATGTGGTTACTAAGGAAATACGTGTGTGCGCTTGTCACTAATTGTAATTGTTTTGTTTTTATGTAATTTTTCCTTTTAACTTGACCTTACCCAGAAGTATTTGTGCCCAAACTTAGCCGTTGTTGTTTCTTTGTGACTTCCCCTTTATCAACAGAGAGTCTCGATAGAAAAGTACGGTACTTTACTTTATGGTATAAAGTAAAGTGGAGAAACAGAAATGTGAAGGAAAATGAAAATGTGATGAGGAAAAGCAAATGTTGCAATGGAAAACTCGAGAATGGATAATCGTTAAATTTGGGCCCACATTTCCTAAAAAAAATTGTAAAAATAAAAAATTGTAGCATATATATAAAATGTTGCATATATATACTAACCTTTAGTACATTTTGTCACTTTTAAAGCTCCATACAACAATGCCTGCAAACCACCACATCAGGACCCCCCTCACCTCTCCACTCAGTCCTCAGAGTGTCAGTGAACACATCAGGGCAGCCATCACTATTACTTCTGCTTCTCTACTGTATCTCAAATAAACATAAGCTTTCATGAGTTAATGATGCGCCTGATCTATAGGCAAAATGTTGGACTGCTGATGAAAAGATCAAAGAGAGAAGCGGTGAGAGTGAGGCGAGCTGGTTATTTTTAGAATCCCACATTCCTTGGGATCTTCAAGCGAGAGTATTTTTATCTGCCTGCAGAGGTTGAATACAGCTTTTGTTTTTTTTTTTGAGTGATGTTACAATAAGCTCTCACATGCCGTCTGCCCGCTGCTCACTTTAATCTATTTCATTTAATTCTTCGTTTTTTTGTTTTTTTTTTTAACGCTCCGTTTTTTTTTTTTAGGAGCAACTTCGAAAGCACACTGAGAATTACTTTCCATCATACAGAAGAAGCATGTTGGAGGCAGTAAACACATATTTTAAGGTCCCTGTTCTGCATTGTGAGATGGGAGTGTTGTTTATGCATGATGCCCAAATCATTACTCACACCATGGATGGTCTCAGACATTTTGAGTGGTTGTGGGTTTATTTGTAGCACTAATAGCTGCAGCCCCACAACGGCAGTCGATTAATGCAGCACGAACATGTGTCACAAATTGCTCAGACCTGCCTGTGGAAGCAGTCTAATTACTGCAATTTCTTCTATTCATTCTACTTACACACACTGATTCATTAGTCCTCCAGATGCATTTGTGCAACCCAGACTAAATGTTACCTACTATCTGCTGCTATCTGCCAGTGGAGCGTGCAAAAACCAAGCACATCATTTTGAAATCTGCCTCTCCGCTTTCCCTCAGCGTCTCTGTGTAAATGAAGTCGACGACAGCTGGCAGGGATCTTATCCGTCTCTACCTCAGCGCCCTCCCCTCCCCTCTAATGCTGACTTCACCGACTTAAAGTGACAATGAATTATTCAAATTAAAGCGCCTGGAAATTTTTGATAGGCTATTTTTAGCTCCGGTATCTGGGTGGTTGCCAAAAGCTACAGCTTCAGAAGGGTTCCCCGAGCGAGCTGGCGCTCATGTCACAACGAGCTGTATAATGACGATGAGTAAGAGACATGTGAGCGGGTGGGAGACGAGCAGAGAGAACGAGGGGAACAGCAAATTACCCCCCCCCGTCATGTGGAAAGACTTGTTTTCTTTGGTTAAGAGCTGGGGATCTGTTTTTCTGTGACGCCCACTCGTTTACCAGTTGTTGACTCTAAATGTGCTACGGAAACAATTTATTGAAACCCATTCTTTTGGATGATGGAGTGACTGGAAACCCTGCTCCCTGTTGTGTCATCTGTCTATATAAAAACAACAACAACAAAAATATTGGATTGTCGTGTTCAGCTGAAGGGGAGACCCTCTTCCTCTCCAAAAGAGCACAACCAGTAAAGTCCCCCCCTCTGCTGCCTCCTCCATCTCCATTCCTCCCTCCTCACCATCTCCCTGTCTCTTCTTCACCCTTGCAATTCACCAACTTGAGCTGTCAGAATAAGCCCAAAAAAAAAAGGAAACAAGGTGGTGTTACCATGGTGGCGGCTGATCAAAAGTGCAGCCCGTGTGTACGACAAAATCATGCTTTTGTTTGGGGGTCTTCATTGTAACGTAGGACAATTCATTAGTATCCTCCTATTCGTCACTGTCTCTGACATTCTATGGGACTCGTCACTGTCCTCCCAGGCACTCGCTTTATTTTTAACCTGTTTTATTTAATAAAATAAATATCATCCAGTCTCTGTAGAATAAGGCAGAGATGGAAATCAATTACTTGGTGGTTTAATTCTATATGCGCTACGATGGTCTTTAAATGAGCCGCTCGGATAACTACGCTGCATAATGTTGATTTAACCACTGTTTAATTTTAGAATCGAGGGCTTGATGTGACAGAACTTGCAAACACAGACATCGTGTCTGCTTCCCAGCATGCACCATTCTCCTCCTACAAGCTGGCTCGGTTATCACGCAGCATGCCTAAGCAGATATACTGGATGTGTATGTATCTAATGGGCTTGACTCTTAAGAAGGCAGTCATCAAAAGTTGCTTTAACCCCGCAGGGTGTGTTGGGAAGTGTGTCATTTCAAACACGCACTTTGTAGTCGAGCTCTACTCAGCCCCGCAGAAATTTGCTTTGAATTCCGGTCAGATTTCTGAAGACAGACAGTATGTTAGCCTTTCGGAGGCTGCAAATTTCCGTCTCCTCCGTTCAGTGTGTTTGCATACATATTTAGCAGAGTATTCTATCCAAAGTGAATCACAATGAGTGTAGCAGCAGGAAACAGCATAAATAAACATAAGGGCTCGTCAGCCACATTCTCCTTCGTTCACACTTTAAAGGTCAAAGAAGTGAATAAGATATTGGCGACGTGATAAACAAAAAGTACCATTATTGACTTCCTTGTTGTACCACTTGGTGTCTTTCTCGACATTTTCAATGGAAGTTTGACTTAGAGAAACAGCAGAAATGGTGTAAAAGTAGCATCACCACACCATGATTTCTTTTTTCTTTGGATTCTAGTGTATTGCTAAAAATTGGCGATTGATTCATTTGTGACTGACATCCTCATGTGTTTATATCTGACGCAGACAACGAGTGCAATTTCCAATGCAAATTGCACCAATCAGGCAGCTTTAGCACATTTAAAGTACCTTCATTGCGTCCATGTCTCCGTGATGCAGCTCCAACTGCTGACCGTGTTAAGTGGGCCAAATCAGCAGCAGGCCACGACTTTATTCATGCTCAAATGGTTAGGTTAGGCTACTAAAGACAAGGAAAAGACAGTAAGAACAAACTCTGGCCTTCTGGCTATAAACTTTTAACTTTCACCCTTAGTGTCAGGGTATAAGGACACTGTATGTGGATGTACAGTATTTTGGGGACTAATAATTGTCTGGTTTGAAAATAAAGCCATGTCTGTACATGGACATTAAAAAAATGATGTGCAGATCCACATGCTGGGGATGTTTAGAGTTTTTTTTCCAGACAGAGACAGGTGTTAATCCAGTTGTTTTTCATGCTCAGTGAGCTGAACATTATTGAGTCTATTTACCTTTTGTTTGCAAGCCCTGGTTCATTGGTTACTAGGCAGCATGAAGAGAGGAAGGGAGGGAGGGATGAATCCACAGAGAGGGAGAGATGCTCCTGTCATTAAGTTGGTGATCAATGTTGCTCCTGGTGTGTTTGTCAGCAATGTGGGTTGGTGGTGATGTGGAGGTGAGGGGCGGTCGCTTTGAAGAGACACAACACTGCTGAGTGAGAGACACACAGCAACAGATGGAGGGATATCTCTGCCCGGGGGTCTCTGCTTCCAGCTGGAGCTGAGCTCTGTGTCTATGAGACAGAGAAGAAGGGAGGGGGGGGGGGCAGCTCTGACTGTTAGCTTTCTTATCACTGTGCATACATTTATACCCAGTCATGTTGTTGTAATGTAAAAGAAGGATAAACTGTGACCTCTAGCAACATAAATAATTTATCTCTTTATGATTTTCCATTTAGTCATTTTATCCAAAGTGAGCAACACACACACACACACAGAATCACCTTAGGATTCAGTGTGTTGCCAAAGGACACTTGTGAACCGCAGCAGCCCCAGATCGAACTGCCAACCCTGCCCCTGCTCAAGCCACAGCTGCCTATATATATATATTTTTTTTTAAATGCTGAAAACAGCTTTATACTGGAATCTGGAAACAAAGTTGATGTGGGTTAAGCAGTAGAAAGAGCTGAAAGGTGCTTAAACTCATTGTAGAGTCAGGTGATAACTCTCTGTGGACTTGATTACCATCAGTACAGTGTTAAATGCATGCTGTCTTTACCGCATTCATGTAGACACGCGCAGTGTAACGTGTGTGTGCTTCTTGAGTGTATGCAGTGGAAAAACCTAAATCCAGATTGAAATTATAACTAGTCACTCAAATCCTCAAACCCCACGGGTTTAATTATGCCTGTGTGTGTGTTCAAGATCCTCCTCTTGGACTGTGTTAGCACCTTCAGGGTCCCCTTTGCTTGATGATGTCATGGCGGTTTACAGAGGGCCTAAGCAGCATGGCAGTGGATGGTGGTCCAAGGCCAGGATCGGAGCGCACAGCGTCCACTCATTGTGTCAAACAGATGGTGGCAGGCCTAAGGAGGTGGGGGCAACGAGGGCTCTCATTGGCCGAGCCAGCAGGGCGGTTTCCGAAACAGAGCCTGAACATAGCAGTGATGTGTCTGGTTATGTGTGTGTGTAGAGGGGGATTTTCAGTGGGAGGGTGCCAAGGTGTACCCATCCAATGTGTTGGTGTGATCCAACGTGTGATCAGGACGGTCCTTCTGTTTTTAGCTTTCTGAAGCTACCAGGGTTTACCACCGAATGTTTCAAATATTGCTGGGGTTGCATCCAAGATTAGCTCAGTTAAACACCTGTCACAAATAAATGGCTTTCCAGTTCTCTTACCATAGAATACTGAACATCTCTTTAGTGGTTTAAATACACGGCATCTGTCCTTTCTATTAAAATCCTACTGAATGTATGTAATTCTACTAAAGTGGACAAATCCCCAGGAATCAAAGTGTAAATGAGTTGAAGACTCCACTACAGGAGAAGGTTTAAGATGTTGAGCTGTGAATGCGTATGATTTTACCTCGTGTATCCATGTGTTTGTGTTAGTTTGCAGAAGGTTGTGACCTGTTGGCGAAACACTGAAACATCATTCTTTTGGCAGCTTCTGCTGCACAAAGCTGTCACGTGGCAGGAGTTATGTATGTGAATCATAATCAGATTTGTGAAGCCACAATGTGCTAGGCTTCCTTTCTGTATATTTCCTTATAGGGCAGCACAGTTATGGAGTGGTTAGAATATTACTAGGGTTTTTAAAGAGTTGGATTTGCAAATAGTAGGTTTAGATTTTGAGTTTCAGATGGCAAAATATCCTCAAAAGTCAGCATTTGTTTATTTGTTCTTTTCTTTTTCTTTTTTTTAACGAAACAAATAGTATAATCTACTGTAGTTCATGAAAAACAAAGCACACATGAACTAACTGTATTATTACTGACTATAGAGGCTATAAGTGACATTTGGTTTAACGCTAAATGTCAACAGGCCTGTTTCTTCACTATGAGTTTCTCCTTTCCATTGGTTTTCTAATGCTAATGTCCATGTCACTGGATCACTTACTGTTTGCAACCTGAGCAGCGTACAGTTAGCACTAATGTCACTGGTCTTCAGGCCAAGTGGCAGATACGATCAAAGTTGTTTGATCTGGCATTTTCCTCATGTCTCCTCCCGCTGCCTTTAGACAGGCAGAGTTCCAGGGAGTGGTTGAGACATCTTGTTAGAAATGATGTGATTATGAGGAAGGCCGTGTGCTTTAGGAACTGTGACAGCAATCAAATCCCATCAGTGTCTGGGCCGGTGAAAGGGCCGCTGCCCGATAACTCACTCTGTTTGTGCAATAGAGATGAGATTTTAAAGTTTTTCTGTCATTTGGAGTCATGCAATCTTGCCGGATTATTGTCTACATCTACTTTACATGTCTCTGTTGTTTTGAAATGCATCCTGCCTGATTTGTCCGGAGCTGGCATGGGTGATCGATTCCTCTTTAGGGGGAGTTCCTGTGGACGTCAAGTGAAATCTGAACTTAATGTATGCACAGTAAAATAATGCAGCAAAACCAATTGGATGTTTTATGCTGTGTGTGTTCACTGTGAATCCTTTAGTCAGTTGTGGTGCATATTGAATAAAGTTTGACGACAAATCTTCTGTGTGTCTGATTCAAATACGTCTGGTGTTATTCATGTGGTATTTCTCCAGTTTTATAAGTAGGAGAATTAAAATGTTACTCTGAGTTCATTCCAAGAGGAAATGGACACCTCCTTAAAGTAACAATATGCAACTTAGGGTCTGATTTGAAGGTCACTGGTTTGAGCTGCCTTGGCTGTTATCAGCTGTGTCCGTAAAGGAAAAAGGTTGTAGCCTTAAATATGATGAAAAAGATGGCAGAAAATTGGGGCACGTCCTACGGCTAAATTAGATCTGCATTGCTCATTGATGGACTGTCTGTGCTACATCCGCCCCTGTGCTGCCTTCAAAGAGGGATTTATACAAGTACAGGACTTATTTATCATGCAGAGTGTGTGCGAGCGTGTGTGCTGGGAATTAAGATGTCGAAAAGCAGGTGCCTGTTGCAATCACATGGTAGCATAGCACCTTTGCATATTTAATGTCTGTCACAAATAACCTTGTGAGGCCCTGGTTGTGTGTGTGTTTGGGGCCTGGCTGGCTGGTTTAATGTGACACGACTCAGCTGTTAGAGGCTGGTCTGGCACTGATGAAGGGGTGTATCCTGTCTTTGCAGACGCGAACACAACAAACTTAAAGCCCAGCACGAGGCAGCCGTCGTCATTAGTTGGCACAGCATCCGAGAAGGAAACTGCTCAGGTAGTCCTTCTGTTCGTTGTAATGATAAGAGGGAAGACAGCGATAAAGACACAGAGAGGGGTGAGATGGAGAAAATGTAATGTGTGTTTTGAGGAAAAATCAGTACTTTGTTCCTTGACGTTCCGTGAAATTGTTGCGTATATTCTATACACTGACAGCAAAAGAGTAAATCTTTTATAGTTGAGGTTAATAATTGGCTCCTGTTAGCTTCCACGTGAATGTGGGCATAAACACTGCCTTAGAATAGAAGGTTTTCAGCTATAACTCCTTTTCCACAGATAAAGAATTACAGTATATGTTGCTCTGTACTCTGATGCCTCTCTTACTGCAGTGCCAGAGTCTAAGACCCCATTTAAAAATGAGTCACTCCTTGCATCTTGGGAGGAGTGGGTAGCTGATCCCAACAAAGCACAACGTGTAAACAGTTGCCTTTTTATATTAACAGAAGCCTCAACAGGCCAAACTCAGTGCACTCGCAAGCTTGAAACACAAAAACCAGGAGCATAGTTTTAACCACATGAACATAATAAGAATATGTTGACATGTAATGTAAAAGGTGAGTGGCAAATAGACTGACACTAAAATGTTACCAGACAACCTATTTTTTCCGCGATAATATCCGATCTTGCAGCAAAATATCCAGCTTCGTAATATGCAGCCCTGAAGTACAATGTCCAGTTTGTGTGACTACAGTATTATTACAGCATTTTATGGTTGCGATTAGCCAGGTTAGAGTCAGAGGAAGATCGAGGGCTGATGTGAAGCAGGAAGATCGAAGTAATTTTGCACAAAACATATTTTATTGCTTTTAAACACATCCACGCTCGTTCTCCAACCCTAACATCCGTGGTTTTCTTGACTGAACCGAACCAAACACAGGACTCTGGACCCAAACTCAGATCTTTAGCTTGAGAATTCTATGCTTTGTACACCCACCATCCTCTCCAACAACCACCTAGGCAGCTTCTTTGAGGAGAAACAGTTGGTCCTAGACACAAGCTTGGCTGTTTTTTCGTTTTCTTTTTTTTTGGTTTGTTTGTTTTGTGGGTTTTTTTCTTCCCAGCTCCCCCAACAGGCAGTGCTCAGTACACCAATGGTTTCTTTCTTTTTCAGGACATTGTTGTATTTATGTCCACTTCTCCTGCAATGAATGCAACTGGTAATAATAATTTCATAGAGAGAAAGATTGAACATACACTCATACACTTTATGATATAAATTATTTCATTGCTTTTTAACATAGAAAGTTAAAGAGGCTCAAAGATGCAAGCCAATGCAGTGTTTAACTTATCAAACTGAAGATGTAATTTTCAAACCTGATTCAAATATTGTCAGTGACTGTGTGGGATGAATACTTGACTTTTTGGGATGAAAAGGACACATTTATAATAATACATAATATGATGTAAGTGCTTTGCTAACAGTAGCAGAGTGAATGCACGCACACAGTTCAGGAGCAGGGTGACCCACATAGTGGCAACGATATTTTCAAAGTGTGTGAGTCATGCAATCCAAAAACAAGGCAGGGTGTGAAATGACTTCTTTAGAGCTCAGTAGGCAGAGTGCACCAGTGGATGGATTGTGGGAGGAAGGTGGATAAGGAGCAAAGCAGCCTGCGTTTGTAGAAATCGGCTCCGTCTAGCGCGCAGAGTGAGCCGTGAATGTTTGCAAATTCAGGCCTGAGCTTCTTCCAGGGCAGCACAATATCTGGACGCGAGCTCTGCATCTGACAGGTGGTTCCAGAAGCACTTTGCAAAACGAGATCTGTTGAGGGGGGAAAAAAAAGGCAAAACAAAATCTGTACATGACTCATCAGTTCATCAGTTAATACTGTTGCCATACAAATTCAGATGAAGTGTGTCAACATGTTCTCAGTTTGCACTCAATATTATTTGAATTCAGTTTCAACAATTAAGAATTAATAATTATTTCACTTTTGAGAAAATAGCTTTGTAATAAAAATGCATATGAGTAATATTTAAATAAAATCCATACATTGCACCACATCGCTTCCTTTCCCTTGATGCTGATTGCATCTTAACAATCCAATAAAAACTCAGTTCTGTTTATTTTTTCAATGTTGGCAGCAGATATGAATGAACTGTATAGTAAATGGCACCCAAGGGGACTATTTGGGTGTTTCTGCAATTGGCTGACTTTGTCCTTGGTCACTACTCAGTGGATACAAGTTGCAATATCACCACATCATAAATATATTAGAAACATATATTAGAATTTAAAGGCATGTCACAAGTTTCTTACCAAGCATCTCAGGCACCATCTTAAAAACAGGCTGTGCCCGATTTATAATTGCATTCTACTGTAACTCTGTATAACTTTCACAACACTGTGGTTACATGCAAAATTGAATAAGCTAATTGCTATACGATGAATAACTGATAAGTAGAGGATGGAAGCTGATTCCTGACTATGGAAATTATAGTTTCCTGTCCTACAGCTGTGGACTGCTTTCATTGGCTAAAACTACAATCCAGGGATGGGACTGAAACAAAGGGTCTAAATTAAAAAAACGGGGGGGGGGAAGATGCCTTGTTGCCTTGGTCACAACTTTTCTAGAAGCATCACACACACTGTAATCACTCTTTAGGGGGTTACATTCCATAACAGATGTGAACCACTGATTCACAAGGATGTAGACATTCATATTGTGTTGCTATCCCTGCTACTTTTAACCCATTTACAAACTGGGTAACAGCACAATAACCACATTAAAACAACTACCTGGGGATTTTGCAGGACCCAAATATGCTTAACACAATTTAAACGAAATTTACACTAAAGCTAAAATTGTGAAAGCACAAAATAAACAGTTTTTTTCTCTATTTTCTCTACCGATTTTGAAGTCTCATACTGTATCTGCTTAGTTGTGTAATTACTTTTCTGCTTGGCTTATTGCCAACTGCCCAACATATAAGGAACAGTAAATTTAATCTGACTAAATCTGCATTCCCATGTTACATTTCCACCATGAGAATAAAAAAGTATATTTACTTGTCCCTGCTAGTCAATTGCTCCTGATGCAAGTTAATTAAGATTCTTGTCTGTACCTATATGCCAGTGTAAAGAACATTGGCTAACAGTAACCTTTGTTCTTATTTTTCTGTTTTCCTCTCTTGTAGTTTATTGCCTTTGCATCTTTGTTCTTCATCCTGGTCTCCATCACCACCTTCTGCTTGGAAACTCATGAAGCTTTCAACACCATCATCAACAAAACTGAGCTAATGCGGAACAACAGTGTGCCAGACTCAGGCCCTCAATACGAGATTGAAACTGACCCTGCACTCACCTACGTGGAGGGGGTTTGTGTATTCTGGTTCACGATTGAGTTCCTGGTGCGTGTGACCTTCTGCCCGGTCAAGTTGGAGTTTTTTAAGAGTGTTCTCAACATTATTGACTTTGTGGCTATCCTGCCTTTCTACTTGGAGGTAGGCCTGAGTGGCCTTTCGTCAAAGGCTGCCAAGGATGTGTTGGGTTTCCTCAGGGTAGTGCGCTTTGTTCGTATCCTACGTATCTTCAAGCTAACACGTCATTTTGTGGGGCTACGGGTGTTGGGCCACACATTAAGGGCCAGCACCAATGAATTTCTGCTGCTTATCATCTTCCTGGCATTGGGAGTGTTAATTTTTGCCACTATGATTTACTACGCCGAACGAATCGGTGCCAAGTCCAATGACCCCACTGCTAGCCTCCACACCAAGTTCAAGAACATCCCTATTGGTTTCTGGTGGGCTGTGGTAACAATGACTACACTGGGCTACGGGGACATGTATCCAGAGACCTGGTCAGGCATGGTTGTGGGTGCTTTATGTGCTTTAGCTGGTGTGCTGACGATAGCCATGCCTGTGCCAGTTATCGTCAATAACTTTGGAATGTACTACTCCCTGGCCATGGCCAAGCAGAAGTTGCCCAAGAAGAGGAAGAAACACATCCCTCAGACAGTGCAGGGAGGGTCCCCCTCCTACTGCAAAGCTGATCTCAACACCACCTGCAACAGCACTCAAGGTGACCTGTGCCATGTCAAAGGGAGCAGAGTACTAGAACGGAACCGTTCAGGTAAGTCACACTAAAGCAATATACAGTAGGAAATAAAACTATAAGCAACCACACTTGAATAGCGATTTCATTATAGGGTATTTTTCATGTAGTAACACTGAAAAGAATCCATCCGGAACCTCACCAGACAGAAGACTGAAGTCTTTTGCCTTGCTGGCTACATTTCTGGTTTCTCCATTTATAAGGACAGTCATGAAAAAGACATTGAGATTAGGAGATATTTTTTATGAAATAGATTTTCCTTGTAAGAATTCCGTCATTGTATTCAAGTATTTCTTTTAGTAGGAATTGTTCATTTTTCAGACCGTAGGTGACTGTTTTTTCCGCTGACGCTGCTCATATTGATAGAAATTAGTATCAACCTCCGTGTACTGACTTACTTTGAATTCAAGTGAAGACATTCCCATGGGTAGGTGCACACTCTAGGTTCCTCGTAGTCTATTTGTTCATTAGGTCTCAGAGTGGTATATTTAATAAGCATTGAGTAATTCATGCCTTAACTGAATGCACAAACGGAATCAATCTGGTTTAGTCACCTGTTTGATATCCTTAGAGGTCCTTGCAAAGACAGTATGCAGTATTCTTTTTTGCAGTGGCTATACTTCATTTTACAATCAAAGAGGTTTTATGTAACAGACTGTATGTTCATTTTCATAAATATTAGAGGGCATGCCAACTTTTATTATTTCACGGTTGTTTCAGTGGTTGATGTGCCATAAAATTCCTGATTTCACAATAGGTTTTAGTTTTTAGTTAATCGTTGCAGTCACAACATTACTAATCCCTAAAATTAAAATGCCTATGATTGACCTTAAGCCTTTAATGCCAAAACCTGTATAGTAACCTTAGCCCTACCAAAACCAAATACCATATACACCCTGTTTGAAAATGGAAACAAGTAGCAGCTACACTGGGATATGTTAAAATGAAATTTCAGTCTGTTTTTATGCAGGGCTGCAAGTTTATCGTCAGCCCGATGCGTGCATGTGAAATCACAGACATATAAACGTAGATGCCATATTTTCTGTTAACGTCACCATCGTGATGAAGATGCCATGATTGGCCTGTAAATAAATATAAAGAAACATGGGAGCTCTGTTTTTTTAAATAAAAAGCACTGTAACATTTGTTTGTCAACCATTTTTAGTCAAATAAATTTGAAACTTTTGGTATTTTTTCCAGGGTAGGAAAATACTGCAGTGTTAGTTTTTGCCATCCATTAACATACAGTATAAAACACACTGATGTAATTCATGTCATGAAAGACAAAGGCAAGAGTTGTACTAAGCTTTATAGACGGTACTTGTTAGTGGGACAAAATAATTGTTTTCTTTTCAGGAAATTATATAAAAACAAAGAACAAATATCAACACACTTTATGCTCTTAAGTATAGCAGATGCAATCAATGTCCAAAAACTGTGTGCGCGAATAAGAAGCTTTGAGTACCAATAGGTAGAAAAGCGCTATATAAGTGCAGACCACTTACCATATGAGTTACATTATTACTTTTGTTGTTTTTCTATATTTATTACAGAATGTAGTGTCATAAGGTCAGGATTAAATGCTTAAAACCCCAAAAGTCAAACTGGTATCACTTTTATGAAATGAAAAAAAAAACCTGGATGTGAATGTTTTACTGTATTTTTTTTTTTTAAAGTACTACTGCAGAACTGTGCTTCTCATTCTTCTTTTATCGCAGTTCTCTCAGCAGACTGTAGCGGGGGCAGTGACCTGACCATGTCTCCAGAGGAGAGGGTCCCCATGCGAAGGTCCAGCACCAGGGAGCAAGACCGTCGCAGTGGGGGGACATGCTTTCTACTCGCTGCTAGTGACTACACCTGCCCTGCAGATGGAGGAATTCGAAAAACAGGTAACAGCATGTGAAAATTCCACTGCTTTACAATCCATTATTTATTTGTACTCAAATGGAGTATTGTACTATATTCAGTTTAAAATCCATGAAGTATTTTGCCTTGAAGAATCACTCACGTGTTTTGTTTTTGATCCATCACTTCTTTATCAGTAGCTTTTCAAGTATGTGTGGAATAAACTGAATAAAAGTTAGTGCTTTATGTTTCAGATATGTTTTATTTTTAATAAAAGATCCTAAACACAGCTGTTAGTCAAAACCTTCATCAGCTGATCCGTATCCTTAGTGACTGGGACACCAACATCCTTGGAGAGGGGAAGGCAGTTTGTTCAGGCCTAGTCAGCAGAGGTAACGTAACCTACTGTTGTGGCAAATAGCACAACTTTGTTTTTAGCAATTCTGAGGAGCAACAGTGTCCATGCAGCTGACGCACAACTGTTGCTTTCTGCCCAATTTATTCACGTTTTCATGTTGCCTGAAAACACTTGAATAAATTTCTGACCCCCTGTGCCACACTTTTGTTGGCTCTTGCCAGGTTCATTGTCCATCTACAGCTCCCAGATAAATTGCCCGGTGTCTCATCTGGCTCTAAGGTGTCGATACACCTACACGGGGATTTACAGTTATTAAAGTAGTAGATTTTAATTCCGTCGACTCATAAACAGGATGCAAGTTTTCTTCCAAACGAGATTATAGAGTGGTTAACAAAGGTAGGTTTGCTTAATAGTATCAAATGGTTTATGGTAATAAAAAGTTATTAAAGTTATTAAAACAACACAATCCTGCAGGCCGTAGTTCGTGTCTCTGATTTGGACAAAGTTTGCAACTAAATCAAAAGAGAAAAACCATTGACAATATTTGTCTTCAAATTTTGCTGTCAAATTCATTACTGTGCTTCCATCCTGTCCTGTAGCAAGGCACTGGTGGAAAGGTCAGACTCAGAAAGGGATTGACCTTCCAAACACTTTGACCCAATCTAAAGGTCATCATGAAGGTCACATCTGCTGAATTACAAGAGATCTCGTGTGATTTTAAAGTCAGAAAAGGTCATCGACTAAAATGTATAAATAGGCAGAGCAAACAGTGGAAATGAGGTTAAACTGCAGCTAATTCTCAGTAGGTGGTTTATCTTTTATGTTGTCTTAATCTTTATTTTAATGTTATGCCTTTTAAAATTGGCTTCTCTAAACTCCTAGAGAAGCCAATTTTAAAAGGCATAACATTAAAACATTAAAAGTGTCTCTAAATGCCTTATTAGTGCTACTGTATTCACTCTGTAACAGGCAAATCTGTGCTAGTGTCTCATTAAAGTGGGACTGAAAACCTCCTCCAGATGACCTCACTCAGAGGAACCTTCAATTCAGATTATGTCATCTTGCTGCTCACTATATTGAGTTTGCAATCATGGTCAACCTGCTTTTCCAGAACTCCTCCAGATGACATCATCTGGATTCCTAATGATGAAAAACTCCTCCTGGTAATGTCATCCGGAGGAACTTTTTTTCTTAGAAGCAGAGAGATATTTTAATATAAGGAAGTCAGAGGGAAGTTAAAAAACATTCATGTAGATTTACATCCTAAACTAAAGCCATAGAAAGCGAGTTGAAAATTGGTGAAGTCGCCCTTTAAACCCTGTACATGGTGTGCAGATTTTCTAGGGAGCACATCACGGTGGTCTCTCTCGCAGCAGGGCAATTTGCCAGCACCTGTGTCCTCACCTCTGCTGCTGTCAGTTGCCACTGACGCTAATGCATAAAACATCTGGTCCTTTCTAGTCACAGCTACTTGTTGGCATGGACCCTTTGTTCTGCCTGCTAGGCTGGTTCTGAAACAGCCCCCCCCCCCCACCCCGGTTTAATTTACACCCGGCCTCTCTGTGTAACAAATGGGTGCCGTATGCAGCATGGTGATGAGGCCACATTTCCATTAGCCATTCCTCATCAGTGTTTACGCCAGCTGATTGGCATGCTACCATTAATGATCTGGCTGCTTTGGCTTTGCTTGTTTATTTTGCACCAAGTGATGGAAATTTGCTAGTATGCATCACATGCTGCATTTTGAATCATTTGACTTGTTGTAAAATGGGAATCTCTACAGATAATTAAGACATTAATAATTAATTATCATCAGTACATGCAGGCTTCCATAGGGATTTTATACGCACATAAACAAATAATGTACCTGAATGTGAATGAGCAGATTATGAAACCACTCTCGCATTTTTTTCCATTTTTAGACACTAGCAACGTTTAAAGACTTATTGTATTTTTGGTATAGAAAATACAAATGATAATGTCATAAGAAGAATGACTGCTAAGATGTTATTCCAATTTGCAATCTTACTGTTTTAAATATATTATATTAAAACATGATATAATAAATATTTATTGAAAACACTGAGCACTTTCACTGATGCAGAGTTGCTGTGTAGGTTAAAGCCAAAGAACCACTGTTCCAATGGTAATAGAAAAATGAAGCCATTTAATTATTTTAATTAGTATGAGTATAATATTTACTATGTTGGAACAACCAACACAACTGGGTCATGCTATAGGATTGTTTGGTTATGTTGAAGGTACATAGATATTTCATTGTCAAGTCATGTCAACTTTACAAGCCAGGTATAAGAAACTATACAAGTTGGCCTCCAGCTGTAATTCTTAGTTCAAATATATTAATTTCTGGCATCTATGATGTCATTTTTTTTAACAAACACTAGCCGCAAATTCAATTTGGCTGGTGAGTTCATCAACATGAAATCTAATATTGCTACCATCCACCCATCACCTTCTCCTTACCCTGAGTCGGGTCGCGGTTGGGAGCAGGTCTAGCAAGGCTCTCCGGACATCCTTCTCCCCAGAAACGTTTTCCAGCTCCTCTGGCGGGATTCCAAGACTTTCCCAGGCAGGATGGGATATATAATCCCTCCAACGTGTTCTGGGTCTACCATGGGGTCTCCCACCAGTTAGGCGTGCCTGGGAGACCCAGGAGGCATTCTTATTAAATGCCTAAACCACCTCAACTGACTCCTTTCAATGTGAAGGAGCTGCAACAAAATCGTATTCTTTCGGTCATAACCCAAAGCTCAGGAACATAGGTGAGGATTGGAACATAGACTGAATGTTAAATTGAGAACCTTTCTTTCACCATCCATTTTACCCTCACTCGTGAACAAGACCCCAAGATACTTAAACTCCTTCATTTAGGCAAGTGACTCATTCCTAACCCAAGGGGGAAATCCACCATTTTCTGGTAGAGAACCTTGGCTTTGAGGCGCTGACGTGCATCCCAGTCTCTTCACACTCGGCTGAAAATTGTCCCAGTGCATGCTGAAGGTCACGATCTGATGAAGCCAACAGAACCACAACATCTGGGAAAAGCAGAGAAGACATTCTGAAGTCCCCAAAACGGACAATCTCCTCCCCCCAGCTGCTCCTAGAAGTCCTGTCTGTGACAGTCACAAACAGGATCAGTGACAAAGGGCAAACCTAACGGAAACCAACACCAACTGGAAATGTGTTTGACTTATTACCAAGAATAGGAATACAACTTGCTCTCCGGTTGTACAAGGACAGATTGGCTCGTAACAACGGCCCTGGCACCCCACATTCCCGCAGTACCTTCCACAAAACCCCACGAGAGGCACTGTCATAAGCCTTCTCCAAGTCCAAAAAAACATATGTAGACTGGATGGGCATACTCGCATGACCCCCTCCAGTAGTCTTACAAGGGTAAAGAGTAGGTCCACTGTTCCAAGGCCAGGGTAGAGGGGTTCAGAGGGGTTCAGAGCTCCTCAAAGTGTTCCTTCCACTGCCCAACAATATCCTCTGCCCGGGTCACCAGTTCTCCTCACCTGCTAAATACAGCCTGGGCCAACCACTGCTTTTCCTTTCTGAGGCGTCTGATGGTTTTCCAGGCCAACCAAGTCCTTCTCCATAGCCTCTCTGAACTCCTCCCACACTCAAGTTTTTGCGTTTGCAACCACCCAAGCCACAGCCCTTCTGGCCTGCCAGTACCTGTCTGCTGATTCTGGAGACCCCTGGGCCAACCATGCTTGAAAGGCTCCTTTTCTTCAGCCTGATGGCCTCCTTTACCACCGCCGTCTGCCAGCATGTCCTCAGGTTGCCTCCATGACAGGCACACAACTCAGAGCAGCCACTTGGTCCACATGGTCCACTCAGATTCCATGTTCCAAGCCTCCTCCAGAATGCAGGAGAAATTTATCCAGAGATGGGAGTTAAAGATCCGATAGACGGGGGCCTCAATCAGGCCTTCCCAGCACACCCTCACTACACGTGTGGGCTTACCAGGTGCATCCACCATCCTTCACCGCCACCAGATCCAACTCGCTACCAGGTGGTGATACAACTACAAAGTCAATAATTTACCTGAGGTCTAAGGTGTTCTCGTACCAGGTACACGAACATGGTGTTCGTTATGGCCAAACCATGACTAGCACAGAAATCCAATAACAAAGCACCATTCGGGTTCAGATCAGGCAGGCTATTCCTCCAAATCACTCCCCTCCCGATTTCTCCATTATAACCCACGTGGGTTATACGGAACGGAACTGTGAAGTCCCCAGGCGGTACCCTCTCAAGGACCTCACCCAAGGTCTCCAAGAAAGCCAGATACTCTGAACTGCTGTTTGGTGCATTAGCGCAAACAACAGCCGGGCAATTTTTAGCCACATAGAGGCAACCCTCTCATTCTTCGGGGAAAACTCCAACACAGCAGCACTCCGCTGGGGTCTTGAGTGAATCCCCACACCAGCCCGGCACCTCTCACTCTGGGCAACTTCATAATAAGAAAGAGTCCAACCCCTCTGCAGGAGTTTGGTTCCAGAGTCAGTGCTATGTGTAGAGGTAAGCCCAGCTATATCTAGTTGGTATCGCTAAACCTCTTGCACCAGCTCCGCCTCCTTCCCCATCCGAGAGGTGACATTCCATATTTCAAGAACCAGCCTATGGAGCCTTGGATCAGTATGCCTAGACTCCCCGCCTTGCCTGCCACCCAGCTTACATCGCACCCGACCTTGATTCCTATCCCTGCAGGTGGTGGGCCCACAAGCTGCTCCATGTCGTTCCCTCGTGTTGGGCTCAACCTGGCCCCACGGGCAAGGTTCCGGCCACCAGACACTTGGCGACAAGCTCTCCTCCCAGGTCTGGCTCTAGAAGGGATGCCCCTATCTCCCTATTCCAGACGAGCTACCAAATTCCCGAACTGCCATAATCATCAGTATTTATATGAACCGCACTTTGTGTGGCCCCTCCTCTGGGACCACTTTACCTTGGGAGACCCTACGAGGGGCTATAGCCCCAACAACACAGCTCCCAGGATCACAGCAACACACAAACCCCTCCACCACGGTAAGTTGGTGATTCTTGGAGGGGATATATTAATAATATTAATAGTACTATTAGTGTACTATTAATATTAATACCAATACAATCAAATAGTATTTTTGTATTTGGTTTCACTCGTTTCTCTAGTTAGACTTAACATTATAAGTACAGTAAATGGGCTCAACTACAGTACTACCCATGATGAATCTTTTTCAACCTGTTTGGCCAATGGTGTGAAGTGAATGCAGTATTTTTAATGTAATGTGTATTTTAAGCTCTTTTTAAGTGGACGTGATCATTGACACTGGTTCATCTAGAGTTTTGGGAACTGTTAGCCATGCAAGCTCCTGCGGGTTATGTTTACCTACTTTTACCACTTGTTTCTGTCATATTTGGACAAATGACACAAGGACTGTAAGTTACAATGGGTCAATTTTAGTTGGACTGTGAAGGTCTCGTTTTCAAATTATGTTGCGTAAACCAAAAAAAAAAAAAAGAACTGTCAGTTAGTTACTTGAAATGACTCCAACTTGTAGCAAACTTAGCTTGAGGGCACAGTGTATGCACAAGGTCTCATGTTCCAGTTCCCAGTGTAAATGCAATGCCAGAATAACTGTGGTTCTTTGACTCTGCCCACAACATTGTGATTATTTCTCCCTCCAGATCAGCTGTGGCTAAAACATTTGCCTATGTAAGAGTCCAATTTGCCTTAGTGTCACTGTCAGGAAATGTGTTGTGCATGCACTCACCATATAGTACGTGACTGTTCCTCTGTCTCACTCCTGTCTCCTGTCTTGTCTCGATTCACTCGGCTGGCTCGGACTCGGATCGTTGCCTGCCTGCCTGCCTGCCTGCCTGCCTGCCTGCCTGCCCGCCTGCCTGTGTGTATTAATGTCCTGTTCCTGCACAACCACAACCACCACCTCTCTGTCGCACCCTCCTCTGAAGGCTATGAGAAATCCCGGAGCTTAAACAACATAGCGGGCTTGACCAGCATGGCTGGTAACGCCTTCAGGTTTTCTCCTGTGACCTCACCCTACGGATCACCTTGCCCACTGCGGCGCTCTCGATCCCCTATCCCTTCCATCCTGTGAGACGTCCAGCCCTGGGCCACTTTGGCCTAAGCCACCATACACTCTAACTACAAAACAAACAACCACCGCTCTTTGGTATTATATCTGAACTTGATTCTACATATCGTTGGTAGTGAACTTTCTAGCTAAGACTGATGTTAGTGGCTTGGGCAACCTGAGCAACTCCTCATTTTCCATTTGCTTAGCTGACATCCTTTAGTAACTAGTTCCTTTTCGGTTCCTTTTAGCTCGGTGTTGTTGTACTTTGACGCAATAAAATGACTCTGACTGGTGGCTTCAGAAGTAGCAGCCATATAATAAAGGAAATATTACTAATCAGGGATATTAGATGTTGCTATATTTAGATACCTTGACAAACATGTGCTTCCAAAACACAAAAAAAAGGAGGAGAGATGTCAATTCATTGCAACCTCATACGACTGTGACTTTGTCTTTGTTTTGCTACTTTCTTTTTGGGATGGAGATGGGATGCGATTGGTGTGGAACTGAAGCACACTTCACAGTCTGTCAGTCTTCGCCTGCTGCTAGGCCTGCTCATGTTGTTGCATGGATCATCCTGTAACCATCGTCTGCAAGCAATGTGGCAAGCAGAAGGGGCAAGGCAGACACTGGGAGAGCTCAAAGCTATACATTGAGTATTCTTTGGAATTTAATGGTATTATTTTGAGGTTTTTTTTTTTTTGGGGGCATTCAACTTGTGTCTCATTTTGCCATTTGCTTTAGCACCAATCCACCAATGACACTTAAAACACGCAATGCCAGCTGGGTGTTCACTCCCCTAAGCATATGGGTTTTTGCTTGTCTGCTGCTATTTTCGATTAACTTTCTCCCCCTCTTGTTTATGTTCTTTTTTTTTTTCCTTCCTTTGACGGAGTGCCACCAAAGCTGTCGTGTCTCTGCTTGTTTACTCACAGATAACTGCAAAGAGGTTGTCTTTACTGGTTTCACACAAGCAGAGAGCAGCGTTCTATCTTAACGGCTTTGGGGGAAGGCGCCGCCATGGCGGAAAGGTAACTAATTGAGCAGGTGCGGGGGTCAGATTGCAGTGCAGAACCCTCTCACCCTGTTAGTCATGAATTATGATTTGTGTTTTTGTGTGTGTGTAGGTGTCTACTTACATTTGGGGATATTCAATAATCCTAAATGCAGACACCTGTATGTGGTCGCAGTGACAAACAAACTGTCTGATCCATCAGTGGTGTTGCTAGTAGCATTTTCATTTGTCTGTCATTCATATTAACACCTAAGTTTAATTAGCGTGAAAAGAAATGATTTCCTATTTCAGGAGCAAAAGTGCATTTTGCATCATGCGCTAATAGACTCTGTTATTAATTTACACACACTTTAGTTTTATTGCAAACAAACTGTTCCTAACAACTGTTACCAGGTGTGGGACAGCAGACATAACCATGCAGTAATGTGCCTCACCCATCCCTACAGTATGTCTATACCAATGGCAGGAGGTTGCATAGCAACTGGCTCACAGCTACATGCATCTTACACATAGCTCGGCAAAAAGTCAAACAATTAGAAAGTAGAGCTCTCACAGATATTTGTCTTTGTCCGTGGATCACATTATTGAATCCAGTAGAGCTTTTGTCATTCTGGATATACAGTATGCGGAAAGAGCACCACACATTTGTGCTATGCTTTCATTAGGTGCAAATATTTCAAACAGCCTGTGTGTGCATGGCAAGGTCTTCTGAAATGATGCTCAACAGAGAAAGATGCATTTAGAGATGTGTTTATATTTTATTTAGACAATTCATTTCCTATTTGAATGACGGTGGGATAAGACTGTCATCAGCACGAGGACCCAGTGCAGTGGGAGGACCCCATTCGGAGCCATAAGGTCACTCCCGCAGGACAATATGGACAAGGATGCACCTAAAAAGCACTAACTCAGAGCCAGCCAGCTCACGGCTCAGCAAGCAGGAAAGCAGCTTAATCCTATGAGAACTTTGATAAGAATTTTATGTTTTTTTTCTGATTTCTCTTCTTTGTTTTCCTCTTTGGAGAGAAAAAGGACAGCAAAGCAAACTGGGCACGTCCTTAAAAGAGACTACTTACTGTATAGATACTGCTCCTGTAAATATGACAGCAACACAGCACATCTGGGCCAAGCAGCTCCCTCCACACATCTGTCTTTTGATGGCGAGTCAGGTAACAAGGTGGTTGGTTGCTAAGTTGTGCCATTACACTTAACGTCAATTACCTTTCTTGCTGTGGTATCCCTCCTCGCAATAAGTGTATTAACATGTATCAGTTGAAGCACTTTGTGTTCTAAAAATGGAGTGTATTCATATATGAAATTCTACATAGAGTATATACAGTATAGAGAGACAAATGTGCAGCGTTGAATAAATGTGACATTATTGTCATCTCTGCTTTTGTTTCCCTCGGTAATTTTCAGTAGGTTATTTGCTCTGCTGTGTGTTTAATGTGTGTGTATCCTAAAATTCCAGGGTAAGATCTACAGTTTTGAAGGGCCAGGTCAGCAGCGAGCAATGAATGGACTTGATGCTGCCATTCTTCCAGTGAGCTCTTAGCACAAACCACGAATGACACAGTCCCCCCCCCCCCGTGATGCAGTCGCCCATTCTAGAAGTCCCCCTTCCTGCCGTGCATTTTAACATGCAACTACCCTGTGTTAGTGCTGCAGATGTTTGTCTTTTCATATACCAAATTTCTTACCAGACTTATTCCTCAAGACTCCTGGTGGCTAGAAAAACTGCATAACTTGATTCTTCCAAATGTTCCCCCTTGTTGTTTGGGGCTTGGGGTTTGAGGGGAGCAAAAGTGTAGCAGAAATTTACAACTTTATGAAGTGGGACTTCTACAATGGCTACATCTGCACAGTAGCAATCCCATGTACCCAACACAATCAGATCGGATTTGCAATAAGCACCTGAAAATGAAAAGTGCCGATCCACACTGTGATTTTTAGCAGGCCATTAAAACCAGAAGATGGAGACAAGACAACGTGGAAAAAAGCAGCTCTTAAAGCTGACTGATAGCACTGGCAGGTGGCACAGTCTATGTGTCGAGTTGGTTGCGACCTGCACAGTTGTTGGCTAGCAGTTCAAAGTGTCACCCTGCACCCACAATCTCTCTCGTCTAGTATCCACGCTGCTTTACTCTTTGAATTGACAAAGGGGTACCGTTCTTTGTGTATTTTTAGGATGATGTAACTTGAAGAAAAAGAAAAAAATGGTTTATTTTTTTGAATCCAGAACATGTATTTTTGTGTCTCACTGTTCAGTACATTGCTCTTACGTGTAAAAGTCATGGTAGTCTGATGCTGTGCTTCTCCATCGTGTCCTCAAACTGTCGGGCTTCGGATCTGAGTTCATGTTTTGTATGTTTTAGTGTGAAGAAAATTCTAGTTTGAAGTCTGTATTTGTGGAACCCTTTTTGTTGGCATTCTAAAGTGCATGCTCAAAAAAAAAAAACATGTCAAATTGTTTAAAAAAAAAAAAACGAAACAAAACAAAAGATGACACACTGTATATCACAGTCAAAACATTGTGTATAGCGTAAAGGTAAATACTATGTGAAAGATTCACATAAACTATTTATCTTTTAATCGATTGTTTCTTTGTTTCATTTAACCGATTTCCTTCTGGACAGTGACTTTTCTTTCTTGGAAAAATACATGAATACTCTGTCAAATATAGGTTCCCCATAAAAGGGATGTACTACAAACATGATGTACTACAAACATGAATCCAATAGTAGTAAATCATTTCCAGTTTCACAAAAGCATCCATCCATCCATTAGACACAGAGAGACATACACAGACAGACAAGTATTCACACATACAGGCAATTTAAAGTCACCAATGAACCTAACATGCATGTCTTTGGACTGTGGGAGGAAACCCAAGCAAGCACAGACGCCAAGTCCACACAGAGGAGCCACAGCTGGCCGGGGCGCGAACCTTCTAGCTGTGAGGCGGCAGCGCTAACCACTCCAGCACCGTGCCGCTCCACAAAAACATGGTTTAAGCATTTTCCCGAGGAAGTTATAGGAAGCTCAGCATGGCCCAGGGATAACAGGAAACAATTCAGAATATTCATCTGCACTAGAACTCATTCATCCCCCTTTGTTACTGCAAATACAACACCTACATTTATCTAAAGTCCCTGAATAAAGAGGCCATTACAAAGAGCACTAACTGCAAACTAAACTTATACATCCGAGTAAATAAGAAAAATACATTTTTATGTGACCTTTACCATTTCTAGTACCAAACGTTGTTCAGTAAAAAGTGCAGCCTCTTAGTCAGTAAGTGGAAATTGTTAATAACACAGGTTTGTTTTAGCCCCTGTGCAATTATAGTGCAGCTGCAAATGTCATTTCTCAGTGAGAGTAAAGAGGCAAACAAAGAAGCCGATGCCTAGAAACATAGCTGCACTTGTCTGGCAGCTGGCGTTCATGTTTCCTGCTGGTTTGAGCTGAGATTATGATGAGGCGGATCCCTCATCTACCACGTCCTGTTTCTTGTTCATTCTTGAACTCACGTCCAGCAGTCGGCACCACTCAGAGCACTGTCTCTCTGAGACAGCCCAACTATCTTTACTCCCGTCACCATGGAAACAGCCAGAGACATGGCAAAAAGATGTAAACAGCTAGAGATCAGTGTGTTTTTAGGACAACATAACTAAAACGCAGTATGCATACTAAAAACTATTTGACCTATGAGTGGGATGATGATACAAAAAGAGGGGAAAGAAGAGCTACTCCGAGTCAAATGGTGGTGAGACAACTCCAGAGAGCGACATTTGCTCTCTTTGTAAAGTTAAACATTTTTTCTTGAGAGTAGGAAGATGTTGGAACTTTTTTGGGACACAGTTTTGTGATTTATTCATTTTGAAATATTTAACTTTTGGCTTATTTTTGGGGGACTTAACGGCCACCAGCTTTACTATCCTCAGCTCCTTTTGAAGAACTATTTTTGTTGTTTGCATACTCTAATTGAAGTAAATATACCCTAAAATACATGAACGATACCATGATAGCTTAGCATGACATATTAATGCTGAAACAGAAACTGACATGATGGTGATAATCAGAGAAATTGCACTGTTATATAAAAATTGGCATGACTGAAGTTCATCCTTACACTAACACAGTAACTCTTCAGTACCTTCATTATATTAACACACCTCAAAAGTTATCAGATTTGTATATATATACACACACACACACACTATATGAGTAAAATTAAGATGCAAGGCCCTAAAGCTCCCAGTGTGGCATTTAAACCTGATAAGTGCTGTGTAATGAGATTGGCATAGTTGAGGAGGGCAAAGTGGGTCAGGCAGTAGAGTGGGGGCTCCATTTACAGGCTTTGTTCCAGGTGTGTACTCAAAAGAGCCACAGAAATACTCTAAATTACTCATGCGCTGACATGGAGCCCCTTATTGACAATCACGAGGGCAACATGTAGTGGGGTATGCTAAGTGCTGGGGACACAAGAGCTGTAAATACCAACATCAGCTCAGTGAGACAACAACAAAAAAAAAATAGCCTAATGAATAATACACAAACACAAATATCAGGGATGAAATGGGGATTAAGTGTAAAGACACACACAACAACTGAAGCAGAAAGTGACGATGAGTCCACACATCATAGACACAGGAAACCAGCCCTTCAGGATTCCCATCCAGCACTTCACTCCTGTAAGTACTGCATGTGGGATACTGAGGTGTACTCCTCCATCGTTTGGAGTTTTTATCCCTTTATTTAGCAGCAGGAGTACAAATGGAGGGAGGTGCCACAATGTAGATGTACTGAATGTTTGTCAAGATTTGAAATATCTGTATGATGTATAGAATACAGAAATACAAAGATTAAAGGATAAGTATCCTATTTGTTTGTTCATTCGTGTCGTAGACCTTGATTGTTGTCCAAGAAACAATTTATAACAGGTTTCTTCCTTCTGAAAACTAATACCATTGTAAATATTGTTCATACTCTTCTCTGTAATTTCACAAAATTTTTTGTAAGAATTTTTGCATTTGAATATTTGTTGAACAAATCTGCACTGGACCCGGAGATTTATGTTAATAGTATCTGTTTAATACTGTTATACTTTAGGAATAATTTAAAGTTGTACTTCTAGTTGTAGTGGAGTATTTATATAAGCAAATATTTCTTGATTACTTCGGTTTTTTTTTTTTTTTACTTTTACGATTTCTGCTAAAAAAATGACTTTTCTACACAATTACACTTTTGTAGTAAATGTATTTGCAACTTCAAACAATGTGTTCATTTACTTTTAAGCAAAACTACGAACCTTCCCTAACCTGAACCAAAGTGCACTTCTTATCTAAACCTATAACCACGCCCAGGTCTCTAGTGTGACGGTCCTGCCTTTTATACACCTGCCACGCAGCCCAGCCACCTCCTCGCCCGCTCATTCATTACGGGTTTCACAAAACCATAATCCCACTCGCATTCAAGTCGCATAGGAACCTGATTTTTAGGAGACAGAATTGTGCATGTAGACGCAATCATTGCCGAGTGTCACGCACAGTAACATTTTTTAAGAAACATTTTTCAATACAGCAGTCGGCAGAACATGTTTCACCCACACAGATTATCTTTTAGGCCTCAAGTCTATTTTCTGGACAAAGATTCTTACATTGATGGGAGACTTCAAGTTAGGGCCACAATTGATGTGTTGTTCCTCTGCCCCCCTGCCAGTCCCTGCATTCTTCCACTAGATGTCCCCAGACTCTCCCTCTTTTCCGTGTCCCCTGACTCCACCTTTCAACACACACCTGGCTCTGATTTGTGCCTCATTACCTGGCAGTATAAACACTTAAGTTGCCAGGTTCCATCTTGAGCTCTAATGCTACAGGTTTAATCTAGTTATCTAGTTTACTGACCTGCTAACCTGTGTTTTTGTGTTTCTCTGCCTCCCATCAGTTTGTTCCCCTGAACTGAGCTGATTGCTTCCTGGATCCCCCTTTTCCTGTTATTAAGCCACATTTGCTTTAACCCTGCACAGGAATGATACAGATTCGAATTCCCAAGGATTCATTTAAATTGTTGTATTTGTTGCTCTGAAATGTTGTAATTTGAATATGAAGAATTCCTGGATGGACTGAAGTTATTTTATTTCATTTACATCACAGTTCCATTTATGGCAGCTCACTGTGTTTTGACACAATCTATGACATGTGAAAATATCAGATGTGGTCTCTGCAACACATCGAGACAGTGGTGAATGGACGTAATTCTGAAAAATAAACACAAAGTAAACAGGAAGCCAGTCGAACTTTTGCTTGTCTACAACTAAATAATACCATGTACGTAAAAAATGTAATAATCGATACTGGCTGTTTTATTTATTTTTTTGACTGTTTACGTGCTACTTCCTGCTTCCTGTTTGTTTAACCCAACTCTCTGTGTTTTTTTTTTGTTTTTTTATGTAACTAAAACTAGATTTCCTGTTCAGGTTTTGTCCTGAGCGCTTCCAGCAATCTGGTGGCCCGGTAGCTTAATTGGTGCTGACCTGTAATATAATATCAAACTTTACTGATCCCACAGCAGGGAAATTCCCTCGTTCAGCAAATCACAGGAACGTTATAAAGTACAAAGAGTATTTTTGAAAGTATTTACAAAAATTAAAAAGTGTAATATACAATGTATAGTGCAAACATCCAGTGTCTTCTGGTGCCAGTCCCAAGTCTGGATAAATGCAGAGGATTGTGTCAGGAAGGGCATCTGACGTAAAACACATGCCAAATTAAAAATGAGAATTATGACTTCTACAACAAATCTGTCTCCCACTGGTGAGACCAGCGATGTTGTTCGGCTTAGAGACCAGTGGCACTGAAGAAAAGACACGAGGCAGAGCTGGAGGTAGCAGAGCTTAAGATGTTGAGGTTCTCTTTGAGAGTGACGAGGATGGACAGGATCAGGAAGGAGGACATCAGAGGGACAGATCATGTTAAATGTGTTGCAGATAAAGTTCAGAGAGGCCAGATTGAGGTGGTTTGGACATGTTCAGAGGAGAAACTGTGAATATATCTGTAGAAGGATGCTGAGGTTGGAGCTGCCAGGCAGGAGGTCTAGAGGAAGACCAATTATTACAATTATTTATTTGATGTTATTTGTTGTTTTATTCTCCCTCCAGCAGGTGGCTCCTTATCAGATCGCCTTTGGAATTTGGAATTTCCAGAAAAAGTGCATTCACTCTTGTCTTTTGAGTATCTTGTTCACACTGTGTGAATTGTGAATATTTGTGTCTTTTCTGAAAGGTCCGGTAAATGTTTTGAGCCGCATTTATGTCATACTTTATACTATATACAGATGTGGGGTTGCCTGAACCCTTCCACAATAAAATAAGAAGCGTAGACTTTTCTGAACTAATTTGAAACCTACAAAAGCAATTGAAAAAAAAAAATTATAACTATATTTTTGTATCACATCACTATGCAACTATAACTCATACAGTATCAGCCTTTTATAGTCATTTGAGGCCTTTCGGCTTATCCCGTGAGTTCAGGGTCGTCACAGCGGATCATTGTCCGCATGTTGATTTGGCAGTTTTTACACCAGATGCCCTTCCTGACGCAACCCTCCCCAATTTCTCCCGGGCTTGGACCGGCACTGCACAGCTGGGGATGGGAAAGGCCTGTGGATTTCCCATAATTCTTTGGGAAATCCAACGAATAAGAATAAGAAAAAGCAAAGCTGGCCCTTGTGTGGAGGCCCAGTGTTGGATGGGCTGCTAATGATCATAAGGTCCAAATGAAAAAAAATGTGTAAAATGTGGCTTTGTAATGTCTCATAAGGAATTTTGGAAGTAGCGCCTAGCTGCAAACAAAGATCCCAGATTGCCAACAAGATGCTCGACTTGCTGGAAGTTGACAACTCTGCTTTTAGACTGTTTATGGGACTTATTGCCTTGACCAATAATTTGCCCCTACATCTCTAAATACACAACCCTCTTGTCTAACCCAAAAAAATCTTCATCTCAAGGTCCATCTACTGCCAAAACAAACAACTTCTGACTCGTATCTAATTTTTCCTGTTGAGGCTGGTAGTCCACCATCTTTGTGTGCAACAAGGTACATTTATTATTATGATTTATCATATTTCTTACATGAACATGCAGAAGTGGAGCCTGCCAGGAGCTGATCCAGGTTTCACTGTGACTAGAAACATAAAGGAGGAATGGATCATAAGTGACAGAATGACAGCACTGAGATCAGGTAAATGTCTTTAATGAAAGCTGTCTGAGAATTACCCAGTTCCTGTGCCCCTCTCACTTCCAGTGCTATGCTGCTACTGTTAAAATCCATTTTAAATGGCAGTGGGGGAGGGGGGGGGGGGCATGTCTGCTCAGCCATGAAGCCCTGGTGAGTTGTATTAAATATTTTAAGTCAGACATTTCCATTGATCAGTTCGAAGCCTCTTATCCAGCTCAGCTTGCCTTCATGTCATTACACACAGAGAGATCATAGGTGGTGCACACCCAGCAGCAACTGGATGAGCCAGTTGAGCTGAAAGTAAGGTTGTACACACCATTGCGTCAGGCTCGGATCAGTAAACCACATTTGCTGTGGAGGATTTGTAATCTAGGAGAAGTCGATGAACATTTCCTCCCAACACAACAGGCAGCAAACCGATGAACTCTCTTTACTTTCCTACTGAGTTATTTCAATATTGTGTATTTGAATTTGGAATGTGGATATATGAGCTGTTGGTATTGTGCTCCTAATACATATGTAATGTTATCTAAAATATTCCTTTTAATATTTAATAGTCCACAATCCACAACTACATCAGTCTCAAAAATGAGTCATATGAAAACAGAATAGTAAAAGGACTCATTTACTTGACTTCAACTTTTTAGCATTTTCTTTATTTTGATCCAGTTTCCTTGAATTTGAGAGGCTTTTTTCATAAGCTTCAAATGTTATTACCCCATTAAAAACCCAAACCAGAGCTTCATACTAAATATTTCCACAAGTCACACTGGTTACTGAAGTTTCTGGAAGCGCCAGCACAAAATTTAAAAACACCACTAAAATCAACTTAACACATTCCCATTATTTTCATCTTGGCTGTATTATTCATACATGTTTTGCTGAAAAAATGTGCTATCATTTACTAAAATAATGTGCTTTTATTTAAATGGAAAACCTTAGTTAATTCCATGATGTCCCATGATGCTCGGCTTTTTGGGGGCGACCTAATGATTACAGATCCATTGCCCTGACTTCTGTAGTCATAAAGTCTTTTGAAGGCCTCATCTTGTCCCACCTCAAGTACATTATAGACCCTATTCTGGACCCTCTGCAGTTCGCCTACAGACTCAACAGATCTGTAGACCACGCTGTGAACATGGCCACTCCCCTCCACTTCATCCTTCAGCATCTGGACTCCCCAGGATCCTTTGGCAGTTGCACATCTGGTCACCGGCCTGTCAAACTCCTGAGGTTCGGCGATGACACCACCCTCATCGACCTGCAGGAGTCAGATGGACCATCTGGTATCATGTCCTCCCTCCCCCTTCATCCTGTGTGGTACTCCGGTGACCTCTATCAAGTCCTGCCACTTTCTGGGCAACACCATAACCCAGGACCAGCTCCCTCACCAAGTAGGGTCAGGACAAGCTGTACTTCCTGTAGCAGATGAAGAGGTTTCCCCTCCCTGTTAAAATGTTGGTGATCACTTCTACAATCCATGTTCACATCCTCCATCACAGTCTGGTTTGGTTTTTCAATTTTTTTTTCAAATTTCTTTTAAGTTGTTTACATACTTCATATTTCTTGTGTGTCACTAGTTGTATTTTAAAGCTGGTTTTCAAAATCAGGGTAGGGGATTAGGGAAACCTGGTTTCCCGAGGTAGAATGAAATCTGTAGGAGAATAAAATGAATGCCTCATTTTAAAAACAAAGTCCAGCTAAGGTCTGACAGAAAAACTCAATAAACAAGTGCATCTTAGACATCTAAATCACTCAGTTTCCCCTGTGGACATTTAAAATTCCGGCTGTTGTGGATCATCTTCATGTGTCTTTCCTTTCGTTTTTTTCTTATAGTTACTAGCCACGCTACATTTTCACTGCCCATAACCTTTCAGACTGGATGGACATTTTTGGAATAGAAAATCCCAAGCACAAAAAAGCGTGGCGCGTGGAAGCGGGGAGGTCGGCGCGGTCCCTGAGCTGCCTGAAGGCCCTTGTCCATGTCTACACATGTACATTGATAAACAGGAAGTATTCCAGTTTTACCTTAGCTGAGCTGTCTGTAACCTTTCCACCTACTCTGTGTTGCCACCACCCACCTCCCCCCGACCTCCAGAACCATTTTCAGATCCTTTAATGTTCAAAAGCAAAAAAACTCTTATTATCTTTATAAATAAAATCTTCCACATTGGACCATCTTGTGTGTGTTTGAATACGGCTGAAGTAAATAACTGCCTAATGTAGCCAGACGTCACCATTAATGGATTTAGACTAAAACACCACAAGGGTCTCTGGGTCTTGTTTTTTTATTTGTGCTGTCAGGGGAACAAATTACTGAGAGAACTCTAAAAGAGTATGATAACATCTCCTCTCAACTTATCTGCTTGCCGTCACTGACTGTCAGCGGACATGTAATTAACAGAAAACCTTTCAAATCCATCACATTTGAAATAAATGAGAAGGTAATTAACGTCCTGAGGCCGTGATGCATTTTGTGTTGTGTGTTCTTTTGTGTTCCCTGTTATTTTCACCTTTACTTCTCAATCATTTCCTCATTTCTAATCTTAATTAATAATCCTCTGCTGGTTGTTGTGAACTATTTATGAATTCACTCTTAGTCTGTCAATTTGGCTTGAATAGTGCTACTTTGTGTTACACTACAGTAGCATGGACATGTCATAAGATGGTTTGTGTGTGTGTGTGTGTGTGTGTGTGTGTGATTGACAGGTGTCTCAGGCACCATTTACAGCGTTAGTGGATTGTTTGTCTGCGAATAGTCTCCACAAATAGAAAAAGATGATGAGCACTTAACCCGAGTTTAAGTTTCAAAACCGCCGTTCAACAAGCTTTTTTGTAGACATGACAGATGCCACACTGATGTTTCTTTACACTTTAAATGTAAAATACAAAAATTGGACTGAAATGCAGTTCTGAAGCTATTGGCTCAGCAGCATCTTTTAGTCATCTTATGTCTGGGAGAGAAAGGCCAATGAGGGTTAGGAGAAAGATGTTTGATAAAGAATTAAAGGTGTGGGAGCTGTATTTCACAGAATTCATTTTTACCGCTCTTAATTATCTGCTGGAGCTTTGCCAGTAGCAGTCTCGAAGTGTTATGCTGGGTTAAAGAAAACCACTAATTATGGCACAGGAACCCCCCCACCACCACCACCACCAACAGTGAATAATTTAGACAGCTGGGATTTTAAAAGCAACCAAACAGCAATAGAGTAACTGGGAGCCCGATCATGTGCCCACGTAATCGTGTGTGACTTGTTTGTCTCACTTATCTGATTTCTTTTTTTTTTTTATCTTATAGACCGACGCAGTTGAACTGCAAAGATTTTCATGGAAGTGCACAACAGGTCTTGTATGTCATCGTGCACACATGTGTGAATCTAAGTCTCTGTGGGGCGGTGGGGCCATGGGGTTATTGATCTTTAGGTGCCAGGAAACCCTGTTCTCTCATTTCCATTGTAAGGAAATATAATCGCTTTGAGAGGGACTAACGTTGCCTCACACAAAGCCTTCACATAATCTGGCCCATTTCCTGCTGGCACTTACTCAGTCTTTGTGTGTGTGTGTGTGTGTGTGTGTGTGTGTGTGCAAAAGTGGAAAAAGGACATTACAATGCAAAAAAAAAGGAAATGAACAGTGACGAATATGTCATAGGAAGATCAATTCCGGGGCTCTTGGCTGTAAGATGTACGTTTTTCATGATTCTACATCTGCCAAGGTTTCACTTAGTCCAGACCTTTGGACTTTTCAGTCTGGTCCAGATCACAAGCAGATGCCTCAGACCCCAATCTGGACCAAAAAAACTAAATTAAGATGTGGTTGTGGTCTGAAATTAAATCCAAATGTAAAGTGTGGTTTGGACTTCAGGTATGAAAATGTCCCCAAAATAGCACTGACAAGCAAACCGCAATCTCTTGTTAACTGTGCTCGTTAACTTTGCTCGAAACTAGAAAATGTATAGCTTCTTGTTTATTGTAGTTCCATAAAACAATATTCCATTTGATTTCTGAAATAGCCATACTTCACACTACGGATGTACACATGCTTCTATTTGAACTACAAATGGTGATTCGTACACGTTCCACTCGTGCATTTTACAAAACAAAACTCTAGAAACTAGTGACAGTGAGGAGAGGAAAAAGCTCCTTTTTGACCCGGGTGGTGACTAGTGATGTGCAATAACACTTATTTTCTTACCGATCCAATAAATACTTGAATGGTATCATTATCACCGATATCACTACAGACACTGATGACGCCGGATGTCATTCTTGACGCAACCCTCCCCAATTTCTACCAGGCTTGGACCGGCACTGCACACCTGGGGATGGGAAGGGGCTTTTGGGGGTTCAGTGTCTTGCCCAGAGACTACTACCTATGAAAAAACAGATGTCGATAAAAAACAGATGTCGATAAACATCACCGTTAAACTCTGTTACCTATCATTTACACTCTGATCTGGATAAAGGATTCACAGATGGTCTGTTTTTCCCTTCTACTCCAGCAAAGTTATTAAAAGTTATAATACTGTTTTACTTTTTACTGTGTCCCTAGTTGATGCTAACATACACATCTACACCAAATTACTGCCTTTACCCGTTCATAGGGCTGAAAACAACACAAAACAGCTACACGTAAGGGCCATAAGTTTTTTTGTTTTTTAAATTATCGATTTGTAGTTTGTAGTAGTCTCTGTGGTTGTTTTCATTCCTATTGTTTTTCTTCTCTTAAAATTTATTTTCCATCCATTTTGGGTAGTTTTATAATTTCTTTGTCTCTTCGGCTTCATATTGTGCTGAGTGGGTGAATATGTGTGTATCACTGTGTGTAATCTCCTACTGTGAATGCTGGAGTAATAATATTCTAAGCTGATGATGAACATCATCAGTGACGTCACAGAATTGCCTTTGACGTTTTTAAGGCTAACTGGCTTTGAAGTTTGCCTAACCAGTAAATAAGGAAGCGACTTAGTTTTCCATCTCTTTGTTCAGCATGTAACTCCTTGTAACTGTGCCTAGGTGTCTATGTGACTTTTAAACGATAAATGTTGAACTATGAATTGGGCTTTGAAACTGAAGCGCTGAGCAGAGTGTAGCAGAGTAGTGCAGCAGGGCGAGGGAGGGCTACGTGGAGCAATAGATTGGGGGTGACGTTGGCAGGACGCCATCAACTGGAGAGCTGCTCCTGCTATGATGCATCAAAAATAACACAAGTTTGGATGTGTGATTTGCAAATGCTTCTTCAACCTACTTTGCATGACATCGGAGCAGGTGTTGTTGCATATTAAATATAAAAGTTAAAATCCTTGGAGGACCAATTAAAAAAAACAATCTTTCTGTTTGTCTTCAACCATCCTGTGCTCATCTTGTCTGAACTGACCAGCTGCTGACTGGCTGCTTTTCCTCTTTCGGGTACAAGCATTGATCCCCACAGTTTTCAGGCCACTATCCAGGTATAATATATAGTATAAATAAACAAAATAGTGAATCACTTGTCAAATATCTTCTGATTCCATCCAGTCAGATAAAAGCATTTCCCTCTCGTCATTGTAAACTAAATATTTTTTAGTCTCTTTTAAGCTCCTAAATGTACCCAGTCACAGAGAGGAGGAACATTTATACATACATAAGACATCAAGTCGAAGAGAGACAGAGGGAGACAGCCCTTTTAACATATTTCTCTAAATGGCATTTACTCTCCGTCAGCCGGTGAGTGAGCAAACAGGCAAACAGGAAGGAGAAAGACTAAAAGCCAGTGAGAGCCTGACCACAGCTGTCAGGTAGTGCTGCAAACATCACATTTATGGTAAACAGAGGAGCCAGTGAGCAATCAATGGGCAATTTAGCAGTCTTTTAGCCATCTGTTGTTGCTGTTGGGGAGCAAAGAACATCAATGGACAAGAGTGCGTTCTAATCTGGTGGTATTCTGTAAACAGCAACTGTTTTTCTGCATTAAAGAACAGAGAGAATTAGTCTTATTCCTTCCTGGAAATAAAACATAAAGTCATAGGCATAAGTTAGAAGTATATTCTCTTTTAGCTCTGATCGGAACCAGGAGCATCATTAGAAAGATGGAGCAGGAGCTCTGAGGCTGCGAGGAGCTTTACATCACTGTTGTTGCTAAGCAACACAAACTTCAGCAACAACTTCAACAACAACAACTACATCTAATTAGTGTTCAGCCAGCAAACAAGTCAGAAAGCAGATGATGTTGCTGAGAAGTAAAAAAAATCGAGAAGATGAAGATAAGATGTCGAAGTTCACTCGTGAACTCAGACCTAAATCAAATTGTTATTAATCTGATCAGCCAGATTATCTAATCTTTATTTGGACTTAAAACCAAAAGTGGCTGTAAGGTGTCAGTTATCATTTTGTATCGCTCAGGAAAACTCTTTTCATCAGGTAGAAGAAAAAAAGAACAAGGAGAATGGTCTTTATTGTTATTATATGGATACAATGTAATTTAGTTTGGCTTCTCTCAGCAACACAACCAATGAGTAACATCCAAAAAAACTAAACTACAAAGAAGTAACAAGTAGAAAGTAATAGAAAGAGGAATATGTTCTATTAAATGAAGTGGATGTTCGGTTTTTTTTAAATCATTTTACATTAAAGATATTTTTGACTTTTTGAAATATGAAAATATACAATCTGGGACCTTGTTGGAAGCCTGAAAACTAAAAAAAAAAGCTCAATTAAATTAACCATGGTTCCGTGTTGTAAAAATACTACTAATAAAATATGACCATTTTAAAACGGAATTGAATATTTTTATAGGGTCACACAAATTTAAAAAGCTGCTGTCCAAACAGCATCACATGCCACTTCACATGCTTGAAGTGTTTGATGAAAAAGGTCAAATAAGAAATCACCGTTTTGGTCTATTATGTTTCACTACTAGACTTTCCACATAGAAACAATGTCTCCACTGTTAATACAGTGTGAATTTCATCATGGGCAAATTTTATCTGCACTTCACGGCATGATGAGGCCATAACTTTGCACAAAGCTGGATTTGGCAGGTGCCACAGGGTGAGGACTTTTATTTCAGAGTATAACCAAATCAACGTGCTAGTCACATTCAGCTCATCTGCTTTCACAAAACTGGATGATCAATGTGCAGATAGCATTGGTTTTCTGGCCTAAGCCAGACACACAGGCTTTTATAATCCAGTCTCCTTTTTGTTGCCTGCTTGGTTAAAGAAACAAACTTAGCAGCTTACCAGCAGGAATAAGCAGCATCATATACCAACAGCACCATTTTTCTCTTTCCATCCTCTTCTGAGTGTGAATAAATAAAGTGATCTGACAGACCTGTGCTCTCCGGGTGTGTTTCTTCAGCAATGGAGAAACTACAGTACACTTATTCATGTGTGGGAAAAACACGAGTCCTTCTTAGTTCTCTTTTTAATTGGAGCTGTAGCTGAAATGGAGTTTTCCTGATGACTGCTGACATATAGTACACGAGTTACATTATATACGCTGTAATTGCTGTAATGCAAATCTATCAGCTTAATTTGCCTCTGTCCACTCTACTGTGTCGATATGGGCTGTTAAACGTGAACAAGTCCCTTTAGGCGTGTGGTCGCCAAACAGTAATCAATTTGTCCATTTATCAACCCCCTTGCTCACTGTTCATTTCTCTCAGCAGCAACATTTAACCCGCCATCCATTACCTTCGCCTACATTTAGGTTTGGTTCCATAAGTGAGTGTAAGACAGTTTGCGTGGCTACTGAGGCTACACTGCCATGCTGGTCCTCTGCTATGAAGGCAAGTTGTTCAAAATAAAGGGGAACTTAGCGGATTCCTCAAGACTTCTTTCGTTTAAAGAGTGACTGACTGGTCCCGTACGCAGGAAGCTGTGATACACTGTGTTGGAATACAGCCAGCACAGAACCATTGACAATGACACCAAACTGTGAGGATGGAACGCTGTAGGGTGGGCTCTGTGTGCCCCTTGGAAAGCAGTCTCAAACGAACTCTGGAGTGTTTTTTTTTTTTTTTTTTGTGGTAAGAATCTGATCCAACCTCAATCCGATCCAAAACAGCAGATTTTAGCTAAACAACAAATTTTTTAGCTCCCTGTCTTTTTAATGTAGTGGTTTTGCTGTTTTTTTACGTTTTAGAATATGTATTAGAATATGATTTTCACTCATAACAACATTCATGTAAGTACACAACACGATATACTTCCTGTGGGTTAGGGTTAGGGACCAAAATCAGATCTTGTGCTCACAAACAAAGGGACTTAGTGCACTTGTTTTGCTGTATTTAGACAATCAGCACAGAGGAGTAATATGAACTGGAGTTTAATTAAATGGGACCAAACAAGGTAGATGTGAAAATGCCCTAAGGAAGTGAAGAGAGAGCTGAATTTAGAAATACAGTTGCTCTTGGGAGGATAAATCGGTAACCCAGTCGGGGCAGATGAGAGCTGCTCAGTTATTTCAAGATGGAGGCTGATGACTGATGGAAACAATCACTGGAACAGCAGAAAGAACAAGTCAGTCGCAATCAGAAATGAGAAATAAAAATCAACACTACTGACTGAAGTTAGTTTGACAATCATCAGCTGGAAAACGCTTTTCACAGAGTCTGAATCAAGTTGATGTCGGTTTAATGGTGCTATTGACCACCTGCGATTACCAATTTCCTGGGCGAAAGCCTGTCCCCATCATTAGTTTAAGAGCCATTAGTTTTAGGTGGAAATCCAAAAAAAAATCGTTCAAGCTTGTTATTTCTGGAGTGAAATTTCAGGAGAGAATGCAAAGTGTTTGTTAAAAAGTGCATAGGGTGTGAATTTTAGTTTTGTTTCTGAGTAATTAAAAATGTTTTGTAGCTTTTATATCATCGTCTGTATAGTCTACATAGCATCGTTGAATAGAGAGAAAGGTGGTGAACTGAGTGATACTATGCAAACTAGTTTGTTTTTTGTTTTTTTTGAAGTACAGAACAGTTACACTCCTGCTCTCACACAGTAGGTTTGTGGATTTTTCTTTCTTAATTAAAGCAAAATAAATAAATAAATAAATGAATAAAGAGAGATTTCAATTATCTTTGATTATGCAAAAGAAACTTCTCTCAAACTTGTGGCTGATTTTGAGTGTGGGCGGTGACCCTGTCTGACTGTTAGGGACAGGCTCAATGAATGTCACTGGCTGATAATTGGACAGGTGGTTTTCCCTTTTGTTAAGCAGGACCCTGGAGGTCACAGTGCTTAATTACATGTGGATTAATAGACTGATAAGCTTAATGAATCCTGACTATCAGAGTAGGTGAAAAGGGGCTAATGAAAGTAATTACCTTGCCTGGTCTGTTCATTGGAGGGCACGACAGAGCTATTTCACATGATGAAACAAGGGATAAAATCCACTGAAAGGAATTGAAATGAAATGTGTCATTTGTACAGTAAGTGTGTCTTTGCATGGCTAACTAAGCAATTTATGAAGCGTTGAATGGGGACAAGTAATTTGACATTGGAATTCTAAGAAGGTGTCGGCCAATTGATTTGTCAGTGTTTGATTGACTTTGACTGGTTTTCATTTGATTTCATTTGAGATCAATACTGAGCCTGTAAGATGGACTTAACAAGGTGGCTAATGATTAACTCATTGTGTCACTGACATTAAGAAAATAATCTACGAAGTGTGTCAGTGCGTGTGTGCGTGCGGAATTTAACACTGAATTTATTTTCCTCCTAAAACCACATCCCTCACTGCCCTTGTTAAAGTGTAACTTCACTAGTTTTTAACTTGACGTATCAAAGAATTTTCTTGGGAGTTTTTTTTGCTCGGCAGCTGGGATGGAAGACACTTTAAATGGGCAATATGTTGCCTGGGTTCTTCAGCAGGTGAAACTTTATGGCAGATTGGCAAATAAAAGTGGAAGAAGGGTCTCAGGTCATATAGGACTAAAATTGGGCTTTTTTGACCGGCTGAGTTAGACATTATGATTGGTAAACAACCTGGATTGCAGTATCCTTGTGTACAGTGCAAGGGGGAGTGATTCTTTTGAACATGAACGGTATTAATGATCCCTTTTATCTTTCCCTATATTAAAATAACTCTCTGAAAAACTCCAGATGATTTAATCAGGAACATTTTCTCATTTCAGACGGCTGATGGATGTAAACTGTTACACATCAACCCTAACCCTAACCCTAACCCTAACCCTAACCCTAACCCTAACCCCTAACCCTAACCCTAACCCTAACGCAAAGATCTTCGGTTCCACTCTTAGGAGTATGGTGCACAAGTGTAACACATTTGCACTATTCTATGCACTGAGGGGCCTTTTGTTTGTGGACTACTATTTTCAAGACAGGTGCATTCATGGCCAGAATGTGACCTGACCTGTATGAGTGTTTAGCAGATTCATCTTTGTCTCGTGCTAAACCAGGTTTGGACTGAGGTCGAAAGCTTTGTCCCGTCAGATTTGCTTTTGCTAAGAGCAGAAGATGAAAAAAGCATTGTTTGTTAAGATTGACTCCTCTCCCTTTTCTCAATAACCTTTCTGACCATCACATAAGCAAAACCACATTGTTACATAAAAGAAAGACCAAGCCAGTGTCACAGGTAACAATGTTCTGTGGATACACAGTGCTTTCAGTAGTACACATAGAACTGGACGCATAGAACAAAATGCATTCGGGTTTATTGCGTTCCTTTTTAGTATGGCTGTCACAGGACTTGTCCTTTCTGCAAGATAATCAGCTAAACCACAGCGGCAGCCGGCATAATGAGATCGCTGTAACAGATGATTCATGGCTTCATCAGATTTACCTTTTTAGTTTTAGCTTCACCTAATTTTGTAGGTAATAAATAAATAAAGTAATCAAACCAGTGCAGGAAGACAGAGTGTTAGGCTTTGTTCTTTATTAAAAATCGAGTCAGACAAAACAAAGGCTGTAATCCTTGTCAAGGCCTCCTCCGACAGCGCAAAGTGCCATGAAGTGATGGGTTGCATTATCAGCCTGAGCAGGCCGGCACTGCGCCTGAGGCACTGCAGGCTTCTTTGTTTCATTAGCATCATTTGATTACCAATGTCTGAGTGCTGAGGATCTCTGGCATCATGCTCGTAGCTGAAAGCATCCGTCTGGGTGTGAGTGGGATTATAGTGGTAGGAATGTGACTCAGAAATATCTTGGGCAAGCATCACATCCTGCCGATGTCAGGGAGGGGGGGCACGGGTTTACGGGGTGGGGTATCCTGTCATCGAAAATGTCCGTTTTTAATGTGTGAAATGAAACTTGCTTTTTTTTTTTCAGTTTATCCTGAGGGGGAGTCAAGAGGTTGGCTGGGGTGCAGAGGTCATCGCCTTTGTAAGAGGAAGAATTAATTTAAAACATGGCAGGTGAAGTTTCAGGGATGTGACACATCAGAGACATAATATGGAAAAAGCAACAGAACATCTTTAATGCACCCAGGTGTTGATACCGCAGTGGATGCTAAGAAAATGTATAGTTATCATACTATCATACATTTTCCTAATTTCCAATACTGAAAAAGACATGCAGCCAAACAGAAAATCTCCCCTTCTCATGCCCATCATGCCGGACTTCACAGCAGGCACCACATGCACACGTGCAGTGCAGAAAAGGGCAGAGCAAGTCTGAGCACCAGCCCCAGAAAAAGAAATTCTAAGCATTACTTTGGATGTCTCCAAAACAAATGCAACAAATCATAAATTATCCGAAACACTGAAATTAAATTGAGATTGCTTTTTTTGGTCATGTACTCATATATCACATCATATGTCATGGAAATAAAAGCCTTATCTTTTCTTGTAATTTATAATAATCCTCATCATTATCATCATAATCAATCAACATTTGGTGATATTTTCCTGAGACATTTATAATATTGTGAGATTCTCCATAGTAACCCTATCTATTTGTTGTCAACATGTATAGGACTGGTAATCTGATTAGTGCAGATTGGTGCAACCTCTCTTAGGGTGGAAGACGTCACTGGGGTGGTTTTCTGATGGGAAAACCTCCCAGAGTCTTCTATCTGCCACTTAAACAATGTGGGATCTTCCAGGAGGATCTGCCAACAATGGAGCTCTACGGCACAGAAGAACAAGCCAATCCAGGCTGCAGAGTGACAACTAATAAATATTCACTTCCAAAAGTTTGGGAGGCTCACTCTTCTGACCAATTAGAGAATTCCAGTTTATTTTATTGGTTAATAATAAATTCATTCTTGTGTGATATAATTTGATGAACTAATACCTGAAGGACTGTGCAAAGCGTAAAAGAGCACAGTGAAGCAGGGAGATTAAAGGGGTGGGCAAAGCAGAGTGGGTTGATTTGAAATGTCCAACACTAACATCAGCTGCATATCAGACAGGGATTTTAATTCTAAACTTGACTGCAGACAGAAGCAGCCAGAGACCCCATCAAAAAAGACTTTTATCTCTCACCCAGTCAGCTGTCTGCCGCTCCTTCTTAACGCTAGATGTGATGCTAGGGGAGATTTCTGATTTCACACTAAGCCTCTATAAGCTAAACATAATTTGTTTTCCCGAGACCGCAGCAGCTGGAGTATAGAACTAAATGACTGTAAGCATCTCTGAAAGAATGATCCTTGCCTCTCAACGAAATCATTTAGTAGTAGGTCCGATCTTATCTGCATGCTCAGCTGCCACTGTTTTTCAAGGCTCTTGCATTAAAAAGGGATTGAAAAGAGAAACAATATCTTTCTTCCTACTGAAAATATTTCAATTTCCAATAAAGTTGTATGTAGCCTCTGCATTATTCTGTAATTTAGGCTAATATAATAGTACCAACCTCTCAAGAAAGGTGAACCAGACCATTAAAAAAACGCTGTGTGTCGTTGACTAAACCATAGCAAATACATCAGTCCACCACAGGCGTGTAACACGGGAAGAATGTCTATCTTTTCCGGCAGAATTCTCAAGCAGACGATGCGGCTGCAGGCCCGCAACTGCATCCATCAAGCTGACACAGAGGGTAAGTACAGCACCTCTGCATGCAGCTTGCAGACAGGCAATGTTTTACAGAGTGAAGCTGGGCGACAAAAGTGACTCCACTGCTCGGAAAAAAAAAAAAACACTCTTTACGCTGCAAAGTGAGAATGAGAAAGTGAAACGTGGAAAACAAACAATGAAAATGACCTTTGAGGAAGCAGGATGTAAAATCTGAGAGAGTTCAGATGTGGATTGTACATCAGGATCATGTTGGACCATTTTAAACTTTAATATAACGGAGTGGACATGGATATTTGGCATAATTCTATGTTGATATCAAAACCACTGTGACATTTACTAAACTAAACATAAAGAATAAAAAAAAATATTCCACCTTGCCTCAGTCCTTGTTAAATGACCTCTGGATCATTTTTATATAGGGTTGTTTCTTTGCTTGAAGGTCACGACCATTTAATTCATTGGTCTATCGCCTTATTATTCTGTAAAGTGCCCTGAGATGACTTTGTTGTAAATTAGTGCTATATAAATAAAGTTGAATTGAACTGAACTGAATATCCCTTGCAGAGATGCGTCTACATTTTCGGAACACTTTAATAATATTATGTTCTGCAATTCATCAGTTCCTCAAATCAGTGTAGCCTCTGGACATTTGGAAGGCAAGGTGACACATCTTCTGGCAAGCATGAGTGGTCTGGGAGTATTTTATGGAGTAAAACTATTATATTTATATGAATATATTTTATAAGAATTTCGTGTTTCAAATTTCATTTTATTCAACTTTTGTTCTGTTTCATGCCATAAACCTATTGTGCACACTGTTGCTTTTTCTGCATTATCTTGTTAATAACCAGAAATTAACCACATCTCTGTATGATTCTAACATTAGGTTACTGCCCATCGGTATCTTTAATGTAATCTGTAAAACTTTCAGCTTACAGCATTACTTCATTAGACCTTTACCAAGACAAAGGATGTCGGTGTGAACATCTTTTCCTTTTGTTGCCTTTATCTCAACATTTTTTTGGAACAAGTTGCTCAACTCAAATTCAGAATAAGCTTATATGAACCAAACTTTGTAGGGTTTATTCCATCCAGGTCAAAGACTGAACTCAACCTAACTAACAGGAACATTAATTTAAAGACATCGTGTTCAAACAGCTCCACCTCCAGTCACCTTAATGTGATTTACAGTGTGGTTGTCTGAAAGGCTCATCATGTATTAGTGTCTGTTTGACATGGAAACCTTAAGGTACACGATGTAAAACAATGTGGAAAAACCACGGCCCCCTCCTGCATTTACTTTGCATCCCCAGTGTCAGGAGTTGCTTGGCAACAGGCATAGAAGTGAATCGCAGTGCTAAAATGGTGGCATCTCCAAAGCAGAAAAACCAACCTCTCTGTAAGCGGTGATGACTCTGCTCTAAAGGGTGTGTAGGGAAAAAAAAAAAAAAACTTAAAATAAATGTCATGAGTTTTTTTTTTTTCTTTTTAAACACTCCCAGCTTTCAAAAAAAAAATAACAGAATAATGAACAAAGGAGATTGTAATGTACCTGACTCAAAAGGTAGAAAGATTTGATGAGCTGCATGATGCTCCGCACACAGCTGTGCACGATACCACCAACAGCAGTTCTGTCCCTGCAGCTTTTCCATTTTAAAAATATTTTGCAGAGACTTAAGATGCGGATTAGCATTAGCATAAATCTAATCTAAATCTAAATAAATCTGATCTAAATGTCTTGAAACAGCTGAAAAAGTACTAACTATTGTTTTTTTCAGGAGTTAATGCTTTATAAGTCACATCAGGTTCTGACATAGACAGTATAATGCAACTAAATAGAGATAAAGGTTGATATGAAATATGTAGAAACGATGTCAGCAGAGTGTGACGTCTGCAGGCGACACTGTTTGGATCAGGATTATTCCTAACTTTGAATTCAGACCCCTTTCAAAATAAACTACTGGTTTATCAGCTCCACACAGCAGCTTTCTGTACAAAACGTGTCGTTTTCAATTCAAAACTCAGTTGCTTAGCAAATGTTCTTTATAGAAATACAAAATCCACCAAAGATCAAAGTTATTTTTGGAGTAATTGTGACATCAGGCTGAACCAGAATGATTACAACCAGAAACTAGCAAATGCTCAATGTAAATTCAGCCAGTCAGTACTCGGTGATAATGTAGCAATGTCTTCAAATACCAGCTGTGGTTTCTGCAGAAGATGGAGCTCCGATGAAGACGATGACAAAGATAATGTAAATCCAACTTTTTTTACTCTCTAAACTTTCTGATAGTTTCACCCACACTGAGTATCTGACAGTGGTGCAAAGCAATGAAGTACAAGTACTTTGTTACTGTACTTCACTTCAGTAGGTTTATGTAAGGTTACTTTGAGTTTTACTCCAATACTTCTAAGAGCTAAACTCTCTACTTTTTAAGTTATCAAAGAACACTGTGTTTACCTGGAATAAATCAGGTGCAAAGAACAAGATATTGCAAGAAGAGAACTACATACATTTGCTCTCATATTTTGTCCTTGTTAACAGATTTCTGTGGCTCTTTTTGTCTGTGCATCCTGAGCTTATTTCCAGCTCTCTTATTCTCTCAGTGGTTGTATCAGTATTTTATTCTTAAAATCACAAACAGCACACGCACAGAGCTGTTAGGCTGTTAGCTGTAACAATGTGATGTTACAACATGAGTAGTTTAGAAATATAACTGAGAAAATCATCAGGTCATTGCTAAAACAGCTTCAACTCATAATTGATGTGTATTAACAATAGTTATTTAATGACCCCATAACTCTCCAAAAAATTAAATAGTTGAGTACTTGTACTTTTAATACTTCATGTACTTACTTACTCTTACTCAATTAGAAATGTCAGTGGGTACTTAGACTTTGACAAGAGTACATTTATGTTTGTGTATTTGTATTTGTATTTACTTTTACTTAAGTCTAGTTTTTGAGTACTTCATCCACCAGACAGTTGTAACATTTTATTGACTCAGTTTCCACAAGGGTTTTGAGACTCTTAAAACCATTGTTATTGCACCATGTGTACAGTTTTTCAGGACATTAAAACAATATACATTTCCACCGGTGAAACGTGAATTTTTAAAGTTGAACCCATTTTGGATACAATTTTGTCTCCATGAAACACAGAAATTATTTTCGGTCTGAAAAAATGTTTAGTAGGAAAATCCTGCTTTTACACGAACTTGCTTTACAGGTTTTGCCACGACATTTACTACTGTGAATATACAGACGATGTATCCTGAGCATTTATTGGTGTATGTATATATGTATATATATTATGTATTTATTTTTATTACAGACAGCTGTGAGCCACCAGATACAAGTCAGCCTTAGTGTTTACAGCAGTCATTCCAGGATCCTGGACATACAGAGGAATAAGTGGGATGCTATGATCCATCAAACAGAGAAGCTTTGGAAGTCAGATAATGCACGTAGAGATGCTGTTCTAGCAAGACTAAAACGCTTGGCCCAACAGGACTTCCTCCCTTCATCTCAGCTCCAAACAGATCCCAGACACAAGTCTGAATCCTCAGTGCCTAGATACAAGCTTGGAGCTGTTCTGTCTTTGCTTTCTAATGATGAGGAGGGGGTCAGCAACAGCTGGACAACAAAGACGCAGAGACTTCAGCAGAGTGGAAAAATACAGGATGCAATGATACAAGAGGCTAACAAAAGCTGGAGGTCAACATCAGCTTCCTCTGAAGATTCCTTCAGCTCACAGAACACACATAGCCCTAGTGAGCCAAGGACCAGCCCGTTGATTGAAAACACCACACCCCATCTTCCATTGGCTCCACAACCTCAGAAAAGATCCCGGCTCCCAGTGTTGATGTTGCACCCCAATAGACAAGGTTAGTACTTGTGAAGACAAAATAATGACTAATAATAGAACTATAACATTATAACTTGTTATTATAACATATAACAAGTTGTGGCCAGGATAGATTCTAAACTGAACTACCCAACAGCTGTGGTGAGCTGTGCTTCCTCCACACCTGAGGTCATTTAAGTAAACTTTTAAGAGTCATTAAGTTAATTTGAGCATAATTTGAGCAGAAACAGAAACCAGAAAGTACTTTGTCTGATGAATATTTCGATGTAATTCTGAACAGATAAAGAAGTTGCCGGAAGAAGGAACAGAATCCAGACTGTGAGGCCTCAAGTTGAGGGAGCAAGGCTCCAGCACCTTTATGAAGACTCCGTTGTCCATTTACCTCAGGCCCCAGCAGCTACTAGAAAGCCACACATGACCGTCATGACACAAGTCATTCCAGTTCATTCTCCACAACCTTCCCCACACAGCAAGACAGAGATTCATTGTTGGAGATCCCAGCACCCTGCTAAGACCCCAGAGATGCTACAGCCACTGGCTAACCCTGTAGCGAGTCTCTCTCTCTGTCTTAAGCTGCTGAGCTCAAGAGACTGGTAAGACTCAGTAGAGATACCTATAATCTCAAACGTTCTTGTACTGCTAGAAGTGTTAATCTGTCATCCCAACAAAGGGAGAAGAAGCTGGAAGGACTCCTAACTGTTCGAGCTCTGACACAGCACCATCCAGACAAGCTGAAGGAAAAAGTTTATGTTGTGTGTTTGGCTGTGATAGCAGAGGTACCGAAGACATTTTCCTTGCTGTTGTCTGTTTGTGCTGTTCATATTTGACTTCATGTGTCTATAAGTGTGGTTCCTCTGTGTCAGATATATGACTTGTGACTCGTTCTTATTTTCCAGGTCAAAAATCTGCTCCCCTCAGTCGCCTGTGCAGCCACGGACACGATTGTCTATCTTGCTGTCTACCTGCGAAGGGCCATGGACACTCATGTAGAGAAGGCAGGCAGTGCTCTCCTGTTGAGGATCACACAGCCACCTATAAATTTCTCAATTCGGAAAAAAATCCATATGGCTCTGGAGGCACTGGTGCAGAACTGCAGCCCAGTCCAAGTCCTAAACGTTCTGGTGAACAAAGGACTGGGGTAAGAGGACAGCCTAGGGTCAGAGTTTATGAATAGGTGAAGCAGCAGCAGCAGCATTAAAGACTAACAGTATAAAATTTAATACAATGAATCAATTTGTTGAAGTTTTCCTTTGCACTTCCTCAGGCACTTGAGCGCTGCCGTGAGAGCTACCACTGCTCAACAGCTCCACTTGCTGGTTGACAGACTGGGCGCGAAAGCCATCCTGTCCGCAGGGAAGAACTTTACAGAGCGCTTCATCCACGCTGTTCGGAAGATCTCTCTGGATAAAGCCCCTGATGTCAGGTGATTTCTCATTGCATTTCACGTCACCAAGTTCCGAAGTTGTAAGGTTGTACAGCCTCTGGACTGTGTGAAATACTGAATACCAAACATATCTTTATACAGGCCCCATGGACTCGCCATCCTTCACCAGCTAGGCCCTTACAGTGACTTCACAAAGCTGTGGATGAAAGCCATCGAGGACAAAGATCGCTATGATCTACAGAAGGTCCTGAGGAATGCAATGCAGCAGTCAACCCGGAGCAAGAGTTTGGAGGAGAGTGGAGACAAAAAAACAAAAAGTCAAGGGGTTTGATCTTATCTATTGTGTTATCATTTTTAAAACATGGAGATTTTGTGTTTCACTTGCTGTTTCAAACTAGCCGACAGGAATGCACTTTAGGTTGCACTTACCTTAAGTTTTTCACGTTTTAACGTTGAATACTGTAATTGTTCGGAGTATCAGCAAAAGAAATGGGCCAACCCTAAACACTAGATTAGAAATTTCAGCAATCCCTCTGTCTGCCCAGACATCAGGCTCCATTCTGCCTGGAACAAACGGAAAGCTGCCCCAAATTTGATCAACTACGCCAAAGAGACAGAAGAAAATTCATTCAAATTCATATTCATCAGAAAAGTGAACTTTGTTCATCAACCAGGTTATTATTGTATTCTGTATTATTGTAATAGTTAGATTTTCGGTCTTATCCAAGTGTACAGTGGCCCTAAAAGCTCAAAGCATTGCAGTTCGACAAAACACATGCAAATAGACAAAACTTAATCAATTTCACAACACAGTTGCAACATTAAGAAAAGCGCTGCAAAAAGTCACTACACAACCAAATTGAAAAAGACACAACACAACGGAAATGGCTATTGGAGCAACTAAATCAAATCTAAATCTAAATCCAAATCTAAATGTCTATCACACTGTCTCCCCCTGGAGACATTGCTATGACAGTTGTCTACAATGGTTCAATTGGGAAACACTTGAAGCCATTGGTTGTGAAGCACAGGTTTATCTTCCGGAGCCGACTGGGAAATGAGGGCCACTGTTGGATGCGTTCTGCGGCAATGGAAATTATTAAACACGTGTCTATGTTAATTATTATTTGTAATGCTTTTGTAAATCTCAGTAGAAACCCAAATTCATCAGTCCCTTGTTCAAATGCCCAGCACAACCCAAGTTAATATTTACCTGACAAGGTGTACTGCCCTTTGTCTCAATACTGGTTTCTCAAAAATGTAACTTTAACCAATTAACCAACAGTTTTTGATTTGCCCTAAACAGGTCATTTTTAATATTACCATCTAAATATTAAGAGAAAGAACGAAGGTTTTATTGACCAAGCCACAATTCAAACCAATTAAGCATGTGAATGTAAACATACATTGATGAATGTATTACAAATGTAGCCCTTTTAACATAGTGCTGAATTCAAGTGTTTCTGAATGTTTCGTGGGCAGCTGTGTTCTGTGAGAATTGCTTTTCTTCAAGGTAAAGTACAGATGTCTATCTATATGAGGAGTGAAGACTATAAGCAGGAAGACAATGACTATTAAATAAAGCAACAATCTATCAACAAGATATCAGAAGCAGCTGGTTTGTGACAGTCAACAGTTTGTTAAATTACAAAAAAGTAGGTGTTGACAGTATGGACAGGAAAACTGGCAAACATGCCGGTAAACTGAGGAGAACAGATCTTTTAGATGACGTAGATGAGACAAAGATTCTTCAGTCCGCTTGGACAGCAAACAGTTCAGAAGAAAGTGACAATAATGGTCAGTGGATGCCAAAATCATCTCCCCTTTGAGGGCTGTATTCAAAATCATATTGAAAGTCATTTTGGGTGTCTGTACACACTAACAATGTCTACAAATGCTGAGGAGTCAGTGGAGGGTGTCCTGGGGGACCTCCTCTCAGACCCAGATCAGGGCAGGTGACCTCCTGAACAGTGTGCTGGTACTTGATGGCATGAGATGCAATGCGCTGATACATAATGTCCCATAGGTGCTAAAGTGGATTCAGGTCAGGGAAACCATTATCTAGAAACCATCTAGAACCTGGCTGCACACTCTAGCCACATGAGGCCAAGCATTGCCCTGCAACAGGACATTGCTCTTGACTTGCATTCAACTTGCTGGAAACCAGATCCAGGTCAGAAATCTGAGAGCTGAAAGTGGCTGGAAAGGAGAATACGGACAGGAAAGACACACGGTGTTTGCTTGTATCTGTGGGTTCATGACAGAAAGTCATGGGCGGACAAGGATTTGGCATAAAATATATTATTTAATTAGATTCGATTTGTAACTGTTCCAATGCTTTTGAGCCCCTGCGCTTTGGAAACTGTGTTATAATGGGGCCATATCACCCACACAGCTTGAAGCACACACACAAATGGGAGCAAACATAATTGTTTTCATCCCACTGTGTTCTACCTTTGTTGCATGTAATAATATCAGTCTTCATAAACTTTCATTTTCAACCCAAAAAAATTGGTGTTGTAACTTGTACATTTACCCTTAATGACTCCATAAATCAGTAGGTCTTAGAACTGTTTCTTTGCATATGAAAGCATTAATTCTTGACTCTACAGGCCACAACTGATTTTAACCTAACCTAACAAAAATAGCAGACAACTTAAAAATGAAATATTCCAACAAGTGTCTCGTATAACGGCACTTAAAATTATGCTTTTTAAACAGACTGACCTACACTGCAAGCGACTGTGGCACAGGGAGGTATTTTGGCTGTTGCACTTAAAAATAAAAGTAACTTCTGTTTGTCTGAAAACCTGGGAGTTCCTAATTACTTCCGTACCATTTTAGTTTTGCAGGCCTTAGCTTTAAAGAAGCTTCTTCCAGATATCCGGGATCATTTAGTGGCACACCAAATTCTCAGGATCACGAGATGTTAGGGCCACGACTTACGGAAGAACTGATAAAATCACGACGCTGCTCAGTCGTATCCCGTTTCATTAATATTACCCTGAGGCGTCATTGTCAGGCTTAACTACACTGTAATATAAGATAGAATGAAACGTGTTAATAGCCATGCACTATTAAATTTCCAATGAAAAAATAAAACCTCCATCTATCCATTATCACTGTGGAAGGGAACCAAACTGCCCTAGTGAAATCCCACACAAACACAGAGAGAACACACGAACGAACAACACGAGCACCGAAACGTCGGACTCGCCAGCTGAGATTCAAACCAGAGACCTTTCAGCTGTGATGCAGCAGTGGCCATCTCTTAATACAATATACATCCAAAATTTCACTATAAACGGTATTTTATTCAGACCTACCCTGGCCAACGCTTGAGGCTGGGTGACGTCAAATTCACACTGGAGGTAGGTGAGTCTTTATATTAAAGAAAGAAGAGGCATAATTCATCATAGTTACAAGTGGCATTCAAATAATCTTCTTAATCAAGAATGTTGTTTCCAATAGAAACCCAAGCTACTGAGGTATTTGAATATTTACTTGTATTTAAAACATCTCTGACATTATGTGTGACATTAATCTAAATGTTAATTTAAAAAAATCAAACCTACCCTGCCCGCTTCTAGCATTAACATTATTCTTACAAAACTATTTTGCTTGATGTCGTCATTCCTGATCCTGTCCATCCTCGTCCCTCCCAGGTTGTCATCCAAATCAACCTCAACACTAGTAGGTATATACGAGGTATTTGCAATGATTTCTCCGTTACAGTCTAGCTAAGGATTTTGTTTCTGTTGCCATTTACCAGAGTCAATAAATGAAGCTGGCATTATCTTCTTCTCGTGGCAAGGACTTGCTAATCGTCGCTTTCCAAATTAAATGTCATAGTGCCTTGCACAGCTCTTTCTCTGGCATCTCTGTAGTTTTCTGCAACTCATAAAATACCATAGTGGTTAAAATACCGAGAAAATAGCAGACATGGTATAATTAAATAAGACATGGTATAATTAATGCATCGCTCGCACATTCCAAAAATACCAGGTATTAGCCCCCTTTGATGACTTTTATACACAGTGTCTATCTTTCCACGCAGCTGAGATTCCCCCTCCTATTCCAGACTATTCCTCCTATTGCCCTTCAACAGATTGAAGGGCGCTGCACATTTAGACCTGGCAGAACAGGATGGAGCTAGACCTGCTCCTTGCTGAGAAAGAAGGTGTTTGTGTGATGTTTGGAGTCTCATGTTGTACTTTTATTCCTAATAACACTGCCCCTGATGGAAGCATCACCAGAGCCTTAGAGGGTCTCAAGTCCTTGAGGGAAGAGCTTGTCCTAAACTCCGGTGTAAATACTGGTTTGGACTGATTGGATTGACCAGGTTTTTGGTAAATGGAAACCTGTTATACTGTCTCTCCAAAGGTCTATGCTTGTTGTGCCAGCAATCCTTGTGTTTTGCAGATGTTGTATTATCCCATGTATAAGAGGTCTAATCATGCCAGCCACAGAAAGTGCTCTGAGTCATCAGATGGCGCTTACTGAAAGGACTATTCTCCTCTTACAATCAGATGTTGATTCATATACAGATTCTAGTGATGAAGATCTGTGTATATAAATATGCTTTAATTATTTCCTACTTTATGCTTAGCTCTGTATCCCAGTGATGTCTATGTCACGCAAAAAACAGGAATGCTGGGATTTCTAATACGACATTATGATGATGTACTGTATGCACCTGTCGTCATTGATAGAAGTTCTTATTCTGAGGAAGCAGAGACATTGGAAGAAAACAGGTATGACTACATACAAGAAGTATTGTTAACGTCTACATGTTTGTGTTTATTATGGTCTTTTCTTATTTTACCCTCAGATAAAATGTCAGGCTGCCTTAAACAATATCTTAGATGCTGTCAGCAGTCATGATTTTTTAAAATAAGTCAAATCAAATGGATCATGCTGTTTCCCCTAAGTTGTCCCTCTTGCAAAAGAATGTGGTCATGTCTAACATCTCCATTGGTGAAAAAAAAAAAAAAAAAAAATGCAACTAAAATAACTGCAAAATAATAATAAAATGGAAAACTTAATTATTCAAGAGGAAGAAACCTTAACATGTTCCCGTTTCGTCTCACTGGCAGTTTGTTTGTTCTGCAGTGATTGACTGACAGCTCCAGAAGTGAACTCAAACCTGTCTCAGAAGCTAAACACAACCTACTGTAGCAGAGTTAACATTAACTAAGCCAATGTCCGTAGGGGGCCATAAGAGGTTTCGAGCGATCGACATAGGACCCTGCTTTCAGCGCGATTGTGAAATTCACGGATGATGTTGGGCTGATGGTTTGAGCCTAACTTATCCATCAACGTGCAAGACTTGGTGTTGCCCCTTTTGGACAAACCTGTGTCTAGAGTGAAGTGGATGGATCCAGTCTGGCAATTGCCTGCATTCCATAATTTCTTTTCGCTTACAGGAAATAGTTTTGTCGCAATGTCTCTGTGTCTGCTCTGTAAGCTAAAAGCTGACCTGAGCCTCTGAGTTCACGTGTAAGGTCTGCCTCCCTGAGCTTATCTGACATCGGTCCTGGGCCTGAAATGAAAAGCAAACAGTTGGTAATCAATCCATAAAGAAAAAGAACAACAAAGAAAAAAAAAATGATATACTTAATGTGTGCACAAAACATTTAGTTGAAATGTGTGTATCCTGTACCTGTATCACCTGATCTTTGCAGTTAGTCACATAAACAGTTATTTTATACAGTAGCGCATAATGACTGTCTTTAAAACCACTACTGTATCTACCAGTAATGTAAAGATCATAGTCATTTTTTTTTTTTTTTTTATTTTAAAATTGCTGGATAAATCATGTACTTTAATTTTGATATGAACATGTAAGTATAGACACTTTGATATTGCCTGTTCAAGAGAGGGGAGATTAAACCCTTTGAAATGCAGAGTAGCTACCAGTCTAAGCCTTTCTTGCTTGTGCTGTATTTACCTCTTTGTGTCTGTGTTTGTGTATGAATGCGTTCAGTGTCTTCCCACATTTTTTCTGTGTGCGCGCTTTTATTTTTATTAATTAATGTACATAAACTAACCAAAATTATTAAGGCACAAATTGTCACAGCACCCTCTCACCCACCTCCCCATCTCCCTCCTTATCCCCTGTTCCCCTCCTGTCTGAGTGTGTGTGTGTAATTTCATGTATGCTGCTGCGAGGTCACACCTGTGACCAATCACCCACCTTGATGACAACTGCTTATATACCTGTGTCCTGCTCTCCACAAGTTGCCAGATCATCTCAGTAACCTCACAGTAGCAGAGAGCTCTAACCTGAATCTCATTGAACTTTGGCCGCCCGTTTCAAAACCTCCGTCCAACCGTCTCTCCGGCTTCTCGTTTCCTCAGCCCGTCTTCCCCCAGCAACTCACTGTTCCACCCCTCCACCTGCAACAGGACTCCAGGATCCTCCAGCCACTTACCGTCTCTACCTGTGCACTGCCTGACAATAAACAACAATAAACTTATCAGTCTCTCACTTTGGGTCCACTTAAAACCAATACAACCCTGTGGAAGTCCACCCTGTCCAGAGCACCGGAGCTACAGTAACAGAAGAGTCAGAGTGGTTTCTTTTAAATTTACACAGTCCTTGAAAAAGGTCTAATGAGCGAAAATAAATTGCAACTAGTGTGTGTTTACTACATGGTGCAAGGCTCTAAACATATCTGGTTAGGTAACCAAACTGGCCAAGCACCATACAAGTTGATTTAAATAAGAACCACACAGAGATGAATGAGACGGAGGAGAAACGTACCTGTGCCATTGCCCACCTGCTTCCGTCGCGTTGTGGCTTTTTGCAGTGCTTTTTCTCAATACAGTTGGGTTTTGGCTTTTGCACGGTGTTTCTTAATGTTGTGCCTGTGTTGGGAAATCTGTGAAGTTGCTTTTTTAATTTGCTTGTGTTTAGTCTATTTGGATGTGTTTTCTCAAATTGAAGTGCTTTGAGCTTTCAGGGCCACTGTACAAAGGGCTATTCACTGTCTCAGTGTATCGCATTATATACTAAGGAGTGGAAAGATGTCGTGGTTAACTCAGTGGAATAGTCTCATTGCTGCTCTTGTCTGTGCTGCCGTAGTACTTTATTACTTGAAATAACCAGATGTGTTAAAAAGACTCAAGTTTACAGACACTTCTGTAAAAAAAAAAACAATATAAATAGCCTTACTCAAAAGTAAAAGTCAAAAAGTACTTGGAAGTGAATCAAAGTATAATGTAGCCCTTCAAAATAAAAAATGTAACCTCGAGTCATGGTAATAGAATATCCAGTATATTAAACCATTCTAACTTCTTCATTCTAGAGGAGCACAAACGAGAAGCAAGATGGACACCTTCAGATGGATTTTAATGTAGTCAAGGCCACAAAATGATATAGGGTTTTACAATTTCCCCCTTTCAAAATCCCCTTTGTAATATGTAATACATCAGATCTCTACAAAATAATCTAAAATAAATTAAAACACAATAACTGATTGCATGAAGAGTCACATCCTTTAAAGTAACTCACCTAAATCATCACAGGTGCAGCCAGGTGGTTATTTAAATGGAGATCACCTGAGTGCAGTGAATGTGTTTGAAAGGTTGTATTCACCTGTATCTGGATGCTCCAGTTAATGGTGAATCGGTATCCTGGGAAACAGGTTCTTAAACAAGTAGACTCCTGCATTTAGCTGGAGTACAGGCTTCTTTGTGAAGGCTGTTTGAGCTCTGCCCTGCATGTATTATGTGCGATGCATTGATAGGGGGAAAACACTGTGTGCTTGTGGTAATCAAATACATTGTAATGTTTCAGCAACAGAGTAATGAGAGTAGGAAAGTGTGTGTGTGTGTGTTTATACCATAAAAAATAGTTCAAAGCATGTGTGCGCTTCTCATCAAAACATTGGCTTGTTTTCAAACACGGATGATGATTTTGAAATACATACATGCAAACCTGGCAACCCTGTCTTGTCGAAACATAACACAATGTAGGTGTAATGGTTGGCGCTGCCGCCTCACAGTGTTGGATGAAGTACTCAAAAACTGTACTTAAGTAAAGGTACAAATACACAAACACAAATTTACCCTAGTAAAAGTATAAGTACACACTGACATTTCTACTTAAGTAAAAGTAAGTAAGTACATGATTTAGATTTCAAAAGTAAGCCAAGAGAGCTGGATGCACAGAACAAAGAGCCACAGAAATTACTGAGTAAGTCTTTTAATTAAGGCTATGGATGGAGGTGTCTTGTGTCTTGTCACTTGTGACTTGTTTTAATAAAAAAAGGTAAATTATGAAATGTGTAAAATAACTTCATTGTAGTAATGGTGTAAAAAGTATCGATTTTTTTCTCTGTAGTAGTGGAGTAAGGGTCAAGTTACTCCAGGTTCATCCCACAGTCCAAAGACATGCATGTTATGTTAATTGGTGAACCCCCCCCCATGACCCAAAGAGGATGAGTGGTCTCAGATAGTGATGGACAGATGGATCCAATGATAATGTAATAATCGGTGGTCTCCACTTAAAAGACAGTGACATGATGTGTCTTCAAACGGTCCATGGTACAAATTGGTCACATTATCCAGCCAAGGTATCAGGCTTAGCCTCATTAGATGAGCTCAGGACTTCATCAGATTGGTCATTCTGCTCATCAGCCTAAAATGATTGCAGCTGTTGATTAAGACAAATTAGACATCCTTTCCTCCACTTTCTCCTTAATGCATTCACGTTCCGTCTTCTGCAGACTGACAGCTGGATCAGCAGTGTCACTAATGTTGAGAATGCAACTCAACTTATAAACACAGAAAGAAGATGCTTGTATGACCTGACTTGTGACTTGCACGTGTGACCTATAAAGTGCTCCCACCTCTAATTATAACCACCTGTAACGTCAATGGCACAGTGTGAAACCATTAACCAGGAATGATTGTGTGCACAAAACAAACCCACTCATTTAAAACAACTCCGTAGCTTCTCCTCTGGGAACGTTTCCTAAGACGACTTGTCAGGTGACGGTAATGTCACACAGTGGAGCAGTCAACCCAACATTGCTGTAGCTTTTACTGCTAATGCTACTGCCCCTAACTGTTCCTGTTGGCGGAAGCCATCTGCTATTTTACGTTACAGGGACAGATGTACGACTGTATAACTGTAAAGCCAGATTGCCCTGCTGAAAACAAGAAAATCATTGTTGGTTATGCAATAAACAATTTTGAGTGGGATTTCGGATTCAGCAATAGTGAAATTAGTGTGTCGGTTGTTAGTTTTTTCGTCATCAACAAGCAGTATTGACTTTCCAATACAATATTTTGACTTTTGAGATGCAAAGATCTCTAATGTCACTGGTCCCTATTATCACAGTGACTATGTTGCTGCTAAAGTGGTGAATTTAAAAGTCCAGTCAAGGACTTGGATGTTAGCTTGGATGTTAAACCACTTTTTACCTTGCAAAATGAAAATAAAGTTAAAATAGTCTGATCACTATAAATCCAATGCCAGGTCTCTGAGTTATTTTCTATTCTAATGGACAATGAATTGAAAAAATGTCCTGTAGTCATAGTGAAGCTTCTCTATGTCTAATAATAAAAAAAAAAAGTCTTTACCTTGTATCCATGGAGACTGTGACATATTGAATTTGAGTTGTTAACCTTTAGTTGAAGGTACTGAGATTTTTTTCTGGCAGCACAAAGATTTATCCTTGGAGCTTTCAGCAGAACGTCAGCCATGCAAAAATACTGTCCTCTGAGCTTCTGAGAAACAGTCATGTTTCAACACTTGCTCCCAGTGTCCCGGACATTTTGAAGTCAAATGGCTGCTGCCAGATTTGGTAGAAGACGGCTAGAGATCAAACAAGACGCAGGACAAATGATCGTCCATGTATGCCGCTAGAAATAACAAATGAGACCTTCAAACATTTAACCAGAGTGGATCAATCAGATAAAGGACAGTGTCATTTCTTATGATACAGTATATTGTGCAAAAAAAGTAAAATATTTCATAACTCCATCTGGTACGTCAGTAATTTCCATGTATGTCTACATTTGGTGTCAATCTATTACAGACATATTCATAGTTAGCAGATCATTAAAAAAAATAATACAATCCAGGTCATCACCATCCAAATACGTCTCACTAGAGTGTCTCACATCTGAATTCCTTTACAGGGAAATTTTGTGGTGTAACCTTTCTCCCATCTGCTAAAGCCGATGACAGTCATTACTGGGGATTAACATACGGGGATGCTCTGCTTCAGGAGGAAGCCATCTGGCACGTTTGCTGGCAGTACACAGTGCACACTTTGTGTGGATGGACATTTTTGCCTCACTTGTACCTGCGTTGAACGTGTAACAGCCAATTGTACTAACACTTTATACTCCATACACTTTCATATTCTCTAATGGTTAAGTGCTCAAATCAGTCTGCTGGAGGTTTCTTCCGTTAAAGGGAGTTTTTCCTCTCCACTGTTGCTCAAGGGGGAATTGTTGGCTTCTCTCTTTATAGTCTATAGTCTTTATTCTGTAAAGTGCCTTGAGATGACTCTGTTGTGAATTGGCGCTATATAAATAAAGTTGAATTGAATTGAGTTGAATATTTTAATATGTCAAATATACCAAGGTATTACAATGTATTACAATCTTCCTCGTGATGATTATTATTGGGACATGTGTAGTGCAGTGACATGAAGTATAAGTCACTTTACTTTTGGGGTTTTGCAAACTAATACAATTTAATTTTGTTTATGTCATTTGTTGAGAAGGAGAATTATGATACAGTCGGTGTTTATGACGGCTGAGTAAACACGGTGCTTATTGAGCAAAGCCCACACACCTAGACAGTGAATGAAAAATGTAACCTGGCAGATGGTTTTGGTGACTGGTTTTGTCTGGTATCCACTAACACAACTGTACGTCCTCCTGCTGCATAGCATAAATGTTTAAAGACTTTGAGTCGAATTCATATGTATTGTATGACAGATGGTCATTGGAGACTTTGTTGAACCTTGACTGTGTTTGAGTGATTACATTTTAAGTAACTGCACAACAATACAATGGTTTGTTCGAACACACACAGACAAACACACCCCAGTATATTTGTCGTGCTTGTAGTGATATGGAAAGCCTCTGACTGAAAGGTGCAGAAGATGGGAGGAAAGGAAAGTATCCCTGGATACGGAACTGGTTTATGTCTCGAACAAAAAAAGAGCAAAATCATGTGGTGCCCCTAAAGGGAGCAGCTGAAAGAAGAAGACAGAGATATTTTATCTGGAAAACAATTGATTTTTCATTGAGCAACTAAGTTGGGGTTCAGTGTCCTTGCTCAAGGACACTTCAGCATGGGACCGGAGGAGCCGGGGATCGAACCAACAACTGCGAGATTGGTGGACGACCGCTCTACCTTCCTGTGCTGCAGTCACCCCCAGAGACAGAGATGACGAGAGGGAGAACAGAAGGAGAGAAGGTTACAGTCTGCTCTGTTCCTAATTCAGACCAATAGTGGGGCCTTTCCCCCCATTTGCCCTTCAAAGAGCATCCATCCCCTCATAGATCACCATGGCAACAGGGTACACTCTCAGGACAAAGCAGCAGCAGATTTAAAAAGGATTATGTAAGAGAAATTTAAATTAAAGTGGGTTTGCTATTAAAATTTACTCCTGACAGACATAATTGCAGGTCTCCGATCAAGTACAAGAGGGAATGATAAATGATTAAACAGCTGCGCCTTAGATGCTGCAGCAGAATTAAACATAAACACAAACCAACTTGGAAAACCTGAGAGACTGCGCAGCTTGTTTTCACCTGTAAATGTGTATGTGTGTGTGAGAGAGAGAGATAAGAGAGAGAGAGAGAGTCTGTACATTAGTACTTAACCCTCTTGCTGATGATGTTGACATTCATAACATTCATCATTGCCTGCAGGAATTTGCGATGTTGCAATTGCAACGATTATTTCAACTAGTCCCCCATGAACTCTGCAATTTAATACATCAAACAAACATTGCAGCCTGCATCAACAATACTTTTTAGAAAAGCTGTCCTAAAATTTCTAGCCACAAAAATCACAAAAACTTTTATTGCAAAAACACCAGCTCCATCCCTGCTTTTCCACACTGTAGAAGCAGCAGGGGGGTAGAGGGGCCATGGCCTTGGTAACTTTTAAAGATTGATTTAATATTTACAATACAATAAGTATGTGTGTTTTTTTTCTCAAGACTTGTATTTTGAACAAGCAGAAAGATGTTGATCACCATCACCTACTCCCACGGACTGCTGCCTGCAGCGCCCTTTGACATTCAGCGTGCGTTTGTTTCTCAGTGACATCAGGTGCATTTGTGCTGAGGAAATGGCAAAATTAAAATTGCTGCCCACATTGCGCATGCATGATTACTCAGCATGAAAAAGAATTTAAAAATCAATGTCATTATTAATATAACATTTTTCAAAAGCAAAGAGAGTGAGTGATGAACATGCTGCTACCGCTTCTGCTTGTCCTGCCATTATGGCCTTGGTTGAGAACCCCGAGCTTCTCCAACTGTTGCTTTTTCACTTCTTAACTTAGTTATAGTCGTTTTCTATGGTGCGGCTCAACTATTGTAGTGGTTGTTTTTTTATTTCATACCACTTGCCATTGTGTGGGTGCGAGCACTACTCTGCCCACTGCATCGGTCTTGCAGCAGGATGTGTTTTGGTTGTTGACTGGATGTTTTCTACATGCTGCTATTTTTCCATTTTAAATATGCGTAAACAGATTCAGCCAGTTGTGTGTGAATGTTCAGAACTGAGTGGTTAAAAAGCATATGAGCATAAATTTCAATATGTGAGCATTTATCATGTTCTTTTTTTTAAAGTTCCATAAATAAATCTCTTTATAGACTTTTTTTGTCATTTCAATTTCTCATGTTTAGTTGTACACATTTGAAATAGGACACAATCATTGTGTTATGACATTGAATTCCTAATGATGTGGACTAGATCTCTGCAGAGGTTACATCTGTTTCTCTTGGATCCATCAGGACAGAGAATGTCACCACACATCACTTTCACTTATGCTCATTGACTTGTCCCCAGGTCTCTTTGTCAAGCATTGTATCTGGCAAAAAAGCCATTAGTATTTTATGCTGTAGCTGTTTGAAAAGTCACACTTTTATGTGCCACTGTGAAAAAAGGAGAAAGATCTGTGAAAATAAATATTCAATGCCACGGTTGAACATTAAAGTGTATATGGCAAAAAATAAAATAAAATCAAAATTACACTTTAGGGGTCCACCATCCAAAACAGAGGCTTTCTATCCCTGATAAATAAATGGGTCTCACAACATGAGAGAAAAAAAATCTTTAGAAATAAAGCATATCTTTAAAACACAATTAAATGCTTTAGTAGAAAAAAAACAAAAAAACTGTAGAAAAAATTTGTATTTATGTACACAGTTCTGAAGGAATTCTTAAAACCATACAGTTTTCACTGATGACAAAGGTGTCTAGGAAAGAACTGTCAGGTCTAAACCTGTCATGAATGTTGGTTGATGTTTTGTTGATTGCACAAGAGTTTAGCTTTAAAGGAGGAAAAAAAAAAACATCAACCCAATGAGTTTTTTTTTTTACCACAGCTGAACATACATGCTGAAGGGTAAGATATAGTTATGATATGTATATATAATTGTGTGTGTGAGTCTGTGTGTGAGTCTCTATTTGTGTAAAGTGGAGAAGACCATCTATCACTCCCAGCACCTGGATCAAGGTCAATGTATTGACATGGAAGAGTGTCTCTCTCATTTTACGCCGTCTGATATCAACATGTTCTACTACAGTTCTCCTCACAGGCACAAGGGTGGAAAGATTTATGGCCTGAGTGAGGCAAAGAACTCAGAAACAAGTCTTAAAACACATTAGAGTAACTCAAACCCACCTCATTCTGTATAACGCACATCAGACTGTGTTTGGTTTTCGGTCTTGGTGTGGTTTGTTCAAAGCACACTATTTCTGTGTGACCAGTACTGATACATTTTGCTTGAATTATTGCAAACCAACTGGAAATGGACTAATTTTAAAACCATGGTCCACTGATTTAGACCAGAGTCAACAAAGCACAGATTTGCAAACAGCTTAAAGCTTAATCTATTCATATATAGCATCTATTCATGCTCTATACAGCTCTTCTACAGCCTGTCTTGGTGCGTCCAACCGCTCTGACTATTTTATGCTGTGGCTATTACTCACATTACAATCAACAAAAAGTGTCCGCATGTCCACATACACACACTTCACGCACGCACGCTTTTGTTTTATTACTTAATCTAGTTCCATTACAGCGTGTCTCCGGCTGTTGAAGCCATCTGAAGGTGCCCTTTAAAGCTCCCAACTTCATTACCTGGAGTTTCCGTGTGATGACCACATACGATAGATCATTATTATCCCTACAACAGTTCAGTTCACAGCATTTAGCAGCCTCCACTATTACACCACTCTCTGTTCTCACATTATAGCTGTTATGTCTAGGAGAGCAACACCAACAGATGGGCTGTTGTTACTAATTCTTTACACAATGAATGTATCACTCTGATATATTCAACTGTCCTTCATTCATCTTGAAAATATAGGACCTCTTTTGCTAGTTAGGCCTAGTGAAGACGTTTAATGGTAATAAGAAACGTCCCATCACCAGCTCATATTTTCTCACAGGGCAGCACAGAAAGGCTCAAAAGACTCTATTTTAAGTTTGCTGTATGATAGATGATTCCTTCAGTTGTCAGAGGGCAACTTCACCAATTTTCGATTTGCTCTAGTCACTTTAGTTTAGGCTGTAAATGTTTTTAAACTTCCTTCTGACTTCCCTATATTAAAATATGTATCTGCTTCTGGCTGGAAAACTCCTCCAGATGACATTGGCCGTAGGAGTTTTTCATCATTAGGAGTTTAGATGATGTCATCTGGGAGAAAACTCCACAGTGTAAGCAATAAGATGACATCATCTAAAGGTTCCTCCAGGTTACGTCATCTGGATGCATTTTTCAGTTAGAAGTAGATATGTTGATATAGGAAAGTTTAATGGCATATGTACATATTCTACCCAAACCCAAACTAGAAGAAGCAAGTTTAGACCTAAACATCAAAATGGTTAAAAATTACAAAAACAAAAACAAAAACATCAAATTAAAATGGGATGACTTTATTTCGATGACTAATTAACCTCACTATTCTATGCGAAAATGCCATACGTACAAGAATTTTAAGCTTTTCTTTAGCAATTATAATAATGTTTTAAATGTCTAAGGGTTTTAAATTGTACATCAGTCAATATGTCTCCTTGGTCTATATTTGATTTATTATTTCTGGGAATTTATTGACCAAGAAATAAGTTGATTAAGGGGCCCTCAGTTTATTCATTATCCCATGAGTACAGGGTCTCCAGACCGGATAATTGTCCACATGTTGATTTGGCAGTTTTTTACGCCGGATGCCCTTCCTGACCCAACCCTCCCCAGTTTCTACCGGGCTTGGACCGGCACTGCACAGCTGGGGATGGGAAAGGGCTGTTAGGGGTTCAGTGTCTTGCCCAGAGACACTTCAACATATAGCCAGGACCGGGGATCGAATTACTGACCCTGTGATCCGTGGATGAATGTGCATAATAAACGGTACTTTTCTTCAAGCGGATTCTGTAAAACAGCACTGGTGATGTCACAATGATGTCATCCCAATCAGTTTAGGCAACAATTTAACAGAAAAGCTGAGTCACAAAGACACCACACCATCGAGTTGCAATATAGGAATTGTGGGATATGGTGTTTTTAGAGTGTGACGTCTTGGCCTCTGGTGCCTTAATTTAAAGCCAACTTACACATATATAGCTTTAAATTTGAATGGATGAAAGCACCGTACAGTAAAACAAGCACAACTCTGCAGCCAAGTGATGCAAACTCTGCTCAAGCACTGAGCGAGCTACCAAACTCTGCTCACCCAATAATTAAAAAACTGCTGAAAACAGAACTCTTTCACACCTTCCTATGCACGTAAATCTATTTAAATTAAAAAAAAAAGTTCCTTTCTGCTTTTTCTTGCACTTGAATGTCATGAAACATAAATACTTCTTCTGATGGGAGTTTGCCAAATGACTAAGTGTTAATGTAATAAAAGACACTACTTTAGAATTCAGAGCAACAATTTGAGTTCCCAAAGCTTCAAGTCTCCCAAGTCTCAGACTTAGAGAAAGAGGGGTTGTCAAATCCAGTTGTAGGTTAGAACAAAGTATGCTCTTCATTGAATTACATATCATTACTTTGGAAATTAAAATTAACACTTGATTCTGGACAAAAAGTGAGAAAAATGATTCCAAGATGAATCCCATACTAACACTGAGGGTGTTTTACAAATATTTCTTACAGGGATGCTGCTCAGAAGTATAGAAGCCTGTTTCCATCACTGGGGGGAAAAAAAATCATGATTCTGTATCTCAAAATAATGAGTTACTATCTCAATATTATGAGTTACTAAGTCAAACTAATGAGATACTTTCTCAAAATAATGACTTAATAAGTCATTATAACTACCTCTTCTCTCATTTCTTTTTAGTATCAGCACCATTTGCTCATCCTTTCACTTTATCCAGAGCACCCATAGCTGAAACTAATGCAGTCTAGTACAAGGGAGCTGCAATAATTTCTCCTTCGTGTAGATTCAGCTGTTGGGTTTGTGCTGCATTAAACATGGGTTATATACAATATATATAAAAATGCCACAATGTAAAGACATCAAAACATTGCAACATAATGGAAGAGCACGCATGTATCTCGCTACTTCAATTCATCATCCATTAGTCACGTAGTCGAGCCAAATAGGAAATGGAAAAAGGTGAGTTTACAACTGAGTTTTGTGAGGAGCTGATGGGAGGAATACAGTCTGTAGAGGAGGGAGAGAGGAGTGAGGAGGGGGGAAGGGGATGCAAGGTCACCGTCCTCCTAACATGTGCGGATGTTTGTAAGTGAAGTGTTGGTTTCTGGTAAGATATACAGGTAATAAGATACAAAAACATTTGACTAAAAGATAAAATCAAAAACCCAAATGTAAACAGAACAACTGAAATATTCATACAGCACATGTAAAGCTATCTATTGTACAAATTGTACTCCTTGAAATTTTGTGTACAGATCTGCATAGTGCGAGCTTCGCTCACAACTTTGTGTAAACTTGTTTATTTTTGAATATCTGCTTCCTGTTTCATGCCCAAACAGTTAACTTTACAGATAAGCAAAATGGACTGAAGATGCTCGTGATCCAGGCCTTTCTCAAACTCCTGGGAAACACCGTGAAGGAATTTATTCAAAACTGGCACAAAAGATTCACTTTGACACAAGGATGAATTGATTATATATTCTTAGTCATAGGTCAAAGGTCAAACTCACTGTGACCTGACATCTATCCCATTCTTGGGAATATGATATCTCAGGACCGATATGTTGGAATTTCTATAAAATTGGTACCAGAATCCACTAACGCAATATGTAATAAATGAATGAAGGAAATTTCTGTAGATCTGGCACCGACGTCTGGTTGGTCTCATGGATTCACTGATTACAATATGAGTCTGAACAGACATGAATAATTGCTAAAGTTCAGACTTGAGGCACAGGGCTTGCTCAACCACATCCTTTGGAAACTGCAAGGTGTGAGACAGTAGAAAGTAACCACACGAGTAGATTCCTAGAAATGATTGAGACATTGCATGCTTCACCATGATTCACCATTTTTTATTTATTTATTTATTATTTTGCTAGGTCGAGAGCTAGAGAGCAACTTTTTCTGAAGTCTGTACTTTTGACCGCAGCCGCAAAGATGCTTTTTAATTGCTGATTTTTTTTTTTTGTTCAATACATTTTTGAAAGACTCCACTGCCTGGGACTCATCTCCTTTTGGGTAAGCATTTCTAAAATGTTATAATCTCAAACAGAAGAAAAGGTTAAGATTATAAGCGTCAAGAGGGGGCACAAAAGGGTAAGGATGTCGAGTACCCAAGACTGGTTGGTAGACAACAAAACAGAATTTTAGAAGTTATTTTCTAAATAACTGCTTATCATTCAGCCATTCACACAAATGGGGGAGCTGCAGTGCACCTGACCTGCACTCACCAGGAGAAACTAAGTTGAGGTTCAGTGTCTTGCTCAAGGACACGTTGATGTGTGACAGGAGGAACTGGGAATCAAACCAGCAACCTTGGGAGTGGGAGATGACGGCTCTACTTCCTGAACCACGGTCACCCCAAGCCTCAAGAGGGATGTTTGTGTGCCTTCGTCTGGTACCCGAAGACTCATGAGTATTTCTGGATATCCTGTACGCTTCCTGCATAAATTGATGAAGTGAGATCTGATCTTCTAAAACAGTAATGTTTTTTCGTGTTTTTAATTAAAAACACCTATTAAACATACAAAGTGATGGTTGGAAAACGTAATGGCAGTGTTTTAATAACTGGTTGAACCACCTTTAGCAGCAAAAACCTCAAACAAAGCCTTCCTGTAGCTGCGAATTAAACCTGCACAACATTCAGGAGGAATTTTGAACATTTCTTCCTTGCAGAACTGCTTCAGAAGCCTAGTGCTGTCAATAGTTTTTCCACCATCACTCTGAATTTTTAATGGGTGTGTTCAATAAAAACATAAAAGATCATAACTGATTGTATTTTCTCTGCTTAGAAACGTTGCGTTTATTGATATTTTTGACTTTGGGGAAGATCACATCCCATTTCGTGACCACTTTATGCATTAAATCAGCACATTACAAACAATGCCACTACTTTTTGATTGTGTGTGTCTCTGTAATCATAATTTCAACCGTATTATTAATAATCATGATATTAATAAAGCTCTTTAGAATTTCAGTGGCAGCCCAGCCTCAGTAAAAACATTATTACTTAACAGTAAAGCAGGAAGTCTTTCACAATGACCTAACAAACATTTGAATAAAAGATAAAATAAAAAACCCAAATGTAAAGCTGTGCACACACACGGTTTCTCCTGTACAGTGGCCTAACAATAGCAGATTTTCTGACCACACTGATAACCAGTTCTCACAGCAAGGAAGTGATCCACAGGGTCAAAAATCTATTACGTTTCCTAGCAACAACATGGTCAGAAGCATACAAAGACCTGTGGTGATGTTATCTGCTATTTAATAATAAGTTAAATTATATTTTTTTTAGCAATGTTATACTGTAATTAGAAAGAAGAGAAGAACATCTCTTTGATCTCAGAACTCAGTAATTGTTTCTTCTTTAGGTATGAGATTGGCAGTGGTGCTGATAAAAATTGGAGCTGTAATTGTCTTCTCTTGCTGCTAAATCAGCAGAGTCTGGAAGAGAGCGAACAGCTTGTCAACACAGTTCATTTCTGGCTTTGATGTCTCCCAAATGATCTGCAGCGAGCTTGTCAACTGTGACAACGACCCTGTCTGTGCTCACCTCCAAATGACTCCAGCTATTATATAGAGCTCTATTCAAACAGCATCTGCCGCTGCACCAACATTTCTCCTCAGTGAGCCTGAGAATGTCTGAAAATGTGTAAACGCAAAAAAGATGTCCACTGTTTGACACTTTTAAAGATACAGACTCTTACACTAGCTGACAGTGACTGGTGCACGAATTTAAAAACTTGGATTCTGAATCAATTTTTATTATTTCTCCTCATCAGTGGCTGGAGGCATTGTTTTCACGTTGTCCATCGGTCTGCCTTTTTCTCATAAGCCTAATATTTCAAAAATATCTACCTGGATGCAAAGATGAACTGATTAGATTTTGATATTTAAAGGTCAAAGGTCAATGTTACTGACAAAATGTTTATTTACATTTTGGGAAAAACCATTTGAATCTAATAATGAATTAAACGAAGTGCTGAGGCAGTTACTGTCAGCATCTACATGAATCTTAAAGTCACCCACTATAATGACTTTAAAAACTAATCAAAAACTCTGAGTAAGGGGCTGGAGGACGGTACACGATAACAAATAATAGTGGTTTTTGAGTTTTCCAGTTTGGGTATGAAAGAGTAAGACTCTCAAATGAGTTATAACTGTTTAGGTCTGGGGTTTATTGATAAGCTAGAATGGAAGATTGCTGCTACTCCTCCACCTCGGCCTGTGCTTCTAGGAACATGATAATTAATATGACTTCGGGGGGTTGACTCATTGAGACATTGAGACTCATTCCTGCTGCAACCAAGTTTCAGTGAGACAAAATAAATTGAATTGATGATCATTTATTAAGTCATTTACTAACAGAGATTTAGAAGAGAGAGATCTGATATTTAATAATCCACATTTAATAGTTTGGGGGTTTTATTCTGTAAGAGTCTTAACTTTTATTAGGTATCATGATTAACTCCTCTTGTGGTCGTTTTTGGTTTATGTAATTTAGTTGGTCGGGGAACAGTCACAGTCTCTATAGGTATGTGGGAGTTGTAGGGGGGGTGACGGTTGTAAGGACACTGCAGAGAGGCGTGTAGGACTGGATCTCTGCATCCTAGGCTCAACTCTGGATTGTCATTCTTTTGGTTGTCTAATAAAACCAGCCATATTTCTGGATAAGAAAGCTGCACCATCTAAAGTAGGATGGATGCCTTCTCTCCTAATCAGCCCAGGTTTTCCCCAAATCATTTCCAATTGTCTATGTAGCCCACATCGTTTGCTGGACACCACCTAGACAGCCAGCGGTTGAATGACGACATGCGGCTGCACATGTCAGATTTGGCAGGGGACCAGAGAAAACTACGGAGTCCGACATTGTTTTGGCAAAGTTACACACCGATTCAACATTCATTTTAGTGACCTCCGATTTGTGTAATCGGGCGTCATTAACGCCCACGTGAATAATAATCTTACTGTATTTCCGTTTATCTTTAGCCAGGAATAAAGTAGAAAATTCAATATTTTGTAGTCATTAAAAAAACAACAACACTGTATTGGAAGTAAGTATAAAACTCATTTAGAGTAAATGCCGTTGGAGATAATTTTCTAATAATCTGTTAGTTTCCTCATAGTGTAAATCTTTAGGAACACTTACACTCAGTAACTTATCGTTTGTGTCTTGAAGATCACCTGCATTTGATTGTCTCACTGTGAAGATTGTCTGTGTGGCTTTGACACTTCAACCTGTTCTGTACTGAGATAAACAGTCAGAAAATACTGTATCTATGGAATTTATTGAAGGGAGCAGAGGCATCTACGCATGTGAGAGAGGTTTTACTACCCTGAAACAATGGCCAGATGTTGTTAATTCTCTGAAAACCAAACTTCTTTGCTTCACACGTGTTGCTTGAAACTGCAGATCTCCTGGCACATGCTCTCCTACAAGTCTCAGGTAGGACCCGCTTTAGTTTTCATGTCTAAACCCATCTGTAGCAGCAAACAAAATCTCCTGATCTCTTGGATGTTGTTTCGATTGCACTGTTGGCTCAATTTCTGACGCTTCAGCAAAATAAGCAGCTACCATCTGAGGTGACTGCTGAGGATATGACTGAGCTACTGGTGGAGTAAAGCGAACACACACTGAGAGTGAAGTTGTTTCCTGAGACACACACCGTCCAGCACCACACAGGACCGTAACTCTGCTCATGTCACAGTATGCGTCTTAAGGAAGAGAGGAACAGTAAAGATGAAGTTTGTGTTGATTCAGTGCTTCCATGACCTGTGGGTGTGTTTTCTGTCAATGTGTCCACTGTGTTCATCATGTCTAATTGATTGTTTCTGGTGTGGGAAGTGAACACCAGTTTTAAGCCAGACACCTGCTCAACTCACCAGAGACCATCACCTCTTTAGTGTGAGAGTCACATTTGGCACATTTATTATCTCCAAGGTGCTGGGAGCCCAGTGGAAGTGGTGATGGAGGTGGTTCAAAAGGTCCTGCAGGGCTTCTGGTTGCCTCCTCCGAACACCTGCTTCAACATGCCCTCCCAGCAGCTCATTGAAATGGCTGTTGGAGCCACAAAAGCCGTTCAGGACCGGGTTACCGCTGCTCTTTCCACCACGCTCCATCAGAGATGAGATGGTCCTGTCTATCCAGGAAAAGGTTGGACAGGGTTATGCTCAATACGTCCTGGTGAAGAGGCTCGACTGTTTTGCAGCAGACATGCTGAACACCATCAGTGATGAGATCTGAGTGCTGTTCTAGCCAAACCCTGGAGCTCCAGAGTTTGCTGTCTGATTGTTGTCAAGTCATTTTACAGTACTGGTTTCTGTGCTATTTTGACATTACTTGTTTCCAGAATATAATATAAGCATATAATACGTTTTTAAGCTAATTATGAACTAGTGGACAGCTATGCTTTTTTTGTGTAGACTGGTAAAGAGCTGCATTAAAGTAGAGACTAAACCATAGACCTGAAAAAACACACAACATCTGTTTCTGTTGCTCATCGCCATCACATTCCAGTTTGTGTTGAACTGAGACAAACATCCCACTGGTCTCCGCAAAATCCTAATCAAATCACAGTGTGTCTGTCTTCTCATTGTGTTTTTAGTCCTCCAGCTGTCTCGGGTTAGGAAAGGTTTACTCCTTGTCATGGCAACACTGATCCAATTCCAGTATTTTCAGAAAATAACAGTAGGTCACATGCTTCCACATGAGGATTTCAACTTGGACCAGATCAACAAAAAAGTGAGCGCCTATATCCTTTAAGAATTATGCTGGGTAAAAAAAAAAAAAAAAATCACATCTGGGCCAAATGTGAGGTTTGAGGTTGTGTGTTGCTGGATAAAGAAAAACATGTCAGTTTTATAAGAAAGCGACTGCCCAGGCAGTTTACTCATAATGCTATCAGACAAGTAGGCTGAATGCTAAAGCTGCATAAAAATAGCAGTGTCAGAGCTGCTGAGAGAGAGGATAAATGAGAGGCCACTATTAACAATAAGTGGGTGGAAGCAAAATGTGTGTGGATTAACCTGTTGAGTAGTCCAAGTCAAATTCATTCACGTCTCTGTCACCACCTCAATTACCCAGAAGCACATATGCAAGACAGTGAAGGGAGGAATGCCTCGATTCACACCACTAGAACTGGAGGGCCAATTATGGCGGTTGGTTACCATGCCGACGGGAGGCGGTCTCTTTCTATAAAAAGACAGGAGTGTGTTACTTTACATAATTCCAGTCACTTTGGATTTTACACTCCACTCTCAAGACTAAAGAGGACTTACTGAAGCAGGTTTGAGGAGGCATATCCAATCGCAGAGCTGCAGTGCCAGCAGCTTTGCATCCTTTTAGACATGATGCAGGTGTGACATCTCCAGATGTCGCATTACACAGTACTACGATTTCATCAATATGTGTAGACACACCCTCCTTGACCATGTTTGATTTGTTGTGTGGGGATCCTTTTTTTTTAAAACTCTCTTTACAACCAACATATTTAAATCCACTACACCAGGGGTCTCAAACTCGCGGCCCGGGGGCCAATTGCGGCCCGCGTTGTGTGCGGAAGGTTCCTTTCAGCTGGAGCTGAATGAACCTACCAATCACACTGGAGGATCGAACCACTCAACCTGTGGTCCATGGACGACTGCCCCAGATACACACATGTAAATGTCCTGCACTTATATAGTGCTTTTCTACCTATTGGCACTCAAAGCGCTTTACACTGCTTCTTATTCACCCGGACTGATTAATATTAGGTCTATTGTTGATTATGTTGGACTATTGAGTGGATTATTGCCAACTAACTCAACTCAGTTGCAGTCTACCTCTTTGCCACATTTATTAGAATAATTATTGTGAAAATACAGTTTGCTACTTTGACCAATCCTGGCTCCATTCCTACAGCGGAGTTAGGTTTTTGATGTAGCACTGGTTGGTATAGAATCAAATGACATCAAATTTAAACAAATACATGTATAAATAAATATAAATGTGATTACTGATTTAATCCAAAACCCCTTTCATAAAAATCACTGTTCTCCTAAGTTTAAAGCTTTTTTTAAGCATAGCTTTTCTTTTGAAAGATGATGTACAGAGAGGGCACATTTGCATTGCCAAAAGTTCCCTATTTACCTCATGCTGTGCATTTTAACGATTTATGCATTTTGAATATGTTGATGTGAATATGTGGAGCATTCAAATGGCACTAAAGAGGAACATTTATAAAGCTCTTTATTTGACATTATTTTCTTGCCACGGCTTAAAAATGTCATTGTATGTCATGCTAAAGTTGAAATAACTTCTACTTTCTCAACAACTTTCTTTGGCTCCCTGAGAGTTTGTTTAGAAGTAGAGAATGTGAAGTTGACATCAAGCTGTGTTGAATGTTCGCAGATGTGGACACCATCTTGTGAGTGATGCAGTCTGGACTACCATGCCTGCTATACAGTGGTTAGAGGGTTTCTTCTGCCTTTCTGTTGGTGAGTTGGAGTCTGTGCTTTGACTTTAGGTCATGATTCTGAAAAGCGTCACCACAGTAGGTCAGTGCTGCTGCCATAACAGGTCAGAGGAGTGTTGCCTTAACATTGTATTGATGACTGTACTCAAATTGGCAGACCTCATCTCTTTCCATCTCCATTAAATTTGACCCCTTTAACCCCTTCCAACCACTGCAGCGTGTACAGAGCGCATCAATCCCACGATAGCGGCCACATCGCCCAACAGCACAGTGGAACGTAACACCTTTTTCTATTGGGAGGTACCACATTCCCCGCTTCCAGTGAGTCTATACCCGTCTGGGAAAAACACATTTATTAAATATATTTAAAATGATACATAAACATAATAAAAAATAAACCAAAAAAGAGTCCCCAGTCTGATCTAATATTAGATGGACCAGCGATGTTAAAGAATTCTTCGTTTGAGTAAAAAAAAAAAAAAAAATGTAGTTGAACAAGTATAACAAGTATATATGGTTTATAGTTGCTAAACCATGTTTTTTGACTTCTCGAGTACCTTCAACACGAACCAGCCAGAGCTGCTTGGTGAGAAGATGAGAATGATGCAGGTGGAGCCTCCACTCGTATCTTGGACAGTGGATTACTTGACCTGCAGGCCACAATATTTCCGTCTGATCTTTGGTGTGGTGTGCTGAGAATTAACATTGTCACCCTCACGATGGCAGAACTGTTCTGATTCTGGCTGACTTCTGACTTCTAGTTTCACATACGCGTGTCTAACAAAGTGGCAATTGACTTTAAATTCAAACGCTCCAAAACAACAAAAGTCCAACATTGACAGCTGAAGAATGGCCTAAGATGTGGTGAAAAGCAATACACTGTTGGAATAATTTTGTTTTCAGAAACATTTCTCTTTTTTGCAAATGTTAATTGATGTTTAATTTTTTCTTTTTTTGTAGATATGTTTGGAAGAGATTGACACGATCGGTCTATCTATCAAGAATAAATCACATTGTCACAATAATTTCATGAGAAGCGGTAAAAACATTTTTGTTCCAACTTAATGGGCAACAGGTTAGTGTGCACCCACAGTCAATCCTGCATTACAGAAGTGTAGGATTCAGACGTTTCTGAGTTTGATTAATCATAGAAATAGAAAATATAAAATTGTGGTACTTACATAAACTAGACATCATCCCACAATGCAATCAAAGACGACCCAGCTGTCATTAAGTATAACAGTGTAACTAAAACTATGAACTTTTTCTCTTCTTTATTTTGTGGTTAATCCTACTAAGTATTGAACTTTAAGTCATTTTGAGTGGAAGAAACTAAGCATGTGACTGTAGTAAAGACCCAGAGAGTAATATAGCAGCTAATCTGGCTTCCTCACTGACTGATGGGCTGGCACCTTGAGCTATTTTTAGTACAGACAAGTTGTTTGTTAAAGGAAAAGAACAATGCATCTCTGATCCCAAGCCTCAAATTTATTTGAGTCTTTTTAAAAAAGGTGTTTAATTTAAAGGTTTCATTGGTTCATCTATCCCCATGGCAACAAAACTGCAGCCGCACCGAAGCTGAGAGGATTTGTCTGCATCATGGAGATGGAGCTTATTAAAATTCACACCTCTGTCAGCCCGATGGCACAATGAGACAATTAATGTTAAACAGAGGAGTCACATAGATTAGGAGCAATTCATAGGAAAAGTGATTCCCTAAATGTGTTGAACATGTACAGTGTATGTTACGTGTTTCTCTTTTTCACTGGGAAGAATAAGCATCACAATGACAGAGTAGATCAGTGTTGCCATCACAGTGGGTCGAATTTAAACAATGTAACCAACTTTTAGCTAAACAAAACAAAAGGGATGCAGATAACCCACTGGAACCACCATAGCAGCCTGAGCACGTTAATCACAAGGTGGCGCCCGGGTCCCCTAACACAAAACTTCGCATTCCTCATTGGCACAATCTCCCTGTGATGAAAAGTGCATGGTCACCTTAACCAAGACGGGCACATCTAAGTTTGAAAGAAAATCATTCCAGCCTGTTTTCATTCACGATCACAGTCCCTTTTGTGTTACATGCTGACGCTTACGGTGCTCGTTTGCGTCAGTGATTGACACTCGGAGCTTTCAGTAGTGCAATGGAAACCTTTATTCTACTTGTCTTCTCTGTCCAGAATATGAGCAATCACCATAGAGGTTAAATACCTAAGTAAATGGGAATTATGTGGGTATGCTGACTTCTGTCAACCACAACATTAAAACCACTGGGTGCTTTTAATCAGCTGTAGGCTTAATAGCAAACAGTATTTCCTTGAATGTTAAATTGGTTTGCTCATTTTGCCACATTAGAAACAATCAAAAATATTAGACAGAGAAGAGCTCAAGCTGAAGCTACAATTTTGGAGGTCACAGTCACATCTAGCCATGCTGGAAACCAAGAGTTCTGCTCTTTTCATGCCATCTCGCAGCGTGCATTACCAACGACCTATATTCTCACAGATGTAGGAGACATGTGAGACATGTGCAGTGCCCAGAGCAGGGCCGGGATGGGACAAAGCCATCCTAGTGGTCTATAAGTCTGAGCGATTACATGCTGGTCGACACAATAGAAAGCCATTATCTGAGGGACAGAGCGGAATGACAGGGTGGCAAAGTAAGCCGGCAGATTAATGAGATTCCAGTTCGAGGACACTGATACTCGGGTCCAAGTCGAAACGTTTAGCAGGGAGGAAGCTGTAAAGAGAGATGTCAGACTGGAAATGGGGCCTTTAGAAAAACACGTTGAGATCTTTTCCCAAGAAATTCACCTGATCACAGCGTCTGGATACTGACAGAATGATGACTCTAAAACAGAAACGCTAACGTTGGGCACACGTCTTGTAAATTAACAGTTTTACACTTTTACTGCCTACTGGCCATTTTTATATATCCTTATCTGCATTTGGAATATTGTTGTCAGGTTGGTTCTGGAAAATGAAAAGTCAGGCAGTAAACTGGCCTGAGCATGTAAAGACTATTTATGGTTATCAGGGTGCAATGGTAGAGAGCAGAAGGGTGCACAGTAGTGATGTGTCATTCACGAACAAGCTCGCTCTTGGAGTCGGTTCTTTGTAGTGAAAGAGAAGATCCGACTCCCGTCAAGGAGAGCCGGATCCTCAGCCGCAGACACTTTGGCCTTCATTTATTTGATTAGTTTGCTGTAGTTCTGTGTTCAGTTGTTCATTTAAGGTTTGATTAAAATGTTAAATAATAGTAACTGTGTATTTTTTTGTAACAAACAAAATGCATAAAAATAAGGCTTTTTATGTAAAAACTGAATAAAAAAAATGTCTTACCAGCACACAAACCATTCATAATTGTTAAACTAGACTAAAGTATAAAGCTCAGAATGATACCGCAATTGGGAGCCATTTAGGAGGTGTCGGCTCTTTTAAGGAAGCAGAGCCGGACCTCCCATCACCAGTGCACAGTCCCACCAGTATTTATAGCAACCAAATGGCAGAGGCAAAGTAAATCCACGTGAGGCTTTGTACGATTTAAGCTTCCTTTTTTTTTTAAGCATTCTTAAACCTGAATGCATATCATTTACCTACTGCTCACTGTCTTGTCATGGTTTGGGTCTGTCAAATCTCTGAGAAGCTTGAGGTTTCACAAATTAACAAATTCCGTACAAATATCACAAATTCCGTACTAAGTGGTGAGGGTGGGTAGTGGGCCTACCATCCACAGATATGTCACACAACAGACCGACGTTTGAATCCAGAGTCCAGACTGATAAAGGTCAGACAGCAATTAATAAATTTCCCGTGGAGTGAATATTATTAATTTTCTTTATTAAACCGGACCGCAGTCTTTTGTCTGACCATAACTAAATGTTGTAATTTGCCGTAATAATGCTACAGTTGCAAAAAGTGGGGCGGCTGTAGCTCAGTTGGTCAAGGCATTTGTCCACGAACAACAAGATCAGTGGTTTGATCCCCGGTGTCTCTGGGCAAGACACCGAACCCCTAACAGCCCATTCCCCTCCCCAGCTGTGCAGTGTCGCTCCAAGCCCGGTAAAAACTGGGGAGGGTTGCGTCAGGAAGGGCATCCTGCGTAAAAACTGTGCCAAATCAACATGTAGACGATGATCTGCTGTGGCGACCCTGAGAGAGAGAGACTGGGACTGGGACAGGGATGGGACCGGGGTGGTTGAAGAAAGCTCAACTCAGCGCAATTTCGGCATCAAGGAAACATGTGCATTAATCTGCTGTTTCCTTTTGACTTTTCAGTTATGGAAGTCCTCTGTGTCCTTCACGCAGTCTTTCTAATGGTGCTCATCCATCATTGATTCACATAGACACACTATTTGTATGCAAATGGTCCCTCATTCAGGTCTAAGCGGGGCGGTTAATGGTGTTCTTGGGGCAATCTGTCACTCTATGTGGTTTTCTCATTCGTTCACATATCTGTCCTGCATTCATGCCTCCGATCAATCTGGAAGCACTCGTATGTGCTTTGATCACAGTGAGAGCTCTTTAGATAATTTTAAGAGACTCACTTTACACGTTCATATCCACACACATGCACACACACACACACACACACACACACAGCTGAGTTGATGTGCTGCAGGTGTGACTAGAAATCAGTGTTGTTTAGAATATTTTTATGGTTATAGGTACAGGAGGAGGTGAAGAAAACGTAACATCATTTAGACCTGTCATGGCTCTGTGCTGCCTCCCCAACATCCTGAGCAGAGTGACCCCAACCACACCAGGCTTACCGGAAAAACTGACTACAACAATGGCGGCTAAGTTTTGGCCCCCTACCTGCCAGAGACACCATCAGCTGTGGCAGCAGAGGCTGGAGCTAAGCTCTGAGTGCAACCATACTCAACACCAGAAACTTGACAATTATTTATGATTAATTTATTTAGTCACATCGATAATTGTTCGTCCTCAAATCCTTTTCTTTTAATGATTGGTTGACAATTGGCCCTGAGAGCTCAAAGCACTGCAATGTGAGAAAACACGTGCAAATGGACAAAACACAAGCAAACTTAGAAAGGTGCTGCAAAATTGATCACAATAATCCCAAGGAATCCAACTTTTAAAGTGTATCCATTTTAAATTAGCATCTAAAGGCTTATTTAATATCTGATTTGTTTGCGGAAGTCGTTTACTTAGCAGCAAAGCAGAAACACTGCCTTAATATTCTTGATGGTGTAAAGAGGTCACCCCACCCACTGAGGTACACCGACCACAAACCACTTACATCTGGTTCGTCATCTTTGAACACATTTGTTTCTCTGAAAGCTTTGTCCCACATCATAGCTAGAGTGTTCACCCACTGTGTGTCTGAATATCCAGGACAAGCTTTTGATTGGAGTTATGTCATACACACATGACGCTTTGTGAGGAAATAGTCATAAATAGTCTTGGCATAGATGACTGCTTAACTGTGACTAAGAAAAAAACGCCACCCACATCAAACCGATGAGGAACATCACCGGAAAAGGGGAAAGCTTAAGAAGATGCCAATTATTTATCAAGGACTGTATGCAAGGGACCTTGTAGCCCTGGAGCTCCATTGGGTCCAACTTCAAAATTTCAGGTGGAGCCACACAAGCAAACACTCTACTTAAGGACACACCAAAACTTTATTTTTCTCATGTGGTGGTCGACGATGACTTAAGTTCAAAGCTGCAACAATCAATATTTTATATTTACCAGAGTGGGGATGACTGTGTGTAATGTGAAGGGGCTCAATCAGAGCCACAAACTCACAGATCAGGTTTGTGAAGTTGTATAAAAATAGAAAGACATAACCCATACAATTCATACAGCTCATGTAATAAGTACTCTTACTGTCAACGGGAAATTCATCAGTTTTGAATTATTATATCTCTTCCTGTGGCCAATGTCATGCTTGGCTTGAAAGGATGGAACTTCATTTGAAGTGACTGAGGATTTCTTGTCAGCCTATAATCAATTTCATGCTTTGTTTGACTAGATTGTCACATCCTTTGGGCTGTTTTATCACAACAATAGAAACTAAGACCGTTTTTAAAAGAGCTTCCTTTGTGTTATTTACTCCAGATCGAAATATCTATAACCAAATTAGTAAAATCGGATCCATGCATTTTAGGTCCTAGGAAGCTGAATATTAATAATATTGCTGAATGCATGACCTTGCAAATAGCACGGATAATATTAAAATTGTTGTACTTAAAGCACTAAAGCTGTGTCCTCTTTCAAAGGCTCCTTCAAATGTATCCTTGGTGCCCTGGAAAACAAAAGTTCCAATGTGTAAATCCTTCGTGGCCCAACTGATCCCAAGATTATTTGAGCACTGGTGATGATGAGAGAATAATACTGTCCAAAAGCATAACAATACAAATGTCAAAATAAAGCCTCAAGTTTTGGTAAAATGTGACAAGTGATTTGAGCAAGCTGCTGGGTCAGCCGTTTGCTCGTGCTGTCTCAGTTGTGTCTCATAAATGACATTGTGACATCACTTGAGACCAGTTATCAGATTTCACATGCCTCCCTTTATAACCCTGAAAGCCTTTTTACTAAGGTCTCGGTGTTGGAACTATACAGAAATTGGATTCCTATAAATGCATCAGGCAAAATGCTTTTTGCTACAATTTGCTCTCCCATTTCCATTCGTTTACCTTTTAGACTGGGAAACACCCCCATTGAGACGCTGAGGTAACATCGGATGTAAAACTTACTTTACAGTGTTCAGGAAAAAGAAGTTGATGATAGGGATTGGAGCTCTTCATCAGCCTTGTATCTAAAAGTGTATCAATGGCAATAAAAGGAACATGTGATAGATTCTCTGAGAGCTGACATACTTGAACGTGGTCCAATGTCGCTTTTCTCCTTCCAACTGGGTCACCTGGCCCCATCATTTAATAGTGGTAGCGTTTCTTGCCAACTTACTCAAGATGAGTTGTAATAGGTCAGTAGGGGTCCAATGATAAACGTAGATTGCATTTTACTTCTGCTTCCCTGATCATCAGAAGAAAAAACACGTATCTATGAGTGAATGAAGCGTATTTGTGACGCACCAGACACTGAGCCATTCATCCATGACACAGCTCACTGATCGTGGCCCGACGTCAGTGAGCATTTGTTCAATCAACGATAGTGTCTGTCAAAAACATCACAGAAAAGTGTTTGTTTTTTTTTTGTTTTTTTTTTTTGGACAGATTTTTCTGAATGCACCATCTACCTCCAGTTCAAAGATACAAGACTTTTAACCACAGTGATCCAATGGAAATAGGAAACAGCGTGTTGTATCCAGGCAACAAGTTGGTTGCCAGGTGACAAATACGGAGGTCCTGAGACCAAAGACTGCATGTAACAATTGCACATGAATAAGACAAGGCAGCACATCAGTCACCTCCTGCAACTCACACATTGCTTTGATTATCCTGCTTTGACTGTCTTGCCATTAGGCAAACAATACGAGTCTGTTTGCCATCACATGAACGGTAAGTTCTTCACTGGTGACAAATGCAATAAACGCTGCAAATAAGCCGACGAAGCGACAATAAAACTCAATTGCAGGAAGCTGAACCCCAAACCTTCTGCAAACCTTAATCGGCTCACCTAATTGCTGCATGGAATCATGATGTACACAGTGATGGCTTAGTCGGAGAAGACGTGTCCACCAGCAAATAGGAAAACAGCCATAAGTGTTGGGATTATCAAACGTACTTCTGCCAGCAAGCTGGGCGCTTTCATGTGACAGCCATGAGCCGAGATAACGATCATTTGCAAGGAGCTTTAGCTGACAAATCCACCGTCACCATTAAAAGCTTTCATTCTCCCCTGAAGCAGTGTGGGGCAGCCGTATACTTTTACTTTGATTTAGATGCAGCTGTTTTATTGTGGCACGTCAGTTTAATGAGGTCTGTTAAGCTCAATTAAAAGAATAATTTGTAAGGCAAATACTGGATGGTTAAGTGGATGACAGTTTAGAGTTCCTGTGGTAGATCAAATATTATAGTTGCAGTAACACAGGATCATATATAGCTGTGCAATGTGAAAGTTTAAACTGGTATTTTCCCTTAAATGAATTGAGGTTTTTAACCTTCTTGTGTGTTTTTGTGGCCCACAAGCTACTTTATCTACCCTGATATAGTAAAGAAGCATGAGGTTGAGATTAAAATAAGCAAAATGACCACTTTACTTAACATCCATCCATTATCTGTAACCTCTTAACCTGTTTAGAGTCCCCGGGGGGGGGCTGCAGCCTATCCCAGCTGTCATTGAGTGAAGGTGGGGTACAGACAACCATTCACACTCACATTTACACCTACAGGCAGTTTAGAGCCAACAATTAACCTGAGGGCACGTCTTTGGCCTGTGGGAAGAAACCGGAGTACCTGGAGTAAACTCAAAATGCCAGTCCACACAGAAAGGCTGCAGCACTAACTACTCCACCACCGTGCTGCCCAGAGATTCGAACAATTCCTAAACATTTCTTACAAAGTTTTATGATAATATATGTATTTTGAAAGTACTCTATGACCATACTAAGCTGCTACCTGTTCACTCATACCCAAGTGCAATTTGCAAGAAGAGCGTCTATTTATTCCATTGCTCCATCATAATCTTACTGTTTTTGACTATTATGTTAGTGTACACATTTTGTATGGACTGTTTCTATAAGGCAACTTCAATTAGATGATTCTTTTTAAACATACTGTATATTTACCTACTCTGTTGTGTCAAATTTAAATAAATGTAAATGTGTCTTTTCATTTTTTTTTTTTTTATATAAAACTTTAGCTTGTCCTAAAGTGAAGTTACTATCCTTGTGTGAAATAGCGTGTGTGCCATCTAGTGTGCAAACATATCCACTGCAATACTCGATACCCAATCTGCTTTTCACAAATGCACTGCTGTTTCTTCAAAGTTTTACCTGAGTCGCCTTTAATCATTGTTCAGATGCGGTTAAACAAATAAACACAAAAAAGATTTCTGAACATCATAACAGAAGAAGTTGCATTTGAAAATCAGCAGTGATTCAGTTTAATCCAATGTGCTTCAACAACTTAAGCACATTTATGATCATTCAGAATTTGATTTGAGGGCAAATCATAAATAAAGAGAATTTAAAGAGAATCTTTGTTAACATATGCTCCCGTTTTATTGGTAATGTAAAAACAGACACTCAGATGTAATGCTGTTCTCATTACTATTACAGTGCTTTCAGTGTTTTGTATATTTTTAGTCCAAGTTATCCATTTTTTCAGGCCTTCTAAAGTTAATCTGCAGGCAGCGCTCAGAAGACCTCCAGGTCTGTAGAGTTGTAGACCACCGCTGTTTCCTCAGTGCCTACAGCATCTTCGTCCTGATGCTCCTCTTCCTCCTCAGCAGGCTCCTCCAATGATTCCAAAGCCTCGTTTGTATCACTAGCAAACGTCTCCCTGGAGACATCGTCGTGCTCCTGCAAGTTCAGCGTGCCGATGGCCTGTTTCATCTTCTTGGCCACCATGTACCGCCTCCTCTTTTGAGCGGCTTTCTTGCTTTTATACTCATTCTGGTGTTCCTCAAAGAATATCTGTCTGATCTGGGCCTTGCTTATGCTCGGTGTGTTCTTTAGTAGGTTGAGATACACCCCACCTGGTGTTCGCCGCCTGCTGCCATCCACGGTGCACACTCCGCCGTTTTCTTCCAGTGTGGCAGTTTCCGCAAGCAGTTCTATGGCTTTTTTTGCTCCAATAGCTTTAACAACACGCACTATCAGGTCTTTCTTAGGCTCTTGCAGCCGGTATGCTATCTCATCTGCCACTTTATCCTCAGGATCATTCTCCGTGATCTCATACCGACCCTTGATGTCCATCTCAGCTCTGGGGCCCAGTCTTTCCTTAGCCAGCCTCTTCCTCTTTGCATCACCCCCTGCTCTCTCCTCTGACCCCTGGCCCCTCATGTACTCCTCCAGCTCGGCATCCAGTGTGCTCACTTCTCCTCCGTCCTTCGACTTCCTCTCCAGCTCCCTCTCTTTCTCCATTATTTTACGGGCCAAGACAAAGTTATAAGTCTCTACATTTCTGCTAGACATGCTAACTTCACCCTCCATGCCAAATATACCCAGTTCCACAGTTATGGCGTCCTGGCACTGTTCCTGGACCACGGAGCCCCAAATGTTGTTCACCTTGCGGCCTTCCTGCGCACTGGCAGTCGGGGGACGGGTCGGCGCTGGCCCACCGGTGCAGGCAGACGGCTGGGGAGCGTTGGATACTTTTTGACGCTTCCGGCGCCACACAGCCGCCTCCTCGTCCGATGAATCCGGGTCACTGTCGCTGGACTCCACCGTCCTACCGGTGCTGCGGTAGGCGGCGGCAGGGCGCTGGGCAGCAGCTATACTCTGGAAGGACTGACCGCTAAAAGTTGGGGGAAACCGGGGTCCTGCTTGAGCTGCACCTCCGGTTCTCATCTCAGTATCCGAGCTGGAACCAGAGATCTCTCCATCTTCCAGATCACCTTCCATCAGGTCTCCGCCATCCGCCATTTCTTCTCTACAGGCCACATCAGAGATAATGGCTGTTAGCTGCTGTTTTACCATCAGCTGAAGTTAAAGCTAAGGTCACTGACGTTAATTAGCCATGATAGCTACCTCTACACCATTAACGTTAGCGGCTAACGATATCACAGAACTTTGTATTAAACCTAGCAATAAAACCACACTAAGAAAAATGATAAACTGCTTCAAATGTCTAACACGGCAGCCAATTCTCTGCTCTGCATGAATAAATACTTGTGTTCCGCTTGAATTTTCCACTTACTTCGAAATGCTGTGATGAGGTTGATAAAAGACAAACTTGAGGAACACTGAAGAAAATTCGCGCTAGGCTAAAGCCAAACTTCCGCTTTCCATCCGCGAGACTCTTTCAAAATAAACGTGACTATTGGGCAGTAGTAGAACATTAAAGTCGTTTCTTTCTTCAGAAAAAAATTAGCACTCAGCAATGAATTATAGTATAGCAAAAACGTGGTGTGTAAAAATAGCACTGAGTAACAATCATTCATTTAATAACTAATTCAATGGAAAAATTGAAAATTTGTTTACATTTATATATGACACGCCGTGTCGTGTTATTGCAAATTGGTTATATTGCAATGTATTGGAAACATCTAAAGTTGTATGAGTAGAAGAAAGACGCGAAATTATTTGAAATGGTAATACACACTAGTGTTTGGGACGTTTTTTGTACAATTAATTATGTTTGTTTTGTTTTTTATCTACACATTGAGGGTCTTACTCTTTTATTAAACTCCTTTCGTAATTTCCGGAAACTGCGTTTGAGTGCGTCATTGAAACGTCACTTACGCAATGCAACTGATAAACAATATGGCAGCGTCCATACAACGTCTCACGGCCGCTGGGAGATATCTTCTACAAAAACAGTTACTGAAGACTAATTCTTTACAAAGGGTAAGACGAATGTATTTAAAGCTGCTTTTCTATTATAACACGTAATTTAGAGTTCTTTCATAGCTAACAGGGTACAAAGCCTAACTGAGGAAACCTCGACGTGGTCTGTGGGGCTCAGTGTTTGCTAACAGGTTGGGGTAGTGTTAGCTTGGTTACTTCGAGATGAATTCTGAAAGTAGGCTACTGTTTGATGCTTTGCCTCGGTATTACAAGAAAAACAATAAAAACATAGTTAATTGAACCTGATGATGGCTGACAAATGATTAACAGTAGTGGATGTCGGTATCCTAAATTTGATGTGTCATCATGACTTAGTCAATTACCGTCTGTCCTACACTTGCAGCTCCCAGCTGGCGCATACAGACTCTTGGCCACCAAGGCTGCTCAACAGGTGGCTCTAAATGTTCCTGAAACCAAAGTTACTACTTTAGAGAACGGACTCCGGGTGGCGTCGGAAGATTCTGGACTTACCACTTGCACAGTAAGTCACAAAAACACAGGGGGGAAACTATGAGTTCATTTTTGTTTTGTGTAAAAAAAAAAAAAAAAAAAAATCAATTTAACACCTTTAAATGCCACATTGTTTTGATTGTGAAAGCTTTTACCATTTAAAACACATATTCATTCTCTCCCTTCATTAAAATGCAATGTTGAGACCTTGTCCCCCTCAAACCTACAGTATTTCCAGCCTCAAACAATGAAATAAAAACAGTAAATACAGTAGGTACAATTTGCTCACAGTTGCTATCGATCTTTACTTTATGCGTGCACTCAAAAATAATGCCAGGATTGACTTTTATTCGTCAATTATAGCTTTATAAAACATAGTCAACAGAAAAACATCTTAACAAAAACCACATTTGGTCTCCCCATCCTTTGTCTTTTATAACAGACCAGCAGGAAGCTTGTTCTAAGCACCTTAGAGATTTGTCCTTGGGTCTTTTTTTGATTTAGGTTTTCTTTGCATTTTGTGTCTTCATATAACTGATTGAACTGATTGCGTGCCTCCCTGGTGGAGTCAGAATCTAAACGTCATTATATTAAGGCACTCCTAACACATTTATGTTAACATTTAGTCATTTAGCACATCCTTTTATGTCCAAAGCGACTTACAAGTGAGGTACAACAACTTTAGAGTTTATCTCCATTTGCACAGAAGGCAGCCTCACTTCGTATGATATCTGGTTCTGTGGAGATCAATCTGTTAATATTATTTATTGGCTTGTCCTAGGTGGGCCTGTGGATAGATGCTGGCAGTCGCTATGAGAATGAGAGAAATAACGGCACAGCACATTTTCTGGAGCACATGGCCTTTAAGGTGAGTTGATAACAGTGCAGAAATAATTTTTTATTGTAAATAATGGCCCAAATGTAAATTGTCTTAGAAAATGAAATAATGTGCTTTTTAATAACATAAAACAGAGAATTGGTAACCTGTGTGTATTTTTTTTTGTCAGGGCACTAGGAAAAGGTCCCAACTGGATCTGGAGCTGGAGATTGAGAATATGGGAGCTCATTTAAATGCCTACACATCGCGCGAGCAAACTGTGTATTACGCTAAAGCTTTCTCTAAGGACCTGCCACGAGGTACAGATCAGCAGAGCTGAGCCATTAATGAGATCTGGGGTTCCTTATGTCATTCAAGGGTCTAAGGATGGATGATGGTGTGTAATGAGGCAAACTTGTGATTGAGATATTGGTAAAATAAAATACAGAGGTTTTATGAAATGTAGGAAAACACAGACTAAGGCTGTTAAATGCTAATAAACCAAAAGGTAAATTACAGCACAGCACTGTACAATACTGTGAATAATAACAAAAACTGTTTCATTGATCAAGTTAAAAGGTTCCCTGTTTCCCTATTCCCAAGCTGTAGAGATCTTGGCTGACATCATCCAGAACAGCACACTGGGTGAGGCTGAGATTGAGAGGGAGCGAGGAGTCATCCTCAGAGAGATGCAGGAAGTAGAGACTAATCTGCAGGAAGTGGTCTTCGACTACCTGCATGCAACAGCATATCAGTCCACAGCTCTGGGCCGGACCATCCTGGGACCCACCGAGAACATCAAGTAAGACACAACTTTGAATGCTTTGGTTGGTTGCATATGAAGTCTTCCTGTTGTGCCGCAAAATTAGTTAAGACATGTCATCATGTTCGCCTTTCTTCCATGCTGTCAGTCAGTTGTATTTGTGTTGCAGGACCATTAATAGAGGAGACCTGGTTGAGTACATCACCACTCACTACAAAGGCCCTAGAATTGTGCTATCTGCTGCTGGAGGTCAGGAAATGTTTCTGTACACGTTAGTTTCATATGAACTTTAACAACAATAAGAGTAGATAGAAACCTTGATATTATCCTGGTATTTCATTTTGTATTTACTATTAATTATAAAATTTAATTTACTGTTGATTTCATGTAAATTAATCAGCAAAAGCCATGCATTCATACCAAAGTGCCACATCATTTGATTGTTCTGACATTAGGGTTTCTTGATTTGTATGTGATCAGGAGTTTCACATGATGACCTCATCAACTTGGCCAGGTATCACTTTGGAAAACTTCCTGGCAGGTATCAAGGTGAAGCCCCATCAGTTCCTCTCTGCCACTTCACAGGAAGTGAGGTAAGGTAGACTTTGTTATTGTGTCAACCTTGTTAACAGAAAAGCTGGGATGCTATGTAAAATACACATAAAACAGAATCCAATGATTTGCAAATAATCAAAAACCCATTTTTGTTTAATTTATCTAAGCTTTTTATAAATATATTTGCTCATTTTGAATTTGATGCCTCTGACATGTCTCAAAAAGTTGAGATGGGAAAGAAAAGACTACAAAAATAATGTAATGCTAAATAAACACCAATTGAACCAGGTCAGAACTAATTAGGTTTATTGTCAACAGGTCTGTATCCAGCTTGGCTATTAAAAAAAGAGCATCCCAGGGAAGCTGAAATAGGGATGTGGCAAGGTTTCCCACTCTGTCAAAGACTATGTGGACAAGTTCAGCAACCTAAGAATAACATTTTCTCTGTTTTCTCTGATTTTAGACATCTCATCATCTACTTTACATACTAAATTTTAAAAAATTCAGAGAATATGGAGACATCTCTGTATGCAAGGGGCAAGTTTAAAAACCTACACTGAGGCACCAATGCATTTTAATGCAGACATGATTCTAGGACAGGATACATGGCACTTTATTGCTCACCTCCAGGGGGCAGCTGATCAAAAGTCAGTGTAAGAATACCTAAAATAAGATAATAATAATTGGCAACATTCAAAATAGAACTATACTACTACAACTATTAATAAATAGTAATAAAATTCGTAATAAAAATCAAAATAAATAATAATAAAATGTATATAAATGAGATCCAAAAACACTGCCGCTTTCTGAGCCGGAAGTAATTTAAAATGGACTGAGGTGAAGTGTTTTTGGCATTTTTTTTTTTTTTTTTTTTTTGGTAACGGCTGTGTAGTCATGTGAAATTTATATTATTTCCTACTAAAAGAAAAAGCAAGATCAAGTTTTGAGTTTAGATTGAGTCTTGAATTCCCCCCAGTGTAATCATAGCAGTGTTTTGTCTGCTGGTGTTGATTCAGATTCGTGTGCATGATGACAAGATGCCCCTGGCTCATATTGCCATCGCTGTGGAGGCAGTTGGGTGGTCTCACCCTGACACCATCCCCCTTATGGTAGCAAACACACTTATTGGAAACTGGGACCGATCTTTTGGTGGAGGCGTGGTGAGTATTGGTAAAAGTCCACAGTCTGGTTATTTGGGACAGCTTTCAGTTTAAATGTCTTACTAGAAGCTGCACCAAACAGCTGAAACTCTGAAAGTGTTTATGACTTTTTTTTTTTTTTTTTTAAACCCAGAACCTGTCTAGTAAACTGGCTCAGATGGCCTGTCAGGGAAATCTGTGCCACAGCTTCCAGTCCTTTAACACCTGTTACACAGACACAGGCCTTTGGGGGCTCTACATGGTGTGTGAGCCCAGCACTGTCAGCGACATGATGCACTTCACTCAGATGGAATGGTGAGTAACCAGTCAGATAACCATAAATGCTTGCATAGTGTCTAAAAGGAAACATACAATCCTGATGATGTCTGGTGTGACGACGCATCTTATTTCTGTTGGCCAGGATGTCACTCTGCACAAGTGTGACCGAGAGTGAGGTGGCCCGGGCAAAGAATCTGCTCAAAACCAACATGCTCCTTCATCTCGATGGTAAAACGTTACTTCATCCCACACAGGGACGAGAAGCAGTGTCAGATGACTCTTTGCTGACATCTTGGTTTTGTTTTGGCTTTCTGCAGGATCTACCCCTATTTGTGAGGACATTGGCAGACAGATACTGTGCTACAGTCGCAGGATCCCTCTGCATGAGCTGGAGGCCAGAATTGATGTGAGTAGATACACTGACCCGTGTCACTAAATAACAAAGCAGTGGTTTTGGTAGAAATTTAAGAAACTGACACCCAGTGAGTAATCTGAGCTTCAGCTGAGGCCTGCTGATAATTTACTGTGGACGTTTATCATGTTGCCAAACCATTCTGACCCTTTCTGAACTTTTAATGTCGTCACAAAGTCCTGTTTCTTTCTCAAAACAGTGTTGTTCCATCCATAACCAGCATCCCATTGATTAACAGTTCAGAGATCCTCATTTTTGTATGTCAAATATGTTGGCATGGGACAGACACAGTGGTTTCTGAACTCTATTGTGACATTTCAAGAGAGTAAAAATCGATAAAACCACGTCAGAATGGTTCATTTAGACTACAACAGGTAAACATTGTAAACAGTTTAAATATACAGGAAAGTGAAGCTCTATCGTCTTCATAAAATTAGAAATAAAAAATGGTTGCATTGTCTCAAATTTTGTCTTTGCCCTTTCACAGGCCATAGATGCCAAGACCATTAAGGATGTGTGCACCAAATACATCTTTAACAAGGCTCCTGCAATCGCAGCCATTGGTAAGTTGCCGTTTTTTTTTTTTTCCCCTCATGGATTCACAGTAACATTTCTATAAACTGTAGGCTTTGTAGTAAACAGACTGTATCATTATGTAGTTGCCAGCTGTTTAGGTCGTGGATTCTGGTTGGGTGCTTTGTTATGTCAGCAGTGTCCTCACAAAGTACGTGTCTAGACTTTATTGCTGTGCTATGTGATCCACACTCTACATTCAGTTAGAATAAGAAAGGAAAAACTGAAAGGGAATTTATCTTACGAGTGGCTTAGTTTTATCACTTGCACGTCTCCTGTTGGATCTAGTTTAAGTCAAATTGGTAAATTTTATGTAGCTGTCTGTAACGTAAGAACCCTCTTTGTATGAACTGGTTTGGTTTCAAGGAACTTAAATTCTGATTGTTTTTGTCTCAGGTCCAATTGAGCAGCTGCCAGACTACAACCAGATCTGCGGTGGAATGTTCTGGATGACAACCTGATATCTTACCTGTACAGCATATAAACAGAAACCATATTTAACAAGTCTTGCTTTGTAGTATTTTTTTCCCCCCTTTGATTTTTATTATAAAATAAAGACCAACACAATAATGTTAAAATAACACAGATACTATTGTCTCTTGTGGTTCTTGTCACTTTTTACTTTTGGCTGCCACCTGTTCCTGAGCAGCTTTTTTGGCTTTAACCATCTCCACCAGTTCCTGTCAGAGAAACGAGGAACAACATTAGAACAACTCAAACTCAAAAGCAGCAGAAGTTGCACTGGGTTATACAGAGACTGTCCCTATAATGGTCCCTCATTTGTGGACAAAGTATTAAAGGTTCAGTAAAATTCCAGCCTTTAAAATCATCATTAAGTGGAATTTACAAAAGGAGGTGTTAGGTTTCTCTTACTGTTATAGAGCTGTTGTATTCAACTGGAATAGGTGGAAAGTAAACCGTTCGTACAACGTGCTCATCACCTCACCTTGTACCTCTTCATACAGTCTTTTTTGCTTCTTCCGGGGACAGCAGCAGCAATCTTCTCCCAGCGCTCAGGTGTGCTCACTGGGTAGGTCTTCAGAGCTTGTTCCAGAAGCTTCTGTTCCTCCGTGGTCCAGGGAGCAGCATTGCCATCACTGCCCGAGGCTGAGGGGAGGGACACATTTGGTGAACATTTAACAGCTGGCACATTTTCTGCCAATATTTCCCACACATTTCACCCTAGAGCAAACTACTGCAAGCAAACAACACTAGCGGACCTGTTTTTGACTTGGGACGTGAACTGTTCACTGTGCACTCACCATCAAATCTCTCTGAGGGCACGGCATTGTCTATGGTGGGCGGCACTGAACTGTGTTCCTTCTTGAACTTCTCAAAGGCTTTTTTGTTGATCTCATCTTTCTGTACTGGATCTGAGGAGACAGCATTAACCGAACTTAACATACCAGCTTCTTAGCACGATTCTGAAACCGACAAACATTTTACAGAGTTGTAGTTAATACTGTGACTCGAGTAAAAATTTCCCAGTGGTACTTCCATTTGCATTTTTGGGCAAGCACTTGTAATACTTCTGCCAGCTCTGTAATTCACATTAAGAAGTGCCAACGTATTAAATCATCTTATCTAAGCTCACCTAGTCTTTGTAGGTTCTTGGCTTTGTTTATGACGTCTTTGGCCGTCCTCTTCATGCTGCTGGTGGAGTGCAAGTTCATATAGTTGGCAATAACTTCCCATCTGGAGGGAAAAAAAAAACATATATATATAAAAGTATCTTTTATTAACAAATACATTTAGAATCCACAGCAAAAACGAAATCTTTCTTTATATTTGATACAAATTTGGTGCACATCTAAAAAGTCAACACTTAAGGTAAGAGTAAAAAAAAAACGTACTTTCAAAGGGTACTTTGAATAAAATAAGACCTAACGATAACAAGCCAAAATACAATTGGAACATTCACATAGTTGTCTTACTTGTGGAAAACAAACTCAAAAAAATACAGATTTCCAAAATCCCTAATAAGAAATCAGGCGTTGGAACAAAGCCCAACAAGGATGTCATGTCATGATCTTCTACCTGGCATTGGTTCCAGCAGGGAACAGGTTGACTGCTTTGATGAGCAGCTGGAGGTCCTCCTCGTTCCAGCCCTTCCCCCCTCCTCCTCCTCCTCCTCCTCCGCTGGCCTGCTCTGCGCTGCGAGCCGCCTGCCTCGCTTGTACCTCAGCCTCCCTCTCCCTCTGCAGCTGGGTGTTCACCTCCTGCACCTGAGAAATAGAGCACAACATGTCCCCCTCTGATAAATATGTACATCTCCTGTATTTAAAAAAAAAAAAAGCTTTTCTTTTTTTTTTACCTGCGTCTCCACAGCTGCCTTACAGTCTTCTTTTGAGCCTGAGGCCAGGATTTCATTCAAGGACTGCAGACTGGAAAGAAGCACAGAAACTGTTCAGCTCTTGATCAGATAATCACCATAACTAAGATCACCTTTGACATTTGGGATTCGGGGCCCTGATCTACAGAAATGTGTCCTGTGATCCTTTTTTTAGTTGGCTGCACCTTGTCAGCTCCAGCCGATCGCAAAGCTTCTCCACCTCCTCCATCATTTTCACGCTGTCAGCTTCATTGTCAGCAAAGTAATTCCAGTTCTGAGAGTGAGGACATGCATTAAGAGAGAAAACGTGAATTAAAGCAGATCCAAGATTTGACTCCATATCTTCACATAACTCCATAAAGATATACCTTGCAGGTTGTCCTGAGTTTCTGCCTCTCCTTCTTGATGGCCTTCTTCTGGATCTCCTTCTCTTTCTTGGCCTGCTGGGCCACCTGCTTGGCTTCTTCTTCCTCCTTCTCTTTCGCCACACGAGCTGCCTCCAGCTCCGCCTGCCGGGCCTGTCGAACACACAGCAAACCCACTGAACTTCTGCCAAAGTGATCGTGTCAAAAGCAAACTTTAAAGGGTATTAAAAATTGAATCCTTGAACTATATACAAACTTGGCATCTGCTACTGAAACGTCCCGCCAGTGTTACATTTGAAGCAATCATAAAAAAAGACTTACTCGCTCCTTCTCCTCTTGTTCCCTCTTCTTTGCTTCGGCTTTAGCTTTCTTCTCAGATTCCTTTCTGGCTTTTTCTTCTTCTTTAAATTTCTTTATTCTAGGGTCACAACTGTACGCAGTATCTGCAGGGAAGCAATAGTATTAACATTCAATTTTCATTTTCAGCACCGATTTCTTGAGATTCCTACTGTGAGCACCAGCATCCGATCTACAGGGGGAACAAATTATTAAGCTGTAAGAATATAGAATTTATATTAGTGCTGCCTTATTTGTGTATCAGTGAAACACATAATATCAACCATCTCATGTATATGAGATGTAGCTACGGAGTTTGTAAGTGCCAAACACAGTTTAGGGCATTGTTACAAACTGGTTTTGCTAACAATGCCTACCTTGGCTAGAACTGGAATTACTATGGTAATTGTATAATACTATGTATACTATGTATACTGATGTATAATATATACTATTACCATAATAATATGGTAACGGGACTACAGGCAGCTACTGTGGGAGATAGTTCCCTGTTCTGATTTCCACATTCAGACGTAAATGGATTGCAGCATATGTACAAACCCCTACCCCCTTTGAGCCCCCATGCCCCATGTGAAAGTTTCTAGCTCAGCCACTGGTATATATTACAGATATTGCCCGTCTACATTATGGTGTGTTTTAGGAAATCTCGGAGTGTGTGCTGCTTCTGGGGTCTGTACCAACTAGTGTTCGTATTCTGTTCATCTCCTCTTTCTTCCTTTGAGCTCTGGAAGCTCGGTTCTGCTTTTCAATCCACCTCCTCTCATCTCGACTGCAAAGGGAAAAAAAGAAAGAAAGAAAGAAGTTAAACATACACCAAAATTCTACCAAGCAGTGTGACTTTCGCAACAGTACCTGGATTCTAATAAAAAGTGGCTCACCATTCAGCTTTTTCCTTTTCCTCTTCGTCCAAGTATGAAAATTCTCTCCATGAATCAAAGTTGTACCTTTTAACAGTAGAAATAACAGACAAGAAATAACAGGTTGGGATGCATCTGGCATAGAAACTCCAAAAATCGCCAAATCAACTTACAGAAGGAACATGTTGAAAGCCAGTAATCTATAGAAATATTAACATAATAAGACTCCACCATCTAAAAAAGGAAAATCAATTACCAAAACGAGTAAAAGTTATCCACTTCTTCAAAAGACGACTCCATTGTTCCAAGTTTGGGCACATGCTTTTTGGAAGACCATCTTGCGTTTCTCTCAAAAACGGGCGCAAACACTTCAAAAAAGTTTTCTTTGCCTTCACTCTTGGAAGGCACAGCATTGTCAAAGGTTGGATCTACACTGTCGAAAGCTCTTCTCTTCACAGGGTCTGACAAAATTTCCATAGCTGAGGGACAAATGGTGAGAGAGAGAGAGAGAGAGAGAGAATGGTGATGTTCATGACACCCAATAATTATAAATATTGTGCTGATAACAATTAGTAGCAGTGGTATATACCTTTAGTTATACAGGTAAAGTAGTCATTGTCTCCTTCTATAATCTGCTCTCCTGCAGCTTTTCTTTTGTCAGGGTGGTGCTTTAACACAATTGCTTTGTCTGTTGGGAAATAGAGAGAAAGTGGCCAAAGGTTTATGCCACCAAAAAGAGCAAAAGAAAATTTTACGAACAGGAGGGGGAAGCACACTTACGGGCAGCTTTGATCTGTTTCTGTGTGGCTTTGTACCTCATGTGCGGAAGCCCGAGGACAGCATAGTGATCCTGATTCTGACAAATGCACAATAAAACAGAGGTTTGTAGTTTTTGAGTATATAGAAAAAGTACATATGTAAGTGTCAACATGGAAGCAAGATGAAATAAAGATTCACACTGCAGCTTTAAGGAAGTCGGTCTTTTATTTAGCAGTTAATGATTGAAGTTCAATTCAATGTAACTTTATTTATATAGCGCCATTTCATAACAAAGTCATCTCAAGGCACTTTACAGAATAAAGTCAAGACTATAAAGATGTATAGAGAGAACCTAACAATTCCCCCTGGAGCAAGCCATAGGCAACAGTGGAGAGGAAAAACTCAGTTTAACGGAAGAAACCTCCAGCAGAACCAGACTAAATATTTTATTGAAGCTACAGTTTTAAATGGAATTGTATTATTATGTGGACAGGTGGTGTCATTGAACAGCACTGGCAGCATTTTCACTTCTAATATTATAAGACCTCATCTGGATGAAGTTTTTCTGCCAGAAACAAATCAATAATTTTATACATGGAAGTCAGAGCATCCTGCAAAGCCTTTCATATACATGTACGCCACTAACTTCAATCTTAGAATGTAAGTTGAAAATTGGTGAAATCACCCTCTAAAAATTTATATCAGTGCCAAATCAGCTCTAGAAAGAAATCAGTCATTTCTGTGCTTGTTATAAATGTATGGTTTGGACTAATACCTTCCAGTCTTTGGGGTCAAGTGTTCGGAGCATCGAGCACTCCTCCAGCTGAAACTCCTCATCTTCTGACTCCTCAGACGACTCCTCTTCTTCCTCCAGCTCCTGAAAGGAGGCTGACACATTCCTATTCCTCCTCTTTACGTAGGCTTCAAACCACCGACCCACTGGCTCCACCTGGACCTGCACAGAGGCTGAACAGGCAATAGGAAGAAAAAGGTTAAAATATGAGACATAGACTGATCCTAGTTAGGTTTCAACAGAAACATAAGCACTTGTCTGTTTCCTTTGGTGGACAAATTATGTATTGGACATAGCCGCCAGCAGACATGGACAACATTTCAAAAGGAGAATTGTTGTTATTGCCAGACGGGCTGGTCTGACCATTCCAGGAACTGCTCTTCTACTGAGATTTTCACGTACAACGATCTGTAGGTTTTGCAGACAATGGTCCGAAAAAGAGAAAATATCCAGTAAGCAGCCGTTATCTGGGCTAAAAATGCCTTGTTTATGCCAGAGGTCAGAGGAAATGGCCAGAAGGTTTCAAGCTGACAGAAAGGCAACATTAACTCAAATAACTACAGCGTTACTACATCTCTGAACACACAGTATGTTGAATGTTAAAGCAGATGGGCTACGGCAGCACAAGAACACAACGGACGCCACTCCTGTCAGAACAGGAAACTTTTCGTAGAACACATTGGGCCCCTTACAATTCAATGCCACAGCCTACCTAGATTAATCAAATTCATTACCAGGATGTTGTTATTGTCTGAACAACTGCTGCACCTCCTGAAAGTCATACCTGTGTTTCAACAGATCTCGTTTTCAATGGCTACCTGTGTTACATGAGTATTCGTACAGGAGTATTGTTGCTGACCAAGTCCACCCCTTAATGATTACAGCGTACCCATCTTCTGATGGCTACTTCCAGCAGGATAATGCGCTATGTCACCGAGCTAAAACATGGGTTATTCAACATCACAATGAGTTCAGTGTACTCAAATGGCCTCCACAGTCCCCAGATCTCAATCCAATATAGTGCACCTATGGGATACTATGGTGGGGTGAGATTCTCACAACGGATTTGCAGCCAACAAATCTCCATGATCATATCGATGTGGACTAGAATCTCTAAGGAATGTTTCCAGCATCTTGTTAAATATGTGCTATGACGACTTAAAGCATTTCTTAAGGTTAGGGTTTGTACCTAATAAGGTGGCTGATAAGCGCTTATTTAACTGAAGGCAAGTTAAACCCACATAAAACAGTGAAAATAAGTCTGTGAACAGTTATGTATAGTGAAGCCACATTTTCCTTTTTATTTATGTTGATTGTTATTTATTTTTTAATGTGACACAGGTAGCCACTGCAAACTATTCATCTGGTAAAGCACAGGTCCACCTTTTGGAGAGTCCAACAGGTGTTCAGATATTATGTAACAACCAGGTAATAAATGTGTTTCACAGCGATTTAACGGGTTCTAAAATGCCAAACAATTAACAGTGTGTTAATAACAGGAGCTGCCAACCTGACAGTGTTCACCCAGTAATCGTCAGGGGCTCTAATAAATCCCAACAGCAAGTGCAACAATGAGTGGGCAGTAGGTAGGTGACATTATGCAACACAGTAAAAGAAAACAGATGTAATAAACCCATATATACATATGGAGAATAAAATTACATTTCCAAGCTTTGAATACGCCGATAACATTAGCGTTGTCATTGCTGTCTGCTTTTGGCTGCTATCGAGTGTGGCAGCTCTCCATATAAAACATTGGTAGCTTAGCAAGCTACCTTCCTCTGGCCTTCTACGTGCTTACCGGCAGCCAATGTGAAGACAACCGTTTCATCCCCATCCAGCGCTTCCAGCAACATCTTCAAACTATATTCTACACGAACATCCAAGTACAAAAAATATCAAAATGACGCTTTCTAAAGTGCTAAAGTTTCTAGCCCGCTCATTAACAAACCACATGGGCCTCCCTTTGCGAATGCCAATCCAAGAAGAAGCTCTGGTGTCACGCCGCTTACCGCTCCGTGTTGTAATTATGGTTCCACACTAATGTGTTTCCATACTAGACGTTTTATTATAAACTGCGTTTTCAACGTAAACTGGTTGTTGTAATTTAAGCATCGCAACACCTATCCAATATATATCTTGGAAATGTTTACTTGTAAGGGTACCGTATATATTCTGCAAAGATTTTGTGGAAGGTACGACCTCAATTAAATCCCGACATGTATTTCCGGGGAATAGCGTAGTGCGGCGGAAGCCACAGGAAACGCAAAGCTGCTGTGTAATTGTATAGTTTAGTTGGCGAAGCACCTCGGTCGTTTTTGTCAGAAACACGTATCTATATTAAATATGCCGGACTATTTGGGAGACGACCAAAGAAAGATAAAGGAGGAGGAGAAGGACGATTCAACTATCAGAGGTATATCTAAAATTGCAATTGGATTTTTCAAAAATCGCCAAATGTTTGGGTGTAAAGGAAAGTAGATATTAGCTACTTAGCTAACCTTAGCTTAGCTCGTTAGTTAACCTGCTACTGTCAACCACTGACTAATATAATTGTTGTAGGTTAAACGCAGTCTTTACAATGGTTGTGGTGAAAAGTGAAATATTATATAGCTTAAATTTGTACGTGTGCATGACTTTGCCGGCACCGCTCAGTTCAACAACAATGCTAGCGGCCCATCGACACTGTAATTAATGTTTTTATGTTCATTACAGCTTTGGACGAAGGGGACATTGCTCTGCTGAAAACTTATGTAAGTAACGCCGTAGAAAGCTATGCACTAATTGTGATGCTGAATTAGTCACATTTGCACTAATATTACACTTATGTTTCAATTATTCACTGCTTATTTCCAGGGCCAAAGTACCTACTCCAGGCAGATCAAACAAGTGGAAGATGACATCCAGCAGTTACTCAAAAAGATCAATGAGCTGACAGGTAAGTGATAAATGACAACAGTGGCATATTTGGTTGAAAATGTATTGCTATATTCCCAGAAACCCACTGGCTTCAGATGTTATGACTGGATGCCACCTTTTTGTTTAAGTCTCTGCTGTTCTTGGTTTTTTTTTTTTTTTTTTTTTAGGCATCAAGGAATCAGACACTGGCCTGGCCCCACCAGCTCTGTGGGATTTGGCTGCTGACAAACAGACTCTGCAAAGTGAGCAGCCACTACAGGTGGCAAGGTAAAGCAGACTGAGGGATAGTTATTAAATCAATCCTGTTTTCTTGGCTAAACATTTATAATGTGGCAAATAATTCCATTATGAGGTAGTACATGAGTCTGTGACTATGGATTTAAACAATCATTTTTCTTTTTAAATTGACTACAGATGCACCAAGATAATCAACGCAGACTCTGAGGACCCTAAATACATCATCAATGTCAAACAGTTTGCCAAGTTTGTGGTGGACTTAAGCGACCAGGTGGCACCAACTGACATAGAGGAGGGCATGAGAGTTGGGTGAGGCAGGCATATTATTTATAAGGATTGAATATCATCAGAAATATCTTTAATCAGAATTTTGGTAAAATAATCTACTGTACTTACTGGCTCTTTCTGTTCTTCCAGTGTTGACAGAAACAAGTATCAGATTCACATTCCCCTGCCTCCCAAGATTGACCCCACTGTAACTATGATGCAGGTATAAACGCATTGGGGGACTTGCGAAAATCCGCAAAGTTTGAGCTTGTTAATTCATAATAAACGTCTTGTGAAGGTTTTATGAGTATTAGTCTGTAAAAGATTTTTTTCATTATTAGTTTTAACTACTAACTTTATTGACATGTTTTACTGTAGGTTGAAGAGAAGCCCGATGTGACATATAGCGATGTTGGCGGATGTAAGGAGCAGATAGAGAAGCTGAGAGAAGTGGTTGAGACCCCCCTGCTTCACGTGAGTGTTCTTCCTAATATTCTTGATTAGGACACTACACATTCCGTAATCCTGACATCATTTTCCATCATTGTTTTTTTTTTTTATCGCAGCCTGAGAGGTTTGTCAATCTGGGTATTGAGCCTCCAAAAGGTGTTCTGTTGTTCGGGCCCCCTGGCACAGGAAAGACCCTGTGTGCTCGTGCTGTAGCTAACAGGACAGATGCCTGCTTTATCCGAGTCATCGGCTCTGAGCTTGTGCAGAAGTATGTGGGAGAGGGAGCCAGGATGGTGCGTGAGCTGTTTGAGATGGCCCGGACTAAGAAGGCCTGTCTGATCTTCTTTGATGAAATTGATGCTATTGGAGGTAAAGCTTGCCCCCATGTCCAATTTTATTGTGTTACAATTCGGTTTTCTGTACAATTTTGACTTTCATCCTATCACAAAATATTTTTTTCTGAAGTCTAATGAAAATAATATCCTTATACTGTATAACATAACCCTTGAGAATAAGCTGCATAAAGTCTTCCTTAAAACACTAAACCATGTGTTTTAAAACCTCCAGGTGCTCGTTTCGATGACGGTGCAGGGGGAGACAATGAGGTCCAGAGGACCATGCTGGAGCTCATCAACCAACTGGATGGCTTTGACCCCCGTGGCAACATCAAAGTTCTGATGGCCACCAACAGACCGGACACACTGGACCCAGCCCTGATGAGACCTGGACGTCTGGACAGAAAAATTGAGTTCAGCCTGCCTGACCTGGAGGTGACCTAAGACAAAAATCCCTGAACTGTATATGAATGTTGTTAAAAGAGTTAGTGTCCATGCATTTACAAAAAGATAAAACGCAGCTGTCTCTAAAATAAGCTGAAATTGAAAAAAGTAATTGGCATCTACTATTTGTTTCTGACAGGTGGTTGTTGCCTTTTTTTTTTTTTTTTTTGATGTAACGTTTATTTAAATAATGCAAAAAAATGCCTGACATAGTAAAATAATATTACCCTCACCCTAATAGTTCATAGTAGCATTTAGCACCACTATCAGGCTTGTTATAGCTCTTAGTGAGATTATTAAATTCTCACTTGTAGCAGGCCATTCAGTATGTTTCTTTCTTCCATGGAGCCCACTTGAATTCAGGATGTCATGATCTCAGAGCTCACCTTGTGTCTGTTTTGAAGGATTTCTAGATCACTTCCCACCATTCAAGCCATCTTCTGATAAATATGGGCTCAGTTTTTCCACATCCAGAGATTGGAGACCGTCTGTTTGAAACTTCACAACACTCCATTTTGTCACCAAAATCAGAGCTTCTGTGAATTATTTACTCTTGAAGAAGGACTGAGGATTGTTTTAGTGAGGATATTGGGGCGGAAAGAATCCATGCCTGTAAATCATGAAATCGCATCACCTCTGACCCTTCTCCTTTTCATTTTTTTTATTCCAGGGTCGCACACACATATTCAAGATCCATGCCCGCTCTATGAGTGTGGAGAGAGACATTCGTTTTGAGCTGCTGGCTCGCCTCTGTCCCAACAGTACAGGTAAAACCTCTGTTCTATTATCCCCACTCTTCATCTACTGAAAAACCCTTTTTGCATCGGTGTCTAAATTATTATTATTATTATTATTTTTTTGAATTGCCCCGTTGCTCCTTGTTATAAACGCAACCAGCCAGGGATCATTAATAGGGACATTGTAAAGCATTTGAAAAGTTTCTTGTTATTAACCCCAGGCAGTCTACGTCGGAGGTACCAGTTGTTCCCTAATGTAGTATTGATGTAGACCACAAGGGTGCACTCCAACACAATACTGTCACTGTTCAAGAAAAAAAAAACCCTGTTTTTATTGCCCCATGGAAAGTTGATGAAAGACAACAGTGTAAGGTTCTGTCCACTTAGAAAAGACCAACATTCTTCTTGCAAAGAAAAGACAGTTTTGACTTGATTTTGTGTAATAAAATAACTTAAGCTGTTATATAATTGTAATTTAGACCATTTCTAAAAACCTTGAATCTGAGGATTTTAATAAAGTCTTATTTAAGACAATTTTATTTATTTTCAACTCCTTTAGTCAGTCACAGATCAGTTAAAGCTACAGTGTGCGATGGTTTTAAAAATAGAAACAGCTCCAACAATTAGAGATTCACTTGCTCACCTTTCATGAACCATTCAGAACAGCAACAATATCTGCTTGATTAGTAAGTTCTGGAGTATTATTTATTGTAATTTGACATCTAGCTCTATCTCGAGTATAAAGAGCGAAGCAAAGCTGTATTTGAGCAGGGACAGAGCAGAGGACGGATTCAGAGTGTAACTAGACTAAGTTGCACATTTTAAGTAACACAGTAAATAGGTGGTACCTGATTAGTCGTCCTGTACACAGTCCAAACATTGAACTATGTGAAAGATGACATTTGGAAATGGAACTTTTTTCTTTTTATATTTCATAAGAATAGATAAAATTAAAATAAACCTAAATAAAATGTTAATTTACTAAAAAAACAAAACAAAACACTGGTGTGAATAATTAATTGATTCATGACATGCATGAATCAAGGCATAAGTTATTTTTAGTTAAAAATGGCTTTAAAACTGCTTAATACTTAAGACTGAAAAGTGTTGGGAAGATGTAGCTCAGCCAAAAGCTAAGAATGTCCAGTAGTATTCCGTGAATAACTACATTTTCTGTTCGGAAAGAGGAACTTCCTGTGCTGCCTAAGCAAAATGTGATGTTTCTTGCCAGGTGCTGAGATCCGCAGCGTGTGCACAGAGGCAGGCATGTTTGCCATCAGAGCTCGCAGGAAGATCGCCACAGAGAAGGACTTCCTGGAGGCCGTTAACAAGGTCATCAAGTCCTACGCAAAGTTCAGTGCCACCCCTAGATACATGACCTACAACTGAGCATATATGTGTGTGTATGTGTGTGAGTAAAAGCCTCCATTGTGGCATTTTACTGTTAAGGAGTAAAAAAAAAAAATTGTCTTTCTTGTTTGCTTAAAAATAAAGATTAAAAATTTGAGTGCTTTGTTTTTTGGTTAAGGTTGTAAAATAACCAGACAGGAACTTTAATGGCATTCTGTGTTTTTACAGTAACGGCATAACTTCTAGCTATAACTAAAAGAGGTATCATTGCAACAGGCAGCATATGAGTAATAATACAACAGTGCAAATGTACTGTAACAAACTTGCTACCAGAAAATGAACAGTAACGGTCGTTCTTGCCGGTTGAAACTTGAGTACAAAACTTTGCAGCCCCTTGTTTTATAATAGCAAAATAAATCAAAGAATTCTCATTAACATATTTAGTGCACATTCAGCTTGCAAAAGTAGCAAAAAATGGTCAAGGAATTTATAAACACTATCCTAAAATACATTTTGAATGCAGCAGTTTGCAGTCCCCTTTATGAACTGCCTTCTAATATTTTTAACCTTATTCAACCTCTATGGGACCCCTCTGAGCAGTGCTTGCATCCCCTTAGGTGCAATTTTATGACATAACTGTACAGCTTTCTTAAAATGTATCAACAGGTTTTCAATGATTTCCAAGTCTGGAGATGGGAAAGGCCTGTTGAAGGTTCCCCTGCCTCCTCATTTTTACCTTTTGTGAGTAATGGTAGGAGGTCTTGCTTAAACATCACCTTAGTTTCTTCCTTCCACTTTATAAAGAGCTCCGGTCCCTGATGCAGATAAACACCCCTAAAGCCATCAGCAAGCTTCCACTGTATTATTGTATTCCCAAAGGCTCTAAAATATTTTTGAAGGTTTACAGATTTCATTTTGACATCTTCTGTTTTCCTGATCCTGCACTTGTAAATTTGAAATGGAAGCCCAATGTAGTACACCTGGTGCCACTTTTCAAGCCTTAAGTGTTAACAGTCTTTTCTCTTTAATATGTAAAATAAGGATTCTCATCTTTAAAGTTTATTACCTAGACGATTTATCAAAGACAATGCAAAGTTTTGTATTCATAATTTTTTTTATTTAACTAAAACCTCTCTTTTTTTTTATAGACTCCTTGACCTTTTGTTACTTCTAATGTAAGAACATTTGTATTAAATGTGCATAAACGTTGATTTAAAAAACAAAATGCTTTACTCTTTCCATGTTAATGAAAGGGGATGCAAACATTTTCACTCAACTATAAATAGTTACACAGAAATACAGCTAAAAAAAAAACCATACATCTACCAGGACGACTTCTCAAGTATCCAAACATTTGATGCCAGCATGATAAACAGTCTCTGGTCAGTTTTACAAGTTTCTAACACAAGCTGGACTCACAGATATCACAGCAACAGCATAATTTAATTTATACTTTTAACTACAAAAATATATTAAGTGCAGCTTAAAAAAATTCATCTTTTAAAAGGCCATACAGGAATAAGGCTGTAGGAATGTCACCTGGGAACTCAATCCTGATTTCTGATTGAAAGAAAAAAAAAAATATATATATATATATATATATATATATATATATATATCTCTCTCTCTTGCTGGTTTGGGCACTTCAAATGTAACAAGGTTGTCAGCAGTGTGAACAGTTAGTGTGATGCTGGAACGACCACAGAGACAAGTTTCTTTAATCAGTTTGTGGGATCTCACAAATCTGATGTCCAGGTCAAACAGCTCCTGCTAGGATTTTTTTGTTGGATACATGTGTCACCTCCTGTCAGGTTGTTTCACTGGTTGGAGCAGCTGCTGGATGAGAATTTGAGTGTTGACAGTGCAGGACAGCATCATGGACTGTGGGGAACACCATGTCTGTGGTCATGACCCCAGTGAAGAACTGTAGGGTATCCAGCTCAGCCAATAGGGTTCCTTAGAAATTAAAGCAGAGATAAATAAATTGTCTGACCAAACTGTGCATTTACTGCTGTGTTTAGGAGCATCTCTTTATATTAAGCTGATTAAACCTCACAGGCAAAAGCTACAAGAAAATGTAATTAAAAATTGATCACATTCCAGTCACTAATAAAATTACATCATTTAACCTGAAAAAAAAATAAAATAAATACTGATTACTTACTGCTGAAGCCAGCTATGACCACCCGCACATCCACACCTGCATATTCTTTAATAAGCTGCAGAAAGAGATACACACTGACTGAAAAGGACACAAAAAGTTTTACAGCTACAAATTAGCAGCGTAAAAATTGAAAAGAGCTTGAATTTTACGCCTGTTTCTTTTTGACTTGCTGTACACATTGTCCTCATAACCCTCCATGTTGTAGCAAACCTAATACTGAATAAAAAGAAAGACCTGTTTGATGGCTTTGGCTCCCACAGAGTCAATGAAGTTGACAGACGTCCAGTCCAGAATGATGGAGTGGACAGTGCTGAGAGGTTCGATGAAGATGGCCTCCTCTGAGTCTGCCTTGTAATGCTTGTCCTTCTTCTTCTTCTTCTTCTTCTTCTCCTCCACTGTGTTATTATATGGCAAAACCTCCTCGGTTACTCCCTGCTTTTTGTACAAGAACCAATCAAATAAGCAGGTCTTTTAGTATCTTGGGCTGAAACACTAAGTGATACAGGTTATTTATGCATATTTTATAATACTAAAACATTGGGAAGCCGGAGTCAAAAATGTTTATAATGTCAACAAATTGTCAGCACTTCATCAATGGTATTTATGAGTTGGATACAATAAATGTTCCTCTACAGAAGGCACAGAATTCAATTCAATGTATTTTAGGACAAATTAAGCTTTACTAACATTGCATTTTTTAGTCCCTCCAGGATTTACACAATTCCATACAGAGACAGTGGTTTCACAAAGTATGAATATTTTTATTAATTTTGAGTAATTGTAATTACAATATCCCCCATTGGTCTACACTCACCAAACCACAATGATATGACTATTGCAAAATTGGTGAAATCTTTCATGTAACAGTATTCAGTGAGTTAAACCTAAGGTGCTGTACATCTTACTGCTGTAAGCAGCCGAGAGAATATAGCAAAGCTTCCATTGTGAGTTAATAACATTATGTAAGATATTTGTAAAGTATGTTAACTTTGAGTTCCAGGAGTCACTGCCTTCACAAGACACTGTTCACTTTCAAAGCTGACAGATAGTATCATGGAGAGAACAAAGGAAAGGAGAACTCACCTTGACACAAATCTTTATTTCTGAGTTGTGCTCAGCGTTTGCCTTCTCCTTCACCTTCCGTTTTTCTTGAGCTTTCCTGGCAGCTTGCAATTGTTCAGGGCTTACTCCTGTCTGTAAAGTAATTAACAACAGTCACCAGCTAATCAAAAGAAGCTTTTAAAAAAGCCACTGAAGAGTTTTAGCCTGATCACACAAAATATGTTGACTGACTTTGCTTGAACAGGTTAATGGACTTGTAGCAATAAGCATTTTTTTTTTTAAAAAGTCATGCATTTCTAACTTTTAAATCTTTGACATGTTTTACTAAAAATAGTTTCAAAACTGTGAAATGCTCAGCACCAGTAAAATTCACTGCAATGCAATTTTGCTTTTTCAGTCTAATGCATGAAAAACTGCTAATAGCAACATCTTTCCCTGTTCAAGTCAACAGCCTGGAAATACTGTGACTACTTCAAGTCAATTAGCAAAATATTAATCTTTCACCCCAGTCCCATTTCTTTATTTTACAAGAAAAGCAGTAGAGCAAGTGGCACTGATTTAGTCATCAAATAAATATATTTCCCAAAATGTGTTTGTAATAAATACACGTACATATGCTAATGGTTTCTCAACATGTCCTGATCACAGTTATTGGGAAACAAACAATTTGTATCTTAAAATGTGTTTCCTCTTAAATGCTAAATGTATATAAAGCACACTTTAGCAGGTTTACCCTTAGGACTATTTGCTATTATTACTATTTATGCCATCAAAGTATTTTCACATCCATAATTACATTTGTCTAGGCAATGGCAGTGATAAATAATACATATTAGTATTCATTACTAATAATATTAGCCAATACTAGACGAGACTAAACCAATTAAAACCATCATTCTTTCCTCTGTAGATGCAACACACACACACACACACACACACACACACACAGGATAGGATTACCTTCTCCTTGAGGGCATTCACATACAAGTCACTGTTGGCAAAGTAGATTGAAGTGTTGGAGTGGAAAATCTTAATCCCCTCATATTCAGCTGCCTGGGAACAAACGTTCAGACTTTAAACCGAAATACGTGGTGGGAAAAGTTTATCTTGGGTTTAGACTGAAGTATTTTTTTACAAACTCACCTCTTCATACTCATCCACATCACAGTACAGCCCTGTACCAGGCACATGTCCCAAAACAACATTTTTAGGGCTGAAAGACACAAGTCAGAAGAACTCTTTTTCATAACTCAATCAAAAGCACGCAAAACTGTTTACACACATGTATTTACATTGGTTATGATATTGTATTTGACATTAGGTTTAAACAGCAAATATGAGGTATATAAATATAATGGCAACAAAGTTAAACAGGGTGAAACCAAGCAACTGTACCTCTGTGTTCTGTAGACAACTGTCACTATAGCGAAAGCAATGGCCACCAGGAGGCCGTAATCCAGGCCCAGCAGCACTGACGCTATAAAGGCTACAAGCCAGACGGCCTGAGAGAGGAAATAAACACGATGTATTGTAACACAAAGGAAAGATTAAAAAAAAACTACTTCACTACTTCTTTTTCTTCCTATGAGAGATTAAAGAACCCTGTCATTAGCAGGTGGAACAGGAGATCACAAAAGGAAAAAAAAAAGACTGAAGCTCCATGATGAGTAAGTACAAGACCCTGCTCATTTGGCATCTTTAGGTTTTCAGAAAGGCTAGCTGAGGAAGTGCAGTGGCATTTTTTTTTTTTAGGTTAAGAGATGATAAACTGACCAGTTCAATCTTACTGGTCTTCCACAGAGTAGGAATGTCTCTGAACTGTCTGAACATCCCCATCAGGTTGACCATGACAATGGCAGCCAGCACAGTCTGACAAACATACAAAAAGGAAAACAAATACAGAAAGGTATTATAGATGCCTGACAGGCTTGTAATCGCATTAGTGTAGCATTAACAAGCTCCACTGATACAGATTCAATTCTGTATCAGTGGAGCTGTCCACCCTTTGTGTGTTCAGCAGGCTAAGATGTGTCTACAATAAAAGTATTAACAGCTCCAAATTGTGGCCCGGGGTGACAGGCAGGAAGCTCTGCGTCATCAGCTCCATTTTTACCCACCTGAGGGAGCGGCGTAAAGACAAATCCAATGGCCACCACCACCAGCAGTACCACGAGAGACGCCACCAGCCCGGCGATCTTAACACACACACACACACACACACACACACACACAAACGGTCAACATTTCCTCCTATTGTAGTTATGGCTTTATAGCGCCAATTAAAACCAGTTCAATGGTGTAATGGCTCCTGAAGTGGAAATGCATGTTACCTGTGTTTTTCCTCCAGTGCTCTCCTGGACCAGGCTTCTTGACATAGAGCCAGTAATGGTGAAGGTTTGGAAAAAAGAGCTGATGAAGTTACATAGGCCAAGGGCGATGAGCTCCTGAGAGCAGAAGAAGTTAGAACTTAACAGATATATTAGCGGGATCAAAATGGGATCCTGTTCTGCAGCTTGTTAGGGAAAGAACACGACTCAACAAAATAATCTGAAGAGTCTACAGTTTTATGGAGGACGGGGGGACAGATGTTGACAGTGTAGAATTCAGAGCAAGCCACAATTAACTCTAAACAAACCCCAGAGAAAGTAAGTTATATCATTAAGCGCAGAACCGGTAAATCATGCTCCGTCAAAGTTACCGTGACTTCTCATGTGCAGGCAGCCCAGTGTGCCAAACAGTAACTACAGACAACAAGCAGATACTAAGATACTGCATAATAGAGTATTACAATGAAATCTCTGATGTTTTATTTGACCTCACCCTGATTGCGATTGTCTTTCAATTCTCTGGTTTCTCTGTCATTGGGCAGCATGAGTCAAAACAAATAAAAAGTATATAAAACCACTAGGTCTCTCGTTTCTACCAGCTGAGATAGTTACACTCACCTGGGACTCAGAGTAATGCAGGTAAGCTGAGAATGTGTTTACATGGACTGTATTTACCCTTAACTAGGGTCAGTTTCAGTCAGACTTTGTGTGTACATAAAGCAGCAAGTGCTTTTTCAAAGAATATTATTTGAACCACACTTCCCTGGTCTCAAGTTTTTATTCTGCAAATGTCTTCCTTTAGGTGCAATCTGGCTTCTCTGGTCTTGACGAGATAAGTAACTGTTTGTTTTCTTTTTATGTCTTCTGTGAGAAGTCAATGTGGTAACTTCGATGCATGCAAACAGATTAATCCATGACAGTGATTATTGTGCTAGGACATGTACCTTGCCAGCAGCATCTCAGATGTCTAATCTCACCTGGTTGCCATCCACACTGTAGCCATGTTTCAGAGCAAAGATCTTGGCGAGTGAGATGTCCATTGAGAATCCTACAATTGCTACAGCGAAGGAGTCCGTTACCAAATTGGGTAGCAGAGAGAAATCTGGGGCAGCAGGCGGGCGAAGCCTGACAACATATAAGAAAACACTTACAGTGTGGAAAGGTTTTAAATTGTTATTGGTAACAGTTTGATGTGGTTAACAAGGGCCTAGAAAGACAAATATAATAAAATGAAGATATCTGAATAATAGTTTGCCATTAGTATATTCAGATTTCCCCAATTGGACTGAAAAAACGCTCTCTAAACTCAAGGGCTTTCTAGAATCAGCTTACCCTGTTGGTATCTTCCCCACCACATCCACCTTGTAGTTTTCGGACAGCGTCATGGCATACGAGATACTGGTAGACACAATGACCACGATAATCTCTCCAGGAATGGGAACGGGCAGTTTCTTTTTGTAACGCTCATTAAGAAGCTTGATCCCATACAGGAAGACAAGACACACAAGGCCCACGATGAGAGTGGTCACGTTGGTGCTGGTGATGTCACTCAACACTGCCTTGACACTCTGAGGGCGTGAAAAGCAGGACAGTGAGACCATTTGTGATACAAGTGAGCTGCAGACCTTGAGAAAAATGCAGTTTAAAAAAAACCCTCCAGGAAGCAATTAAACTTACATAAATAGCAGAGAGGGGCCCACTAAAACGTTGAGTCTTCACTCCAAGCAGGTACTTTAGCTGGGAGATGACTACATGCATAGATGCTGCTGTGGTGAAGCCTCGCACCAGGGGCTCTGCGAGGTAGATTGCCACAAAGCCAAACCTGAGAAGACCTAGGAGAATCTGAAAAGAAGGAAAGAAAGCAATAAGAAAGAGGTGAGTAGCTATAAACAAGTGACTCTAGCTGTTGATACATCAACAGTGACTCTGAGCTCCTGCTACTTTGGGTAAACAGTGATTTTTGAGCGTGAGATTTTACCAAGCTGTATCACTTTACTGTTGTTGTACAGCTACTCTGTGGGGGTTGAAGGCAGACAAACCAAAACACTAGATTTCAGTCGCACATTGTTTTGAGACTGACCTGGATGATTCCCACCAGTGTCGTGAGCACTACAGCCACCTGGACCCTCCTGGCATCACGAGCCTCCTCATCTATGCATGCCGTATTGTTAGATCCATTTGCAGGCGGGAGATAAAAAAGTGAGTCTGGCGCTTCCCTTACAGCAACACCCCCAATCATCAGGCTTATGACTGCAAAGGTACCTGAAGTTCACACACACACACACACACAAAACAAAAATGTTAACTTAGTATCATCATGTCAGCTTTAACCGGGAAATCTCGCACCTAAACTGTGTGTGGTGGTTTAGGATTGCACCCTCATGTGACCCGTCCCTTTGAATTAAAAAGCCACGTTGCCCAGCACCAGTAATCGCCTCTTCTTGTCTGCCACAAGTTAAAGGATCGCCATCTCCATAGCAACCTGCTTTTAGGCCACAATTTGGGAAGAGCTAATTATTACAGGGCTGTATTTTCACAGGCTGTAGCCATATGGGTGACAGGAGGTGGGATAACTTCAACTACACAATCTTGCAGCTCAAGTCAACTGAAGCTACAGAGAGCACACGAAAACATCTTCTTCAGTCACCCAGACACACAGTCTTACCCAAACAAACACCACAATCCTCTGTCTATTATGTTGTCTAAACCATGAGCTTATTTTACTTTAGTCGTACTGATGCCCAAGCTTGGTTCTGTACAGTATTGTCATGTTTAGTGGAAAAGCCGGGTCAGGCAGAGAATGGCACTTGGTGCCACGTTGTTTAGAAATTAAACAGCAGTCCAGCTATTTCCTCACACTGTCAGCCAACCGTTTAGGGGATCATATTTTCACAGTAACCTCCCGTCAGGAAACACTTTGAAGAAGAAGCCATTTTGGTTGTATATCCATTGCCTGTTTAGATTAGATCTTTTGTTTCAAAAGGTTGAGCGAGTGTAATTTATTGTACCCATTTCTCAGATGGACTCATAGGATCCAGTTGACATTTGAGAGGGCTTGGAGCAGTTTCTAAAGAAAGAAAGCAGCAGGGTGGGTGAATGTCAGAGGGGTGGGGTCAATGAAATTTCACAATCCTAACTGCCTGTGCCATCTTAGGACACTGTAATCACATGAATAATTTCCACGTGTCATATTGAAGACAATTTCATCAGTATGGGAACTTGTGAATCCAGCTAACTGAATCCTACAGGAATGCTTTTACCCTCTTTGGGGGGTGGGGTGGGGTGGGAGGCAGACGCAGTTGGCATTTTGAGCCTATCAAATGCCAGCAAAGGACATCTGGAAACCCCATTACTCTGCTGAAAATACTCTGCATTACTCTGCTAAAATTGAGCAAAAGAACTTTTATACACAATTCTATCAATTATAGATTTTATTTTATTTTTTTTTATAAATAAATCAAAAGCATGAGGTTGGACAACTACAAAAACTTTTTCCTGGAAATACAGTATTTAAATATGATGGGTGAAATACAAAAGTGATTTCATAATTTTATGATGTCATCTAGACATAAATATGATAACAACTTTACTATAGCACTTCCCTGTACAGCCATTGTGAAATAAGCAAACAAGGCAGGTCTGTTGAGCTTTGTCCTCTTGTCCGTCCTCTGTCCTCTTTTGAAACAAGGTCCAGATTAAGTCATATATCCACTGAGCCATTTTGAAAGAGTAATATAATACTTATTGGTACAGAAATTATTTAAACTTTAAATTATTTATGTTCTAATTTAAACAGCAACTGTTATCAAGCTAACGATCTTACTTTCTACGGCAGTTAGCAAGCAGTACTTCCAAGGCTAGAGAACACATCATTATCTAACTTATCAGCGAACACTGCAATTTTATACTCCCATGACCCCTAGTTACCTTTATTAACTTACTTAACTTAACTTACTAGACTAAAGAGCAACATCTATTTTCATTGCGTTCCTCATTTTCAATATAGCTCTACTTTGAGGGGGTGTATGTTTTGAACTTTCCTCTGTTTATCCTTTATTACAGTATTTTCTACCTGAAACAAAATCCTCCAGATGATGTCATATGTCAACCAAGATTACAAACTTCCTTCGTACAAGCAGAGAGAACCATTGGAAGCAAGGTGAAAATGTTTTGTTCCTTTTATCACCAAACACAGCTGGTTACAGCGGCCACAGCTTGTAGGAGGAAATGTATAGTCTCACAAGCAAAGCCTCTAAAAGAAGCTTTAGGTTTCTCACCTACTGATACATGTCTGGACGTTCCAAAGAACGTGTAGAGCAGAACTGGGTAGAATGATGAGTACAGACCATAAACCGGAGGTACAGCAGCAAGAAGAGCGTAAGCTAGACCTGGGGAGAGACGGAGCGGGAGATGGAAATCGACTGTTATGTCAACAGAGAGTTCTGGCATCACAACCTAATAGCTACAGTGATACAAAAACAAAGACGGCATGAAGTCAACAGCAGCACCACGGGAAGTGGCAGCTGGTCCGTAACCACTAGTTAACCCCCCCAAAGTCATTTCAGATTACTAGCATAGCTCAAGTTCACTGGACAGAACAGTGGGCAGCTCGGGCTGCTGGGACGGACCTTGAGGGAGCTGCACAACTGCTGTGCTGAGTCCTGACACCACATCTGAAAACAGGTATTGCTTGACGGGATAGGACGGCAGCCAAGTTAGGATAGGCAGGAAGCTCAGAAGTGCTGCTTTTGTCCTCTGTGATGAACAGCTGGAAGAACAACAAAAAGAATTTTTTTTAGTAGTTTAGTTTAGAAAACAACAACAACGAAAAACTATTCATATGGCATCTTTTTAACCAAAGAAAGAAAGATGGAACAGGTTCCAGGTTGTTTTGGGCCAGAGATCCAGGGCAAAAGCAAATGCCCTGGATCTCTCACGTTATAATTCTGTGCAACAAGATAGTTATGCTCCGCATGGAAGTAAACGTAATAATTTATCATACAAATACAATTATAAAATGTAGAAATCACAGAAGAATAGAACAGTGATGTGACAATATTCAACTTACAAATATCAATGTTCAACACGCTTCCATCATAGTTATTACCATTTTCTTCTCCACATCATAAATAATTACACTGCATACCACTGTTTATTCTAAACCTTGTATATTTATCATTGGATATCTTTTTTAATCATTATTTCTTTATTCTTTTGATAGATGTTAAAGATTTGTATTGGTATGATTGTTGATGTGGATTTTGCTCGCTTCTCTTTGTGAGCAGAAGGCAAAGAAACTTCCCTCTTTCCCTCTGAGCCATCAATCAAACTGCCAATGTGATTATCCTCCTCCCGTCTGTTTTCACATTGCTTGGAAGGAAATGTGACCATATTAAAAAAAAAAAAAAAAATGTTCTGCTACTCTAACCTTAAAATGACCTGACACACCCTGCTAGAAAAGCAAACAAAGTGCTCTTAAAACCTATCGGCCACTTTGTCATTTCCCATCTAGATGTGGAGAATCAACTGTGTTTTACTGATCAAACAACCATAAAATATATTAATAAAAAATGTAAATGGCTGAACATTAGTCAGGTTCAGATGTAAGGTTTCTGTTTATCATCTTTGAATACTTGGATAACTAACACTTGCATAATGCTACATAAGCCTGTTCAGATATTTAAAATGAAATTACTGCTTTAGGCTTCATATTAATTAAAACTTCACAGTTGCTTGTTTTCTCAAAAGATATTTTGTCAATATAAAGACAAGCATATTTGTATTGTATGTATCAACCCCCGCAATTACTTGTAGAGTTGCATATAAAAATAAATACTTATGTCATAGGAATAGTTCATTTTTATGTTATGGATAAATCTAGTAAAATTGCCCATTCAAACTTACCGGAGTTGCTGTGCCAGCCTCTGTCGGAGGGTGAGGGGGTTTTCTTTATCGTGCAGAAGCTGTGAACGGATGAAGGCTTCATCATAGACCTGACGCTCTATCCTGTACATCAGTTGTGAGTCTGCATCCTCCTGGGTCGCTGCTTCTTCTTGTTCCATGGCAGAGGGAGCAGGACTGATATTGCTGAGTCAGTGTATGTCGTCCTGCTGTCAATTATCTAATGTTCACGCTCTTCTCGCTCATTGTTCTTGCTGGTATTTCTTCATTCCTTTTTCTGCTCAGAAAAGACAAGACAAACATCCTTTCAACCACAACTGCTTTGCTTTACACAACCACACTGGTGTGTGTTTGTGCATTTTTGTACTGATAAGAGAGACTTTGGATTGCCAACCCTACCAGCTTTAGGTGGAATGTTTGATCAGATTTTTAGTAAATATTTGCTCTCTGGCAAATTTTGCAACTACATGGGTGACATGTAATCTACAGCTGGGGAAAAGTTTGATGTGCAAAATGTTCTTCTGTGCAGAGAGACCAGGATGACACAGGTCTTTTTTTTTTGGTCTTCCTGGTTCTTAAAAGGTTTGCAACTAACTAAGAATATGAACTAAGAATATGCAAATCACATTTATTACCATCTGTAGTGCTGGTTGTGTTTGTTCTGTAACATATTGCAATATGTCCAGACAAAAATTGGACATCAGCAAAAAGAGTTATACAACTTAAATAAAATAAATTATAAAATTACAAATAGCAGTGACCGTGTTGTTTTAAGACAATACAGAATCAGATTCGTTAACTTATAACAATTTTACCTCTCTTGTTCATTCTTTTGCAAACTTTTGCAAATATATTACATATCTTTGTACCTTTTAAGTAGCTGTAGGACAAACAGTTGATTAAAGAAAGAAAGAAAGAAAATTACAAGAAGTTGAAACAAAACAAAGAAGAGGTAAAACGTTGACAGGAGAAGAACAGTAAAAAGTTAAGAAACGTAAAAAACAAAAAGAACCAATAAAGAAGATTTTAGAATTTGATGAAACTGATGCTTTTATATTAGAAAATCTAGCATGTTTCACAACATCCTGACAATATGCTGTTGGTTTTACTTTACAATTTGTTATTTTATTATTTTCATTATTTATTTATTACATGTTTTAATCCATCACATTTTCAGCCCTTACTGTAAACTCCTAAATCAGAGGGCTTTAAACTTAATGAAATGTATTGTGAAGGTAAACTCACAACGTGGAGAATATGGAAAAAGGCGTGGGTATATGCATGTGTGTATTTGAAGCTATAACCCCGAAGAAGGAATGAAAAAAAAAAGCTGCTGAGTCATCACATATAATTCTAATAAAGAAACATAGGATGGGTTGGGATGGGGGGGCTGGGGTACAATCTTAAGTACTGGTAATGAAGGTTACAATGATGTTATTGATACCTTAGTAGAATAAACAGCATCACAATCTGTTTTAGTAATGAAACAAAGAGACAATTAAGAATCTGCAGGTGTCTCATGTGTGTGTGTGTGTGTGTGTGTGTGTGTGTGTGTCTCAAGACAAGGCAGGAGAGGAGCGGAAAAGAAAGCAAACACCTTGCTTCAGCAAATTGGCAAGAATACAAAAGCTGTAACTTCCTTGCGAGGTTCTAAATATGAGGAACTATATTTTGGAAAAATACAAACTTTTATTGTTAAGAGGAAACTCAAGGTGGGGACAGGTGTTTGTTTTTGTGTGGGGGACAGGTGTTTGTTTGTGTGTTTGGTCTTTTCAAGTGAAGCAACAAGTGCTGAGTCATCACACACAGACACTTTGAGTCGAATACTACACCCCAGACTGACTGTCTTACAATTAGTACTGGTAGTAATAGCAGAGAGGAAAAGAGACAGGAGGCATAAAAAGGATGAAAAGAAAGAGGTATAGAAAAATTTTTTTAGCAGTCGATGTTACACTTTAAAAACATAGATAAAGAAAGGATTGAGAAAAGAAGGGAAGGGAGAAAGAAATACAGAAATACAGAGTGCTGTATTGAACAGAAACACAGAGACAATATATGGACAAATAGCAAACTGCATGTGTTTCTCAGTCTGTGTCAGAGCAGCACAGGCTGTAATAGTGAACTGCCTCAAAACTGGGCAACAACACAAAAACTATAAGTCATTTCATGAAATTGTCACAACTCCAGGCTATAATGAAAAGAGTGATACGTTTTATGTTTAGACATTCAATAAAGATCAAGTGGCGAATCAGAAAACCAGCATCTAGGATTTGGTGGAGAATTTCTGGACGATTGTTATAATTGTCCCAAGCAGGACTTTTAGATCCCACTGTCTCAACTGTCAGTGGCAACCATGGACAAACCATTAAGTCCTATGGCTATGAGAGTCACAGTCCTGAGAGAGCCACTGTTTACCTATGTATTAATAATAATATTTTGTTTGAGAAAGTTGGAAAAGAAGAGAGACAAAAGACGTTTAGAAGAGCTGAAGCTGCGAGGTTTTGAGTGAATGAGAGATCTCAAGCGGTCCTGCTCAACCCTGGTCCTCAAGGTCCCCGGTCCCGCTCGTTTTCAAAAAATGCCTGGACCTTCTGCTCACTGCCTGGATCAGGTGTGTTCAGTCAGTCAAAAGCTGGTGTTTCTACCATCTTAAGATTTGTGGAGGAACATAAAGTGAATTGACATCGTTCATCTTCTGATTGACTGAACCCACGTGAATCGGGTAATCAGCACGACAGGAACAGTTAAGAGCCGTTTGTCCAAAAGAGGAAGGTTAAACGTCTCTCGCAGCAATTGCATTCAAAAAGGTTTGATTAAAAAAAACAAAAAAAACAAAAAAAAAACGCCGGACAGTGAACAAAGTGAAACATAACAGTCCTCGTCGTCTAAATATGACACACGTTTGGGAAGTTGAACGAAGTTGATACTGGTCAAGTGAAGACAGAGAAGATAACCGAAGTGTGAGAGCTCGCACTAACGTGTGGATGACCAGCCACGAGCTCCTTCCCGTTTCCTCCCGCATTAGTTAGCTAGCTAACACGATTAAAAATGTCCAAATGACACGCAAGACAAATGAATTATAGTAATATCTGGGATCACCAACAGGCATTAAGCCATGTCTGGCTTTACACTGTCCTTAATGTGACAGGACATGTGTTTACAAGCTCGCCACAGTACAGATTTAACGTGAAGCTAATGCAAAGATGCTAATAGAAACAAGGACTTACATCTGTCCTCTTCCAGCTCATGCGAGGATGCTGCCGGCTGAAGGAGAATGTGGATTCATAACCTGTCCTCCCGAGTTTAACTTTAACAGAGACAACGTCCCGAAGGAACGGGAGACCGCAATAACCGCTTATGGTTACACCAAAGATAATATATGTTGAAAGGATGAGTTACTCCAGTAAAATTCCTTTTTACCTTCCGGTTTTGAAAGCATGTGCATTGATCCCGACGCATGCGCCCTCCATTTTGTAGTCCTAACGTCTGTGAGCAGGGTTATCTCGTTTTTTTTTTTAACCTGTTTATTTATTTGTTTGTTTTGGGGGAATAACTTTGTCGGGAGATGCTGGCTTTCTTTTTAGTGTTTTGGTCACACTAAGAAAGATTCGACAAATCTGATTCAATAAATTATGGATTTTCATGGTTTAATCATTTTGTTGAACAATCCATGATATTTGCAGTAAAAGTTACCCCCAGGGCATGAAGGGTATGTCAAGCCTTCTCTACATTACCATTAAATGTCTGAAGGACAAATTCTCATCTCTTTATTTGACTGGCTGAAAAATAATAATTAAATTAGAATACCAGACTATTTATGTGTATAATTAAAGAAGTGCGGGCAATCATTTGAATTTGAAGGCTTTGATTCTGGGCCTGGCTTTATTCTTTCATGTGTAATTTCTAGACTTTTTTGAATTCCAACTTCAGTTAAATTTGTATGTAGGTACACTGATGCCACTTGAAGACTAATGCTTTAATTACCCTATTTGTCAAATTTCTTTTCCATCGCCCATTAGCACACTGCCACTGCATGTTCACAACATCAGCAATTATACGTTTTTTCACACTGAATGGCATTAATCCAGATTTCAAGTGAAAAGAACATGGCCAGACTCAGATTACATCTCTGGACTCAATTCATATCAGAGTGAGAGCTCTTGTCTGGCTATTTGGGCGGAGGAAGCTGAATGATGTAGCACCTGACGTCGGGTATGACGTGTCGGGATCACGGGGTCTTTTCTGTGACCAGGTTCTTCCTCACTTGGACCAAAGTGGATAGAAAGTCTTCATAACCTTGGTTTGAATGTCAGCTGAGGAAGAGGGGAGAGAGAGAGAGAGAGATATTTAATAAGAGGCAGGGATTACCAGTCACACGTTTATTACAATATTTATCAACGTAACATAAACTTAAATCTTAAATCTCGACTGAATGAAAACACTAAAAGTCCAGGCAGAGAATGCGGAGTTTAATCCTGTCTCCCTCTAGAAGTCAAAGTCCTGCCCTGCACCCCAGTGATCTCCGTGCAGAAAAATGACGAGTAAGTGTTTCTCTGTTAGATAAAGCCACAGCCCAACCCACCACTGTGGGCAGACCCCCCCCCCCCAGCATGATCTGCCTTCGTGAAACAGCTGGTGGCTCCCGTCACGGCGTCTTCCTCTGGTCGTCAGCTCTAGTTCCTCGGTCCTCTCTCCTTTTTCCCCTTTGCTGCTCACTCCTGCCTGTTTCTCTTCCTGCTGCTGCTTCCTTCTCATGTGAACCACGTCGACCACCTGTCCGATCGCCTCCAGGTGTTTTCGATCAGTCAATGAACCAAGTCAAAGGAGGTAGAGTAAATCTGGTACACAGAGTTGTCAAAATTAAAACCATATTAAAACAGCCAATAAACATTAAATTAAACAGTTTTATAAATAACTCCACAACATGCAATAAAAATGACAAGCAAACAAGTGGATAAAATGCACATGCACATGCTATGAAATGCTTTTCCTAATAAATAAATAAAGAGATAGATAGATAGATAGATAGATAGATAGATAGATAAAGAATTTTCCTTCTTCCCAAGACATGACATGATAAAATGATACCCCTTTAACTTTACTCTAGCCTTGATTTATATTTGATATTTTCTTGGAGAGTGTGGTTTGCTTCTAAGAAACATTTTATTGAGGTAATGTTGCTGCATCGATTTACATTATTTGAGACTGCAATGCATTGATTCCGTGGGTCATTCTCTAATAACGCCTCATTTCCAATAGAGGACAATAACTGCAAAAACGATAACCACCTTAAGTACAGGAGACACTTTTTATATTAAATTAATGATAAAAACAGCAGACAACTTACACAATATTCATAATCCCAAACATACAAAACCACACATCAAACAACAAATTGAACAAGAACCTTAGAAGTTAGTTAAACAAGACATGTTTTTTAAGTGTAAAGGAAATATGGACATGTATCAATGTGATGTTTGAAATAAAGATGTTTTAATAATACATAAAGTGTCAGAGGGTTGTTTTTTTGTTGTTGTTGTTGTTGTTGTTGTTGTTGTTGTTTGTGGAACCACTTGGAGAACTTTGTACTGGTAAAAAAATTTTAAGGTTCTTTTAAACTTACTATTTTAAAATTTCACCAGATTTGAACTGTCCTGCAAAAAAAAAAAAAAACATTCTAAAAATCGTATTTAATTTATCCCACTAGCCCCAAAATGCCCATAACAACTTCTTTTGTATAGATTCTGTGTCACACAGTAATATGTGATTTGTTAAGCAAGAAAATAACAAATAGTGATGCACAATATGTTCAAAACTCTTGTTTTGAACATCTGAAATAGAATTGTTTGAGTGACACAGATTCCTAAAACCTTAGCCACCTAAGAGTAACGAGTGGACACCTTTGGGACTAGCTCATGATTGGCTTGGACATTTTAGCAAATCAATCAATCACAGTGATGCTAATGTGGCAAGGGGACCATGCACAGTATATGCATAGTTGTATATTGCTGTATAGCTGTATGCTGATCATAAAATTTGTGAATGTTGCAGCAAAGAAGCTTCACTGCGAAATGAGCAAACTATTACTGTATTTTGTAACTGTAGATTGTAAATTGGACTTGGTTGTGTCGCCCAGCTGTACAATGTGTCGATATGTGGAGCTGATTAGAGAAAAATCCCACAAGGGGGAGACACAGGACAAATCATGTAAAGTCAAACAACTTCATGGCATCAACTGTTATGTATTTTATTTACTAAGAATATTTCAACAAAACTGAAGTTTTAAATAATACAACAAACCTAATCTGAACAGGCTAACTGACTCTAAGTGAATCCAGTTATTTAAAATCTTTTCTAACAAATCTGTCAAGACATTTGTCATTTGTGATATTATTTAAAATATTCTTTTAACTCCAAAATCAAAAGCATATTCAGGTTTTTATTGATTGTATTCCTTAATTCCTTTTTATTTTATTACATTTGTCAGTTTCCTTATATTTTAATTAAACTGACAATTTTATTTCACTGTATATACATTGCAGTACAGAACAGTCATGTCCTAAGGCAAAACAAAAGCCAAAAGGAATGTGAAAATAAAAATGGACTTTTTAAAAACATTTAATGAAATAATTATTATAGGACAACAGTTCAACAACAAAAAATAGCTGTAGATTAATTATAGCTGTCATGACTTAATCACAGATGTTTTCATGTTGAGGCAGATTACATGTGCTGATTTCATGTTCTAGAGAAGGTAATAAGTAATTTTATGGTTATTACAACTGATACCAGATAATAGCCCCATAAATGAGTCTATAAAATATGACTCAGTATAATATGTCGATGATGATGGTGGATTTCATTGGTGCTGGAATAATTGTGGCCCACTTAAAAGGACACGGGAAACTGAAAAGCTCCAAAGATTTTGTTCAAGATCTGTTTAGAAATTGATTCTGGCCAGTACAGAATTTGAAACACAGGCCAGACACCTCCGTCTGGTGCTAGAGACATCCTGGTCTTTTGTCTGTGGAAAAGCTGACGCACATCCTTTTTTTTTTTTTTTTCACAGATCATTAATGATAGTGGGAGGTGATTGAGGCGGATGGCAATGATTACAGTAGGCTGTTTGATGTCTGAGGTGGAGTGGGCACTGGGTGTGTGTGTGTTTGTGTGTTTGTGTGTGTACAGTATCTTATTGCCATACCTACAGAAGAATGCATCCTGGTCCAGCTAGTTGAAGGTTGCCTGTAATGGCATACAAAGACACATTCTTTGTATGCTTGTATACTTTGCTAATGGAAGATTCAGATTTGAATTTTTTTTTAAATTGGCAGGGCAGTCAAGGCGCAGACTCTGTGTCTACGAAGCCACGCTGTGCGCAGAGTGAGGCCTACGGCTTGTTGCTGCTAAAATATCTCTTACCTTCCTACAATAAGATGTTTCTTTGAAAGCCGCATGTGTGTCTAAAATCACAGCATACACCTCTACGTCACTGTGTGCTCTTCGGTCGATTCCAACAATCACAGATGTTGGCTTTTGCACCTTTCATTAATTAACACTCAGGCCCAGAATTGATGACTACATGTAGTAGAATTTCAGGTGGCATTTTCAAAATACCCTTGAGCCCATGTGGCTATATTCATTTTATGACAGTTTCTCATGCAATGCTGCCAAATCATCAACAAACTTTTGCAGTCATAGCCTTTTTTTTTTTTTCTTTTCCTACATCATTTGACAATATTATATATGACAGATGAAAAAGACTGAAATTCTGTTCAATCTTGGCTTGAGAAAACAATTTCAGCTGATTTGTTTTGTCAGATAGAGAAAGGTTCAAGTGACTCAGCAACTTGGATTTCAATTCTAAAAATGGGGTGTGTATTATGAAGCAGTAGTAGAGTTAAGTGCATAAAAATGTTTAGTAATTAATTCATCTGCTTTACTGTTCTTAACACTTTCTAGTGGTATTCATGCAAATCTACACTACCGAGTTAGTTTGCTGACTCTTGATATTGTTTGCTATTTTTACTTATGGCACATTTCACCATTTATGTGGGCTACAGTTTAGATAGTGACACTAAAACACCAGGTATGTTATATTCAGGGAGGTTTGGTTTAACTCCAATACGCATAAAACCAAATGAGTTCAATATTGGTTATTAGCAAATTCTTTATAAAATACTTTATTGTACACAAATGTAAATTTGTAGAAATTAGATTAATGCATTTTTACAACATGTTCACTAATAAGACATCACATTTCTAAAGGTTTTGCTGGGTGAATCATTTTTTTACCTCACAAGGAATGTGAAGGATTGAGCATGTCATGTCCGTCATCCACTCTTGCGTCAAAATATTTGAACATTTTGACCAAAATATTGCACATTTGAACTCCACAAACACAATTTTATAGTAAAGGTTTGAAATACACCATTATCATTTTTTTCCTGATCCATGTAAACCTATGGACTTTGTTCCTCTTGGTGGCATTCACTACTGTGCAGAACGTTTTGAAGGTCTGGGTGTCGACATTGTTCAACTAATGGCAGAACAATATTTACCCAGTCCTCAAACATGACCGGCTGCTACCACTGTAAAGGAGCACTCTATGTGTGCTCACATTGGCCACAGAGGCAGCTTCCTCTCCTACACACCCACCCCTCCTTAAAAAAAAACAAAACACTTTGACAGTATCCCCACAGCCTGTGGTTATTTATGGAATGCACCTTTGCACACTTTTGGGGAGTTTAGTGAGTCTGCACAAATATCAAGTTTAGAGAAGGATAAAGGAGAAAATTCAGATTATTGCACTATTTTGGTTGAAAACACTGTTAATTATTAACTTATTGTTCACTTGGAAATGAACTGGATGTCTCTGAGAGAGATCTTTGTTATAGATCTACAGTCTTGTATTCGTTGATTGCATCTGTTATCTTTGAAATCAGACTTATGATACACAAATAGTCCTGTTGCTCCACAGCATTATCTTCACTGGTGGTGTCATTATTTATACCACCTGGGGGAAGTTTAAAGTCTGTGTCATAAAACACCTTTTATGTGTCTTGCCTCATTGAAGAGTGTCCAGTGTACGCACATATTTTACTCTAGCACAACTTTAAGGAGAATTTATTTTCCTGCATTTGCTGTATTTCCCACCCTTTTTGTCAGAAGAGACATCAGAGTGCAATAAAGCAGCTGAGGTGGCAAAAGAGGAATGACAGACTTTAAAAAAAGCCCCCCTGGCCACCCCATAGAACTGCCCTTGGCTGAATGCACATGTATACTTACACACACACAGTGGAATCACAAGCTGCATCCAAGACACCAAGTCATCACTGGGAAACTAAGGTTACACTATCTTTTACCAGCACGCTGACAACAGACTCGTCTGTGGATGGCAGCCTGTCGCTGTCAATGCTGGTAACAACTCCTTAAATATAAGCTTATAGGTTATAAGCAAACCTGTTAGTAGCCTCCTGTAGCTAGTGAGGATGGATAAACTAACATTAGAACACATTTGTCCTGTTGAGGTTAACACACTGCTATCAACTGCTCCTGCAATTAACTGCCAAGCAGTGATGCAAAAATAAAAAGGATCAGAAATTCCCCTTCAATGCATTAAAACGAAAGTAATTACCTTGTTTTAAACATGTAAAGAGTAGAAAGTACAAATATTTGGTCTAACATTCGGGGAGTAAAAGTCAAAAGATTTGAAAATCCTTAACTGTGAACCAGGACTTCGGTGGCTTCAGTTGCCGGATCCTGGTATTGTGTATTGGCAGTGACAATTATAATGAAACAAAGCCATTGTTATTACACGTGTGCCTTTTTCCTGTCATTAAAGAAAAAATCAGCTGTAGAACGAGGTGTTAACGCAAGAAAATGCCAAACTTGGAAAAAAAGAGTTTTGCTGCGACTTCTCTGCCTCATTAACCTCCAAACTGATTTGAACATACCGGTCTCTGGAAGGTCACGGTGCCAAAGAAAAGGCTGTAAAAAATAATTAAATTGTTACTATTGTAAAAAGACTTACATTTCAGTCTTTAGCATGGTTCAAGCACCTAAAAATCTGGATCGCACACAAAATAAAAGCATATACAGTATCTTTTACATCTTTCAAACTTTTATATTGTCTGCATTACTCAAGACCAAACCCTAATGACATCAACACTCTTATCAGCTTCCTGTTGGTCTACAATTCCCAACTGCCTCACACTCATACAGTTACTATACTAGGTGGACACATTGGAAACAGCAGAGATTTGTTGCACTCCCCCGAGTCGAAGTGTCCCTGGGCAAGACACTGAACCCCTAACAGTCCGTCCCCAGCTGTGCAGTGTTGGTCCAAGCCCGGTAGAAATTAGGGAGGGTTGCGTCAGGAAGGGCATCCGGCGTAAAAACGGTGCCAAATCAACATGCGGACAATGATCCGCTGTGGCGACCCTGAACTCACGGGATGAGCCGAAAGGACCAAAAAAATAATGATAATTTACTGTAATAGTCTCGATTACTCCAACCAACTTTTTCCTGTTGATACATTTCTTTCACATCTTGTTCAAAGCAGCAAAGCAGCCCAGGACATTCTGTGTGCTAAAATTACAAGTTGTTCTTGTTCTCAGAGATATACACTTTTTTTTGAAGCAGAAAACAGAAAGTTGTATTTGTTGTTGATTCGTAGACTGTTGTCCAACTTTTTTTTGCAGTATTTTTCCCCTGTTCAATAGGACCCACATGTGCAGGAAGAAATGCTCAAATAAACATTTTTAAAGTACACAAATCATGTTTGCATTGTAATTAATTTTTTTAATATATCTTTATAAATATAAATTGGGAATAACTCTTTGTTTTGTGTATGTTAATTAGGTCAGCAAGTCATCTACTTTGTGCAGTGCAGATCCGATAATGTCTTTTGACTTATTTGGTATTTCACAAATCAGAACATTTGACAAAACAACATTTCAGGAAACACAACAACATTCGAGACTCATTTCCACTAGATGCCGCTGACATGACTGTTTCAAATAAAAGAGTTAATAGAGAGATAACTGTCTTTTCTTAAACAATTTGCACAACTTTGTGTTGCAGAAATCTGCACCTAAAAACACAGAAGCTCTCTTAGCTCTAAAAGACTTCATTCAATTTCAGTTTTGAGAAACTTCTAATTTTCCGGGGCTATTTGTCTAAGTTATATGTTCAAAACAGGCAACAGTGTATCATGATGGTCCAGACAGTCAGTCAGAGTCTGTTTTCAGGGTGATTTTGACACATTTCCTTGCAGTTCCCTGGAGGTGGCCTGCATGGGCCAGGGCCTGGCTGCAAATTAGTTTGCACATGCTCATTGTTAAAACTCAGCTGATAATAAGCAACAAAGTAACTGGAAAAGAGAAATAAGACATAATAAAAAGTTTCGATTATTTGCTCCTTTAAACATACATTTCTGAACAAGACCGAACACACTGCTATTAAAAAAAAACAAAACTACAATTCTGATCCGTTGGTTCGTTTTTGGTTTTTCATATTAACATCGAAAACATCGAATGAACCCGTGATAGACCGAAATTTCCACCCTTCCTTTTCAATAATCTGAAATGCCATTTTGTTTCAGACCAGTTGCAACATGACTGACCTTGACCGAAAATTACAAGACATCATTGTTGCAGCCTTATCAGATATCAATCATCAAGCATCACTCAGCTTGGCACAACAAAGGCTGAACAAATGTACCCAAAGCTATAAAATCTGATTACACTGGTCGATGTCGTTTGTAAAACACACCATTAGCTTACCTCGGGGTGACTCTATCAGCACATAGGGCTGACTCTAAAACTTAAAGTTAAAGTTTAAAATGTTATGTGGAAGTGTTTAAACATAAGGAATTTTAGATGCAAAATCTGGCCGTCGCACAGAGGTGTACACGCCCACTTTCCCATGAACTGGAGCTGAACTATGCACGATCCTCAACAAATGAAAGGGGCAGGCATTAACTCCACTTAATTCTGAGCAGACACTTCGATAAGGTCATTCACACACTTTCCTCTCATGTTTGCATTCCAGCTGAAAGCACTGAAACCAGAAAGCAACAACCCTGCCACACACACACACACACACACACTCCTACGGTTTCTGCTCTTATCAGTTTGGCCGGTGTTGCTTTGCATTTGAAGGAAGAGTTCTTTCCCCCTTACCTCTCCTTTCGTCCACCTTGTGGAAGAAATACATAAAAGGTCAGTTGAGTTTTGAGATGACTCATTAATTTTATCTTTAATATATTTAACTTTCATGTCCAAAATCTGATTATCAAAGCACCAATGTGTGTTATCACATGCTGGCTAAATACATTTTGGAAATATATCTAAACATACATTCAGCAAATTTTCCTCAAACAATCGTGGCCCCTGCACAAACAAACCACTTGGACTTTAGTGTTTCCCCTCCTGATAGGCTACTTTGCTTTCCAGTTCCTAAGACTGACCTGCCCTGTCCAGTCTTGTCTGTACTGTCCACATCCTGTCTCATCAGTACAATATCTTCCTAATACTCCTCAGGGGAGAGAGCCTCCACTGAAAGTTGCTGGTTGCAGGTATCAGTAAGAACAATGGTCAAGGATAAGGCAGGAGTCCAACCGTTGCACGAATCAGGGACTTCATTATAATTGCTGTTAATAATTACAGTTTTGATAAGCGGAAGAGGGGGCATTTATTGATGGCAAACCTGCCTGAAGTGCCAGTTGATCTCCAGGAGGTGGAGAAAGAAGAGCAAGAGGGACTCAAAACTTTGTATATTGGACAGATTTGGACACCGTCAGGTACGTTAGACACACTGTTTCACATTACATGAGATAATGGAAAATGAAAAATGTGCCTTTTTCTTTCCACTGCACGGTGAGCGTTTCAGAGGTGCTTGGTGAGTTTTTTTTTTTTTTTTTTTTGCTCCAGATTAAGGAAGTAAACATTTCCTGGGGTGATTCATATCTTAAAAATGACAAAAATTAAAGTTGATCTTGGAAAAGTCAGCAAGCTGAGACATTTAAGTGGTAAAATTTACAACAAGCCTCTCTGGTATTAGTCTGTTTCTAGAGCTCAAATGGAGGATGACATTCATCCTCACCCCAGGACAGTGCAGCTCCTGACCTGGCTTATGTGTTCTGCCTGTATTTGGGAGTCTGGACCTTTGTTGTTCGCTGTCAGTGTTCTTTGATAAGTGATGCTCAAAGGCAGAACAGGAACCTCTTCCTTATCTAATGTGATTAATAACCTCAGAGCCACCAAGAGAGGAAGCAGCGCTCCTCCAGGCAGCAGAGGCAAGATGATGCGACCCGGAGCTAAGCAGTATATGGTGGCCAGGCCGCTGTACTCAGAGGAATCCTTCGCTGAGGAGCATGAGAAGGTCTACAGGCACCGCAAGACCATGCTGGATCACGTTAAGCAGTATTTTACGTAAGAACCGGGGTTTTGGTTTCAGTTGCTTGTGTGGTTTTTTTTACTAATCGTTTGAAGACTGATTTACAAAACTTTAATTCAAGATTTGGGAAAGTTAAGCCTCTGACAAAAACTTGTCCCATTTGAGGAAACTTCAGATTATTCTGGTTATAGTGAAATTTGGTTGGGTTTTTATCTTTGCTCCATTGACTTTGAAAATAAAATTGTACATCTATATACTACTGTATGTCTGTTAAGTAAAACCTGCTGTACACCCCCGGAGTAAAGTAGTAGGTGATACATATATCTACCAGTTTGCAAAAACAACTGTTTTTCTTCTTCTTATTATTATTATTATTATTATTATATTATTATTAATATTAGTAGTAGTAGTAGTAAGTAGCAAGTAGTATTCATAACAATAATTTTAAATTTTACTCAGCAAAATAGGCAGTGACTTTTTACAGTGAAAATTCTTATGACTCACCTTAAAAATTTGCAAAATGATTGTGTTAAAAATTAATGTGGACTAAGAATTTGATTTTAGACTAACAAATGCTTATTTAGTGCTTTATACATACACTTCAGTTTGAATAACAAAATGAACAGTACAGACTACTTAATCATTTACTTCAGATGTACTCTTGGCTTAGTAGAACCTACTCAAAGTGACTTTTTAAAATAACAAATCAACCCAAGTGACACTTTCTGTGTATTTTAAAAACGTCTTTTTTTTTTTTTTTTTTTAAAGTCAGGCTAACTTATGTCATATTTCCTGCAACTCAGGAGTTTCTAGTTATATTTTATCATTATTTATTATTTTATTTTCTCAAACAGCAATTTGATTTATTTGTTAAAACCATGCAAACCTTAAGAAGACCAAGTAATTCATATTCAAATATACAAAATAAATACAAACTATAAATCTCAAATATGGTGATGTTAAAAATACTTTATGTAAGTAAAAGTACATGTAAGTTAGAGTTAGTACTACAACCCTTATGACCATGCTGTTCTTATTGACCTATTAGTTTAATGGGAAACAACTTCTGATGAGGTACATTATGCTAAAATCAAGTTTTCAAAAACAACTGCAGACTCCTAAGGGTTAAAGTGGCATCATATTAACTTACTGTGGTAACAACTAAAGTTTGTTAAGACTACTTGTGTAATTGCACTTGATTACACTTCATTACTGTCACTAATCAATCAAATGTGTATAGCGAGTGCTCCATCTACGTCCCCCTGTTAATGTGTATTTTAAATCATTGTAGATGTGATTCCCAACGTGCCAAGAATGCAGCTCTCTCCCTTTTGCCAGTTATCAGCTGGGTGAAAATCTACCGGATCAAAGAGTGGCTGCTCAGTGATATTGTGTCTGGAGTCAGCACTGGACTGGTCGCAGTCCTGCAAGGTGAATATCAGTCTTGATTGTGCACTAGACATAGCAAGTATCGATACTTAGCTTTGTTGTTGTACTGGTGAGTCCCTGTGAGTTGTCAGGATATAATTTGAACCTCACACATTTTGAAGAATGTTCATGCTTACCTCCGGCTACTGGCAACATTTTATAATCAAAGGGGTCTGTCTGCAGCAGGGTCAACAGTGATGACCACCGCAATGTTAATGAAACGGATTCCAAATTGGGAGAAAAATGCAAACACATTTTTACTTAAAAATGCATCTCCCTTCCCTTGTAGAATAAAGATGAAACCTCTCTAGTTATCACTTGCCTCATTCCCACTGCATGATATAACTAACAAAAATCCTGTTATTGAGATTCACCACTGCTCTGATTGGATCCTTCATAGGTCGTAATGATGTGCTGACGTGATTTTTAGCAATTAATAGTTAAAATGTGCATAGTAATGTTAGCAAGTTTCATTCAGGACAATGCCAGATTTAAATGTTGTTTTCAGCTCCCATTGTTTTCTTTTCCCATGTTTCCCTGTCTAAATGGCACCTTTTTATCAACACTTGTGTGTGACCTGATAAAACGTGATAACCCTTTCTCTGGTATCTGTGTTTACACCGTTCAGTAACGACAGTATTATTAGCAGCAGATCAGAAACAACACAAGATGTTTTTGTTCATATATTTGATCATTATCAGTTACATTACAGTATATGGCTTTTGTTGTTCTCAGCCTTAATTTATTTGGCAGTTATGAAGGTACAGTCATACGTTCACGTGCATCATGGCCATGACTGTCATTGGAAACTTAATTTAGATTTTTTTTTTCTTTTTTTGCAATCGAAATATGGTCAAAAATATACGTGCACCACATTCCATTATCAATTCAGTGGTGCTCAAAATGTGTCCAAGTCCAAGGCATCATAACTTCCTGTTAATGATCCTGATTGTCTTATATTTCTAAACAACTGCAGATTCAAAAATTATCACTTTAAAAAACTATAAGTAAATACCAGTTATTTGATTCACATGGCAAATTGTTGTTGGGTGGCTGCATATGGATGATGGCTTTACTACAGGAGTTTGAGTGTCTTGTGCAAGGAAACTTTGACATGTCACTAGGAGGAACCAAGACTTAAACTAATAACTCTGAGATTTGTGGACAATTGTTCCACCAACTACCATCTGTTCCCCAGTGGCCCCTTCCCTTGCCCTTGGGAGGTGGAGCCACTTATCAATGCCTGGAAGAAAACCCAAACTGTTTCACTCAGTTGAGAATTCATTGGTTCAGGTGATCAGGAACAACTCATGAATTACTTTCACCTAATGGCTGAAGTTCACCTAATGGCTGAAGGAGTTAATTACTTCAGCATAACATCAAACTATCAGCTAGATGCTTGAAACTTGTATACACACGTTGGTGTTCAACAGGTCAATGACCGCAAACCCACGTCAAAGGTGGTTGTGAAATGGATAAAACAAGCTCTTAGTATGGCCTTCCCAAAGTCCGGATCTCAGACCTATCAGTAATACATCCATCAGCTGCAATATTAATACCAATGGTCTTGATAATGTCATGCAGACCAAAGGTCAGCATGGCCCCTCTAAACAGTGTGCAGCTACACGGCCCCATACACAGCAAAATGGGATACACTGTGTGCAGAGGTGGTAGTAATACATAAATGCAATACTCAAGAAAAAGTGTTGGCCTTAAAAAATTCTCCACTACAAGTATCACTTCAAACCTTTTACAAGTAAAAGTACTAAACAGATTATCTACGACTTAAGTACTTAAGTACTTAAAGCAAAAAATATTGCCATAATATCACAATTTACAATAATTCCAAAAAAAAATAAGAATCAAAGATCACTTTTATGTGGGACACTTTGACATGTGGTCGGGAAGAGCGGGGCACAAACCTCTGACCCTGTGGTTGGTAGGCGGGCATTTTGAAAAACAGGGGCTGATCATTGTATGTGGACTGTTCTTAAAATTCAGATGTGCTCCTTCAACCCTACGAAGAAGAGTGGTCAAATATCCAACTAGAAATCTGCCAGAAGCTTGTTGATGACCACCAAAAGCATCTACAATTGTAAAACTTAAAAAGGACACAAATATTAAATGTTATAAGTGTAAATATTGGAACCCGTAAGCTATGTATTGTTTCGACCTGTGTTTCAGGTCTGGCCTACTGCCTGCTGGCCTCTCTGCCACCTTGGTATGGACTCTTCTCGGCCTTCTTCCCTGTAGTTGTCTACTTTCTTTTGGGCACCTCCAGACACATCTCAGTGGGTAAGACAAGCATATGTAGTGGTTTGTATATGTATTTTTGCCCCCTAAAGGCTAGACCTCTTATCTGCTATCTATTCCGTTCTCTCGCTGCAGGTCCGTTCCCAGTCTTGTCTTTGATGATCGGCTCCGTGGTCACTAGGCTCATTCCAGATGATGGTCTAGAAGGTCCACCTGTCAACATCACAGGGCTTGAAGGCCTGAGCAAAGACGAGCAGAGAGTGTTGGTGGCTTCTTCTCTGACCTTCCTTGTTGGGATCATGCAGGTAAAACACATTTACATGTCAAAACCACTCATTTTGTGTTAACGTTTCTCAATGATAATAAACATGCAAACCTCTAGATCAGGGGTCTCAAACTCAAATCACCTGGCAGGCCGCAGGAGGCAGAGTCTGGGTGAGGCTAGGCCGGATCAGGTGTTCCACGAAAAAAGTTTTGTTAAAAAAATCTAATCTTCTCAAACATCATTACTAACAGTTCTTTAACTTCAATGGGTTCTTCTGAAAATGAACAATAACGGTTCTTCTGAACATGGCTTCTCTTGCCTATTTCTAGCTGCCAGAGACCTGGCAGCGCTTCCTCTCACATAGGTGAGCCACATTTGGCTTGAGGGAGGAAGCAGCTGAGACCCTCGGTAAGGCTTGAAGATGATCATGAGATCATCAAGTCTGGACCTGTACTTCTACATATTGAAGTTCAAGTTAGAGAAAAACCGTTCGCACAAATATGTGCTCCCCAAAAGGCACATGGTCCGCTTGAACATTCTGAAAAGCCCTCAAACATTGCTCAAGCTTATCTGCTTTTCCACTCACCTCCCTGAACTTGGCTTTGAGGTCAGAGTTGCACCGCAGGTCAATCCGCTCCATTTGAAGCACAGCAGGGGCATCTTGCACATTAAAGAAGGGGTCATGTCTTTCATTTTGACTTGGAAGAGTTATTTACTGGCTTTCATTTTCTATAATAACCCCATGGACTCAGCGGTACGTCCTAGCCAACACCGATGTTCCGTTGACTATATATCCAAAGCAGGTAAGCACCGATGAGGCTCCAGCGTGACTCCGAAGCGAGACGGCAGGCGAGGAGAGGCCCCCTCAGAGGTCCACTCCTCTCGGTGACATCGTCAACGGAACATCGGTGTTGGTCGTTAACGCCGGTAACATTGACTTCGTCAAACACGCTCATTTCAAACACAGTAAGAAGTAATAATTCTTATAAGAGGGTTATGGGATGTTACACGGGTGCCTCCATAGTTGTGCAAAGTTTCTCTGCTTGCATGGCCCCGCCCACGGGAGCCTCATTCTCCACTGTGATTGGTAGGTTCCTTAAACTCCAGCTTGCACAAAAAAGGATCTTCCGCACACAACGCGGTAAAGTGCCATTCATATAAAACATTAAACAAAATATCATCTTGCGGGCCGCGAGACGGAGACCCCTGCTCTAGATTCTGAAAGTGTTTATACTTTAAAGGAATAGTTTGACATTCTGGTCATTGTATTTATTTACGCTCCTTCTTTTTGTATTGATTAAAAAAATAAGATGCACTGCAGTGTATTTACTACTAAACTTTAGACCTTGAATTTTGTTACTGGTGGAGAAAGCCAGGCTAGCTTCCCTCCGTTCCTTATCTTTATGCTAAGCTAACTTATTGGGTACATGGTTCTAGCTTCATAAATTGCATAGGGCTACACACACACCGATCGTCTTGTCTTATATAAGTCTTAACAAGAAAACGTTGTTGAAGACCATGAATGCTGAGCTTGTCATGGACTTTTCTTCCAGTTGGCAATGGGAATCCTGCAGGTGGGATTTGTTGTCATGTACCTGTCTGACACTCTGGTGTCGGGTTTCACCACGGCCGCTGCCATCCACATTCTGGTGTCCCAGCTCAAGTTTGTGTTAGGGCTGCAGGTCCCAGGTCTTAGTGGACCACTTTCTATCATATATGTAAGTCCAGAAGACCTCAGAGCATTGTAAATATTTATCCTCCTCGGGGAACGTAGATAGATTTCTGATGGATTTCACTGTTCTATCTTTCTAGACCCTGGAGATCATCTTTAATAAGATCACCTCCACCAATGTGTGTGATGTAGTGATCTCCTTGGTGATCATGGTGATTGTGTTCATTGTGAAGGAGCTAAATGACAGATTCAAATCCAAGCTGCCAGTGCCCATCCCCATAGAGGTCATCATGGTGAGAAACATATCACTACATCATTCTTACAAATGTGTCTGTAACCTTAAAGGACTGTTGTATGTAAACAGGATGGGGAAATGGTCAAATTAATTTTGGTTGTGGCTTTTTATGACTGTATGACTGTCATGAGAGCCAATCATAAAAATAATTAGTGTGGTTTATGATATCATTGATGGCACTCATAAACCAGATGTCATCACCATCATGTCTCATTTCACATTAGGACAACTGCACACAATCTGTAAACCAGAGGTGTTTCAGGCATAGCAATTTTAAAGCTATTCATTTGTGATTTGTTCTTCTCCAGACCGTCATTGCATGTGGAGTTTCATATGCATTCGACTTCAAGTCGAGATATGGAATTGACGTTGTTGGCCATATTCCAAAAGGGTAAGAGATCCCTTTTTTATCTATATATCTTAGCGTTAGAAAGGGTTAGCACTTCCCTTCTTGACTGCTCAGCCGTGACTGGTTATACCAAACTATATCAAACATGCTCCGTGTTGTTGATATCTGTGGTGGAAGCATCACATATTTGAATTGTGTTGCATTATTGAAATTGTAAGACTAAAATTGTGCTTAGGTTCATTAAAATCGTTATCAACAATAAAGGTGATTGTAACAAATTGACAATTAAGAAAACAACTCAGTTAATTGTCTCAGTTAATGCACCTTTAACTCAAAAGTGTAATTAACAACACACACGATTATTCATCCTTTCATATATGCAAAGTGGGGTAAAGATACATTTTCTGACTCCAAATTGTTGTTTTAAATCCATAAAACACTTCACTTCTTTGGAATTAAATTGACAACCTATAGTCCGATAAACAATTTTCATTGAGGTATTACTGCTAGAGGTAGCCTATTGGTCACATTACTATAAGAAATACTGTATATCTCTCTCATAGACTTGTTTTCATCTCAGGTACGAACGTCCAGTGGCCCCAAACATGCATATCTTTAAGGAGACAGCAGTGGAAGCATTTCCCATAGCAATAGTAGGGTTTGCTGTGGCCTTCTCTGTGGCAAAGGTGTATGCCGTAAAACACGATTACACCATAGAAGGAAACCAGGTATGTAAGACTGCAACCATTTACAACATTAAAGCCTCAAATAATATTATATTGAAGCAAGGCATGTTTTCTCTCTGACCTGGCCACAGGAGCTGATTGCGTTTGGAGTTAGCAACATCTTTGGAGCATCCTTTAAATCTTTTGCTGCAAGTACAGCTCTCTCCAGGAGTGCAGTGCAAGAGAGCACAGGGGGGAAAACTCAGGTAACACGTTTAACTTGCTGAGTCAAAATTTGTCCTTACACTTTCCCCAAACAAGATGCAGTTTGAGCGACAGAAATTTTATGAATGAATAAATGCTGATGTGCCTTTCTGTGTGGCGTTTGCATGTTATTCCTGGGCTTACTTGTCTTTCCTCTGGGTACTCTGGTTTCTCCCCACAGTCCAGGGACATGCATGTTAGGTTAACTGATGACTCTAAAGTGCTTGTAGGTGTGAATGTGAGTGCAAATGGTTGTCTGTTTGTCTATGTCTCTGTTTTGGCCCTGAGATAGACTGGAGACCTGTCCAGGGTGGACACCGCCTCTTGCCTAATGACAGTGAGAATAGGCTACAGTGACCCTTGACCCTAAACAGGATAAGCAGTTAAAGATAATGGATAGATGGATGGATGGAAAATAATGCTCACACATTAATGCATCAGTAGCTGTATTAAAATAATATATTATTAACAGTACTGATGCTGTTACAGAAAAAACTTTTCCATTTATAGGTACATTTTACTGGTACAAGTCTCCTTAAAGCAAAAGAGGGGCTCTCTGGTGTCGGGTTTCCCCCCACCCCTGCCACTGCCATGCACATCCTGGTGTCCCAGCTCAAGTTTATGTTAGGGCAACAGGTCCCAGGTCTTAGTTAAAATTCTGACTAATTTTACAGTATCTGAAAATATAATAATTTCTATCACATAATAATATTAAACTTACAGCCAAAACCGATGAATAAAAAAATCTATCATAAAAAAGACAATTATCATATACACAGTGAGCACTACTGTAGGTTTTATTTCTATACAACATTGACCTCTAGTGTTTGGGATTTATGGTATAGAATTCTTTTACTTGAAATAGTGGACAAACAGAACTGTATTTGACAAATGAAGTTTTGGCAAAACATATTTACTACAAGTCGGTTTAATGAGACCAGAACTTGCTCCATCTACCAGCGCTGACTCTTTTGTCGATCATTAATGGTCTAAACTTTTACCTTAACTGTCGACAAGTTTCTGCACATGATACCAAGTAAGACTTTGTAAGTATTCTAATGCACCTCGTCTGTCCCTTCCAGGTAGCTGGTTTATTGTCAGCCATTATAGTTATGATTGTCACTTTAGCCATTGGGTTTCTCCTAGAGCCGCTTCCAAAGGTAAAACTCAAAGCACCCTCATACTCTAACAACATACTGTACAAATGAATCTTTGGAGTGACTGTCAACTTGAGATTTTTTGACACGCTTTAACAGTCTGTGCTGGGTGCTGTGGTCATCGTCAACCTGAAGGGCATGCTAATGCAGTTCAAAGATGTTCCATACCTGTGGAGGCGAGACAAACCAGACTGTGTAAGTTCTCATGTGAGATCAGTAAAAAACGTTTTGCAATGCTGCATTTGGCGAATAATTATAATTTCCTTTTATTTAAAAAAAACAAAACTTCTGTTTTTCACTTTTGTTCATGTCAAGGTGGTGTGGATGGGTACCTGTTTTGCATCCATATTACTTGGGCTGGATCTTGGATTGGCTGCAGGCCTCGGTGTAGAGCTGATCAGTGTTGTCATCAGGGCTCAGTTGTCAGTATCTGACCACCAATTATTCACTTTCTCCACCAGACTCACCAAGCTTACAGAGCCACACACACACTTATAGACTCTTCAGAGTTTCGGAACTTCAAAGAATCCGTTGTATATTATGTATTTATATGATGCTATAGTACTTACCTACTAAGTAAGTACATTTATTTCAGAGCTTTAAAGTTACTAGTTACTTTTTAGATTCAGATTAACAAAACCAAAATACAATATACTTATAAGACTCTATTGATCCCTATTGGTAAAGTCACAAGCCGCCCATAAGTACGTAAACTAATTCACACAATATAATAGAATTACTTTACAAACGTATATACAGTATCTCCACACTTGAAACTGAAGCTTTTACTTTGTTTTTATTTTGGCAAATGATCGATTTTTCACACCATTGTCTGCACTTTATCTGGATATGACACTATTACTTTTCACTTCTCGCAAGATGCCAACTGTATTTCATTTGCTTTGTACCTTTACTCTGCACAGTAACAATAAAGTTGAATCTAATCTCATTTATGTCCTTCAGCCCTCGCTGCAGTGTGCTGGCCAACATCAGAGGCACTGATATCTACAAAGACAGAAAGGACTATATTGATGTAAGCTTGCTTGTCTTTTGTCCTTTTTGAAAGATGACTATGTGCTGTTTTGCAACAAGTTAAATAAGAAGATTACTAGCTGTTTTATATGTGTCTGTTACAGTAATAATAATAATAATACATTTCATTTTTAGGCGACTTTCATGACACTCAGGTTTGCCTTACAGATAAAAGCAAAACAGAACAATAAAATACAATAAAAGTTCCACTAGTTCATTTAGCTATCGAACTGTAATAAAAACGCCTATCAACATTACTAAATCTCACTAATTACATGTTTACTTTGTGATTGTTTACCAGGATTTGTGAAATAATTTATGTGTAATGGTATTGACTCCTCCTAGATATATGAGCCAGAGGGAGTGAAGATCTTCAGGATACCTTCTCCAATCTTTTTTGCCAATATTGAGTTCTTTAAGGGCAAGTTAGTGGAAGCTGTAAGTCTCACACTCTTATCTTTGACCTTATTCTAGGAGCTTATCTTGGGCTTTACGTCACACTAATCTCTTCTCAGGTTGGATTTAACCCGCTGCGGGTCTTGAGAAAGAGAAATAAAGCTCTGAGAATGATCCGGAAACTACTAAAAAAGGGTGATCTGCAGTGGACGTCGGTAAGTAATAACTTCATCACTTGTTCATTGATAACACTCATAAAATGAATAAATGAAAATCACATGATCAATCCTGAACTGGGATGACAACATAAAGGACTGTTATGTTTGGTTTACAACATTTTTACAACTTCTCCGTCAAACTTTACAACTGGATGGCTTCAATTGTATCTTTTGAGGTATAACAGCTGAAGCAATATCCACAAACGTATTTGCCCAAAGTACAATTATGCACCCCACCTTACCAATAAGTACATGTAAACGATTAATTATTTCAGAATATTGCGAAAGGTCTGAGAGCCACAATTTCATTTGCATTGCAAATGATTGATTTCCCCACGCATGCAGAGGGAGGCTGTAGGTAAATGAGGACACACCAACCAGTTATCCTTCTGGTGCAATCGCACATGCAGATGCAAAGTTCATGGCATTAGCTGGGCTCTGGTATGTATATAGTTCCAATGGTGGGTTGTCATACTCTGTCTCTGGCTGGTCAGTTTGTTCTTTAACCTGTCTGCTTTTGCTGGACGCACTAACAGTGTTGGTAATTATTTGCATTTGTGCCCCTGTTATTTATATTTAGATGTAGTCATTTGATGACGGACACAAAACAAAGGAAGCAAAAGAATCAAAGTTAGGGAGAAGACACTAAACCAAAGGGTTAAAGAGTTTTCTTTTTTTTTAACATTGGGAGTGAGGCTGCTGGGCAATTTAGTATCGGTAATATGTGTGAACGCCCCCTTCACTGGCTTTCTATCCAAATGGTGAGATAATTCCTACAAAAACATGCTTCAAGGACATCATGGTTCACTATATAGTTACACTGTTTCTTGTCAATCTTGTTATCTTTTGCTTACCAACGCGTTATTACCCAAATGTTCCACTTCAGCCAAGCCTAAAATCCTTTAATTTCCCATGGTTTTCCCTAATGGATAAACCGAACATGCAGTGGACAGAAGCACTACAGTACCTACACTGAGCTCTGGCTAAGGAAATATAGTTTTAATTAGATGGAGCAAAAAAGTGCACATGTTGTCTCATCAGGACCTACTCTGTTGCTATTGTGGAAAATCGAAGAAAAATGAACCTTTGATGAAGAAAATTTCTAGCTGACGTTACAGCAAAACATATTTGCTGTCTATTAATTTCTTTGCCTTTCTTCCAGTAGCTGCTGCAACACACTGTAAGTCTGTGTCAACTCATAAAATGAATTTTCCAAAATACAGAAAGGCTTCCTAAATACCTCTTGTGGACCTATCAAGGAGTCAGAGGATGAGAGTAATATGGAGGAGTTGGACCTGCCAACTGACTTCAAGGATCTTCCTGTGCGGATCGACTGGAACGCCGAGCTTCCAGCAAACATAATTGTACCAAGAGTGGACCTTCACAGCCTGATTCTTGACTTTGCTGCTGTCTCCTTCTTGGACATCTCTGCTCTAAAGGGACTCAAAACAGTAAGTTGTTAACGTAAAGCATCAAAGGTAGATGGTTTTTTTTTTATTGAAGGCCCATAATAATTGTAAGTTTTCTATTCCAGTCACTGAAAGAGTTGATCCGGGTTGAAGTCGACGTTTATATTGTGGCTTGTGATCGTAAGTTTGAAGCTACACTATTTACACCCTTACCTGCCACACACATTCATCATTTGAGGTCTGAGGGATCCAGAAGATCTGAATCTCAAAGTGGGGAACTGTATTTTGTTCTTCTCCTCATCTGCAGCTTACATCCTGCAGAAACTGCATGACTGTTGTTTCTTTGATGACGAAGTTCAACCATCGATGTTCTTTCTGACACTGCATGATGCCATGCTGCACATCCTTGAGAAACATCCAGAGACCACAGAAAAAAAATCGTACTATGAAAAGGTAAAGATGATGGGGCATAACATTTTTATATAGTAAAAGGTAACTCATGACACACAACATTTAAAAGGGGCGTAAATTTTATATATTTGTTAGATAAATACTGTGGATCTGAACAGTATTCGAGCCTTTTTTATTTCTGCACATTCAAATGGTTTGTAAATTTACTTAAAAATGTCAAAAAACTAAAAGGTTAAGTTTCCCCCCAGCCTCAGGTGTCACGGGAAAAACATCTCTGTATTTGACGTTCATGCACACATTTCTATGCCTTTCAAAACTGTGTCGAGTTGGTTCAGTTTGCCTAATTTGGACTCCAGTCAAGTTTCAAGACTCGCCTGAAGAAAAATTTAACAATGTGCAAAATTTGAAGGGGTCCGAACACTTTTGGTTGTGACCTTATATACAGAATATTTCACACTTTGTGTTGTGCTACAGATCATGACGACAGTCACAATTCACCACCCTGGAGGCAATTTGAGGAGCAGAGACAGATTTGTGAGTATCTAATTCTACTTGGCCACTGTTAATAGTATGGTTTACTATCTCGTTTATTTCTGGAATTTCCCATGCTCACCATGCTTTATAAGCTTTTTGGTAAAGTATTAACCTAGTTGACTCTTTACTGCTTCATTGTCTTGGGACGAAGCCTTTTGATCACCAGACAAAAGATTTAAAAAAAAATGCAACTGGGTTTCGTCATGACATTACAGTTCTTCCAGTTTAAAATGTGAAACAGTCCTAAACTCATTCCTCAATTTCAGGGTCAAGTTCCAGAAACCAGGTTCTAACGACTGGTTGAGAAGATGGTGATTCCTGGGAGAAACAACCAAAAAATAATAAGTGTTTTACAGATCACACTGTACAACAAACCGATGTAATAAATTATGGGATGCTGTTTTTAACATTGTTCATGTGACGATCTATGTTTACATATACAGTATTTACTGTAAAAAAAAAACTAATTTGATGGTGTTGTTTTTATACTGTACATAGTGCATTTGTAGACATTTTGAGTGCAATATATTTTACATGCTGTATTATATTTTCATGACAATGAGAATAAATACATTTTTAGCATACTGTTCTCAAAGTGACACCTTCTGTTTGTGAGAAAAGCAATCACAGACAATAAAAGTACAGTGATTGAAATACAGCCCTGTCTTCAATAAAGTTGGGATGCTGTGGAAAATGTAAATAAAGAAATAATGCTGTGAACAACGCAGTTAGTTTTTTTTGGAAATGAACGGAAAAGTTGATTTGGTTTTAATAGTAAAAATCTTTTCCCATTCTAGGCTTGATGTAGGATTTCACCTGCGCAACAGTTCAGCACCTCCGTTGCCATATTTTTCACTTCATAATGCAAGTTTTAAATAGGTGACAGCTTTGGGTTTGCAGGCAGGTTGGATGAGCACCTGGATTCTTGTACTAACAACACATCACAGATGCTGTCTCTCTCCCCTTTTGCCCTGAGGACACACTAGTACTAATTTTCAGCCTTGTCCCTGCCCCTTTCTTTCATTTTATCATGGTATTATAATATGTACCCTAGATGGGGGGTGGCAGTGGCTCAGCTGGCGGAGTGGTTACCCGTCTACCCCAGGGTTGGTGATTCATGGTCAGACGATCTCTGGCCACATGTCAAATTGACCTGATGAGTTATGAGATTTTCTACAAGGTGTTTTTTTTTTTTTTTTTCAGCATTAATTAATTTTCCATCCTTTTGTTGCCCTTATCCCAGCTTTTTTTTTTTATGTATTGCTGCCATCAAATTCAAAATGAGCAAATATTTTTTTTAAAAACAAAGAAATTTTTAGTTTCAACATTTGATATGTTGTCAAAAAACCTAATCAAATCATTGCACACTTTATTTATTTCAATGTTTTAATTCTTACATGTAATTTGAAAATAAACTAAAAGAAAATACACAAATTCCAAAATCCTTTTAATAACAAAAAGGTACTTGGTATTATAGTAAGACACCAGTGGCAGGTTTTTTTTTTTTGTTTTTTTTTTTTTTGCTTTTTCAGATTATTTCTTGTGTAGTGACAAATGGTCGGCCTAGTTACAGAATTTTAAAAACACAGTGTACAAAAAGTACAATGTACTTGTACTTTAATATAACTAGTGAGGACAGGTGCACATACAAGAGTAAACAATGATTTATTCAGCTGATTTTTATCTACAGTGGAATGCAAAAGGTTGCATCCCATAATTGTGAAATGTTAAAAAGAGTAAAACAAAGATTTATAATCAGAAGTAACAAAAAGTGGTCAAGGAGTGTATAAAAAAAAAAATGTGACCTTGAGCATCCTAAGATACACAATCAAGATTAAATACACAAACCAGCCACAGGGACTTCAATAAAGAGGCCGCAACAGCCAGTGTGTGTTAACTGCCATAATGGCTATTTAATAAAAACAATATTAAAATCCTAAAATTAAAAGGAAAAGAATAAGGCAAACAATCATTCTACGGCCGAGAGACCAACCACCCACTGGCAGGGGGCTGGGAGTATCCTAAACGTGACGTAACCACACAACAAACCAAAACCATATTAAATAAAAAGACAACAAGCCATGCAAACACAGAGCATGCAGTATAATGGTGAGTGAACTCCCAATATACCAGCCACACCCATAGGTGGAGGCCCCACCCTGCCGCAGTACTAGAACCAAAAGAAAAGTTAAAACTCAACCAAATCCAAAAACAACATAACAAATTAAAACCACAATATACAACAGTGCTAAAATAAACGGCAGTCAGTGCTCTGCCTGCAAACAAACAAAGCACTGTTACAAAATGTGTAAGGAAATAAACGTACATTTTATATTTTCATATAAACATATAAACACCAGACCTTACACCAGGTGATAAGACTGCTCCACTCATTAACCTATAAAAGTTATGGCAGACCCACTTAAGTTATAAAACAGTACCTCAGGGCATTTAAGCACCTGCTTCCACTAGATACATCAAAATACAAAACACAAAAATATAAAATGTAACTTACTAAAACCATCTCAACAGTCACAGCAGAATGAGCAGCAGCCAGTTTGCCGTTTCTCTCATTGGCTGCTGCTCCTCTATTGCCACCACCCCTACCTGAGTCCTAGCGTCTACCTGCCACAAAAAGTTAAGGAAAATGACATTGGTGCAAAAGTTTGCACCCCCCTTGATAAATAATTAGAAATAAAAGGACAGTTGTACATCAAAATGGACCTCAGCTGTCTTCGACAGAGTTAATGAAAAACATTGAGGATAACAGTAAATCCAAAACAAAAACTAATAAAAAGTCATAGTAATAAACAGAGGCCAAAGAGTGAAGATTGTCCACAGTTGTACAACAGCTCTACGACACTGTGGTCATGTGAAATTAACATAGTTTCATCCTAAATTAAAACAAATAATCCCCAAAAGACTGAAAAGTTACTGTACACCTAATGCACATGCTTGCAATACCTGCAGTGTATTTAATAACAGCAGTGTATTTCAGTGCAAGACTGACTGCACTGAAAAACACGTAGCAAACAGTGGGCATCCAAAGGATTTACAGTTTAATGTCAGCTTTAACAGGCTGGCTGTCTGGAGGTGTCTTCATTATTTCTGAAAACCTCAAGGTTTTGCTTGGCACCGATCGTCCACGAGACAAGCATTACTTAACTGTATCTAGACAGGGCGTTTAAAAATCAAGAATTACGCACAGATTGGCCTAAATGTTAAAGAGCTTTTAGATCTTCTGAATGACAAATATCAGTTTAGAATGAGACTTTATCTACAGTGATAAGTGATAGTCCTAATCTATCAGACTGTCCTGTCTGCCATGCGCTGTCTTCCTAGCTGGCTGTTGAATCTATGTAGACAAAGGGAGAACTGCCTTGAACCTTTACTTCCAATAAAATTGTTAATATACAATGTATATACTGAATTTGACCAGGTATTTGGATCAAACAAACAAACAAACAAATATAGAAGATTTTGTTGACGTTTCTGACACATCTGCACAATGAATCATAAATCTGCTTATGTTAATAATTGAACAGAGTGAAGACAAAACTGACACTATGATGACATTGATCTCAGATCACAGATTAAATGCACACACACCCAGTGATCTGCACTGAGAATCAACGTGCAAAGGTTCTTAGGGATCTATCTCTAAAACCTATTACATTATACTGGAATTACCTAAACGCCTAACTTTTGAGGATGGCAACTTTTAGGAAGCACTTTGTGGTAGCCAGGCATGTGTATTCTGAGGACAGCTTTGCTGAGGATCATGAGAAAATTTATAGGGTGCACAAGACCACGATGGACCACGTCAAAGAATATCTGATGTAAGTAAGCCCGGCTCAAAGATTTGACATAATGACCGGCACTTTTGGGTTTAAATCTTTTCCAAAATGTATATGGTTGTGCTGACCTTAGTAGACCAAGCCTTTTTTGTATTTATTAAATATAGTTGTGATTCAAAACGGGCCAAAAATGCAGCACTCTCTCTTCTGCCCATCATTGGCTGGATGAGAATCTACAAAGTTAGAGAGTGGCTGCTGGGCGATGTCGTGTCTGGGATCAGCACTGGACTTGTGGCCATTATGCAAGGTGAGGAACAGGGCAACTCAGTGATGTTATTTATATGACTGTAAAATTTCTAACATGTAGTAGAAATACTGCGTATGAGCAGAAAAATATGGTTCAACGATTTGTGGTACGATGTTTGTAAAAGACACTTCAATCATTGATGAAATTTGACCTAAGACCAAATTTATTGAAAATTATAGTCATAGCAACAAAAGGAAGCACATGGGAGAACTTGTGTATACATGATGTGCATCTTATAAATTTAAAACTATATAAGAAGTTATTACATACAGATATGTACTGTAGTCATTTGTGAATGTGAAATGTGATGATAGTGCCCATGCAGAATTTAAAGTTGTCCAAAATCTTGAATAAGTTAGAGTGTGCATAAGTGCATATTGTCCATATGAGAGACAGTAATATAACTAGTAACTTCTGGATGATTTTCCCCTGGTTATTTTAGATGATAAATATGCAGTAAAACTTTATTCTGTGTTTATTGCTTTGCTTTGGCCTCATTCAGGACTCGCTTTCTCTTTGCTGGCCTCCCTACCTCCCAGCTACGGACTCTACACAGCTTTTTTCCCGATGCTCACGTACTTCTTCCTCGGTACTTCAAGACACATATCTGTAGGTATGTCGTTCGTTTTTTACTCTAGTGAAACAATCTAATAACTTGATCTCCCCAAACCGGCTGTAAAGGTTAACACCGTCTTCCAACCCCACCACACACTTCTGTCCTGCAGGCTCCTTTCCAGTCCTGAGCCTCATGGTAGGCGCTGTGGTGACCCGCCTGGTCCCAGAAGATGCGCCACCAGCAAATATCACAGGCTTTGAGGGTCTGACCCAGGACCAGCAGAGAGTCTTGGTGGCTTCCTCTGTGACATTCCTCGTTGGGATTTTCCAGGTAGATTTGTTTCCGAAAACCGTCTTTGTGATATTGTATGTTTTTGGCTGAGTTTTCTATCTAAGTCTCTCTACTCTTAATTTTCTTATGCAGCTTGCCATGGGGATTCTACAGGTCGGCTTTATTGTTGTGTACCTGTCAGATACTCTGGTTTCTGGCTTCACCACAGCAGCTGCCATCCACATCCTGGTCTCCCAGCTCAAGTTTGTGTTGGGATTGAATGTTCCAGGCATCAGTGGTCCTCTATCTATTATATATGTAAGTCCGCAATATATCTACAGTTACATTAGCATCAATCATCAATTGGGAACTAGTGGAGGTAGACTACTAATGTTTTTTTCATTCAGAGCATATGGGCAAAGAAGTGAGACCAGGGACTGAGTGCAAACGTCAGTGAATGGAAAAAAAAGGTTCTACATTTACATTTACATTTAGTCGTTTAGCAGACGCTTTTATCCAAAGCGACTTACAAGTGAGGTACAAGGCAGCAAAAATCTAAGTCAAGGAGAAAACATCAAGGTCCTATTAGAAGTTCTGTTGAAATTGCCACTGATGGACTGTATCATTTAAAAAATAACCAATTCAGTTAGTTAGTTAGTTAGTTAGTTAGTTAGTTTGTTTGTTTGCTCTAAATGACGAGTCAAGTGTGTCTACTTCTATTAAACAGACTCTGGAGAACATTTTTGTCCAGATCACCGCCACTAACATCTGTGACCTGGTGATGTCCATAGTGATCATGGTGGTGGTGTTCATTGTGAAGGAGCTCAATGAGAAATACAGGGCCAAGCTGCCAGTGCCCATTCCCATAGAGGTTATCGTGGTGAGTGAAACACTGGTTTTTATTGGTTTAAATAAAGCTCATATGTATTTTAGTACAATTTTACAAAGCATAGGAATTGATTTCTGAACATTTAGGCAGTCACATGTTCATATCAGTACTTCTTGTTGTATAGCATCCCCAAACTATGTTCTTAATATGGTTTATAGTGTATGAACCCAAATGTAGAAATATGCTCTGGTAGAATTTAATGTAATGAAATATGATACGATACATGCTATTAACCACATGGACTCTTTTTTTATTCACACAGACCATCATAGCTTGTGGAGTGTCCTACGGCTTCAACTTTGAGAGGAGGTTTGATGTTGATGTTGTTGGCAAAATGGTTAGTGGGTAAGTTTGATGTGGTCTCCAAACATCTGCCAGTGTTTCATCATGTAATTCAGATAATTGAAACCCACAGTTAAACTGAATTTTCTTTTAGGTATGAGGCTCCTATTGCGCCCAATATGGAAGTCTTGCAGGACAGTGCTGTGGAGGCCTTTCCAATAGCCATTGTGGGATTTGCTGTTGCCTTCTCTGTGGCCAAAGTCTACTCCATCAAACATGGCTACACCATTGATGGCAACCAGGTGAGTTACATGTAAGGACAATTTATCCTTTTGGTTCTGAAAGAAGAAAATTAGTTAAGTGGTGACTCACAGAGCAAGATTCATAATTTTTGTCATGAAGATTTAAAGTTAAAAATAAGGACAGGAGGTCAAAAAGGATCATCAAGTCTAAACAAAGGTAATATTTCATTCCCACAGAGGTAACTTTTATTAACTTTTCGTTCCGCCTATTCCAGGAGCTTATTGCATTTGGGGTAAGCAACATATTCGGTGCAAGCTTCAGGTCATTTGCAGCCAGCACAGCACTCTCCAGAACAGCCGTGCAAGAAAGCTCAGGAGGCAAAACACAGGTCAGCAAAAAGGAATATGAAACTGTATTTTCACTTTGTCCTGTACACCACATTTCTTTCCTTCACCAGCTTCTTAAAATGAGACATGAACTATTTTAACAATTGCAGATTGCAGGACTTATCTCAGCTATGATGGCAATGATTGTAACTGTGGCACTTGGGTTCCTGCTGGAGCCACTTCCCAGGGTGAGACTCATTTTTGCAATATATATTCTAAAGGTTTTTGTTTCCTTTTGTTGACTTTAATACTTGGTTTGACGGCAGTCAGTCCTGGGTGCCTTGGTGATTGTCAACCTTAAGGGCATGCTGATGCAGTTCAGAGAAATCTATTATCTCTGGAGGAGGGACAAACCCGAATGTGTAGGTTTTTATTTGCTTTTTTAGTTGCCATAGTTTCTTTGTCTTTCAGTGTTTGACCTCAAGCAATTTTCTGCAGGTGGTGTGGGTGGGAACATGCCTGGGTGCCACACTGCTGGGACTGGATCTTGGTTTGGCAGTGGGCTTGGGAGTGGAGCTGCTCACTGTTGTCTTCAGGATTCAGTTGTAATTACTGCACCCACAGTCAGCTCGTTAATACACAAACTGTCAGAAACGAAGAATTTAAGAGCTAAATTATGTTACTTTCTTAAAATAGGTGATAAAAAAAAGCCCTATACCTTATATACTAAAGTATATAAGTGATATAAGAAATATAAGTGAGAAAAATAGAGTCAGGTGTTTCAATCGTTAGGATGCTGATCAGGTGTAAGTGTGGGAGGCTGAAACCACCCTGAAGAAAACACTGAACAACAATACAGGACATGGCAGAGTTGCAAGTTGTTGTGTACAACCCCAGTTGATTGGTAGAAGGAAAAAAAATGAGCAGAAGTTTAATAAGGACAATTTGGACAAACCAGGAAGCTCTTGAATGGGGACAGTTGAGAAAAATGTTTGCATTTCAGCATAGGAACCTTATCCAATCTATGAAACATGGTGGTGCCAGTATCATAATTAGGACCTGCTTCTGGTCCAGGATGACTTGCCATCATTGATAGAGCTATGAATTCTGAGTTTTACAAGCAAATTGTACTGGAAGCTTTCAAGGTTTCCACCTGTGAGCTGAAAACCATCAGTAAGTGGATCATGGAGCCAGACAACAACTTTGACCCACACGTTTCTTAACCAAAGCAGAAGTTAAAGCAGAGGAAATGTCATGTTTTGGCCTAAAGTCCTAAAATTTATGCTATAGAAAAAGAAGCAAACCAACATCCCTGAGTCAAAGTTGTTCTGTACAGATGAAAGGCCTAAACTCTCTTCAATCTGATGTGCAGATATTTCTGTTAAATCCTCTTCATCTCTCCCCAGTCCCTGCTGTTCTTTGTTGGCTAACATTCCTGGCACTGACCTCTACAGAAATCGCAAAGACTACCTGAATGTAAATACATCAAGTCACATAATCTAGTGTTGTAACCATGTGTGGATGTTACTGGGGAACGATATTTATTCTAAAGGTTTTCATTTGATGTCACTGTTGTGCACTGAATTATGTTTGTTTTACCACAATGCGTCTGTCCTCAGATAATCGAGCACAAGGGAGTAAAAATCTTAAGAATGCCCTCCCCCATCTTCTTCGCCAATATAGAGTTCTTCAAGGACAAGCTTGTCGAAGCTGTATGTATGGAGTATCTCCCTCTGCTTCAGTTACATTACTTCAGTTACATTACTTCAGTTCCTAACAAGATGTCAACACATTGGTTGATCCAGGTTGGATTTAACCCTCTGAGAGTTCTGAGGAAGAGGAACAAGGCCCTCAGAAAACTCAAGAAAATGTTGCAGGACAAGGATGATCACGTCACAGAGGTAAGGCAAATAAATTAAGACAATGCTTAAGAAAGTCCTTACTTTTGAAAACACTTTACTTCAGCTTTCCTACATTTGTCTAACAGAAGGTTTTGGGGGGCTTATTTTGCAAAACAACTGACGAGTCTTACATGAACAAGGAGGAGATGGATTTGCCCCTTGATCTCAAGGACCTTCCTTTCCCAATTGACTGGGCCACTGAACTTCCCTCTAACATCAGTGTTCCCAAAGTGGACCTCCACAGCTTGATCTTGGACTTTTCTGCTGTGTCCTTCCTGGATGTCTCTGCACTGAAAGGACTAAAAACAGTAAATAAACTTCCAGTACTCTCCAGTAGCCACAGATAAGTCCAAAAATATGTCTTCCACATGGTAAAATGTGTCTCATATGATAGCAAAAAATGATTTGATAGCAAATGTGTTCTTTGTTCCTTCTTCAAAGGAAACATCATTCTAGTTGTGAATATGAAGCCACAGCAGGAAATGTTCTTTTTGCATTATCAATATCTTCATACAACAGATTTTGCAAAAGTAGAATTATTGGTATTTAAATTCCTTTGTAAAGTAAAATTCAAATACATTAATTTACAACCCCAATTCCAAAGAAGCTGGAAAGATGTGTAAATGAAAAAAATGCAATGATTTGCAAATCTCATCAACCCAGATTTTACTCAAAATAGACATTTACCATTTCATGGAAAATATGAACTCAATCTGAATTTCATGGCGGCAACAAATCTCCAAAAAGTTGGAACAGGGTGATGTTGACCATTGTGTAGCATCCCCTCTTCCTTTAACAACTGTCTGTATACGTCTGGGAAGTGAAGAAAGTTTAGGAGAGGAATGTTGTCCTATTGTTGTCTGATGCAGGATTCTAGTTGCTCAACAGTCCTGGGCCTTTCTTGCCAGATTTTTCATTTTATGATGGGCCAAATGTTTTCTATTATGAAAGGTCTGGACTGCAGGCAGACCAGTTCAGCACCAGGACTCTTCTCCTGTGAAGCCATAAAAAATTTCAAATTGTGAATCATCTGACCACCGAACCGTTTTCCATTTTGACTCAGACCATCTGAAATGAGCTTTGGCCCAGAGAACATGGCGACGTTTCTGCATTGTGTTCACATATGGCTTCTTCTTTGCATGATACAGCTTTAAATTACATTTGTGGATTGTACAGTGAACTGCGTTCACAGACAGTGATTTCTGGAAGTGTTCCTGAGCCCATGCAGCGATGTCCAGTAGAGAATCATTTCTTTTTTTAAAGTAGCACCACCTGAGGGCCTGAAGATCATCTCATCCATTTTGACCTTCGGCCATGTTCCTTGTGCACAGAGATTCCTTCTGATTCTTCTTCTTTTGATGATATTTTATACTTTAAATAGTGGGATTTTCAAAGTCTTCACAATTTTACGTTTGTTACTGAATTTGTAGACACAGTCTCAGAGGCTTTGCTTCTCTGAAATGGTCCTTTTATACCCAGTCATGCTACTGACCTGGTGCTAATTAACCTAACAGCAGCAACAGCTATTTTTCCAGGCTTTGGTTGGCACTGTAACTTTTTTAGATGTGTTGCTGCCATTAAATTCAAGATGAGCTCATATTTTCCATGAAATGGTAAAATGTCTCAGTTTACAACATCTGATATGTTGTTTATGATCTATTGTGAATAAAATATGGGTTGGGAGAAGTGCAAATTATCACATTCTGCTTTTATTTATATTTTACACATCATTGTCACTTCTTTAGAAGTGCGGTTATACATGTACGTGAATGATCTTAAACCTCTCTCTGCCATCCTTGGATTAAAATGTCTATCTAATTCTAGCTGAAAAAAATCCTTACGATGATGTCATCTGAAGGAATTTTAGAGGGGTCAGCGCACACAACAGAATCCTCAACAGCCCCTCCCCAGCCATGCAGTGCTGGTCCCAAGCCCGGTAGAAATTGGGGAGGGTTGCGTCAAAAAGGGCATCCGGTGTAAAAACTGTGCCAAATCAACATGCGGACAAAAGTCAAGCTTCAAAATATATTCATGTACAGATTCAGGGAGGGAACCACTTAAAAACGTATTTCTGACAATTGTTCTGTATTTTGGGTATTGGTGTTGTTCATTTATGTTATTAAAACCCACTATTTACTGCTGCTCCTGATCGCAGGCACTCAAAGAATTAATCCGAGTTGATGTGGATGTTTACATCGTGTCGTGTGATGGTGAGTCTCATTTTTTTTTACAAGCACAAGCTCAATCCCGAACTCATGCTGTCTCCATTTTGAAGTATGCCTGAGCTAGACAATGAACCCCAGTTTAGCCTGCTATGGATGAAAAAAGAGGACTATCGTGAAGTGTCTATATAATTCAAATAAATCAAGTCTGTTTACCACTGACATATGTTTACAGTGTACATCCTTGAGAAACTACACAGCTGTATGTTCTTTGACAATGAGATTCTGACCTCCATGTTCTTCCTGACCATTCATGATGCCATGCTGCACATTCTTGAAAAGCACAACAACGGCAAAAATAAAAACTGGGCGGTAAGGAACAATTATTCATGGGTTCTACCATTTTATTCTCTGTAAACTTGTCTAATTATTGCCAACTAATACAAGTAGAATGAGCCCTTAATATGTTTTACCCAAGTTAAATTACTAAATATAAATAAATGTTACAATTATAGTAATTAGTTAAAAAAGAAAGAAGGCTTGTGGTAGAACAGCTGCCAGTAAAGGTGGAGCAGATTTTAATCACTTTATGTACTGAAAGGTGGTTAGATATTGATAATTGTGCAATTTATTAACTCATTTAATAATAATTAATAATTTTAAATTAAGATTCAGTGTGTGCAAAAAAACTGCCAGTAGTAACTAAAACTACTAGTAACTAGAACATAAAAGGGAAATTACATGTTCAGATTTCCTCAAAGACGCCATTAGACCCAATGAAGACTCATTACATTGTACTGTTATGTAATGAAACAAATAGTTTTTTTTTCAATTAAAGTGATTGTATGTTTTTATTTATATTTATATTTATATTTATATATATATATATCCTTTTTTTTTTTTAAATTGATGCCTGTAACACTTCTCAGAAGTTCATCACCTTTTAAAAATCCTAAGTGTTTGGGAATTAAGGACACCAATTATTTTAATTTTGAAAGCACCACTTTTTTGTGGCACACACCCCCTTTGTTTTATTTTTAGCTTCATAATGCACTAAATATTTTCAATTGGTGGCCGTTCCAGATTGGAGACAGGTCTGCTTAGTGCCCAGACTCTTTTACTACTGAGAAAGTGGTTTGACATTGTGTTGCAAAGATTTTCCTTGCAAAAACTCATCATTTCGTTAGTAGCAGACAGTATGTTGCTCCACTACCTATAGATTATTATTCAGCATTAACGACAGCATGCGACATCAAATTTGGCATCTTTACACTGGCTCCTTATCTCATTAAGAACTAGTTTACTTTTTTATCACTAGCTTACCAGGCACTGAATTGTTTACCGCCACTACTGACCTTGTCCTCTCTCTCTGTCTATGCATGCAGGTATGTAGTTCAGTAAAGGTAATATCACTAATTGTATCAGCCGTGAAGACAAAAAGTATAGAGAGAGGCAGCCTTCTTTTATTGTGGTTATCACGGCCTTTCTTCCTATAAAAATATAAAATATTTTCACAACTCCTGAAAACTCATCTTTTTAGTCTTGGTAATCTAAGAGAAACTGATTTTACTTAACCGATTTACCTTTTATTTCTTTTTTTTTTTTTTGCAGTTGAAACATACCAGACTCTAGAAGAGCAACTGTCTGCAAAGACATCTGTTTGCAATATTGAAGGGCAAACAATGAAATCCTGAGACACTGTACTGTTTTATTCTGTACCACTCATTGCATTTCCAATATTCAATGTTTTGTATTTTATTTTGAAATGCAGTTTAAGTAAAGATTTTGAATACCATAATTTAATCTGTTTTCATTTTGTTAGGTGATTGAGTCGATGTTAGTCTCTCAAACTGTAAAATAAGCCATCATTAGGTTATTAATGCTAAACAAATCCATCTGTGAAATAGCAACAGCAACAAAGTAAAGAAACCAAATGAGGAACATAGTGTCCTCTTAGCCAACCTGCCCAGTATGGATAAATAAAATAAATGCAATAAATGTTAAATCTTCCAAATTGGCTGCAATGCACATATAGAATGACATAACACACTCTTGATAGTGTTAGGTTTCCAAATGCTTTAAACATAAATTAAATTTAGAAATCAGGTAGAGAACGTTGTTTATATATTGGATGTACACTGCCCCATTCAGCTTATTACACCAATGTTATTCTAACCATGCTGTAGATAGTAATAATAATAATCAGGGCCTAATAATGTTAAGAGACCACAATTTTGTAAGCAGTGGTAGCCAACCAAAATTAAAAAGCAGGGAGCACATATGTGCTGCAGATAATTACTGTTATGCCCATAATGAATTTACATCCATTATCTTCTTGCACTAAAGAATAAAATCTTAGTTTCAAAGAACCTATAAATTTGTAATCTATAGTTTCACTGCATTCCAATGTTCATAATTCACTGTACTCTTAAACAATAGAAACAAAAGATCTTTCAACTTACCTTTCTTAAAGTCTTCGAAAAACTCTTCAAATCCACTTATTAAAAGTAGGCTTTGGCTGAATAGTTTAATGGTCTTCATCTTTTATGGTGAATGTGTTTTATTTTGTAAATATATTCCACAGTTTATTTTAAATGTTAACTGTTGTTCTTAGCAGAATAAAAATATATATATATATATATATATATATGAGATGGAAATCTGCTCTTAAAAATTTATTGAGACATAGCAGGTCTTTCAATGTACAGGACATATGCATGAATTCAGATGACATATATACAGAAATATAAGCTATTAAAAAATGGACATTCCTGTCCTGTTCCAAGTCTATGTTCAATGGGAGGTTCAGTACAGTTAACTAAAATGTGCACCACAGATACACATTTGCATCGGGGCAATATTAACGAAATCAAAGTCCTACATCTTGTAACCCTGAGGTTTACTATCACATTAAACAAACAAGTGGTATGGAACAGAATCACACACTGTTGCCCATTTCTTTAAATGGCTGTTTACTGATAGTATGGCCTATATCGACCCTGATCTGGGTGATGTGGTCCAGGCATCTGGCCCTGGGGTGGAGGACCCTGCATTCGTGGAGGTGGGGGCCCTCTTGGGGCAGGCCACATCCCAGGACTGAGTCCACCTGGCTGATTAAATGGGGGACTGAGCGTACCCTGGTCTTCTGGGAACTGCTGCATGGAGTTGGGGTTGTAGTGATGAGGTGGGGGGGCATTAACAGGGGGGCCACTGTGTTGTGGTGGAGGTCCTGGGGGTGGGTGGTTCATATAAGGGGGCATCTGGCCCATGATATGCCCTGGTGGGGGAGTGATTGGTGGGGGAGCTGTGGACATGGGGGGAGGTGGGGCCTGGTTGTACACCATGTGTGGTGTTCCAGAACCCTGTGGAGGATGCTGCATTGGGTGGCTGATAGGAGGTGGTGGGGGAGGAGGGGGGCCAAAGTGCTGCTGAGGCGGCGCCATCATATGGTGAGAGTGGGACACAACAGGAGGCTGGCCGGGATACTCTCCAGGGTGGTGATGGGAGGGCTGACCAGGAACTGGCCCACCAGGGAGGGGCTCACGGGAGGAAGAAGAGGAGTCATCTTGGATAGGCACAGTGATGAGATTGCTGTGTTTACGGGTCGTTACCGTGGCGATACGAAACGTCTCAGGACCAAGAGCAGAGGTAGGAGGCGGGGCATCATGAGCGGTAGGCGGTGGCTGACTGTAGGGGTCATGATTGCCATGCTGGATTGGGTTGGGAAGGTGAACATGGTTCTTGGGTAAGTGAGGTGGAGGCACACGAAACCGATCAGGGACCTCAGATGAAGGGGGCAGGTGCACAGGCTCCTGGCGGCCTGTGGAAGACTTTGCTGCCCTCATGTGGCGATGGTTGACATGGGCCTGCAGGTCACGCTGGGAAAGGTAGGTACGCTTGCATCCAGGTACAACGCTGCACATGTAGAGGGAACCACGGTGGCATTGCTCGATGCGCTGTACTGGATCTGTGCAGTTGTAGAGGGTGAGCCTGAACATAGGGACTAAGTGTTAGTGACACAAAGCAGGAATAAGATGAAAGTTTATAGGGCTACAAACCTATTTACAAATTTGTAATCAAAAATGATTTTGGGTGTCCCAAAATTCCAACATTCACCACAACACACAGACAATGAAACATTTGATACATCTCACCCTGGGCACATCTTCTCTCCTTTTTTCTCATGAAGCAGAGCACAGTCATAGCAGAAAACATGTTTGCATGGGATCTAGGACGTTAAGGAGTTAGAAATCAATACATGTCCAAGAATTTCGGCAGATGACATCAGATTAACTAAATACATACCATCCGTCCATATAGCTGAATAGGGAGACCACATTTGTCACAGAAGTGAATTGGTACTTCATCTCTTTCTCCAATCAAATTTAACTGTTGAAAAATAAACAAGAAGTAAAAACCACAGGTAACTTCCATTATAACAGCCTCTAATAGCAAGGGCATCTGCACACTTTTCTCTTTTTAGTGTTTTGGCAGGTTCCACCAAGTCAAATTTCCGACTTTTTAAGATCTGCCTTAGACCACTTTGAATGTTTTTTATTGATGATGTAGATCCACTGTCTCATTGAACTTGCACTTCCTTTTATTAGGTAGATGAAAACAACAGAAAAGAAAAATGAAACCAACATGGAAAACAGTTAACAATTATCTTAAAACATCACAATGTGCATGGATAACAGTTACTGACTAAAACTCAAAAATTGACAGTTATAACTTTCAGAGAGTGCACTGATGGCAACAATGGGTTTTCCTTGGGCCTTGTGACTCTATACGGGATTGTGATAGCAAACTCGACCTGCTGACATTAACCAGTAACAGTAATGATCAATGCTGGCTTAAAAGCTAGCTTTAAGTTTTAGCCTACATTGAGTTTACCTAACAAGATACCTAACAGAAATAATGTCACATCTACACACTCAAATTCAGCACCAAAGATATAATGTTTAGGCAATCACAGCCTATTTTTTTAAGATTTTTCAAGGACTAAAATTCAGACCTATTGGTAAGACTCAGGAAATTGCAGAAACCATGTCATTCATTAGGACTGAATCTTTGTATAAAATAGGAAAATTATTGTTTAAACCTGTGCAACGTTTCTCATTCTATAAAGATGCAAGGCATTAATATGTAATGTAATTATGAATATCTGTTTGAAAATACAGACAGATTTATTCAGTTCTTTTTCCCCCTTGATTTTCCAATGGGTTGTACCTTATAGTCCCAAAACAACGGCTGGGGAAATCTCCTCTGACTTGCAAACACATCACCAGCTTTGGAGCCACAATCAAACCTGTCCTCTTGCTTGAACCCAAAGTTATCTGTAAAGTGCAACACACAGGTATTAATGACAAACATTTACAACAAATCTTCCTGAAATGTTTATAGATTTTAAAAAAGTTATTTTTGCTGTGTAATTTCATTGGTGTCCATTGGTTAGGTCTCCAGAAAAAAAAAGTAAGAATCAAACTATTTCTGAATTAACTAACTAACTTAGGTTACGTAAAACAAGAATTGACATTTAGGAGTAAAACATTGTCTCTGTGTTTGTTCTGTTTTGTTTTTCCCATGACCCCTGTGTCGTGGAAGGTTAAGCAAATTCAGAAGCAAGTGTACTGATGATATCATCAATGGCATCACATAACTGCCTCTGCAGTGTTTGTCTAGTCAGTTTTCAAGGAAACAATGTTTTATTTGCAGCCACTTGAACTACAAGATAGAACAACTGAACACAATGTTATATAGTAATCCTCTATCCTATAGATTATATGATTTGCAGTTTGTGGTATACACTGGCCACTTTATTAGGTACACCTGTACAATCTAATGCAATAATAAACAGAGAGTAGAATCATCACCTTTCTGACAGTTTCAACTTAAAAACTGAGAAGTGGCCAGTGAGTGTATTATGGTCCCCAAAAGTAATACAGTAGTGCCCACTGGTGTTAAAGGGTAAAATACAAAATGTCTGCCCATTGTGTTGAACATATTAATAAATGACAATTCTACCACTTTCTTTTAACACACTACACATCATAGCAGTCAAACACAAACAGCTCTGGAATTTTGCCAGGGTTTTGTCTAAACCTCATGATGACTAATGACAGAATACAAAAAAACAAACTGGTAAAAAAAAACAAAATAAAGATAATTTATATTTTCTACTTTTCTTACCTGCCATATGCGGTTGCAGGATTTGAACATGCACAATTTTTTCCCCGCACTATAAATCCTGTTTATAAAATGATATCCTTAAAATGCACAGCTAAGAGGTATGTTGAACTTTAGAATGAGCCTACCGTCTTCCCCAGCCTCACTTTTAGGTGGCCTGCTGCTGGGTCTTTGTATGCGGGGCTGAGGTTTGCTCCTTAATGGCTGCTTTGATATGAGTTTGATGGGGATTCGTCTTCGAACATCTGGCCCCCCCAAGCTCCCAGAGCCATCACTTCCTTGAAGATCATTGTCTGTGGAGGAAAATGCTAACACATATAAACTTTACAGTCTTTTGACATTGCTAGTCAAGAAAGTCTGAAAGATTTCAACTTAATGACACTCAAAATGACACCATGTGATTTCAAAGAACATGCCATCGTTACTTGAAAGTTACAACTGATATTTTTAAAGTTACATATGCTGTATTTGCATGACCACTGTAAAAAGGTGCCATACTTTTATAGAAGTTTTAGGCTTCTAGGAAAAGATGCTAGACTAAGTAAGCAAGTGACGGTGACACCTTCCTATCCTCAAGGCTGAACATTGATAAACATCCCCAAAGTCCTCAGAGTTGTGGCTAAATAGCAGTGATTCATTTACAGTTTGCATTTTCTTAGAACTTTGAGTAATTTTACCAACTCGAAATTCTTCTAACGTTAATTTTAGCAATCTGGCTTTGTAAATACAAGCTAAGAAGAGACGCATGTATTTCAGCAAATACTCCGAAGACAAGCTATTACCAACGTTAGTTAACTCTTATGTCAGCGCTCACAACATCTTATAGGTAGCTTAGTTAGCATCGTGCTATCTGGTAGCATTCGCGCCCCAACTCAACCGCAACTTGCCCCTGCTGACATACAGAACATCCACCGTTTGACATTCGTCGCACATCGTAACTGTTATTATTTAGCTGTGACACTGGATGTGATCCTATATGTTTATTTCAGACCTAAACTTAACTTTTTATTTAACTGACATTAGCTTTAAGTACTCCGTCGCTAGTCCGTTTTAGCTAGCCATGACAATGTTAGCTAGCTTTGACGCCGCTTTGGATGACAATGGGATGCCGTAGCAAAACTATATAATGCAAGGATGGTTTGTTATTCTCTGGCGAACTGCTATAATAACAAATGTGAAGGAAAATACGTCATATAAAAGATAGTTTTGCTAAACTCCGGCCCTACTAGGCATTTTACTTACCGCTTTGGTCCATGATTCAACGAGTGAACCCAATGCATTCTGGGATAGAACCGACTGTGGGAGAAGGTAGGAGGAAAGGAAAGGACAGGGAAGATAAGTGTAGAAGAAAGGAAACTCATAAAAAAAAATGATGAAGACAGAATTGTTTCTCGACTAATGTGAAATTATGAGGTAGCCTCCTAGACATATCATATTTATCATTCAGTGCTGACATGTTGGAGGTTTTTTGGGCAGACATCTGCGAACCCAGTCTAACGCTCTGCAATAAATGCGTATGCTTTCTAAAGGAATGTTATAATATTCATATTTTTTGGACAAATTTAAAGATGTGCTGACTCAACTGATTAAATATTATTTGGGAATATGTTGTATCTTTATTGTTGAATTTTATTTTCTTATACTTTTGAAGTGTTACTCATTTGTCTAGAATGTTTATATTAACAGTGGTAGATTGAATATGAGAAATATGAATCCTATACAATTAAACCACACAACCTTCAAAATTATGATAAAGTTGACTGACACCTCTCTAAAGCAGTTGTCACATAAAGTTAACATCTTAACATTCATAAAGCTAGGATTCATTGCCAGACTAAAATAGCATGGATCATTAATGATATTTATTATGTTATCATTGTCATGGAACATTAACACTATTAGAAATGTGTTAATTTATTGGTAATGAAAGTAGCATTTACCTGCTGCCATTAAATCACCTTGGCTTTCAACTCTTACTTAAACATATTAATCTGCCATATTTAATCCACTTTTCTTAGGTGTGGTTTCAAAAAGAAAAACGCCCAGATAAAATGCGCTTTGGATAAACGGAGGAAAACTAAACAAAATTGAAAATTTTATGCATCAACTGTAACTTTGGGTGCTTCCTAGTAAGTGGCCATTACTATTTAGTATGTCAGATATGGCTCCCAACAAATGCATTATGACCATAAATAGTTTGTGTGAATTGAACTGTTAATTGAAATAGATATAATAGTGCGACACTGTAGCATTTCTCAGTACTCAAATGGTTTTTTGAACTCCGTGCGCTGAAGCCAATGTACTTCCCCTGTGTAGGTCTACTGCGCGCTCTCGTAACCATGTCGCCATTTTGATTCGAAAAATATGACTGAGTTTTTCCTGCTTTGCATGCTAAACTTAGCCCCGCGTTTGAATTACTTTGTGCGCGAGTAACGTTACATTTTATATCTGAAAGAATAGGTATTTTGCTGTTAATGTCAAGTAGCCAGTAACGATAGGAGACTGTTTATCTAATAGACTTAAAAACCACATTTGACTAACGTTAAGCTAACGTTAAGTTGAGCTAGCTAACAGTAGCCTGTGTTGTCGCGGACTGACCCCTTCTTCAAAACAAATCACTATTCGCTCATAAGCTAACGTAATTTTGCTAACACAGCTAGTAGCTAGTAGCTAGCCGGATAGCTAGTGACTTGGTGGCTGACTGCTAAACGACAAACTTCACAAACAGTCTAATACAAACGGAAGGAATAGCAGTGGAGTTTCATTTTAAGGTAAGTTTTGGCCGACATAATCGTCGTGAGTTTGAACAACTAGCTACCGTTAACCCTGCAGCATCGACAAAGTTGAATCCAAGTTGAAGAGCTATTTAAGTTGGCTAACTCTGCTCAGTACACGTAAGTTAAAGTGTTAGGGGCTAACGTTAATTAGCTTTGGTGCTAGTAAACGAAAGGAGGAACTAACATGAACGTTAGCTATATAAGTTGCTAACCGTATAGGTTTGTGCCTAAAGACGACCAAATAACGCATATGATGAATGTAGCTAATATTGGCTAGTCGGCTAAGTTTGCCAAAGGCATCTGTTTAGAGTTAGCTAATGTTAGCTGTTAACGTTAGTTTAGTTATCACCAGTTTACGTTAACGATCGCTAAGTTAACATGTTTACCAGTTGTGATCGGGTGTCATCGGGAATAACCCAATTTCGCCTACTGGAAACATACTTTATAAAACTGCACGCCTTATAAACATCCTTTTTGGTATCTAATAGTTAACTAACGAGCTGGTAAAGTAGTGTTCAGTGCAGCCATTTGGAGTTGGCTGAGGCCAGAGGCAACGAAGCCTCGCTGCCTCAACTACTATCGGCTACACCGTTGAGTTTAATGTACAAGTTAAGTGTTAGTTACAGAAAAGGGGCCTCGTGTTTAAGCGACAGCTACGTGGGATATAGTACGTTAACTGCGAAGACAGCACGGGAACGTTGTTGTAAATTCTATTTTATCTCGTGTATTATTTGGTAGCAGTGCCCCCACTGGGGTTGAAGTAAACAGAAATTGGATCTCCTACCGCAAGTCAGGTGATGTGCACTTTATGCCAAGACTATGGCAGCTAAGTTTACATTTGTTCACCTACACACCAGTGTGCATCTTATTGTTGGGACATTAATGGAGAAATAGCGATTTCCTTTAGTAATACATTATTGCAGCAGTATAATATATTGGTGGCCCAGACACATCCATTCATGGTATTGAGTAATCAGACATTTTAAAACACACCGATGTATCATTAGCTGAAATGGGAAAGGCGATAATAGCAATTGTCCCTCTTGAATTATCAAAGTCTGAAGTGATGGATAAAGTTGCTTGATGAAAAATCAAAATGTGATTTGGAAAAAACAAACAAACCTTAAAGCTATTCACGTTTGTGAAGGGCTGCTACAAACCACATAAAAAAAATGACATGCTGTTACTTTAGTAAATAGGTCTTTCAATATTTTGAGACCATCAGCCATTACCGAAAGGTCAGTTAATCTAATTTTGCAACTACAGTATGTTTAAGTGCATGTAAGTGGCAACCTGTTGAGGAAAACGATATCTTTGTTCGCTAAAGTGCACAATTGTGAACTGGTTGATCACTTGGCAGCATATGTCACTAGAGCTCTAGTACAACATGCTAAGTATTTACATATACCCAGCAGCATTTCTATTTACACTCAACATGTAGAGAATGTTGAGTGTTATATGTGTAGGTGGAAATCCTTTTGCGTCATACCAGTGTCTTAAAACTTGTCTCATTACATACTATTATTGGTTAACAACATCTACATGTATGTCCTTTGTGTGTGCTATTGTTCCTCTTTTTATCGTCTGCTCTATGTGCCAGTAGACTGTTTTTGTTGAGATTGCCTCTAGTGGGTTCTATTTTGGATGTAAAGTCAAGCATTTGCTTTCCTGCTCCGTGTCCACAGGGAGCATTTGACTGGTTATTATTGCACTTGTGTACTCTGTAAATGTATGCCAGATGGACATGGCTGCTGCATGTGCAGGGAACGGTCCTCATCGGGAAAAAGGGAAAAGAAAGGAGGAAGCACTTGTATTTCCTCTCTCAGTTTTACTTCCATGCTCAAGAGTGGATAGCATGTTGCTCACAGAGGCCTGTTCAATTTGACAAAACAGAGTCATTTGTTTAGTGTGTTTGGGGTTGTTAGGTTGTCAGATTAGCTGCCAGAGTTACCACATGAGAAAAAACAAGCTCACTTGCTCAGTCACAAAAGCATGAAATAGTTCGCTTTTCAAAGACTTTGTTGAATTAAGACACGAGAAGAAGGTGTTGACTAAATCTTGTTCAGCAGAATTCCAAGTACAGAGTGATAAGCATTCACACAGTGGCTGTATATGCTTTCAATGTAACCTTTCAGATAAACTTTGTGGACTTTTTGTAACATGGATTGACAGTTATGTCTCATATAGTTCTAAAGACTGTAGCCTTATGTGTTTTTGTAAAATAGAAGTTCACAAAATACATGGAAATCTTTACTTTTACCATCTTCTTACTTGCCAGTGAATATTACCATTGTGCCAAACTAATAGCAGATTGATGCAGACATGCAAATTCTAATAATATTTATTGGTTGCTGTAATATAAGAACCAACACATTTTAAAATGTGTGTCCCCCTCAGTCCCACAATTTGTGCTTGGCTAAACTATATAGACTGTAAAATTGGCATGTTCTCAAAAGTTACAGTAAACATTCTTAACATATATTTACCATAAGATAAATATTTTGCAACTAGAAGTAAAAAACGGTATATATTATATTGGTTAAAATATCAAAATGCACGTGTTATGAATTGTTTTATTCTTATTTTATATAAGTTTTCTTGTTGAATACATTTGTATTATTTTGCAGATTTGAACCATCACAACATATTTTTGTAATTAGGTTCTTTTTAGGTTATTAGGTTATTTATTAGGTTACATTGCAGTGTGTGACACGGTCCAATGTGATATTTTTTTTTACTAATAATATTTTATAGTGGTTTAGCCATTACACAAAAAAGCATTATCAGTACCTAAAACGTAATTGTATTTTATTTTAGCTGAATTGGCTGTTCATTTAGAAAATCTAGCTTTGTGTCACAATAACTACTTTTAAGCAAAATAATGTATTTTGTATGTTAAAAAAAACTGTATATAAGTCCTGTAAGGTTTAGTTTAATAACTATATCGAGGCAAAGGCACCTCTACAATGTACTTTGTCAAGGTCTGACTACCTTTGTAAATGAATGATTTGAGTTCTTTATTATTTATTAGTATTATATAAAATAATATATTATTTATTATTATGATTTGTTATTATTTTGTATTTATTTCTTTTAAATAATTAAAACAATAATAGTTTAATTGTTTTTGTAAATTGTGGCAGTAAAAGTACCAAGTTTGAATCTCTAAAACAATTAGCCTCCACCATTGCGTCAAAATAATTTTTCACATTCTAATTTATCTTGTTTCACAGTTGATCTCTGTATTTTACCTTGTGCAGGTTATGGTGAGCTTCTCAGTGTCTCATCTCCTAAAGAGGCCTGCCTTTTAAGAGGAGACCCATGCTGATAAATGCCAGGCCTCGCCACACTCTCCGTCGTCTGCACAAACACAAATGCCTGCCTGCCTGTGGGGAAGGTCTGATTAAAGATATCTACATTTCATCCACTGGTATGTATGAGTACTTTCTGTCTTTGCCATATCTGTAAAATATATAATATTTGTTGTGTTTAGCGGATTGTTAAACTGAAGACGTGACCATAAGAGGTTACATAAGAGAGGGACTATGCTATTCAGTAAGATCCTTACCATCGTCAACCTGAAAAACTGGTAGTATCAAACAAAAAAGAAATACCAGCCTTTGAGTTCACTTCCCCAAAAAAGTTCACAAAGCAATCAGAATCATGTCGTTTCCCAAATAGGAAAGCAAAGGTTTCCATGTGCCGTGAAACTACAGCCAATCCCAATATTTAGCTTTTTTTTTTTTATTTGACCAAAATAATAATCTGTTTGAATAATAATTCATACAAGTGTGTATATTTTATGTCTTTAAATATTTTTAATGTCTTATTTTCAGATATGGCATTGAGAGCAGTGTCATTACACTTATATGGAAACTTTGTGTTAATGGTGCTATATGCACTCAGTAATCCATAATGTCAAAGTGAAAATATTTTTGTAAGGTATTTCTTAAAAATCAAAAACTGAAATGGTTCTTCCACAGTTAGTATTTAGAAAAAGTATTAGGACCCTTTGGCTTTGCAAATTGAATTGATTGACTGATGTTTAGAAAATGTGTAGCCTCCCAGTCAAGGAAAACATTTTAGACCTTTGTGATAATAATTTTGTTCATGGCTTGACGTTAAGATATTTAGACAATTTGTCATTTGGGTAAGTAGCTGAGATGTTTTACTTGCCCATAGTCAATAGTCAATGTTACTAGATCAAAATATAAAATGTGGGCCTTTATAACAGATAAACAGGGATTTGATTTAATATTAAATATATTTTTTAACATACAGAACATAAAACAGAAAGATAATTATAATATCTACTTTTCAAAATTGTTTTTTTTTTTCAAAATAACTTGAAGTTGGGGCAACTGTGGCTCAGCTATTGGAAGATCCATTTGAGAATTATGGAGGCCACTGTGAACATGGAAACCTGCAGTGGAGTGGAATTTTTGTTGTAGCCTTCCCCAGATCTGTGCCTCGCAATAATCCTGTTTCTGAGCTCTGCATACAGTCCCTATGACTTCATAGGTTTTGCTCTGATACAGTATACATTGTCAGCTAGGAGGCCTTCTATAGGGAGATGTGTGCTTTTCCAAACCATGTCCAATCAATTCAGTTTACCACAGGTGGACTCCAGTCAAGGAGAAACATCTCAGCAACGATCAAGGGCAATGGGAGGGACCTGAGCTAAATTTCAAGTGTTGTTTCACAGGGTCTGAATACTTAATGTGATATTTAGTTTTTTGCTATTTTAAATATTTAGTTGAGTCCTTTTTCAGATATTTGCAAACATTTCTAGATTTCTGTTTTCACTTAGGCCTTATGTGGTACTGAGTGTAGATTAATGAGAAAACAATGAATTTGAACGATTGTAGCATCAGGCTACAACATAACAAAATAAAAAATAAATGAAGGGGTGTGAATACTTTCTGATAGGACTGTACATATTTGTTTCAATGAAATTTTCTCCCTTACTTCCTTCCCCACCTACCCATTCACTCTTCCCTTTCTTTGTTTTATTGTTTCTGCACACTGCTGTGTTGCCTTATCCTCCCCCGCCTAGTAAGTGTGTGTGTGTGTGTGTTTTTATTATTATTCATTAACTCTTTCCTTGCTCTGCCTTCCTATAACACAGGGCTGTGTCCCCTGTCCCAGCGGCCACCATGTTTTGGAAGTTTGACCTGCACACCACCTCCCACATTGACCAGCTTCTGGACAGGGAGGACGTGACGCTGAGAGAATTGATGGAGGAGGATGACGTCCTGCAGGAGTGCAAGGCCCAAAACCGTCGACTGCTGCTCTTCCTTTCCCAGGACCATTGCATGCAGGAGCTGGTCAGCCAAATCACCACAGAGCCTCCTGCTGACTTGGAGGAGAGAAGTCGCTTTAAGTGAGTCTCCACAGTGGTGACTTATATTTTTTTTTTATAGTAGTTATTCAAACAGATGACGAAAACCAGCATTATTGTTTTTTTGTCTCACTTCTCATTGTCACTCTCTTTTTCTCACAAGATTTCCCAACGTTGCTTGTGAGCTCCTGACATCCGATGTATCTATTATAAATGATAAGCTGGGCGAAGATGAGTCTCTGCTTGAGATGCTCTACCGTTTCCTGGAGCAGGACCCGCCTCTCAACCCGTTACTTGCCAGCTTTTTCAGTAAAACCATCGGCAATCTTATTGCCAGAAAAACCGAACAGGTACACAGAAAAAGATGATGATTTGAGAAACTAATTCTTACAACAAAGCCTACACATTACTGTTAATCCACTTTACTGCATAAGAGACATAAAGTATACCGCTATGTGAGAACAAATGACCTGTGTATTTTTTTCAGCTAATTAACTTTTTGAAGAAAAAGGAAGGTTTCATTGGTCTGGTGCTGAAGCATATTGATGCCTCTGCTATGATGGACCTGCTTCTTCGGCTCATCAGCTGTGTGGAGCCTGCCCCCTTAAGACAGGAGGTCCTTCATGTAAGATAACAAAATATGATATCTCTCCTGTGTAAATATTGAAGAAAAAAACAGTATCTTGCAGTTTTTGTTTTATTTTTTTCCCTTTCCAGTGGCTGAATGAGGAGAAGTTGGTACAGAGACTCACAGAGCTCATTCATACTGGTAAAGATGAGGAGGTGAGTGTTAAACTTTCATAAGATGTAGCTTGCAAAGCATAATACTTAAAAGATCCATTGCTAATTTAATGTTTTGCCTTTCAGAGACAATCAAACGCATCCCAAACGCTTTGTGATATCATTCGCCTTAGTCGAGACCAGGCCAATCAGATGCAGGAAAATGTCGACGCTGACCCTCTATTGGCTGTACTTGAGTCGTAAGTTAACAATAACTTTAATAAATCTCACCAGTGTACAGTTTTCTAACAACACAGAATCTGATATTTACTTTTTGTATTTATAAGGAGTACTGAAAACCTTGGCATGATACATTGGAAATTGAATTTTTAAATGGCACCAGTTTGGCTTAGTTTGGTGGCCTGTCTAGTCAAACCTTTGGCTCATCTGCTGGTGAATGATGTCACATAATTGGTACATTTGTTTTATGTGTTGTCCTTTTTTTTCTCTTTTGAGTCTGTGAGAAGTTGCTTGCTTTTACATGTCCACACAAGTAGTGATTGTGAACACACAAATTGTAAAGCTGACAATTGATGTGAATATAATTTTTTTATTTTTTTTTAAACTATTGTTGTAGTATGTATAAATGCTCGACAAGAGTTTGTATTTTTGTGAATATTTTTTTCTTTTATCATGCCTACTTCAGAGGAATAATAGACTCATACTTGCCCTACCACATGTCTTTTATAAATTCCATTCTTTAGCATCCATACAATAGCAGATAGTAAAATAATAGGTCTTTTGGCAGCTTTGCTTAAATGGCGACCACTTCACTGGAACATCACCTTCAAAGTTTTACTTTCTGATGGAGGTCACAGCAAAAAACATGTGCTTTTTTTAGGCAGGAGAGCGTAGCAGCACTCCTCAAGAACATATTTGAGGGGGTGAGGAGTGAGGCCTCCATTGTTAATGGAACTCAAGTGCTACTTACATTGCTGGAGACCAGGAGGTCTGGGTGAGTCAAAGGGTTTCCTGTTAAGATTTTTGTAGCTTGTAAATTTTGGAATCTATGGTTAATTTTGATGTGCTTACCTAATGTTTTTGTAAGAATTGATCCTGACACAGGCACCTGGTTGCTATACTCTTTATAATTTCAAGTCTAGTTACTCAGTGTTTTGTCTGTTTGTGTTTCCCAGGTTGGAAGGGCTGATGGATCTGTATTCTCAGGGTTATGAAAGGTCTTACACTGTCAACAGCAGTATTTTAATTGCCATTGAGCCCCATTTAAAGGACTTCCAACTGCTTCTTCTGGATCCCCCCAAGGTGAAACCCTATTTTGCAAGTTGGCCTGTAGCCCCATTAGCTAGCATGCGTTAGCCTTTAAAAAAAATGTAGCTGTTGGCAGTACACATATTTATAGTGGCACTTTATTGTGTTTTCCTCTGTGATACAGTTCAACATTGAAACTCAGAGATTTTTGTATGTTGTATCAAAACACAATTTTGTGTGAACCCACATTGCTGTACTTTTCCATTTACAGAAAAGTGCAATATTGACGACCGTTGGCGTTCTAGAGCAGCCACTGGGAAATGCCCGCCTTCACGTGGCTCGCCTAGTGGCTGCCCTACTGCAGACCAGTGACCCCAGTATCTGCCAGGAGCTCTGCAATCTTGCCACAATGGACCTACTACTGGTAGGCTAATCCTAGTTTGACTGTGAACACCAACACATTTTTAGCTAATTGTTTTGATTGCACACAATGTGAGTGATACTTTTAGAAGGCGTATTAGAGGCCGTTTTTTTACCAGATTCTGTCTTTACACCTTAGTTGCATGAGACTTGCCCAAGGTTAATGAGTGGAACAACATGTGGGACAGTGTTTGTGTGCATACAAGTCTGGAGCTGGCTGTGGCCTTCCTGGCTGTCTTCACTGACTTTCTATTCATGTCTCTCTCTGTAGGATCTGTTTTTCAAGTACTCCTGGAATAATTTTTTGCACTTCCAAGTGGAGTTGTGTGTGGCGGCTATCCTGAACCACCCTTCGACAGATGAGCGGCCTAGCCCAGGCCTTCAGAACCACGATGGGAAGCCCGCAGAGCCTAACCCTGAGGTCCAGGGGGAGGCAATGGAGACAGAAGATAGCAGTGACCCTCAGGCCTCCATCCACAATGCCCTCGTGGCGCATGTAGGTGGCTTAAGCAGCCCTGAAATCTTAGCATGCCATATTATGTCCAAAACATGCTTTGTGTGTGATTTTATTTTTTAAAATGTCTTTTAAAAAAGGGGGGTTGTTCTCTAAAGTTGAAGATTTAGTGAATCCCTCAAAGACTCACATTCAACTTATTTTATTCTCTGAACAACAACGCAAATTGCAGAAAAGACTTCAATTACCTCACCTGTTACCCAGAACATTGCTAATTTTCAGGAGCTATACGAACAATTGGTCCCGTTGAGTTGCACAGTGGAGAATCTTCTTGCACAAAAATGTTTCGGCACAGATAGACTTTCACTTGACCAACACGTTTGTTACAGAATCAATTATCATTAGTGAAGAGTGAAATAAGCTGCTGTAAGCCACTTTTGTCATTTTCCCCAATAAATGCAGCAGTGGGTGCTGGCTAAACATTAGAAGCTACTAGCTTGATGTTTTGCATTTGCTAATATAATGTTGGAGTGTAAAACATTCTGCCAATATCAGTTTCTGCCCTCAACCTCAGTCACTGGCTGGTGTTGCCATTTTTTCCCCCCTATTCAGAAACTCACATTTTTTACCCCCTATGCAGCAGAAAGTTTCACTACACAGCTCAGCTGTGGGTTTCCTGTTTTGGCCTGACACTGCATCTATGTAACAGTTACTTTGATGAGTTGTGTCACATGCACAACTTTTTTTTTTCTTTTTTTTTGTCCTTACGGCTTATCCTGTGAGGTCAGGGTCGCCAAAGCGGATCATTGTCCGCATGTTGATTTGGCAGTTTTTACGGATGCCCTTCCTGACACAAGCCTCCCCATTTTCTACCGGGCTTGGACCTGCACTGCACAGCTAGGGACGGGGGCTGTTAGGGGTTCAGTGTCTTGCCCAGAGACACTTTGACACATAGCTGGTACCGGGGATCCAACCACTGACCCTGTGGTCCGTGGACGACTGCCTTTATCAACTGAGCTACAGCCGCCCCTCACATGCGCATTTGTCGATCAAAAAAATGCTTGTTATTGTGTTATTGAGGGAATTGTTATTGCAATATTTAAAAAATGTTTTTTTATTGATTCCAGCAGTCATGTTCAGTCTGTGTTTGTGTTGAACCCTCAGCTTTTCCAGAAGTGTCAATTGGTACAGAGAATCCTTGATGCTTGGGAGGAGAATGATAAAATACAGTAAGTCTCTTTTAGTGCCTGTATAGAAATGTGCTCATACGCACCCATCTTAAAGGATTTGTGCTGCATCTATGAATTTTCAGCACTATATCAGTATAGATATATGATGACAGCTGCAATGTTGAAGGTAATCTTAAGCGTGTATTTATGTGTCACAGGGCTGAGGGTGGAACTAGGAGAGGCAATATGGGTCATCTGACCAGAATTGCTAACATGGTGGTCCAGAACCTGGAGAAGGGGCCAGTACAGTCCCAGATCACTGACCTCATTAAAGGTAACCACTATTGATAAAGAAACGAAGCCATGTTGAAACACCCATGCTTTCCATCCACTAGTAATTACATATTAAAGTAGGCCAGTTGCCAGACAAGTTAGTGTTTTAACTGATGAATTTGTTTAAAAAAAAAAATGATTATCTTTGATCTTACAGAGCTGCCAGAAGACTGCAGAGGTCGCTGGGAGAGCTTTGTGGATGAAACCCTGAGAGAAACTAACAGAAGGAACACAGTAGAGCTGGTGAGAGATCTTTAAATAGCACTCATTTTGTTCTGAATTAAGAGCTTCCTTAAAACTTATAATTTCCTTTTCTTCTCTCCTTTAAGCTGGCTGCTCTATGTGGTTATCCAGATCACGACAGAGCAGCCATTACTAGCTTCACAATTAATGTTTTTTTTTTTTTCAAATTTGTCATTTAGCAAACCTGAAAACACTTCACTGTATAAAGTGGTCATGAAATCTCATTCGCTCTTCACCAAACTCCCAAATGTCAACAAACATATTTCTTAACATGTTTACTGATATTTTACAGTTTATTAAGCAAAAGGAATGAGAATAGAAATTTTTATTATGTCCATTGAGGAGCTCTAGTTTATTGCTTAATACTAAAAAAGTTGACCAAACCTTAAAACTATGTCTTGTAGGTAAGCACCCATAACATGCACTCATCCAGTGAGGATGATGACATGGAGAGCCCTTTCCCCAATGACCTGTCTTTACAGCAGGTAAGACAGAATTAACATGTTAACTTTGCTTAATTTATATATTTAAAAGGGACAGTGCATGTTAATGAATATTACATGAACGTAAACATGACGGATTGTGGCCTAAGGCTAATTTCCACCTGTTGTCCCTAAAACAGAGGTGTAACTCTGTATCTCTAGTAACCTTTTCCATCCATAAAGACTTAAGATAAAAAAAAAAAGTGTCTTTTTGACCTTCCCAGGCCTTCTCTGACTATCAGATTCAACAGATGACCGCCAATTTTGTGGATCAGTTCGGGTTCAATGATGAAGAGTTCAGTGAGCATGATGAAAATATCAAGTAAGTTACACAAATCTTTCACAGCGTGTGGCACTTTTAAGAAAATTTAAACAAGATGTGCTATTTGGCATCAAACAACTAAACACACGTGGCTTTTCAAAAGATGCATGACCTACACTCTGTACTGTCCCTGACTGCTTCAAATGGGACGCTGCTGTTTCAGACGAGCTAACACTACACCTTCTGTATAGACTCAGTGTTACTACTGGTCTTGGTTCTATTTCTTTTCCATCCTCTGGAATTATGACACAAGCCTGGGGAAATTTGGCAGTTTGCAGTTTTGTTCTTAGTTTTCAGAACGTATACACCATTAATTATTATCATGTATTTAATATATTCACTTATCCTGATCACATTTATAATAATTGGACAGATTTTAACATTGTACTTGTTCTTTTTCCTCAGTGCCACATTTGACAGAATTGCAGAAATAAACTTTAATCTAGATGCTGACGATAATAGTGTAAGTGATTTGCAGATGCTTATGTCTGTATTACTTGAGAGAAATGTCATTTTCATTTTTACATATGTTTTTACTTGGATAACGAGTTTAAACATTTTAGTGTCTTGTTGCTAAACAGGCCAATGCTGGTGCTTTTGAAGCCTGTTGTAAAGAAAGGATATGTCAGTTTGATGATGCTGAAGAGGAAGAGGACATTTGGGAGGATAAGGAGATCAACTATGCAACACAAGCTAAATCAAGAACAAGGTAGATCTCATGACTGTATTTCTAGTCCCTGGAATGACATAACGGCAGATCTTTCTTAACTTTGCTAACCTTCCAATTTCCCCCCAACTTTTCTCTACTGCCCTCTCCTCATAGGTTTGGGGTCTCCCAGACCTCAGAGGGTAGCTCCAGGAGCAGCATGGAGAATGGCGGCAGAGAGCGGGACCACGGGTCAGAATCTGATGAGGATGAAGACACTGAGCAGAATGCATCAGATACAAGTACTAGAAAAGATGGCAGCTACACAAAGAACACACCCCATTGTTATTAAAGCCTTGGCGCAGCTCTTCACTATTGTGTTTTTGTCTCGATGGTGTCCATTGTTTGTCTTGTGTCCAGGTCCAGGATGGACAGCAAATTTCAGGGATTCTGGAGGGACTGCAGCATCCCAAACCCCGGCAGGGTGGGACAACTCATCTAGGAGTGGAGCAGAGACACAGGAAACAGGCTGGGCCAACTTCACTGAGTTCCAGCCCTTTTCTGGGTGAGCAGGTCCCCTAGATTGCTTAACAAAAACCATATTTTATAGGTCAAATACATTATAGTTCATGTGATGCACATGATGCCATGATTTTAGCAGTCCACTGCCTTTATACAAAAACAAGGATTTAATGTTATGTTAATGTTTTGAGAGTATTTCAATACCATTTTCTCTCAACACTGTCCCAGAAGATGGATCTAAAATAGGTATGAATTTTTTAGAGCCGCACAACAGTGTCATAAAGTTCTGAGCAATCGGGTAAAAACTGCTCTTTTTTTTCCCCTCTGTTGGTTTCCACAGTACAGAGACTGATCCCAGGTGTAGCTCTCCTGTGGACTCGGGCAACAGTGAAACAGAAAAACAAGCCAAACAAAACCATAAGAAGAGTGGTAAGTGACTTTCTCACTGTTGGAGATTGCCAACAAAGTTTTTGAAGTTGTCTTAGTTCCAAACGATTTAAAGAATAATAACCGTTACACTGTTATACACATTTTTTCATACACTTTATGTCTTTGTCAGCACATGCTAGTCCCTCCTCTGGTGCTTGGCCAGAGGGAGAAGGAAAGAAGGCTCCTCTCGTGGCCTCGGACAGTAGCTCCTCAGGGGGATCAGACAGTGAGGAGGATGACAAGAATGCTGGGGCCCCCCCTGCCACAGCCATCACCTCGGAAACAGCCGCCGCCCCTGGCAACAAGACAGCTGACCTCAAAAGGTTTGTGTCTTTCTAATCAGATGCAGAGTGGCAGAATCCTCCACTGTTGACCAGTCCACTCTGCTTCCCTACACAAAAACCTTGTGTGCGTGTGCGTGTGCATAAACATCTATATTTGAAACATAATTACCACATTGAAGTAATTATAGACTGGATGGGAATTTGAATTACTGGATTCATTGAGTTTTGCTGTTGAGAGTAAAGTATATCCTGGGAGCTTGTCTGCTACTCTGCAGAAACATCAGCTTGAAACGAGTCTAACAAGTAAGACTAGTCTAATTTATTTCTCAGGAGCAAAACACATTGTCAAATTCCTTCATTGTTGCTTGCACTGTGTCAGAACAAAGATCGTGTGAGTGTATGAAGACAGATGATCAGGACGGAATACTGGAAGGACTGAAACTAAAAGCAGGACTTATAGGGATGTCACTATAACTGATGCTGTCCTCGGTAGCAAATCAATAGTAAAATTCTGAAAACCTATTGGTACTTGTGATTATTCTTATTGTTGGTCCTCACTTATGTTGGTTGGGTACAGTGCATCCAGAAAAGTTAGCCCAGCACTTAACTTTTTCCACATTTTGTTATGTTACAGTCCTTATTTCAAATTGGATCAAAGGCACATTTAGCACCAATTACAGCCTCGAGTCTATTGGATTATGATGCTACAAGCTTGGCCACCTGCTTTTGAGACCTTCAATGCTGGGGAAATGTTTTTTGTACCCTTCCCCAGATCTGTGCCTTGATTACAATCCTGTCTGGGAGGTCTAAAGACAACTCCTTGGACTTCGTGGGATTCATGTGATTTTTATTTATTTTTTTTATTTTTTTAATAAATTAGCTTTTTTTAAACAAACATCTTTCATATTGTCCTCATGGGGTATTGTTTCTGGAGCTTAGAGGAAAATGTTCAATGTAATACATTTTTGAATAAGACAGTAACAACAAAATGTGGAAAAAGTGTTGTGCTGTGCTGGCAATACTTTCTGGGGTCACTGTAGGGATGAAAACTATTAATTTTAAGCCTACAAAATCACCAAAAGTCCTTAGACTTGCAGTGCAAACCTGTTAGTTTTCCATGTTAAATTAAATTGTATGATTCCATTACAACTTACATCATTATTTATACCTTATACTTATACTTATACTTCCCACTCTTGATGCTGGAGGTGCGAAAAAAAGTTTATGCTCAAATAGATTTGATAATAGTAAAATCTAACCCCCCTGTTTGTGTGTGTGTCCTGAAGCGAGGAGAGTCCAGTGTCCCTGGAGAAACTCTCTCTGTCAGATCCTCCTAAAGCATCAGAGCAGCCACCTGCTGAGGATTCACCTGCAAACACACAGACTGACAGGAAGTAAGTAAAGATTGTGCTGAAATATTTTTATTAATTTTTTTCTGGTTACTAACTCTGAAGGGATTACATTCATTTGAATGTATTATGTCTAAAAGGATTGTATAAAGAAAAGTGTTTTAGATTGACATTGTTTTGGCTGACCTGGATGACGGTGTGTGCGCCGCCTTCCTGACTGTTTTGAGATGTGTTGCTGGCATAACACTCAAAATGAGCAAATTATTTTCATAAAACAACAAACTGTCTCTGTTTTTCAGTTTTTGGTATGTTGTACTCATATTTACAATTTCAAAAGTGCAAATTCCATTTGAGATTATTTAATGATGTGTGTGCCTAAGAAATAGAATTAGTTGATGATGGTTATTGGTTCAGAGGAAATGTAGATGGGAGAAATCAATGATACGTTCCTGTGTTTTTGTCAGTGATGAGTTCAATTTTTGTTGTGTCATCCGTGTACTTGAGGAGGGGGGCAGCTGTAGCTGTACGTTGTGTCTCTGGGCAATCATTAAGGCAGGAAACTTTATTTATTTTAGGAACAGGTCTGATTGACAGAGTCCGTGAAGGATATAGGTACTATGCACTGAATCAAAATTGGAGCTAGTTGAGCTGCGCATAGTTTGAGAACAGCTGGGGTGACCCTGTCTGGTCCAGCTGCTTTCCTTATTTTGTTCTTGTTAAGAGACCCTCACCTCCTCCTCATGGATGTAAAATTGAGGTTTTGGAGGAGAAACAGATGCTACAGGTAGCTGTTGAAACCTAGCATAGAAATTATTAAGCGTGTCCAAGAGTGTATTATCAGTGTCCAGTAAGGGTGACAAGCTTTTTTTTTTTTAATTAGTTTTTCCCAAATAAATTTAGTGTCATTAGACACGATGTGTTGCTCTAACTTTTTTGCATATGTTGATTGCTGATTGCTGACCTTTGTATTATATTTGTATAGTTTGTATTTGGTCATGCCATATTGTTCCATGTTGCTATTGATAGAAGCACAGAACGTTTTCGTGCACAAAAGTTGAATTTCTTTGGTATACCACTGTGTCTTCACTGTTTTGGTGGGGATGCACACTTCCACACAAAAGTATAAAAGATGGTGCCCGTCAGCTCATCCAGACTGCCCACAGCTGCTCTGAATAAGTCCCAGTCCATGCATTCGAAGCAGCCCTTCAGAGTGTCCATGGCAGCGCTTAGCCAAGACAGTTTTGGACTTTACACTGGTGGATTTATTTTTGTCTGTATTTCAGGATGAGCTACATCTGAGCTTGATCTGTGGTGTTGTTGCACCATCGATGGTTGTTTAGGATACATATGCCCGCCACCTTTAGTTTTCAAGCGTAGTTTGGCTGACCTGTCGGCACAGTGTAAGGTGAAGCCGGGTGGAGTTACCACCAGGTGAGGCACAGGGTGATCCAGCCAGGTCTCAGTTAGACAGCTGGCAGTACAGTCCTTGTAGTCCTTGTCTATTTTTTTTTTCCATGAGCAAAGCTGGAAGCCATGGCCAGTTAGGGCCCTTACTGAACCTGGTAAACACACCAGCACCATGTTGTTTGCTGGTTGTGCTTCCAGGGAGACAGATTCGGCAGTTTGTATGTGGCTGGTACCTCCACAGGAAGCATTGAGACAGAGACTTGATCAATTGTATATGAATTGACCCAGCTCTCAATGAGTGTATGTCACACACACTGACTTCTTGACACATAATACAGAACATAGTAACACGCACAGAAGCAGAGCTCGTTCTCTAGATGTCACAGACATGGCACATTCTTGTTGCTCATTCTCTTCTGTGTACTTCTGACTGTTTTCCTCTGTCATTTCAACAGAGAGGACATACCACCGCCCCAAGAAGTTTCAGTCAATGGCCCGGTATGAGCACGAGCCGCCGCTGAAATCAACCAGTGGACGGTGCCATGGACTGTCTGCCTCCAGCAGAGTGACTCCCCTAAATAACCTCACTGCAACTATGGTGTTTTACTGAGTCACTCTGCCATGTTCTTGGACCTGGACACTGCCAATTAACTCCCAATAATGAGGTGGCGGAACATGTTAAAAACAAAACAAAAACAAAAAAAAGAAATGTAAGAGAAAAAAAAACAACTGAAAGAATGGAGTGTAGAGGAATCATCTTCAAAGCCTTTTTTCTGATGTTGCACATAATTCCGTGCGGTTTTAATGTAGCAGTGATCTTTGAACGACAGAATCCGAGGGGTAACATCATCGCCTTTTTTTTTTTTTTTTCTTCTTTGGTTTGTTTGTTTTTTTTTTAATGTCCTGAAAGATTTCTTTCCTACTTGCTCAAAGGTGTTGGAAGCCCATTTGTAAGGGATTTTACATCATCATCCCTGAATGGATAGCACAGGCTAACTTTTAATGATGCCTCAACAATAAATACCTGTTTTTGAAAACGTATTTTCTTCAAGCTTAAAAAAAAAAAAAAAAAGAGCACTTATGCAGCCATTCACTGTACATTATAGCACAACCTTAGGTGTTTGACCCTCTTCTCTGCTGGTCTTATCTGGTCTCTCATCTGGATTTTTTTTAAACCCCCACCCCACCTCCATTCTTTTTCTTTGTTTTTTGGTTGCTGTTGATGAAACCTCCTGTCATACACCACCAGATTTTGAATGTTTTGAAGTGCTTCAGGAGGATCCATTGAGGAGAAGCAGGGGCGGCTCATTGAACAGAGTTCTAATAGTATTACTGTCTTTTTGCTCATGTGCAATAATGTCAATTAGCCAGTTTATTTAAAAATGAAATTCAACATGTTCTCTTTTTAAAATGAATCAATCTCATTTGGTGTAGTTTTGGGCAAAGAAATTTGGATATAATCTCAGCTGGAGTTTTCTGATTTTTATTTTTATTGTTTTCCTTTTTAGTGCATGTATAACCAGTTCCCCGTTGACCTAGCTAGTGAGCTAAGACCTTTTGATTGTATTGACTTTTGAGTTCATATTGCCACCCCCCTTAAATCAACCAAACATTATCTACCTATATACAAATATTATCCACATTTAAAAGTAATTTTACAAACAATTTTGAGATTACTATTGTTGTCTGTTCCTTATTTTTTTTATTTTTTATTTTTTAAAACCACCATGCACTTAACAGGGCGACAGTAGCATCTGGTAAGATAAAAGTGTTTTGTTTTTTAAGTTTGATTTTATTTCTCTCTGAGCAGCAGGATTGGAAAGAGGTGGGCACGTCTGGGTTCCGAGGAGCTGCAGGCCTCTTTGGTGTACTTTCTGAAATCATTTGACAGCAGTCAGATTCTACGATCATTGTTTAAAAAAAACAAAAATTGAAATTAAAAGTGACTGGTTGACAACATCAATACCAAAAATTTTGCTTTGCCCGTATGGTTGTGTCTCTGCGAGTATGCGTCTGCCTGTTGTGCAACCCACAGTTCTTCTGAAGGTGTAATCTGTCCATACACTGCAGGTCCAACAAAGCTGTCTGGAAAGCGAGGGAGACGTCAGCCACGTAGTCATGCGAAACGCTCCACAGGGAGGTCAGGGTCCGCTACAGAGCAGCACGAGCTGGTAGGCAGGCAGACAGGTATTTTATCAACCAAGTTAACTGATGTCAAACAACTAGTGTCACAACTGCTGCAAGTGGTATCATTGAAACAATGGAGGACAGTGGTAGGCATTCCAGTTAGCTGAATGACAGCTTTTTAAATGTTATAGCCTCAAGCGTGGTTTATTTAACTGTGGATTATGTTCCAAAATGTTTCTACACGTTTTAGCTTCATTTACCACCTTCAAGGCAGCTGTTGGTTTCAAAAATATTTTAGTACAAGTTTTGCCATCCACGATGGTTTAAATTACTGTAATGTGAAAGGTATCATTTAGCTCATTGTTTTTAGGTTTTATGGCCCCCACTGATTACAGTAGCTGATGAACATAGCAGAGCAGGTCCAGACTCACCTGGAGACTAAAAAGAAAATAAATATTGGACTTTTACTGGCCAGAACCTTGGCTAACGTTGCTCTGTGTTTTGCTAATATGTTCACCATATGAATGTTACAAGGTAATGACATGTTAGTGCTTTTAATTCTGCATTTGAGTCCGATAACGGAGGAAATGTTATTTGCTTCCAAAAGCCATGTAGAAATGGTGTTGTAGACAAATGGATGAAAGACCTCAAACTTAGCTAAGCATCCAAAAGACAGCATCTATGGTTGGCAGCTGCATCTGTAACACTGCTTAAACATTACTAGGCTACCAACATTACCATTGAGCCTGTCCACATATACAACATAGTGATGAGTGTTAGTGTGCATGCAAGCACATGTTGGCACACGGTGTTCAGCAGCCTCTGTGGTTTTCTTCACGCTATACTTGATGATTGAGCTTTTTCGTTGTCTTTTAACTGCATCGGCATGGGGAAGAGGATGTTGAGTAGGATAAACTGCTGGTGGAAAATACTTACAGAGTGGGTATGAACACACTGTTGGAGTTACAGAGCTTGTGTGTGTGTGTGTGTGTGGTTCTCCAGACTTGGGATGTATTTTAGCCCATATCCCCCCCACCCACCCCACAACACAAATGAACAATGTTAATTACTGTAGTGTCAAGCTTCTTCTTCTTTTTTTTTTTTTTTTTTTTAAACGGCATACTAAACAAATTGAAAGGAATGGCTATCAAAATAATAGAACCTTAATTAACCCACACAGTTGCTTTCTTTGTAATAAAAGTCATTCACAATGTGGTGTATTTACTATGTTGTTAAAGGTAAACTGAAACAGTGTAGCTACATCCCAGTGACATCAGTACATTTTAAACTACTGAATTTCTACTCTAATTTTTTTTTTTTTGGGGGGGGGGGGCCTTCAAACAAATGCACTTTAGGCTAATGTTGCGTCTGAATTGTGTGATTCCGATCACCCACTGACAGCAGGAAAAGGCTCCGGCACTTTTGTGACTCTGAACAGCATAAGCAAATAAAGATAATGGATTAATGAATCATTTAGGAAGAAACATGTACCAGCATGAGAAGAGGGGGAAAAAAAAAAAAAGTATATTTTTCCATGCTAAATATTAGCTGAGATTTTATAAATGTGTGCATTTTATAAATTCATACAACCACAGATGAACACTTAAATCCATGGTTTTTATTTGTATTCTAAAAACTATATTGATATGATTGACAACATAACCCGGCTCAGAAGGTCATTCCTAATAAAAAAAAAATAAATAGAATTATGTCATATTGTGGTTAATTTAGCTATTGTAGAGTTACCACAGTGGGATGAGTAAACTAGAGTGAAAATATGAGCTGGGTCAGACTGGATGTAGACTACAGTCGCAACACAAGGACACACAATATTCCTACAGGTGGGTTTTTGGCTGCTGCAGTGATTTCCTGCTGTCACTTAGGTCCATCTTTTTCTCAGGGGAAGATTACTTCTTACAAGGACACCTACTGTGTAATGTATGAATCTAATGGCCTGTGCTTCCTCCAGCAAACTTTATGAATGATTAAGAACCAAGTCGTTGGCTCCTTGTGATCCTCAGATATAAACTCCCAATGTAACATTAGGTATTTAATGATTTTTTTAGCCAAGCCAGTTCCTTAAATAAGAACCAGTCACTTTTAATACGTTTTTTTTTTTTTTAAACATTTTGTTTTGTCTGATAGTCACAGTTTTGGACTGTTGGTTGGATAAAAATGACAAGATGTCAACTGGAACCCTGACAGACATTTGTATTATTTGAAGACTTTTTACAGACCCAACAATTTAAAGTTAATATTTAATTACACTGATACGTTTGTTAGTCCTGATGTGTCATGTTAGATGAGTCTAGACACCTCTAACCACAGGGCACTATTTTCTGCTTCATTATATATCATTCATCTACACTAAATCCTTTGAACCCATCATATTAACAAAATATAAATTAAGATTTCTGTATATCTTTGAACAATATCATTAAATAGTTACACACAATGTATATTAAAATACCTTCCTAATATTCAGTTAATACCTTGCAGTGTCCCATCTTGTCACTGACTAATTAGCCCTAAAGATTATATTTAAAACCGCAGGACAGTCAGCAGGACCCAGCACCAATTTCAGATTCATGTTTCTGTTCAGATTTATTTGACTGTAATCTACATCCAGATCATCCCACTATTGTGGGATAACGCAACAATAACACAATAAAAATTCAACCAGCCTTTAAAAACTAATACAGAGGCTTCTTCTTCCACTAACAGACCATTTTCCACTCTTGCATTAACGGTTTGTATGAAGTAAGGACAGTTGTGTTCACATACACAAAAAAATAAAGACAGAGGATTTACCATTACATTTTGTCAAAAAAAAAAAAAAACATTAGTCACATTAATACAGAAATAAACAAATGGCACATTGAATTCCTAATTTTAACATAAAGTGGTGCTTGAGGAATTTTCTTAACAAGGAGGCAAGTTAAATAAATTACTACCATAAACGTTACATACAAATCTGGAATAGTATATACAAAGGAGTTATTAGACACCAAGAAAATCTACAATTTCAAATTTATGTTCAACAGAGACAGCAGTAGAACATATTTTACATAGCAGAGTTTGTGTTAATAAGTGTGGATCTGAGTGGTCTGTGTGTGTGCAGAAGAGGGGTGAGTGGGGGGGGGGAGTCTGACAAATGATTTAAAAAAGTAACAATGTTTGAAACCTTCCAGCTAAACATACAATGTTTCTCTACAGCTCTCTAACAGATGTAAACTCATTTATGTACAGGTTTCAGCACTGAAGGTGACAGGCGCTGAAGTGATAATACACTGGTATGAACACAAGTGGACGTGATGCATCTGAAACAGGTACGGAGAGGATTCATATCCGAGTACATGTGACTGAGATGGAATCTTGAATGTATGTAACCAGTGCTCAAGAGATGTTCGGGTCCTTTTTTCTAGACTCGGTGACGTAATAAAAAGAAAACCACAATATTTTGCAGGTCTTATTCTCAGAATTGGGTCCATTTTGAGGTCATGGTAACCTACACTAAAGTTTCACTTTAATGAACATCCTGTTTCTTAGACTCGGCGCATTGTGGCGAGATACTGTTCATCTTTAAAAACTCTAAAGCCTCTTAAATCTTCTGTCAGATCTTTCTACACATTTCAAAAAACGTCACTGCAACAATATGCCATCCGCTTAACCTTCAGCATCCCTTAAAATTTTGAAAGTTAGTGGTTGAATAAAAACACAGCCGAAGCGCAGAGCAGAGTTTAGCTTAGTGAGGGAAGTTGTATCTGCTTTGTAAACACTCAGTGAAAAGTTGACAGGCACGCTCAACCCCTGACAGACGCATCTCCGACGAGCTCTCCTAGTTTGATCTCTATGACTGATCCATGGCTTTCACAGTATATCGTCCTCATCTGCTGAGGGCAGGTAATGAGCGTTGATCTTCCTTGTACAAAATTGAGATTTTAGAAAAGAAAAATCCTTCATGAACCGCTGAGGACTCCCCCTTTCCCTTGCAGCTGCAACAACACACTCCACTTCCTGTAAACCGTCTAAATATTCTGCGAATGGGCTACATCAGGCAGTGAGAGGCAAAGAGAGCAAAGACCTCTGAGGACTGGAACAAAAAAAATCTGTCACCATGTCTGTTCCCCAGGGCTGTTTTGGTCAGTCAACCCATTACTCTAGTCTTTTTGATCTTTCTCTATAGCAGTTGAACTTGGTTGTAGGTGGCTGGGGTGACAGCAGCTCTTCCGTCATTTCTTCGCCGGAGCGTTATAAAGGGCGGGCGGCGTTAGTATAAGAGAGAACAGGTTGCGGTGTACAGGTGGAATGATCTTCATGCTGGTCCAAGCTGCAGGACGCCTCACAGAAAAGCAACATGCTTTAATATGCGTTAGGTTTGTGCATACATCCAGCGCACACAGTGGTCAAACTGTCAAGGGCGTGGGACGACAGCAAGTGGTTCTCCAAGGACCTTTTTGTTTTTTTCCTTTTTTTTCCTCTTTTTTTTTTTTTATAAACAAAAACACTGAAACGTTGCGACGCAAAATTATTAGGTCAAAACTAGCGAACAGAACAGAGGTTAAGTGGTGAAAGGCCCCTTCCTCTCCCTGTTTTACCGGGACTGGCCGGCAGAGATGTTCATCAGATGCTGCTCAGTCTTTCCTGGTTGCATTGCTCCTTAAAAACAGACAAAAAAAAAAAAAAAAAGTCCAGCCTGCACTCTAGGCATCTGACAAGCAGTTCTGAACCCAGTCCATCCACAGCTGTGCGTTCAGGCTGTCCTGGGCACAAAAGTTGTACACTCGTTTGGTCGTCTTGAGCTTTTAAAAAAAAATAATAACGACATACAGATTAATTCCAGCTATACACAACAAAATAACATTAAGGATCTTCACATTAAAACTCTAATTTTTTTCTTTTGTTTTACATATTTTCATCTGTTTGGGATTTTTTTTAAAATCATCTTCACTATATAATGCAAAACTGCAAAAAACTCCCTGGTAATTACATTAAACTTAGTCCGTAGCGGTGTGGACATGGCTTGGGATGGCAAACAAACAAAGAAATGAGATGACAAATATGACGGACTTCTTTTGTAATTGGGACGTCGGCCTGTACAGATACATAACCACAAAGGCTCAATGGGACTCACATCAAAGAAGGCTTTCTCTTCTATGTTTTTCGGTGCTCCAAGTGTAGGTGTTCCTGGCATGACGTACTCCGCCTCCGCCAGCTCGATCACCCCTTTGCACTCCCTGTCCTGCCGGCTCTCATAGTATCTCAGCTGGGGACAGGCACACATTGTTAGACATGCAGAGATATCACTGATTTCTAATTTTTATTCATTTTTGGTCCGTGTTGTAAGCTGAAGCTTTGATTTCACTAGATTTTAGTTTGGATGTAATCAGATTTGGAACATAACGTTGCTGTTACTTCCAACCCGTCATACCTGACCCTGAACTCACGGGATAAGCTGAAAGGACAAAAAAAAAAAATACCTGATGTTTGGTCTTGTCTAGCACAAACCATCGAGGCCTCCATGGTTTCAACAGTGCCCCTTTCTTGTACAGGATACCTTCAAAATTCCTGATGAGAAAAGGTGAAAAAACAAAAAAACAAACAAACACATTTTAGAATCTGATAGACGACAAATCAGTGACAATCTGGTAACAATGATATAGTGGGTGAGAGCATCTTTACGAGGTGCCACTTCAGCAACATGGGGTATAATTCCTGACATGGACCAGCTGTCCTCTCCGTGCCAGTGGTAGCAGTGGCTACAGACCTGTTTTCGCTCTCTGTGCTCTGGAATTGGCTGTAGAGGGTGCTGGTGCTGGGCCGGCCGGCGACAGGCGTGGAGGTGGCACTGGCTTCGCAGTCCAGAGCCAGATTAATAGAGGATCCCACGCCACTCTCCTGCAGGTAGACGCCCTGAGAACGTCGCTGGTGGCTCAGGTTGGATGACATTAGCAGGGAGCTGGAGAATGATGGCTGTGGAGAAAGAAGAGATGATGAGTGAGAGTTTACAAAACGACTATTTAAATTCTTAAAAAAAAGTCTTTTTTTTTTACTAGCAATGAAGCAGACATAACTGTTAACATTCAGACATCTTCTAAATGCTTTTCTCATGGTGTCCAAGACCCAAATTATTACTGTAAACATGTAAATATATTTAAGCTGTGCTGAAATCACTTGAGGTGTCATTAGTTTAAAGCTGCTTTCACACGTGCACTGCATTCCTGAAGCAGGAGGAGATGCTTTAAAGACGAGCCCACTAGCACAAAGTCAAGGTAATAACTGAGTAATGAATAGAGTAATGAACTGTTCACGATCTCCACAACATATTTTCTGGCCCCACACTATCCCTCACTGAAATCAAGCAGAGTTCATCCCACGTGCAGCTCTGGACAGTGGGTGGAAAATCTGTTCTAGACATTGTCTGAAGATGTTGTTGTTTATGTTTATTTAAATCTAAACTAAACATTTGCTCTGCACCATCACAGATGAAAATGCAGCTGGGCAGCTCCATACCTACAGGTGAGGGCTCTTCAGCATCGTCTCTCACCTTGCTCTCCAGTTTGGTCTCAGTCCTCTGTGTGTTCTTGATTTTATCCCATGTGTCCTTCCACTTTTCTGGAGCCTGGCCGAGCTCGGCTTCCAGACTCTGCAGGTCTTGCAGCAGCTTGGTGATGGCGTCAGGCACAACCTTGTTTAGGTTGTCGTAACACGGCCACACAATGCACCGCTGTGACTTAGACCCACTGGTGTCGGGTTTCTCTGGCGTCTCCTCCGCCACGTGTTCCTGCCGACCCCTCAGCTCCCAGTCGTAAGAAGGCCCCTCCGACAAAGTCTCCTCTGTGTAGAAATCCCACACTTTGAGGTTGGATATGAAGGTGTACGGCCGCAGCACCTGGAACAGTATGACTCACTTTAAATTTAACAACTAATGACCCTGCTCGTTTTAATGTCCCACCATATTAAAACCTTATTTCATGTCAGAAGGTTTCAGTGTCCATTTAGCAGTCTGAAAAACGACTACACAATGTTAAGTGTGTGCAGAAGTCGACGCACCTCCTCATCTTCAGGAGCGAACACATAGTTGTAGAAGATGGGCGTTTTCTTGTTGAGTCGGTCGATGTAGTCCCAAACGGACTTGCACACCTGAGGACTTTTCCGCTCACCTTTTTCTTCATAAAGAACTCCTGCATAAACAGATGGCTCATCAGAACAGCAGAAACCGCATCTCCAGTTGTAACTCTGCATGGGAATTCTACTGTAACGCTACTTGTGAATTTTACCGTTGGAATAAATCCATCTATCCATCTATCAAGAAGGAGAAAAACAACTCCATCCCAGACTCTGGCGTTCTTACCCAGATCAATGCGTTCGCAGTCTGAGTCAAGAAGGAAGGTACGAAAGCGGTTGGACACGTAGTGGTAGGCCAAGAACTTCAGGTAGTACTGACTGAACTCAAACTCCATGGGGAACTGGAGGTGAATCTGAGGGTAAAGGAACACATCAACACAGGTGAGCATTTCCTCAGTAAGATCACGGTAGCACATTTCGTTTTTGTAGTTTGGCCTGAACCTGATCTTTCTATGATATTGAACCCAGTAACAGAATACAACAAAATCTCTGTCAGTAAGTGCTGCAAGACCCACCTGGTGCACACAGTCGAGAAACTGCAGGAAGACTGGGGTAAAGCCGCTGCTTTGGCTGGCCAGCGTGTGTGCTCCACGATGGCTAAACCTGTGGCCAAATGACAGCCACTCTTTCTCCACCAGCAGACGGAAGCCATCGAAGGTTCTGTAGTAAGGATCAGACAGCAGCTGCACCAGGGACACAACCTGCACGCAGACAACCAGTCACATCAGAGAACTGCTTTTCAGCCGTGAGTGTTTGGTTCAGTCAGACAAACCTGTGTGGTAACGTCCCAGCCGTCCTCCAAGCTCGCCATGACTGATGAGCCCGTATCCAGAAGTTCCACTACCAGGACAGACACCTGCAATACCCTGTGCAACTAGACACACACACACACCAAACAAATGACTCCAAGATCCGAAAATGAGAAGGGATAGTACATTAACCAGCCCAAACACACATCATGGTGGAAAACTAGTGAGCACTAACCAGAGCCATCCACTCAGACTCCTCGAGACAGCGCAGGAAGCTCATGTTGGGTTCAGTGTTCTGGCAGCTTGGTACACAGGCCTTCATCAGTTTTTTAAAGCTGTTCTTAACCTGCCGCACATCATACACCTCAATGGGAACAACCTCCCATTGCTGGAACGAGTCCTGCTTCCCTCCCTAAACACAACAAAGCCTCAGGTCAGTTACCAATCACTTCACTTTTATTTCTTTTTTTTGCACTTGTAAAACTCCTAACTCCTTTTAACCCGGAGTTAGCGGGATGCTGTAAACACCTTCAGCTGTCCTACATCACCTTAAGCTGGGCCTTGTCTCCTATAATGTAGAGATAGGCCTTTTGCTGGCGGAGAAACAACGCCTCGCTTGGCCCTCCATTGGGCTGTGGAGATTCTTTCCCAGCCAGGCGAGTCCCCACGTCTGGGTTGTAGGCACTTAGACGGCCACCACCTCGTATACTGCCCCATTTACCTGCAAAAAACACACACAGTACAGTTTGGTTTTTTTTTTCCTTCATAGGAATTGTGACATGTTAACAGAATCATCAAACCTCATTTGGAAATCCTGCCAATGTTATGAAGCCATTAAAAAGTCATTCCAGTTTATAATGACCTGGGAAGTCAGTGGAATTGCCCTTTAAAACACACTGATGTGTAGAACGTCCACAGCTACCAATAGCCATGCTGGTAAACAAGACAGACATTACTACCTAGGTAAAGTCTTCTCCATCTAGCTCAATGGCAGCTACATGATGATCGGATTATTGTAGACTATTAACAGAGACAGAATTGAAGAGGTTTCAGCTGAGCTGCAGCAGCAGCAGCATGCACACATAGCAGCTCTCTGACCAACACAAGCAGAAAAATGACAGACCATTAGTCCACAGACACAGCACACTACCTGAGATGATGTCAAACACAATTACGCTGTGGTTAAACAGATCTGATTGGTTAGACAGGAGCAGAAGGAAGGGAGTGGGGGGCGTGGCCTACTGTACCTCTAGTAGGGTTCCTGGCCTTGCCAGACACTTTGGGATGAGAGAGAGAGATGACTTTCGCCCTTTGACCCAGAGCTAAGGTCAAATGACAGAAATGGCCCATTAACCAACAATGACGGATGAAGGTTTTACTCATTCTCACACACACACTTAAACGCACATTTGTCTCTCTATAGTTGTGAGACAACCTAAGTATAACCCCTAAACTTAATTTCTTTGGGATGGGGAGAACGAGACAGAATGTCCTCACAATGATGGTAACAAACGGTGGTAAGATTTTTCCCCACTACCATAGAAAGACACACACACAGACAGACACCCACAGAGATGAGCTTCAAAGAATGGGTTGACTCATCATGCTCCTGGTCCTATCCCAGTTCAAGTAACAGATTTCAAACTTAAAACACCGTTCACACATTATGTTTTGAGTCCAGACCTGTGAAGGACTAAGCATTGCTAACAAAGAACCTACAAGAGCATCACATTAGTGTCCCACCTCCTCTGCTAAAGGTTCCAGGAACATCCTCTTTGGTGCCCATCACCTGTTTCATCAGAGCACCGATCTTGGGCTGTCTCAGTTTATCTGACAAGTCTTTGGACACAAGAAGCAAATAGTTCTTTATTATACAGTGGGTGAATCCCGTGTCATGGGTTTGGGATTGTAATATGACAAACTGATGCTTCTCTGACAGTCTTGTATTACATCAAAGTGTTAATCCACCCACCAGAGGTGTTCATGTGTGTCGAGGTAAAGCCACTGAGTGTGTTCCTGCCGCTGCTTTCACTGTAGGAAGGCATTGAGCTGATGATAGCCTGCAGGTACTTCTCCTGCTCCAGACTGGTGGAGTCTGCCTGTGAGGGAACTGCAGGCGGAGAAAACATATCAACAAACCTTATTGTTTGGTGAGAAGACGAGTAGATGTATATGAAAATAATCTGGACGTTCCCCCCAAAATAGCAAATATAAAAGTAATTCCCTGTTATCATAAAGAAGGTCACCTAGTGCCGAAAACGGATTTTGTATTTACCTGCTGTGGGGGCGTTCGGGGACTTGAAGAAGCCCACAACCCCCTTGGCATGAAGGCCTGCAGAACGCAGCAGGACGGCCTTAGTTCTTGAATTTCTCCAGCAGACCACAGGGAAGCGGTTCTGTCTGTAGCAGCGGGAGATTCTCCGGATGGTTCCGTCCGGGATGCTCTGCGGCACTATCAGCAGGCCAGGGTAGCTGTTACACACGCACGTGCACACGCACACACACACACAAACAGTGAGTTCAGCCCTACAATACTCTCTGCATACATTGCCAACATCTCAACCCGTATCCATCTGTCTAGCAGTGGTCTCCTACCTCTTGCAAACATCATACATCCGGTTAACAGTTGAAATCCTGTAGGGCTCGTTTTTGGAACGTGTCAGACTGTTACTGAGCGTGCCCAGACCCAGCCGCTGGTAGTCACGACAACATGCTCGCTCCACCACATTGCTCATTGTCTGTCTGTCTGAAGAGCGGATCGTGGAGGAGAGGGTGAGGGTGCTCTGTTCCACTTCCTCCGACACTGAGGACAAACGTGAAGTCTCAGTGAACTGCCCTCATTTAGTCTACTTACTGCTCTTTGATTCTACAGCTCCAGCTGTGATTACCTGAGATTTCATCCTCATCCAGCTCTGACTGGAGGCTGCTCCTGTTCTCCCAGGTGGGGGGAACATACTTCTTCCGAGTCATGTGCTGCCGGCCGATGGTCCTCTTGGCGCTTTTCACCAGATTCTTGGAAAGAGTCCTGGAAAAGACAAAAACTAAGCTGAACATTTTTTAAATGCATCACGGTGCTGATTGGACTGCATGTTCATTTCAAAGTTGCTTGACATCTACATCCTGTTGGGTTTTTTTAGCAGACAAATGCGCATTTAGTCCGACTCCGACTAACAATGAGCTTATCTGACTCAATGGTTTAGTGCATAATCGAATTCAATGCTGCTGGCTTAGGAGTGTCACAGGGCCAAAGTCAGAATTGCCATGTCTGAATGAGGGTTTTTTAAGTGCACGCGCGCACACACACACACACACACACACACAGCAGAAACAAAGACACTTATAAAAGGGCTGGCAGATTTTCCACTGATGAATTATTCAAAGGCTTCTTTCTTTCATTCTCCAAAACAGAGAAAGGGGAAAGGGACAGAACCGAGAGCAGACAAAATAAGAACACAGACAGAAAACTAAAACGTATGGGACTTTAACCATTACAGCAATGTCTTCTCAATTCACTCTTCCAAGCTGATGCAGTGAGAGCTCCAGTCAATTCTGCTGCAGCAGAGTAGGACAGCAAAGAAAACAGTGGTGTGTGTAGCAGTGGTGGTGGTGCAGCTCTGCTAGCAGCAGTCGCTATCATCAGCTGTGATAATCTTGAGGTTTTGTCAAACTGAACGTGGCCTAAGCTCTCACCAGTCCCTTTACATATAAGGTGATACTGAATTTGCAAATGAGCAGCTGTGGTCGCCTGTGTTTGTGTTTTTAAATACCTAAAATAGCATTTGACGGTTTGCATTTGCAACAAATTTAGCATAGTTTCTTCTATTTATTCATGTCTTGAACCTGACCGTAAACTAAAAATCGGGGCCTAAAAGGGCTCTAAATCCTCGGTCATACAAATACAGTCTCAGTGCATCTGATCTTTAGCCTGGTGAAAAAAGGAGCGAAACATTCTAAATGAATTGCTCAGTAGGGAAACTATGTGCTCAACAGCCGGGTCAGCTGTAAAGGTCACTTGTATTACACAGGTGAAAATCACCTGTGTCACTCCTGTACATATTTTGTGTGCTTTGTCCACAGGATGGGGTCCAGCAATGCATCACAGGTTAGAAGTGATTTATGAGCTTGTCAGTAGCTTTGGAGCAATAATGCTTATTCTGCTAATGGAAGGTTCACTGGGGCTAAAGTTTTGTGTGCAACTTCCTTCGCAACTGACAAATAATCACATCACAGATGTTTTCTTACTTGAGCGACTGGTTCTTGTCCTTCGTCTTGTGCTCCACCACCCTCTTGCCACACTGGCCCACAGTAAAGGCAAAGGTGCCCTGAACATGCTGAGGATAACGCAGCTTGTGCAGATGCTTCCTGAAAACCTCAGCCAAGTCTGAGGCAACCTCCTCGTCAAATGCAATCATCATTACCTAATACACAGTGAAATCAGAAAAAGAACGGTGAGTACAGAAAAAAGGAGCAACCTGATATCCATGGCAGGAGTTGATGAAGCTAGAGTACCTGGAAGGTGCTGGATCGCAGCTGGAGCCCCTCCACGACAAACTGGTCCATAGGGATGTTGAGTGAGATCCTCTTTTCCTTGATGAGTGAGGCGACGGGAAATGAGCGAGTGACCACCTGCTCTCCCACTGCAGGAAGAACACACGGACAGAGTGCAATGTTTAGAAGGTTGGAGCCACACCTGTCAACCAAACTTGTGCGAGTGTGTCTCACCCAGCGGGTCTGTCGGCGTGCCCTTGAAGATGAGTCGGTAGGTGGTGAGGAAGATGGCTCCCTCAGCAGGGAGTAGAGGTGGACCTCCCATATGCCCCGTGGCCTCCTCACGGCCATCGGGGATCAAGTGAACCCGCATTCCATCCATCACGAGTTCCTCACCTGGCAACAGAGTCGGCCTCAGCAGCTTGGGCTGGAGACAGGCAAAACAAAAGTGAAACTGAAGGATTTGTATTGAGATCTATTTTTGTTTCAAGATCTCCTCTTTGTTTCTCTCTCTCTTTCTTTCAGCAAGAGAGAAAGTTTGGTTGGAGACAGTGATTCTGCCTTCACTCATAGATTCAGATTATTCCTTACATGTAGGGAAGACGAAGCAAATCTAAAACAATATATACAAGCGAGTTTTTTTGTAAATTTACTACTACTACTTTTTTCTGACTTCACTATGTCGAGAGTTAACATATATCTCTAATAATATTGGCAAAATATTGATATCATAATGTGTTTATTTTTCGAGATCAACTGCCGAAAATTAAGTAAATACATGTTGACTCTTGTACACTCTTTTGGAAAAGAATGTACGAAGACCTCGTACTATCGTAACTACATATCTCCCCCCCAAAACATTACTTTTATTTATATTATTATTTTTTCATAATTCACCCAGATTTTCCTCTCTCTTTATTGTATAGTATAGTACATCTTATATGCCAAAACCTTTGAAAATTAAACTCTAAACTGCTCATAACTCTTAATAATAATAATAATAATAATAATTCATTTTTGCAGCCTGTGATAAGGAGCCAGAAAAGGCTGCTATGAACTACTGCATGATATTGCAGTGGGGAAACCGTTACATAATTTAGACTAATAAAAGGAAAATAGTGCTGCAGTTACTGTATAAACACGATGATCTGCCATAAGTAAAAGTAAAAATGAGCAGAAAATGAATGAATGTGCATTGCGGCAGGATATTCAATCATAATGACAAAACAACCGAAAATGGTTAATAATCACTCCACTCATCAAACTCTCATTCTTTCACAACCATGCCAAGTTACTTGCTGGACGACCTGCACTGTTTGGAGACTTGCGCACACAAAAACACAGACGGATGTTGACGCTGGATGTTGAAATTATTGTTGCGTAACAAAACACATCAACCAAGCTGGATTGGTGGGATCTTGGCATAAGATGATGTTACAAACAAGAACATAAATACATACAAAGAGATGATATAAGTAATATTTTTTCCATGTTTGTTGTGTTTATGCACAATGGAAACCTGAGACTGGCTTTGTCCTCTGGCCCTTTACATCATTTCCTGTTCCCCTCTGACACCCAAACAGCTTTTTAAGGAACTCCACCTTTTACAGGAAATGAATTACAACCTTAGTTCCCTGTTTCATAATGTGTTGCACCAACTACTGTCACACACGTCTGCAATTCACGTGCAGCTTCAAACCACAAACGGAGCTGTTGCCCCTTCTTGGCATTTAACTGTGGGACCCCACAGAAGTTTGTGTTTTTCCTCAGCCTACCGTCTGATTTCCAACTTGATGAGAGTACAACCAGGAAAATAATACGGAGACTTTGTTAAAATGATAACACGTGTCGCGCCCATCTCGGGTTGGCAGTCCCGTCGCCCTCCAACACACTGCACAGCACCCTTCAGACTGAAGGCACTCAGGTCTGCAGGGCCACGGTCAGTAGCCAGGCTGAGCCAAAACAAGGGAGAGCAACCACCCAGCATGCACTGCTCTGACGTGCTGTGAGTCACGAGGTTCCGTCTCCGGGGGACAGACGTACCTGCTGTGACATCGTATGCCTGAGTTGTAGGGACTGGTAGAGAGGGGGGTGGGTGGGGCTGGTTGAGGTTCTGCACTGCCTTTGTCCACTGGGACGTAAAAATAGGAATTGATTACCTTTTGGATTGGAGGCAATCTTTTACTCTCCCTGTGGACTGCGTCTAACGTCTCGATGTGCATCTGAACAATATCTGTAGGGGGGGAAAAAAAAAAACAATGGTAAAGATGTCGGTGACAGACAGAGGACAGATTTTTCAGTGATGTTTGGTAGACGGCGCGGCACGACTCTGCGTTTCCGTACCTGGTATCATGGTGTGGAGAGCCTTAAGGTGCTCGTTGGTCACGCCGCTTTCATTACACACTTTGTCTACAAAGCGGTTAATGAAGCGCACCACAGAGTTAGCGACATCTGAGCTCTCTGCATCTTCGAAGCCGCTCTCTGTGTCATAGCTCTCCGCCATGCTGCCTGCGATACTACGGGACAAAAAAAAAAAAACAGCACTGCTTTGAAAATTTGTCACCGATTTCTTCACAGCAGTGGCATCTGAGCACTGCAACGGTCGGATTTCTTCATGGCTGACAGCTAGCGGTACCTGTTTGTGACGTAGCTGTTGCTGACGCTCTCCACGTCTCCGAGTCCCGAGCTCCTCAGCAGCCGGTTTTTGCTGGTGTCTAGCGGCAGCAGCAGGTAGCTCATCCTGTTGGCGTAGTGGATGGCCTGGCTGAACACAGTGCTCTCCTCCTTCTGCACACGCTCTGCCTGCATCTCCTTGCTGAGCGTTGGCCAGAGTCTGTTCTGCTCTGACGCCAGCTCTAGGGCGCTGATTTCCCTTGTTCCACCTGACCCGTCCTGCTGCTCCTACAAAGAAGCCAAAGAAGGTTTGTTAATAATACAACGTAGGAGATTTGGATTATTTGTCTACAAGCTGTCATCAGGGGTGACTCCTGAAAACAGCCATGAGCTCTGTGTTAACTCTAGTATAATAAGTCCTCACCAAGTTATTCTGCTGCGCTCCATCCTCTCTTTCCAGGTATAGAGCCCTGATGTGGTTCTGGACATCACTGTAGAACATGGCCTCCCAGAACTGCATGTTGGTCCACACCGTGTGCTCCTGTACACAGCTGTAGGCGAACTGCGTGATGCCTGCCCCCAGTTTCTGTCGGACGTAAAGAGGACGATGCACTTTGTGTCGGACAACTTGAAACAGCTCATAAAGCCCCTCCACACTCAGTGAACCTTAAACACTTATTAGCCAGTTTGTCAGATGTGAAAAGACTTTGGTGATGAACCTACTCTGCAGAAGGCTGTGACCAGTGGCAGGAGAGCAGCTGCAATGCCATGTTCATCCATATGTGAACAGTCCTGAACAGAAACAGATGTGACACTGATGTTACAACTTGCAATCCATGATACAAATGCTCCAAAATATGTGTCTAAAAACTAAAACTGTGTCATGTATGTTTACTTTGTGCATAGTGGGGATTTGTCCCCCCTGCACAAACTGCAGTGTTTTTGGTTTTTTTGGCATTACCAGCTGAGGTGCTCTAGTGTTTTCAGGACATGCCTGTAAGGTACAGTTCATCATGCGGACAACGTAGTCAAACTGCTGGTCATCCAGCACTGCTCGGTTCTGCAGGACATGCTGATTGAGTTCCTGGGTCAAACAAATCCGGGCTGCCCGACCTTTCAATGCCCGAAGCACCGCTGGCATTAGCTGGATGGATGAAACAAATCAACAGCTCCATTACATACACAAAGTCTAATATATACTAATACTAATATATTTTAATAAATTCCCGTTCAGTTGAGTTCTTGAACTTGAGGCTAGAACTACTACATCCTCATGTCAATTAATAAACATTAACTCTAAAGTGATGCCTCCCGCTGAGGAGGTGTGGAGTGTTTTTTAACAGAATTCACTAAAGGCCCTTTCACCTTCTTGGCCTCCAGCATCTTGTTCTCAAATATGTATGTGATGCAGTTCCTGACCACTTCAAGCCTGCGGGCACTGTTAGCCACCATGCAGCCATTTCTGTCCACAGTGTCTCCTGCGGAGACAGGAACAGGGAGGTATTCAGACATACATTCATTCACCGAATTCAACCAACCAGTGCAGTGCAATAACCAGACCAAACACTCACACGCCTCACAACAAACGTTTAGAAAGTGTTTGCAATTTTATGTCTAATCCAAAGTCATTGCTACATATTTTTACAGACCAACACAGACACACAGCCCATCAATTCCCTCCCCAGCTCACCCAACGGGGGTCCAGATGGTACCATGGCCTTGACCTCAGCCTTGACCACAGGAGGTGCAGTCTTGAGCTTAGCAGCCGCGTGGTCAATGAAAAGCTGCACGGTGACCTCGTCCAGAACGGGGAAAAGTGTCTGATTGTGTGCAAAGTTTTGACTGTTTTCTGAAGGTCGCTGGACTTTGTGCATCGCCACAGCGGGGTAGGGATTCTCCTGGAAGAAGGGAGACACCGAGAATCACCATTACAGGAAAAGAGTTGTTGACAGACAAACTGGAGGATTTGACAAAAATAAGGAAACACCAACAAGTTAAAAGGGGGAGAAAGTTGTGTGTGAGCATACGTTTTTGTAGAGCTGCTCCGCCAGCTCTTTTATGTGGCTCAGGACTTTGTGTGGACAGGACTCTTCTTGTCGTATCCGCTCAACCTCATTCGCTACCAGCTGGGGACCAAAAACAAAGGCATAAGTTAACTGTACTTCTGAATTCAGAAGGCTTCTTTCATTTCTAAATCAATGGTGTTCAACCACTACTCAATCAGTGAACATGGACATTGTTGTTCAATTGAAACAAACATAACACATTACAGCAAAACAATAAAAATGAAACGATTTCTGAACAACCCTCTCCTTTTGCTTAAAACGGTGCACAAGACTCACATCATCAAACAAGTCTGTGGCTCTGTAAGGAGGCCCCCTCTCGGAGACGAAGCCTGCAAATGCCATGCCGTCCAACACCTTCATGAGGAAGTCATCCTCTGTCAGAGCTCTCTGGCCCAGAAAGGCGGCCTGTGGAGACACGTTAGCGCTAATTTGATTTGATCGCACACTGTCAGCTTCTGCTCACTAACACACTTAAGTGACTGGCCTGCAATGGCAGATGTGGCGTTTGTTTCAGTGGGTTATAATCTTGTACCTTATGGAAGCAGATCACTGGTTCTGGGTGAATTCGAATGATGTGTAAACACCAGCGATAGCCCTGGAAGAGCCGAGCGAACAGCCAAAGGAAGATCGCCCGGATCTCCTTATCCTACAACACAGTTAAAACACACACAAACAAATATTTAAAAAAAAAAAAAGGAAATAAACTGGGCAGAGAGTTTGGAGAACCGGCTGTTATCTTTACAGCCTCAACAGCTTTATGATCTAATTTTCTGACCTTTACCACTGTTCTCGTGCCAGCAATCTCATTTTATTTAGTCCGTCAGAAGTCTGAGCACTAATCGCAGCATTTTTAGTTAAAAACAACAGCTGGGTGTCAGAGTATATATTAGCTGTACTGGCTGCATTCAGAAAACAAGATGTCCAGTACATACAGGTGTATAAGCAAGTTGTAGGTGTTTTGCTTACCTGGATCTTGGGTGCTGAAGGTTGCGTGGAGGATGGGGGGAAGGCGTGATCAGCAACTTCCAGCTCTGGATCCAAAACCTAAAGCGACACAAAGCCAAAATCAGTCACTACAAACTATATCTCTCTACTTTTATGTTGTTTGTTCCCGTCTTTCTGCAGGACTGGAATTTTGAGTAAGAAGACCTGAAAGAAAGATTCTTGAATTGTAAGGCTTCTTTTAGTAATCATATTTTCATAGATCCAATTGTTTAGCTTTAGGGAAAAGGTTACACAGGCAACATGTCCCCGAGACCAAGCTGTCTCGGGGACATGATCATTAATTCAGGGGAAAGACTCACTACACCACATAAAGTCACTCATTCCAGCTCCCCTATTAGCTCTTTTTGTGTCAGTGACGGAGGAAGCACGTTGAAACTTGCTCAGATGGAGACTCAGGACAAAGCCCTATAACCCAGTGAACTTCTGTTTGACTTGTTTCCAGCTTTTCATGCCATCAACAAAGAGCAATGACCACAACACCCAAGAGTCTCTAGGTTATAAGTCATAAAGCACACAGATCAACCAGGGACAGAATAGTCCCAAACACAAAAACATAGGGGGGGAAAGCTCCTAAGATTTCACAATAAAGCTATTTTAATCTTTTTTTTTTAGATATATTTATGTTGGCCATGTCATCTCGTGCATTCCAGCATTTAGGTTGTGGTTCAAAGTGTGGATCGAAGACACACTATGGTAGAAAGCACTTAATAGATACGTTTAGATGCAGTTTATATACCGTACCAGGTACCACTTTTACAACAGCTGTACAACTGTATTGCACACTTTAATTTCTAAAACATTTAATTATAAAAAATGCATAATCAACTAAAAACTATGCTTCTATCATTTGTCTGCTGTAGAAATAACTGTTATCTTGTAGTTTGTTGAAGTAACAAAATCAAAAATATAATAAATACTAAAACCATCCATGGGAAAATATTGTCCAATTTCAAAATTCAGACAGCATCCAAACACACACGCACAACTAAACTGAGACAGAACTGAATGTCTCCCAAATAAACACATCGTACCCTCTGCCTCAGTGACATTATGAATAAAAAAAAAAAAAAAAATACTGGTTCTTTCCTCTGGTTCATGCCAAGTTTATCAATCATTTACCAAATGTCAATCATGATGTTTTGCACGTGACTGCAATTTCATAAGCAAACAAAGTGAATTATCAAGACACAACATGTCGTTCAATATGCTTTTTCCTGCTACTGAGCCCGTGCAATAAAGATAAAAAGAAACTAGTTTGTATACAGGTGAAATGAATTTATTTTATTATATTTTACACCAAGAATCTACACATAAATACTACACATCCACCAGTGTTTACGCTGTATTGTCGTAGCTGATTTGTGGAACTAAAAAATGAATGGGGGGGGTCTAAACATTAGAGCCAGCGCTTAACAGAACGAATACACACACTACCAGAGTGAATCATTCTCACTCTCACTGAGGTGGTTTGGCTTTGAAAAGGTGACAAAGCTGCACACCATGTGGAAAATAGGCTCCTGGTTGAGCCAGCTGGACACCTAATTTGTTTCACCATCTGCAAACCACTGGATTGACAATGACTGGGCCTAATAAATGCAGTCACTGCTTATACTGCAAAAGGCATGATGCCTATTCAAGTGGTTGGGGGAGATGGGTTTTTTTTTCCTGTTTCTAGTTAAAGTGCGTTGCCTTGCTGAAATATAACTCAAATGATTTTAATGTCTGTCCCTCTATTTTAATTTCAACATAACAAGTATTTTTTTTTTTGGCTTAAAATTTCCTTAATATGCCCATTGTCTTTCAATTTAGAAGGTCTCCAGTTTGAATCTACAGCCTTTCTGTGTAGAGTTTGTATGTTCTCCCTGTGCTTGCGAGGGTTTTTCCGGTTTCCCCCCACAGTCCAAGGACATGCATGTTAGGTTAAGTCCATTATCAATAATTGCCACTGTATACAGTACAGTAATCTCTCTTACACTGTAAATAGCACCGACAAAGGAGAGCAGGAAACACAATTATGGATTTTGCATTTATCAGTAGGAGAAATTATAAAATAAATTGTACATAAACAGATAACAAGCACTTCTCAGAATGGGCAGGTACTGGAATACTGGAAGGGGCTGAAGCTGCAGGATAGAGTGTTTAATGTGAGCTGGCATTATTTGAAGTGCCTGATAAGAACACAGCAATGCAGTGCAGGAATAGTACAATACGTGGAATTTGTTACTGTATGTCAATGATATGACATAAACTACAAAAAAACAAGAAAGAGTTTCCGGGCATCTCAGCCAATAAGGCACCACTGGGGAATTTATTGCCACCACTGGTAGAAAAAAAAAAAAAGAAAAACCCCACTGGATGAGATTTCCTAGTACTCAGTGTTTGGTGTGCATTGCGGGTGTGGTTTATAATGCAGTTCTTACCATGGAGAGCATAGTCCGGGTCTGCTGGAGCAGCGGTTCAGGAAGCAGGGAGATATGGACACACTCTGGGATGGTGACAGTGCCACCGTCGAGGTCAGCAATGATGACATCCAACTGAGGAAAAAAAAAAAAAACGCATGCAAACACACTTTTCATGTCTGCTTCTGAGAATGCTGGCATGTCGCAGGCTGATTATAGCATGTAAGAGACAGAGAGAGATATAGATAGATATATTGGCATGATTATCTTGATCTATCTCGAGTTAACAGAGAATATACTGTAAGATCACTGTAGTCTCCACTGTCGGATTTTAAGAGCAGTAAACCTTTAAGACGTGTCCAACATCAAATTTACCACATATGTTTTCCACAGATCTAAACAGGCAGCAGGTGTTCTGAAAGATCCATCTTCCACATTGTGCGGGCTGGATTTTTATTGACAGGTTGGTTTGTTTATTGTTAATGGAGTGTGGTGTTGGAGTTTTATTCTCTGGCTGGCTGTGTATAGCCAACAATTTCTGCTGCTTCAGGCTGAAACCCTCCTTGTTTCGCTTTCCTTCTCACAGCAGTGAAGTGCTGGGCTGACAGTTTATGGCACTTGTGTCATAATAAATGAAAAAAATAGAAGCCTAATTGTGTATCCAACTTAAATCAAGTATTGAATCTTTAGTTTAATTTGAGGCAGTGAAGATTCCCGGACCATGGTCTGGATTATGATTGGGATCGAAGGATCCCTTCAACAGAGGAGGGGGCCTATAATACCACTTATCAAACACTTACAATCCAGTTCCTTCATCACTCTTGAGGCTGTTCCATGGTCATCCACGCTCTAACACACATGATTCCAACAACACACTTGAATGTGGGGCAGGACAATAGACGTAAAACATCTATATCTACACGCAATTACAGCTGCGACTCAACGGCACCTTTGGCTTAATCGGAGTTCTTTTAGACCTCTTACTGTTTATGACAATAGTACATTTTGTTTAGCCTGTCACTGACTTAAATCATGGATTTAACATTAGTTAGCAACAAATTATCTGAACTGGAAGCTCGAGAACTGAACAACTTCCATATACTGTGGGTCTGTATTGTAGAAAGAAAATAATTGCCAATTAAGTGACCAGTTAAGAGTTTGTATCTATATTAGATGTTTAACAAGAACTCAGGAAAAAGTCCACTCTCCTTAGACTCCCTGCCTTCGGTGGTCTATCATACTGTAGCAGTTATAACGTACCAGCTCTTGTGTCTCGGAGCGGAAGAACGAATTGACACCAATGATGAAGGGAGTGGGAGTGCTCAGGACTTCTAGTAGTTTTCCTGGTAGAATAGGAACATAGGTGAAGCTGAAAGAGACACAAACATGCTGTTTTACCTTTTACTGTTTTTCGACATTAGTTTCAGGAATTTAAAACACAACACAAAATGAATGCCAAAAAATGAAAACAAATAATAATCATTTTGCATGCAAATGGAGAATACAGTGTCACAAAACATAACATTTGGATACTAAAAAGTGTATCGATATTTTCGCCACACACCTAGCATGCATGCTAAAGATGCCTAATTGAGACGCACCTGTATTTGAGGGGGAACATGATGGCCAGCAGCCCTCGGCAGGCATCTGTTAATCTCTGGTAACTGCTGGACAGGAACAGGATCTTATGCTCCGTTAGAGCAGCACAGAACAGATACAGTACATTGATGATACCTGAGGGACAGGAGAGCACAGAGAGGAAGTCAGTGGCTGCCCACGACATGCTTAATACACACACCTAACATTTAGCTTGAGATTTCTTTTTAATTATGACTTGATTGGGGAAACTTTAGAATAAGTCGTTTCTCCAGATATCAGCTCTATTTTAAAAAAATGGGACAAATAAAATAACCCATTATTAGAATCTCTCATACCAAGCTGTCTGAAGAGATGGGCCACACTGCTGCCACTGACAGGAAGTGAGTCATTGATGGGAGTCTGGATAACTTGCCGGTCGCCAGCACCTAATGTTATAGTCCTCTGTAGGTCAGGGGGAGAAAAAAATGAAAAGAAGGACTGAAAAAGGGTGTGATGACTCCTGACAATCAACAAAGGGTGTTTCTCAGCAAAATCAGGGTTTGACAGCTTGGGTTTAATCACAGTTGTGTGTTTCCAGAGAGCAGCGTGAGTCAGCAACAGAAAGAGAGAAGCTTAGCAGCTACATGACAGATGAGACACAAGCCATTCCAGCTGATCAGGGTGTGAATGGAGAGCTTGGCATGACCCCACACCAACAAATGTCCTGCAAATCAACACCAGCACAACCATATCACTGAGCCTTTTTGGGACGACGTCAGCTCAGCAACTAGGCAGGAGTCATGCACTCGCAATTTTCCTCTGCAGACTAATGTAAGGGGAAGGGGAATTGATCATGGTGATTATGTGTCGATGATCCATTTAGAGCCATGAAGCATGGGATCATTTTTAAATCATATATAATAATAGTAATAATAATAATTGATCTGTTTATGCTCTGGAAATCAAGTTTATCTGGATGTTGAAATAGACATGATGGACAGTGTAAAACATATCATCTCTGCAAGAACGATAACTAATTACATCGGATAAGATCTGCAGCACATGATGGCTGTTTACTAGGGCAAAGATCACATAAATAATGAACACAGCATACCTTTGGGTTTTCATTTTTACTTAACTACACATACTTTGATCCAAGTCCCTCGTCCTGGTGATCAGACAAAAACAAAATGGCGTGAATTCTGAGTACCAATTCTAATGGCGGATGAATTTCAAGGTTTACAATTTGTTCCTGAAAAAGAACTTAGTCTGGAAGAAGATCATCTTTACCCAGTCTGTATAGCTGCGTGTGCTGTGCCAGCCAGGAGGGAAAAGTACAGCACCACTGTGTGTCATGCTCTCAACAGCAGCAAAAGCAACAGCAACAATAGACAAGCTGTAAGCAGTTCAACACTGTGATCCAACATCTGATCAACTGCTGTATTCAATTCAAGTATGAGGATGTGCACAGAAGCACTGTTTGAACGGATGGATACTCAGTTCAAACAGGATGGAAGTTTCAATACTGGTTATTAATAGCCACATGGCGCCGACGTAGCTACAGGCATTGACAGTAATACAGTATGGTTTAACTACTGAGCAAGTCTTCATTGTAAGTTCCCCTAAATAGAATTTACAACAATTTACATTTTGTAAATGGTTTGTAACACATAGCAGTTGCTAAAAGTTATTAATAAATGAATCAACAACGGTCCTGTTGCACCGGTAATCTAGCAAAGTAATGATATAAGACATGTCTTCTTAGCATGGATCATAATGGGAGACAAAAACTGAACAATGCGGAGCGTTGGTTGGATGACCATTTACAGTTCGCTTCAAGAGAACCGCAGATGTTCAAACTACGATGACAGTCCTCAAGTCCAAAGCAGAACAACAGCAGTGTGGTGCTGCATGTAAAAAGAATGATCAGATGTTGGTCACCTATGTAATTTCAACGCATTTCAATTGGTTTTCCTGCCACATGACGTTTGTGCAGACTGGCAGAGAGGAAGGTGTAGAGGAAAGGAAGCTAGAAAAGCTCAGAGATGGTAGATGGCGAGGGGAGAATAAAGTCAGGCTAGCATACCAATCTCTCCTCTCTCTCCTCTTGGCCCGGCTACACAAGCACTCAGCAAAGACAAACACACGCAGCAGGATAAGACATAGGTTAGAAATAACAGGTGCAAGGGCACAGAATGCCCAAATTTCACAAAAATATATGATAGCAATGTATCCAGCATGGAAAAACCAAACAAATAAGCTGCACAAACAATAACATATCAAAAATATGATCTGCAAGATGAGGGCTGTGTGAAAATATGGGCATGAGACACACGTGCAAAACTAAAACTATTTGGTAGTTTAAAGTAATAGCATCAGATGACTGGTTATGTCACTTCAGTCCTAAATCCAAATAAAAACAGCAACAACAGCACCAAAACTGGACTTTTCATTTATCGTATAAAAACGGTAATATAATAACCAACATACTGTGTTGAGGGACTCAAAGAGAAAACCAAGAAGCCATGAAATGATCTTGAACTAAGAACAACTGACCCCTGTGAAGTCAATTTTAAACCATGACAAGTACTTGAAGCTGACACTGGAAACAGTAGAGTTCCTGCACTTGAAATCACCTTCCAGGCCACAATGACACGAGGTTAAAGGAATAACACAAGTTCACAGAACATGTGCTTCCTGGTTTGAGCAACCGACAGAAAGTGGTAATGACCTCCAACAGAACAACTTGTGCAGCGTTTCGTTTAGAATGAGCTTTCTGTCAGTTGTTCCTCTAATGTGTGTCTCCTGATTAAAGTCACAGCACTTGGCAGTGTCCAGAAACTGGAGTTCCCACTATCACATTAACTGCTTTTAGAGGCAAATGCACACATATTCCTGTAACAGCACAATCACTGATGGATTGGAAGCACTCGACTATCCATTCTACTCAAATGAAATCCTCCCCGAACATCAGGAATTTCAACAGTTACAATGGTCAGGATACAGATAGTGGGGATGTTGCTCAGGACAACGGAACCAGAAAAGGTGCATTAATTACAGTGGTCTGTCACTCTGTGTTTAGCAGAGGCCTTCTGGTTTATTTTTTTTAATCACCATTTCTCACATTAGGCCAGCAGCCTGAGGTTCACTTCGACTTTGACAAATAATTGGAGTCCTGCTGGTTAACATGTCTTAGCCATGTACTAAACAAAGATGCTCTTTCCCAAACTACCCACGTACGGGCATAAACTGGAACTTCTGAATAACTTCAGGCACCTGTAAGTCACACAGACCCTGATACACATAGTCTGCACACAAGCATTATAATGTTTTGCCAGAATGATGATTTTTTTTTTTTTTTTTTTGTCAAATGCTTTTTAGTGTTCAAGTAGAAATACATAATCAGAATCTGAATTACTGCAATGCAGAATGCCATGGCCTTGGGGGCACAGTGACTTTAACTTTGGCCATCAAAGTCTAATGAGTTCATCCTGGGTCTTAGTCCTTCATCTAAGTCTAAAACGTTTCCTCATGGTGTTATCCCGTTCACAGGTCAGATGGAGAACCCAAAGCCCCCATGCCTCCGGTAATGGCTGTTTCCAAGATGGAGCTGCCACACATGTGTATGGCTGATCGAACAGCTAACTAACTACCTACCTACCTAAATATACCGTACAATATTGAGTGTGTTGTCACATATTTATATACAAACATCCCATGTCGACCTTGTAAATACGTTCGGCACTACTGTATGTCTACTGACTGAGATCACTTCAGTGTCACAGTTTGTTCTACATCTCTGGGCAAAGGTTGTGTTGTAATGACAGACATTTAGTCCCGTGTGATAAACAATAACAGGAATGTGTGTGTACAGTATTGTTTGTACTGGGCCGGACAGCAGTGAGGCACTTAAGAGGCTGTTTACATATAGTATAGTCTACTGAGTGTTTGTAGCTACTGATGACGTGGAAGTCCCCCCCCCATTTGGGTCTAAGTGTATGCTAATACTGATTAGATTGAGTCTCATTCAGACACTGTGCTTCCCAGTTTGACACCATCTGCCATCCCATATGGTCACCCGCCAACTGAGCTACAACCTGTACAGCCACAAGAGGGTGTGTGTTTGTGCACGCTTTATGAAACTACGAAACAATGTGAAAATAAATTTTTAACAGCTGCAAGTTGATGACAAACAAAAGAGAAGAAAAGAAAATTGAAATGTTTGAAATGAATAACATGACCCTGTGGAATCTGATCACAAAAGACACAAAAAGCAGGCCAAAAACAGCTGAAGTGCCATCAATCACGCATGATTTTAAATGATTTTGAGACAGAAAACATTCCTCAAAGAAAAGAAATCAACTCTGGTCTATTTGATCAACAGAATCAACAATATTAAGCTGGTTGTTGATTGGTGAATTCGGCAGAGCGGGAAAGTTACCTGGAGACAGGCCAGCAGCCAGTCACAGGCCAGGGCCTGAGGAACCATGTCTAAACTACAAACTGGGGAATCATCTGTCTGTAACACAGAGGAACCACTGTACAGTAGGGTGCACACAGATGACACACATGGGTTACAACAAGTGGAAACCACAGTGGGAAGGTTCAACCAAAAAATAGACATTTCCTGCTGTTTGTGCACTGTGAGCATGAGATGGTGAAATAAACATGTTTAGTTAATTAAAAAAACAAAGAAGTGACAATTTTTTTTGCAGGTAGAATAAAACACGTGTTTTCCAACTATCCTCTATATGAGAAAAGATATTAAAAGGATAAAGAAAATACCCCAAAAATGAAACATTTATAAAATGTCATGATAAAATAAGTTGAAATTAGTTTAAATATTAAACAGTGAAGAACCTGCTGGTAGATGTTGACATTAAGATGCATAACAAAATGTCAATAGAAGAACTTTCAAGGAGTTTGTTTGCATACTGTTGCAACACACCAGGAGGTTTCGTGGAATGAGTCGTCTAAAAAGTACACAAATATGTCCCCCCCCCAAAAAAAAAAAAAAAAAAAAAAAAAGCAGTGGCCTGAGTGCAAGTGACGGCACCACAGCTTGTGTCTTCTATATGATATCTAAACGAAAAGACTCACATGTCTGTTTTATCTAGTTGGAAACAGAAGCGTTGCTATTTTCTTCAACGGTCAACACTGTCTGCTAAATGCAATGACTTGGTTTATATCTGCTGAGTGAAGGGTATGTGTTCGGTTTTGTTTTCCACGCAGCCCACAGCAATGAAAAGAGCTAAAATGACGCCAACATGTTACACTTGGGTGTGTTTACAGTGTGACTGACTAAGCTATAAATGACACTGCTATTCAGAGACAGATGCGCTGAACCACCAGCTTTAGAAAGATTAGTCTCATTTTAACCAAGATTTGTTAAAGCACTTTGCAAGTGCCGCAACATGTGCATGGTGATACATGAAACCACTTTAACCGAAGCTAACATTTTGTATTATACTGAGCTAACAAAAAATCAAAATTTAGCATGAGCACTGATTCTCCACAGTGCTTACTGGCTGTATATGCTGCACTGTTGAGCTAGGCACAGGGTGACATAAGGACTTTACGCCACCGAGCAAAACTGAACAGCATAAAAACAGATACCGATGAATGGTGTCACAGTTTATCTTTATCCTTGGTCAGCTAATACAAGCCTGGCTATATATAAACTTCCTCAGATCGTAATCTTTAACTTCTCCCTTTCTAGCGTAGTGTAGTTTGTACAGCTGTCTGTCTGAGAAAGATGAATGATGAGGAGTTATACCTGAGAGCCTCCAGCGGTTGGGATGACACAGGTGAGGAGATTTCCAATTACTGTTTCCAAGGGAGAAGACAGACAATCTACGTAGATGGTGTAGATCAGACCCAAACAGTTCTGTTCAGTCAAAAGAGAGAAATGCAGTGAACAAAAGTCTTACTACTGTAATTACACCTGATTTACAACGTTAAAGATGTGCAATACAGCTGATGTGTTATGAAGATAGTGCTTGTTGTAGTCATTCAATAATATCTGACAGTAAACTATGTTGACTAGCTTGCTGGTTCAAACAATCCAGGGCTCAGCCCACAGTGGAAACAGAAACAGTAGAGTATCAGAAACTGAGTGTGTGTGTGTGTGTGTCGTACCCTGAACACATCTGTGTAGTCCAGTCGGGACACCAGCACCAAGCTCTTCGGGGCAAAGACCTTCACTGGTTGGACAACTGCTGGCTCCTCATCAACCTCATCTACCTCACTGGCCTCAGCCTTCTGCAGGTCAACACAGAGCAGTTACAGTTAGCAATACATAAATGTGCCAAAGCACAGGAAGGTCAGTATCATTTGGCCCCAAGTGGAGACCCACCTACAGTACACAGTGTAAGGTGCTCATGGCCATATGTTTACCAGTGGAAAGCATTAAAGAATGCATTTAATAACTGGAAAAATCTGATTATCCAGCCCACACCCAAAATGTTCCTAACAGCTTTTAAACATTTGTATACGACACCCACTATTATAAATCATGTGCATGAGGTTTGGGAGGCTTTATTCCATTTCTTTTTTCTTGTAATGGGTGTGTACCCAAAAAGAGCCACACAACCCAGCACCGTCAAGCAAATGATCAAATCTGTGTTGCAGCACTAACAACTCTAACCAGTGGGCCAGTGCAGCTATTCTCAAGACATTACATGTCTGATGTCTGTCTCACCTGTGGGTTCTCCAGGCCCTCCCAGAAGGTGAAGCAGGCACAGTAGTGACGCTCTGAGTTGATGTCAGTCAAAACTGCTACAAAGAAGGAGGTGGGCTGCCGCTCAGGAACCAGCTGCCAACCGCTGGGCTGACAGAACTACAGAGAAAGAGGGAAGGAGGTGTAGGGAGAGCGGGAGAAGGAGGAAAGGTGTCAGCAGCAGAAAATAGGGACGAGCATTGGATTAAGGTGCAGAAGAAAATCAGTGCATCAAAACGTGCACAAATCACCACAAGCGCTAAATGAACAGACATTAAAGTACAGTATGTTTTAGTCTAATTTCTAATCACAAGTTCTAATTAATGACACCGTTATTTGATAAAGACAGTTAATCATGAAGGTCACTGTCAACACTTATGATTGAAATGTATAACTTTCAAATGACACCGAATGGCACCTTTGAAAACACCTTGATAGTTGGAATCTTCACAGACTTTTATTTTGAAGCACATGTGCAAATTACTGTTACAACAGATTGGTTGGGTTTTGCTTTTCTGGGCACTAGTCAGCCATTTAAGTTACACAAACATTCTCCTAAATCCTATTATGATGCACCCTCTATGAAAGTTTATTTTATTCGGCTTTCCTCCAATCAAAATGTTTTTCTTACCAAGGCCTGTGTCAAAGGGCCTCACAGTCATTACATCCAATCTTCAAACATTTAGTAATCATTACAAACATCGCTCATGTATGTCAGAGTGTGATGAATGTACAACCGTTTCCAGAAAACTTAGGGCGCTGTGTAAAATATATAAGCATATTTTGCATGTGCGTTAATGCGACTCCATACCAACACAGATGCTGGTTTTCAAGCTGCACACTGGTAACAAGTCAGACTCTCCCTTTTAGCAGCATTCATTTTTTCCAAAAAGAATTTCAAATTTTGACTCGTCAGACCACAAGACAGTTTTCAACTTTACTTTAGTCCAAGTTAAATGCGCTTGGGCTCAGAGAAGGTTGTGGTATTTGTGAATTTTGTTTATTTTGTTGGTCTCCTTGCACGGTCAGGTTCTAACTTGGATTTGTAGATGCAGTGACAAACCTTGTTCACTGGCAAAAGTGAGACCATGCATTTATTTCCACTGCAAAATACATTACATTTTTTTTTATGCTGTGCATCCCGTTGGCCTAAAAACATTGCCATTTTGTATTAGTTTTGAGCCTTGTCCCTTGAGTACAGAGATTTTTCCAGATTCTCTGAATCTTTTATTGATATTAAGTAAGTAGATATCAAATCCCCAAATTCTGTGCAATTACATATTGAAAAACATTATTCACAAAATGTTGAACATGCGTATTGTACGTGTATTGTTCCACCACTGAACTTCACAGGGACATGTCTGTATGAGTTGACTTACCAGCTCTACGCCTTGTGGGAACGGGCTGTCCTCCCAGTCTTTCTCAGGAAATCGCTGGAGAATGCGACCTTGACCTTCACCCTCTACTGCAGAGAGACACATAGAGATACATATAGAGGTCAGTCCTTGTTATTTAGACTGTCGGCTGTTTGGTTCTACTAATAAACCCCTTCAAGATTTTGTTTTTTAAATATCAGCACTGACTTTCTTTTTTCTGTTGTCTCATTTGTATATTGGCATATAAATAAATTCCAAAATCAAATAATCATGTCAAAAGAACATCAAGTCTTGTCCACCATCCCAAACATAGTTCTTCTTATTTGGGAGACTTGTATATAGTCATAGAATGACCTATGTCCTCAATTATTTTTAATGTCAGTGGAAATTCATTTATAAAGTGTGCACTCTTGACGTGGTCAAAGAGTACACAACGTTACAGACATGATGTATTGTCACTTTGGAATATGAAAAAAGTCAGTGTGTGCCTGCTAAACAGGAACTGTATGTGTTAAAATGCTTGTTTGTTACAGTTTAATGAGACCATTTCAAGCAGAAGCCAGAGTCTGGCTCATCACTCTGGCACAATGACACGACAAAGGCTGAATTATGTAACCACCACAAGCCTGTCCTTCAGCTTAGTTCCATCGGAAGTCTTGCAGGCTGCTTAATGGCACCATTCATCTGCACAATTTAATCTCCCAATATAAAAAAATGGAAATCTAGCAGAAAACAAAATATTGCCCTGTGTTAAACAGAAGACTTTTTCATTAGCATTTAGCCCAAACCTGAATGGTTTGTATAAGCTCTGCCTAACAGAAAACAAATACGACAGAAGCACAAACGCACAGAGATAATACACAAACCGAAAGTAGGCCAGCTCCCAAAACACACAGGGACATGCTTGCAAACTAGGGACATGTGGACACTTATGGGAGTGGTGCTGTGGGATCAGGTTAATTCTCTTACAGAATGCTGACCTGCTATGTACTGTTCTGTTTCTGGCACAATCATAGAGAGGTTCTGTATTACTTGGTTGGATAAACTGAAATGCCAGATTTCTTACTTACACCTAAAGTGCACTTAAAAGTTCCCAACATGTATGATACAGAATGCTGGAGCTGATACTGTGCATGCTGGGACTTGACATGTTCACCCAACAGTCTTTAGAGACACTCATTCTAATGTTACTTTGTACGGCCTTATGATCTCTAAACACATATCAGTTGATGACAAGCTGGCGCACACACACACACAGAGCAAAATCTGGGCCTGTGCAGATACATTTGGAGCCAATGGTTCGGTAGGGTGGGGACTGTTCAGCCAGTTAAAGCCGAACAGCTTGGAGCTGGGGGAGGAGTGTATGAATGAGCAGGAAGAAAAAAAAAAAAAAAAAAAGAATCTGTTGGGAGTGACACGCAGGCCTCCAAAGCAAAGACACTGCCACAGACACAAACACAATCACTTTCACTCTTATGTGGGCTTTTTGTTGCACTCGGAGATCAGCAAGGATTGCTTACAGTCAGACAGTGCAATCAGCAAACATGGAAGTAGGTTGAAAACATCCATTTACAGTTAGTTGTACATCAGGTCTATTTAATGCACTCATGAAAAAAAAATAAGACAAACAATGACTTAACATGCAAAAATATACCACCAGAGTTTAACTGGGTAGTGGTCTTTTGATATGAGATTGGCTGGTGCCCTGTCCAGGGTGTTCCCTGCCTAAAGCCCAATGACAGCTGACATAGGCTCCAGCCCCAGAATAAGTGGTTACAGAACATGGATGGATGGATGGACAATTACTTAATTAAAGATCACCTGAAGACAGTAAATGCAGTATAAATACACCAGTATCTCTAAGGTCAGATGCCAGACAGAAGACTAACTATACATTAAGACCAAAGAACACACCAAAAAAAGTGAGTGAAAAGATGATAAAAAAAAAAAGCTGAAAGCGAGGGGATGGATATCAGAGCATTTTCAAGTCACTGAATATCTCTATCAAGTCATTGTGGGAAAAACCATGTCCCCCATGGTGCTGGCAGCATCATGCTGTGGAGAGGCTTCTCAGTAGCAGGCTCTAGAAGGTTTGAAAGGGAGAGGATTGTATCCTCTCCCTTTCAAACCCCTTAATGCAGCAAAATATTAATAATAATATAAATATTAATATATAATCCTGAAGGTAAACCTGGTGCAGTCTGCAAGAGAACTATGCCATAGAAGACAAAACAATGACCCAACCATGCTGCTAAATCTGCAACCAAAATGAGAGTAGTTGACAGGCTTATCAGCCAAAGCCCTTGTTCTTGTTCACAGCTATCCAGGAACACTGTCACCAACAAGAGTTTGAATGTGCATTGTTAGAATTTCCGTCCACAAAAGTAGAAGTGTTTGCTTATTGTTTTCGAAAAACTTGCTCAAAAAGTACAAGTATTAGGTTGGGTCTGCATCCAACACCAGAGACCAAATTTAAAATGTGCAACCACTCCCTCTTTGCAGTTCTAAAGCTTAACCCACAAGACCGCAAAAAGTGAAAGCCACTTAGTGCAGCTTTGACAGTTTCAGCAAAGAGCACCAGGCAGGGGACCATTATATTCTGCAAAGCTCAGAAGATTCTTGGTAAAACAGCACTGTAAACACGCAACAGGAGGGTCAAGTTTACTGCAACTAATGAACATTGGATGATGGTTGATCAGAGGCAAAAACTTCAACTGATCGTTTAGCAGCTACTTTCAGAACGCATTAGCTGGTTATTTGACCAAAAGCACACAATACTGCAGACGATTGTATGGTCCATTTGAAAATGATACAGATATTATATTATTGCATTATTGGTGCCTTAATGTGTAAAGAACATTGTTCCATCTAGGTGAGTTTAACCACTTTATGTATTGCCAGGCAGTTAATCCATAACAATACAGCGTTTATTGGTTCAATTTTAAAAACTTATTTCACTATGTTTATTTGTGTACAAGTTGTATTATAATTAAAACTTCAATATTTCTTATTTGGTAAAATTATAAATTGACTACAATAAGCATTTCCAGCTTTCTTACACAAAGATGGTAAATATAATATTCAAAAAGAAAGTGATTAGAGTTTTACAATGGTTAAAGTTGATACTAACCTACAGAGAGCAGGGAGGTCAATGCAGATAGGCTTTTTCTCTCTCCCTCTATTTTTGCGTCACATAAAATACAATTAATTAATTAATTAATAGACATATGCTTAACCTAAATGAACTTTCTATAATTATTTGAAATATATGAAGCGCCTACCTAGAGAAATGAAGGTAAAATTACTTTTTAAACTAAAGCTAAGTTGTGACTTCATCAGTTGTTGAGTTTCATAGCCACTGTGGTGAGTTTTTTTTGTTTTTTTTTTTGGGTGTGTGTTCTAAAAATAATATTTATATACAGCACAGCATCAGTGGCAGTGATAAACAACTGTATTTTCAGGTATATCTAAAGCTAATCTCACTCTTTAAGTGCTAATAAAATGCAGCCAACAATTTTAAACATCTGCATGCTCTAATTTTCAGTTGCATATGCAAGTGACGTGCTCACAGTGTAGGCTGCACGTACCTGCAGAGTATTATTTAATCAGCCAGCTTGAGCGCAGACATTGGCATTAATTATTTGCATGATCACTAAACTTGTACCACTATTGCTATGAAGGCAGTTTTAAATTGCAGAGAAATTATCACAATGTTCTCTAAGGACACTTTCAATTTCAGGCATTGATGCATTAAAGTCAGTCAAGACGTCATCGCCGCATCTTGTCTGTACTAACATGCCAAGTTTTATCCATTTCAATAACACTCATAACGATAATATCCATCTTAAATAATGGAATTGAAACAGCTGTAACATAATGCGAGTTTTGTTGATACACGTGCAAAGGTCAACTATTTAGTTACAGCCTGTAGAACTTATGGGATTTATTACTGTAGCTGGAATATATTTTACAAGAATGGGACAGGCATGAGGTCACAGTGAGCCTAACCTCTGACCACCAAAATCAAATTAGTTACTCCCTTCAATTAAAGTCAGTTCTTAAGGAATTTCCTCTGATATAGTGGTTATGACAATAGAACAGATAGTTCGGACAACCGAAAAACATAATGTCTCTGGCTACAGCTGTCTCCTCCAAGGAGGCATAAAAACCATGAACATTTATGTCAAGGGCTGTTTATCAGGAATGGGAAACCTATTGAAAACGTCACAAAACATGTGATGGGATCTCTCAATGGGCACGGAGTAGTCTCGTTCAATCATCAGTTCCCCCAAAGTTTCTTGCCGTGATTACAATTCTGACAGCAGGTGGCAATAGTGAGGGGATTGCTGCCAAAGTGACTTGTTTGGAAACAAGGAGAAGAGATAACAATTAAAAAACACATTTGGATAAAACACCAAAAATACGATTCATGCTTTGTTGAGAAAGAGTGTTTCCTTCTATCGTGGAAAATAATGGTGAGGACTATGTGGTTGGTTTTGTGAACGTTCACACAGTGGTAACTGGCATATTCTTTATTTTGTGTTATTTTTTCAATACAGATTATATTCATTTAACATTAGTTTATTTTGATGTATATTAAATTTTTAATTAAGAAAATGACCAACTGTAAACCAAATATTGATAGAATTGTATTGAGAGAGAAACATATTGTCCCCTCTCTGGCGTTTAAGTCGCGGGTTTAATCCCAAAACTCTCTCGTGTGCAGCTTAATCAGATTTTTTTAAACAACGACCAATCTCAGCTGGGGGACAATAAACGAGAGTACCCAATATAATTATTCCTGATAAAACCTGTAGGTTTTCACCAATATTCCATTTTCCATTAGATATTTTTTAATGATGATTCAGTACACTGCACAGTGTTTGTGAATATAACAAACACACCCATGTCAGTATGATTGATGAAATGTGTCACTGAGTAAAACCACAATAGGAAAAAAGCTTTGATGAAAATGTTGTAAGAAATAATAAGTCATTGTTTGCAGATATTTCTGCAACATCTCATGCTGCAATACATCCACCCCTACCTGCAAAATTGCTGAACACAAAGTTCAAAAATTCAGGTCAGGCTTTAGATGTTAAATGCGGATAATTGGAAATTGTTCAGATATCTGATATCTGTCATCAGACAATGATACTGTATCAAATTATGATAATGTTACAACACAAAATGAGATTACATCTGTAAATACATTCTGTTATGCGTCAGCTGGCAGGTGTGACATTGATGAAAAACACAAATATGCAAATTCGGGTCTTTATAACATTTATTCTGAATGGTTTCCGCCATTATGTGCAACATCATGATGTCCCTGTGCTTCTTCAAGTTCTACATGACACGTTTCTCCATTTTTGCATGACGTATTGTTTTGCTGCAGGCAAGCCAAAAATTGAATTTACAGGTGCATCAGACCTCAACATTACCACACCTGTGTCAGAATGACAGCAGCTGAATCAGACTGATGTGTAATTTGATTTGGATTTCTTCCATGTCACACCCAATGCTCCAGTTGAATAACTCCAACTGGCAAAACTCCAGCAGGCTCTGGACAAAGGATCAAACACACGCTGCAGTGATGCACACTGGATTTGAACAACATATAAATACAATGAATCAATAACGCATTAGATGTTAGCTTACCAAGAACACCAGAATGCCAAACCTACTTCTGGCTTTTCACATTAACAAAACAGTAGATTTTTCCCTGATATGATGAAAGCTTTTTTTGAAAGATGTAAAATAGAGTAGACAAATTATGATCTTAAGGCAGAGACACACCAAGACAATATCAAAGAACAACAAGCGACAACAAAGGCCAACCACCGCCTGGACAAAAAAAAAAAAAAAAAAAGGCAGATGAACACAAAGCAAAAAGCAAAAGCAATAGCCAACAGTCTTCAGGTTAATACTTTATGTAACAGTGCATAAAATGTATAAACTAAAGATTGAAAAAAATAATAATAAATCAAATAAAAGTGATGGCCAATTACTGTTATGTAGCCCTTGGTATCACTGAGTGCTGAACTGAGTGCTTCAGCAGATGCTTTTCACCAGTCATGAATACTGTACATGCAATAAGTGTTTGCTGCTGCGTTCTGGCTAAAATGTGGGGGGAAAAAAATACCACAGCTCAATCCCCTGCAACATATGTTTAAACCTGTGTTCTCTCCACTGATTATGGTCAATGTCGTACCTCTTTGAGCCTTATCCACTTGTGCATTGCTGTATATTAGCAGGAGGCTGCAGAGTGGATGAGTAAGGCTCTCCTAGCTCTGACTTCTCATTTGCATTGGCCACCATGTTTGCTACACAGAGGCTTGGGTCATAGTGCTAAGAAGCACTAAGTACAGTGGGTATACAAAGAATTTAACCTTTATGTTCTTTAAACGCGGTCGACTTAACTTGGCTTTCTTTTTAATGACATACAATGAATATTTGTACTATTTACACTGAACATATTTGGCAGTAACATCAAGCCTAACAATCAAATTCATTGTAGTGCCCTGCCCTGCCCACCACCAATCCCCCCCACCCTAGGTTGGCCACCACCTCAAGTTTAATCAAATTCTGTGGGAAACACTGATGTTACATTTCCCAGGAACTTGTTAAATTAAGCTAGTGTTTCAAAACTATTGTTTTGTACACTGTAAATTTGAAAGACTTTAACACTTCAATTTGTACATCTGTTAGATCTTTTTAGAGATTAAATACATATAATTGTATAATGTTTAGAGGGAGATGGATCTACGCACTTTGATAATATATGACAAAGCAGGATATAAATATATATATAAAGATATATTTACTTTTTACCCTCGTACCATCAAATTAATCATAATTAAGTGAAGTAATTGCATTTTATCTACAAATCAACTACAACTGCTGCTGTGATATATATGCTGATATGATTCCCTTCTTCAGTGTGTATCCTTGAATCTCAAAATCCGGATATGACAATGAATCCTAAGTGTAGGTTTAATCAGTGGCGCTTGCATTTACTTGTTGGGACTTGCTTTTTTCACAGAGCTGTTTAGACTGAGACGCATGTCTGTTGGTGCATAAAATGTCATGCAAACAGCAAACTTCATGTCACGCTCCTTCTCTCATCCTCATCATCCATTTCCAACCATGGTAAATGCCTCCACTGCAAATAAAAGCAGTTGTCACAAGCCTCAGAAAAACTCAAATACAAACTGTCAACTGTTGTTGACTGTTGCCTTGTGTTTTTGTTATTTTGTCCACCTCATGAACTGAAAGGAGTGTAACAGCAGCTGTATCTTTACAGTGTAAGCAACACAATCAACAAGTCACAATCGGTGCATTCAGTTCCTACAGTGCTGAGTAACCCGAGGGACTTGGTCAATGAAAAGACTATGTGAGCAGGCTTTTTGTCCACTGCTGACCTCTCCTAGCACAATCATTACCGCCAAACTAGCATCCACACTTCCTGTTTTGTCACCCAAGATCAAAGTAATTTTGTTTCATACACAATGGTTCAGCCTGGCTATTTCAAAAATGATCTTCAGTCATGATGGGTTGATAATAAAGAAGGGTGTTATTGTTATTTTACTTTTTAAATTTAAGCTGAACACATACAGTAAATATAACCTTCTTCCCCACATTCACACTGACCAATTTCCCACCACCCAGCATTTTCCTCTTATAACTAGGCTGAATCACCTAAGACTGACCTTGGCTAAATTAAGAAGCTTTACAAAGAACAGGAACCACTGTTCCTTGCCTGACACTACATAATAAGCAAAAGCCCCTCCTTTGACTTAATAGTATAACACAAGTGATGACATACTATAGATCCCATTATGCAGGAACAAAGGCCACAATAAAAGATTTACTGCACATGACTGGTGACTGAGCTAGCCACACAGTCACTGAGAGCATTGCAGGAGTTACTTTCGTCTCCAGATAACTCATACACAAACATGAAACATGCTTAGGGCCATTGTCTCTCTGCAAAATGAAGTCCGATAGCCAAAGCATCCCTGGATCCTGTCAAGCAGGAATCTATCATCTTTTCATTAGCTTTGTATTATCATTAGGCTTTGTTCAATGTCGTCCAAAGTTATTTTGAGAATTTTCTGTTCTCAAATATAAAAGGTAAACGTTATTTTTCATTTTTCACGTTCCATTTAAAACCATTTCATTGAAGAAAACCAACAAAACAAAAGTGTGTAGGTCTTTCCAATTTTTTCTTGCCACACCCACACAAAACACACACTGCTATGGAGACGGGTGAAGAGGGCGAGATGGTCAGACTCTAACACATTTTTAACTGTATAGTTACATTTTACTTATAAAGTAAATAAATTAGTGTTTGCTTTCAGCTCATTCATAACAAAATGAATATGAGGAGCAATGTTATAGTTTGTATTCTCTGAAAAGTGCGTAGTTATGCAACTTTCTGTTCCGTGTTAATCAGCAGCTGTTAGATTAATTGCCGTCTCCATTACTAGTGAACACAACTTCCTCCTTATCACTGCTCTATATAAAGAGTAAGTATAAGAAAGGGCCAGAGGAGATGAAAGAGATATGTAGAGATGCCCACATTAAGAAATGAAGACTAATAAATTAAGAAGGATCCCCATTTGGTTTGGTTTATTTTCAGTTGGCATCAGGCCTGACAAAGATCCCTGAATTAGCCCTAATAACATCCCTTAGGATTTGTTAAACCACAAAACAAAAACAGTTGGGTTATAAGGGTGATTGCAACAGTAGCTAACATGTTAGCCAAGAGCATTAGTTAGCCAATGCTAGCACCAGAACAGGCCAGCTGTCATTCACCTGTGTCATCCAAAATAAACCAGAACAGAGCAGCCTAGCAACCAACAGGCTCCCAGCCTTCTTCCAGCAGGCTGCATTTCAGTAATAATACACAAATATAATAGAGAAAAAAAAGTATTGCAACAGCAAGACTGATTCAAGTGTTTTTGTTGAACACTGCAGACATTTGTGTTGAAGCTCAAAAGATGGAGGTAAATCATCAAGTAGGATGATTTACCTCCATCCTATTCCAAGCAACCATGTAAACGCCCACTCCCTTGACTTTGCCTGACCAATTAGTCTGTATGGTTTGGATCATTAGTCGATTCTTTGTTCTTCCACACCATAAAAATTTGTTCTAGAAGACATTTGTGAATCATCTCTTTAAAATTTTGAAAAGTCCCACCTGGATGAGGTGTTTACATCTTGTGGTATGGCTGCTGTATTACTGCTCATGAAGTTTTTTTCAAATGATGGATTATGATACCTTCACGCGTGCTCTGTAGAGATTGTTGGTAACGTCATTGACGCTTGTTTTGGGTTTTTCGTTACAGACCTGACAATGCTTCGGTCAGCTGTTGCTTAATAAACCAGTGGTTTTCTTTCTTCTTCCGGACATTCCACATTGCTTTGTTGGCTATGCATAATATGTGTACAATGCCTCTGATTGTTTGCCCCTCTTTTTTAAAATTCAAAGTGGCCATTTTCCTCTCATAGGCAGCTCTCTGGTTGTCATGTTTATTTATCCCTATGGTCTTCACGGGTAAAACCTGAGACTTATATCAAGAGTAGTCATTTAGAACTATTTATTATTTACACAATTTACAGAACATGCTTGGGTAACAAGAAACACCTTTAAGTCACATGTTCCAATGTTTTTGGAAGAAATAAAATGTGGTTGATCAGATACAAAAGGTTCCATGTTGTTTAATGTTCTGAGGTGTAAATATCATCATATGGAAGCGGAAATTCTGAACTTTCATCTGATTTCTAATATTGGATTTTCACCCATTTGTCTTCAGTGTACAACAAAAACAGGGAAACTAACATTGCTGTTCCAATACTTTTAAAGGGGATAGTATACAGTGGTTGTGCGTCTGTGTGTACCAGAGCTGGTGATGACACCTCACACAGATGACTACTAGCAGTAATGCTCTCTGACACAGTATGGAAAGAGAATGAGTGGTCATGTGATCACTGACTAATGGTAGTCAGAGTTGAAATGAGTGTGTAGCTCAGTGTGTGTGTGTGTGTGTTTGTGTGTGTGTGTGTGTGTCATGCTCTTGGCGCTGCACCAGGCTGCAGCTTCTCGTTTGCAGGCTTCCAAACCACAGTAACACGACATCAGGCTGTTTCCACAGCGACTGCTGCAGTCGGGACAAAAGAGTTCTTAGACTAGTGTATTTTGTTTGTAGAGAACTGCAAAAAAAAAAAAAGCACCAAATGTCTGCCTGGAACCAAGCTCGCCCTTGCATAAATATTTTGAGACTAGAGTTTCACCTTTTACTAAAAAAAACTACCTCTTACTGTGGGATTAATCTGCTGTGTCATACTACAAATTTAAACTTACATATTACTTTAATTAGAAGTTCATGTGAAAAATAAACAACTCTCACATCCTTATATTCAGGCTTCCACCCGGTCTGCATTTATGCACATTAATTTACACAGGGAAACACTAATTTAGTACCTTGTACACTTTTTCACACAAATAGACACACACACGTCTTGTTGAGTAATATGAAGAAGCATGAGTCACTCTCAGTTTAAAAGCAGCCCTGCAACTACAGATCCAGTCCACTTATTGGACTCAGTTGTGATCAGTTGGACACATCAATAAGCAACACTTGGGAGCTGTGTGAATTTGATGTCAGATGACTGGACAGATGGTGATCCCACATGAATAAATGGGCCAATTCTTGTTTGAAACTGGCTGAGGGAAGCTACCATTTTGGTTATAAATAAAGGGTGTGGGGGGAAAAAAAAAAAAAACAACACACCATCTGGGAACCCTGCTCACCGAAAGACAATGTAGGGCATTTTCATTGTGCAAAAGCTCTTCAGTAAACTCACATCCTTCCTGGTAAACTAATGCCACCGCCCCCGTGTGTAACACCCGGGCCACCTCCCCGACAAAAAGGCTTTCCAGGAGAGGAAATGGCCTCAGAAAAACACAGCAGTCAGAGATTTTTCAGATTTAAGAAGTAGGTTGCTTTATATCTAACTCATTAAATGGATGATCGATGTCATGTGCCGAATTTCTTTTTACTTCTCTAGCATAAATCAAATCATTTCTTTTTGTGTTTTTACAGTACTGACATTAAAAGAGAAGCGAGAACAAGACAGTGTAAAATAGAGGAAGTAATTGTCGTTTATTAGCCTTGTATCGCCATCCTTTTTTCTATTTAGCTTCCGCTCTTGGAGGATGAACTGTCCCAGAAAGGAGGCATGAACAACAGAAAGTGGATCCTGGAGTCTATGATGTAGCTCCATCCTTTGAATAAACTGTGACTTTACTGCAACAGAGCAACAGCAACAGAGCTAACTGTCAGTTAGAAAGCACTTGAGACCTTAGTCCCATCTTCAATAACTTTATTTTAGGACACAGAGACCTGTTGTGAACAACTAGTACTGGCTTGTTCCAATTGTCAAGCATGTTAGTCGCAGGCTCCACAGCTACAGCTACTTGCCAACTAGTATTGTGAGAAGAAGTTCTAAGTAACATTTTGTGGGGCTCAGAACTTTGTCAACAAATTTGCGAACATTCATGGAGTTCTGTGCGCTGACAAAACATAAATAAGAAAGAAGTAGCTTGGTCTCAAATGGAAACGGAAAGGTAAGCTGGCAACACGAATGGCCTACCAATCAACAAGCTGTGTCTGGACATTTATGTGATCGCTGTGTGACAGATACTTTTTTATTAGTGTTACCTAAAACTCACGAGGTGAGGAAAACTAAGAAAATGACAGTAAAACAGTATAAATGACAGGAAAGAGCTGTGTTAATATATGTGGTAATTCACCACCACAGACACCATCAAACGCAGAGAACATTAGATTAATGCAAGCTGTTTCTCAAGAACAAGATGCAAATAGGACTTCCGTGTGCTACCCCAGAATAATGCAACAGGAAACATGGGAGCTCCTCGCTCCTACTAATCACCTCATCCAAACACTCCGCTTTCCTCTACTATAATCTCTACTACAATCTTAAGTAAGTCGGAATTTAGCTGCAATAATGGATGTAATGTTCTTTATCCGCAGAACTGATCACTCACACACATAGCAGGAAATTACATCTTGGCCAAGACACAGTGCATCGCTCATTACCAAACAGGAACCAGACCAAACAGCAGTAAAACAATGGTGGCAGAAAGTAAAGAATCTGCAGCCCACAAATTCTTCTGGTCGACCTGAATCCCGAAATAAATTCTTTTGATTTCTCATTATCAACATGCTAGTAATCAAACAGTGAAACATATTCAACTAAACCCTAAAAGCACAATATGGTCTCAATCTGTGGTTGCTGGCACCATACTGACAACGGTATTTGGACAGCATGACAATGAGTGTGGGTTTTCTAGATTTCACATAGAGGCTTTATGTGCGTTCAAATAATTTTTTAGTCAATAGCATATGGTAGATTTAGTAAACATAACACTCAAGCTACAAATAGATATGGGAATAGCAAAGGCTTCATTTTTTAAAACGTTTTTTCATTCAGACATATGTACCGTAGGCTTTAAATATTTGCTATTGATTCAGTGACATTGAAGCTTTAATTAATGATCATAGGTGACTGTATCTGAGGCCGCAAGTATCTTAGTGATCAAACCAATAATCATACTGTTGTCCGGTTGTAAGCAGTGCGTTGCATTCTGGGATTGACAGGGGCTCAGAGTTGCCAAATGCCATTAGTAGTATTAAATATTAAAGATAATTGCTGAATTCCATTTTGTCAGTACACAAAGCACAAATTTCATCCTTGTTTAGTTTTACTGTCTTGTAAGACTGTTTGCGAGGGAGAATGCTCCACTCTGAAACACTGTTGTACACCCTTAAGTCGATTGTTAATTGGATCAATTACATCATGAAAAATACAGTCGGACGGATTAATTTTAACTTCACTTACACATATTTAATGATTACTTTAATAATTATATTTAGGGACAGCTGTGACTCAGTTGCCAGAACAGTCATCCACAAATTGCAGCTATAGTGGTTGGATCCTCAGTTCCTCCTGGCCGCATGCCAAAGTGTCCTTGGGCAAGACTCTAAACCCCTAAGTTGCTCCCGGTGTGGGTATGTTCACTAAATTACTTTGGATAAAAGTGTCTGCAAAATTACGGAAAAAGTAAAATGTAATTTAAATCAGATTACTCAGGTAAACTACCAAAACCTGGATCAGTACATCCTCAAAACTGTACATAAATTACATTTGTGAGTGTGCTTATTGGAGTATGTTCATCATTTAGACAAAACTGGCATCCATCAAAAACCTATAAACAGCCAACCAAGATAATGCAACTAACCACTTCAAACCACTGGGTTTCAACACACACCTATTTTGGGGGGAAGGGTAAGAAACAGTAGCAAAGACAGGCCCCAAAAACAGTACAATAGCAGAGACATGAGTATTTGAATCTGTTCATGGAAACTGATTAGAGTAGGCACAGTTGGTGCCCGGGAGGGTGTTTTGATCTTTTTTCCTCAAAAACAAATCTGACCTGATCTTCTACCACCAGGCACCCAGGCAGAAGTTCGGATGCCTTTATTTAACAGAATTGACAGAAACGGAGTGCCACAGCTAAGGCAATTGTTAATATTACAATTGGGCTAAAATGTCAGGCTGCTTTTGGGTCTTTCAAGGAAGACGGACCTACTGGAACTGCTATAATGGAGGTAAAACTGCTATAACGGACAAAAAAAACCAAACACAAAAATGTGTCATCTGCATCCATATTCAGTCTAGCCCCAACACAATCGAACTCTACTAATTATAACAAATCAAAACAGTCACAGCAGTGGTGGAATCACCCTCAGGGATTTGAACGATTGCTTCCTTGAGCACCAACGGGCTCACTGTGAGCAGCACTGACTCAGCCTTTGTCCTAAGAGGAGACAGAAATTCTCTAGATTCCAGGGAAACCATAAAGCGCTAAGGACGAGGGTATCCCTAACATCCCTACCCCCAGCACACACACACACACAGACATTCAGACAGTCAGACACACACACACACACACACACACACACACTATTCTGTATCTGCGGTGTAGGAATGAGGGCAGCTTTGGGGCCCTGGGCCATCGGCTCCCCCTTGAAAAAAAAACAAAAAACATTCAGCTCAGCAGACAGATTGCTTCAAAGGCTTCATATATGCTAGGACAAGTGCAACATCACCAACATAACATATTGGTTTCTCCCTGGCTACCTGCATAGCCCCCATCAGTAAAGATGGAAACTGTATAATTAATATTTATTAAATTGTGACATGAGTTAAACATGAATTTACCTGCCTGATGCTAACGCTAAGATGACTTCTTAACCTTAAGTATCAAACATTGTCATGGTAACACATCAATCACGCAGGGACTGCCACAAGCCCCCCAAGCAGTCGTCTGAGTGGCGAGCGGGAGAGCAGCTCATGCCGACACATTACACGGGCATCGTTGCACCAGGATGACCCAGTGTCACTAGGTCCCCTTCACAAAAGGCAGATTGTGAGGGCTATTTCTGGAGGGGAATGAAAGCCTGCTGCCGTCCCCTAAAGCAATGGAGGAAGTGGCTTGCCCACAAGCAGGCACTGCCGACAGCATCACGCACACTATTCTCTCTTCATGCTCACTCACTGACTGAATTGTTCTTTCAAGATGAGAGGTTCGGTTTCCTCTGGAGCTTCGCGCAGCCCGACATAAATTAGTCATAGCTTTGTCGTGATAACGAAACTCTCTAATTTGTTCTGTCAAAAACCGACTCAATCAAATATTTTGTGAGAGTGAAATGCATTGTAACAAATTTATGTTTCTTCAGGACAAGATGTGTCCAAATCAGGTGTATTTTAAAGAATTTGGATAAGTAAAAATAAAGTCAATGTGCGAGTTTTGCAGCACTGCTGCTCTTCTTCACAGTCAGCTTTGCAGCGCACCTGTGCAACATTTCTGTACAAATCAGACAGTAACTCTTAATTTAGATACTGGTATTGGCGAAAAGCCAAAACAGAGTCACTAACCCCTAAGGATTTATCCCATCAATAGCAAATGGCAGTGCACCGTCACATTAAGCTAGTAGTTTCTTGTTTTTAAGCCAGTACTGAGGATGCACTGACTGGTTAAAATAACCCAAATGAAGACTAATGAATACTATTGAAAAACTGGTAAAACTGGTCTCTATAGCCAGAGTCTGTGCAGAACCAAACAAAGATAGTTTGTTAGACATTACACCACTAGACAACCGCAAGTGTGTGGAAAGTGAAGTGAAGAAAATCCAACAGAGGAATAGATCTTGACTCAGGAGGTTCCCGGCACATCAGTCACAGTCATGCAGGTTATACTTTTATTTATATAAATAATTTAGGTATCATATTGTAATCAGGGCCTTTAGCATTTGGCTTAAGTAGCTCCTAAAAAAAACAAGGTTAGTAAAGTAAAAATTATGTATATAGCATCACATAGAATTTTACAGAGAAGAGCTCACAAAATGCTTCAAATCAAAACGATAAAAGCAGAAAACCTTAAATCATACAATAAAACTAGTCTAAAATAGAACACATCAAGTATTGACAACATACAAAAATAAATGAACAGTGACAGTCAAAAGTCTTCAATTTAAGGTCAAAGTCAAGGTGTGTTTGATTATGCTATACTACTATTATTATTTTATAGCTCAGACACATTTTTAATAATACTGTAAAATGGCTAAATGTAAGCATCAGGTCATAATCTCTGTAGGTAGATATTTAATAATAAATACATCAGATTATTATTAAAAAAACTGGACTGGGAGACCCCTATTCAAGATATCTCAGTGAGCTAGACAGTTTCAGTTTCAGGCAGCAACCATTAAACATAATTTCTTGTCAATCCCTAATTCCTCCCTCTTTTCTGTCATCCCTCTATTATCAGTTTTCCAATAGACATAGTGTAAAACACCTCAAAAGTATCCAGCCTTGACCCTTTGGTGAGTATGTATACGTTTTAGGATGTGGTGTTAAAATCACCTCGTGTCATATTAAAACAACACATGATAAACTGTTCATGAAAACATTAACCACCTGACAGATTAAGAAGCACCATCATCACACTGATGCAAAACTTTGCCATAATGCCGTACTACTTACTCATTTCCAACATTAACATGCAAATAACGGCCTAATACACACCAAAATATTAATGGAGGAATGCTGCGCTTAAATGACATAAGTAGCACCAATGTAATACCTTGGTTTCATCAAGTATACCAAAACAATCCTGTATTCTTTACATGAATATTTCAGACAATATTTCAAATGTCTGAAGTTGTCCAACACACACACGTTTAAACCTAAACTGTATGAAACAGGGCTTTGAGCATTGTTAAAATTATGTTGGAAGTTGAAACCCGTTTTTTTTTTTTTTTTGCACAAGTGTCAAATCGCAGTCAAACTGACAAAGCTGGCAATAAAACTGGTACCACAAGTGAAATATGAAACTATTATGCTTACAGAGTTGGCAACTAACTGACGTGACAATCACTGCTGCAAACTGTCACAGTCAATCAGTGCGAGCTTCTTGATACTCGGTGGCTTTACTGTGATATCGTAGTTTGTTTACTTACGATATCACAACACTGTGAGGTCCTACAAATTGTTATTGATGTCTCTAACATCATACGGTTGTATGACAGCGACAGAAACAATTTGAGTTTTGTAAACACAAATGCCCACATGCAGGCTTAATCGACCCTGTGTCCTTACTGGCCCTTAATGTTGTGAGAGGTCCCAGTTTGACTGCAACAAGAGGCTGAGCTTCTCGCAGGGAAAGTGCATGCCTGAGCTGTGACTCCAGCCTGAAAACAAACATTCTGAATTCTGTTTTGGGTCACCACAGCAATGACCAACACCCTCAAAGTGCCTAAGGCACACAGATACAGCTGTAATAGAGCATGTATGTTAGCGTCTGTGTGTTTGTATCTTAGAGTAGACCGCCCCGCACAGCCGCACACAAACCAAACAAGTCCCTTTCCCTGGTTTTCAGACACACACACAAGGGGACAATTTAGATTCTCACACTAAACCTACGTCTCCCTCGGGTCCGTTTCCCTGTTTCCTGTTTGGGCCTTGGACTCTAATTGGCTGCTAGGTCCTCTGTCCTATGGAGAAACCACTGTCAAAACATAGTGACATGCTGTGGAGATTCTCAAGAGACCCCTTGCTAGGAGGACCACACCCCAGCAACTACTGACTCTTACCAATCCACAGGCAGCCATCTTGGCTCAAAAAAAGATCCACTGATAGCATAACTTAGCATCTATTTTGTGCACAATATGAGAAACTTAAGATACAATCGAAGAATGTGAATGCAAGATTCAAGGTTCTGCCTGCAAGTTAATGTCTTGCAGGCAAGCTAACTGCCACTGGCTGTTTACTGGCTGCATAAAAAAAATGCAGGTAAGACTCAGTTCTCCAAACACCCACATGGTTTCTGTTGGTGATGGTGCCCTGAGAGGCAGAACTGCGATTATGTCAGCCCTGAAAATCTGTCACTGCCCACGCTGGTAAAGAACATTCCACTGACTGAGTGACAACCAGCAACTCACAATCAAACACACGTAGACAGGATGTATGAAATATTTAGACACAAGAGGAAACTCTACTGTGCGCCAGAAGTCCTGGTATTCTTATGACTGAGGACCGTTCGTTTCTGTACAGCCGTTTCATTCCAGCAGCGCCAGAACGGAAACAAATTTTTAAAAAAAAGCAACACAAATTCGTGATGCTAGATTCAACCCTGTTCCCTCACCTTTGCCACTGAAACTGTAGCAGACACTGATTACCAAGTTTTGATTTATGAGCATGCCAACTCAAAAATGACTAAATCTCTTTCCATCTATATCCTGGTAATGAAGTGTGAGGGATTAGACAAAACTAGACAAGCAAAAGGCAGTGCTTTAAAAACTGGCCAGCAGGGCATTGATCTAAATGCAGGAGAATTTTGAAAGTTAATGCACGGCTGTCAATGCACCTAATGATGATGAAAATGGGGATAATGATATCTCACAGTGGCTACAACCTAGAAGCAGGGGCCAAAGTTACTGTAAACAGAGAGGCAGCAGTTGCAGTACAGTGCCAACAATCATCATCACCCTTAAGTGTTGGGCTTTACAAGGCATTGGAGTCTTGATCTATTAAAGCCACTGTGGTTTTTATGTCTGGTTACCAGATGCTTTTTACAGGCCTGTTCTGCACTGCCTTGCATTCAGACAGGGTAGAGCAGGAAGTCTTTCCGCAGTGTTTGCAGTCTCCACGTTATGACATTCTGCATTCAACACTTTGTGAAAAGAATACAAGATGCAATAAGTGCATTCATGCAATCATAAATGTGATGTAGGTTCCTTTGGCATTAACACAATAAAAGCCAGTTCTCTGCCTGCTTTTAGCCACGGAGAACTTGTCACGTTACAATGTGCTTCCTCTGAATAAATCATAAGCAAAATCCTACTCTGAATAAAAGAATCTACCACCTTGCAAGCTGCATAGTTCCATTGCATAGGCGGGTTGAATATTTCATGATTAAGCGGGCCATTATATTGCAAAGATCTAGGCCAAGGCTCAGGCTGAAGGGAGGGGGATTCAGATAACGGTCCAACAACACAAGAGAGCTGAGCTCCGGTCCGAGGGGGCTCAGGGAGGGGTAAAGCCATCTGGGTTAATCCACACAAAACACAAAGAATACAATCAGCAACTCCGCCGAGGAGATGCATCGATTCCCAGTTTTGAAATCACGCTTTAAATCCAAGTCCAAGCGGAAATCAGCAGGATTTTCGTGGTCTGGCTTTCCGAAGTGGTGAGGACCCTGCAGCCGCAGCACTGACAAGTCATCGTACAGCTGCCCCCTGCCTGAAATACTGGTTCAGACGTTGATTTAATGTGCCGACAGTGCCACTTGTTACATTTGTTAAATGAAAAACAACTGGAAACCAAAACGAAAACCGGTGAAGAAATCCGTCTTTAGGTCACAGCCGACCAGACAGCGAGCCCCCCTAACAGCTAGTCCGGCTAATGTTAGCTCTTAGCAAATAAAGTTAGCCCAAGTTTGCTGTCAGCACAGTGACGAAGTTTGTTTTGCTAAAGCGAAAACATGACTAGATGTTCAGCGTTGTGACTGATTCGCTCAACCAACGTGGCCCTCCGTTGGGAATGCCCGGCACCAGCTGACAGGCTAGCATTTAAGCACACTAATCCCACGAGGCCTGACGATCCCCGGCCTAAATTTGGCGGATAGCTGCAAGCTGACAGCGCCTTGCGTCGGTCACCTGTGAGTGGCAGCCGGCCGCCGTCCCCGCCTCCCTCCCCGCCTCCTGTTTACCGACTGCTAATAATATGCCGTTAAAACTAGCGGGGTAGGCTAACTCAAAACACCCACCTCGCTTCTCGAGGTCGTAACCGACCACTACAAAGTAGTCAGCGAGCCTGGCCATCTTCGGAGCTCACGGCGATGGGCCTTTCTCGTTAAATCCTCTTTTCTTTTGGCCGTCAGTAGTCCATTTACGTCCTCCCGACGATAGACACATCACGGGCGACAGTAGCATCCTTCCAGCTGTACCCCGCCGCCATACTGTCAGCCTACCTTGCCCTGACAGCGAAGAGGCGCGAGCCTGCGCACTGATGGGGCGCACAGGGAGGGGCTGGCCGGCAGGAATGTCCCGTGCGAGTAGCCAAACCAGCCCAGGGGCTAAGAGTCCGACCAAACTTAGAATATAACCCATTGAAGCTACAATTGTGCCGTCACTTGTGAAAGTTAAACTGAAGCCACACATCCTGTGTTATTTTAATGGGAGATGCAGGGATGTGGCGGGCACTGCTTTCTATTCGCCGGCAAATTAAAGTGCACATATCTAACGTAGATTATGACATAATATTTACTATTCCTATTATTCCATACAGAGAACTGTTTAGCAGCATTTTGCAGCCCCGTCGATGAGGGATGGTGTCTTGTATATACATCTTTATAGTCTTGACTTTATTCTGTAAAGTGCCCTGAGATGACTTTGTTGTGAATTGGCGCTATATAAATAAAGTTGAATTGAATTGAATTTAAGCGTCATCTTCCTGCACTTTCCTGTAAATCAACGTGAAGTTTTAGCATTTTCAGAGTAAAAACGAATTAGCAACATTGTTTGTTTGTTTTTTTAAATAATATTATGTGTTATTTTCAATGTCAACCCTTCCATAGTTCCAGCTTCTTTTAGTAAACTAAGTAACCTCAATATTGTTTAACCAAAAGAAACATGGGGAGAGAGAGCGGGGTAAGACATTGTTTTCTACCTTGGAAATCTTCTTGTGACCTTTCTCATGCAACCCCTTGGTTTCCAACCAAGATATTGAGAAACACCATGTAAGATAATCAGCTGTTCCTCAATCATTAATACTTGCTGAGCATATGGTTGCTTGTTGAAGTTTGAACCTTTCCTTTTTCTGGTTGATCCAGGGATGTTCAGCATTGCAGGAGACGTCCAGCGTAAAGAGCCAAACCACCACAGTGGCGACTGCAAGTGCGACCAGAAGTTGTATCGTCTCAGTGAGCTCTCAATAAATTACCATACCCACAGGAATGATGTGCACAAACAGTGATGTTTATGTTTTTTTAAAATGCATTCTTTATTTGCTGTATTGGTCATTTTTAAATGAATAAAACAACACACACACACACATGTTAGGATACTTAGTGGATTCTTCAGCAATTCTGTACTCTCTGTCTTGGCTGTAAAAATCTGACTGATTTGCATTTGTTCTGAATGTGTGGCAGAAAAGGAAGTGGTTCGGCTTATTTAGGTCTGTAAAACTTCAACTGAAACAAAATCAGTTTGTGTTGCAGCCAGGACTTTAAATGATAGAGCATGCAACTCTGCTTGAGTTTTGATATGCTGGAAACATGTTTGCTGGGTTTTATGTTACGTGTTTGGTTGAAGAGCAGCTTGCATAATATAAAATATTCTGCTGTGGTGTTGCAGAAAACACGCCAGAGGGATGTGAGGAAGACCTGAGGACCAGCATCCATGTGGCCTGTCCTTGGCTGTCAGCACTGTGACAGCCTTCAGGGAGTTCCAACACTTCCTGTGCTGTGAACTTTGACCTAAAGTGCTTATCGCTCTGGTTGAAAACAATCAAGAGCATGAGATGGGATGAGTCAGATTTTTCTTTAAGAGCTTTGTTTTCCCAACACTTAGTGACAACTTGTCTCCCACTTTTCTCACACAACTATCTGCAACTGCTCTGCTCTTCAGTAAAGTGGGCTGCTTACAAACAGAGCTATTGTAGCAGAAGAGAACACCTACATCAAGCCAGTTTGCGAATGCTGTTTTCAAGGAGTCACAGTGAGGTCAGCAATGAGGTTTTGACGCTGACTGTAACTAACCTTGAACCACACTTGACAAGTGGCCAGGGAGGCAGGTGGCAGGTTATAAGAAGAGATAACATAGATAAAGACGAGAGGAGTTCGGTCTTTCCCAGACTCTACCCTTAGGACAAGAATACCCACAGTATATTCTAGACTGCAGCTGCCCATGGTAGTAAATGTAACTAAACCCTAATACAAAGCACACACATACAAGTGCACTTAGTTTTCTTGTGCAGAGAGTTGATGGTAGAAAGTACAGTGCTAGTCTCATGTCTGTATAGTGCATCAAATGCAGTATGGAGTGGCAGCCAGCAGCTAATTAGCCTAGCTTAGCACAATGACTGGAAACGGGGAAACAACTACTGTATCCTGTCTCTCCCCAAATGTAATAAACCAAGAAATGAGTTAACAATTTGTGAATGCATTCATTGTGGGTTGCTCTCATGCTCCTGTGCAGACTTTCAGTGATCTTATTTTGGCTCCATGCAGCACAAGGATAATATCTTTGTCACATAAACAGCCTTTTAAAAATAGCACACTGAAACAAACACACATAAGGTTTTTTTTTAATTATTGCACATAGGGTGTCTTCATACACAGACATCTTTGCATCTTTGTTCATAGTTTTCCCTTCCATAACTTTCCACCATCCGCATGCGCATGGGCTGGTGATGAAATTTACTTGACATCACTCACACATAGATGCCGAAACCATAATTTAAACTAATTTATTCTGATGGTTGCTTGGCAACCTCACTGCAATAACAAAGGCTCCAGGAAGCCGCCACCTTCAGTCTAGAAATAGTCTAGCAAATAACAACTCATAAAACCACAATTTGTCATCGTTAAAGTTGGCTTTGCACCAATCAAGAAGAAGGAACATTTTAAGTAGCGTGTTGTAGAAGCAATATTTGCAGTATTATAACCAAGTTTGTAAGTTGTATTACTGTATTTTTTAATTACAGTATAGTTTTATTTATTGCAAGAAAACGTATAATAATTAGCGGACAGCATTGTTTTGTTAAGATTCAATATCATAATGTAATAGCTACGCCAATAGGCCACTTGCATTATATATTCATATTTTTGTTTTGTTTTACAAAAATGAAAACTAATCCTTGTAAACTATATCAAGGTCAGCATTTAAATGAAATGTACATTGTGTTGGAAATTTGCTATTGTGTTTGTTTTTTCAAAATGCTTGCTATATATGTCCATCACTCCAAACTAATTGAGGCTGGCTAGGCTAATCACTGAAATAAGAAATCAGTTATAAAAAACAAACAAAAAACAAATAATTGGGTAATTGTAACAGTATATAATGCAGTATAATGTTTGTGTCACTTATAGGAATAAAAAAAAAAATTAAAGAAGCACCTGTCCCATGACTGATTCTCTGTAAAATACACATGCAGCCGAATCAGAGCACAAAGCCAGTATCTGCAGGATGCATTAACCATGTGACTTCCTGTAGACTAACCAACAGACAGGAAGTGGTTTGGAGGCCTCATGCACATCATTGCTCTTCGAGGGGCTGTTTTAGCAGTCCATTTCCCTTCAGCTCAGTTGAATCATAGTCCAATGAAATGGTTCCTTATTATATATATATATATGAAATGCTCAATTACACATAAAAAATTGAGAAAGAAATTGTTATTGTTTAACAATATGCTGCAGCAGTGTCCCATGCAAAGAAGAGTCATAAGTCAGTGACTCACTAATTAGCCAACGTAAGCTTCAGGTCTTATCAGTCTAAATGAGGCTAAAGCAGCAAAACATCAGAGTGAACTGAAATAAACAAAGAAAGCACACATATTAGATGCTCACTTAAGATGGCTGACTTTTCACAGTTCTTTAAAATCGCATTAAAAGATAGGTTCACAATTGTTCGAGTGCATCTTCAAACAACTTTCAGGTGCCCACATGAGCACCAAAGAAGGTCTTGCTTAAAATATTTTAACAACACTCTTGCTCATCGCAGATAGCTAATGGCTTCTTGGAGGGAGGACGTGTTTGATAAACAGCCAATTAGAGATTCAATGTGCTCCATTTTACCCCCAAAAACGATAATGAGGTGTCCGTCTAGTGCAAATGGTGCAGGTCATACCACAAAAACTAGATCAACAGATATTCACTGACGTTGGCGTGACTTTGGTTTGGTCTGTCAAAGCCCTGACGCTAATAAAAAGTTTGGCACTCTGAGCTCATTAAATCAAGAGGATATTTTCCAGAGCTGATGTATTTTCCAAAAAAAAAAAAACTCTGTGCATCTCTGAACAGTGGTTCAGTTGAAGTGAAATTGAAAACGTTGCAGCTTTGGAAGATATTAATTTTAACTGTTAAAGTTTGACTGAAGGATTGTGCATTTTGGCCCCACGACTTACTTAAGAAGCATCTTTTATATGGATCTTTTAAACAGGAGGCATCATTACGGATTGCAAAACTTGTTGCACTCTCCATATGTGCACCTGACAGACCACAAACCATTGACGATAACCTGCTACCATAACACCAGATATTTGAGCCTGGCTTTAATCCCATTCAGCCACAGTCAGGTCAAACCCAGGAAGTTGAGCAAAGACCCCTGGCTCCCGCTCGATGTTCAAGTTCATCCCAAATATTTTAAGATGAGTTTGAGGTCATGGCGCTCTATGCAGGCTGGTCAAGTTCACCCCACTACTCTGGGAAAACATCATTTAATATCCACGTCAAAGAGACTGTTGCACAACCTCAATTTGAAGTTCAAACCTCAGATTTTCTTGTTACTTGCTCTGATGTCTGGGAGCTTCACTGTTATCAGCCACTTGTGTCCTTTGACAACATCTTTCCCACACTGAAATCTAATGTCTCATTTGTCCACACAACTGGCAGAAATCTATTAGCTCCCTCCTCCCACACACAAACACACACACACACACACACACACACACACACACACACACAAACACACACCACTGCACTGGTAAGCTGCCATGCCAAACAAACAATACAAATAACGTTTACTAAAGTGCCCAAGAGAACACTAACAGCATGACAGGGAGAAATGTCTCCAGATAGATTTTATATAAGGATTCAAAAGTGACTTGCACAGCATTTATTTTTAAAATCTAAGACAAAGCTGCGATATTATATCTGTTATTGAAATATGCTGAATTTTTGTCGTGCACTAAGATGGGTCCTCATGGGAACCATCACAACAGATTCACCCTCACAGGAGCTGCTGTACAGTGAGTCCTGATCATGTGACATTATTTCCACTAGGGGGCAGCAATCATTAGACTACCACACTGTGGCTCTTAATGGAATAGGCCTGACTTAGACACATCACATATATTTGCAATAATATCACAGTCGCATCACAAAAGATGCATTTTTACATCAGAGGCTGTGTTGCTGATTTGTTCAAGAATGCTGGAGATAAAAAAGGAGAAAAGAAAAAAATCTTAGATATGTTGATATGATTTTAAACCTTCAGGATACAAAACACAGGAAAGGACAGAAAGATCTGTCTGAGTGAATCTCTGGACACACTACTTAAATACGGAACTGAGAAAATATTTAGTGTTGACCAGGATCAGCTGCCACCATGAAACAAATACACAAGCTGTTATTTAGCGATTTCGTAGCTACTCTACAAACAGGAAAAACCACATGATGCTTGTATATAAAGTCCTTCATGTCACATTGTCTGTGCAGGGGTGATTAATTTGTTTTGCATCGTGGACCATTTCATTTCAGAGTCAGAACTCTTTAGCATCAAGCTGCTGTTTATGTACTGCTTCATGTCAACCCCAAAAAGCACATTACAACATAAATATTTGCACGTGCTGGGGGGAAAGGGGGGAGGGGGGGGGGGGGGGTTCACTTAAATTGTAAAAGCCTAACTACAGCATTTGTAGTGCCACACATCCTCCAAGACACAAAATAGACACAGGGTTCGGTGTTCAAATGTTGTGGTTTTGCCTCAGTTCACTGAGTCGTCACATGACGTATGTCACATGACTTGTTATAACAAAGCAACAGCTGGACAGCTGGACTCGAACTTTGGTCTCCTTTGGGAAGGTCCTGGGCTTTGTTGAGCCACCCATCCACACCAACCACCACCTGGCAAATGTTTCTGTGTCTAAAGGTGACGCTGTTATATTTACCCTCGCCGCTTTGTGTCACCCCATAGTAATACGTTCATGTTGTTGCATGTATGTTGTTTTTTGCCTGCTTGGAAGAATGACTTCCGTAGTTATTTTTTACAGGAGGCCAGTCTCCAAATCGGCAGCACAAGTTGAGAGCAGCTTGGCTAATAAACTATCTATATGTCCATCTTCTAATTGACAGAGTTGGCTGTGTTGCCATGGAAATACCAACCTGACATCACTGTACATCGAAGTTTCATATTTTGAGGTTTCATACATACATATACGGCCTGTGAGGAGGAACATAAGCACCATTTAGTGCTTTATGCTGCTAAGTGGAAGTGGAGTTTTTTTCGTTGTTGTTGCTACTAGTGCTTTAAGGTCAGATATGCAGCTATTGTAGGGAAATTCCGAGATGGTTCACTTTCATTAAAAGTGTAGTTTCAATTTCTTGATTTGATCAGATGGAGAATGGATGCACCTGCATATTTCGTGTAATTCAGTCGTGGGTCTTTCAGTATTCATCTTAAGTGAGAGTGTTTTTTTGGAAACTTCACTCTTTGATTTCTCTGTACAACTTCCTTCAACAGCATACTCTGCAGAATCTGGTTTTATCTGATGATACCTGTGATATCCTGTTTTTTTTTTTACATTGTCAAAACTTCCTATATACAGAAGAATTTCAAAATAACTGAAGGGGCCAAAACATTAGAACCACATCTTAAAAGGCAGCTGCACCGATAATGAACTTGCTGGTTTTGGATCTAGTTTTGGCAGTAAATGTAAATGAATGGCATTAAACTTCCCTCTGACTTCCCTATATTAAAAATATCTCTGTTCATCAAGGTGAAATATGCCTCCAGAAGACACCACTTGGAGGAACCTTCAGTTCAGATTATGTCATCTCAGTGCTCATACTATGGAGATTGTAATGGAAGTCAGCCTGCTTTTATCGAACTCCTCCAGATGACCTCATTTGAACTTTTTAGCTAGAAGGAGAGAATTTTTTTAATGTAGGAAAGTCACAGGTAAGTGTAAAAGCATCAATGTACATTCACAACCTAAAGTAAAGCCACAGAAAGCCCTTTATAATAATGCACACCAGTATTACTCCATCACCCATTATGACCTCAGTAATAAACACATAGTACAATTATCACCTTTCCTAAAGTTTCAACTTAAAAACTGAGAAAGTATAACCTTGCAAAAGTAGAATTCATGGTGGAGTCGCTTTATTGGAATGAATTTGATTGTACAGGTGTATGTAATGATGTGGCCCGTGATTGTACTAACTACTTCCTTACTATAAACCCACACGCGCACACACACACACACACACACACACACACACACAAACTATAGTTTATTCTGACTCAATTCCTGTTTCCTCCTGTTTGATCTTTTAGGGGAAATACTTAGCTTGTTTTTTTGTAAATGAAACTATTTATGACCTGCTTTTATGGAAACCAGTCAAGAATGTGTTTAGCAGAAAAATATAGAACAACACTCTGTTTAACGTGTGCCTAAATAGTATCAGGTGTGATTCCCCAGTGATTTCTTCCAAACCAAACACTAGATGTATGTCAATAAGGGAAGTGAACCCATGGAATAATCTGGAAGACGATGTAATAAGCATAATTTGTGTTTATGCAATGTACAGTTTACAATTGTAAATATGCTATGTGTCTGTGTGTGAACATATCTCTGATACCTGTACAGTATGTATTCAGACAGCATGTGGTGCAAGTATACTAAAAAAAGAGATGGGGTAGGAATAATAAGCTCTAGCTTGTTTGCATGTACAAAAGTGTGCTGTGCATGAAAGTTATATGAATACATTTTTTTTTTTTTTCAGATTTTACTGTTTTATATGTTGGGTGTTAAATGGAAGACTGATATAAAGTCAAAGTCAAGCTGACTCCACACTGGCATCTCTTTGCAGCTCAACCAGAATTATTTCTGCCTAAGTGAACTTGAGAGTGAGCATAAGAGAGTTTGCCTCAGTGTTTGTCTTTACAACGAGGCAACACTGCTTACTTGCGCTGTTTACGCAACCTTTAAAACTGACCGCGTCGCGGCCTCGTCCATTCAAAGGTACACATTGACAAAAACGACGAGGAAGAAAAGGTTCCTCTGCTCTTTCAACCGCCGACCATGTCGCCCCAACTTTTCCTTTTGGGACACGTTTCAAAGCAATGACCCCGGATGGAGCTCCTTTAAAAACGACCCTGTGCTGTGTTAGCCGGCTCCACAGATGGCTCACCACTGTTCGCTATTTGCCGCCGGAAACAAAAGAAAAGCGGAATCATTTGAGCATCAGAGCCGGAATCATTGGCTGCTGTCACATGCCAAAAAAAACTTACATAAGCCAGAATCTGTCGGGAAGGGACCTGTTTTCACTGCCAAGTCTGGGTGACAGTTCACCTTTTGTTGGAAAGTTTTTCATGAATCATTGCGCCACCACTGCCAAATCAATAGGTAACACTTTTGATTGTGGGTGAAGGTCACTGAAGGAATCAACATGAAATGTTCAAGATGAAGGAACCAAAGCCAAAAACACTGAAAACAGGGTCAAAGGTCAGAGCTATGCGGTGAACATTTAATGAATTAGTAACATAATCCAAACTGTCTTGTGAAAATGAAGCAAAGACACTGAGTGTCCTTGAGCAAGACACTGAATCCTAACTTAGTTGCTCCCGGTGAGTGTAGGCCAGCTGCATCCAGTAGCAGTTCCCCCATCAGTGTGTGAGATTGTGAGTGTGAACGGATAAATGCTAAATAATACCAGGAAAAAGGTCCACTCGACCCACCTAACACGCTTGCTTGGAAATGAATGTTGCATAAGCTTTGAGGCAGGATAATGTGTTTTTATCATAATTTTATTATGATAAAAACACAGTATAATGTGTTTTTATCATAATAAAATGATCTGTAATGTGACACTACATCAGGTAATGAAATGAGGAAGGTAAAAGGAATCTTGGACACTGTAAACAAAATTGTCACCGATGTGAAAGGAGCTTTTTATGATTCATCATTGTGATTACACCAGTAGTATGATACTTGTTTAGACATGTGACACAGTTAAACATGACTGAGTCATGGTTTGGTAACAAGGCACAAAAGAAACTTTTAAGACATATTTTAAGTGGTGTAAACAGCAATAAGGAAATGTATCAATGATGCCTTATAGAGTCCAGCATCTCTTTTTCTTATCTCTCTACCACACTGAGCTAACAGTAAAGATAAGAGATATAAAGAGGGTTTGGTCAAGGGGACAAACTGCTGGAGAAATTCACAAAAATGGGGGGTTGTTTTTGAAATCATGCATGTGGTTGGTTATGATAGTGTTAAGTGCTTGCTGCTGAATAGTACCACGTTTATAATGCAGAGTGAGACCATCAGTTGAGGTAAACCATGAAAATATTTGCCTCCCTCCAAAAAAAAGATTTGGGGAAAAGGGGCCTTAAATGGCCACTTGTATTAACACATTTTATAATGACAATTGTACAATAAATCCCCTTAAAGCACCACTGCTGCTCCAACAAACCACCTAAGTGGGCCCCGTTCTATCAACTGGGGGTCTCATCTCTGCCTGGAGTTTCCCAGAATCTAACATCGCCACTGATAATGAAAGTGCACTTACTATTCGCATACTGTAATAGTTATTACTCTTTCTAATAGGACTTAAAGTTACCTGATCAAGCTCCATATCCAGGTAACGGTAAACTTTCCGAAACCCATTTGCAATGTTTAGGCTTATCTATTGCAACATCATGGGACTTGTACCTTTACTGCTGCATCATCCTGTGTTGCATTCTTCACCCAACCAGCACCACATTTTTCTTATATAAAGGTAAGTGGAATCCTAATTTCCTCTCAACACAGTCCATCTCTTATTGTTTCCAGTTATAGTTTATGGCTGAGTGTTTTTTTTTTTTTTTACCAACTATTCTGAGAATGGCCAATAAAAACATAAACGCACCTTTGCCTACAAATCTGTTCAGTAGTACTTAAAGCACTGGTGAACTCCGCCCCCTTCAGTATTTAAACCCACAATGTCACCCGGCGCACACTTGAGAACTTGATCTTGACCAACACGTTTGGATTCGTGGGGAAACAGCTTCCAACTAAACCCAGACTGTGAGCTCTGAATAAAAGAAGGTAAGAATAATGTTTTCTCATCTCTCATCATTATGAGCATGCTTCATAATGTTTAGAATGTATATGTATTTTGCACACTTTTGCACATTTTTTAAAAGAGTTGAAATCTTTAAGAAAAACTTTAAATAAACTTTAACAGGGTGTGATGATTAAGAAGTTTAAGCAATATACAGACACTTTGATAAAATTAATAAAAGGGGAAAAATCAGCTATTTAGATGATATTTTTAAAAGTTGTCCATCAATGGAAAAATGAATGAATGAAACGGGAGCTTAATTGGTCATTTATTACATCTGCTTTCCCCAAAGGTTCCATCTTCTGGATATCGGATCTCAGCATCAACCTTTTGGGATCTTTTTAGTATTTTTTCCTGCCTGACACCCTCCACCCAACCCCCCGCCCCCCATCCACTGTTGGGATCTAACCTTCGTCCACTCTGTGTGGTCACCCCCTCCTTTCCAGAGAGAGGGTGTAAAGTTGAAGTCTGCCCGGAGATGCGGTCCCTTCTGCGGCTCACTGTGTATTGCATCAGCCTGATTTTCCTCCAGCAGCCACTGACTCAGGCGCTTAGGGAGCGTCCCGACAAGAACAGGTAGGACACGTTACTTTAATCAACTGCTACTGGAATTAGGCTGATGAGGCTGCCTGTCAATATAAACGTACTTTGGAGCCTTAGCTTTTGTGCACACTTTTTTTTTTTTTTGCGCACACTCTTTGGCTATCTGGAGCCACAATGACCACTTTGTCCGGCTTGGTTGGCACTAAAGCAAAAGTCTTCATGCGCTCGGAAGAATTTTAAATCATCCGCTGAACATGTTTTTTTTTTTTTTTAATAGCATCTTAAGCAAATCTCTCAGTCACTGATTTTACGCAAGTGCAGGGTTTTTTTTTTTTTTTTTGTCAGCTTGGTTTAAATACGCCGAGTTTGCCACAAACTCGACCTACTCAACAACTTTTTCATTTTCATATTTCGAATATGAGGCTCATAGAGGTTCCCGTTATTTGAGTTTGTGTATCCAGTTGAGCCATGCTGAGTGGCAAATCACACCAGCGTTACAGTGCGTAAAAGTGAAAGCGCTGTGCTCCTGTGTTTGCAGATAGTGGATTTTGCACATTACAAGGTCAAAAGCTCCCACATCCTACAGTAAAGCATGTTCTCTCTCCTTAGATAAGCCCTGCTGAGAAAAACATCAGCCTGTGGTATACGTGACAGTATTTGGGTATTTTAGTTTAGAAGTGTGTGAAAAGCTGTAACTCCTCTAAATGGGATTTCAAAAAGCAGGAAAGTTTTAGGTATAATGTAGTGACAGGAAATAAGAATTAGAACTGTAAAAGTTGTTTGGAATGCTGCATTTGACATCAGATCTACAGTCATTATTATCCAGGTTGAACTGCAAGTGAATACGCCAACATTGTTAGAATCCATGTGTGTTCTGTAGAAAAGTCAATTTAGTTTCCACACATTTCTCAGAGTGTTCATTGTTTCTTTTGTGCTCCCTCTTTTTCCTCCGCCTTGTCAATCCCAACAGCTGTCACATGACAGTCTTGTCTAAATTCATCTCCCCATAATGGAAAATGGTCATTTCTGAACTGGGAAAATGTGTCTTTGAATAGCCAAGCCAGAAATACCAGTGAGGACTACTGTAAAACTTTATGTTAGGCACTGACTGGCACCTGTACAGACATCCTTGAATAAGACGTTAGGCAACAGCACAACCAGTGTGAGTACAGTGTAGGCCGTTTGAGGTAATACGTGTGTGAGGACTGTCAGAGACGCAGAAGTGTGACTGTACATAGTTTAAGTGCAGGGAAGAGTAAGTCAGTGTGTGAATGCCCTCTTCTGGTGGATGTTAGATCTGCAGCATCAGAGGCATGGGGCCCGTTAGGATTTACTCTGACCCCTTTCTAAAATTCATTTTGTCTATACACCCACTGACTTGGCAGGTCAAAGGGTCCGTCTACCTTAGCATATGAAAATACTGTGCATATATTTTGTTTGAAAGACCTCAGTTAACGGACACAAAATTACAACAGGGACAACCACAAAAAGATGCGTAACAACGTGGTTGGGGCTTTCTTCCGGCTTCGCAACCACGCTTTCTTTTAATCCGTCCAAGTGCGCACATAAAACATGATCTACATCTCGCAAATGTTTCAAACGCGACAGTAAAGCAGGAATGAAGGTGGCCCGGAAGAAAACTGGAGGAAAAGAAGAAAAGGCCTTTAAAGAAAGCCCTTCTCCAATCCTGACACTGATACTGATGTAACCGTATACGCAGATTTCAGCTTGGTGGGAAAGAACACACATGATGCCTCCTTTTGCTTGTATCTGTGTGGCAGGGACCACCTGCTCCCAAATCCTAACGGAAAAAAAAAAAAAAACAGGAAACAGGAGCCTTGCACCTATATCTGCTGTTTGTGTAACTGCCGTCTCTTTCGCGCCACCTGCCCGGCACTGTAATCCCACCGTCATTAGCGTCTGTGTTTGAGTGTAAGGGGCATTACCAAGCCTGGTTTGTTAATGTGGTTTCAAATTTCTAAAGTGATGAAGAAGCAGAAAGGGATTAGTAAGGAAAAAAAAAAGGCTTTGTTGTATAATGGTACTGCTCAGAATCTCACCACAACATTCACTGATGTCTCCATAATGACTATTATGTGAACACCTTTACCTGGTTATCTTAAACAAATTATGGTAACATTCAATTCAATTCAACTTTATTTTATATAGCGCCAATTCACAACAAAGTCATCTCAAGGCACTTTACAGAATAAAGTCAAGGTTATAAAGATGTATAGAGAGAACCCAACAATTCCCCCTTGAGCAACAGTGGAGAGGAAAAACTCCCTTTAACAGAAGAAACCTCCGGCAGAACCAGGCTCAGGGTGGACACAGGCCATCTGCCTTGACCGGTTGGGGTGAGTGGAAAGTGAAGAGAGAAAAGAAAAAGAGCAACAAAAAGCAACAACAAAACATCGGGCAGGTTGGTAGGACGGGTAGCTGCACGCTGGGAGACACACAGCTTCAAAGCCGGGGGACACCTGGAAAGAGGGACAGCGAAAGGGAGAGAGACAATGAGAAAGACAACTATGGGAGAAAACACACAGAGTTAATGTCATACAGTTCATCTATTTTGGAATTTCTTATACGCTTTTTGCAACAACGAATGGTCACTTCCCGCCTTCATTCGATTCGATATGTTTTTTTCCTTTACACACGGAGTCGGGGAAGCCTCACCAGAAGGAAATAACCATCCATAAAGGATGGTCCCTCGCTGGCTTCCAATTGCGAACACTCGTCCAAATGAAAAGTTATGAGCGTCATCACAGAACGAGCAGGTGCATTGCTTCAAAAGGAAAATGGACTTCTTTGTCCCTCCAGACAAGGCAGTTTTAATTTGGATGAAAAGCCAAAAGGGAGACAAAATGGTACATTTATAGGTCTATGTAGACAAACAGTAAATACTGCCTACGCAAAAATATCTTACTGAAAATACGAGGGACATCTCTCCTATGTCACACGCCCTGGTTGACAAACCTCGACATTTCTCACTTTGCACATCCTGTCTGACTTTTATTTGTATAGTAAATTCTCCTGTTCCAAATTCCAAAAGGCACATTCTGTTCTGGTGCCATCACAGGCTGACAGGATGATAAAGCACATGGGCTACACTCATACTACTGTGTACTCCCTGCTCTGGGTTTGCGTCTATGTTGTCCCTTTGTGTCCTGATAAGGACATGTTGCAACAATGCCACACGGGGTGGTTTTAAAGCAAGGGGAAATTGCATGTTCCCCACATAACACATAACACAAACCCTTCATTGGTGTTTTCCCTAAAATCTCGAGTTTTTTTGTGTAAAGGAGGGAAAATAGTCTGAGTCTGCTGCCAAACGACAAGTTAAATATGGGTTTAGCGGCAAAGTGATTGACATTTCAAATTCCGTAAGTGGGAAGCATCGGGACAGACGACATGTAAGGCTGATTTGCGGTCAAGCTTTTGCTACACTGACCCTCTGCCTCTAGTCCAATTGGACCAGGGTATGATGACACGATAAATCCATCTATGTGTATATGTTGTGTGGGCAAAGTTGTTTGAGCTTTTTTCAAGGACAAATAAAGTCATGTTTTTTTCCCCCCATGTGATTTGTTAAATTATTAACCCACTCTTGCATGCGTGGATTTGAACAGCGTGGGTTTTAAGCGTCATAATGAGATAATATTTACCTGAGAAATAGACTGAATCCATGTCATAGAGGGCGGCGTCCTGTCCCTCTGAGATTTGCTAATCCACTCCGCCAATGGAGTTGACTTAGAGTTCGTCCTCTTGATTTGTTATCTCTATTTTGACGTGTTAAGACCTCATCGCCAAATAATCAGTACATTACTCTTATAGAACCACAGAATGACTAAAACAAGCATCAACCCTAATGCATTGTCTTTGGAGAAGGCCTCATCTTGGATGTCTCTGTGACTTAGAACTTGGCCCCGACAAGGCTCAACCTGACCGAACCCAGGGTGAATCTGAGGAAGGTGAAAGTTGTTGATCAAGCAGGCAGAGAATTCCGCTGTGGATTAAGGTCTAAGACCTAAATTCCACCCCTCTACATCTCTTAAAGAGCAGGTTTCTGCTCCACACTGAAAGCCACTCTTTTGTGGAGCTGTGAATGTGCATGTAAAGCATGCAACACAATACAGCGGAGATTAGAGTGGAAGTTTAGGTCAAAGGGCTTAAGGAAAACAAAGATGGTGAAGCAGTTTCTGCGCAGATGTAGTTTTTTTTTTTTTTTTTTACTTGGCATCCTGTCTGTCAGTCTAATTTGCTGAGTCTGACAGGCTGACAGGCCCCGTGCCCATTTTGGCTTACATGAAGTAAATCACACCTTTCTTAGGAAAACATTAAATATTCTGCTGCAGAATAACAAGGATCAGTAGTTCTTGTGAAATAAGCCACCGAACCTGTATTTTGTTCAGTTTTTAGCTAAAGAAGTTGTCTTTGACAACTTCAGCTACTCAGATAATCATTTAGTATCAGCAGCATGGGACTAGGACTAAGGTGAGATGGCCCTTACTCTGTTGTGGGCTTTTCTATTCTATTCTATACTTATTCTTATTCTGGGTGGGGTTAGGAAGGGTGTTCCCTCTGCAGGTTTCGAGTTGGGGCTTAGGGTTCCCGTGGGCTTACCCTTTACAGCATTGTCATTGTAAAGTGCTTACTCTCTGAAAGGTTAGGCTTGTGTTAGGGTCCCTTTCTGTGCAGATTACCGTCTCCAGGTAGGTCATAGCAACAAACATGTGCCATCAAAACTGGGTGACTGTAGCCTTCATTCCACACCTTAAATGTAGCACTGCACTCTGCTGTGAGTTTAACACTGAAGAAAACCCAAACAAGGCATCACAAAGGAGTTGGCCTTTCACCAAAAATGTAAAATCCCTAAAATCATCTTCTGTCAAGTGGAATTTATTGTTTAAACCTTTTAAGCTCAGATCATGCAAGAAGTTAAAATTACAGTACGCTGAACAACTAAGGACAAAGTAGTAGGATGTCTTTGATCGGCTTTCCATCACAGTGACCTCTGTTTCTGTTGAGTTGTGGGATTAGGCTGCTAATAAGCAAATTAGCTTGTCTAATGAGATCAGATGTAAGTGAAAAAAGTTCCCTACTGCAGGATTCTTTTATGTTTTTGAAGAGAATGTATGGTAGTCAAAACTCATGAACTGGAGCAGGCTCTGGACAGGTGGACTCAGACCTTGGCCTCAGCTTAGGACGTGCCCTCCATTACATATACTTCATATAGCCAGTCAAATCTAATATTTGGGTGTATATTATTAGGAAGCTGAATAAAGCTGCTTAGAAAGTAAAAAGTGAATTCGGTGGTACTACAATATGTCAGGTATCAAGTGAAATACAAAAGAAAATGCACTGGACAAGACCAAACACATTTACGCACACATTCAAATCATTTTAAATTAAATCATTAGGTCTTGTTTTTCAGGATTGTTCAAGGAAGTATTCTTCTATTGCATTTGGTGATGTAACACAGTAACAGTCACTGTCCCCCAGAAGCCATCTGGCTTCTAGTGAAATGCAGCTGATTAGGATGCAAACCAGCACAGTCCAATCATGTTTTCCAGTATCGCAGAAAGGTCGTCAGGGAGACATCTCAGCTGTGGCATGTGCACCAGGTTTCACTCTATGTGGGGCCTGAAGGCTCAGAGTTTGCTGTGTAAGGATGAGCTGCTTTCGCTCCAGTTTTAAACTTTTGACCTCCAAAATCTAAAAGACCCCAGATTACAGCTGAGTCCTGTAAGCACGAAGGCAGATTAGAAATCACACAAAACATCACTAAGTTATGCAGCTCCCGTTAAAATGTTTGCATTCAGGAATACACAAAATATGAATTATATTTTGTGTAAAAGAGTTATATACATATATTCAGCAAAAACTGGGCAGTTGGGGACAGGGTCACCACTGATGCCCTGTTACCCATGTGAATTGTTTCCTGTGCAGTCACATGTAATTTTCACTCTGCAGACCAGGTGGGTGTAACTTGGTGATGTGGCATCATGGCACACGAAGCCTATCCTGGAAATAGTGCCTCTGTCGTGGCCTGGGGTTACACAACTATTTATTCAGCCACTGCTGTCTGCGGTGGCTGGATACACAGCAGGTCGTCTGCAGACTAGCAAACTTGCTGGCAGGGAGCCGGCAACTGGACAGGCTGAAGAATCCAGACTAAGAGGAGTTGTCTGCTGAGATGTCTCACATCTCAGCAGACACCATAATAACAAACTCAGCAATTCACAAGTGGAGCACACTTTGTATTATAAGATTAGCTGGAGGTTCTGTTTCACCAAACATGGGAAGATTTTTCTTCTGAATCGGAAAAGCAAACATAGCAGATATATATATACAGATATATATATACATAGCAGATATATATATATATATATATATATATATATATATATATATATATATATATATATATATATATATATATATATTGCCCATATATATATATATATATATATATATTCATTCTTTTAATCCACTGTCTGCCAAGTGCAATAGGTGGGTTACTATTTCCTTCTTCTGACCCACATCAGTTTGGATAAGTTAACGCTCAGGGAATTTAGTTACAGCGTGCTGTTTAAACAACATGGAGATCGTTTAGTGAAGAACTGCAAGGTCAAGTTTTGAGAAGCAAATGTCTTTGTCAAACAATGAACAGATGGTGACTTGGTGACCGCTGTGTTTGCTGAACAGCTCAAACACACTGATCAGCAGCCCTGCAGAACGTGTTCATTTGAACCGGTCATTTAGTCTGACGTGCAGTGTTAGAAAAGACTAAATCATAATGTGTCTGTTTGCCCAAACGACCAAAAATACATCTCATCACTTAACTTTAGTTGATTGTAAGTTATGAGTAGATGCTGAAATCTCAAAGAATAAAACCACAATGTGGGTAAATGCTCACAATACGTGAGCAGCTTCTCTTTCCCTAAACAAGTTTTCATGGACAATCCACAGACCTCACTGTGAGTTTAACAAACATTCCTATTTTGACTCAGATGACCTTACCAACATGTAAGATGATTGGTTTTGACAGTGATCGACTTCAAAGACCCCCAGGATGTTAACAGCTCCACTGAGATATTAACTGAGAAAAGTCTAAAAATAATGGTTGGTATCAGATGGGAAATAATCTAACTCTCATTTAAACTCCATTCATTTATTTTATTGTTCAACTGAGAGTTCGGTGTTCTCCTCTGGAGTCCATCAACACCACTCAGCCACGGCTGGCCAGGCTAAATCTCCCATAGCTACTGTTTGCTGAAACCCAGCTGGCCATTAGAATTCAGCGAGGCCCACTCAGAGAACACGCTGTTTTGGGGAACACGTTAAATATTATTAACTTTAATGATACGCATTAAGAGCTGAGCGTGGCGTCCAAGTGGATGGTCGCCTGTGCACAGTGTGCTCAGACAGTAGACAAAAATAATGTGTCAAGGGTACTTTGTAAAGCTGACCTCTTTTCTGCAGAATTACCAGTGCACTTACAACATTAGTCGTTATGTTGGCTGCTGCTTGCATGTACCAAGGGTGTTCTAATCTCTGATCTTAAACCCATTTACCTTCTCTGGGACAATTGGGACACTTTTTCACCATATTTGTCTTCTCTCCTCAGGTTGGACCTCCTCAACAAGCTCATCGACCAGGGAGAAGATAATGGCTCAGGGTCGGGAATCCAGTCTGACATCGCACTTCCCTCTTCAACTTCAAGCCAATCCCCAAAACAGCTGATTGCCTTACTCAGACACCTGCCAGCGTCAAGAAGGAGGACAGTTCTGCTGAGAATGGCATGGGCGCGACCCGCTGAAGGATCACTGATCAAGGAGAAGATGGCAAGAGTTCGTCGCCATGCTCACACAGGTTTGCGAGGGGGTCACAACCATGCTCATCACCCCCAGGTGAAGAGAGTGGGTTGTCTCTTGGGAACCTGTCAAGTGCAGAACCTCAGTCACCGGCTCTATCAGCTCATCGGTCAGAGCGGCAGGGAAGACTCATCCCCCATCAACCCCAGGAGCCCTCATAGTTATGGATGAATTAGTTCACTCCTCCAAACACCCCCAGCAAGCCTATCTATAAATCTATTTATTTACCGCTTTAATGTAATGCTCATAGTTTTTGCTTTAGGTTTCATGTAGTCCATAACTTTTGTTTACCTATGAAAAAACTGTACTAAAAAACAATACTCGTCCTAAATGACTGAATTTTGTGCTTTGTTACTTTTTGTGATGACTGATGAATTTGAAGATTCAAATTCAGGATCATGACTGACTGAATGCTTTTTGAAGGCCCTAATTTAAGTTCTGACACTTTCCTGAGAACCGTTGTCTTTTCGAAGGACGTTACGTCTCTTGACGATTCTTGTACCCGAACGCTCAAAAGAAGCCAATGGGCCTCGGTTTGACTTCTTAATCCTGTTAATGTAAGAATGAAAGCTTGTCTTCAACACCAACCATTGGCCTGGTCCTGTCTGCCAACTTATCTCCCCAGTGGTGGTTATCCCGTGGCTCATTGATCAAACACTTAAGCCGCTAATGTGGATTTCAACCTGCACTCTGAGCTGGAGGCTTGTCGAAACCAATGTATTCCCAAAGACCCAAATGGCCCAATGAACCCTTTTACCTCTTTTTTGTGTGCCTCCCCTTTGGAACTCCTATATCATATCTGTGTTTCGAGTTTCAGTACGAAAACCGATATTTCTGGAATAGTTCACAAACTTTCAACTGAACTGGGAATTTGTCGCTCCGCAGGACTTTGTGCGCAGGACCATAGTTTACATTCAAGACCAGCCACAGTATTTAGGTTACGCCCAAGTTTAAGAGCATTGTGAGTCAGGACCTATCAAAATAATCTCTACGCAGACAAAGAGAAAAAAAGAGGTCAGCATCCAGTACTTTGGAAGGAATCTGAGTGTCCAAAGGATCAGATTCTATGTTACATTATAGCACAGTAGGCATCAAAGTGAACCTTGGAATCGTGGATCAGCGCTCTTGTCTGTCTCTTCCGTGTTATTCATAACTTTTCTAAGCGAGTCAGTACTTTGGGTTGACAGGAGTTTAATAAACCCGCCTTAATTACTTAAGTCATATGTACTGCCACAGCAGGAGGGGAGGGGGCCACAGTGAGCTTCCCATAAGCCGTTTTTATAACCGAAACCCCATCATATTGGTGTTGAGCTGGGCCTTCTTTAAGGCGCCTTTGTCAATTTACACTGAGCTGAAAAACCCAGGGTTGAGGGGGCTCCAGTGTTTATTTCACACAGGTGCTGGCCCCCCTGTACCAGTGGGGGGCATTTATGCTGACATTTAGCACATGTCATGTATAGGATGGTGTTTTTCAGCTCAGTATAAACTGACAGAGGTGTCTTTAAGATGGGCCAGCTGACCACCCATTTGTTTAGCCGACCCCTCTCTGCTCTGTACTTAAGCTTAGTAAAGAGAAAGGCATCCACAGATATGCACGCTTGCAGTCCATGTTATCCATGTTACTGTAGGTTTTCTTTGGAATACTCATAGTAACATCATCTCTTTTTCTGAAAAAAAGAAAAAAAAAAAACTAAACCGAGTTCCATTCAGAATATATACATGGTGTTCTGTGCTGATTTTTCATTCGACAAAATTTGAATTAATTACATGTAAAAAAAACAAAAAAACAAAAGGTCAACTGCTGGCTGCAACCAGCAGACATCTATGGTAAATGGGTTTAAATTAGTTTGGCTCAAACCTCTGCTGTTACGTTATGGGTTTCTAATGAGAGACCACAGTGACCAAAAATGTTAGATGTGAAGTGATCCCATGTGCAAATATGTACCAAAAAAAAAGTGCAGCAACATCTAAAATGCATGCGCTGACATTCCCTTTTTTCTATTTGTGCCCGACTTTGAAATGGTGGGCGGATAATGGGCTGAGAGTATCTGAGGTCAAGTTGTCCTCGTAACTCCTGCTAAAATTTGACATGCCCTTAACTTTCCCCAAAAAAAAGAAAAGAAAAAAAAAATCCTACCAAAACCATAACATCCACAAGCCCCAACCCCCACACAAATTTTTTCTGGAAATGATTTACATTCTCTTATACTAGTTGTTCCTAGATTTACTGCCATATGACAGCATGATCTCTTGTTGGGGGCTTTGAGTGTTTTACAGGAGGTATTCAGGCAGGATTGATTCTTTCACTTTCTTGTTGATGTGCACATTCATTTAGATCATAAAGCGTGTTGCATTTTGCTTGTAGATAATAGTTTGGGATGCCTGGGAGCTTTAGTTAAACTCACCAAATACCTGGCAATACTTGAGAATTGAAATTACTTTGCAATACGTGACAACAATGTGTATTTTGTTTTTGTTTCCACTTTCACTTCATGACCAGTGTGGTTTTATATTTAGTCCTTATCCTCATCCTGGCTGTTTATTAACCACTGGGGCCTGGAGGTCCCAGGGTAATAATCAGCAGTTCTTTAGACTTAGGTCTAATCTCTTCAAAGGCTTGCTGAGGTGAAACATGCCATTCACTCTGCTGTAATAGAGCTAATTGATGTCTCGTGACAGATCATTAAAAGGCTTTTCAAATGTCTAAAAAGACCCTGGTGGATCTCTCTACTTTTTACAATGTACATCATATCTGTTGTTGTTTGAGCTGAAGTGTGTGCTACCAAGTCACTTATCTCCTGTGTTTGATCTGTGCTCTGGACTATTGTGCACCCTGTATTTTTTTTAAGCATGTTTTGTGACATCAGGTGTGGCATCATGTAAAGTTTTGTGAGCAACCGCTAATACCTCCCCATAGAAACATCCAGAGCTTTTCTGCCTGCCTATTGCAAATTCACACAGGGACGAGTGCAGAGTTACTGTTTTAAAAAAAAAAAAAATGTTTCTGTAGATGTCAGTCGGTTTGTTTTTGCAAACCGACTGTTTGAAAGTCACATGATTTCCCTTAGGGTCACAGGAGAGCACTTTAAGGCAAGCAGGTGTGTTTGATAGTTTGTCACAACTTGAATTTCCCTCATTGTAATGAACTTGTTAAAAGTGGTTGAGGTTCCTCTTCCATCAAAATGTTGCATCTAAGATTGTCTGCGAATGTGTCTGAAGATGTCAGCGCGCTTCATGTGGCGTCAGGATGACTGTGAACTTAGTGTGTACCTGTGAATCTATACACCAAATTATTTAAAGAAAGTTATGTATTTAAGTTATCTGTGTAAATGAATATCTATATGTCACCAAAGACTATTTATCTTGTTTCCACTGCTCCTTAAACATGGTCTTATGTTAGGAAAGAGTTCATTGACTGTAGTTAAAATGTTACTATTTGTCCATATGCTTCACTCTGTACAATAAAAAAACTATGCTATAGTGGGATGTAGTATGGACTATGATTATAAAGACTGTATGTGTGTGTGTGTGTGTGTGTGTGTGTGCGCTTGTTTATTTTTGTTACATGATGAGTATCCAAAATCTTCCATATATTTACACAATATGAAATATGAATTTTAGAGGAAAAGTTAGAGTAATCCAGGATCCAAAAATAAAATACTGCCAAAAGAAAAAAAAACAAGAAACAAGAAAGCAAAAGTGTATTAGGTGTGTGTGTGTGTGTGTGTGTGTGACATCCAAAGCCACTTACATGTGAGGTACAAAGCAAGTATATATTTGGTTAGGGCACTAGCCACCCCATAGTTGTATTTGGGATTAAGTTTAGAAAAAGGTTTAAATTGGGATTAGGTATTTAATTTTGATGATCAACAATAAGGCGCCTTATTGTTGACTGTGCGATTTTGGACTGTCCCAGATAAAAGAGTCCTCAATGGTGGTGATATCTTTGGTTTTAGCTCAAAAACGGCGGACCAAAGATTGAATTATAGGACTGCTGCATGGATGGACATAGCATGAGATTAAGTAGGTGTTATCATCGTGCAGTTGGCATACATTACATGAGTTTTATTTTTTAGATCCATGTGGCAAAGTGAGGCATTTAATCATCTTATGTTATTATTGAAATCTGTTGTTGCCTTAAGGTTAATTTGTCTGTGCATGTCCGTAAAAGATAAAATCATCTAAAGCTTTTAGAATCTTACATAATTCGGTGTATTTTCAGGACTAATGGATCTATTCCAGTGGCCTTGACCCACTGATCCCTGGAGAAATCAATCATTACACAGCCAAACAAATCTAGCAGAGGCCAAACTGAAGGAAAAGCCAGGAAACATATGATCCGAGTATGATCTGACAGCCGCCACGTTAGCAGTGCAGGTCGTATGACTGGAAAAAGTTAATGTGTAACAAAGGGTTTGGTCGGCAGCAGAAAAGCTATTGGTTGAATTTGAATGTGGTAAAAGAGAGGAGAGAGGGAAGGCAAAGGGGAAAGAGGAGGAGTAAGGATTTAAAGATTAATATTTCTCAACTTTCTCTTTTTTTGCTTGGAAAGACCAATAGTAAATAATGAAGCTCCAGGCAAAGCTGCTTTGGAAACAAAGGTTCCACTCATTTTCTTTTAGGTTCTCTCAAAATAACTTCCACATCACAGTAGCCAACTAATTCTTTCCACACAGTTTGAAATGATCTTCACATACTTCAACTTCACTGTTGAAATGGAAAAACAGCTTTGCAAGGGTCTTTGCAAAGTGCTATAACAGCTTCAGTGCTGTTTGTCATGTTTCACCAAGTTTGTTAAAAGTTTCAGGAGGGAAAAATATGCAGTAGGCTTAAAATCTCTGTTTTGCCTGACGATGGATTGTTTTGGAAGTTCAGGTTATTAACAACCCCCCTTGTAGATCTTAGCTTCTCTACCCTTAGTTATTGCTTTGGAAGGAAAAGCTATTATGCCCCAACCTGCCCAGACTCTTCTATTGAAAACGCATCCAGTCTCACTTTCATGTAGCTGCATCTGGTTTTCTGGGCATGACTCTTAGTCTTTTGAATGTGTTTGCATTTGTGCTCCATTTCAGAAAAATAGAGCCTTTTATAACAGCTGATGGCACAAAACTTTCCAATTGGGTGCCTATAAACTACAGCAGAGGAGCAGAACGGAACAAGACTGATTTTAAAAAGCAATAGTCATAAACTTCAATTGGTACAAAACAATGTAGAAGTAAAACATTCAAATCATATTATTGGTGCATTAAAATGAGGAATTGTAAAAAAAAAAAAAAAAAAAAGAATCACAGTAGAATCCAAAACTGTGGGGACAAAAAGTAGTGGAACCTGTAACTGACAAGCGTTTCTTGTTACCCAGGTGTGTCCTGTGATAAAACGCTCTTAATGACTACTTCTGGTTTTAGCCTTGGGTTTTACTAGTGAAGACTGTATGTCTTGTTAAAACGGATACAGCACATAAACATGAAACCCAGAGAGCTTTTTATGGGAGGAAAAACAAGCCATTTTGAAACTGGGAAAAGAGGGAAAATCAATCAGAGCCACTACACAAACACTGGGTACAGTCAGGACAACAATTTAGAAGGTCCCGAAAAAGAAAGAAACCACTGGTGTACTGAGCATCGTGTACATAATGGGTCAGCAGAAAGAAGGAATCGGTGTTGTGGCATGAGCAACAGTCTCCACAGAGCAAGTGGGAAGGTATCACAATCCAACCTTTTAAAGGAAACTACATGAGCAGAAATACAGAGGCCATACCACAAGATGTAAAACCCTCATCAGGAAGAGGAAGCAGAAAGCCAGAGATAATTTGCAGAAGTTCTGGAACAACGTTTTATAGACAGATGAGACCAAGATTAACCTCTACCACAATGGTGGACAGGCCAAAGTGTGGACAAATAAATGGTTTGCTCATGATCCAAACCATATAAGCTAATTGGTGAAGCACAGTGGAGGCAGTGTCATGGCTTGGACTTGCACGGCTACTTCAGGCTCAGTCATCTTTGTTGGTGATTTAACTCACGATAGTAGCAGCACAATGAATACAGAAACATGTTGTCCGCATATTTACAGAGAAATGCTTCAAAACAAATTAGACAGAGTCTTAATCGTGCAGCAAGACAATGATTGAAGCACCAGATCTTAACCCAAGTAAACATGCACCCCATTCCAGTTCTTTGAGGGGGGTGTATCTGATGGGTAATGCAATCCTCTTTCATTCTCTGATTCAGATTTTCAAACTTAGCTTTCAAAACAAGAAGCATTCCTTCTCCATGTTGATATTTCAACACTAAGCTCTTCTGTTTGCTCCCACGTTTTTATCACATGAACACATACCAAAACGTCCACCAGCATAAGTTATTTCATACTGTCAAGCCTGCTGCTGATGTGAGTCAGCCAAAAGAAGCCGTGTGAATGAGTGAAAGCCCAGTGGACAGTCTATCCTCACATTTACAGTTAAAGCTTTTAGTTGACTCTCAAAGCCTTGGCGTCGCATATAATGAGAGGCCGAAAATTTCATGTAATTTTCCAGCCATGAAAAATAACAGGCGTCCTCTAAAATGAAGAGTCAAAAGTGCATTGTGCTACAAACTGCAAACCACTAACTGACCTGTTGGTAAGGTCAAGTGAGTAGAGACGCATGACTTACTGCTGTGATTTCAAACCATCTGGTTCTGATTCAGCATCTTACACGCAGCAGGTCTACATTAACTGCCGATCCGCTGCTCCACAGCAGTCAGTGGAATGCTGACACTAATATTAGAGAGGCAGGCAGAGATGAGGGATACAGGGAAGTACTGTATGTACAAGCTCTGAAGCCTCTGCTACAGATTACACTGAGCTGGTGCATGTTAGGAGATCCAGAGCTTCCAGAGCAGGTTCTTTGTAATAAAGCTCTGGACAGTTTCCATAGAGGTCTAGATATGCATTGTCTAAATTACAGCTACATATTAACATGCAATATTTTATGTAATGCTGTGAAGCCTGTTATACAAAAATGATTGCATGCAGAAATACTGTATTCATATATGACATGACATGACAACCATACTCCATAATGTGGAGTCTCATCCACCTGTCCCCTGGATGCACACTGTCCACTTTCTTCACTGTCATAACATTTACATTCCAACACACGACACAACTCAGAGACAACATTTATGTAACCGTGGCTCCTATATACTGTATCTCCATCATGTGTCCAGACACATACTGAGCTTGAATGCACATGTGTATATCTTGGACAAGTGATTTGGAAGGTGTGAAATGGCACATCCAGATGTAGTCTAGCACTAAACTAGCCTATAAACATAAAGTCCCTGAGTGAAAATTATAAAATTGGTATAAGTTGGTATATATAAGTTGGTACATCTCTCCACTCTTCACTAAACCAAGCTGGTCAAGACAAATGGCCACCCATCTCGAGGCTGATTCTGTCAGGGCTTTGTTCCATTAGATTTTGTTTTTCTCTCCATCGTCACCTAGTGTTTGCTCAATGAGATTTATTGGGTTTTCTCTAAAAAAAATATTTATAGTCTTGGCTTTATTGCATGACGTTTGTCAAGAGCTTCGTCATAGCTGAAAAAACAGAGCTGGATTGAACTGGATTATTTTAAATCCGAAAAAATCTATGTAGAACTAGAAGAGTCAACAGTATGAGGATTTGGAATATACTTTCAGAATCTAGGTGGCTGCTTTTTAGGGAGCGATGCCACGCTAATGTTTTGTTGGAGCGCATGAACCAGTCTTTCACATTTTGGGGCCAATAAATCCTGGTGTTGTCACCTTGAAATACGTCTGTGCCATTAGGGATGGAAAAAAATTGATGGAAATCCTGTATTTTCAGGTATAGTCAGCTACTCGTTGCATCAGTTAGGGCTGAAGAACTTGTTGCCAGGTGAGACATTAATCACAGCAGTAAATATCCCACGGCAGGCTCTTACCTATTTGCTTAGTTAAAGCCAGGTGGTGACTTTTTTTTCCGTCCAGACATAGTATGTATCACATGAGAGGCACAAGCTGAGGCTAACCGGTACCACTCACGATGAGTAAGCCGATTACAGTACCCTATGTGGAATATAGAGTCTGCCGTTAAAGGGCGACTTCACCAATTTTTTTTTTACTTTCTTTCTATGGCTTTAGTTTAGGTAATGTACAGTACTTTAATATATAGGGAAGTCAAAGGTGACTTTAACGGCATGTAGGTACTGCAGTTTGCCAGTCAGGTAACTGTGGTTTGATACGCTGTCTCTATCAACTATCACTGTCTAGCTCATTCTTACAATTTATCTCTCGCCTCACAGCAGTTTGGACTGTTGCATTAAGATAAGTAAAGAAGGAGAGATTGGTGTCAAGGCTTTGAAAAAAAAAAAAGCGGAAAAATTCTGTAATCACACTCCATTGCAACAATGCGAGAAATATTTCAGTGTGACGTCATTTGGACTATGCTGCCTTGTTTATCTGCTGAGAAATGAGTTCAGAAACCCAAACAGTGCATTGGCACCAACCTTTTTTTTTCTCGCCATGGGATTTTACCAGAGGAGAGAGAGAATGTGTTATCAAGCACTAGTTCACTTACACGACACAAAACATACATTTTTTCTTTTAATTTTTGTAATGCAAACAGGTCAGCACATACACTATATCTTTATGAAAACATTGATATCTCAGTGATTGTCTCAGATGAGACATTTAACCTTGCTTTCAGACTGGAAATAAGAAGAATCAGTTGGGTTTGTTTCTAAATTTGCGTTTGTGTACTGATAGGATAAAAGACGGATAGTGGTCCTATTTTGTGGACAGGCCCAAGCTACAACGCTACGGTATGTTATTTCTCAATTTTTTCTCTTTTTTTTAAGTAAAAATATGCTCCAGAACTTTCCTTATTTGGAAGGATGCTGTTAAAGCCTCCTTCTCTCCAGGCTCACAAGACAGCACACACAGGCTTTTAGTGCTTGTGCTAACTGCTAAGCTACACATATACAGTACTATTCTCCTCTAGGCTCTATATTAATACTTTGCACACAGATAAGAGCATTAAAAAGAGTGATGAAAAAAAGTCTGATGAAAAGGCAAACAAATAAGCATATTTTTAATGTCTTGTTAATCCCACAATTTGTTTCACAATGCAAAAGCTGTAAAATAACTAAATAAATAATCCTCAGTGTAACTTCATTTTTGTGAACTAACAGGAACCCGTTTTGCCCTTTGACCCAGTTCAATTCTGACTCTGCTTTCAGGAGTCACGTTCTCTAGTTATCTGGTGTCAGGTGGTTTGTGCTGAGACAGGAATATAGCAGTGAGTCACTGTCTTGAGTAAGAGCATGTTACCATACCTAGAAAAGAAGGCAGGGCAGGGATTTGAACAGAGAAAGAGGTCGGTGTTTTTGGTAATCACAGTACAACGGCCCCCATGCAAACCCTCACACACCTACAGAAAACACGTAATTGCCATTACAAGTATCACGAGAAAAATCCAAAAACTGCTGCGTGTAGAGTCAGTGGAGCAGAAGTGCATGAACGGAAGAATTCCTGTTGTCACTTTGAATTTGCTTTGAATGTATACACAGAGAGAGAACAGGCTGCGGTTGGCAAAATACACAAGCAGGACGCACTGTGGTTGCCACACGCTTTCTGCAAATCATCATTTACCTCCAGGGATCATTGGTTTAAATGTGGATGTGTGGGTGGAAACAAACATGGGATGGGCATTCCCAAGGGAATGTTGGAGACTGTTCATGACCGTACAACAGTAGACATGACACGGCAGTTACAGTCGGCAGGTTCTGAGAGCTAACTGCCTGCCCCCGTCACAGCAGCAAGCGCTTTAAATGTAGATTTGGTAAGTCCAGTTTCAAGGCCAGTTGACAAGCCTCATTGCATGATAAGGAAACAATGAGGGAATGTATGCGTTGGTAACCACACAGGTAATAAATGGAAGGACATCAGGGGCGGTTATGGGACAGTTTGGTGTAAATCAACTTTAAAGAGTGATGCTGTTATATACACAGGACACACTGATAAACAAACTGAGGGAAATATGAGTCACCACTGTACCTAAATTGGTGCTCCTGTCTTTTGTCTTTTGCGGTTTAGCAAAATAAGCATTACACAACATCCACATTCTGTATGTGCCAGGTGTACTGTACAGAATATCTTAGTCCGGTTAGGAATAATAAAATTGTTCTGCAAAAATAAATGAATAATAAACATTAAAACTCTCTCTTGTTGATGGAAATTTAGTTGTTATTCAAGCAGCTCATCAAAAAACCGAAGCAAAGAGCAGATGTCAGGGTTTTAATGCCATCCGTGCATTATCTTAACCACTTATCCTGCTCAGGGTCAAGGAGATTCTAGAACCTATCCCAGCTGTTAGTAGGCGAGAGGCCATAAGTTTTTGGTTTGCAGGTCATCTGCTACTTATTGGAAGTGTTTCTGTTTCAAGAGTTGCAAGTGCAAGAAAGATTAGTCCATACTGTAGAAAGTTGTAGAGTTTTTTGAGTGGGATCACTGAGCTTAAGAGTTTTGCTTGGGATCTTATTTGTTGTGATGGGACCAACAGACGTTGTTTGTTGGCCGAGCATAATGGACGGGAGGGGTTGTAGAACTGAATAAGAGAGTTGAGGTAAGCAGGAGCTGTGGAATTGATCACTCTGTAGGCATGAGAAAGAGCTTTGAACCCGATGCGAGCAGCTGCGCAGGAAGCCAGTGCAGAGATCTGAAGATTGGTGTGATGTGTGATGTAGTATAGATGGAAAAAGAAGAATCAGACCAAGAATCAGTGAGATGTGGGGAAAATCAGTGACATCTACTTAACATCTTTGGTGATTTCGTTTCGAGTCAACAATGTCTTTGTAGGGAGGCAGATGGAACGGAAGGGATGGGCACAAAAAGCAGGACTTTGTTGTTTCGAAAGGTCTATGAAGCAGAACACCCTCCACTAGTGGTGATGTTTTGTTTAATTTCACTTGGAATAAAGTACAGTTTGCCACGCTGATGATCTCAGCCCTCAGCCGTCTAGCAGAAATTGTTTGACAATTCATTAGGAGCACATCATTCAACAGCATGCAGAACATAAATATAAGTGATCAAATGATTACCTAATAAAATGGGTTTTGTGCCTTGTGGCACTCAGGCCCAGGAACATTTCCACTGAATACACACATCTTTAAAAACACCTCCGAAGGCAAATGTTTCGGTGCTTAAAAAAAAAATACTTTTTCCAAAAAAAAAAAAAAAAAAACAGGTGGTTGCTGTAGTTTTTACTAAAGCCTACTTATACTAAAAAAAGTATTGCGTGGGTCGGGGACTATTTTCAGTGGTAAATTAATCCACATTTGGTCAGTAGTAATGAGTATTTCTAGCAGCAGGATGGTGAATGTGGGCATGAGTCAAAGTAAAGTACAGTGTGCGTGTCCATGGAAAAGAAGAAACATGTGACCTGGAGCCACAGTGTGGCTCATTTATGTGTTTTTAATAAATGTTTGGACAATAGAGCTCTGTGGCATTAAGGAATAATATATGTAGTGTCACAGTTTAGTGTGCGCGCACGATTTCTCTAAACTTGAGACGGAACCTTTTGGCAACACAACAAAAACTAATGTGGAAAAGCTGTCAGACAGTCAGTGATGTAATCTGCAATCTCCATAAAAGAAAGAAAGATAAACGTGACTCCACACACGCACACACACACCCTCTCACACACACACACACACACACACACACACACACACACACGTAGGCAGATTCCCACACAAATGCATGCTTCTTTCTTCTTACATGCAAATCTTTTATCAATTAAGTGTAAAACCCCAAGTAATCTATCACTCACATAGGTTTTTTCTTTTACACACCCACATCCTCTGTTCGTCCTGCCCTGCCTAACAGCTGTAAAATGCATACGTGCACCCTCTCACATAGCCTCCTACAGGCCACAACCTTTTTCTCACACTCTAACACAAGACCTGGATTACTGGATCCTCTGTTGGTCTCCAAGGCAACATGTAAAATACAAAGGCCATTTTAATATTTCACGATTATTCTCTCGCTGCATTTCTATCATTGACACATCACAAATTTACAGTAGATCTTTTTGAACTTCTAACTTATTCCCCCCCCCCCCCGCCCAAATCCTTTTTTTCCTCTATTTTTTTTGTCTTTTTAGTTTTACCTTCCCAGTTCATTCAGTGTCTATTCTTGATGCCAGTAGGTGTGGTCACAGGTGTAGCAGTGCTTGTGCCTGATTACACCCACGGCTCAAGACACGTTGATGATTACAGTAAATCAACCTGCTCGTATAGCCAGGTCATCCGACCCTCATATCACAGAGACAAGCCCTCCTCACTGATGGTCTCTATTTTTTTAAATGTACAAATCTGTACACACCTGTGACACTCAGGGGTCTCGACGTCTGAAAGACAAAGGTCAGTCAACAATGTTCACTTTCTAAAGAGAGAACAGTCATTCACCCTTTGAATGGTGGGACCCTGGCAACCCCCCCATGAATAGTACCTGGTGGAACAACAAGGTGACCATTAAAGTGTTAATTTAATGACCTACAGTACCTCTCTGAGCCAGTTAGTGCGAATTCATGAAGCCTGTCGGATGAGAGGAGAAAGTTCCCTGAAGTACACTGACTGTGAAGATAGGTGACTGCTGGAAAGTTCAGGTGTTAAAGGCCGGTATAAAAAAAAAAAAAAACATTTAAATATGAATCAATGAATACATTTATTAGTGTTATGCCTCAATGTGGCCCATTCACCTACACATATGAGAATAGTTTTGATCTTCTCGACTAACTCTTTGCGAGAAAAACAAATGTGTGTTTCTCAAAGTGTCCAACTATAACGCTTTAGAACTAACTGGGCCTTATCTAAATGCCGCAGTTACTTAACGTTTGTCTTGGCCAGAAGACAATTCACAAATCAAGTTTTGATAGTGTGAAATATCAGATGTTGGTGAAGTACAGTAAACCTAATATTAATACTGTCAGTTACTCGATCAGATGCACAATTACATTTTTTGGACAGCCACAGAGCGGATGTTTAGCTGGAGTCGGATCAGTTTCCTTTAGGATGTTATATGTCAGAGCATTCATAACTTTCAGACTCTGGCATGTTGCCAAAGTTGTAAGTACAGGTCTAACAAAGGTCCAACAACTCCACAACAAGCCGGACTTGGACTGTGACATTTGGATGACGTCAAACAGCACGCACCACCACCCCTGAATCATTTGATGCCAGCACTCAATGTCCAAAAACCCAAAACAGATTCCAAGAAGGCTGAAGGGGAGTCACACTTTAAACTCCCCTCCCCACACCCTACACACAGACACACAGACACACAGACACAAAGTACCTGTGACCTTAACCCTGTATGTTCTGACATGTGGTACGTCTAACCAGTTTGCTCGTGACGCAGCACTTGAATAACATTACCCCTCTTGTACTAAACATAATGAGAGAAAATCAGCGGCTCATTTGTCTGCATGTTGATTTGGTGCAGTTTTTACTCCAGATGCTCTTGCTGACGCAACCCTCCCCAATTTCTAGCTGGGAAGGGAGATGAGCTGTCGGGGTTCAGTGTCTTGACCCGGGACACACCCCCGACCCTATTTTAATAGTATGGCAAAACTGATTGAACTCGTGAACTCATTTTGTCGATGAACCTTCTATTTGACAGGTTTTACTCCTGGCTGCTTCCATTTCTAAAAAAACAAAAATGAAACTGTGAACTCACACCAAAACAATATTACTATTAATCAAAATCAGCAAATGATCGATTGAGGCGAAACCAAACAAACAAAAAAAGCCGTTACAAAGAGAGACTTGACTTGGCTGCAGCTGTGTTGTCATTAGTTACATTCAGTTTCATTTGCTGTAAATCGTGTTACTATAATTGTACTGTTACTCCAGCTGTTCCCGATAGTGCTCGGGGGTTATACCTGTTATACCCGTATGGTGCATTTTGAGAATTTCACGGCGCACACCTTTCAGGAAATGAACAATAAACATCATGTGCCCCCACAATAGGCTTTAGGGTTTGTAGAGCTGAGGGGTTTCCGAACTATGATAACTGTGTTGCAACATTTGTCCTAGATCCTGAAGGTCAGGGGCTAAAATTTTTTTTGTTGTTGTTGTTGTAATTTCGGACTTTACCACAAGTTAAACGCATTTTTATATTCCCGCTATTACAAAGTAGGTCAGAATTATATTGACTAGTTGAACTCCATCAACCAGAGGGTCCAGCTCAGGACTGGTTTCACTGCAGATGTGTGTCAACATTTAAACTGAAGGTGAGTAGTGACTGTATTTTTTTACAGTCACGTTTAACAGTTCCACTGTTAAAATATAATAAAACATATTGTAGATTTTTTTTTAAAATTTAAGTTATGTTAAATTAAACATAAAGTGCAATTATTATTTATGGCAAACAAGGTTGAAAACCATATTATTTAGTGAAAAAAAAAACAACCAAAAAACTGGTACTCGTAAGACTGGGAATATTCTGATAGGAGCAGAAAAATATCAACAAAACCCTCACACTTAAGGTTCTGCTTCTGATTTCAGAACACAGAAGCTGTTCTTCCTGTTATGCTTTAGACTTTTAGGACTATCATGCCCTCTGGTGGCCGTGCTGAAGGTTCTCAGCTCATGGAATCAGTGGATGAGACTTAGCAGTTTTTACAATATGACCATAATGTACCTTCACATCAGTGGGGAGGTTCCACACTTGAATTGAAACTGGGATTGATCACCTGCAGGAGCAAGTGATCAAAAGTACAGCACACACACACACAACCAAAATCCTTGTCTACTGTGTAGTGTTGGGCGGGTAAACAGTGGAAATATTACGCCTATTTTGCTGGAAAGGAGGTGACTTGCGCACTGAGACCGAACTACAATGCGAATATGCTACAACCAATGAGCTCAAAGAGGCCTACGAAAATCTAGAGACAGTGGTGCTTCATTCGATTCAGATTAATTCCGATTAATTAGTTGTGTGTGCGAAATGTTCCAAAAACAGTAAGAGATCTCATTCGTTTTGTAGTGAAAAAATAAGAATTGTGATCAATGGGCTGCTGATCAATATATAACTGGGCACGTTTCAATTTGATGTTGCCATTTTTTAAAAGAATGGAATAAGATATCGAATGAAAATCATGTATGTCATAATAAGTAAGTTAATCATAACAAATTATTTCTAATTTAATTTCAAGTCACATTCATATTTGTGCTTTTGTAACCGTTGCAAAAATTGTGTTACTATTTGTGTTTGGCTATTTGAAGTTACAAACAGTAGGTATTTATTGTTATTGTTTTTATTTTGGAAGAATACAGTTATTTGGGAACTTGGCATCTCTTGAATTGAACACTTTCATTAATGTACAGTTCAATTCTACAAAACCAGGGTTTTTTTATACTAGTGTAACAAAACAGAAATGATTATTGACATAAAACACTGTACAAAATGTCTCTGGAAAACATGCACTGGCTGATTTATTTTGAGATATTTAGATTTGCACCAAAGTCATAAAAATATATTAATTGAGGTTTAAGTTTTGACATGTTAACCATTAAACGTCAAATGTGCTTGTTTAGAAATTGCCATCATGATTTTATTTCCTGACAAAACAATGTCCAGGAGCCGGAAATCCTGAATTTATTTCAATTTTTCTTGTCATTATAGAAACGTCTCACTTTGAATATATTGGTCCAAGTTGGTATCTCTACGGACACAGTATCTGTCACCAAAGCACAGATGACTCATAACAATTTAGTCACATTTTTGGTATTGTCCACTGTCCATTCTCCAAGTCCTGAGCTTTGCATACTTCATGTTGTGGCTCAGTTTTCGCTGTCAGGTCGTACCAAGGAGAATCTTCCGGAGGGGTCTGGGATGAACCACCTCTCCCACAGATCCAAGTGAACGGCAGGGTAATTCCATGGCTTAAATGGACCATTCCAGTGCAGCAGACGTGCATCCTGCAGGAAGCTCTCTGGATAGTGGGCATCTGGACTCCAGCCTGGACACACAGGAATGAATTTTGAAATAGACCTGAGTGTAGCACTACATTATTATAGGTTCCTAAGTGTGTGTAGCAAGAATCGTGAAAGTGCAATAAAAACTCAAACCTGTGATGTCACTTAGCTGGAACCTTAATTAGGCTTTTAGTTTTTTTTCAGTGACCAACTTCATTGTATTTTCTGAAGATAAGCATATATATAGTTGAAGCTGCAACCATCTCAAAAAATAAAAAAATAAACAGTAAACTGAAATGTGGCTCTGACCAAGTATCATAGATGCAACAGACAGGCTTTGGTCTTCTCTGATTGATTAGTATCTTAACATTGATGTCATTGTTTCTTTACTGTGTGTGTGTATTGTGTCTCCACAATACGACAAGTCAAGTGTCAAAAAAAATATTCGAAAACGTGACATATTATAGCTTCGAGTTACACCAGTGTTCCAAAATGCTCCTAAACCCATGTGTTTATGCGCATCACCGTACCATAGTGGTTTCTCACGTGTCTGTCTTTAGTGTGTTGCAGGCATCAAACTCTAAATTTGTTTAGATGTATAAAATGCAGTAAAGTGAAATCTGAGTGAAATCCTCTCACCAAGGTGTCTGACGTGCCACAGTGGCTCCAGTGCCGTGTATTTGTCATGAAAAACTATTAACATGGGTGGAGTTGCTACACCTCCCGCCATGGCGCTGCTGTATATGTTCTGCCTGGTCAAAGTAAAGGGAAACGTTTCTGATCAGAGAGATGTGTCTACTGTGACACAACTTTTGAAAATGCTAAAAAATGTGCTAACTATATAAGAGCATTCATTTATAAAATGCAGAAACACAATGTCCTCATGGTGTCTGGAAATCCTTCTTACAAGAAAATATACTTTCCTGCCTGATCTTACCTGAAATTCTCTTCCATCCAGTTCTCCAGCTGTTTAGTGATCTTTTGCCTTTTCCACTCACCAACATCTGCCACAAAGACGCCAGGATTAAAGGAGCAGTCTCTGGGGTTAATGCCCAGTACTCTAACTTCCTCTTTCCTATAGTCCAGGAAGCCCATGTAGGTTGTCTATGGGATGAGCTCAGAAGACAGGAAACTATATTTCAATTACTGTAGCTGAGACTTTATAACAGATTACTAAATACAGTCAACTGATAATAGTGGCTCCAGCTCCTATGACGGCTGGAATAGGCTCCAGATTCCCCACGACTCAAGTAGGATAAGCAGTGACAGATAATGAATGGATGGATGGACGCATCTACTTTTGTACTTAAACTTGAGTAAATATTTGGAAGGGGTATTTCTACCTGAAGTGGAGTATTTCTTTAGCAAATACTTTTCTTCAACTCTTTCTTCTAAATACTTTCTTTTACTTCAGTATTTAGTTTGTGTTTGTGTATCTACCAACGTCTGGCTGTTAGAAGCTAACTGCACAAAGTGGGCCACTACAAATAAGGAAGGAATAAAAATCCACCTGCATGCCCACGCTGCGCACCACCTCATGTGTGGAGGGCAGGTCGCAGTCAGAGGCGAAAGCAGCAGCGTGTCCTGGCTTCAGTTTGACATTATACAGACCCTTGATGTCTCCTGGTAAATACAAAAAACTGTTTCACATACACACATACATAATAATACACTATTTTTGGTGGAGCAACTTTACCAGAGCTAAATTAATATTCCAAAAAAAAGTATTTTACATGTTCTTACATACCCTGGACAATGACATCATCATCTAAGTATATCACCTTCTTATGGTTAATGCCAAGCATAGGTAGGTAAAAGCGCACAAAGTTTAGCTGCAACACAAACAAACAACAACAAAAAAAGAAATTTCCCACTGACATGAAATACGTTTGAATTTCTGCTTGAACCAAGGCAAAGCTTGAACTTACTGGATGCAACAGATCAGGCCGAGAAGAATCTGGCTTCACTTTCCCTCGCAGAACCATGGGGTTAAATTCTAATATCTTGTACTTGATGTCTTTCAGTGAAGTCTTCTCAATGTACCGCCTAGATGAGGTCAACAAACAGGCAATTAATTATGATATACTATGATATTTGAATGTCAGGTCCCTCCACACTGGAAACAACTGCAGATGACTAATACATTTACGGAGCAATAGCACAAATCACCTGTAACATGAAGTCATAAGTTACTGAATTTTGGTTCACTGTGTAGGCAAAGGACAAACCTTATCAGTCTGACTGCATCTCGAAGGGTTACAATATAGAAGAAGACACTGGCATCTGTGTTGCTGTAGATGCTGTTGATAGTTGCCATGGTTGCACCCGCACGCTCCTCCGATGCGCAAATGATGACAGGGATGAGATTATCTGTCTCTGACACTGCAGGAATTTCAGCTGTTCTGCCAGGAGTCTTCCTGTGATCTGTGAAGGTTACAAACTGATCGTTAAAAATGACCACCACACAAAATGATGACACTGACTGATGTGTCAGATGAAAGTACCGTAACTCTGTATTTAGCGTGTAAAATTGCAATAAAATACTAAATCAAGCAAATAAACGTTTCAAATAACATCTAGGTGGATGTACCTGAGGGCGTGGGCTGCGTGGAGGCTCTGAGAAACGTGCTGTGCAGGAGGAGACACAACATCAGCACCAGCAGCACCAGGAGGACACGATTAACTGAAACACACACACACACACACACACAACATAAAAATAGGAGAAGGACTGCGTATAATGACTACTTTTACTGTCAGTCCAACTGTTGCTGTTTCATATTACAATAAAAAATGAAAGGAATATTTTTGGATTATGTTTCCTCCTTGTTGAGAGAATTCATGGCAACGCTGTGTGTATAATGTCATTATTATTAATATAATAAATTACTCTTGAATAAAACTAAATTTGGCTCATTGTCCTTTGTTTGTTTGCAGTTCTGGCTTTTGTGGGAAACAAACAAAGTCACAGTAACAAGTCAATTTGCACAAGGAACACATTGCAGTGGATCATGCACAACATTATGGAGAGTGGAGCTGCTGTTCATCTGAATGTCCCCATTAAAGCTGCAGTATCAGTGGCAGCATCTGACCAACCTGTGAGCTCTCACTCAGTCACATACGTTCTATTCTGCTGTGTTTTACCTGCTTATGTTGTTACATTTTGTTTGGTTTGGACATGATGTTCAATAATGCTCGTGTGTTAGATGAGCATTGTAAGCTATTGTTACTGTGGCTATGCATACATGACATTTTGTGGGGCATATTACTGGGGGGGGGGGTATTTGTTTGGCTGCTGGGTTCACTAGCAGCTGATCTCCAGCTCCACATGGCTGTCTGACAATCTTAGCATGTCCTTAACTCTCGGGCCAAAAATATGAGCAAAAGGCCAAGAAAACTGTCAAAATATGATCAGTAAGTTTCTTCTTTGAAAAACTGGTAAAAGTCCAGCAAGACCCTGGCTCAGTATCTGGCAGCTTTATCTGGATGCCAAGGAGATGCTGGAGTTAATCCTTCTACAGTCCAAAGAAGCTTGATGAAAACTGTTTTATTGCGAAAGGATAGCAGCCAAAAAAAACAAAAAAAACAAAAAACCAACACTTTTCTAGAAGGCGAACAGGGAGAAAAGGCTGAAATATGGAAAATCTCACACAGATTGGAAAAAGAGTATTATGGAGTGATGATTTATTGCGTCCAAATGCTGACAACATGTGAGAAGATGACTAAGAGGGACATGGAAGAATGAGTGCTTGCAGTCTTTGGTAAAATATGGTGGAGGGTCTATTGTGGTTTGGAGCTGCATTTCTGCTATTAAATGATGCTTAGAGTGAACCCGGCACCATTATTATGGTTACAGAAATTATTATGAAAACATACAAGAATTGTTATTATTTAGCACAGAAACGGGAGTTGATTAAATACTACAAAATACTTAAAACTGTGTCACTTTAATTACAAAATAAAATGAACTGGATAACTTAGATTAACTTTGATTAAATTGGAGAAATCTGCCTCTAAAATGTGAAATAAAAAATGACGGTTTTAATTTTAATTGTATCACCTATTTACTCTGGTGGCAGTAAGCTTAGCCTAATTTAGCTCAGCTTAGTTTATCTTAGTTTAAAAACCTAACTGTTTTTAAACTAGGTTAAAGAATTAACTCTCAGCCTGTTTTACAAAATAAGTGGATTGTCTCCCGCCATTAGTTCCATACGAAGAGATCTTCTCAAGCTCACAGCAAGATATGTCAAAATATTTCTTGAGTATTCAATTAAGTCGTTATTTAAACCGATTAGATTTTAGCACAAACGTGTGCAAATGCAATTGTCACTTTACAGTAATCTTCCCATCCATGGCTCCTTATCTTCTTTTTTTTTTGCAGTAGTTACAATTTCACCGAAATTTTCGACACATACAGAATCACATCAAGGCTTGCACGTGTACTTTTTGAAATGTTTCATCATCACTCTTATATAAAGGTGTTTTAGTTCTTCTAATCTCACACATTTAAAGTATGCGTCTACTTCTGTGAAGGTTTGACTTACTATAGGTTATTAGTTAGATCAGGTTAAGTTATTCTGGCTTTTACATTCAGTCCAAACTGTACCTCACACACACTGGATAGAGTCATGAAATTACATCAGCCATTCATCTGGTTACCTCATCACATCCTTAACCACTAGTATTTTGCTGACACACCAGCTACACCTCAAAGCATGAGTCAACATGAGTTTTAAACTGCAAGTAAAGCAAACGAGTCGGTCATTTGTTACTGCACAACTAAAGGAAAGCTATGAACATTTATGTCACACAACACCATAAATCAGTGAAATTACACTTACTTTTTCTCAGTAGAGCCATATCTCATGTTTTCAGCAACATCTGCAAACCCACACAAAGAGAAAAGCTTGAGGTCACTCACAAGTGAACTTTTAGAGAAACAAAGGATGAAATATTCCTTGGCGTTAAAATTTTGGGTGTTCCCTCGATTGAGTTTTAACCATTTACAGTCTTTTTGTGTTAAAATTGACGGGCCTCAAATGATTTTATCAAACGTCTGAGAATGATGCTACTCATCTCCACCCACCAACTCTTGAGGAAAATGTTCTTGGGATTCAGATTGACCCCACATCTGTCAAATATTGTCAAATATTTTTTAAAATATCCATCATTTTAAAAAAATCCTTACAGATTATTGAGTTGAGTGTTGGTCTTCTAGAACATGTACAGTTATAATTTCATTTTATTTATAATTAATCTTCTAATCTTGAAACAATTAACCAGTGAGCAATTAAGTTTGTAATATAGACTGTAATATTATATAACATGTATAAAATAGTAGGTAGCCAGATGCAATGCAAACAAAACAGTGATGCAAAAAAATTTAATTGATGATTGAATGATGCTACATTCTGCTGTTGGTAGATTAGATGCAGTATTTCCAAAAATAATTTAATAAGTTACATAGTAATTTAATAAGTTACAAATAAAATACATAGAAATACACTGAACAAGTAATAATCTGCCACTGACAAACACACTGTTTCTTCTTGATCAAATAATAGTTGCTAAAAATTACACTTCTGAGCTGTTTTCGGAAATTACTGAGGCATTTCAAACATTTTATTATACACAAAAAAGCTATTTATGATCTAGTCCACTGGAGGCTGCCTACACAATATAGGTACATCAGACAGTATAAGGTTAGTTCAAGTTAGTCTTAGATTAAAGTATTATTAAGTTTAAAGGCATCACTATTAAAAAAACTAAAACAGTATTGTGATCCGAAACCTTCAGCACTTTAACAGAAGCTTTCAGAAAATTCCGACATGTTTTTGAGTTCTTAGTGAATCCTGTGACTGTGGTCCAAAAGTTCAAAAGAGGACATGCTTCTGCGTGGAACTGGAAGATGATGGGGCCAGTGTTAATGTCATGAGCGCCTGCCAACAATTCACTGAGGCCACTGAGTGACATGCGGCTGCATTTGGTCTAAAATCATCCACCACTTCCTTCCTTCCTGATGCCAGGGCTTCATCAAAGAATCTATTTGCCTGCAAGCCATTTAAGCTTTTACACAACTGCACTTATTGAAATACAACAAATGACATATGTGCCTCAAATTCCAAACTGTGATCAACCTTCAATGTGAATTAACAGGGTCAGTAAAAGTAAGAGTTCATTAGCTGTTCAGTGCTGAGGCGTGAAAACTCGGAAACTACAGAATTTGATGTCCTTTTTAGATGAAGTCTTGACACTTCGGCTCATCGCGTTTCAGCACATCTTCACAAATCTGCAGACTCAACCCGAACCTCGACAGTCAGCTGAAATGAAACGGGGCATGCAGTTTGTGCGATGCATTTGTTTTTGGTTGTTTGTCACTGTTTAGAGCAGACCAAAACATCTGGAACCAGTTAGCTTCAGATACACTAGTGGGAGAAGGCCGAGCTGCCCAACATACTGTCTCTGCCCTGCATTCGAAAAACTGGTCATTCAGCCAAGATTCTCCAACTTTTAATGTCTTACAGTAATATATACACCAATTTCAGTCCATTTGTCAGTGCTTTGAAAATCTCTTCCACTACAAATGAACTCACATTATTTTATGTTTAAGGAATTATCTAATAAATTATGTCACTGTAAAGGGGGCTCACTCTTTCATTTTTTTTCCTTAAATGGTATTTTCAAGACATGCTTAAGGACTAAGGCTACATGTTTTTTTAATCTATCTAAGAACTGACTGTGAATCAGTTTGGATAGTCTGAGTATGAGTCTTACCCTGGTGGAGTGTGTGTGTGGTGGATGGGGGTTGGGGGTCCAGACCAAACCAAACCACAAAACTTAGCACAATGTAAAACATGACTTACCTAAAAAAAAAATTTTTTAAGGACTAAAAATCACACACACACACAAAACGTATCTTCCCTAATCTTCAGATGAATGAAATAGCTGTTTCATGCATTGCACATTTGCTGATTAAAAATGGCTATATTTTCTTATCATGCAGTGCAAAAAGTTATCTTGTAGCTGTACAACAGGCGTTGCTTACATACCACACAATATTCACACAATAGAAAACTGCAATACCTTGTTCAGGAAACCAGAACCAGAGTAAGCAGAGATGTGTCACTGTTGACTTAATGTATACATTCTCAATACCAAATTTATATCTAATATTCATATCTAATATGGCTGAACTGTACTCACCAGAAAGAGAAGGTGGTGATTATGGTCACTCTCATTGCTGGAGTACATGGTCCATGTTGTAAAACCTCTGAGGACCGAGACTCACCCTCACCAACAATCCCACTTTTCTTCCCTCCCACCTTTTTTCTCCTTCCTCGCTCCAGATGGGACTCGTCTTGTTCACCAGGGCTCTGATTCCTCATTTCTGCCATTTAGCCAGAAACTGAATTAACTCGACCCCATCTCACAGAGTCATAGCAGAGATTTGGAAACAGTAATGTGTGTGTGTGAAAACAGATTTGCTCTTCATTTGCTTCTTTATCAATAATGAAAAGACATTCATTTGATCAATCATTACAACACTATTTACATCAAATATACTTAATTATGCTGCTAATGCGCTAATACGAGATAATAACTATTAAGTCTGTCAATCCTGTCACAAAATACTGATCTAAAACAGTTTTAGGGTCTTTTATCGTTGTTTTTACCAATAACTACACTTCCCATAATGCTAAGCGCGTCTTTTTGCTAGGAAAGACAGCTAATGTTTTTCCGGTGTTAAGTTTGGGTCGTTTGGACCCCCGGTTGGTTAAACGAACTCCTGTTTTAGGTCTGTGTGGATATTTGTGATCATGGGTCAATACTAAAAGCTAACACACCATCTTTAAATATTTATTAAGGTAATTAGGAATATTAAGATATTATTAAACATCAGTAAATAGGGAATATTATAACGTATTTGAAACTTGCAGTTATGTTTTTATAAGTTAAACTCGTACCTGTGGGTAGCCAGTTAATACGACCGTTTGTTATACTATTAGGAGAACGATAATAATTTAAATATTAAAACTTTTCATTTGCATTGCTCAGCATGGTGTAAGGTCATGGTTGGCCATTCATTTTTTGCAACTCTGCGAAAACAAAACTGCTACACTCGTGTCCAGCGTGTCTTCACACAGTTCACAGTAATGATTCTCGGGCTGTTTGCTGGACCCCTGTGTTTTGCAGAAGCGGCGTCTAACCACCAGCCAGCATGGATGAAGACAGTTTGAAAGTGCTGCTGAAGCTCACTCAGGAGGGACAGTTACGCTCTCTGGAGAAACAGTTAAGTTTAGGCGGCTCGGAGGCGGTGCAGACGGTCAGAGGGAGACACTTTGGCCGGTCAGGAGACACCTTGCTGCACTACGCTGCCAGACACGGGCACCTGGACATTATGGAGTATCTCACCCAGCGGGTAGGCATGGATGTGGAGGTGTACAACAACGACTACAAGAGGCCGCTACATGAAGCTGCATCCATGGGTCATCAGGCTTGTGTTAGCTACCTGCTGCAGAGGGGGGCCAAGGTAGACAGTCTGAAGAAGGCTGACTGGTGAGCATGACGGTGTCATCGTGATCGCAAGTAATTTTTATGGACGTATGGAGTAGACGTGGAGTATGTTGGCGTTAAAAGGCAACTGTCAAGTGTGGTATGCAAGCAACCTTCGATAGCTCAGTTGGTAGAGCGGAGGACTGTAGTGGCTAAATGCTGAGATCCTTAGGTCGCTGGTTCGAATCCGGCTCGAAGGAGTGAATTTTTTCTTGCTTTTTTTTTTTCCGAACGCTATTGAAAAGGGCTGATGTAAAACCTAGTTTACATAAAAGCTTAATAATAATAATAAATGTGATAATAATGTTTAATACATCTACTTGCTCCAGTTCTTTGTTTCTGTAATTAAACTGTTTTTGTGGAGTCATATTTATCTATTTAAAAATACAAACTATTAATAAACTACTCACTACTCATGAGTATAAACTACTCTTTGGATGTCAAAATTAAAGGTTTAAAGAAAGATTAAACCATTTCTTACAATGTCACAGTGTCATGACTTTAATTTAATTGTACAGTATAAAAGCAATGTTTTTCCCATAGAATTGTGTTTTAGCTTGTAACATGGGCGGCTGTAGTTGGTAAGGCAGTTGACCACAGGGTCAGTGGTTCAATCCCCATCCCCATACATGTCGAAGTGTCCTTGAGCAAGACACTGAATCCCAAGTTGCTGCCGGTGGGTCAGGTGAGCACCTTGCATGGCAGCCAGTGTGTGAATGGGAATCAACATTGTAAAGTGCTTTGGATAAAAGCGCTATATAAGTGACTATTTAACATAACTGTAGATTTCACTTGTTTGAATTAAGTTGTTGTCTTATCTTTCTTAGGACTCCTCTGATGATGGCCTGCACTCGGAGGAACCTCAATGTGATCCAGGAGCTGCTGCGTCATGGTGCTGACCCTGCATTGAGAAACAAGGATGGCTGGAACTCATTCCACATCGCTTGCAGGGAGGGCGATCCTCTGGTCATACAGGAGTTGCTTTATGTCACACCAGATGTCTGGAAGACAGAAAGCAATACGTGCAGGACGCCACTGCACACTGCAGGTGAAACCTTAAAATATCTTAGGTGCGATAGTAAACTAAGCTTTCACACATGGCAAAGAGGATACCTGCAAAATATGTCCTGATGTCAGGCTGATTTGATTGATATGCCAGAAGATCCCATGAGATCTCAGATTCTTAGGGCTTTGAAAGGGCGTCAGATCTATTATGAGTGTGAGCTTTGATAATGGAATGGTAGGATGATGAGTTCAATTATATCCTGCTTTCTCTGTTGATCATCCAGCGATGCACGGTTGTGAGGAGGTTACAAAGATCTTGCTGGAGAGGTAGGTTGACCTGTTTTTCAGGGAATAGTCCTACCAAAAGCAGCTAGAAACTATTATATGTGTAAGTTGTGCATATGTTTGCCGAGTTAGCTGACTCCACAAATAAAAAGTGTATTTGACCTGGACTGTCTTTGAGCTAACTTTGTCTGACTGACCCTCACTTTTACTGGGCTTCCTCCAGATGTGGCTACACCCCAGACAGCACAGACAGCTGTGGAGTCACACCCTTTATGGATGCAGTCAGGAACGGGCACATCTCTGTGGCCAGGCTGCTTTTAGAGAGGCACAAGGTAGACTAAATCTTAAAAGAGAAGTGTTTCAGCAATGAAATATATATATGTTCTGTTGCGGGCTAACTTGCATCCACTGCAGGCATCCCCAACAGCAGCTGACATCCTTGGGGCTCAGCCAGTGCACCAGGTTGCTGTCACTGGCCAGGATGAAGCCCTGCGGTTCCTGGTGCAAGACCTTGGTGTAGAGGTGAACCAGAGAGCAACTGGCATCCAGCTCACTGCTCTGCATTACGCTGCAAAGGTTAGATCAGTGATTTCCCAACAAATCATCCTAGGTGCAATTGATTCTTATTAAAAAAGGCATCAGCATCTCATTCTAGAAAAAAATCACTGTAGTCTTAATGATTTAGTTCACTAATATATGCCTAAAATATTATTAGCAACATAATAATAGCAGCTACATCATACATAATAAAGCAGCTACATCAGCAAGTGCGTTGACGATGTGACCATCTCCAAGACCATCACTACACGCTCCAACAGGAAGCCGTGGATAAATGCCAATGTGTGTGCGCTGCTGAAACAAAGAGACGCTGCCTTCAGAACAGGGGACAAGACGGCCTTGAGAACAGCAAGGGCCAAACTGTCCCGTGCCATTAGAGAGGCAAAGCGCGCACACTCAAAGAAAATCCACGACCACTTCGAAGACAGCGGAGACACCCGGCGCATGTGGCAGGGCATCCAGGCGATCACGAACTACAAGACAACTTCACCTGATTGTGACCGCGACGCCTCCCTCCCAGATGCGCTGAACCACTTCTACGCCCGGTTTGAGGCACAGAACAACGTGAAGGCGAGGAAGTCCACTCCACCTCCCAGTGACCAGGTGCTCTGTCTAACCACAGCTGAAGTGAGGAAAACTCTATGCAGAGTTAACCCACGGAAGTCTGCTGGACCAGACAACATTCCTGGCAGAGTGCTCAGGGAGTGCGCAGAACAGCTAGCGGATGTCTTCACAGACATCTTCAACATCTCCTGAGCAGCAACGTTGTTCCTCGTGCCTCAAGGCAACGACCATCGTGCCTGTGCCTAAGAAGTCTACTGTCTCCTGCCTCAATGACTACCGTCCGTCGCGCCACACCCATCGTGATGAAGTGCTTGAGAGGCTCGTCATGAGGCACATTAAGACCCAACTCCCAACCTCCCTGGACCCCATGCAGTTTGCGTGATCGTCCAAATCGTTCCACGGACGATGCCATCTCCACGACCCTCCATCTGGCCCTCACCCACCTGGACAGTAAGGACTCATACGCACGAATGCTGTTCATTGACTTCAGCTCAGCATTCAACACAATCATCCTCAGCACCTGACCGAGAAATTGAGCATACTGGGCCTGAACACCTCCCTCTGCAACTGGATTCTGGACTTCCTGACTGGGAGACCCCAGTCAGTCCGGATCGGGAACAACATCTCCAGCACCACCACACTGAGCACTGGAGCCCTCAGGGCTGTGTGCTCAGCCCTCTGCTGTTCACTCTGCTGACGCACGACTGTGTAGCAATGCACAGCTCAAACCACATAGTCAAGTTTGCTGATGACACGACCGTGGTGGGTCTAATCAGCAAGAACGACGAGTCAGCCTACAGAGAGGAGGTGCAACGATTAACAGCCTGGTGTGGAGCAAACAACCTGTCTCTGAACGTTGACAAAACTAAAGAGATGGTTGTGGACTTCAGGAGAGCACAGGGTGACCATTCTCCATTGATCATCGATGGATCCTCAGTGGAGATAGTCAAGAGCACCAAATTCCTTGGTGTTCATCTGGCGGACAACCTCACCTGGTCAGTCAACACCAGCTCCATCACCAAGAAGGCCCAGCAGCGTCTCTACTTCCTGAGAAGGCTGAGGAAAGCCCATCTCCCTCCCCATCCTGACCATGTTCTACAGAGGGACCATTGAGAGCATCCTGAGCAGCTGCATCACTGCCTGGTTTGGGAACTGCACCGTCGCGGATCGCAAGACCCTACAGAGGATAGTGAGGACAGCTGAGAAGATCATCGAGTCTCTCTGCCCTCTATCATGCACATTTACACCACACGCTGCATCCGCAAAGCCAACAGCATTGTGGACGACCCCACACACCCATCACACACACTCTTCACACTCCTGCCATCAGGAAAGAGGTTCCGAAGCATTCGGGCCACCACATCCAGACTATGCAACAGTTTTTTCCCACAAGCCATCAGGCTCCTCAACACACAGAACTGAAATAGAACTTAAACACACTGCAAACCGAACTCAGCACATTCTCATCACTCACTACTCATCTCATTCCACCACCACTTATTTATTATTATTTACTTTTATCATTCTACATTTACTGCACTACACTGTTTACCTGCTGTTTTTTCCACATTCCAATGCAATTGCACTTTTTTTACATGCTGGACATTTAAATGCACTATACCGTTTACATGCTGCTCTTTTTTTTAACACCCCTAGCACACTTAACTGAACTGTACTGTACTGTAAAATAGTATACAGTAGGTTTACTGGTCGGCACTGTCTTGGGTCTTGTGTCTTGTGTCCTGTCCTGTGTTACTTGTGTTGTCTGTCTACACTGTCCCTCTGTACTGTTTTTTCGTCTGCACTGTTTGCACTTGGTTGCACTCGATGCACTTTATTATAGCTTGTGTTGTTTGTAGCACCTTGGTTCTTGGAGGAACGTTATCTCGTTTCTACTGTGTACTGTGTACCACTGTGTATAGTAGAAATGACAATAAAAGCCACTTGACTTGACTTGACTTGAAAGCAGAGAATGTGAATTCAAATTATGGCTTGTGGTGTAGTTTCATTATATATTCCCACATCAGATATATTCAAACGTGAGATACATTTAATTATTCTCATTTCAACCTGTGTTTTTCAGGAGGGCCACACGTCCACTATAAAATCCCTGCTAGACTTGGGGGCAGATCTTTATGCTCGGGATAACAAAGGAAGAACTGGTGAGTGATGTCCTTTTGCTTTGGTTTCGCATTAGTGCCCTGAGACTCTATTCCACTTTAGGAAATGTATCTAGTGTATGCGTGAGCTCTTCACACATACACTTTAGAGATGTCCCAATCCAGTACTACATTTCTACAGCACAGTTTCTGTGCTGATCTGGGCCGTCTGCATCATCCACTCTAAAGGATACGGTCTTGTCGGTTTCGGAGTAACATTCTCCAACTTATTCTTTCATTTATATATCACATCAATTATTTAAGCTGATAAACTTTATACTTGAATCAGGATCATCAGTATTTGGATCAAATAGCTCCTGAAAAACACTGTGTCAGATAGATTTCAATTTTTGTATGTTAGGTACATATTTAATGGACAATTACTGTAGCTAGATCTAAGTCTTGAAACTGAATTAGTATTGGCTGACACTAAATATTAAAAGGTATCACATTCAATTGGGGCCAAATAAACTGATTTGGGATCCCCCCCCCCCCCTAATACACAAGATAATGTGATATAACAGCTAAATGAATGTAGAATATTTCTACTTTGAATGCACAGTAAAGCTTTCGGATTAGTCTCCATTTTCAAATCCCTTGCCACATGAAGATAATAGAAGTCTGGCCGACAACAAATAAAGGAGGCTAAATGTTCTCCCTCTTTTTTTCCTTTTTCAGCTCTTCATATGGCTTGCATCGGGCAACATGCAGAAGCAGCCAGGACGCTTCTGCAGCTTGGACTCAATGATTCAGAGGATGCATCCGGCACAACAGCACAGCAGCTCACTAAGAAACCAGATGTAATGCAACTGTTTAAATGTGGTGAACCACATCCATCATCACTTTAGGTTCTGTGTATTATAATAAAAATACATGTATACTGATATGCGCATTCTTAAGGAAAGTGAGTTGGGGTAGTAGTATTGTTTAAAGATTATTCTGAATAGCTGATGTGTATTGCTGCATATAAAAATACAGAGTCTGCATGTAAATGTGTATAGAATAAATGTATTGAGTGTAGATAAAATAAAGTTACAACTTTAAACTTTTTAGAGAGATTTTTTTTAATGTTAAGTTGACTGCTGACTATAACTAGTAAAGACTTACTTGGGATTTGAGTAACACAGAGGCTAACTTCATAATAAACAGGTGTGACAACCATGAGGCAAGTCCACTCGAGCGACACAAACAAAGAAGCAACATGATGATACATTATACACACTTACTCGTGACTTAGGGGATGATAATAAGATCCTGGTAAAGTAGGTCGAACTTCAGGGAGTCGCAACTGATTGGGACATCTGTGATATATTTAAAGTGCATGGTGAGAGTCAAAACATGCAAGGAACACTTACAGAATTCAAGGTTAATGAATGTTCAAGAATAAAAACAGAACAAATACATGTAAGATCTACATGTGGTTGCAGGTAATATGGTGGCGATTTATAAATACGATTTGTTTTGATATTAAACCGTATTCTAAGATAATGTGAACTCATTAAAATGGAACAACGTAAAAGGTTTTGGTTCCTATAACATCCCAAATGGAAGTGCCGGACCTCTCAGTATTTTGACTCTCCTGGCCTCCCGCTACATACTCGCAGTTGTCAGACACTTTGCGCCTCGTCTCCGAACTGATTGACAGCTGAGAAACCCCTCCCACGAGTCTCCTGACGCTTCACCGCAACCCCATCTCATTTCCAGCCCCGCAGGTCTCCATTTTCTCACCCGATTTTTCAGCAACTGAGGAGTAAAAATTTGGAAAAAATGAATGAAGAATACGACGTTATCGTTCTGGGCACCGGGCTTACGGTGAGAATCAGTCAAAGAATCCGGTCCGCAGCGTGAAAGTCATTTGCAACCTGTTAACAACGCAGATAGCTTATTGCCAGTTTGGCTTTGAGCTAACTGGGCCTAATCAACAGGGCTAGCGCTAAGTAGCTAGCTGAGTAGCTCTCGCAGACTGAGAGCGGGGGTTGGTTAGTAGGAACGGAGCGAAATAGCTAACGCTAGCTGTTAGCACATCGCTAACTACCTGCTATCGGTGTCTAAAAAGATTACCGATACCGACTGTTAACGTACAAAAGAGACTTTCAGAGCGCTCTCCTTTTGTGGTTAGCGAGTATTCTATCGGGTCGGAATGCGGCCAACTAACTAATTTAACATCTTATATGGAAGTCTAACGCAAATTCGGGTAGTTTTTCTCAGTGTGGATAAGATTATAACGCGGATTATTGACGCTAGCCTGTTCACATTAGCTCATCTAAATTAAGCTAACTAATTAGCCTGCTAACGAAAGAGTAACGACTTCGTCGACTGATTTTTGGTGCCTATTACATTAACTTTATGTCGATTTGGTTGCAGTTTTAGCAAAGGTAGCCAGTGTTCAGCAAAGCAAGCGAACACAGGTTGTCTGAAGTTCTCGTACAGTGGACTCGACAGGCTGTTTCTACAATGCAGTGGTCTAACTTAACTTACAGCCTGAATAAGATGAGTCTCTGAAAGTTTAAGACCATTCGCCACTTTCACTTCTAAAACCAAGCAAACGGAGGAATGTGAATATGGAGCGAACGTTAACTCATGACGTTTAAAGTTTACCAGAAGTTATTTCTGATACAATATATAGCTGATCAGTTATAATCTCTTGTGAGGCGGTGGCGTATGAGCTATTCCTGTATATGTACATGTACATGCAGGGTTTGTTTGCTCTGAAATTAACTTTGTGAGCACTAACCTCAAAGACAAAATTACACTCCCTGACAGGCCTTGCTGTCAATTCTACATGGCCGAAGCATGTCTTGAAAACCCCCCACCCCCGGGCACATGATTTCCTTACAGTTTCTGGACTGTTCTCAATTTGTTACTGGGTACTTCTTCAGATTAAGTATTATCTTTGGCTGAACGTAGCCATGCGCAGTTTCTAAGTGTGAATTTCTGTGTCCCGGCAAACGTAGAGTTCCACGTTTAATTATTGAAGCTCAGAGGAGACGGAGGTAGTAACAGGGCCAGCAGAGAGAGGGTTTGGTTTAAATTTGGTGGGCAGGGTGTTGATTTAGCTCACATTTGGGTGTGGTCCCACCAAAACTAAGGAACTGAAAGTAAGTGCGTTCAGTTAAACTAGAGTGTAGACTGACGGCCAGCCACCTTTTTAAAGTGCTGCAGATGGAGGCTGAGGGACTCTGGTGTAGTTTCACATGGGTTTTAGAGTTCCCTTATTCAAATCACAGCTTCTCCTTTTCTGCTGCTAACTCTAGTAAACACTTCTCTAGACTACACAGAACTCTGATAGGCTTATAAATACATTTCTAAACATTGTTGTTTCCTGTTACTGTGTGTATGTAATTGTACTTGCATTACATTGCACCACAAAAAGTAGCCACAGATTGTTTGCTGGGGTTTTTTTTTTTTTGTAATGTAAGTGTTAGTAGGAAAAAGCTCTTTGTGCAGTGCTGAATTTCAGTATACTCAAGAAAATGTAAGTGATTTCTGTGTAATTAAGCCCTACTATTTATAGTCTAATTTTGTATACATACATTGAATATGATCTGCAATCAGTGGCACCTTTTTATTACGCAATGTAATAATGATCAAAATCACATTTATTTATACTTTGTTGCTACTACAGAACACATATTATCAGCGAGGCTCTTGTTTGTATTCCTCTTATTTATTGTATTTGATAAGTTATGTGACTTGGGGTTGAGACGAGAGGTAATTAGGGCTCCATTTCAGTGGATAAAGCAATTGTGGGTTGAGGAAAATCTAGAGATCGCTTTGACAACAAAGACTGATGGTGGGGAAACAGCCCGGACTATAGGTTAGACCTTTTTGCCTTCACGAAATTATGATGATGACACAAATTTCTTTCTTGTCAATGCCAGAGAAATCACATTCTCAGGTGCTTTTTTGACGTCTACTATACTTTTGGTAAAGGGGGACTGGTGGCTCAGTGGTAGAGCCTTGTGTTGGGATGCGAATCCCACCCCACCAGGTGTGGCCCCGTCCAGCCACCAAGGGATCTTTGACTATGGTACTTTAGTCCAGATGTTTTTTCAATGCTTGGATACTTTTGCAGCCGCTACTGGCATTTAGCCCATCAAAACGAGGAAATGGTGTTAAATGAAACAAAATGGATACATTGGTTGTCTTCAAACTCATAATAAAGGTCAGCACAGGTGGACATAAAAACTTAGAAAACAAAGATTTCTAGTACTACTACCAAGTATATCTGATACTGCTGCAAACTTCAGTACAGTTATAAAAAAATCAGTTGTTCTGAAGCCAGCTCGTTCCTATCTAATTTCATAAGCTTGTCACATGTGCATGTAAAACTTTAATCTGCTGTGAAACGAAAACAGTGAAGGAAGAAATGCAGTAAACTACAGTTTAGTTTTATGCTGCATAGTACAGTGGAAAACCTGAAAATATAAGTTTTAATAAATAATTATTTAATCATATACATTTTAATTAAACCTAGTAATTCAGTGAGCTATGACTGCAACGAACACTTATTTCCACAATCACATAATGTGACAGAATGTTTTATTATTAATCAGCACAGAAAAGCACCAAATCCTTCAGTGACTAATCTGGAACAGCCAGTGCCATTTTAGGTTGGTAAATGATGCCTCATTAATACTGGACTCAACAGATTGTTGTGACTTGTAAGAAATTGTAGTCTAGTAAAAATCAAACCTGCTATCTTTCTGCTTTATCATGTGACTCAGTTCTGCCAATTTGATCATGTGATTGTATCTTTATGACCTGTAGAGACCCACCCAGTTCCGGCCCTTTCTTAGACTTTACTGCACGACACCCTCTCACTCTAATTTTAATGGGTAATATATGTTAATATATTTTCAATTGGCCTAAGTTTCTGCCTGACATTACAGTACATTAGTGTCATGGTTTACCTGGCTGCTGCACTACTTCTGCTTCTGCTCCTGCTCCAATAAGTATGGATGTGGTTCTCCCAGCATTGAGATGTTAAAATAAGCTGTGGGAACTAATATAGACCGAGATTTTGGGATAAACATTACCAGCTGGCCATTCAGTATAGACTGACTAATTAATATTTAGTAGGGTAAGGTAATGTATGAGCAAACGCAAACTCCACACAAACTGCTGGTGTCGCTTTTTTGCAGTGGAAGTGTAGGTGACATCACCATCAGAGAATATAATGCATTGTTGTTGTTTTTTTACATACGTGTGAACTGTGAGTAGTAGCTGTCATTCAGTAGTCCACATTCTATTTTGTTGCATCTACATACACACTGCTTTAATCGTGTTAAGGTCTTTGAGGATTCCAGATTGTGGCAAAGACTCACATTTACTCTCATCATTACCAAGCCATTCGAACATAAATCCCTGTGAAAGCTGTCATCATCCTCCAGCTTTACAGATATGTTTCTGTTATTATTTTAATAATATTTAACGTAGTTTTGTCTTCTTTTTGAAAGAAAGAAAATGAACACGATGATGTTTACTGCGGAAAAATAGATCACTAAGACATGAAAATGATGACCGCATTGTTTCCCGTCACTGTTTTTTCTATCTATCTATCCTAGTTTCTAAATGATCTGAAACACAGCTTGTATAATGGTACTAGTGGATAACTTGTTAGGCAAAACGTCTCCATGCAGCATGTGTGTGTTTTCCCACAAGTCACAGCAGACTTGTTGCTGCACCTGCACCTCACGCCATGTGGTTTGGTTACAACATTGCCTTCCTCTTTCTCATTGCTTTTAGTGTCAGATTACATTTATATTGTTATTAACATGCTCTTGTCAATGCCAGAGAAATCTCATTCTCAGGTGCTTTTTTGACGTCTACTATACTTTTGATAAAGGGGGACTGGTGGCTCAGTGGTAGGGCCTTGGGTTGGGATGCGAATCCCACCCCACCAGGTGTGGCCCCGTCCAGCCACCAAGGGCAACCCTGGTGCCGGGCCTGACCCTGGTTTTAAAAAAAAAAAAAAAAAACGGGAGGGTTACTGCAGTAGGGGCATCCGGCATAAAATCACATGCCACATCAACGTGCGGCACACATTCCGCCGTGGCAACCCCTAAAGGGACGAGCCGAAAGCCTTTGATCTTTGACTACGGTACTTTTGGTGCCATCTGTTCCATAGAAAACAAGTATCTCTTAAGTTTTCAGAATTTTAGTATTGCCTTGCTACTGAAGTACTACTCCTTGTGACATCCCTAATGTCAAAGGTCAATCACTAAGCTAAGTTGCTGACTAAAGCAAGTATTATGTGTAACTATGACCGTTGTGGAGGACTTTGCACAACTAAACCTGTCAACTGTGGCCAGAACAATTTGGTCAGAGGATTAAATGCGACAGCCATGCCCAGCACGGATCACACTACCTATTTATTTGTAAATGGCTGATTGCGTACCACAAAATGTTTAATGTGCTCTTGTGTTTTTTCCCAACAGGAATGCATCTTATCAGGGATCATGTCAGTGAAGGGGAAAAAGGTTCTGCACATGGACCGAAACTCCTACTATGGAGCTGAGAGTGCATCCATCACACCGCTTGAAGATGTGAGTCATCTCTGAATCCCATGGTTTGACTTTGTGATAGTAGGGAGTTCAGATCGAAATTCAAAAGCAGAGAAACTCGAACTGTGGAATTGCGATAAGTAATTATCTAAATATATGTATGTGAAAATAGTATTTCCTGAAATTAAAGTGGATTTACGCAAGCAAGCGCAGCTTTAAGGGGTATCTTGATTTACGGAATGCTGCTTTGGCGTAAGGGCACATTTTTGACTATAGCCTGAATCAAATCTTATTCTGTCTCCCCCACAGCTCTACAAGCGCTTTAGCCTTCCCGGCAAACCTCCTGAGTCAATGGGCAAAGGCCGGGACTGGAATGTCGACCTCATCCCTAAATTCCTTATGGCCAATGGTATGATCAAACCACTCACCAGTGTATCACATGCAGCTTAAGGTTGGGACGTAAACTTCAATGGTTAAACTGAAGGGTGTGCAAAGTGTCAACAAATTATCTGCAGTGTTTCTGTTTAAGGTTCACATACTACAGATGTTTAAGGCTTGGTTGACTTGCTCCTTTAGAACTCAACCAGCAAAGTTATCTAATCTTAAGATGTCATCTGGAGGGATAACGCATGGAAGATATATGGCAGTTAATTAAAACTTGAGAGCTGCACTCTCTAAACTAGAAACCTTACTTCCTCCTTACCTGATGACATGTTGCTGTAACAAAGGAATGTCCTCCTAGGTTTATCAATAAAGTGATAGTTTACTTTATTCTAACCTGTCATATTAAGCAAGTAGAATATTGGAGTTGCTCTTTAAAGCTCAATATACGAGGATGCTCTATTTGATAAGTGTTTGAATGACCCATTTACATTGTGATTTTAGTAACACTAATGTGCTTCTCAGGTCAGCTGGTCCGCATGCTGCTGATTACGCAGGTGACTCGCTACCTGGACTTCAAAGTGATTGAGGGGAGCTATGTCTACAAGGCGGGCAAAATCTATAAAGTCCCATCTACTGAGACTGAGGCTCTGGCATCTAGTAAGTCATTAGAATACAGGGGGGAAATGACTGCACTTACAATGACGGTGTAATGCCTACTTTTCACTCACTGTATGTCGTTTAAGTCCAAGCTTTGTGCATTTTAAAGGTCTCATGGGGCTCTTTGAAAAACGACGCTTCAGAAAGTTCTTGATCTTCATTGCCAACTTTGATGAGAATGATCCCAAAACCATGGAAGGCGTTGATCCCAACAAAACACCGATGAGGGCCATTTTCCAAAAGTTTAGCCTTGGCCAGGAAGTCATTGACTTCACTGGTCACTCCCTCGCCCTCTACCGAACAGACGAGTCAGTAATCTTTTTATTTGTTTCACTAGTGTAAATTTTACGATACCATTGTATATTGTGAAACTGTGTCCCTCTGCTGTGAGATTTAGTACACTCACTAGGGTTTTAAATGTTTACCATATCTCTCCACTCAGCTACCTGGATCAACCCTGCATTGCAACAATTAATAGGATAAAGCTTTACAGTGAGTCTCTGGCCAGATATGGCAAGAGCCCATACCTCTACCCACTGTATGGTCTGGGAGAACTGCCACAAGGCTTTGCCAGGTAGGACGCACTTCCTTCTGTTTGCACGTGTTTCGTTTTTGTATTTTGTTTTCAGTGCTCAAAGAACTTGGGTAGCTTGAACTGCCTTCTCGATTGTGCAAGTTAATCATGTCGTGCGCACTAATGCACACACTTTTGAACTGTGCACTGATAAGTCAGATGGTCCCTCTCCTTTTCACAGTCATGCAAAAGTTATTACCCCCTTACATATTTTTTTTAATCTCATCAACATATTATTAATTGCGAGATTAGCTAAATAATTTATCAAGGAAAGCAAACTTTTGGACTTTTTTTTTTCTTTTCATTATTTTACTCTACTATGATTTACCAAAACAATTTCAAATTTTATGTCATCCAACAAAAAGACAGTTTTGCACTTCAGTTTTAAATAATCTTGGGCTCAGAGAAAGCAGGGTTTCTGGCTCTTGTTTATATCTAGCTTTGCATGGGGGAGTTTTAACTTTTATTTTGACTTTTAGTGTCAATGCTATCAAGTTTTCTCCAGTGTGATAATTTGCATAATCTCCCACAGTGTAATTTAAACCCTGACCTTTGTCACAATCTAACTGAGATTAGGCTGCTTTAGTTTTAGGAAAGGTAGAGATCGTACTAGTTCTGTTCAATTCAAGTCTCACACTAAACCACAACTGTTTGTCTGCTTTAAAAACAGGGCCCTGAAACTCAAGCAACTGCAATTTATTAGTGTTACTTTCCCACGTGCTTTCTGTACAAAATGCTCCTTATGAAATGCCTGTTTTAGGCTCCTGGAAGTGGTAACTCTAAATGGCAGTGGGTAGTTGCTATTAATGTTATCTGTGCTTTATAAACTTTAGAAATTTGTTTACTGTGTGCTTTGCTTGTTGGACCATATCAGTTCGAATTATATTCATTGTTTAACATTATCTTGTCAGACATTAATACTTGTATTATCATATACCTCACTACCATCATTCAGCTTTTGTCTTTCGATAGTAGGAAGTAACATCTTGACATTGTTTTTCTGTTCAAGGCTGAGTGCTATCTATGGTGGCACATACATGTTGAACAAGCCCATTGAAGAGATTGTGATGGAGAACGGGAAGGTCGTGGGAGTCAAATCTGAGGGAGAGGTGAGCAGTTATCTCTCAAAAGATTGCATTCCTGTATTAAACATGTCATTAGTGACTTATAGAGCCAAAGAATATGGGCTTGTTATGAAAGGCATGTACTTCTTTAGTGGATTTGTCTTGCTACAAAAGTGAGAAATAATTAACCATGATATTGTATTTTCTAAGAAAGTTGTTAGATGTTTGGTAAAGTTATTGTTTAATCAAGACACACAGGCATTATAAAATAAAGACTTTTCATTTACATTATTATTAAAATGTCTGTGCATTCACCTGTTACGTTCAGCTCCAGGATCTAAACCTGTTCTTTGACCCCCCGGCTGTGTTTGCCCACCACAGATTGCCAGGTGCAAGCAGCTGATCTGCGACCCCAGCTACGTCATGGATCGAGCGAATAAAGTGGGTCAGGTGATCAGAGTCATCTGCGTCTTGAGTCACCCCATTGCCAATACTGGTGACATCAACTCTTGCCAGATCATCATCCCCCAGAATCAAGTCAACAGAAAGCACGGTGAGAACAAATAAAGTCTTCATAGTGATTATGATTCTGTGTAATGTAAAATAGAAAAAATACATTTAGAAGACAAAATATTTAAAAAAAAATGTCTCATCTGTTGATGTCACATGAACACGAGAGTATTGTATGGAAGTTCGGCACAGTGGGCACTCACAATTGGTGCAAACACTATTGAAAAAAGACAAATGAAATAATGTGCACAATTAACAATTATGTCTCACAATTACACATTAAATGACAACTTAACTTTGACTGTCAACCCAACACACATAATGTGACTATACTTTTTTCCTCTTACCAGACATCTACGTTTGTATGATCTCCTTTGCTCACAATGTGGCAGCACAGGGTAAATATATCGCTATTGCCAGCACCACAGTGGAGACTAATGACCCTGAGAAAGAGGTCAAGCCCGCCTTGGACCTACTGGAGCCCATCGAGCAGAAGTTTGTCAGCATTAGTGACCTGTATGCACCCACTGATCTGGGTACCGAGAGCCAGGTATCATCAGTCAGATGGGATGAAAGTTTAGGTTTTGTACAGTTGTGGTAAATGGCCATTTGGGCAGCTATATTTCCTGTTTCTCTCCATTTAAAAAAAAAAAAATATTACTTGCTATTATAGAGTATTTATTTTGCATGGAACCCTATATTTTTAAAAGACAGTTTGAACTTTTTCTCTCCCCTCTAGATTTTCATCTCCCGCTCATATGACGCCACAACTCACTTTGAAACCACCTGTGATGACATCAAGGACATCTATCGGAGGATGACTGGCTCAGACTTTGACTTTGCTGAGATGGAGCGCAAGAAGCAGGACATCTTCGGCGATGCCGCAGAGTAGTGGCGAAGTGTCTGCAACACTCCTGATTATGAAAGACAACACTCTGGGCAACTGAAATCTTACAAACATATAGAAAACCTACACAGAATGTACACGACAATGGGCAGGCTGCTTTTTCAAGATAAAAGTTTGCCCAATAAGGAAGTTCCACATATATAGAGATAGTTTTGTTGGATATGGTTCAGGGAGGTAGCTGTGCTTTTTCATATTACATCCAGATGGGTGTCGCCCCAAACACTGGTTATGCCCTAAAATACATTAACATCCTAGATTTTTCTGCTTCATCATAGTGAGATGGTGCATTGTCCAAAGATGCCAAAATAAAACTAAAACATAATTCATAATCTTACAAAGTGGACCGGGGTGAGGGGTATTTTTGTGTCATTGTAAAATAGGTGTTTGGAAGATGTATAATATCTACACGCCACTTATTTTGTCTTTGCAGGTATTTTTCATGTCGGGGTGTGAGAGAGAGAGAGAGATGGCTGAGTATTGTGTGTCTGAATAAAATCATGTGAGTAGCTGAGAATTCTCTAAATTCAGGCTGATCACCAGCAGACAGCTGTGTGAGATGCCACCTCAGACCTTGTGGATCATCACATCTCATGAAACAAATTGGTTTAGGGGAGTGTTTGTGCGATTCTTTTATATAGTTGTACTCACTATGTTGTATAATCTCCAGCACAGCCAGACAGTTAACTGTAAGCCAAACCACAGGGAATCTGTAGTCCAGCATAAACTACCTGAACCTGAATTCAACAGCTTGAGAAAATATAACGCATCAGCAGGGACGTATTATAACTTGTATTATGCAAAACGGTGGCAACCCTGAGCATTAACGGCAGATTGATGGGAAGTGTGGTTGACTAATTGCTTAAGAAGGACCAAATGTGTACTGCTGTAGTATTGAATTGATAAGAGCCGTGTGTTATCTTCTGTTTTGAACAACTGTTTAAAAAAAAAAACATCTTGGGCTCAAATGATTTCTGTACTGCAAAGTAAAAAAAAAAAAAAAAAAAAACACCTCAAAAACCCAAACTGTTTTTCTTTTTTACTTCACACTTCAGCACTGATTTGTGTGGCTCCAAAACCTTTTTCTGTCATTCTTGCAGATACGCTTCTATAACCGCTCACTTCTCCATCCTCTCCACCCTGCAGCACTCTTCTTTATTTCTTTGACACGTTCCCCTTTTCTTTTTAACAGGTATTTGACCGTCCGCTTTCTGATGCCGATGACCTTGGACATTCTTGTTCCTCACTCTTCTGTCTGTCTTTCCCTCATGTCTGCTAATGTTTCTGCCCTTCAACCCGGTTCTTCCCGCCTCGCCCCGTACTCTCATTCGGACGTAGATTATCTCCGTCTCATCTGGTCCTCTGTGCCTGTGTCCCTTCACCTTCCTCGTGACCCTGCAACGCAATCTGAAATACTCCAAAAATCTGATTCTCCAGCCACAGGTGTCTTAATTTCACAATCAGGTAAAGGAAGTAATGTTAATGCTAAAAACGAAGGGCAAATGTCGAAACAGAAGCATAAGATTTAGACATATTAAGATGCCATAAAGGATTCAAATATACAGAACGGCTGCTATGTGTTAATACAAGCTCAGTTAAAATATGTTTAGTTCGATTACACATGCAATAAAATACCTTTACGTGAATTTTTTTTTTTTTTTCGTTTGTAATCCTGTACTACCCAGCCTAGCATTTCTGGGTCAACCTGCCTTGGACTCCTCAGTCTCATTTACTTTGGTTCTCATCTTGTGGCCCTGCTCAGCCCCCCCACCCAGCTTTTCACATCTGTTTTTTTTTTTTTTTTTTTTTAATCGGACATTCATTTGTTTGTGTATTTACAAAATACTTTTAGAGGGTTTGATTATTGAAATATAGATCTTTAATTGTCGTTCTGCTTGTTTAAACCTCAAAATGATAAGAGACAAGGCAAGTAGAGGACCAGGAGGCTCCTCTCTAACCCATCTCATAGGAAAGCTCTCCTTATTTGGACCTTTCCATCCAAAGACTGACCCACTCATTCACAATCTTCGAGCTTTAGAATCATCAGGACTGTTTGTTCAGACCCAGCTCTGACAGATAAGACAACGACTCCCCAGGGTCCACACAAAATATTCAACAAACTCGCCTGCTTCTTCTCAGTGGAACATTTCATTTTATCTGTTTAGGTCTTCTTGCACTTCAGAGTCCACCATTGGCTGCTCTACTGAGCTGGGGTGATACGATCTTCACTGTCCTCTCTCTCCTGCTGTTCCTTTCTTTTCCTGCAACTTTCAGCCTGTTCTTCGTTTGTGACCTGACTGTCATTGGCGGATCAGCAGCGTTGTGGACTCTTGACTCTCCCTGCAGCTAATGTTACAGGTCACGTCATTCCTCACTTTAAGTAGAATCGGAAACGTGTATGTGTTTAAAAATTTGTTTCATTCTATTTAAAGAGGGCTCTTGTCTAAAAGCTTCCTTGTAGCTCCCTCATATTTTGACTATATCAGACACAGGTCCGCACAAAGAAATAGAACGTGCAAAACCTTCAACCTGTAACTGTCACAAACTATATACACGTTTACGTTACTAAAACCCTCAGACACCATGTTCGATGGTGCAGCATCTCTTTATGGGCCCTGGTGCTGCACCCAGGCTGCTGCTGCTGCTGTTCTCTTCCTCTGAATTCTTCCTTTTCCACAGTCTCAGCGTCTTGGTGAGCTGAACCGACTTGGTGGTGGTGAACTGACGCAGGACTTGCATCACAATGCACTGGTCTGCTTTGTAGTCAGTCACCCTCCAGCAGTTGTTATGAATGACACGTCATATAAATATTCCTCAGCTTGGTGTTTCTGATTCTGTCATAAAATGTTGAAGGCTGTTTCCAAAGTGCTGAAAAATATAAGTTAATGATTATTTCAAATTAATTGATTATTTCAAATGAGCTCCTCCTATATTTAATTGAAATGCATTAAAATGAACTTGTTATAAACTGAAGCTGTATTGAGTGAATTACACGGTACTAAAGATACGTCTGAGCTTAGCAGCACTGAACTACAGCCGACTTTGAAAGGGGCTGAAAATCCACATCTGACAATTAAATTACATAACATTTCTTTAAAAGCCCACTCTTGCCCCCACTGAGATCTGGATCAAGACCTTTACAGGTGTCATATAGATTTGAGGTTGAGATCTATTGCCAATGAATTACATTTAAAAAACGGTATAGATTTAACTTCCAACACCTGACGTCGTTTGTGTGACACTTGCAATGTCTCCGATTTTTAGAATTAAAATAAAAATCCTTGTCCTATTTATTCATTGGTAACTTGACAACCCTTTTCACCAACTCAAAATCCCTAAAAAACATGTTAATAATCAAATATTTGTCAGATGTAAACTTCTTAAATATCTTCTGATAGTTTTACACTGAAATACCATGAATTGATGGTGGACTTCAACGTCCTCTACTGTCCTTTACCATAGTCGTCTAAGTTGAAAGAAAACATTTCTGAGTCAAAAAACGTTAAAGTGGCTCAGTAAGGTCCTGAATGTTCACCGACAAACAGTGTTTATCAGAGATAGATCTGTTTCGTCTGTTTAGTTTTTTTTTTTAACATTTGCTAAATACGACAAACACCTAACTCTCGTTTGAAATCATCACAGTGACCTTAATTCTGTGTAGTTTAATGTTAATGAGCTATAGAATTGATTTTGCTCCTCATAATAAAGACACCAAACTGCTCATGTTTCAACACAGACCTGGTTGAGAGACGCATGTCCTCGGTGCAACATCAGCAACAACTGATTTAAGAAACGTCCCCGTTCATCCTTCTAACTTCACAGACGGGCAAAAACACATTTCAGCCTCAGGAACCTACTGGAGCTGCTCTGGTTGGTATCAGAAAACAAAGGCTCTGTCTGAGCAGCACGGACACAGTTTTTATACCTGTATAAATACCCTGTATTCACACAAGTGTCTCTGCAGAGTTTATAAAAAAGTCTCTAAATATGTAAAAAGAAGTGCGGTGGAGGACAAAGTGGCTCAATGGGTGGAGTATCGGTTTGGGATAAAGAAGGCCACGGGATCAAATCCCACCCCATCAGGTGTGGCCCTGCCCTGCTGCCGAGGGCCTCCCTGATGCCGGTCCAGAGCCCGGATAAAATGGGAGGGCTGTGGCAACACTGATCATGCCAACTCATGATCATGGTCTTGCTTCTGGGTAGATGGCCTCTTTTTTTTTTCTTATTTTAAAAAAGAAAATGAGCAATTATGGTCATAAGATAAAGTACAACACAAAATTTCAGCCCACTGGGTACAGGTGAGTTCAACTTGCACAGCATCAGTCAATCTACAAGTTATCATGTCCTCCCTGAAAGATTGTCGTCAGATTTGTCATCTCTGGCTCTTGTTCCCTCCTCAGGACTCCTCCTACCCTTCACTAAGGCTATAGATGTGTGGAGAGTCGGATTGCATCCTGTCCTTCCTCTACCTAGCAAAAACCTCTTTCCTGTGTACTGTGACTATTAGATGGTAGGTCACCTACATCAGATAAATGTCCAGAACCAAGGGGACAATTTTTGAGGAGGATGTATGGTTAAGGTTCTGGGTCAGCCAGAAGAACAAGTGCTTTGTGCTGGGACCCAGAGGTGGAGGCTGACGGTCCAATATGCAGGCTGATGGTAGAGGAGCCACGTTCTTCTTTACTTGACTTGGTTAAATCCCTTTATATTTGAACTTAAAACTTAAAACTTAAAACTGTTCTCATTTGTATTTTGTTTCTTTAGACACCTGAAGAACATAGCTGCCAACAATGCTACACCAGAAGAGAGGAACAGCTTCACTGAGCTGCGTTACTCCCCCTCCATGACCTGGTTAATGTAGGTTTACTCCCTGCTGTGTTGTGTGAGCAAAGGCTGAATCACAGGACACAACAGCTTTCGTACATGTCGTCAAACAGCTGCGTCATCTCGACGGGGATCAAGGAATCTCTCTCCGTCTGGCTCTGCTGGACTAGTTCCTTCGTCTGACTGTTCACATTGGTGATATAACAGATGTTGGATGAACTTAAAAAATGTACTGATTCACTCATTCTTCATCCTGTCTGACCACCTCCCAGACTATGCGTCTGACCAGTGGAGGGCTCAGCAAACACAGAGAACACCTCTCCAGGCTCAGCTGCTGGTTTCTACACCCAAGGTCCAGCCTCTGAGCCCACGGCCACTGTGTCTCATCACGAAAGGATAACAGATAACAGAGGCTTATTCATCAACCCCTGTGATGAAGATTCAGCACCCTCGTCTTCTGATGAGATCAACCCAAAGGCTGCTGGGAAAATAGACCAAGCCCTGGGTTGACTGATGAATGCATGAATGCAGATCCGGCTGCTTCATCTTCTGATTGAGGACAACCCTATTGTTCGCATGACGAAGATCCAGCTGCTGCTTCTTCTGATGAAATCAAGCCACCAGACTTCATTTCAGCAGCCACAGCCTCCCTTGTCTCCTCGAAAAAACTGCTGAGAAGGATTTAGAGATTCTTCAGGCAAATCACAGCCTTTTGTTGCTGCTGGCTCTGAGTTCTTATTCATTATTTGTGCTTCTTTCTTTCTAATCTTTGATAACATGCTGTGTGTCTGGTTCGTTTTTCTTTGTTCCTTTGAATTGTTTCATTTGGGGATTTTACAAATTCACTTCAATACAGTCTCTCAGGTTAAACTCACTCCATGCTGCAGAGTCAAGTGAGAGACATGGGCTTTCACAGACAGGTCAGGGGGCCCACAGGCCAGAGCCCCTGAGGTTACTGGTTACCAAAGACACAAAAAGGTCAAAAACACAAAAATGGATCCACAGTGTTTAGGTTATGTATCCGTGTTTTCTACTAGATGGTGGTGAACCCCTCTAGCTTAGGGGACAATATTAAGTGGACACTCCTGAATGTGATACCTACCCAGTAAATTATGAAAGTCACAGGCTTTGCATTTTAATCCTATAACACTCCCTGAGTAAGGAACTTGAAGCCCTAATTTTCCCAACATAAAATTGTGAAGACTTTGAAGATCCCACCATCAGTAGTATATACTATCATCAAGAAATTCAGAGAATCCGGAGGAATCTCTGAGCACAATGGACGAGGCCGAAGGTCAAAACTGGATGTGTGTAATCTTTGGGCCCCCCAGTGACTACTGGACATCACTGCATGGGCTCAGGAACACTTCCAGAAATCACTGTCCGTGAACACAGTTCGTCGCGAGGTCCACATCCTTTAGGTTAAAGCTTTATCATGCAAAGAAGAAGCCACGTGTGAACACGATCCAGAAATGCAGTCGTGTTCTCTGGGCCAAAGCTCGTTTAAAATGGTCTGAGGCAAAATGGAAAACTGTTCTGTGGAAGGTGAATCAAGATTTGAAACATTTTTTGGAAACCATGGACACCGTGTCCTGTGGATTAAATAGGAGAGCGACCATCCAGCTTGTTATCAGCAGACAGTTCAAAAGCCTGCATCTCTGACGGTATGTGGGTGCAGCCAACAAATAATAATGGGACATATAGTGACACTGTTAAAGGATTGTTGGAGACAGTATTAAATGTTTGTGATTATGGAAATGATGTAAATCATAGGCTCTGGCATTGTAAGCCAGAGCTTCTGATTTCCTTTGGAATAATGTTGTTCATCTCCACCACAGTACAGAGACGTTAGAGAATTTAGGACAGCTGAAGTTGTTGAGGGGGCTTAGCATCTGATAGTATCACAAGATATACTGTGTTTAAAGTGAGATTGTGTTAAGATGGCAGATGGATCGTTGAATCGGACTAGACTAGTCTTCAAAAGTCTCTGTGCTAAGCCAAGCTCAAATAAGCAAAGCTGCTTCTTCTTTTCTCTCTTGGCTTCATATTTCTCAGGCACATAACTTTATGCAAAAAAAAAACAAAATTTCCAAAAATGGGAAACGTTTGCTTCAACTCACTATACCAATCTATACCAAAAGAAACATTCTATCTAGTTAAAAGGAAGTGAGCAAATTAAACAAATGGGGGGAAAAATACACAAACATTCTGAGCACCACTGTATGTTTGAGAGCTAATTATTTGTTTTGCCTCTTGAACAGCAGCAGGTTTTCATTGAAGTGGTTTTTGGCCACAGCAGATGCTTGGCCAAACTATCTGCCTATATAAAGTTAACTGTCCCATCTGATGAGTTTTAGTGTTAGAAAATCCTCGCTGGGGCCAAACAACCACTGGCAGCTTCCTCCGCTCCTTTTTACTGCTGATATAAAAGCTTTCATGAGACTTTTTTTGTGTTTTTAATATCAGGCTGATCTGACCACACTTAAAACTATTTAACACTGACATCAGAGTAAATTACACATATTGTAATGCTGATCATCAACTCAATCTTATGTTTGAGTGTTTTGTGGGTATGTAACCGGACAAAGCCGTAACAGTAAATCTGTTACAGATAAACTGTGTGCATAGTTTGCTTCCATCTGCTAAGTTGCTCTCATTTGGACTGAATTATTGATGGAGACTGCAAATTTGTAAATGGAGCCATCTGTAAATGTACGAACATTTGAATCTAAAATGGACTGACAGACATTTGGTGACCTAAAACCTGAAATACTGTCAGAAATTCTTCAAACTGAGGTGTTCACATAACAAATCTGGTCAGCGTCGTCTGTGTTTTATTAAAGTTCATTGCATTCATCCAGAGAAATACCAGAATGGAACATCGCTGCAGAGACAGAGAGTCCTGTAAATGTCAGACACATCCGCGGATACAAATACTAACAATGGAAGTGCAATTATTATTTTTCAAAAAAAAAAAAAAAAAAAAAAAAGCAACATTTTTAACTTCTGCATGTAAAATCTAAATGACACTATGAACACAATGTACAAAAATAATTACTGAAAACAACTGTACATTAATAACTACACATCCACTGATCAGAGTGGATAATCTGTGCACCCTTTGGTGTGACATAGCTAAGCTCCCCTGAATGGTTCCTATACAAAGCACCAATAGTTTTGTCTGAATCACCTGGAAGCCAGTTAGAGGATTTATCATCAGAATATCATCAGTACTCCCCAGACAACCCGAGACCATCTGATGATAAAAATAGCTTTCTTCCCTCAACAGGGCACCTTCATTGAGGCACTTAACCCCCTTACTGCACCAGTCAGCAGATTATGTTCATACTGGGAATCTGCCAAATGTGTGTGTAGGAATATGGAATGATGTTGCCAAAAAAAGAAAGCATTTAAGCTCAGTCTAGCTTCCCTGGATAAATTAACAATAAAATTCTTTACAGTACTCTGATATCTCTAAGTTTTAAAGTACCTGAGAGCATCATCCCATGTCACATTGTCCTTTAGCCGTCAGTAACAAGAGCTAAAGGGTTTGGCATTATTTAACCATAAAGCATTATGGTTTCAAATTGTCAAAGAAAAAAAACAAAAAAAACAAATGCAAATAACAGCACCAGTAACCCGTGTCTTCGTAATGAATAAATGAATGCATCCATCAAGAAGTCACAGTTTCCTTGAGATACTTGGCTGGTTGTAAACATGTAAGGCTTTAGGGATTCACTCCTCACAGTAATGTCTGAAATGAGCCAAGACAGGATTGTCTGCTACTGGTGATCAGCAGCTACTACATTTCCTATTATACCTTAATAATGTAACAAAATAGGGGCCAACTGAAAGACAATCACTTCCAAATTAGATGTACATTCATCATATATTTAGTGCTAAAAAAATTAATGTTCCATTACAGTCCCTGTAATAGACATATATTAGCTAAAATATAAATAGCAATTGGGATATAATACACAAGTAAAGGGGGATTAGGTAGCGTGATCAGGTCTGGGAGGGAAAATAAAGGCTGAAATACCAAATACAGCTGTGGCCACCTCCCACCACTGGAGGGCACTGTTACACTGGCAATACTGCTTCACTCCTGCACCATGAAATCTAGTGTCCCATAATTGAGCCACAAGGCACATTTGAACTGTTTACATGTCAACAAATAGCTGAAGAGTTTCATTAAAAAAAAAAAAAAAATTGAATCCTACCACTTTGTAAAAATTTACAGTCATCAGCAAAAATGTGAGACTCATGTTCCTGCTTTTTGGAAGAAGAAAAAAAAAAAAAATCATTTATAAGTTCATAACATTTAAAAAACAAGTAACCAGTGGTTTGAAACCATATTTTTCACTTTTCAGACTAACACCTGAGCGTAACAACAGCATGTTAGCCACCTGTATTCTATCCATTGTTGCATCCTCAGGTGTCTAACTGGTTGGTGGGTGGCTGACGTCCAGTCTCCTCTGCACTGAGCCTCTTTTACGAGCAGCTGACACAGCGCAGACTACACTTCCCAGTGTACCTGGGGTCTGGAAGAAAGCCTTAGATGCAGATGCTGTGGTTTCCTTTGGAGTATGTGGGGTCTGTGGAAGGAGAGAAATTGCAAACCGTCAGACAACACCCTGTTGCTTTCCATCAATCATTTTATTGTTTTATTTTAGTATGAAAATCAATTTGCTTGAAAGAATAATGACAGCAAACATAACAAAACAGCTAATTATATAATAGTAATTAGTTTAAAGGACTATATATTAGTTTTAATAGCTATTAGCATTAGGTTATTAGGGATTGAGTGGTAATTTCACCAATTTCATTTCTATGGTTTTAGTTTAGGGAGAGCAAGTACATGAATTGTATTAAAATTCACTCTCCCTGTTCAAGCTGCTTGCTTTGGTCGTACAGTGCAAAACCCCAAAGATAATCAATTTGCTATCACACGAATAATAACATTCACATTCCACCGGCCAAATCATCCTAAACTAATCATTGTTACTGCTAATCAGCGAATCCACTAATTCATTAATATTCTCAGCTTTACAGGATTAAGTGTTTATTTTTACAAGAAATGTGGAGAAAAAGAGGAATCGTTACAGCAGCTAACAGCAAGCTCTGCTTCTCCCTTTTAGCCCTGTTCATGAAGGCATCATTAGTCCCATATTAAATGTGAACATGTGTCGGAGTTAGAGAGACAACCCTGATTTATACCTTACTAGAACGCAGGCGCCGACTTGTTCTATTGTTTATAGTGCTGCACTAATTTACCACAGTGTCATGGCGGGTCGTCTAAAAACAACTCAGTTTGAGAAGAGCAGAGCCGACAAGAACATTAATCCCCATTTAATAACTTGGAGATTAATCAATTGAAACACAAAACATGTCTGGACGACTAAATGGGGGGAAACCTTCTACATAACAGATGCTGCACTTGCTCTCATGTCAAAGCTGTGTAGTGGCATTTTGCAAGTGCCTGATACCAGAAAGGTCATCGCTGTGAAGGCAAATTACGTCAGGAGTAATGTGTTTTTCAGAGCAGGAATCTTCTGTTGTGTGAGGAGGACTGAAAAGTACCACAAATTCTGGAGTGTTTTGCATCACATATGCCTATTATTAGTATTATTATTAGTTGTATGGAGAGCAAAGGTAAAATTCTTACCAGTGGTTCTGGTGTGTTGATGTTGACAGTCTGATGTGGTCCGGAGGGGGAATGCGGAGTGGCTACTGCTGATGTGTACAGCCGACTCGGTTCCGGAGTGGCCGGTGACTGGACCGGCGACCAGCTGATCTCTGATGCAGCTGCCAGGCTGTAGGGTGTAGCCCCCACCGTAAAGTGGGCAGGCGACATCACAGCAGGCAAGCTGAAGCTGAGTTTGGCGTGGGCGTCGGAGCCTTGCTGTTGCAACCCGCCGGCCACCAGGGGGTAGTGGGAGAGAGCAGCAGAGGGCACCAGGACGTAGGGCACGGCCAGGGTAGGAACGCTGCCAGCAGGGACTGCGAGACCGGCTGGTGCCCGGCCAGCAGGGAGGAGAAAGTTGAGGCTGTTCAGACCTGGAGAAAAAGGAGATTGATTTTATAACATTTTCTCTTACAATAATTCAATTTCAGAATTAGACATCACTTGAGCTGCACAGATGGCGGAGATAAAAATGAAGATCACCCTTCTTCATACAGGTGTCTTAATTAGCTGTCTTAGTGTGGTTACTTTGGGCTTCAGGGGTCGCTACAACTGAACATGATTATTCCTGGGACCCCCTGAGGGAGTGGGTCCTGAACCCCAGATTGGGAGTAATTTTGTTCTTTATATTGTTAATCGGGGAAGACTTTTTGCCATTATCACAAAAAATACTCACATAATTCTTTTCAGTTTCAAAATATTCCCAAAGCGGACTAGAATGTATTTTCCAATTTCTTAATAATCTTCCTTACTGGGTTTCCATTGCCCCAAGAACCAATTTCCACAACCAATCATTTGTTATTATGTCCGTCCTGATAAAGACTTTTGTCATATATAGACTCCAAATATGTGAGAATATACCTGCACTGTTGGGTACGTAGAGGTAGTGTGACGGCTGGGTGGGCTCACTGTTGCTGTTGGCACCCAGACTCCCATCGACCGCTGTGCTGGGGCCTGCTGGCGGATTTGGAGAACACTTGGTGGTCTGTGAACAGTCCCCTGCTTCTTTTTGAGGGGCAGCTCTTGTCTGGGAAGAAAAATAACAAATCAATTAACCTGAAGTGGACAATGAAAACTTCCAATATAAGTTTAAATACAGGAATCAAGAATTTTGTTGGGATTTTTGCCTCAAAAACATCCAATTCTGCAAACATCTTAAAAATATACTTTCTATCAAAATGAATTCATGGCTCAACACTCTCCTACATAATAACACTGAAACAAACTCCGGCCAAGTAACTTTGTTGATATAAAAGTGCAGCTCTTAGAAACTACCTCTTTAAAAGACCATCTTATCGTGAGAAACAGGGCTTTTCCAATAACTTCGATAGTGTAACAAGTCAGCACAATATCACTGAACAGAACAACGACATCACCTCACCTTGTCACTTTCCTTCAACACAGGTGTTCCCTTCTTCTTCACAGCTATCTCCTCCTCTTCCCTTTCATCCCTTCTCCTTTTCCTCCCCTCCTCAGACCCCAGCATTGGGGACCTCTGACCCTCAGGGGTCTGCCCGGGCTTGTCTGGCGCTCTGTAGAGCATCACTACCGAGGGCTGGGACAGGCTGGGCAGGTAGGCCAAGCAGTGTGGAGAAGGGGGAGCAGTGAAGAAGTGCTCGGGGAGGAGTGGAGGTGCTAGCAGCGTGGACTGGGTGGAGGATGGCAGCAGTGGGCTGCTGCTGCGGGAGGGAGTCTGCAGTGCTGCACTGGCACAGTTACTGAAGAGGAACCAGAAAAGGCAACAAATTACTTTTCAGTTTTAAGTGTAATAGAATGAAGGCTTTCATTTTTTATTCATTCTCATTCTCTCTGTGTTCGAGAGCAGGGACTTTCTACATTTTTAAGTAGCAGCAGCTAAAACAGAGAAACTAAATTTAGTATGCTTCCTTTGGAAAGGTTCCTGTAATAGATTTCCCTTTAATTTGTCTTGCTGATGTGCAGATTTCTAACTCCCAGCCATAAACCTCCAACAATTGTCTTGAGGGCTACCACTGCCCCTGGTGGATTTTTTTTACACAGCTCTACATGTAAAATATCCCTTTTCGACGCACGCTACCATCTCTTTTTATCTCACTTAACAGCTTTTGGTTTGGCTACAAGTGCAACATGAACATTGTGTCCTGTATGTGGGGCAGCCAATGCATACATTCAGGAGACAATAACTCTTCCCATCTACAGCAATAGCTCCTGTTACATGTAGCCTAAAGCTAAATGCATGAGCCAAAGCAAACGCTGGCTAATGTGGAAAGTCTTCAGTGATACTGATAGTCTGTGCTGGCAGAGGTGAGCAAAAAAAAAAAAAAAGCCACTGTGTGCAGTAAAGTCTTTGGCAGTAAATCTGTGATGGGCGACTACAGATAAATCTAAACCAAGAGAATGTGTGTATCTATTGGTGTGTGTGTGTGTGTGTGTGTGTGTGTCTGTTAGTGTTAACTCACTCAGTGCTGTTTCCAAACTGCAACTGACACACTGCACTACTGCTTGTCGTCCGTCTGGAATAATCCACCGGCTGATTTGGCAGCACTGAGGTTTGAGGGATTAAAATAGAGGAATAAATGTTGAGTCAAATAAGACAGAAACCAAATGATATACTGTAGATTGTATACTTCCTACCTGTTAGTTGTCTTCGTGGGGTGCTGGGGGCGGAGCTGACCTGCCGCTGGGCAGCCACAGACGTTGGTGTGACACTGAAGGAGGCGTGGCGTACCAGCTTGGATTTTCCGAGGTCCTGACGCACGGCTGGCTGTGTGGCCTCTGACAGAGCAACAGCGGCCACATTTACAGTGTTTCCTAAAGGTGATGGTGACAGTGGTACTTGAGCAATAAATCAGATGTTACACAGCAGGGTGACTGATGTGAAGAGCAGGGTCGTGTCTTCACTCTAAGATGTACAGACAGTCTTGTCTTTCATTCTTACCGGCATTTCCAGAGTTCTTGAATTCAACGGGGCCGAGCCACTTAAAGGCCGGCTTCCTGCCTCTCTCCTCACGGACGTGCACCTTCTTTATGAGGTCCAGGCTGGTCAGGACATTGGCGATATCATACAGACGCCGCACCTTAGCTGGAGACGCACAGAATACATTTAGTTTCACAAAACAGAGGAAACTGTTTTGTTTTTTGTTTTTTAATTTCTGGCTCTGCTTGCATACAATGCATGCGCAGCTGTGTCCGATTTCTTACTTTTGTACTTGCTGTGACTAGATGTGTCCTGGCTCTCCTCGATGAGAACCTTCGCCGCAGCATCCAGAGTAACCGTCTGGGTTTTGGAGACCAGGAACAGCATGACAAACTTCTGGCTCATTATGCGCAGAGACTTGTCCTTCCTGTTGACACCAGCTGCAAACAACATGGGTAAATGCAGTTTTTTTAACAAGTAAAGTTGTCACTCACAGAAATCAGTGCATTTTATTTATATAGTAAACATGTATCCCACCATGAGAAACTGATCAATACGATTGTTGCTTGTGAACGAGAGCCCTTCTCATTAATATTAAACTGCCATCTTATATACCTGCTATTCTTCTAACCTGGGATCTATTTTTGTTTTACATCTTACAGAATAAGAAGAGCATTACATTGTTGTGCTGGTGTTAGACATTAGCATTTACATTGTGTGTGCTGTTAACTGACACAAGTCTTGATTTTCCTGTTTCACAGGCAAACCAACACAGGAGTGGTACTAATGACAACTTGGTGTCATGAATACAAATGGGAAGCAGCTCCCTGCGATTGCTCACAACTTCCACTTCCACGACGTGTTGTGTGTTGGGGTTAATGAATCCTTGCGTACAGGTCAGTTTGTATTAATGGCCATTAATACATACAGCAATGTTCAATGTGGGGTCATTAAGCATGTTGTTTTTAATCATCCACTGTGAGATTATTTGTGCTTAATTGTGCAGTGACACCTTCTCTGTTGTAGGTGATTGTTGATGTGCAGCTCAGTCATTACATATGTTATTATATCGCCTGAGGTCATCGCATTCATGCAACCACAACAATATCAGCACACATTTAATGAACATCAAATCTTTGTTAACCCTGTTGTCATGTGGTATTATTATCATCCAGCTACATCACCAAGCTAACACACACACACACACACCATAATAATGAAAACCTGTGTGTGTTTGTACGGTCCCTATGGAAACCAGGCTTGTCTTGCCTGAGGTGAAATGTAATAATTAAATAATGATCTTATCCCGTAAGCACAACAATAAACCTTTAGCCTGTTTATTAAAACATTTAAAGCAGAACATATTTAAGACTTATAAAGAGTTAGAAGAAAATGAGGCAACAGGAGCTAGTTAGAAAGGTTGAGTGATTTTTCCTCTTTGTCAAAACTCTAAATTCATTCATTTATTACCACTGCTAGCATCTCCTTCCACTCCATCATCCTCACGCCCGAGTCCGCTCTCCTTGCCCTCGTTGGCCAGCTCCATCTGGAGGTGGTAGCCCTGTTGTCGTCCCTTTTGTTGGAGTTCCTCCAGGGTGGCCGCCAACTGTTGGCGACCATACCAGGTGTAGCTGTTCTTGGCTATGCGACCCACAATCGTGAGAGACTCCAGCACGTTGACGATGTCATAGATGCGCCGCCGCTCCACTCCTAGCAAGAGAGGAGAAGTGAAGCTTAAATATAAGAAATAGACATTAGCAGCTTTCATTTATCATTTTGCACCCATGGGATGTTTACATCACACAAGCTAGGACTGGTCACAATCTTACCCAGATTGTTTGCCACCTCATCCAGTGAGATCCAGATGGGGCTGTGTGGTGGTGGGTAATCAGGGTAGAGGGCCAGAAACTTTTGGCACAGTAGACCCAGACTTTTCTGCTTCCTGCTCGGCTTTTTCTCTGTGTCATCCTCCTCATCCACAGCTTCCAACTAGCCAGACAAATACACAAATGACCATAAAGACATATATATCAGCTAAGGGGGCAGAGCAGAAGGCTCCATCCCCCTCTTATACACAAGCTTTTTTTCCAACATAAATGAGGGATTTCATGTGTACTTTGGAAAATCAACTCTTGAGAGTACAGTTGCTAATGTGGGTGGTGGAAAAAAGTACATACTCTGTGGACCAATGAGGCCATGTTTTTCCCCCCCACATACCTGAAAAGAGTCTTCCACCTCCTCTACCAAAGTGTCTGGACTTGGTGGCTTGTCCTTCTCATTCTCAATGGGTCTAAACAGCACCTTTTTCATCTCTCTGTCTCGGATGTCTGGGCTTGCTGCGCTGATTAGCATCTTCAGATTGGCTGTGGGTGTTAAGGGCTCAGCCAGGACAGCGTGCTTAATGGGGGTGCTGTGAGCTAGGTCAGGGGTGCTGCCTTTTCTGCTTATCAGCAAACCAGGGATGCTGGACTCGGCACATTTGAGTGGTGTGGACCTTCTCCTCTCTGTGCAAATGTTTTCCTGTGATTGAGACATTTGGGTGGTTGTTAGTTGATAGTGAGTTTATGGCTGATTCTGCAATAAAGTATTATAAATACTTAGTTAACATTTCAAACATTTGACTATTAAAAACTGGCATTTAAAACGGGTAATTCTGGAAAGAAACAGGACCTGATGCATACTGATAATTTAAATATGACATCAAGTACTTTTAAGCACTGATTTGTAAAATATTTTAAGGCCATGTCTGGTCCACTGACACCACAGATTATTTGCTAATGGAAAGCAAAAGCCCACCCTATAGCCCAGCCCCTTGTCTTTGAACTTTATCTTACTCTTAAGATGCCACACCACACTATTCAGCCTGATTCTGCAGCTCTGCTTACATTGCATCACAGCAAACCTGAATGCACAGACCACACCTAGCATCAAGCATTAGTCACTCTTACCTTCTGATCACACTGACCCCCATCCTCATCTAGTCCCACCGTGAAACTTTTCCTTGGACTTGTGAGATCTTTCAGTGCAAGACATTCAGCTTCCATCTGTACAAACTGCAGTCCAAAAGGGAGCAAAGTTGCATAGAGAAGACTGAAATTAATTACCAGCCAGGTATCGCGGCGGGAAACATGGTGAAGTTAAAAAAAAAAAGTTGCAGCCAGTTCAGAAAAATCCGACAAGGGGTCAGTTGAATTTGGCGCAAACAACATCAGCTAGGGTTAACTAGCCTCTATGCCAGAGGCTAGTTAATAAAGCTAACAGCTATAACTTTGCTATCAGCCTCGCTACTAAACAGCTTGATTTATTGCCAACACAACTTCAACTAGGGTCTAGGTTAACTGTACTTACTTGCAGCAGATTTAGCAAGTTAAGGGGTAAGTGAAGTTCTAAGATATAACATGGAGCATAAATGTTATTAACTTATTAAGACTGAGTTCACTTTGTAATCAGCGCCATCATTAAGATGTGGCTGAACCTGAGAAAGTTTTTAAATATATTACACTTTCAGTTACAACCGATAAGGCTAATTTAGTTGTAATTAGCTGCTGGGCTAACATTATTAGCTCAGCTGACCAGCGTACCCCGAGTAAGAGCAAGAAAGTAGTGGAGGGAAAACACCATTCCTCACCTTCCTCTACGGTTGAATAAATGAAATATTCCAGTGTGTCTCAGTGTCCGGAATTGTCAGTGAGTAGATTCTTCAAACTAACATAGCAGCTAATTTTCCTCTTCGAAATAAGCGGGCATTCCTTCTCAGTCTGTAGCTCCAAACTTCTGACGCTCCCGTCCGATCAGCAGACACTCTGTACAGTACCGAGGAGACTTCAACATCACCCGCTCAAGCTTCTTTTCTGGCGCTCTCAGACGTCGGGTTTACTCTAGCCAATCAGTGCCCTCGGTACCTTAGAGCGTCATTCAGCTCCAGCCAGTCAGCGCCATTGTGCTCGGTTACGCGCCTCAGCACGTAGCAGTGGGCATGGAAACGACCACGCCTCCAGGGTGATGTTGGCGGGGCAACCGGCGCGCTCTGTCCAAGCCTGTGGGGGAGCAACCGAAAAAAAAAAAAAAAGAGAGAGAGAGAGAGAGAGAGAGAGAGGTGTCATCCTGTAGCTATTTTTCGGGTACACAACCAGTAATGGCGGCGGGGAAAGTTAGTCAGCAGTTTATGGAAGTTGATTTGGAACAGCTGACAAATAAACAGCTTAAAACCACTAGGTGAGAAAAATGGGCATGTAACTTACTATGTTAAAGGATATCTGGGCTTGGCTCTGCCCAGAACTGTGAAAAAATAAATATGTTCAAAATTAATGTCTAGTGCTGTTGCTTTCAGTCTATATAAAATAACTCTAATCTAACTCATTTTATTTTTTTAAATAAGTGACTTGTTCTCATTATTGAAGATCTTTGTGATCCCTGTTATTTTATGCTGCCGCTGTGACACCAGTCACGTCTAGCTTCTAGCAAAGCCCCTCTAACCTATTAATACTTTTAACTTAATCACTCTGGCTTCTGCCTCCGCCGCTGGCTGTAATTAGCCCTGCAACTCAAACAGATGGGAGGATGGGGGCGGGGGCGGAGGGCGACACCAGTGGCGCTAATATTATCCGGGCCACAGCGCGAAAACTGCAAGTGGTAAGAGAGAGGTCTCCCGCAGTCAGGGCCCCGCCCGCCCCGCCCCGCCCCGCATGCTACCGCCCAGTCTGAGGACTCTGTCCCACTGTTTGCATAACAGCTCTGCCGCCAAGCCTCGTCTAGGTGGAAACCTTCATTTGAAACAGGAATCAGAATAAACCCATCATTTGTAAAACAATGAGTGCAATAGAGTGCAAACCTCCTTCTTCCGTGCTCATCCATATTTACTCTATGATAGTGGTTCTCAGTCTGTGGCCCAAATCCCCAAAGAGGCTTCAAGGGAAACACAGGGGCTGCGAGGGAATGAATGAAAGAATTCAGAGGAGGGAGAATCTTTGAGCTATGGAATCAGATTTGTAATATAGGCTTAAGGTATCACTGGTGCCACAAAAGAGTCTCGTAGCAAACAATAGCATGGTCTATAAACTCACTGTGACAACATAATTCTCTGAAATCTGACTAAATGTGATTTTATCAATCCAGCATATTTGTGGTAGAAGCTGGAGCGCGAGTGTCTGTCTCCACGACAGAAAAAGCTTTTCTAATGTCACATTTTAAAACATTTAGAAATGAATGTGATGATGGCCGTCTGCCAACCACTGCGAAACAACAGGTTCCAGGTATTTTAATAACTGTTGATCAGATTTTGCGAGTGGCTTTATTGTGGTGGAGAGAGGAGCAGAGGGATGCAGGCTGATGGCTTTTCTATACATGACCCAATGTCATAACCAGCACATACCGACATTTTTGAATGAGCTTCAATCCAATGGGGGCAACAAATTAGCCATAGCCATAGATTTACCAGCACAAATCCAGAGAAAACTCTCAGCTGAATAAAGCGTTAATGTAATTGTTTGTTGTCTACAGTAAAGGACAGAGATGCCGTGTGTGTTAACATGTAATAATCTTCATGTGTATTCGAAGCAGTGCACCACAGGGATTTACCAACTCACTCTTCCTTTTACACGTCACGTGCTGCTCCCAATAGAAAGTAAGCTGCAGCTATAGCTAATAGAAGTGTTAATAGAAGTGTTAAAGTTTTAATTTCAGCATTTCTGCATCACCATGCAATATTGTGATGTAAATGTCACTTACATTATGTCACTCCCTGCAGAAAGTGATGAAGACCATTTCATAATGAAATGCAAAAATGAGTAATGTTATGAAGCCCATAGAAACTTACCTAATTTGACACAGATGTTTTATCTAATATCTTAAGATTTTTAGAACCATTCAGAGCGTAATATTTGTCTCTATAGCACGAGAGATTTGATTTAACAGTAATTAATTGTTCCTGCTTGACATTACCTTGCCAACTCAAGCCTAATGGTGCAGTAAGTTGAGTGTGTTGCAGTGGGGGTTGTTGATGCAGCCAAAGGCACGACCCATAGAGTGGATACAAATTAACTTTTGGAGGGCACTGATCCAAACAGATTGATAGTGTATTAGTGGTCAATAGAGGGTGGCAATTTTGTTTGATGCTTAGGGCTTAATTCTGTTTCTGTTTTGGCCCCACTTTTCCCACCTCCCCCCACATGGATTGACCTTTTCTATAAAGACTAAACATGAAGGCCAGGGCTTTCTATATGAGAAAATCAATTCAGTTGGAATCTTAAAAATGAGGGCTTAACAGTCAGAGTCACTGCGCTGGGCAATGCCAGTACAATAAATTGGAAAATCATGAAAAAGAACGAAATCAGCAACAACCTCCACAGATCCGGGGTAAGGGTGTGACAATCCACGATTTAAAAAAACGTCATGAGCAGAAATACAGAGGCCATACCGCAAGATGCTCATCAGCAGGAAAAAAGCCAGGTTGAAATGTACTAAAAATTATAAAATGGATTGATGGGACTAAGATGAATCTCTGCCAAAGTGATGTAAAGGCCAAAGTGTGGTTCGGATGAAAATATCTCCTCATCATCCAAAACCATACAAGCTCATCTGTGAAGCACAGTGAAGGTAGGCATGACTTGGTCTGCACAGCTGCTTCTGGATTAGACTCAATAATCTTTATTGGTGATATAACTCATGGTGATGGAATCAGAATACAGAGGGGTTACAGAAACACTTTGTGTATTTATGGAGAAATGCATCAAAACTAATTGGGAGCAGCTTCATCACGGGGCAAGACAATAATTGAAAGCACACAGTAGTTCTTTGTTGAGCTGGCAGAGGATAAAAGCACCAGACCTTAACCCCAGTAATTACTTTACCTGCTAAACGGGGTTGAAGCGAGGACCCCAGACCACAACGACTTGTGTTTTTTCATTAAGTATCTAAACTCAAAGCTTTACCAGACTGTAGTAATTGGGGACCAACTCTGCTGAGGCTCACGATAAACGGAACTGGACTGGCTCATCGGATGTGAATTAATGTCGTCCATCTTGGCCAAAGACCCAGCAGCCTTTCAGAGAAATCAATTCTAATTGAAAGGGATGATACATTGGATTGCTGAATGATCATCTCTGCATTTTAGTCATTTAGCTAATGTTCTGATCACCCAGAACCACTTCAGTGCTCCCAGAGCTAAAATTCAATTTTATAGGAAAATTTGTAGATTGAGAAAATTATTGCAGTTTCCTTTAGAAGGTGTCTCTAAAACACAGGAGAAATAAAAGCTAAGAAGAGCTTCCCCAAGTTTCCTGACCTGGCATTCTCCATCTGTCCACCTAATGCTTTTTCTCAGTCACTCCTTTCAGCCATCTGCCTTGGAGCAACCACAGGTTTGCCGCCTTTCACTGCCACCCCAGCTTCACCACGCACTTACACACCTGTTCCTACTCCCCCATTAACCCCTATACAATCGATACCAGCTCTCGTTCACCTGCTTATTCAAAGTCATTTCTAGATGACACACATTTGCCGTCTGGATTATGTTCAATGCAAAATCACAGCTCTGGATGTTGCTTGTAAAAATGATCCAGCTACATAATTAACTCAATTTTTAACCACAACTATAAAACAGTCAAGTGATCTAGAGTTCCAAAGTACAGCAACAGTTAAATAACAAATCCAGTGGCAAATAAAAGCCTGTCTCTGTGTTATTAGAAAAATAACAAGAAATGGGAACAAAAAGGATAAGGATTGGAAAGCAGCTACAACACAAAGACGGAGGACACACACACACTGAGCAATGCTTTTTTTGAACAATCTCCAACTCTTATTAGCACTTAATTATCACCGTTTTAATATGAAAATGCTTTGTATTGACTGTGATCTATAAATGAAAGCGATAGAACGAAGAATTCTTTCTGCGGGCTCGACACAGACTTCACTGAATCTGCAGTCCCAACTGGTTAGAACAGCATGAAGAAAAGTGAGAGAGAGAAGAGTGTGTGCTGAGGGTTGGGAATACAGTCTGTGAACCTACTGTATTTGTATTCGGAATCAGGGTCATTGGGGGTTTTGTGTGTCTTTGTACTGGGATGAGTAATTTGTATTCATGTGTAGGGCTGCAGGGTTGAGTTTGTGTGTGTGTGTGTGTGTGTGAGCTCTTGTTCAGACAGGTTGTGACTTGTCCTTATCAGGGTTGTTGTCAGATGAAGCTGCTTGGGCCCCAACAGTCAAATGTGACTCCCCTACCTCCTCCGGAACATACAGCCAAGTTAAGCAGCAGTGCATTCAACGCTGCCCCACGTTGGTGACCATCAATAAATGCATGCAGTGTTTTTGAGGTTAAAGGTCATCATGTGACCTTTAACCTATGCAACTCCACATATCAAATATTTGATATGTGTAGTTGCATAGACTAACTGTTGTGTCACCAAAGTAAATTGTTCACACCCTCCTCTCATTGGTTGGTTAAAAGAAACACAGCTCTCATTGGCCCTCCACACCTTTACTCTTTTGATGTGTTACTTAAATTCAATGCAAATCGACATTTTAATGGAATCACTTTTAAATTGTTCTATTACTGTGGATGTCATTGGAGTGGGAGGAAAAACCCGCTCTCCTCTTTGTCCCTTCCCTCCCTTCTTCTCTGTCTTGTTGTAACTCACTCAGTTGGCAGGTCTCTCCTATAAGCTATTAACCGATGACACATTATGTCAGCTGGTGAAATATACGGTATCTTTGCATCCACGCTGATTCTATTAGCAACCATGGGTTTTGCTTTTTTAAAATCTGAATAGTGTTGCGAAACGATTCGCCTTGGTGTCAACACGCTGCACTGCGCTACAAAGCTGGAAGAGATGCTGTTGATGTGGAGAGGGCGAAAAATAGGGTCTGTCTCTGTCCTCTCTGTTCTTGATTGATGATAAGCCAGAGTAATTTAATCTCTTTTCAATCAATATTGTTATTTCAACCACAAGGGGCTTAAACACAAGCTCCAACAATACATCATATCATCAGATAGATATTATAAGAAATTGTCTTTATATACTGAGGCTCTGAACACAAGGTGTACATGACAAAAAAGCCTTTTTTGCTTTGCAGATGTGTACTTCCCACCATAAGGTCATTATGCAAACTTCCAGCTCAAAATACCTAATTAACAACACAACTATTTGTGTTCGTGTTTGTTCTTGCAGACTTGGGGTTGAGTATGTAAGTCTGTGGTATAAAATGGATGAATTTACATTCAGGGGACCTGCTACACCCCAAAGCCTTAGATGTCACATAAACACACACACAATACAAATTGGTAGAGGCCACAAATGTTACAGTTATCGCCATCTTGGCACTAGATGCATTTTCAAATCCATTTTTCTCTGCTAAAATGAAAACACAAGGGGGCCACGGGCTGGATTACTGAGAGATGATGCATTGCACAATAGGAATGATCACGGATAAATAGTATGACTGGAAAATAAACCTGCTGATCTAAGAGCTGTTATCTATCAGACAATCCCCAGCAGCTTGGAACGGACCGACCGCCTCACATTATCATCTGAGGCATGATATAATTTGATATAAGAAGAAAACCATTTGGTGCAATTTGGCAGTGAATCAGCCAGGCAGCTGTTTGTTAGGGTTCAAATGTGTGATGTGTGGGTGGTGGAGAGAGCTGGAAGGCCGCATTTTTCAATATATTTACCTGAATCCCAAAAACCAGCATCTGCCGCAGTGTGGTGTGGTGATGCTTCCAATTTGTGTTGCCGATGTGTTTTATCATTCATAAAAATGCCTGTGTTTTTGGGCAAAGTATATCTACAGCCTTTCAGGGAATTTCATAAGGTGTGATCTCCAGTTGTTTTACTCCCATCCATTAATCCACTCAGACTATTCTTCACTGTTGGTTTAGGCCTTAGACATACTAGTTAGAATCTATTCAAATCCAAATGCTTCAAACTGTTAACTAGTAACTATAGAGATAAAAGAGAGAGTGGATCCAGAGGGGATTCAGGACCCCACCTCCATTCCAGTCCAGTTAGTAGAAGCCTACAGTGAAGTAGTCGGTGTTTACTTATTGTGATAATGCTGTGGCCCAGATGTGTATTATTTCCTCCAGCAGGATAATCAGAATTTATAATAAATTAAGTTTGTGATTACTGTAAACTAAAGAATTTTATGACAAAAAGATCCAGTGAAGGGAAAAAAATGTCTTGTGCTGTATTTTTGTTATATGCATTACAGAGGCTTTTGACCTTGAGTGTTAAAAATTGCTCAAGACCATAAAGTTGCCAACTAAAAATGAACATAAAACAGCCCAAAAGACTACATAGACATATATTGTCTTGGGCAATATAATGTAGGGTCAAGGCAGAGGGACAGGAGGAAAACAGGAGTCTCATTTATAGGGATAAAAACCGCCAAATAGACTAAAATGAGCAAAAAAGACACAAAATCACCAAAAGGAGACACAAAGATATCACAAACTAAACTGAGTTCAAGCTTTTTTGTCCTCCCATGCATTATCTGTAACTGCTTATCCTAGTTGGGGACAGGTCTCTAGCCTATCAGGGCTGGACACAGAGAGACATACACAGACACACAACAACTCACACTTGCATTCACACCTACAGGCAAACAACCCGACTTCTGGAGTATGGAATTGAGAAAGGGAATTTATAAGTGGTGTGGTTGAGCGACTCTCCCCTTCATGTTGCCATGGATGGTCACCTGGGTGCTGCTGACTCGCCTTTCGTTTGGCAGGTAAGGTCTGAAGCAGACTTCATTAAACACAGCTGGACTTTAATTCAAGTTGAAGAGAGATTTAACCACAGCTGATGCTGGATCAGCTACAAAGACAGAACTTCTCTCCAAGTCATCAAAGGACTCTCTGGTTGATTAAACAGATTAGAAGCTACTCCCTGAGAATTTATGGTAAGACATTTAATGAAGTGCCCCATAAATACATTGAGTTTTGATATTCATCATGAAAATTCAGTCGAATGCAGAAAGCAGTACTTCAGCACTGTGAGGTGTGAGGTTATCTGCTGATATAAGCACGAAGATTCAGGCCTTGTATCTCGTTTGTTCACACCCAGTCTGTCACACATGCAAATGCATGTTCTAAATGTTAAAATATACGCAAAGCAGTACTATGAAGTGCAATAAATAAAAACGTTAAAACAAATAGCTTGTGACTTCATGACATGAAAGACACAATTAATCATGTGGTTCTGTGATTTTTTTATTTTTTTTAAATTTGCTTTTCTGTTTTTTTTTTTTAGAGTTGTAGTTATTTCATCCTATTTCCTCACCCAGTTCATAAACCTGGACAAAGCCGACAGCTTAGCTTCAAGAGAAAACTCCAACATTTCTGCACATATTGGTTTGTGTGTCTCTGTTGTTGGTCCAAATATGACATGATAGTCTAACGTTGAGTGTAGTTGTTGGACGTCTCATACATCTGTTTTGACTGTTTCTGGTTCCTTTTGTTTTTGAGTTTGTTCCAAATATACTGCTTCTCCCATGGCTGTGCACCACTGATGTAATAGGACATATTTAATAAACCTAGAGAATGAAGCCTCAAAACAAAAGTCTCCTGTGGCCATTTAATGCCATAAACTACATAACTGTAAACTGACTGGGAAGTAGATACCTGCAAAGCTGCTGTTTTACATAAGGCAGTTTTATGTCTGTCTCTTGGCCGCATCTAATTGTGTTTTGGTTTCCTCTTCCTTCCATTATGGGACAAAAGTGTTAATGAAATGCACAAAATCCAAGTGCTTTTAAATTTACATATTCTCTACTTTCATCACTCATTAACATCACTCACTTTAGAAATGGTCTCAGGTTTTGGCTCACTGTCTCCCAATCTGAAATCTCTCTGGTAGATGTCTCTGATGCACCACTGGGGGGCTGTGTTACCCTCCTACTGCCACACAGTGAACTAAACAGACTGGCAACATATCAACAACGCAAATGCAAAAACTACTGGAAACATGACAGTAGCAAATAAAGAAAGAGAGGTTCCCAACCTTCTTCCTTTTCCCCCTGGTATCTTCATTATCTTCTTCAAGGTTAGATGACAATAGAAATGTTCAGTTTTCAGAAATTATCTGTACATAGTGATGTGATATTGTTCATAAGATGCTATAGTATTGACAATTTCCTTATAACCATATTGTGTAGTTCTGCACAGATGTTTCCATCCTGCATTCCATAGACTCGATTTCACGCTAAGATTGTGGTGACCTGTCTCTACGCCATAGGTGCCATAAATCGGAGCTGAGTGCAACTCTGTGAATAATCTCTTCGAGAGCAGAGGAGATAAGCTAAAGGCTTAAAAAAGTAGTTTGGCCTATTAAATGATAATAGCAAGCCAAGATTTTGGAGACTATCAGCGATTGTTCCAGTTTGCTCTCCTGCATGTAAATGTACATAAGAAGAGAAGGAGGGAATAGAGAACATAGTTTTCCTTTATGATTTTTGGACAGGTGACAGATTATTTTAATATAGGATGGAGTATGGATGGACTAAATTCTGTATGACCTAAGAATTGGGATCTTTCCAGGGTGGATCTCGCCTCTCGCCCGATGGCAGCTGGGATAGACTCAGGCCTCCTGCGATAACGGATGGATGGATGTTAGCCAGGTACTGTATGTGTTAGCCACTAGGCCACTTTGTCTGGCTCACAACGGGTGCTGGTGAGCAGCATACAGAGGTTCCTATTTGCTGAGGTTCCTAACAACTGTCTGCAAGTGGAAACAACACTGATAAGAAAAAAAAAATAAGGGCTGGAAACTATTATACATAGTGTGATTTTTACTATAATGTCAATGATTGTAGCTTCAAAGGTTAAATGTGTAGAGTAAAGGAGGGTTGATTTAGCTTGATAAGGAAATCTTCCAGGGAACACAGGGTCAGTGGTTCAATCCCCTAACAGCCCATTCCCATCCCCAGCTTTGTAGTGCCAGTCCAAGCCCGGTAGGATCCGTTGCATCAGGAAGGGCATCTGGTGTAAAACCTGTGTTTCTCCTCAACTCTTTTGCTTTAGTCTAAAATATATATATGTGTAATTGTATGTGTAGTTAATAAAAACAACTCAATATCTAAAAAAAAAAAAAATGTTGAATTAATACAAACAGACTAGATAAACTAGAAACACCCCAACCATTTAGATTACATAGATTTTTATTGATGTAGTTTTTTTTAACATGATTCACCTGGTAGCTACGTCTCCACTGACACATGCTTTCACCCCTATGCAGGAGAATCAGACCGTTTTTAACAGTTTTTCTGTGATTGGTCCATTTTAAGTGCAGATTAATGTCCAATTAATCACAAATAGTTGCATGACATATGTATCTTTGTCTTTATATTGTTGCTTGTTGTGTGTTGTGCTTCTCAGTTGTCCAAACCTGGAGACTTCTGCTCTCAGTGAGCAGAAAGAACAATGTTTACACAGAAGCTCCACAGTACACTTTCTTTTAATTTACGATCTCATTAAAATGCAGGACATCACAGTGGAGGATTTATGATTTACACCTGATACCTCATAGTGGAGTGTGTTTACCCATAAACAAGACGTAGCTCTGCCTTGGGCAATATAATGTAGGGTCAAGGTAGAGGGACAGGAGGAAAACAGGAGTCTCATTTATAGGGATAAAAGAGTAGAAAGGAAAAAGGGGGGGGGGTTGACAGGATATGCCCCCTGGTTTATACCAGACCTTAGCAAGCATAAGGTCAGGAGCCATCCTTTGGAGAGACTGTATGAAAAGAATGGCCTTGTTATGGCTTGTTATGCACAAAGAAATGTATTTCGACTGTATGTTGCAGTACAACATGCTGTTTCTGCAGCTGAAAGAAAAGGCAAATTAAATCTCTTTTTACTTCTGAAAATAGGCCATTTTAAACCACTGAGTACCACGATGATCTCCCTGATGACTATTGCATTTTGTCTTTGGAGTTTTTTTTATTCCAAAAATGCAGCTGGCTCCTTTGCATCCTTTGCAACATACCATGCACACTCAGTTTTACTGGACCTCATCTCTAAGAAATGTGTATCTAAAATTGGATCCTGTGTCACTGCAATAGTAACTGCACCCTTAGACACCCTTAGAAATTGTGCAGATCCAACACTTGTAAGTACATTGAAAAGTGTAAACATTAGTTTACAAAGGAACGTGATATAACCCAAAGATGTTTTTGTGTCTCCTCAATGTGTTTGCTTAGTGTTGGACTTCAGTATGTATGTCTCCAACTCCTCCAGTCCACCTTCTTCTGTAACTCAACAGTGTCAGATCTCATAGTATTAGGCACAGTGCCACATCAGGTGCTCCTCATGTTTCCTACTACGTAAAAAGGAAAAAGGTGTATTTAATTTATTATCCATTATAACCATTACTTATGATGTATGTGTCCACATATTTTCTTTTCCTGTTATAGAACTTAAACTAGACTACATGGTTTGAGTATGTAGTTAGAAACAGGAAGAAAGCAGTTGTTAACTGATGTTAAACTTAACATCTTTAAAGAGCCGTACAAGAAACGTGTGTGTGGAGTCTGCAATGTTCTCTGTACTATATGGAGTTACAGTACCACAGTCCAAAGACATACTTACTGGTGACTCTAAATAGCTTGTAGGTGTGAATGTGAGTGTGAATGCTTGTCTGTCTCCATATGTCATTAAATAGCAGCCATAAGATAAACTGACCTGACATGTCCAGGGTGCACCTGGTCTTGGGCCCAGTGACAGTGGGGAGTGGCTCCAGTACCCTCAGGACCCTAAACCAGATGTTACACTGTATGCCATTTTCCTCCTCTTAGCATATCTGTCTGTCCTGGAATGAGGCTGCCTCCTCTAATGCCTTACTGAGGTTTCTTGCTATTAAACAGGAAGAAGGCCGGTCTTCCTTACTCACTTTGAGACTTTAAAGAGTGAAGGCCATTGATGTACAGACTGTGATGTCAAATTAACACAATTTATTCATATAGGGAGTCCTGTGTTCAATTTGTCCTAATAGCTCTGAAGTTCATAAATACCATACAATAATTATGTACCACAGGCTGATATACATTTATATGTAGTATAAAACAGCTATGTTTGCAGTATATCAGTATCAGTATAAACTCAATAGCTCATAATGACAAATCAATTACATGTTTTTAGAAGTTTTCTCACTGGCCGTTACATCACAAATATTCAAAAACAGACAATGTGAGGATAAGGGTGAACTAACACTGGGTCTGGAGGGCAGCCGAGGGACGAGGCTTGACAGACAGACACTGACAGCTCAGACACAAAGCCATCGGTGGCAATGTCGCTAATGGCGATTTTAAAATCAACTTAATACTGAAAACATGCTATTAACGTCCCTGCTATTTGTTGTTATGCTCCACGCAACACATGTAAAAGTCTCCAAAATCAGGTCAGGAGGCTTTGGTTGAACAAAACTTTCAGACAAAAAAACTTTAAAAACAAAGAGGGAGGTTCTAACTTCAAGATAATGAAACACAGCGGCCATTTGACTCATTGTGTAAGTGACATGTTAAGCTAAAAATACCTATATTTTTATTGTTTGGATCAGCTATAGCGTCTGCATATTGAAGATGTCCAGTAGATTGCATGAAATCACACTGTTACTCTTGCTGTTACAAACGCTGCATCTCACTGTCTGCATGTCAGTAAGTATTAAATTTCATATTTGAATTGGCAGTATTAAATATGTTTTCCAGTTTGTGATGTCCTCGTGTGATTTAAAACTTAGGGACATGTTTTTTTGACGTACAGTTGAACATCTCTTTAATATATCAGGATACACTGTGACACTTGATCTAATTCATATTTATTTTCATTATTTGGAACCTGGCACTGGGCTGTATCCTCTAACTTGGAACCTCTACCTGCCATATGTGTACTTTATTATTATGACATGCTGGGCAATTTCCTTCTAACTTAACAGTAGAGTTCAACAAAAAAACAAAAATGTAATTTTGGGGAGAGGCTTTTTTTTTTTTTTTAAATAATACACCGATTCTCTCTAACAATTACGCATTACAACCACAGCACTGACCGAACAATACACAGTTTTTATGATGTTTGCTTTGTCTTTCATGGAGTGTTTTACAGGTGTGTAATTCCAGTGCTGATTCCGACTGCCTGAAAAACCCGTTCTGGCTGTAATGGATCTCATAGTCCAAACCCGTGGGTCCATTCTATAAAAGTCACACACACATATGTGTCAGTGGGCAGTAGCTTACCAGAGATCCAGAGGTGCATCCACTGGTTCATAGTAGAGTAGAGTCAGGCAACATGAGAGCTGTTGCAGTCTTTGTACTTGTGCGGTGTTACCTCGCCGTTGCTCATGGTAGGTCCACTTTTTTAACATATTACCTTACTGTACAAAACAATTTCTTTAAGTTGTTAAAGGAGTCCAGTACCTTTTTATTATAATGAATATACCATTTCTCATAGCTTGGACCTGCAGGGAGGCGCCACAGCACTACTTTGCTGTACAGATTGATGCTGGGCTGGGGCAAGTTGTCATGACGGACAGGGACAATCTGGCTTATTCCCTGAGTGGATCCACTTGGTACAGACTGGGCACAGCCAGACTCAAGCATGTCTCAGTGGGATCTGCAGGAATCTGGGGAGTTGACGTTTCCAACAGGGTCTACAAATATGTATCGGGCAACTTTGTTCTTTCTGATGGTAGTTACACTTTTCCACACCTACGGTTTGACCATTGCACAGATACAATGGCTTACTAGCTAAAGTGCCCGCACCTTCTTTAGGTCTCTCTTTGCGGCAGGTGGATGCTGGAGGCAGTGGTCAAGTTGTGGGAATCAGTACCTCCAAAACAGCCTACTGTCTGAAAAGTACCATCGTCTCGACCTACGCGCAAGTCAGCGTCCTGAGCTGGGATTCGCTGTCGAGGAATCTCATATATTACAGCTGTGGCCCACTGTTTGGATGTTGGGGAACTGATGCAGCTGATCGGATCTATGTGACACAGGTTGAGCCCTGCAGAACCAAAAAACCTCATGTTTTTAGCTGTTGTATTGTTACACACCTTAACGATAATGGAATTTCACCATTTATGCTTTTTATGGCAGAGAATTATACCAAACACCTGTGAAACCAGTGGCTGGGTGGTCACGGATGGTGCTGCAAAAATGGCTGAAGTTGGGAGCGACGGAACCGTCTTTGTACTGACTTCACAGGGCACCGTCTTCCAAAGGTAATGTGATGTGAGGGCACTGAGGGCATTTTTATTGTATTTATTCTGTCGATAGGAATATTACAATGAAACAAAAAGTCCTCAAGTTATTCAGTAACATGATTAATCAGTGGGTTTAACTGAAATCATTTCTGCATTTAAGGTCGAAACATTCATGATAATGTTGAAACGTTCATAACATGGGCTTCCTCCTATAGGAAAATGATTGATCATAGTGACAATTTTATCACCTTTCTCAACAGAATTGGCATCACCAGTAGTGCTCCACAAGGCACACAGTGGGTTCCCATCCCAGTATGCATGCCCATAAATCATCTGACCTATGACCTGGGCACACTCTGGCTTGTGACCAGTGGGGGCACTCTCATGCAGTGCACTCAATAAAGTGTTCTCTGTCTTAAATATAATCTCATGCATGCCAAGTTAAATAATCTAAAATAATAATCACAAATTAGGGTGGGGGAACTGTATCGTGATCCTCGCTTGAATTACTCAGCAATGTAGTATTGAAGCATATAAAATCTAACTGGTATCTTTTCTGTTGCATTAAAAAGATAAAAAAAAAACTAATTTCATGTGACTTTTTATTAATAGATTAAATACGTTGTCTTTGAATATAATAAAGACATTTACACATATTTGCATGTCCTGAAAAAACTAACACCTGCATTTACACTTACACTATGCAGAAAGAATTAAAAATCCAACTTTAAAGGGCAACTTCTCGCATCCTATAGCTGCATGGGGGATAAATGTAAATGAATGCCACAAAACATTTGTCTGCATTCCCGAGATTAAAGTACCTCTATGCTGTTAGTGGGAAAATGCCTCCAGATGACATAATCCAAAGACCTTTTTCAGTTCAGATATGATTTGGAAGCTCTAGTCTTTTTTGACCTGCTGCCTAGAACTTTTGGATGACATTATCTGAAATCCTAATCATAAAGCATAAAGCTAGAAGCATAAAGATTTGAATATAAGGAAGAGAGACAAAAGTTCAGAATCACTAATATTCATGTACTCCACTAACTAGAGCCATATAGGACACAAGATGAATTTGGTAAATAAACCCATTTTAGTCTGCACAATGCAGAGTGTTCTTGTTTGTAGGTGTATTCTAAAAGACTTTATCTTTTTTTTTTTTTAATAAGACTGCATAAAAAAGGATGGTGTGACATAAATTGATTGTCCTTGCTTGCAAAATTAAAAGTTTAAGGCGCCCTCTGTTTGTAATTTCTCTCTCTCTCTCTCTCTCTCTCTCACACACACACACACACACACACACAAACACACACACATTTCATCCTACCAAATAATTACATGAAACAATTTGGATTCTACTAATAACTTGATAAATTAGTTAAGCCGTTGAATATCATGCTAAAATAAGACACACAAGATAAAGTCACAAAGCTGTGCCCCATGTAGGCAGTGAAATACCAATACTGTATCAGAGGAGATAGTAAATGACTTGGATTACAATAAGTACACGCAAGTTATATTGCAGCCAGTAATTGAGCTGAATTGTGTTAAAGTGTGTGCTAGGATCTCTATGTTTTTAACTATTTTTAGTTCCTAATACTGGCAAGAAAAAGCAAAACTAATCAAACCAAAAAAAACAAAAAAAAAAACGCACAATGCTCACTTCACCAGGGTTCATATAGCAACTGAAATTGACTCGTCCACCTTTACATGTACGACCCCAAATGTGTAAAATGTAAATAACCACAGAATGCAATGATTTACACATTTCATCAACCCATATTTTATTAATAATTATACAGAAACAACATATCCGATGCTGAAACTAAGATATTTGTTTTTAGCTCATTTTGCATTTGATGGCAGCAACACATCTCAAAAAAATTGGAACAGGATGTTTTGAGGATGTTTTTTCAGCTGTGTTTTCAGTACAAGTGGCTTTTTTAGACATTATACCTTAATACAAAGTGAGATTCATATCTATGTGCCCCAAATCACAGCAAGACTTGCTGGAGACGTGAAGCTAAGTTGGACATTTGGGTCAGAATGGATTGGTAATGGGATAATTGATAGTTTGTGACATAAGCAGCTGCTGTATCTTGTTCTGCAGACTTCGTTCTACTCAAGAAAATAGTTGTTTTTTTTTTTAAATGACTGCAGTCGTCCTTAAAATTTGCATTTGTGTCGATTTTGGACGATCCTCTTAACATAATTTAAAGTGTGACATAATGTAGAGATAACAACACGAACATTTCATCTACATTACAACTTAACTTACTTACTGTTTCATGTTATGAAGAAAGTAATTTAAAAAGAGAAGGAGAATAATGTAAAGATTAGCAAAACCTTGAGGGCATATACACAATGAGTTACAGCAACCTGGACAATGAAAACACTTTACTGAAGAACAAATAAATCAGTCACAATAGGTCAGAGAAATTAAAATGATTAAAATTCGCTGCCAGTAAAAGTGCCACTGTCCTTGATCCTGTGGTCTGCATGAATTATGAAATACCTGTCACTCACTGAAGATGAATGGAGGCTGATGCCACCATGTCTAGGGTGTAAACATTTAGCCCATTCAGACGTGTTTTGCATGTTACTGTGTTTGTTTTCTGACTTTTTGCTGCTGTTGCTGTTCAAGGTTCCACAGGAAAGTAATACTATATGTTCTAAGCTGTCTTTAACAATATTTTTCTCATCTTTATTGTAAAACATATGGAGGGTTTTAATATCAGGACAAAATACTACCTCTCTAAACTGCTCTTACAAATGGAGAATAATTATAATTATATTAGTTCTGGTGCATAATAAACAGTTAAACATGTCAAAATAAGAAACCTGATCTAATTCATATTTATCTGTGCTATTTGGGAACAAGGCTGTGCCGGGAATTGCATTCTATAAACGATGTGCTGACACTTTATTTGATGGCTTTAAAATTTAATTACATTCAGTTCAACTTTATATAGCTCCAATTCACAACACGGTCATCTCAAGGCACTTTACACAATAAAGTCAAGACTATACAGATATGAAAACCCAAACAAATCCCCCTTGAACTAGGAGAGAGAGAGACAACTCCCTTTTAAGGAAGAAACGTCCAGCAGAAGCAGGCTCAGGGTGGGCGGCCATCTGCCTTGACCGGTTGGGGTGAGTGGAAAGTGAAGAGAGAAAAGAAAAGAGCAACTAATACAACAACAAGACATTGGGCAGGTTGGTGGGAACAGTAGCTGCACACTGGAAAATACACAGCTCCAAAGCCGGGGGACACCTGCAGAAAGGGACAGAGAGAGGGAGACAGAGAAGGAGAAAGACAACTACTGGAGAAAAATGTCATACAGCTTTTCAGTTTTTTGTTCAGTTATTTGTTCTTTGTTGTTTTATGGTGTGTTGTAGCTCAGTTGGTAAGACAGGGTTAGTGGTTCCATCCCCGGTCCCAGTGTCTCTGAGCAAGACACTGAACCCCTGACAGCCCAACCCCATCCCCAGCTGTGCAGTGCCGGTCCAAGCCCGATATAAATTGGGGAGGGTTGCGTCAGGAAGGGCATCCGGTGTAAAAACTGTGCCAAATCAACATGCGGACAATGATCCACTGCCGCGAGCCGAACGGAAAAAAAATAATAATATAAAAAGTAAATACATAAATGAAAAAAAATTTTAAAAAAAGGAAATAGATGGTTGATGGGTAGGGGGGGGGGGCTTCAGTAGTTCAGTGGTAGAGGGTTGGCTGCCATGGGCCACCTTGTGTCCAGTCCTGTTCCCTGTGTTTAGTTTGTCACGGTTTTCCTCAGCTTGACTTCCTCGCCTCGTAGTCTCTTCGGTTTCTTTGGCCCCCTCGGTTACCCTGACGGCTATCACCTTTTTTTAGACTCTGAGGTTCGTGTATTTATCGGTCACTGTTTTTACACTCCTGTATTTAGGTTTATGTTCCAATTCATTCCAATTCTGCGGCATGTGGGCTTTTGTGGCTAGTTGTGGTTAGTCCACAGACCCAGTGGACCACCTGCTGTGGGACGTACTAAGGGCACTTTTAAAAACTGTTTAATGTCTGGGACAGGAAGGGATAAAGGGATTGGATGACAGGGCAGGATGAGTAGAGAAAAACAAAAGGGGACCAGCCTAACCATGCTTCAGGTACGTTAGCTTAACTGTTGTTGAAATCTGTAAATAATTGCTAATCAAGTGTGATAAGGCAGAAGTTTATTTTGTGTGTGTGCTTTGGGTTTGTATAGCGGGTAACATTTTATGCTTAAGGTCTAAATTTAAATTAGCCATGTGCTGCTGCTGTGTTAGTCATTTGATTTAATAGCCACATTCCAGCCAGGTTCCAGTTATGTAGCCTATGTTTAAATGAATGAAAAGTGACTGAAATAGCAGTGTGTTTTTGTAAAAAAAAAAAAGTGGTTAAAGCTGATTAAAAATACAAAAAATATGTTTTGGTCTGTGTGGTTAGGCTCCTGCTTTATGAAATACTTGAAATACTAGTGTTGTAACTCTGAATCAGGTTGGACAGTTGAGTATAGACCAATCTAGGCTTCCTGGATAAACATCTGTTGCTTTATCCCTTAGTTCATGCTCATCTCAACAATCTGGATAAAATAGTCTTTTAAAATAAAATCTAGACCTGGGGCTTTAAACTGAATTTCTCCGTCTAAATCTTTAGTAGATCTTTCACTTTTCATCCATCAACAGCTGTTTCAAGACAAAAAAATAATATCTCCACTGATTGGAGCATGTCAGACATTTTTCACTGTACCAGCAAACCAGCTAGATACAGACTTGTTGGTGGTTCTCTTTGAATTGTTACACGGCAAAGTAAAACAACTTTATTAATCCCAGAGGGAAATTAATTTTAAATTACAAATCACTTGTATTTGCAACCTTTGTTTTTTACAGTTCTCTCCCACAGTAAAAACACAGATCAAATCATGCACAAAATTTTTTTTGATCTAATCCCACAATACACGTCAGCGAGTACTTTCATTTACGGATGGGAAAAAAACAAGTTCTAATATTTAATGTTGTGCTGATAATTATATTAGCTCCAGGTGCAAAATAAACAGTTAAACATCTTATCTAAAACATACCAAAATAAAAAGAGAAACCTGATCTAATTCATATTTATTTATGCTATTTGGGAACAAGGGTGTGTCAGGAATTGCATTGTATAAACAATGTGCTGAACGTTTATTTGATGGCTTGAAAATGTAATTACATTCACTTCAACTTTATATAGCGCCACTTCACAACACAGTCATCTCAGGACACTCTACATAATGAAGTCAAGCCTATACAAATATGTGGAGAAAACCCAACAAATCCCCCTTGAACAAGGAGAGAGTGACAAAACTCCCTTTGAGACTGAGCAGCTCTAACAATACGCTTTATGATCAAACCAAAGAGAACTAGTAGTAAATCTGAAAATTCAATCAAAAACGGAATAAGGGACTGGAGGACGGTACTCGGCCTGTGCTTCTATTAATTTGATATTTAATGTTACTCGGGGGGGTTTGACTCATTTAGACTTACATATTCTTCTAAGTTTCAGTAATATAACTACAATAATTAACCATTTTGTTCTGTTTGATATTTGTGTAGCTTATAATTGAATACTGAATAATGGTATTGTAGTTTTTTTTAAAAGGTAGTGTGACAAACAGGATACATTTTCATTTTCGGTTTATAAACAAATAAACAATCGCTTCAGCTATCTGCCTAACTAAACACTTTATCGCACACACACACACACACACCATCACGTCCACTGTACGTTGCTTTTGTCATGTTTGCTTGTATTTACATATGTTTGCCCAGTTAATACCCGTCATTTTCCGAACTGCGTGAAAATCCTGTTGAGGGTGTATCAGTGTCATGGTTCTGATTTCTATAAAAGTCGGACAATCAAATATCATAGAGCAGTAGCGCAGCAGAGTACATCATATGAGATACAGAGGCACTGAAGGATTCAGAATTCAGAAAGATAGCATGAAAGCTGTTCCAGTATTCGTGCTGGTGCTGTGTCATCTGGCTGTTAGTCATGGTGGGTCCAGTTTTTTAAATAATTTAAAATAAAAGAATCTTTGTTTAGCTTATTTAGGGTGAAACCTGAGTAAAGTTTGCTTAAGGTGAACTTAGAAATTACTCACATCTTTGATTTCCCCACAGCCTGGACCTGCAAGGAGGCACCACAGCACTACCCTGCTGCACAGATCGACGCTGGACAGGGGCAAGTTGTTATGACAGACAAGGAAAATCAGGCTTATTTCCTGAGTGGATCCACTTGGAACAAACTGGGAACAGTGAAACTCAAGCATGTCTCAGTGGGACCCGCTGGAATCTGGGGAGTTGACACTTCAGGCAGAGTCTACAAATATGTTGCTGGCGACTTTGTTCTTTCTGAGGGTAATTATTATTATTATTATTATTATTATTATTATTATTATTATTATTATTATTATTATTACAGGGAACTATTCCACATTTCCACACAAAAAACAGTTGCAGCTGCTTTATGCAACTGCTTTATGACTAAAATGGCTGCATTTATGTCTGTCTTCAGGTCAGTCTATGCAGCAGGTGGATGCTGGTGGTAGTGGTCAGGTTGTGGGAGTCACCAGCTCCAGCACCACCTAATGTCTGAAAAGTACTTCTGCCTCCCCCTACAGTAAAGAAGGCTCTTTGACCTGGGACTCACTGTCAAAGTCTCTGATATACTACAGCTGTGGCCCACTGTACGGATGCTGGGGAACTGATGCAGCTAATCTCATCTACATCACACAGGTTGGACTTTGCAGCCCTAGTTTGTTGTTACTTCCTTCCCTGATCATAAAATCTTGATCATGATCCTTTATTGTTTGCTTGTCATGACAGAAAATGATACCAGCTACATGTGAAGCCAGTGGCTGGTCGAATGTGTCTGGACTTGCAAAAATGGTCGAAGTTGGGACTGATGGAACTGTCTTTGTGTTAAATTCACTGGGCAACATCTACCAAAGGTAGAGTAAGCAGTCTGAGAGCGTGTCTAATTAGTTTTAGTGAGTAACTTACATAATCAATCATCCATCATAAAACTAGTCTTACGCAGTTACTTTTTACATTTTAGAAATCTATTCTTGACCAGATTCACCGTTTTACTATTTTTCTCCTTTCTAAACAGAGTTGGCATCTCCAGTGGTGCTCCACAAGGCACAGATTGGACCTTAATCCCAATGTGCATGCCCATCAACCACCTGACCTATGACCTGGGCACACTCTGGGCCGTGAGCAACGGTGGAATTATCTTTCAGTGCACCTAGTGTTTGCCTTGTGTTTGCTATCTTCACTGTAAGGTTTGGTCCTTCCAAAAAAATTACAACATTTATGGGTTAAAAATCAGGGTAGGAAAAATATTGATATATCTAAATGGTTTGTGATTCTCTAATTTATTCAGCATTGATACCCAAAAACAAATAATGTAAAAAAAGTTCACTACAGGTAACTTTTCTGTATCGATAAAAGATAATAAAAATATTACAATACATTTCTTGTGGCATTTTATTTATTGACTTATTTATTTAGCTGCTGTGTACACACAAGTTATGAACATGTAATTCACCTGCCTCTCACTCTCCAAGATCTTGTTGAACAAACTAGTCCGAGTTCAGTTTGTCCCCGTTTCCCCCAGCTTCACTTCCTGTTCCAAGCTTTTATTTTGTAGCCACTAAACCTACATCCTGTCTTTAAGTTCTCTTTATATGTCATCAGCCGTGGTTGTTCTCACCTGTGCCCCTGTCTACTTAGCCCGGTCTCCTGTCCGGACCCCGTAGGGCTTCCGCCGCAGCTGGCTTCCTGTCTGCCCCCGGAGGGGTCCCGCCGCAGCCGCCGGCTCCCGGCCCCGGCTCTGAAGGCGCTTTTTTGCTCCTTTTTTACACCCAGACCGCCCGCAGGACTTCAACCCTAGACCTGCCCATTACAATCCGGTGCGGAAGTCATGAGTCGCATGTTTAGTTTGCCATGTGTTTTACGTCGGATGCCCTTCCTGACACAATCCTCTGCATTTACTTAATTTACAGTTATAAAGTACTTTTTTGTTTTAATTTTTTAACATATGTGTTTAGTAGACTTAATGTGGATCTGAAGGCATTTTAAACGCGGCTCACGCTGCTGACCAATAAGAGGAGAGCAATGATTTCTGCTTTAGTAGTAAGTTTATTAAACCTTCTTAATTTTGGTAATTGAATAACTACGTGAGTAACAAGTGAAGTGAGGGGGAGCTGGCCAGAAGCAGGGAGGAAGGATTCCGAGTCTCACATTAGCGCTAGAGTTTGTTGCACACTTTAGCTTTAAATTCTGCTTTTCTTTAAGCCATTCGATCTCTGCATAACTTAAAAATAAATCAAAAAAAAAAAAAAAAAAATGCGTATCGTGCCAAGATGCATTGTTACACCCCTACATGTTCTGATCTCATGTCTGCACGTCAGCAAGTACTTTTTTTTTACTGATTGTAAAAAAAAAAAAACGTTCTCATATTTAATGTTGGGCTGATAATGATTTGAGCTTTAAGTGAGTGGTGTATAATAAACAGTCAAACATTTTTTCTTAAACATATTGCATTTTATGAAGCGTTTACTTGGTGTCTGTAATAAATAATCATTTTGTTATGTTTGATATATGTAGCTTATACTTTAATACAAGGTTTATGTCTAAAGGCTGGTGTGTTTTCTGAACAAGAATAATACATTTAGCCATCTGAACAATTCTCACAGTGTAACTAAACACCTGCACAGGATGTTGTTTTTGTCATGTTTGCTTGGCTTTGGTATATGGGTGCTTTGCATGTGTGTTTAGTTATTACGCTACATTTTCTGCAGCTGCTCAGCAGAATAATTGACCTGCGATGCAGAGAGTGAAGAATACCAACAGCATGAAAAGTGCTGCAGTATTGCTACTGGTCCTGTGGTGCCTGGCTGTCAGTCACGGTATGTTCAGTTTTCAATTTAATATAAGAAATTATTAGTTTTGTTTTGGCCATTTAAGGTGAATATAACTAGTCACATCACTGATGGATTTTCCCACAGCCTGGACCTGCAAGGAGGCACCACAGCACTATTCTGCTGCACAGATCGACGCTGGACAGGCGCAAGTTGTTATGACAGACAAGGAAAATCAGGCTTATTTCCTGAGTGGATCCACTTGGTACAAACTGGGAACAGTGAAACTCAAGCATGTCTCAGTGGGACCCGCTGGAATCTGGGGAGTTGACACTTCAGGCAGAGTCTACAAATATGTTGCTGGCGACTTTGTTCTTTCTGAGGGTAACTATTATTACAGGGAACTATTCCAAATTTACATTTGTTAGACTGGACCTTTTTCTTGTCAACCTAACAGAAATCCACTTGTCACCACTCAGCTTCCATAAAAGCTCACCTGAATATTCATCAATATATTATCTCCATGTCTGTTTTCTAGCAACTCATAATTATCTACTACATAGAACTCAATTGATTCAACCCAGAATTTTTCAGGGTTACCTCAGGGTCTCCTTTATGTCTGTCTTCAGGTCAGTCTATGCAGCAGGTGGATGCTGGTGGTAGTGGTCAGGTTGTGGGAGTCACCAGCTCCAGCACCACCTACTGTCTGAAAAGTACTTCTGCCTCCCCCTACAGTAAAGAAGGCTCTTTGACCTGGGACTCACTGTCAAAGTCTCTGATATACTACAGCTGTGGCCCACTGTACGGATGCTGGGGAACTGATGCAGCTAATCTCATCTACATCACACAGGTTGGACTTTGCAGCACTAGTTTGTTGTTATTTCCTTTTCTGATCATTAAATCTTGATCATGATCATTTATTGTTTGCTTGTCGTGACAGAAAATGATACCAGCTACATGTGAAGCCAGTGGCTGGTCGAATGTGTCTGGACTTGCAAAAATGGTCGAAGTTGGGACTGATGGAACTGTCTTTGTGTTAAATTCACTGGGCAACATCTACCAAAGGTAGAGTAAGCTTGAGAGTCATGTCTTATTGTTTTTGTCGAAACTTTAACACCGTTACTTGTTTCCATAGTCAATAAGCGGGCAACAATATGCAAAGCTGTGGTGACTTGGCTTATCAAATTTTATGGAAGAATGTAATGTTTGTGAGAAGGCTAGTATCAAGATACACATGTCATGTCATCCTTCCACAGCTGCTATCCTGTCAGCTACACCAAAACAATGTGTGTGACATTCCTTTAATACCAGAAGCAATTTGCCACTGTCAAAGACGGACAGCCAAAACAACAATTTTCATTTCAAAATAAAAAACAAAATAAAAAAATCAAGATCAAACTTTTCAGAAAAATCACTGAACGAAAACAATCACTGGATCTCATGTCCTGCCATGGAAACCTGGCTCTTTTAATTCCTGATGCCTGATTTCTGTGCACGTTAATGGTGATTGTTGCACAGCATTGCATGCATAGTTACTATAGTAACAAATAGGTGTGGGATGTTGTCACTGTATGTAGTGTCTTGTATTTAAGTACTTTATCTTGTAACGTAACCTTACGCTGAGTTTTTTGTGCCTAACCCATGTTTGTCTCTTGATATAACCTTAGCCTGAAAGTGTTTTTGTGTGTATACGTAAAGTTGTTCCTGTGGTGGCTGTATTGGAGCATGCAACAGTGATGTTGTCTCAGTTGCTGTGGTACATTTCTCAAATAAGCCATGAAATCTGCAAAAAAAAAAAGTGCATTTTGCAAAATGTATCGAAACACAAACAGCACAAAAAGCTACAAAAGTTGATGTTGTTGACTGTAACACTATGCTGTGCTCTGTCTATATACAATATGTTTGTATTAGTTTGTTTGTACTCAGCTATTTTAGAGAATTGGTTGATCAAATGCTTCACACATTCCTGTTCATTAGTGACAGTCAAAGCTGACTTAGGAGCTATTCATCAATCCAGGACATATTTGTAAAAATGTCTTAGAAATGTATAGAAATATGTATGATAAATTGTATTTGACACGTTCAACATGTTGAAAGTATTTTAGATCCTGACTGCAATGATCTAATGCCTTGATGGTTTGGGAAATACGACTATTCAACAGAGAACAAGTCCAAAGTATTTGCAATTTGAGCAAATAAATGAGAAATTACTCATATGATGTGCACAATTGATGATGTGGAAGAATAAGTAGTTTTGAGAATTGCATTACTAATCTAAGAAATGTACTAAAAAAACTGAGAAAAAACAGAAAAAAAAGAAGATGATCAACTAGTAACTGATGCTAACCAGTTCTCTAAGACTTAGAAGTTACTATGTGACACAGTTACATGAATTACAACATTTTTAAATTAAAATAATTCAAAAATAAGTCAAATTAATAACACTGGTTTTTAATGAAATCATCAGTGCAACACTGAAAATGTTTTCTTGTCCCCGTTTTCGTCAGAATGTAAATGAAAATAATAACCTGCAGCTGCGTAAATAATTTGATTAGAACAGAATAAAGGAAATAGAGGAAAGACAATTGAGCAGACTGAATGTTTCACAGATATATCCATCTCCTCTCTTAACAGGACTGACATCTCCAGTAGTGCTCCTGAAGGCACAGGTTGGACCTTCATCCCAATGAGCATGCCCATCAAGCATCTGAGTTATGACCTCGGCCATCTCTGGGTCGTGAGCAACACTGGCATAATTTTGGATTGCTCTCAGTAATGTTTCATCTCTTCAATGTAATGTTTTCTCTTATGTGGTAAAATTAAAAAAAAAAAAAAAAGTTTTAAAAATGCTAATTTAGAGGCTCTGGTTTAACCAATTATATGGGCAGTGGCTACAAGTCATAGTGGGACGATAACCGATTGATTGTATCAGGATTCTTTATTGAATGACACAGTAAAAGTAATAACTGACAGAAACTGTGGTGACTATCCACAGGTTAATGAAGCGTGTTATTAGTAATCTACATCTAAAATGTACTTGGTATCTTTTCTGTTGCATTAAAAAAAGACAAGAAAAATATAATGATCTAACAAATTTCTTGTGGCTTAAGATATCACTTTTTTGATCCCCAAGGGGCCAATCTGATTCTGGGCTGGCTTGCTTTTTATTGTTGTTTATTAATAAACATTTAAATGGTATATAAGTTATGTATTGACACATTTAAGGCAACTCTCTTGTTTACATTTATATGTAAATGCAAAAAACTGAAAATAGAGGAACTTTCACAATAGAACAATGAAGTGTGGTAAAGTTATGTTTGATATCATTTCTTAATAAGTACAGCAAAAAAAAAGCTAGATTTTATGACCGTTGTGAATATTAAACTAGAACAAACATTGTTTTGTTCTGCTGTGGATGATGTATGGTTTATAATGATATGATTATCAGTATATTCTCATATACTTATCTCTGATCAATGAGCTTATAGATGTAAACTTTAAAAATAAGTAAATATAAGTAAAGGTATGTCACATATGGTATCTAAGAAAAAGCTATTATTCTTATTTAGGTAAAAGGATTTAGGGCATAATAGGCCCAATGATGTGGAGCATAGTGCAGATTATAGACATCACTCATACCTGATTCTGAGTAGAGATTTTTGCCTTTCTTGTGCCAAAGAGAGGAGCCCTATCTGCAGTTTGGAAGCGTATTGGGTTAAAAACATCTGATTAGGAACGTATTTGTTTTTGTGATGAATCAAACATTTGCTTTGGTGCAAAAAGAGGCTTTAGTGTCAGGATCACTAACTTCACTTCCTCCTTCAGGCTGTTTCTTGTTCCCTTCACATTCACTCCACTTCTCACCACTCTGCTTTTATACCTCCTCAGTTCCCTCACCAAGCTGCCAGATCGTTTGCATTCTAGCCGCGAGTTTCCAGCCTTCGCCAGGTTCATCATCGCTATCCACAGTTCGGACCACACGACGCTTACTGACGTGACTCTGCCTGCCACTCTGGTTTTGTGAGTAACTGCTTCCTATTGACTCTCTGTTGCCAACCACAAGAATGACTAAGTATTATGAGTACTGTTATCTGCCCATAAAGAACCAAGATTATCATGAGCCCTTTTAACCACATCATTACAAGGAGAAGATTTCCCACGCTGTGTCCATGCTTTTATCCTGCCTTGGATCAAACCTTAAAACCAGTCCCTTACCTCTGTATTATGACACTTTTTAACAGTTCCACAGCTTTTACAGCTAATAAAATGTTAAACATGCCCTAAAAGCTAATTTAACTCTCAAACAACACAATTTGTGATGAAACTCTTACATTCTTTAGTTTGTGTCTGATCATAACTCAATAGACAACAACATATCAATAGCTCAACCTGTGGATTTTTTTTGTTTTGAGATAAATCAAACTTTTTTTTTTTACTGTACTGCATCAGATTTTCATTCGTTTTCCACACAGTTCCTTTTTTCTTAGTTTGAACAAAATGAAGATTTGAAATACCATAATAACTAAATAGTGTATTTTCCATTTAGGCATTTTGCTCCTGTTCATTAGGTCACAGGTTCAACATTACCCCGGCTGTTTTTCCTTGTCTGTTTTATGCATGTTGTTGCACACAAACATTAGGGGCTCATCATTTTGCAAGTAACTTCTATCAGCTGGGACCATGGGTTTTCCTTTAGTTTGACACGGTTCAATTGTTCAACAGCTTTTGATACACAGTTCAATAAATGTTTGGGCCACTGAATGAAATTTTAAAAAAGTGTGAATCCAATGGAAATGTGTTACAGTTTTTCCTATTCGCTTAGACACTTGTCCACTCTGAAATCACATTTTCAGAACATTTACCACACAGGCTGAAACAGAAGCACATTTTGTTTGTGAAATGTTTTCACACTAACAAAACATTCAAACATGCAACAAAAGCAAACAACACAATTTGTCACTACACAGACAACAAAATACAAAATCATCCATATCCTAATATCCTATGGTAATTTTACCAGAGATAATAAACCCTGTGGCACTTATGCACAACTGCACTTTTCTGAGATGGCCGGTTTTCTTGATAAATTCCTGTGTGCTTGTCTTCCTGCACACTGCTGGGAACGTGTGATTTCCTTTTGTTTCATAATTAATGCAACAATTTAAAAAATGTGGGAAACCAATGAAAACGTTTTAACAGCTTTGCAAGAGAAGATTTCTGCTGGGCTGAAGAAGGTGGAGCTAAAGATCAAGTGGTTGTTGGCTAAATTAAAGGCATGAGAAAAACTAACACGTTACACTGTTAAATGTTTTTCTCAGTTACCTTGGAACATTTTAATATTAGGAATGATTTATTCCTAATGTTTTAACTCAAAACAGTTCATACAAACAACTACATACAATGGATTCTGCAAAATGTATTCAAAATTATTTTTTTAACTCAGTGAACATGTCAGTGCCATCAAATGATTTCTTTGCAGAAATCTATGAATGTGAAATGGCTGAACATCTATCATGCATCTTCTGAACCTTTAATTGCGTGACAAAATGACATGTTCAGCAATTTTTCATGTACTCACTAATGCCTAGATGTTTTGGAAGATAAGACTATTCAACAGAGAACCAGTAGACCACATTTAGATCACATGACAACATTTGGAAATAGAGGAAACATCAGACAATTGTACATAATCATTTGTATGATTGTGCCAAAGCATTAGTAATTTAGATTTAGAAATTGATTTGAGAATTGTATTTCTAATCTACAAAATGTAGACAAATTACTAATTAAGAATTTTCCCAGTAGAATCGTGAAATATCTTCCCTCTCATTTTATTTTGGTGAGTTTATAAAAAAAGACTTATGATCTTGTGAAAATGCAGGACAACATCCTGCAAACACCTATGATTTTATACCTGTCACTCAGTAGTTTGTAAGAACTGAGGCTCAGTGCTGTTCACTCCAGTTAAACAGACAAGAGAAAAACAGAGCACTCCAAGGAAAACATGAGAACTGAGGAGTAATCTGACACATATCTTTGGAAAAATGAGGAGGAGAGAGCAGGGAAGCACTCAGCATTGCCTGTGTCTCTGCTGAACCAGTACATGATGAAATGCCCAACACATGCTCTTCAACGCACTAAAAATCAAAAGAGAAAAATTACTAGAATATGTGGCTGTAGCAGAGTCAGTAAGGCAGCCGTCCAGGACCTACAGTGGTTCGATCCCCGGTCCCTCCTGGCTACATGTCAAAGTGTCCTTGGGCAAGACACTGAACCCCATGTTGCTCCCAGTGAGCCAGGTGAGCACTTTGCAGCTTGTGCAAATGTGTAAATGAGAACATTGTAAAGTGCTTTGGTTAAAAAGTGCTATATAAAAAAGGTAATAAGTCTACTGTGTGTTTATTATTGATGCCATAGTGGTTGATGGAGTGCATTAGGTTGAGAGGTGGTTTTAATGTTTTGGCCAGCCCTATTTAAAGTGAATAATTATGATGCCTAAAGAGCTCTCTCTGACATTGAAGTGAGCCATCATTACGCTGAAAAGGCAAATTAATCAGAGAAATGATGAACACATTAGGTTTGGCCAAATGAACTATTTGGGACATTATTACAGAGAGGGAATGAACCGCAAAAAACAACTGTGATGGATGGCAGAAGAATTCTTTCCTTTGTAAAGTCATCTTTTTATAAGATGACTATAACTTGCATCAATTAAACTATAGAAAAATGGGAAGAAAAGAGTTTGGAGATGGGAAGGAGCTCATGATCTGAAGGTACCTCCTCATCTGTGAAACATGGTGGAGGTAGTGTTGTGATGTGGGCATGAATGGCAACCAAAGGAACTGATTCTCTTGTATATATTAGACACTTCACTTTTTGACAATAGTAGCAGAATGAATTCGAAAGTGTTTAGAGTTTAGAGTTATATTATCTGTTCAGCTAAATGCTGCTAAAAGCACTGGACGGTATTTCACTGTGTAGATGGTCAATGACATGAATTCTATTGTGAAAGCAACCAAAAATCTTTTTAAAACAAAACAGTTCAATGTTCTGCAACTGGAAACGTGCCCAGAAATTAGAATCCATCTGACCTGTGTTGCACTTTCTAAAGGCAAAACAAGGGCTGGGCGTGACTTCACCGGGAAAGAAACCCAAAAACTGGGTGGATGGATGTACCAATGTACCATAGCTTCAACTACGTTGGGTATAAAAGGGTGGAGTTTAAATGAAAAACATGGCACAGAGTAGCTGGGTCTGGTAAAAGGCTGTGGGTTTGAAGAAAGGTGAGTGACCACTAATGCATTACAGTAGTCCAAGCGTTAGCTGGACTTGACACCGGCGTTGATGTGATTTCTCAAGCTTATATTGCTGTCCAGGATGACCCCAGGATTCCTCAGAGGTTGCTTAATTTGTGGGGAAATTGAGGGTCAGTAGAAATGTTTTGACCAAATAAAATATATTCAGTTATTTTGTTTCATTTAGAAAAAGGAAATTTTGTGCCATCCATGATTAAAGTTTGTTCAAACAAAGAAAAAAGGGATTGCAATGAGCCATTTTTTTGCGCCAAGTGGGAGACAGATTTAGTGGTAGATAGTAGTGATAGATAGAAATAGTGAGAATAGCATTGGACCTAAAATATATCCTGAGGGATATGAGCAAGGCGGGAGGTCAAACCTTTCTGATCTGCCGTATCAAATTCTGCAGTGAGGTCCAGGTTTACTGAAAGAAGTGAATTATTGTTGTCCAAGGAAAGCAAGATGTCTTCATGCACTTTCAAGTGGAGAGATTCAGTGCCATGTCTTGATCTAAATCCTGGAACTTTTCCGGAATATTATTATTTTCCAAAAAAGTTTGTGTCTGACCGAGTACAAACCTCTCAAGGACCTTAGACAGAGATTAGACACATTGGACACAGGTCTAAAAAAATGCCGAATGGACGAATACTTGCATGTTTAAAAGAAACCTGACTTTCCTTGGAGCTGAGGCAAGAGTTAATAAATATGATTAGCCAAGGGACGATAGCACTAAACACTTTAATGCAGGTGTGTTGTTCTGATCGAGTAAGACTACTGGAATCAGACAGTGATGGTGGTAGAGTGGGCCTGACTCTACTGAAAGTGTCTACGCACTCCAGTTGGGGCTCTGTAGCATCGACTGACCGGATAAAAAAAACAGAAGCGAAGCTGAGTCGTTCTGTCAAGAACATATCTAGTAAAACTACCTGTGTTGAAATAATAGTTAAACTATTGACCATGAATGCTCGTCCAACTTTAGCACATTTAGCTGTGCTTTATAACCGTGTTAGTCCACGGTTCAATGCTTTCTGACCTTTCCACCCTGTCTGTGGCAACCAGACATAAAACCCCAAACAACAAAAAAACTACAGCACCGTTGTTGTTACTCAAACAGAAGTAAAACATGAATCTGTTACAGTGAGAATTTCAAGTTGCATATTCCACAGTATTATCTTCATCCCAGAGTTTTTAAGTGAAGTGATGATAAACATTTCATTTGCCTATATTTTCCACAATTATTAGGTAATAAATATTTTTACTAATTATAACTGGACCGGATATTCCATCCCTTGATGTGCATTGATGTGAGCTTGTGTGGTGGTGCATTTACTGATCTTTCTCACTTATATGTAAAAGTGGCCTCTTGTTATGACAAAGCCGCAGAAATATCACCCTATATTCTGCAGATCCTCGTACAGAAGCTCTACAGAGTTCTGTTGGGAGTGTCAGTTTTTCAGCAATAAAGGCTTTTAGAAACCGTGCACTACCTGCCTAGCACTAAAGTGTAGACAGACAAAGGTAATGACTAGTGAAGATGGCAGAGCATGGAGCCACTAAATGGTCACTTCGATTTCAGGGGTATGTTTGTGTAAGTCGAAGTTACTGCAATGACCTGGGTGATCTTTAATCAACTGATTCTGTATTTACCCACTCCTGGATCTTTTTTTCCCTCACCACTCAGTTCAAACCGTTGTGAAAGTGTGATGAGAATTTAAATATAGAAAAGCGTTCTGCACAATGCTTTTGATTGGCCGACGGAGAGACAAAGGCGGCTGTGATTGGTTTCTTTACGGATAGACAAGGAGAGATGACAAGGGAGTTGCCAGGCAATCAGTGAAATTTAGAAATCATGCGCAGCCTTGATGATGGGAATGCTAATTGCCCCCCTCCCTTCCCACTAATGCACACACTTTTTTAGCACCCATTATCCACAAATTAGAGCCATCAGGCATGTTTGAGAGAGAGGCCTCATTAGTGACCACTCGTTTTTTGTTCCCTCTAGTGGTGTGTTCCAGTCAGGGCAACACAGACAGGAAAGCTAGAGCACATTGTGTGTGCATGTGTATGTGTGTGCGTGTGTGTGTGCGCGCGCGTGCGTGATTGTGTTTGTCCTTTGTGTTCAGGTGTTGATTTGGGAAAAATCCTGTCATGTTGAAAAAGACTGAGACCACATGTACACAAATGTATTGAATTATCACTTTTACTTCCCAAAGTATTTTGAATAGTAAATTGACAGAAGAAGCAAAGCAATTCTGAGTTCTTTTGTCCTTTTTTTCCTTTTAGGGAAAACTTGATTCTCTTATCACTGCCTTGGTTGCAGTACTAATCACGCAGTGCTGTACTTCTACAGCTTTTGCCCTTTTCGTGTCCAAATCAAATGGTTGTAGAAACCTCGAGCACAAGATGAGACTCAATAAATTAACAGATATGAGCTTTTTTTTGCAGGTCATTATTTTCATTTACAAAATAGGCTAGAATTGAACATTTCAATGGCTTTTAGACTGGTGTTCAGCCTGAAAGTCAAGAGCTTGAATTATTATTATTATTATTATTATTATTATTATCATTATTATTAATGTGATTGTTGGTATTGTTGGTGCGGCTCTTTCAAACAGGTGTTTCAATAATAATCATTAGCCATGCAATGAACATCGAAACAGCTTTAAATGAATCAACCATTTTGAGCAAAGTGAGTTCGGCAGTTTTTCTTACAATCATGTTTAGTGCTCATATGGCAAATTCCATTTAAATAAAAAATCAAATGTCACTTTGACTAAAAAACTCATTAAAAAGATTCAGTGATTTTGATGACAAAATCTGAACTATATTTGTTTACTATTATTGTTGTATTCCCCTGATCATGTATCATCACTTAAGTATATGATGAGTAACTCTCTTTATTTTCACCGGTTCTCAATAATCAGCTTGTTCACATCTTGTCATATTTGTGTCAACATTCGTTCAAAGTAAATCTGTATAACAATGTGAATAACAAACCTTTAAACAAATTGTAACAAGACAAATATTCTTCTTGCGTGACCAGTAATACACGCAATCACGGATCTCACTTTATATCACTTTATGTGGATTCGCCTCAGGTTTCGTCCACTGTAGAAAGATTCTGAAAGTTTCTGGGGGGATTTGGGGGTGTTGGGTTTCTCTTGTACATGCTGAAGAATTCTTACTCTAACTATGAGTATGGTGGATGAAGTACTCAAAAACTGTACTTAGGTAAAAGTGCAAATAAACAATGATGTACTCTAGCAAAAGTATAGGCACCTGCGGAAATTTCTACTTCAGTAAAAGCATGTAAGTAAGAATATGTTTAGTTTTTTTCCGTGTTCTTTTCTGTGGACCAGTGCTGCTTCATTGTTGGGGGGGCATTAACAAATGAATGGTAATGCACAGTAACACAGTACTTGTATTTACTAACTTTCCACCACTGTTCATATGATATATACCAGTTTTTAGCTGGCACATCACCTCTCAGGTTTCTCTCTGAGCATCCGTAGCTGGCTCCCACACAGAACAGCAGGCCACATGGTGCAATCCTCCTCCCAGCTTTCCATTACCGGCGATGTGATGTACAACACCGCCACCCAGTGTCCGGCCGAGCAGCTGCACTCCCCCCGCTGAGCGCTCCGCTCACTCGGGCTTGGCGCTCTAAGGTCTGCAGGGCTGCCGCCGCTTTCTTCCTGCCTCAACAGAGCTTTTTTTATTCAGCCCGCACACGCCCGGGATGACAGCCGGTCCCCTTTCCTCTCTACAGGAACATCTTTTGGGGAGACGAAGCAGCTTTTTCCGCCGCTGTGCGTCCTGGTAAAACCCGCCTTGTTTTTTGGTTTGTGTGATTAAAGAGCTGCGGTAAAGAGACAGAACCTCCCTTCCATCAGCCGCTGGAGACCAGGTAAGACAATTTACCATCAATTTGTTTGGAGAAACGCGCAATTTGTATTTCGCCACTTGGTCATGTGTTGGTGGCTTGTTCAGCGTCCAGTGAACAAGCCACCAGTGTGGGAATGAACAAAAGAGAACAACACGGATTGTTCCAGATAGACTGCACCTGTTCAAAACGAGCGTGTCTGGCTGTCGGCTGTAAAGACACACAGAGCACTTCTTCAAGGTGCTGTCAGCTCAGCGACTGCTCGTTATTGACGAGGCCGTGCTTAAACGCGTCTCGGCATCAGCAGGTGAGCCAGTTGCGAGTATACGCGCAGACTGGCAAGGAGTTACCATAACGCAAACACCAGGGAACATGCGCTGATCTATCGTTTGTGTTTCACATAGGCTACAACTGAACGGCACCTGATATGCAAAGTACTTGTAGTACCTGTAAAAGGGAGAGAGAGGAAAGGCGCAACATTATCATGTAAAGAAGTAAAGCTGGTGCAAAGTGAGTCAAACAGGATTTTTACCCTCCACCTGACTACATCCATCCTGCTGTCAATTTGTGTGATTTGTTTTTTTTTTTTTGGTGTCTTCCTCTCTTGATAATGACAAACTTTATGAGAAGCTGTAGACATGCACCCCTGGACTTCCAGACATCACAGCGGCGCCATCCATCACACTGCTCTCTGTTCCCTTTATAATGTCTGAAAGACTCCTCTAGGCTTGAGGATGCGCTTGCGTTTTGCCATTTATGTTAAAGAAATTTCACCTTGGGGAAGAGCCATTGTCATTCTGTTTTCTTTTTTTTTTTTTATGAGATTAAGACATGGATTAGAGCTCATCTTAATCTATTTAGTATCACTCAGCCTGCTTTCGTGAATGCCTGGAACAGTTTTAATAATACATGGCTGAATAGATTCACTGGCTGGCAGCATTGATTTAGCTTTTTTATTTTGTCTGTATAAGGCTGTAAAATAGGTGTCATCATAAAAAAGTAATAGTTATAATATGGATTGCCAGGTGTAGTAATACCATAACATATTTTTATAAATGACAAAATAATTATAAACTAGACAGTTAATGAGGAAATGTTTTTTTTTTTCTCTTAGCCAGAACGAAATAAATCGACATTTTAATAAAGCTTCGCTTAAGCTCTCACTGATATCACAGGTTGCAAGAAACTGTAGCTCTTGTCATTTGTATTTCATCCAGGGAATAATAACTGCTTCTTTATTGCCCTAATTAAATTACACGCCCAAGTCAGACCCACCAATTATTTCCCTAGATTGTGTAACAAGTGAGATGCCGTGGCATCTGGTGTCCCCTATCCCACAGGAGGCCACGGCTGGGCTGTGGGCCCACTGATGGCGTTAACCTCCTCATTCATTCAACCAGGAGCTTCAGAATTGAGAGGGGTAAGGATTTCATCCCCAGGGAATACTAATAACCTTACCAGAGAGATTTGTCTAAGCCTCGCTCAGCACCAAGCCAGTTGGCAGGCATGACGCCGTGCCAGGGCTCTGCAGTGATGTTGGGGTTATATATAGTGTGGAAGGGTGGATGGATCCACTTAAGAAAGCACTTTGAATAGCCCAATAAAAGTCACTCATTGGTAAAGTCCGCTCCGAAGATTAGCACGGAGGCTGTGCGCCGATTCAGGTCTCTGCAAACAACATGCTTCTCTGATCAACATTGTTGTCAAAAGCCTCACGTGTTTAAATGTATTTAAACATAAGTTTCAGTCATTCATTTGGATTTAAGCTACCTAAGACCTTTCTAATTCTAAAATGTATTTAAAAAGGCATTGTGGCCCCAGACCAGTAGGGGCCCCCTGAGGGCTGACAAAAGTTAAACTATGTATGTGCCAAGTTTGCAATGACATTACCAGTCGGAGACCTCCCTGAGAGGACCCCGAGTGTCACAAAAGCCACGATGTGACACATGTCTAAATGTCCCCTGGAACTGTTTCCAGGTGACACTAAAAAGTTTCAGGTTTGGAAATCAGTCTCTCTTGTGTTGACTTTTGCAGCACTTTTTGCAGCTCATTTTTTAATGCTACGCCTGTGGTGTCAAATCGGTGAAGTTTTTGTATTTTTTTCTTGTGTTGCAGCGCTTTCAGCTTTTAGGGCCATTGTACTAATGTGTCACCAGAAGTCGAGATGGTATATTAGCTAGCAGGCTAGCAGACTTGGACTATACTTTTTCTGTGGTAAACTGATGAAATCTGTGTCCAGTTGTCGAGCTATAAATGCTGAAAGTTATGTAATTTAGATGCGAAGACATTTGGACAAGTGGACTATAAATCACTGATGTATTACTGTAAGTTATTGTGCTAAGTGCAGTGGGGTGTGGTGTGTATTTTTTTGTGTCTTCCATATCTTAAGCATAGGGGTTTTATGTTGTATACATTTTTGCCTAGGTCCCCAACAGACTCTAGGATGGCCACTGTGTACAGCACCTATAAAGGGAACCCCCCCCCCCCCCCCCTTCCGAATTTGTCCCCTATTTCTTTATGACATTCAAGATAAAAGAAGCGACTGCAGAAGTATTCACCCCCTCCCTGGTTTTAGAAGTCACACAGTTGGATAAATGGTCATCTGAGTGCAATGAATGTGTTTCAAGTCATTTGTATTATAATGTATCAGGAAAGTTGAAAAATTACAACATTGACAGCAAAGATTAGTGCGTGAACCGACTTTGTGAAAAGGTTATTGTAAAGCTGAAAACGGGATGGAAAAAAAAAATTACTAAATTATTAAGAAATTACAGGAATTAAGGCAGATTTCTAAATCCCTTAAAAACTGCCCTTAAAAACTAAGTGACCATGCAAGAAAGAGACTTAGTGAGGTCACAAAGACACCAACATTATGACTCCTTTGAAGGAGCAAAAAGCTTCAATGGCTTTGATTAAATAGACTGAATTCAACAGATGTTGCCTGGGGTTTTTCAGCTGTCGTAGTTTTATGAAAGCGTGGCAGAGAAAGGCAAACTTCACATTAAACCTCAGTTTGCCAGAAGACATGTGGGAAACTGCACATCATCAACAAACACATCATACCCACCATGAAGCATGGTGGTGGCATTATCTACCTGTGCGGATGCTTTACTGCATCAAAGATAAGTTTTCTATCAAGATGGCTGAATGCTGTTGTGTTTTTTGTTTTTTTTGAGTGACACAGTCAGAGTCAAGACCTTAAACCAAATGAGAATTTTTGGCTGGACTTGAAAAAAGCTCTAGTCTCTAAAGATTCATTCCTTCTCCCAGCATTACGCAGTTTGATTTCCAAATAAAAAGTAATTTTGTAAACTAAAGTTTTGGGCTGGCTTGTCCTTACGTTTAGAGAAGCAAAGATTCTTTATTAGCTTTGTCGGTTTTGTGTCAGATTTGCTCTGGTTTCTATCTTGACTTTGTCTCGACCCTATTTGGATGTGGTTTTGGCTCCAAACTCCAGCAGAGCTGCTTGTTGAATTGACTTGGATTTGACCAAGGCCATCTTCTCTATTGCTCCATCTTTGAATTTTCTCTCTGAGCACTAAGACTGGATAATGAACATGTTTCCTGGTACTGACCGAAATCTCTCCAAAGATCTGTTGGCTGAAGGTTGGCTACAAATGCCTGGTCACAGAGTTATCTTTACTTATTCTTTCATCAGATACTTCCATATTAAAGGGGGAAATAAATGAATGCATTTCTTTATTCATTTGTGGTGTACACGGCTTTTACCAAATAAGAACTCTGGCTTCTTCATTGAAATCTAAAAAGACTTAATGTACTTACAGTAATGTCGAAAATAAAGTTTTGTACTATTGTTAAATCCGAAATATTTGTATCTCCATATTCTCAGGTGCACAGTACCTCCTCAAAGACCTTGTTTTTGAGTAGATGGATGAACTGGATAGTCAACTCACTGTGAACTTTCAGGGGGGGGGCATGTATGTGTCAGGGGTTTTAGAGTTTATTGAGGTTGATTGCAAGCAGTCGGTTGCGATGCATGAATCCGGTGACAGGGAACCCAAGAGACTCGACCCCCATCTCCAGCCTTGGTACTTTCACTCAGGCCTCCATTATCCCTGTTACTCCCATCAACTACTGCTTCCACTCCTTTTATATGGCTGTGATCACAGTTCTGTTCAACTTCTTCCATTTTCATCCTCTTCTTTTTCCTTCTTTTTCTTTCTGTACTATCAACCTCCTTTACATTCTTTTCAACCTGGATGTGTTGAATGTAACTCCTATCTCCTACAGTCTGTCATGGGTTCCTTTCCTTCCTTTCCTTTCATGTCACCTCTTTCATTTTACAACTTCTTTCCATGCCCTTGGGTCATGTCTGCGTTGGATCATGAGGGCAGCGTTTCACTGAGATCAATGACTGCCGAAGATTTTTCATTTAAAGTGTCAGATTAAATTAGGACAGACCCCTGCAGATGATCTTTTAATGGCCGTGATAGAGAGCAGTGACATGCTCGTTCCCATCAGCACCGATAAGCTGTATTGTCACTTTAGGAGGGAGAGTCATTTGATTAATCTGCCCCTAAGTAGTACCTGGAGCAACGCCGTCTGATGCCCTCATGGATTAATAATTAGTTTTTCTCAAAACGGACTAATCAATAGTTGAATATTCTTCTGCCCCGTCATTCTTTGTCTGCCTAAGAGTGAATCTGGGCTAAGCATAGACTGCTAAGCATTTTCGACACTAGCAAAGACTTAAAGAGTATTAAAGGTTGTTACAAAGGAGGAGGATGGAAGACGAAAGCTGTGTGTAACCAAAACACAGTGATGAGAGCACAGGAAACAAATGGTTCTTGACTTGGTGTGTCTCCAGACACAGAGAATAGGGAATAATGTGAGACACCAGTAAGTGTTCAGGGCACTGAGTGGCATGACACTGATGGCCTGTGAAGCTGTGTTTGAGGATGCTGGATGAACTTGTCATGACAGACTGAGTCCCTTGTGGAGAAATACTCAGCTGCAATGACACACCGTAAAGTTGGGGCTGAAAATGAAGATTGAGGGTGTTTTTTAAACCTGTAGTTCTTGTTCTTAATCAGTCGACCACTTTATAATTGTTTTCCTCTTTAGTTTGATTTCCTTTCACACGTAGAGCAATTCAATTTAAACAGAACGTATCACAGGAAGTCACACGAGAATGGTCTTTATTGCTGATTTGATAAATTGATCTGTGGCATGAACGCAAAAGCAAAAACAGTAGATTGTGTTGTGCACAATTATGGCAATTATTTGGGCAGTAAACCAAGTGAAGGCTATGTGTCTATGTGTTGTTCTGCTCTGCACACAGTTGTGATTGCACGATTGAAATTTGTTCGTAACCATGTTGATTATCCGGGCAACAAAGGAAACACAACCAAACATACAAAAAACTAAAACATGCTGTTTTGGGCAAGATCGAGGTTGGATCACATCCTCACCACAACAGACCAAGACCAAATTGAGTGAAGGGTGTTGGTGCACCTGGATGTAATTGCTGTGCGTACACCTGAGCAAATGAACCAGAGTTTAATTTAAGACTAAATTTAGCCCTTCAGACTACATCAAAACTCCTTATAACTTGACAATCAGCGGATCCTCTCGCACTGTGAGCTCATAGGCAAAGGGACAAACCAAACTTCTCAAGCACTTTGTTGACACATTTTGTCTCTGTATTACTGTCAGCATGTTCTTAGAGGTGCTTGATGCACAAGACGCCACTTTAGTAAATACGTTAATGTCTCATTGAAACAGAAACACACACTTTTTAGATGACTGCCAGATTGGCTTTCCTTAAGACAATTAAAAATAGAAGATGATGAGTGAAGGTGAACTCATCATTGACAATTCGATGACTTTGTGAAGGCCATGATCATATAGATGTTTTTGCATAAGCTAGTGGTGTGGCTCCGGGAATGGACATGTCCGTAGCAATAACTCAACAACTATTAAATGGATTGTAATTAAATTGTGTCCAGTCATTCAGTTTTTTTCCCCCAGTAAACACATCCTGTGACTAGCGATCTTTTGACAGTGCCCTCAGGGACCCGCCATCATGCGGTCAACATTTATGGTTTTGAGTGATATTCCGACTATTGGCTGCATTGCTTTTAAATGTTTCCTTCAAATTGAATTGTAATAACTCTGGGGTCCCAGATGTTTCAAGCAAGATCATCAGGACAGATTTTTAGTTTGTCCAATGCTTGCAAACCTATGACATTGTAATGAGAACTGCTTACTGATATATATAATACTTTATAAGTGAAGCATCAGGTAAACACTTAAAATTAATTGGTGAGTGATAGTGGTGCCTGTATGTCATCAATGAATCAGAGCTGCTGGGTAGAAAGATTATGGGATATGTTGAGAGGGGCCGTGAATTTTGTTGAAAGGCACCTGGTTCCTCAGACTGAGATTAATATGCAGTGATACTAACCTTTATAACTGCTGCTCCAACTACTGCACCAGTTCCTTGTTAACAACCCTGACAATCCTATTTCCTTGCTTAGCCTCCATTTCCAAATGTCTCTCTTAACCTTTTAATGGTCCAGAGAAGTCAGCAGAATAAGTGTTTTCTTCACCAGTATCATCTCATGTAAGAGTTCATACAATCCCACACTTTGACAGCCTCTTCAGTACAGAGCTGCTGAGTGTAAATGTGCTCTGTAACTGTTGGTCAGCTCCACAAGGTCTTTTCATTTATGTAACTACATTTTCTCACGCGACAGGAGTTCAAACTGCCAGCCCACAATTCACTTTACTCCTTCTTAAAACAAGAAATGTGGGTTAGAGTTTGGGCCTCTGTGGCTGGCAAATTGGTTGTACGTTTTAGATTTCATTGCTTGTAGGTTTAATATTATTGTGTCGAGTAATTGCTGAATACACTTCCATCATTCCATAGCAAAATACTTTTTTTATCCAAAGCAATAAATCTGAGTCTACAGGCTGGAACTGTGCACTGTGTTACTGCTTCTGATTGGCAGAGTTGACATCAGGATCTTTGCTTACAAGTCTACAGTGTCAGGAAAGTGGCAGGCACAAGCTACAGTTAGGCAGCTACAAGAAACAAAAAGATGAAAATAGACTTGAAGATCCAGGAGAGGAAGGGATAACAGAACCTGCACCTATGTCCTTTTAGCTGTGGCGAGTGTATCAGCGTGCCAAATGGGCCTGTTTCTCTCCTGCCTCATAACGTGTTAATATGAAACATTGCTGCTGTGCATTGCACAAATGGCACGAATCTGCATTTGTATGTCATTTGCTGCGAGATTGATGGCCCGTCAGTGTGAACGTGGCAGACTGAGTGCAAAGGCAGGGAGAAGTGTCTGCGCTTGGTTTTTATGTACACCAGGCTCGTTCATCTCCGCACTCACTGGAAGCTGAATTTGACATTGAAATGGGTTTGTATTAAACACTTGAGAAAGGAGACTTGGAAATGAATTGTACCTGGGTATTTTTTTTTTTTTTAGAAATGATGAATGGCATATAGTGGTTTAATGATGTTGTAGTGGAGAGACGAGATGCTGAAGCAGCCGTATTACATGCTAACTGCAGGGAGATGAAGATTGACTTCTAGCAGTCACAGGAAAAGCCCCTATCTCAATTAAAGAAGTGAAAACCGAAGTCACGCTTACACGGTTGTTTTGCTGCACACATGGAAAAGAACCCAAACTTTCCCTCATGACTACATCTATCATAATTTTTATCCCAAAGATGCACAAGCAGCAGAATTCAACACATTCATAGTGACTCCCTTAGGGTTTGTCACTCCTGAGCACACCTGCATCTATCCACCTATTCTAGAAAATGAAGGAGATCCATTCCCCTTTTACATGGTTCTCTTTGTTACCCATGTCTGCACAAAGCATTATGCTGTTTTCTCCAGGCACAACTACTGCACATCACAGACTCCTATTACAAGTCAGCTGGGAGCTTCAGTCCCAATTAGAATTACATCTCCATTTGGATCTTGAACTTGTTGCCTCCTTGTGCTTCTCAGTATTGTATGCAAATGTAGAAAACCCGAAGACGTTGTGGAGCACTAATCTGCAACCCCCAGCCCCCCCCACCCCGCATTTGTCTTTTGCACAATGGAACATGTAATTATGAAAGTATTAAATCCTCTTGGTGTCCCGGAGGAGCCAGGGTTTGGGATTGTTTGTACGTGCAAGTTTGTATATGACATTAGTGTTTGCATTCAGTTCTGCTTACGGAACTGGCTGCATGTGAGTGTGTGTCATCCAGTAGTGGTGTATGCGTGTCTTGGGGAACATTTGGCTGCAACCTGGCCAGGGAATGTTGCTGACACAAAGGGAAGGGAACTACTTTTTCTCTTCATACAACAATCAGCATGGTATCCATCATACCATCAAAGCAGTGGTGGGTTAGCCGCGGGTAAACCAATGGGCCTTGCATGGGTAGTGAGGTTTTAAGGGGGTTATGTGAGTTCACTTTAGCTTAGCAACGCCACATGTTCATGTTTCAATGTGCGCTTCGAAGCGCGAGCTGTGCTGTAGGTGCCGGAGGACGCAAACCTCTCAACCAGCCTTAGAATTAAACAGCTGGAGGCTACATTAAAAAAAAACGAAATCTGATCTCAGTTTCTTTGTCTCACTGCCTTGTAATACATGCTAAGTTTGTAATACCGTATTTTGCTATATTCTTTAAGTATTAAGTAAATGGAGGTAGATGAAATGTAGACTTTCACCCGTGGGACAAGAATTGATCGGAAAATGGCCTTATTTTTAGTGAGGCCCTCTATGAAGGACAACATGCACTCCTCAGTAATATTAGACATGATGAGCATTTCAGCCTCTAAGGAAAGATGAGTTTTGTTTGTGGTCAGCTACACCAGGGCTTTTTGTGGCAATTTACAGTGGGGCCAGCAGTGGTGTAACAAGTATTTTGTTGTAAATGATCTGAGTATCATTACCAGAGTAAAGTAAAAAAAAAAAAAAAAACATTCAAAAGTCTTTATGGAAAAGTAGCGATGTATTAGCTCTAAAAAAAAAACTAGTAGAGATGTATATTATGAAGGGAACCTAATGAAATTATTGGATTATGATTCACTTGAAATGAATTTAAGTCTGGAGCTGATACTGATGGAGCCTGTTTTAAGGACCTCATAAGCTGTTTTCATGATCCTTTGTTTTGAATTTCATAATTATAGTGTGAATTACTTTACATACTTGTGGGTAGCTTGTGAATTTCACACCTGGGATCAACAAAGTCTTATGCTTATACTGTGTTTTGTGTTAATAATCTGAATCTAAAAAGTAACTACTAGTAAAAGTACAATATTGGAGAATGAAATGTGGGTAAGGTAAAGTATGAAGTTCCCTGACATTCCTGCACAACACTGGCTGTGCAACTGGTATCAGCACAACAAACAGAAAAGCAGATGAGCGTTGTGACCAGTTTTCTGTAAGTAGGTAATTTTATAAGGGGGAAAATGAGTTTTTTGGACTCACAATGAGGGTACTGTTGATAAAGTAGATGCTTTTGGTCAACCTCATCCTCTCTGTAGTCAAAATAATAATGATTGTTAGTGAACAGGTCAACAATGGTTGTGATTGGTGGTTTGCTGTGCATGCAAAGACTGCACAGCAGTCATTAGCAATAAACTCCATGTATCCATGAACCCTTAAATCATACGAAATTATGCTATAATAGTTGTATTAGTCGTGGTAAGTGACAACTGTTTCAGGAACAAAAGTTGGTACATGAAGTGCTTGAGCTCATTGGCCTTACGTCATATGATAGTAGTAGTAATAATAACTCTAATAGTAATAATATTAATAATAAAAAAATATTTCAGTAATTTATTGTGCCTTTAAACCTCTTACGATGATTTGCCCAACAGAGCTCCACCAGCAACGGATCCATCATGTTTTAGTTGCACTTTGCAGTTGGACTGTTTGTGGCTGTCACAAACTGACCTTTCCACAGGAAAAGAGACGTCAGACCACTACAGTATATACCAGCACAACACGTGTGTGTGTGTGTGTGGTAATAAGGAGTTTTATTTACAGAGCAGTGCTGAAAATGCCAAGTGCCAAGGGAGGACACTGACCCAGTACTGAGGTAAAGTTTCCAGAGTCAGTTGCATTTTTGTGAAAAAATCTTCTTCATTAGCTTGTGCTGTGTTTACTTACCACCTCCACAAAGCAACTTCTGCTCACTATGTGCAGAAATATATTATTTTCCACACTGTTTTTTTGGAACAATTTATACTGCTGTGCCTACAATATTTAATGCTAACTTGGTACACTTGGGTAATGTGACTGTATTTGCTCAATAGTTGTGGAAATGGCACAAAAATGGCATTTCTATGAGAGCCAAGGGCTGCGGCTCATGCATTCAAAATGAACTCGAGTTTGTTTATCATTTCCCCTCTCGTTTCACTAGTGTTGCTGCTAATGTCCTCTGGGCCTAGATGACAATGCAAACCCTTTAATCACTGACAGATACACACACACATGCAAGCTCTTCCACGCATATCACACAGCAAAGCATCGTGTCCAATTACTGATTCAGCATAAATTATTTTCCCAGGATCCGTTGCTCATCAGAACATCTCGCTGAAATTAGGCCTCCCCTGCTTTGTTAGAGATCAGATTGACAGGATGTGTTAGCAGTCACTACATTTACAGGATGTTCAGTCTGTACATCCACCTATTGTCTTGTGGTCATGTCATCAGTCATTGATCTGTGTATGATAAGTTCAAATGTCATATAGGTTGCAATTCAATATTTAGATTGATGCAGACTGACACTGGTTTTCTAGGGGAGTATCTAACACATCCTGTTGGTTGACAATATGGAAACCTCTTCTGTTGGTAACTGATAACTCAAATAGAGTTTGCTGGAACACAAAAATCTGCTTAGGCAGATTTTTTTGAATTAATAATGACTCATAAAACCCCATAATGTGGTCTATAGTCTCATTTTCTTATTAGTTCTATAAAAAAACGAAGCAGGATAATGTGCATTTCTCAGGGGTGCAATGACTAAATGCATGAGTCAGTTGTAATGTCATGAATTGTCATGCCCATAAAATTCTCTCTGAAATAACTGAAAAAAACACTTTTGTTTTAACTAATATGGCATATTTTAATTGTGCCAATAGATCAAGATGTATTCAAGCTAAATAAGGGCAGCGGGAGTCTAAATATTAGAAGCAAGCTTGTGATCAGGAGGTCATTGGTTCAATCCCCAGATTGATAGGATAACATCTGGGTGGGGAAAGTGAAAAAGCCGAACTTGTCTCCTTACTCATCGCACCACGGTAGTGCCCTTTAGCGAAGCCCTTGACTGTGGTGGTAGTGGGCAGCTTTCAGGTGTGAGTGTGTGTGTACCTGTGTGAATGTGATCAGTGTTCCTAAAAAAAGAGAGGAGGTCTCTCAAAAAACAAATAACAAAAACAAAAAAAAACTGCTTTTTGAAATCTCTTTCTATAGATTTTTTATGCGTGACAGTAGGTTTTTTGTACTACAGCAGTTTTCCTAAAATTAGTTTACTAAAAATAAACGCGCATCAAATAATAATCCCAGTATTGTGATACGCACCATGTAAACAGAATTTTGCCAGTACCCAGCCTTATTTAATACAGAGCAAATTATTGGGGAAACTCAGAGATCCACTTCAACATGTAAGGGTCCTGGACAGCATTGGAAATACAGCAGTACTGGCAAGTTTGGTGAAAAACAGTGGGTAACTGTGCACAATGGTATGAAAAGGATCTATATGACCGACCATAGCAGGTAATATTAACTAGGTCTATTGCAATAGAGTGTAGAATATATACATCACACTGTTATGTTACAAAGTTGTATAAACATACTTTAACATGCGGGATGTAATACAGAAGAAAACATAAAGAATAACATGGGGTCTTTTTTGTTTTTTTTTCTCCATTGTTCCGTTGGCATTAGTTTACTTCGTGCTGGTTCTGTGCGTGTTTTTTTTACTGCTAAGGGAAAATGTACTGTGTGGTGACAGTATAGTGTAATGGAAAGCCCCAGCAAACAGCAAAATAATAAAAAAAAAAAAACAAAGTCAGAACTTAGGAGGCGAGTGAGTGAGTAAAATCAGAACCATAGAGGCCTTGTGGGGGGTATAAGCCACTAAATAACACGAAGCAGTGAGAAGACATTTTCATGTAACATTTACATTTTTATTGTTTACAAGGATCTGCAGATGATTCCGTGGTCACCTGATTGCCAGTCACGTTCCTCTCGGTCGCGTGCATAAAAATGTCTTAAAAATGTTGACTGATCAGAGGATTCAATAAGTTCAACCATCCGTGCAAACGTGTTTGGTCACGCTCCAAAAGAAAACTGAAGAGAGAGAGTGTGAAACAGATGTATAGCCCGTAATGTACGTATGTTAAGTCTTTATTAGGTGGTTTTTAATGCTAAGAGAACACAGTACGATTCAGAAAACATAGATCCTTGTGTCACTGTCAGGTGAAAATGACCACCAATTAAAACCTTAACTGTAATAAACGTGCAGAGATGTAAAACAGAAGGATACAAAACCACTCACTGAAGCAGCCGGAACCAGAAACCATCTCGTTTCTTTGGATCGACTAATCCATTAGCCTCCTAATGATTTCGGCGCTGATTGAAATAACTTAATTACTGGTAGTAAAAGAAACTGAGTGACTTTCAATTAAGTCTGGATACCTAGAGTACAACACATTACCAGTAGTTTGGACTTAAAGGACCGGTTCACAACTTTTCCAATCTGTTATAAGATCCACAGTCAGGTGCTCACATGAACGCTGAGGCGGGTTCTGCTTGCTGTAACCTTTCCTCCTGTGATGGGGGCTGACGACCACATCCTTGTTCTTCTTGTGCGTACATAAAGCAAAAATGTGACTTCAGCTGAGAGACTTTGTTAAATCCAGTGAATATCTTCTTTTTAATGTGAAATTCCCTCTTTGTGTTTCCCTGTTGAGTTGCATTGTACCGAAAGTAAGAAAAAGAAGAAATTTTGCAACTCAAAATGCTGTAACTTAGGAAGAGATCCGCTTAATGTGATTTATTTGGGTCGATACTGCCTTCACAGAAACGACATTTTCCCACAGATGGAGGACTGTGAATGTTGGCTCCCATCACTTACACAGGAAGCATCTTTTGGAAAGATCCTGTATCAACAGGAGGAACTAAAACCCCATTCAGTGTTCATACGAGCACCTAAATTATGTTGTTAGACAGACTTGAAAAATTGTGAACCCTTCCTTTATTCACTCTAAATCGAGTAGCTACCTTTTCTTACCATGCTTTACAACCTGACGCCCCTGCGGCTGCTAAACAACTTTTACCTTCATTTCCATCCTATCAGCAGGGGATGACACTGTATCTAAAAAGCAAATATCAACCTGATATGTTTAACCAGGGCACCAAAAACAGTCTGTCTAACCAGGTCAGTGTCCTCACAATAAATAGGACATAAGTCATATATGAACAGGGGCAAAAAGGAGATTTTGCCTTTTGTTTATTAACTCCCCAATCAAAGGAACAAATCAGCTCAGTCTGGACAGTGCTGGCATGTGCTCACTTGGCAGAGGCTTTCTCTACATTATCCCCCCCCATCACCATCCCTCTGTCCCCTCTCTGCTGTCCTCAGTTTACAGACAAACCAATATGTGTGTTAACAAATCAGACAGCTAATAGTTGCTTCATTATCCATTGTCAGAGGTGGTTATAATAAATTAATAAATCTAAAGGACTTTTGAAGAGAAAGGAAAACAAAGAACTTTTGGTTTGAGGTTCTATTTCCTTTTACAATTATGATAAATGCTCTTAGGTGTTTGCTTCTGGAAGCACAGCAATTAATGCAACAGTTATTTTCTAGTGGGATTTTATACATTACGGCAGCATGTGGTGGAGTGGGTGGTTAGTCCTGCCGCCTCACAGCTAGAAGGTTGATGGTTCGCTGTGGGTCCGTGCCCGTTCTGTGTTGGGAATTAAATACCTGCGTTGTTTTAAGGTGGGATGGATACTTTGAGATGCAGCTCTTCCTCATTGTACCACAAGATATCATAGAAAAACGCTCACAAACTCAACTGCATCATGCTCTGTTGGGTTTGGACTAAAATATATGGCCTGATCCACACACTACCCTGTATGACTGTACTTAGCATAGAAGTGAGCTGTACACTGTAAACAACTATACTATAGTCACTCAGCTGCAATGATTTTTCTATTTATTTTTTGTAGCTTCCATTTAGACTCCAACATAAAATCCTCATGAGGACCAAAAAACATTTTTTAGAGACTATAAAGATAGAAGGTTGATTTCTAAATATTCTATTCTGAATTTGTAATCCAAGGAAAGTTTTCCCGAGCCAGGATAAGTGAGTTTTATTTTTCAGCAGGAGCATGTTCACGAGGCCACTGAGGTACAGTAAACACTAATTTGAATGTGCAGTGGCCCACACAACATGGAGGTGAATCTAAAAGCCGGGAAAATGTCTTCAGATAATTTGCCACTTCAGTAATTTTTATTCAAATGATGACCATATTTGTGTCTGGTATCCAGTTCTTCCCAACACATCCATTTATTTAGGCCCAGTAGTTCTTTGATGTGAGAACTGCTGTGCCTAAGTAAAACTTTGAATTTAAGCCACATTAAAGTTAAACTCTACAATGAGTTCAGTCCTCCCTGTCCCTGCTCTGCTCTGCTGTATCTGTATCTATTGTGTCTTTAAACAAGTCACTTGTGGGGCCAGATGTACTGTATACAAATCTGTAGGTATACTGTACATGAATGTGCTATATTGTGTATCCTAATTCTTCTCCATGATACAGATTTCATGTCAGTGTTGTGATATTGATAGGTTGTAATAGCAATAGTGCAATATTGATGCATAAATGTAGAATTTTCAGAATGCTAAGAAGTAAATTTAAATTAAAGTACAGTAGTGTTGTTGTTATTTACAGTTTTTAATGAAACTACTTTCTTTGAACAAAATTGTCCCAGTGAAAAATTAGATGTAATGTATAATTTTTTTTTTTGTACACTGTTTTTCTGCATATTTGTTGAAATGTCAATTATTATATCTTCTTTTCGCACAAATTAAATGCCATTCATTTGAGGAAAGTGGTGATGAACAACAGAAAGAAATAAAAATGGATGCTTAAACATTGTATTAGATGTCAACATAGCACTAAGCTTAAAAACCAGTACCAAATTGTTATCTACAGCCGAGGGATATACTGTACAATAATGAGATGCTCCATCTTTGGAAAGTAGATGACGTACCGCTTGTTGTACAAAATACTATAAGTGGACCATCTTTTAGGAAACCCCCTCATTTTGAAATGGAGAACGGATAAGTATCCTGGAAAACTGCATCTGCAGTTACCATATAATTGCACTGTTAATGCCCTTTACTAATGCCAGACTTGGCCAGAGAAGGAGAATATCTGACCCAACATTTGCCTGGACATTTCCCCTCATGACTCATCATCACATGGGCGTGCAGTGTGCTGTCTTATCTGCAAAGTTTCACTCGGAAAACCCAATGCTTAGTGCTGTGTTCTACCTCCAGCTCTCCTTGATTTCTACCCTCTGTCCCTCTCTAAGGCAGATAATATATTTATTAGTATTGATCTGTATGTACAAACCAGGAGCTTAGGTTCTTTTGGAAAAAAACAAAAGGGGATGGATTGTGTAATGGACAAGCTTGCAGGGCAAGTTGCTGTGCCAAACATGTTGTAAAGATTTTGATCACTGACCCTGCAGGCCTTGTCAGGGACTTTGCTTATTCTTTAACCTCTCATCGAACACAGGGGAAGAACAGCGGGCTACTGGAAGGTCTTTGATGCATAATGTAATAACTGTCATTCAGGTTAGCAGCAGGCTTCTTGTCCAGCTTTCATGCACCTTTTAATTTTTCATTTATGGCATTTAACTGATGCACTTCTCTGGAGATACAGAGAGCTAGTGGGGGATTCAGGTAATTAATAAGGCTGCTCATGGATACAGGCTGTTGCAACCATTAGATCTGTGACCTTTCACTTGTGTGATGGTCTCCATACCCTTTATGATATCTTGATGCTCATTCAGAAGGGAATTTGTGAGCGATCTTTGACTCAATGGGCCATTTTCTTGTACTTTATGTCTCTATACTTGTATAGTTTCTAGGTTTCCTTCTCCTACTCAGATGAAGCATAACAAGAGGATTTTAAAAAGATAAGCAATTTGTCCTTCCCAGTCAATAGTAAGATAGCAAAAGATACATTTGGTTGGATTTATGTAGCTGGTTTCATTGTTGACGTTGGAAAAATACACTGATTGACAGTGATTCTTATTGTAGGTAGAAATGAACAAAAACCCAAGTTTGATGAGTGAATTCAGTTAATACAGTTGTTCTGGTGGCCATTACTAGCAGCAGTAAACTTGTTTTAATATTGAACATAGTTGGAGTTAAAATTGGCTTTGGAGAGAATATTACATCACAATTGTTCCCATTATCACAGAAAGTCAGCCTCTCCTTTACTTTGCTCTGCTTTATCATAAATAATTATGGTGAGCTTGGTGTTAGCATTTACCTTATAGAGTGCACACTTTCCATCTGACCTCTTAGCTCACTGCATATTTAGAGCTCTTATGAGAAATGACAAGATCTGTCTTCCTGCAGATTCCATAATTTTCTCCCCCTGGGCAGTGACCTCTGCCTTCACTTTACTCTCTCATCATATATGTTAAAAGAGCAGAGCTTTTATTCGTTGGCCTCCCCTGCCTGTGCCCACTGTCCATCCTAGCCACAGTACTCATCTGGCAAACACACTTAGTAAGGCAATTTGTCCTGACCTCAGGTCTCCAGCCCTACTTGCCCAGCCACAGTGTGAGGCGGCATGTTCAGCTGAGCACCATATGTGACAGGATGTTTGTAATGGTGGGCTCGGCAAAGTTGTCAGCTAACTCTGGGCACTATTTATAAGGCAGCCCTGTCATTTGGATGCATGTAAGGATCAGTTGGCATGAAGGGGAGGAGAAATGTGTCCTTTTTTGCTGTTCACTCATCTCGCTCTGCTTTTTTTTCTACACTGGAAACTTTGAATAGAAGCCATCTCTTCTTAACAGCCGGTCCGACCTAAGGCCTCGGGATTAGAGTGGTCAAAAGCAAAACCAGTCCACTTAGAAGGCATCGTTGTAGTGCCAGAGTGGCATTCAAACAGGTAATCTTCTACCAACAGAGGCTTAAGTGCTTCATTTTGAACAGCTACATATGTTTGGTTGCGTAAAAGTGTCCCCCATGTGTATTAGAACTGACTGGTTCAATACTTGCTCTCTCCCCATAAAGTGCGTCAAAGCTGTAAAGCTTCTACAGCTAATGTGTACTGATTTTCCAATGAAACGTGAGTAATGATGACAATATCACCTGTCAGTCACACTGACGCTGTTGCTCATACTGTGGTTTTCACAGCTCTTTACATTGTGGAATGATTGAACCTTTCTCTCTTTTTTAGCACTGGCACCACCTGCCACATCAAGTAGATATTTTCTCTGTGTATTTGTGAGCTGATGCCATGAAGGTTGGCCAGCAAGGCATTGCAAATATATAAGACAAAAAACATTTGTTGGGCATGTTTCTTGTGTGTTTTTCATATTGCTTTCTAAATTACAGTAGTTTTTAAGTGTCCAACTTACTGTTTTGCACATAAAGATCAGTTCTGCTGTCGTGAGTCGTATTACTCAGGGTGTACAAGCAGTCGTATGGGCTTTTCGTTTGAAAACGTTATCTAAAATGAGAAAAGATAAACTCGAAACTGGAGGGTTTATAATAGGAAACTTACAAATATGTGGCAGGGAGCCACTTGAATACGACTGAGTGACAAAAACAAAAAAATAATGCAATTTAGAAGAACCTTTATAATCTTAAACGAAATGATTTAGCATTTTTAAACCTGTGTACAGGGCCACTTGGAGGTTGTAGCTTTCCATGTCCTATATAGCTAAGTGGGTAGGGTGACTCTAGGTAACATTATCCAATTATCTTTCCATTCCTCCCATAGGGGGAAAAAACATGCACAGCAAGATGCTTTGGATACAGGCATCCACCACATGGCACAAGAGGAACTGTGTGTGGCCAGCCTCTGATCAGCCTCACGGCAGCCCTCGGTTTTTGCAGCTCATTAATATACAAGTGTTGACAGGGAAGAAAAAAAACAAAATCTATCAGCAAAACCAAGGCCACATGGCAAAGCATTATCTTCCGCCCCTTTCCTTGATTTATTATCTGTCTGTCTCAGTGCCTTTTTATTTTAAACATCTGTTCACTGAAACCTTGAAATTCACGTAGAAAGCAACAGGCTTTGCATTTAAGTAGATTTTCACACCTGGCAAAGGGGGAGATGTGGATTTACAGAGTCATGAAATGGTAATGAGGAAGGATGAGTGTGTATTGCGGAGAAAGAGAGAACCGCTAGTTGCTCCATAGCCCAGGGGTAAGATTTTTAAAAACCTGGTGATGTAATTGCTACAAATGAGTAATTTGCAGTGGGAATGACGTCATCTTTATCTTTTTGGATTGGTTTGTGATAGAACAAACAAAGAGCACAGAGCTTCTTTTATGTTTCTGTACATTATGACATATTTACATGATACTTTTAATGGGTAATACATGTAGTGAAAAACACCCAATCATATGTGCTGGTCTACAAGCAGATGTGGGGACTTGAGCTAGACAAAAGTATAAATCTAGTGGCGATGCATTTAATTAGCTTAACGCTGAGGTAAATACAACTGCTATAAGCAACGGAAGAGATGTTGTGATGGGTGACTTCATAGTTTGGAAGTTTGAAACAGCTACCAGTATATTATGAGCTTGCTTCAAAACATCCTGGTTGTAACAACTGTATTTCATACTCTTGCTGAAAGGTACAGTAGATGTTGAGATTGAAACAGCTCTTGTATTTGTATGTTGAGTGTCAGAGCGACAAGATGTACCTTTTTTTTTCAAAATGTTGTTTTGATCAGATAAGTTATGGAACATAGTATCTTATTGTGAAAAGGCTGTATCAAAGCCTCCTGTGACCCCGACTCACAGCACTGCCAGTTAAAAGGAGGATCTTCCCTTCTAAAGGTTTTTGAGTGAGGCTCCCTCTTCTAACGAGTCAGAGATGATCAAACCCTGTGTGTCACATGCTGACGTGAAATGGTACCTTGTGCATATGTATGAGAAGTCACAGGCTTTGGCCCAGTGTTACTGGATTGATTTCAGGTCTATGCTCTGCTAGACGGATTCCCAAAAGTTGAATATATTGTAGATTTAAAAAGGAGAAAAATACCTTGAGTACAAATTAGTAGAAATTTAGGCTTCACTGTTTTGCATGGGGATTGCGCAGTGATACCAAAAATGGTTTTTGGATGCAGCAAATAAACAAGAAATAGACATTTTCCACTTTTTTTAAGTTGTTTGTGACAAGCAGCAGCTTGGTGCTTATTTCTCACTCTCTTTACACACACTTCCTGCTGCTGTGAAGCAGCCACAGGAAATGAAATGGCTCCATCACAGTGGTTAACATCAACTGCTATCCTTTAACAGAAATGTCAACAGAACAACACATTAATGTTTTTCATTTGTTTACCAATTTGCAATCATTATCCAAAGACTTCTGAATGAAATCAACATGGCTTATTTAGATGTGATTTAAGCAATATAACCATCTTGCTCAGTTTCACATGTGGTTCTCCAGTAGTCAGATGCTCTTCCAAACCATCAAGTCTCACAAACAGTCACAACTCTTAGTTAACTTCTTTAATCTGAAGCTAATTTAAAAACACCAGCATTGCATTTCTGTTTTCTTGTAAAAAAAAAACCAACCAAACAAAAAAAAAAACAACAAAAACCACCACACAAAAAAAACCCCACAATTATTTATAATGACCATAATTAGTTTTAACAAGCATTGCAGTTAAACTGTTTTAGTAGAAAAGCTAAAATGTTCGGTCAATATGTTTTAGATGAATCCATCCAATTAATAACTGCTGAGTTTTAGAATGTTGAGTGCAGCTTTGTGGTATCACGGTCTACAGACTGTGGAGCTGCCGTGCAGAGGATGACATCACAGCAGCAGCGGAGCTTGTTGCACCGTCATGCTCCAGACATGTCATGGGATTATGAGTAATGTGAATCACTTAGCCATGATATTGTGTGCCAGTGCTCCAGCAGCAAGCACTAATTCCCTGTAATTGCATTACGTGTGATTTGCATAACAAAGAACAGAATGGAATGGAGCCATTCAGACCTTATACTGTTAGTATTTCAGAGGATCCCTATGGGAAATTCATTTTATTGGTAACTATCACAATGTAAAAAGATAAAATTACGGCCTTTAACATCTTTGTCAAAGCATACTGTATCGTAGCAATGTGTGTGAAGAGCGTAGGTATTGTTAAGCTCTGATGTAAAGAGTCGAGCAGCCCTGTAGTTGTCACATGAACACCATTGCCTTCCTTTTTTCAGATACATTTCTGGGGAGTTTTGCATTTATAAAAACATCTACTAAATGTAAGCGTAATACAGACCAATATCTGGACAACTCCAGAATGTTAAGTCTTTCATTGTTCAATTTAGACTGTTGCTTCTGCAGTAATCAAATTTATCAAAGTGCCCGCACCTCTCTTTATTCAGCCCACAGGTTATTACCGCTATTAAGTGCTTGTATTCCAATCCAGAAGTGTGACACACTGCGATGGTTTCTTTCAAAGCAAGCTCGATTCAGGCGTTTCCTTTATTTCCTCGCACATTTTCCCAAGGACGTTTCGAATCCTTTGTGGGCTTTCCATTAAACATATTAGTGATGTCCACGGCCACAGAGGAGCTTTTAATGGATTTCTCAGCAGTGGGAGTGGAGAAGGAGGGAGATTGGAGGCTCGTGTGCTGTTGGTAATGCACCACGAGAGCTCGAACACTGAAATTAAATCCACTGATCAAAGTGAAACACTTTGTTATACAATTAGAAGACGTTATCTTTTAACTGTAACCTGTAGTGTCTAAGCTTGGTTCCTGGTGTAGGGTTTCAAAAACTCATAAATGAGCCTTTCATTGACCCCCACCCTTCCAACACATACACACCAGATTTTGATTATTTTTAGGTTTCTTACATATGTATTGATATTATATTCTATATATGTAAGAAATCCTTCAACTTCTTCTCAGGTTTCCCAAACAACCAGCATCCATTGCAATGCAACTGGAAATCCATACAGGCTTTGTGGCTTGAGTTACTACACACATCTGAGGACATGAGGATCTACAGTATGTGCTGCACTACAGGCTGACCGCTAATAATCACAATCTGCTATGCAAGCCTATTTCTAGAATAGTTAGGCGGCTGTGAAAAATGTTTTTATGTTAATAGTACAAAAACAACACATGAAACTGAGTTTCATTTAATTGCATTCATCCTTTGACGTCAACAATACATTTCAAAGTTAGAACTGGGGCCTGAGTAGCACTTGGACCCTTTTACTCTTGAGCCATGCTGAAGAAATATGCACAAACTGTGGTTTGCATTGTGTTGATGAAATAAGCAAGACCTCCCTTGAAAAACCGGGTGGCAGCTTATGTTGCTCCAAAACCTGTAAATCCTGCAGCATTACAGATGTGCACGATGACCCATGTCATGTGCATCAATGCATCGCCATAGCATTTGGAATGCTCAGATAGTCCTTCTCCTGTTCATTGCATCCATCATTTCCAAAAATAATTTACAAATTTTAACTCTTCAGTCCACAGGACAGTTTTCATCTTCTCATCAGTCCATTGTAAATTAACTCTAGCTTACAAAAGCCGGCAGTGTTTCTGACTCTTGTTTTTATATGGATGTTTCTTTGCAATGTACAGTTTTAACTTTGACTGTGGTTTCTGTCCACGCTAAAGCTTATTCTACAAGCCGTGACTTCAACCACTGCTCTTCAGACAATATGATTCTTTACGAAGTGACTTTTCTCCTTTGTGTACTCTATGTTAAATTTACTCTTGTCTGTCTTTGTTTTAATCTACTGCTGCACAACTAATTGCCCTGTGGGGGCAATAAAGTCACTTTTTAATCTGAGCTTTCTTTTAGCAAAGCACAGCTATATGCGCAAATATTAGGATATGCACGGGTGTGCTCCGTCCTCCTGAAGGGATGAGGGGGCAGCTCTCCAAAGTGTGATAACTTGCCAAAGGCTGTGACTTTGAACAAGGGCACCTCCCCAGCTACCGAAGTAAGCTCATTCATCATAACACATGCTGGACTGCAACAGATAAACAGGCACCCAAACACAGACAGTAAGACATATTGATGAACATGAGCTGATGAGAACGAAGCGTCATGCCTGGCAGTGAGCGGATCTGCCTATTTGTGGATTTGACATGTTCATTTTGTCCCAGAGCTACTGGTCCCCACTGGAGAGCTGTCCTTACACTGACACACATTTATCCACTCAACATCAGGACAATTGACTGGAGAATTAGGCCAGACACTGTCTCAGATGCTGGCTGAGGCTTTGCTAAGTTTAGACACAAATAAAATAACTTTTCTGTTCTTTAAATGTGTTAAGGTCTGCTGTTTGGGGACCACTTAGATCTTTCTTTATCTGGATGTATTAAGAAATTACATTTAAGCAGAGTTTGTATATATATTTTTTAAGCAAGCTGAAGGAAGGACATCTATTCTTAGAAGGAAGAAACCTCATTTTCCTAAGAAGCCATTAAAACAAGTCAGTCAAGCATGGACAGTGAATTGAAGATGGGTTTCAAAAATGTGACAGGCAACGTTCTACAAGCAAATGTCCTTCTTTGGAAAGCAAATGCTTTTGTCTCATGTTTGCAAGGCTTGGAAGACATACAGGAAAGCAACCGATTATTAAATCCCTCGACTGAGGCTCGGAGAACATTCTCTGATCCTGTTTCACCCTGGAGATTGATGTGCGTAGACCCAGAGCTCCCTCGCAGTGCTGGCAAGATTTACTTCTTTTTGTTTTTGCAGTAATAAAAAACATCTTCGGTATGGTTTTGCAGACTACTGAGCCAATTGCCAAGACTTAAGGTTGCACTTATAAATGTCAGAGCTTGAAATTAAGTTTAGGACAAGCCTCTGTGCTGTACAACGAGACAAATGAAAAAGGTGATGCGTACAAGCCTATGTATAAGCAATCAAATCTTAATTTTATCTTAGTAATTACTGGCTTGAGAAGATATTTGTGGCAGTGACCAAATGTGTGTCCCATATGAACCTGGATCTTTCCTTGCATTTTAAGCACTCTTACTCTGATAGTGAAACAGTTGGCCAGTTTCTCTGGAGCGAAGACGATGGGTGGAGGAGGAGAGTTTGGAAAGAAAAGCTGTAGCAGAATCACCATGGTTACCGCCAATCTCCATAATCTTTTTTGTTTCTTTCTCTCTTGATTCCTGTTTGTCTCTCTCTCTCTCTCTCTCTCTCTCTCTCTGCCTGTTTGTCTGACTCGTTCTCCCCATGCTAAGTGGGTGTGATGTTAGGGGCTCATCAAGCATTGCCAGTGATTTACGCCGTGACACGTTGGCGCTGATTGGTAGCCTCATCACTGCCAGAGGTGTCATGCAAGATGAACGGCGAGCGGTGTCAGTTAACGGATAGCGTTTGGGTGTTGTGGGGTGTGTGTGGTGGGGGGATGTTATGTTTTAGAATGAAATAGTATGATGCATGCTCGGGTTGGATGTTGCATCTGTAAGAAATGGGGGCTAAGTAGGGATAGAGAGCTGTCATCTCTTCCACAGCGTACCTCCACTTTGGCTTGGAGAGAGATGTCGAACTGCAGGCAGGCAGAATTTCTTGATCATGCAGTCACTGGGGCACGTGGAAATAACCTACTTAGATGGTGGCTCTAACCCTTTCTGTGTCAGAGTGCTTGCATTACCAAGTACAGCCGTCTATATATGTGGAATGTGCACGATCATTCATCTGCTATCAAAAGAAATTCTAGGCTACAACTATCCAAATAGAGGAGCAGGTATTAAATTTTGATATAGTGTGAGATTGACTGCACAGCCGCTCAATTTCCAATCAGAGGTCTGGAAATTAAATCACAAACTGAATTAGAAACAGTTTTACTGCACCGGATCAGTCAATGCAAATTTGTCAGTGTTGATCCCAAGTAGGTCATTAAATTGTATAACTCAAATGCAAATAAGCTCTGCTGAAAATTTGGGTTGTTATTTTTGTGAAACTGTATTGATTACTGCATTTCGTAGTAAATTTCCTCTGCCACCATCCACAGGTGCACTGATTTCAGCTGGAAACCGTTAACGTGGAAATGTGTAACCTCTGAGGCATCAGCAGACCTGAGGATTGCTGCCACAGGGGCTTGTAACCCTCATTTTAGCTTGAAGGATGCTGAGTCTGATCTCCACGCCACCCTGCTGCTCTCTGTTTCGACGAGACGCCAAACGCGGCTCCTCTGGTGACTGCATTGACTTTTGACCCGCCTCCTGAACACACGCCTCCCATCACACATTCGGATGCTCATTTCTGATATGCCTCTGAGGTCGCCACTCGCAAGGTCAGAGGTCATTAATCACATGTGTGAAGTGGGGGTGGGGAGAAGCGTTCTGAGAGTGTAGCTGGAATTAACATTGATCCAGCTCGTTCATGAGCTCACATGTATGGATATGAGTTTCAGCAGGGCCTGACAGATTGGATGTGGATTGAGGGCTTTTAAGGCAATGTATAATTTGGAAGGACAAACAAAGCAGTGTGTCCCCGGGAGACTGAGGACAGTTTTTTGGCACAACTGCTTTCTACTAATGTTGTTGTTGTTGTTGTTGTTGTTGTTGTGCTTTAAATGGATTTTGTTGCACTGCTAATCAGTGGGGTTGTCTGAGCTCTGGCATGGTACTGAATGGTTCCACTTTGCCATTAGCACCTGATGCTATGCAGCAAACCAGGAAGTCATTGCTAACTTTGTTACGACCTGGTCAAAACTAGTTAAAACTGATAGATGCAAAAGGGATATAAGAGTTAGGGGGTTAAATGAGCCTTGTTTTTGGAGTGTTTGTTCCATTAATGACCGGTTGGTGTTGGGGGATTTTATCTGTCTCAGTGCCTCCCTCCTGTGAAATCAGCTTGCTGCTGAGCCTGCTGCCCTGCCAGCTCACACTGAGATTGGATTCTGCTCCAAACAAACACCTCAGATAAGACAGAGGTCTTGAAATGCTTCCCTTAACGGATAGACTCGGTTTGTTCATGGTTGAAGAAATGTTTTGGGGAAGGGGGGGGCAATAGATAAGAGAGAGTGAGAGTAGGCTTTGTTTCAACATGTTCTTCATAAGCAGCATCTGGACAAATAGTAAGTAAAATGTGCAACGTTTCCTTATCTGGCACATAGTACAAGCATAGACAATGTGTTTGGCACTGACTGATGCCCATTTGCACCCAGAAAAGCTCCATTGTAGACAAGAAAACCAGTTGGCGCCTTGACAATCGTTCCTGTTTTTCTTGTATAAATGCAGCTGATCCGTTGATTTTTTCTCGATAAAGTGACAAAATCCTTTTTGGCTCACAGAGGCCTAGATGTGCTCTCGAGGTCTGGCTCTGTCCCACACAATATTTTGGTCACAGTCCCTTTTCAGATCCCTCCGAGTTGCGGCTGGAGTTTTGCCAGGAAACGTCAATACTACACTGGTACATTCATAGATTGCTCTCATTACACTCGAACTCATTGATTACAGTAGCTTCACAGCTGCCACACCCCTGCATCTGTGCACAGATCATTGTCAAAATGTAAAAATAATGCAAGCGGGCTGAAAAAAAGGGGCTAAAAGCTGTCAAATGGGCTCTGCTATGTTTGGCTCGTTTCTCTGTGTGTGCATGTTGGCTTAAAGAGATTATGCTGGAGCCCAGAGCGAGACAAAGTATTATGGATAAGCGCAGACTTTTTGTTGATTACATTTCATGGATGAAGTCACTGCGGTGTGCTCGATGAGCATTTCATATCTCTCACGAGGACACGTGGCTCTTTCGGGAACCTACATTGGACGTTTTGGACATCAAACCAGTGCACTTCCGATGACAATGTTCAGTGCCAATAAAGGATATAGTGTGTCTTCTGTGAATGTCAACATGGTTGTCCTTTTATTCACAAAGCCTTTTCCACGTTTTTACATTTCCTTCTTCCACACTCCTTAGACACAGACCTAGCCTAAGCATGGCTTTACCATACCTCCCTTCACCTTTCTGCAATCGTTTTTAGCCTTCAACATAACATGTGCCATATATTAAGATAGCATAGAATACAGACATTGTGAAAAGTAGACATTTTTTCATCTTTTGTTAAAAGCAGCCTAGTGGTAGCAGCAGCAGCAGGATGGGATGCAAAAGTCTACAGGATCAAATCCCAGCCTACCCACCAGGTGTGTCCCTGAGCGAGACGCTCAGCGGCTGGGTCCTCCCCTGTGGCTTCCCACTGCTCCCCCTGGAGGGATGGGTTAAATGCGGGTAAAGAATTCCATTGTAACATGTATGTGCAATATGTATGTGTGCTCAATGATGGCAATAAGATAAAAAAAAATTCTTCTTCCAAAAGTAAATCTGCATCAATAATTTTAAAAAACAATTATCCAAAGGGACTTACAATTAGGTAGCAGACGACAGTTCCACTTGTTGGTTGAATTTGCATTAATGTTTGCAATTGAAACAACGCAAAATCCTGTAAGGAATTGAATAGTTTTGTTGGACATAGTTGCCACATTGAATTTGGTTCTTTAGATTTTTGCTGCACTTGAGGCAACTTGATGCAACCATCTTTGCACCTGCAATGAACTATGGTGGGATCTTCAGAATTCTCACAATTTCTGAGCCACAAGAATGAATTTGTCTTAGTTCAGTCTGTGACTTGTTTCTTTCCTTAGCTGTCTACATGTAAGGAGACATCTCAGACCAGTAACGGTGATTTACTGTATATCCAACATGCAGTTAAATTGCCCGCCACACCTTAATGCCTGGAAATGTCAAGGTTGTATCCTTGCCACTGTTCTATTTGATCTTTCAGGTTTGACACTTAGTTTACAGCCGTGGATTCTCTTCAATGCAGTGCTAATTGGATTGTCATATCATACACAGGGGAATACAAGCAAGGGAGAAAAAGGCCTTGTTTGACTCCCTTTTTTCTCCTCCTCAATCTTGTTCTTGGCCCGATGAGATTTTTTTTTTTCCCATGCAACTAGCCAGAGCTTAAGCCTTAATCTCCTCTATAGTACATGAAAAGAAACCGGGTATCGCTCCTTTGGTTATCTTCACTCTCCAGTTCCTAGAAGATCAATTCCCTCCCTCATCCTAACACCAAACACCCTTCTGCTTCACACTGTTAGGAGAAGCTACTGTTGCATATTGAACACCACAGTGTCATAAGTCATCTTTTACAGCTGTCTGGAGGGCCAAACATGCACGCACGTACACACTTGCACACCCACACACACACACACACACACACACACAAACCCACACACAGAACAGTGGACAGTGGAAGGTCAGGTCAGCAAAGCAAGTGCAAAAGAGAAAGGGGTGCTGCCATGATAAAAAAAAACATCTGAGCCCTCTGGGACTTGAACTAGGACTGGTGCTCAGTTTAAAGCAACAGTGGCTGCTTAGGTTGATGTGTTGCATTTACTGCAATTGTCTTTACTGTTTGAGTCTGAAATTTTGGATTAGATGCAAAAGGAACTAATGGAAATCCCACCAGAACACTACACTCATAAATTAATGAAAAGAGACCCAACCCCCGAAAGACCTGAGAATGTTCAGACCTGGTCCTGACCCAGTCTGGGAATAATTAGACCTGACTGAAAACACCCAAACACCAACATTTGCCTCAACCTGATGTGCTGCCAGTTAACAGGCTGCTGTGCTTGTAAACCATAACATTATATTTTCTTTTTACTAACCCTCTAACCCTTTTTTATTAACCCTCATACATTTTTTTTTTTTTTTTTTGTCGGGGTGGTTGCTAGAAATTGTACTTCTCTGTTGTGAAGATTTTAAGGCACAACAGCTAATAGGCAGTGTTCACACACACCAATACCCCAAACAGCAGAATAGTACCAACAGCACTGAGTTCTTGAAAGAAGTACTTGAAAGAAAAAAAGAATGAGCCAGGAGGAAAAATACCACCAGAGGGGCACAAAGAGCACACAGAAGGGGCGTGGCAACCCAATCATGTAGCCCAGAACACCTTTTTAAGCTACAGGTGTGCTTATATAGTGGTCAGCATGAGAAGGTAGAGTAAAACGTCCCTTTAGCAACAAAGCTGAACTGTTCTGCATCACAGTTGAGATGATAATAGCTGGGAGTTAGCACATTTATTCCCCAATGAAGTATGTTGGTTGTACCTTTTTATATAAAGATGCTAAAAGGGTATAGCACAGTATTAAGAATGCACTGTTGTAGTCATGTCAGTGACCGATGTGTCGAGAACACCCACAAAGGTGGGTGTTTGCTCGCTGAGAAAGTCCTCACTACTTATTGTGCCTTTTCCATTTAGGGATTATAACCCATCCCCTCATAATAGCGGCACTGTAGGTGGGAGTGTGGTGAGAGGACACCGCATTATAAGGAAGAAAGCCTGGGTCATTCTGTGTCAGCGAAATGAGTCTGGGTAAGCCACATCTGACAGTGACTGCCCGAGGAGGGTCACGGGAGGGAGGGCTGGGTGCACAAGAATGGAGAGCTTACAAGGTGTGGAGTCCAAAAAAAGCGGGGGCGGGGGGGGGGTTGTGTGATGCCTGCCTCTCCTAAGGCCTATCAGATAGTAACAGGCTGAACTGAGTGCTGGGAGATTAAGATTAGGACACATAAATGCAGAGGACCACCGCTTAAGGCTGGAGAAATCTACCCAGCTTTGGTGTCACTGTTAGCCTTGATGTGCTGTTGACTTCTTCACTAACCAGTTTATGTCGTGGGTTCGGCTTTGTGTTGTAGAGGCATCTTGAACCAAGGATTTTCAGGGACACGACTATGCAACTTGCGATTTATCTTAACCAACAGACCAAAGACAAACACGCTTACAGGAACCAAAAGGAAACATAATCTCATTGTTAAATAGTTATGATTTTAAGTGCACATCTCTTCAGGTGCTGAAACAAAAAGGAACAGTAAAATGATTCCCACTAGGAACAAATTTAATTTAAACTGAGTGATGTTTTAATTCAAAATGATTCCAGCATCAGACGATGTTATCCAGCTGTGTTCTGACTGATCTAGTCTGAGAGTAAATTGACTTTTATTAATGCATATCACAACCGAATTTATGTAATGCATGTGTGTGTGCCTCTTCTGCTCTGTGTAATTGACATCGTCTGACTAAGGCCATCACCAGATTGAACTGTCGATTAAATCGGTTCAAAATGAATAAAATCAATTTGAACTACCAAATATTTACAGTTTACAGAATTTCAGTAGCAGCTCGTCACATGGAGCATTTTCGTAGCAGAAGGTTGATAACGAGCTGTTTGCAAAAGAAACACATTTGCACTTTTGGGTCCAGTGCGTTTCAAAATGGTGGAATTATGAAGGCAATAAAAAGAAGTGTTTTTTTTTTCTTTTCTTTTTTTTTTTCTCTTATCTGTTAATGAAAAAGAAATACCGCCGCATTAGATTCACAGAACTGTAAAATTAGTCTAATCTGAATCGGAGTCAGTAGCTTCGCACAAAGCAAAACACAAAAGTTAAAAATCATTAAAGACACATTTGGAAGTGCCGAGGCTTATGGGACTACATCATTACATGTGCAAATTAAGGAAGCTAATTTCAGCAGGCACAAATGAGTCCCAGTTCTTCCTTTAAGTTTAGGGCACCATTCGGAGCAGTGAAAGACCTCAGCCTGATAGTGATCAGTCAGTCATCAGACACTCCTCGGATTTGTTATATCCACACATTGTTGTTGCACACTGGGTGAACGTGCGCATGCGTACACACCCATTGTAAATGGGTGAATTTATGAATCGTGCTCTTTTTTTCTTTTTTTTTTTTGCACCGCCTGAGGTTATTAGGTTAGCGTATTATACTTGTGTATTTGCTGTGTGTAGTGTGGCAAATCAGGTGAACACTGTGTATTGGCACTTGTGAGAGTGCCAACCGTCCTCCAATGTCTACAGGCCATAGACATGGGTCCTGGTGCTGCTCACAGACCAAATCCACGAGCTCATGGCTCTGTGCCTGGTGGCTAATGAACAGCTAATGTGCTCCTCTCCTGCTGTTGTGAAAAGCCTCCCACTTTGAGAACTGCTGCAATATCTCTTCCATATTACATGAGTCAGGATGTAAACGAATTCGCTCCACCCATTTTGCACCCGTTTTTCTCCCCTCCTGATGTGCTCAGGCATCATTTTTTCCAGCCGAATGCAATTTTTCTCTGTGTTCGTAGCACTGTCTCCATTTTCCGTGCCTTTGGAAGACATGAGCCCCGAGTCTCTGTGCTCAATATCTTGAAACAAGCTCTTTGGCTGTTTTGACACGTCAGAGCCATTTTCCAGCTGCTGCACTTGTTTAGGCATCACTGCGAACAGACTTAACACTGACTCAGCGGCGCATCAGTGGACGGGGTTTTAAATGTCTTCGCCTCTGAATAAACATATACAACCGCATTGTTTATCCAGCGAGCTAATTAGCTAATAGTTTAACCCCATGCATCTCTGACTGGTGTACTCAGCAATTTCAGCCATTCATTATCTCCGCCTTTGTGCCTTTTCCCCCTTTCTCTAATCCACATTTCTATGTCAGTGCCAGCGCTACGATAATTGCAGAGCGAGATAATTGTTTACATACTGCAGGACACATGAACTGACAATAGACCAGGGCTTGGAGCCTGTGTCACAGAGGGAATAAGTCATTTTCTTGTGGAAGCCAGGTCCCCAGGCGACCTTAGAGGAAGGCAAAGAGTTTGTGTGGCTGCACAGCTTATTGGATTGATGACAGATGATTCATTAATGAATGCAGCGTGTGATGGTTTTGCTCTTTCTGTGTGTGTGTGTGTGTGCTCAGGCTTTATGTAACAGTCCCAGACAATGTAGAGAAAGTTGTGAGGTTTGCTTTCTGAACAAATTGGCACACGGTGCTGTTTTTTTTTTTTTTTGTGTCACAGGGTTTTTCATGGCTGCTGTGATTCAAAGAGCGCATGTCCTGCATTAAACGAGAGTAGGAAGCATTTTGCCTGATTGGGTTTTGTCCTGATTAGATTATGAATAAAATGAGGTTCACAGATTGCATCTGCAATATATAGTTGCAGGATTTGATTTGGAAGCTAAGTCAGACTTTTTGCTCGATAATATATTATAACTAGTAAACAATTTCTGAGCAACATTCATTTGGAGCCACTTTCCTCCTTTGTAGCTCTGGTTTAGTCTCAACCATCAAGAGAAATAAATCACCAGCTAGTTGTTTACTTCTTAGTTGTGTGCAGGTTGCATAGTGTGGTTTTATCAGAGCCCTTGTTGCCTGGTGAGAAGTGTGATGCACTTCTGTGCCTAAATTTTAACTGCACCAATACCTATATTTTTGAACAATTCCATCAGACAGTAGTTAAGAAATAATGGATGTTATTGGTGATAACATGCAGACAACGATCCACCGTGGCAAGTTCAGGCGATAAGCAGAAATGACAAAAAAATGTATAAAAAATTGGTGATAACACATCGATTAGAGGCAAAAAAAAAAAAGAAAAGGTGCATGTCAAAATGTTTTTATTTATAATTTTATTTATATTATTTGTTAACAGTCATTTAAGATAAGTGCCGTTTTAATTTCATTTTTCATGTCTTTTTATTAATTATCACCCAAACCCCAGTGGTGCATGTTGTTAGCTATAGTATCTTAAGCACAATACCAGTTTCTACTGTACTTTTCCTTATCAAAAACCCTCTACGGGTTTCACGTATTTGTAGCATTGAAGAAAAAAAATTGCTTTATCCTGACCAGTACTGTCAGTGTTCACCACATCCAGTAGTGTACAACAGGCACATTGTGATTCTCTATCAAATCTGAAACCTAAACTAGATGTCCCGACTTGGTTTCCATTGAACAGATTAGACTGTCATGACTGCTGAAGGGTGAGTAAGCTGTAACAGTAAACTCTGTTGCATGTGTAATTTCTCTGTTCTGTAGTTTTTGTTCATAAGAAATTAGTTTTCCAGTCAGTTTTCTTCAGCTACAGTCTCAAATATGAATAAAACTTTAACTTACCCTTAAAGTCTAATTAAGATGTAATCCTTTCATCTGTTATTGTAAACAGATGAAAGCTTTCTTGTAGTCCAATATAAGAAGATACTGCATTTAAGAAACTCTGTCTCCGCCTGTTGTTGTAATGACAGATGTAACATTGTGAATAAGTTTAAATGAATTTATTGCAGTCATTGTTTCAATTTTATCAACTATGATTATTATTTTATTGAATGTGCTGGCTTGGAGGTTGCTGGTTCAATTCCTGAACTGACGGGATGAAATCTGAGTGGGACAAGTAAGAAAGCCGCAGTTGTTTCTTCCTTTTTTCTCATCAGCACCCTAAAAAGTGTGACTCAAAACAAAACGAGATTGCTAATACTGCTAATATTTGTGGCAGTAACGTGTCTACAAATCCAGCAAAGCCAGTGGGAATGAAAGAAAGGACTTGCTAGGTCTTGAGCAAGTCCCTTAACCCTGAATGCTCAGGTGGAGTTGCTTCAGTAAATTTTCAACTACATGTACATGTAATGTAAGTTCTCAGGTAGATTTTCAATTTTTCTGCAACATAAAGGGTTTTGTGCGTCATACGTACAGAAAATGTTCATCGTAATAATGCGTATTGTGTATTCTACCGGCTGTATTTTGCATTCATTTGTTGTGCTAATTAAAATCTCTGTGCAGGCCAACATGAATGATTGTGCTGCCCACTTCAGTATAATAACCCACTAATTCACATAGCAGCACGCTGAGTGTTTATTAGTGTGTGATAATGTTTTTCTGCACTCATAACCAAAACTGAGGATGGATCAGTATGAATTTGGGCAAATTAGGTTGAAGGCAGTGTGCGCGCCTGGGATCAGGGGATTTCTAAATGGTGTTTCCATAGGAACAGCAATTTCCCCTATCTGCAGGTGATTATCTTGTGGTGGTCCATCTGGCTGTGGCCTACCTGTGGTAGTGTGTGGGGGGGTTTAGTTGGGAAAGTGAGTGTTGTCTGTAGTCATTCATTCCTAAATTAAGAGCGTGGTCCAGGGAGGTCTTTATACACACAGAAACTGAAGCACAGATAACACATATTTTGTGAGTTTAACGACATAAAGAAGATTATATTTAAGGAGGCCCGCTTTACTCTGCCTGTGATTGGCTGGCATTCTCGGCTAGACCAACCTTAGTCATCATGCCTAACCTGAGCAACGACTACTGGCCAATCAGAGACAGGTAAGATGTGGCTGTTGCCGAGTAACCGTCTAGAAACAATTACAGAAAAGAGTCGCCAGTCGAGATTTAATCTGCGCCAAAACTGAATTAAAAACTTGATGATTAGTCTGTTCTGGCTCAGGATTCGGACAGGATAGAGTCTGTGTGGGGAGCCAGACCCCAGTCCGAATATTAGTGACGTGGATATAGAGCTATAAAAGGGTTTAAAATTAAATTAGGCATCAGACAGATGCAGGCAAAGATTAATATTTAAAAATGCATCCCTACAATACATTCAAGGGGCTTCAATTAAAGCTGTATTTTCAGTTAAAGCTCATTAGTTTTAGTCCATCACAATGTGTGATCAGGTTCTGCTCTCAGTAAATTCACCTTTTACCTTAACCATTTGAGGGAAACCTCCTTTGTTTTTATTGACCTGATAGTGGGAGGAAGCGTGTTTATAGATTAGTCTGTTCATTATACTTTGGCTCAGAGCCACAGCTGATAAATTACTCACAAACAAGGATGTTTAAAGAACTAGATTTTGGGCAGAGGAAGTGCACAGGACACCTGAAATACTCCACACAGCGTGTAGTTATTAGACTGCCAATGCCTGTCAGCGGCAGCTGAGTGATTGGCTTTGCCTCCTTGTAAACAACACTGCAGATTGGCCCAGTTTCTGATTGCAGAGCAGTGGGACTGCCAGCAGGACTGAATGCATCTCCAGCGTTCTACAGGATGTCTTACCTCTCTGGGTTTAATCCAGATTGTCATGTGAACAACAAGCTGTCAATGTGCTAAATGAGATGATTCCATTGTTTATTGTAGTTGGCTTTTTTTTTTTTTTTCTTTTAGCATAAAATTTAGAGTGCAAATTGCAGGCATGCTTAAAATTAGTAGCTGAAAAGAAGCTGAACACTGTAGCTGTTGATTAGGTTTATATTGTTAATATTTAGTGCAGCGTCCAGTTCTCTAACATCAGTATGAAGCTGATTACCAATAAACAACACCTCAGATTGTCACTGGAAATAGGAAACTGGCCTGTCTTTGTGTGAGTTTTCCTTAGTCAGCTACTCTCCAGGACTCCTTCCGTGGCCACATCGGAACCCTCCTGTTGCTAACGCTAAAGTCCCAGGCCATGGATGTAAAGTTTGCGTGCTGCCTGCAGGAGCTGCTGAGACCTCCTTTATATTGAGGTCCATTCTTCACTGGCTGTCTGTTACTGTCCCGAACAGGGGACGGTCAGCTGCTTGCACTCTTACTGCACCAAAGACTCATTCATCATCGGCCTCCTTGTGCTTGGTGATCTTTTCAAGGAGAAAAGGCATTTGGAAAAGTTAACAACGCTGCTGTTGTTGCTCTTGGTTCTGTTCTGACAGGTGATTGCACAGAATAATAGAAGCTTATGTTGAGTATTTTGGGCTCTTTAAAGTAGGTCAGCGCTTTCTGTAATTGAGGGACTGGCCTCTTTTCTTTTGTTTGTCCTCAACGGGAAGAAGTGTTGCTGCTGTTACAAATTATACTGCCAGTACTACTGCTCTTACCGAATAGTCTTAGAAGTCAGAAAGTTTGCTAGACAGTGAACTGGATTTAAAGTCCTAAAATGATGGCTGATTGTAGAGAAAGCTTAAAAAAGTGAAGGGCGCACTTAAGATGAGTTGTTTCCATCTGGGACTGCAACAATTGTCAGTGTGTGAAGTCAAGAGTTCACCTGCCTCCACTAGTTTAGTCTCTTGACCAACAACAACAACAATCTCTCATCACCTGCCCATCAAAGCCGCTCACTTCCACCCACTCTTGTGCTTGTGCTGCGCTGCCGGGCAGAGCGATGACGGCTCCTTGCCTTCTAATTGGTTATTTTCCTGCCAACATCCCGGAATGGTTGACTTCATCACTTGGCACTCATCAGTGCGACTTCTCCTATTCCACTTGTGGTCATCTCGGAGAGCAACCACATCTCTGACGCTTTGATCTCTTTTTTTTTTTTTTTTTTTTTTGCATTTTTTGTTGTTGTTTTCCCACCAATCCACTGGGAATTTGCTCAACAGTGAGACCAGAAAGCAATTTTAGAGAGCTCAGAAAGAACAACTCTGTCACAGCGTCTGTGTTTGAGTCCTAGAGAAAGAGGACAGCACTCTGTCATGGCGGCTCTGACTATAGGAAAATCTTCATTTCCTCTGAAAAAAATAGTGATAATTAGTCTGGACTTCTTAATTTTGTAGGAGTAGCTTCCAGTTATTCAGGACAAACAGAATTAAGAGCTGTTTGGATGAATGTCTCGGCTGCGTGCATATTGTAGATTGTGCACATTCACCTGACTTGCTTTGTGATTAGTTTAAGAGTTTCCATATTTCGTCATGTACCTTCGCCGCAGAACAAACATGTCAGAGAGGAAGTTGAAATGAATGGTTCCTTCCATTTTACATGCTGTTAACATTAAGTACTGTCAGGAAGGAACCGAATGGAGCCGTTTTCAACTCTTTGCAGGTTTTATTGTCACCGATTAACCACCGAAGTTTAGATGTGGGAAGTTTCAGTTAGAATTTGCATCCAGTGAAAGCTTTGTTTGCTCTGCGGCGCTTGGGTTGATTTGGAGGAGCTGCGCTTATCGCTTTAATCAGCCTGTAAGCCCGGGATGCAGATGCCTTGGCAGCTTCTGTGAGATGGGAATTGTGAGGTTGATTTAGTGACAAATGTCCAACACCTTTAGTGATTATTGCATGTAATGAAAACACATACAGTAAATAAATCAAGCTGTAGACTGTGTGTGTGTGTGTGTGTGTGTGTGTGTGTGTGTGTGTAGCGATGTATCCTATTTACATTTGTGTTTATGCCCGTGTGTGTTCGTTCAGCTCTCGCTTGTTTAAGTGTTTATTTGTGACTCTTCTCTTGTGAAATATGGAAATATGACCAGCATAAATATGTTACTGTGAAATGGTGCATAAAGGCTGTGATGAACATAACAAAGTTGCCTCTTGGTTTGAGGTTTAATATTTTCCGAAATATAAAACTAGAACTGAAATGGTGCATCAATTGATAGACTTACTGGGCACTATTATAGGGATTTTTTTAAATCCAGAAATTCCATAATCAGTACAAATAAATGAAATAGAAAATTGATGAAAGGATGAGCTCTTTCTTTCTTCAGCACTGACTTCTGGGACACAACAAAATGAACAAACCAGTAACTAACTAAGCTTAGTTGCGCTAATATGTAATACTAAGGTTACTGACTACTTGTTGTATCTTTATATGTATCATAAAAAATGTAAAGTCCCAAAATGTCAAACTGTTTCTAAAGTTAATACAAGTGTGCATCAGTGTTTGGATTGGATGGTTTAATTTTTATTGAAGGCCAAACATCGGAATTAACTCATGCTACTAAAATCTATTTTACCACTTAATATATCAACAAAGTCAGTAAGAGCGACAAGTCTTAAAAAAAAAAAAAAAAAAAAAGTTTGTCATTTCATCGCATTTTCTAACAATTTTGTTTTACCAAACATGTTGGAATAAAGACACACCCAGTAGAGCAGCGTGTCTGTCTGATGTGTTTTAAATTGTTTTTGGCTGAAAATACTTTTAACTTATAGAATAATTATAAATAAGTTTTCGTTATACAACTTGGTAATAAGTAATAAAGCCGCTGCAACCAGAAAGTCCTGGACTAACAAACCTTTGGTGGCTCAGTGATAGAGCATTGGGTTGGGATGTAGAAGGCTGCAGGTTTGAATCCCACCCCACCAGGTGTGGCCCTGCCCAGTCACCAAGCTGTGGTTAAGATTGCGAGGACATCTCGTGCTTAAAACACAGTAACACGCTTTGTTTTCCTGCTCTTAGCTTAGTTCTCCCAGCAGCCGGCCTTCCATCATCCTTTTGTGAAGCCCCATGTTTACAAGTTAAGATGTTTTCTCTGTACTGCAGGTCCGTGCTGGGATCAATGAGTGGTCGCCTTGCTCTCCGACTGGCGCAGCATCAGGCATTGTGTTCACTCCGGCCATGCTTCTATCTGTATGCCTCTGATGGTTCTTTTGTTGTTGGCAGAGGATGAAACCTCCCCACAGCAAAAGTCCTGACGCCGGCGCATGCAATATGCATGAAGTTGTCGGACAATGGAGGAATACAGAACACATTTTGAATGCAGTTTTTTTTTTAAACCCTGGTTTATTCAGGGTAGCTTCATTGACAGGCTACCTCTGTTATTGCAGGAGGGACCTGATCATATTGATATTACTCACATTTACACCTTGAGCATTTTGTCCCTCAAACTATGGAGTTTGTAATCATGGTCAACCTTCTGGTCAACCTGATTTTCTCCTCCTCAGATAGAAGCAGACAAATATTTGTATATAGGGAAGTCAGAGGGAAGTTCAAAATTATTCACGTACATTTACAACCTAAAATTGGTGAAGACGCCCAGTTCAATTAGAATAGAACTCCGTCATGTTTAAGCTTGAATGATCATACTGTACTTAACATTAGATTGTACTTGTACAGGTTCACCTGATGGTTCGGATTAGTTCATTTCTTACTACAATTCTAGGAGAAATGACACTTTCTTTTACTATCTCCACTCAGCTGCACTTCTTCAGTAGCAGCTTGCTTACTGCTGCTCTTCATGATCTAATTGGACACCAGGCCTTCAGGGTGAGTGGAAGGAAGTAGCACCCAGACAGAGAGACGTGGCCAGAACCACAAGGGACTAGACATATTTGTGTGTGTGTGTGTGTGTGTGTGTGTGTGTGTGTGTGTGTGTTCCTTGCAGTCTCTAGATTTCTTTCCATTTATCCCATGCCTCAACCCTTCTGATGCTCCACCATTGAGATTCTTAAGGGACTTCATCTCTAACACTCTATCCCTCATCTTGCAGACCATCACCTCCCCCGCCGTCATCACCCTTTTGATTTATTGCTTTGTCTTCTCAGGAGAATCAGACTCCTCCCCCCTCCAGGCAGGTGCAGAGGTCAAACAATGCAGAGCTTCATGTTTTTTATGAGGGAAGTGGAGGGACAACCAGGCGCACTGACGCTGTGGAAGTTTCTGGGATGTGATAATGTCTTCCATGCCACCTCCAGCTATTTGACGTCGTAGAGCAATACTAGTGTTATGAGAAATTTCATATGATGAGATCAGATGAACTTTATTGATCCCCGAAGAGAAACTGGGTCATTTCACCAGCAAATGAAGAGAGGCATGAAGAGCACATAGTCAAGTTATAAATGTGGTGAGAGCAAATTTTTCAGATTTATAGTGTCTGGCTGTGGGTATTAGCTTTATTAACTAGCTTCTTTGCTAATACAGTAAATAAAACCTTGTAATTAGAAGTTGTTGATTTGGGTTCTATTTGAACTGTCTCATTACCAAAGTAGCCAGTGCCCAAGGTGTTTTTCCCAAACCTATTCTCAAGACCCCCTACGGAAGCTGATGAAACCATATCCCACCCCGTAACAACAGGCACTGCCACTAGGGAATAATACTGGGGAAACTAGTAACCATAATACAAAAATAATATTACCAACCAAGAACATGGACTACATGTTTGTTTTTATCATTTGTCTGTTGTGCAAGTGAAATTATTCCCCCTTGAGAACGGGATCGTCAGCCATTTTTGTTTTGTTTTTTTTCCTTCCCTGTAAATTCTGTTCACGTTCGTGGATCATATGTTTTCGCTTTTATGCATCAAGGAGATATTTAAGCAAGTTTAAAAACCAAAGAAAAGTGTAATCACCACGCTGTAGGCATAGCACAATATACATTTGGGATAGGGGTGTGTACCTCTCCTTCCTAAAGACAAATGAAATAAAGCTGCATCGATAGGATTCAGTATGATTAAGAGCCAGTTACATTCTTTTCAATTTGATTCAGCTCGTGTTCAATTTAAACTTTGCTTCTATTGACAATCTATATTTGGTCCAGTGGTTTGTAGTGGTGGAGATAAGTTCTTATAAGTACTACAGTTTTTTTTTTAAGTACTTGCTGTGTTTTAATTCGTGTTTAGTTAAATACTGTGCTTCACATTGTTTGTCTGACAGTCTTTTTCCCTATTGAAAAATACAATTTTACCACCTGTGAAAAGGTGCTCTTTACCCAGTAAGGCATCAATAATTAGTGTCCATAGTGATTCTCTCAATCACATTTTACAGTAATGTGTGTACTGATAAGATGATTTAAGTATATTTAGAACTAATACTTAATGTACTTGTACAAAGGTAGAATTCCCAGGATGCAGGATTCTTTTTTGTGACAGAGCATGTCAAGAATGCTGGATTAAAAGATCTGAACAATTCTTCCACGACCGATACATATCAGTTGAACTTTAAACCCCCCTACATTTACCAGGAGTCCTCCGTACAGTACTTTCCATCCGTACTTTTGCAGTTCTGCAGGTGCTCTTGCTTATCAGCTTTGTGTGTGTCTCATTAAATGAGCCCGTCCTCTTGTGTTTACTCCTACACAGTGAGCAGAACATAATCCAGCCGTTGTTGATGCCGAAACGCTGTCTGAGTGCAGAGATTTGGCTTCACGGAGGACTGCTGGCTGAAATGTCACATCCTCAGAGAAACAGAAAGGTTTATCGAGGAGGCTTGAACACACACAGGGAACTGTGTTCGGCCTGATGTTGTACTTCCCTCCTTTCTGCTTCCTGCATTCATGTTGTGGGTGACGGTGCCGAAGGTAACGCACACGGTTCCAACATGTTTATGTTGGCAAAAATCGGCAAACATCGTCTCTTTTGTCCTCTCTAATTCCCTTATCTTGTGGGCAAGGTGTTGGCAGGCAGCAGCAGCAGCAGTGATCTCTGCTTATCTGAGCCGTGAGTTAATAACTCAGCAGCCGGTTTCCTTTCAGCTCTGTCCACTATTGTCTTAATCTCCTGAGGACCAAACGATTTTAGGAACAACAAGAAAACACATCGATGATTCATTAGTCCTTAATGTGTTTGCTTTTTTTTACCACCTACAGCCATAATCAGTATACTACTATATTCTTACTATCATTACTAATACCTGAGGCTTTACTGTATATGGACATGATATTGTTATGATTCTTTTTGGTGATGTACTGTCCCCGTCTGAGGCAGTAATAGCAGTGTTTAATAAGACTAAAATAAAAAATAAACACAGATTCAAAGGTTGTTAGATTCCTGGTATCTACCTCTGGTGCAACTGTCCCATCTGCTCTGGCTCCGGTCTACAAGTCACCTGTCCCTTGACCTGCCGCCTGGTAGGCTGTCTTCCCACCTGTTGCTGCTACCAAGCTGGCCAACAGTTCACCTGATCCTGAGCTAGTCGCTGCCAGAGTCAGCCAACGCTTCGCCAGTTCCTGTTAACCAGCTGACCGGTGCAGCACCAGTCCCAGTTTCTGGGTCAGCCAACACTCCTCCTGCACCTGTTCCTGAATTGGCTGGCATCGAGTTTGCTTTCCTCGCCTGCCTCTGGATTGGTCGACACAACGGCAGTTCCAGCCCATAGGCTGGTCATCCCTCTACCTGTCCTAGCTCCGGAGTTGGTCGACGGCTTACATGCTCCTGATCCCCATTCCGGAATCTGCCCAGTTCCCGGAGGGCCTAAACCTCCGTCGCCAACCACCAGCAGCCCAAACCCCCGGGCGCGTTCTATCATCGCCTCTGGTCTCCTTCTCTGCCTCTGGCCTCTCTTCCCGTTGTTCTGTTTTTGGCACTGATGTTGGTCCCTGGAGGGCTTCTGCAGGCACTGCTGGCCACCAGCCTGACCTCCAGCCCTGTCCCCAGAGGGCTACTGCCGTCACCCCCGGCCTCCAGACACATTTCCAGAGGTTCTTAAGAGACTTCACACACACACCCGAGGACTTACCCAAGCCTGATTCCAGGACCCCTCCACCCATCCTTTGCCCTCCTCTCTTTGCTCTCCTCTTTGTCTCCCACTCGCTGGGCCATTCCTTAGTTTATGTATCTGTTCCTGTGTGGATTCTGACTTCACAACCCTGGTTAACATCTCTCCCTGAACTCTGGTTATTGTATTTATGTTTTGGATACTTCAGTCTTTGCCTTGGTCTTACATTTATTTTCTATAGTTCTGTTTAGTTTAATCTTATTTAGTTCCCTGTTTGCCTGTTGCCTCCTTCTGGAGTGAGTTTTTTATTTGATCCAACCCTCAACTCTCAGAATAAAGAATGATAATAATATCTCTTTTTTTTTCACATTCCTTCTCATTGTTTATTCTTGGGTCCCGTCGGTATTTAAGGTATTTAATTAAATGGGAAATAAGACAGTATTTTCAGTATATTACTTCATTAAATCATCATACTACTAATGTCACGCTCTCATAACAGTCTCTCCTAGCCCTATTAAAAAAATAGGGGTGTAAAAATTAAGCATAATTTAAAAGGCTACATTTTTGTGATAAATTCCAGTTTGAAAAAAAAAGGAAATTTTGGATAACGAGGACAAAAGTTTGTGAGGTGAAGTCATCCTAACTAATGTGAAAGTGACATCACTTTCCCCACATAGGAGATGAGCTGTGAGGTACAGTAGTAGTGTGTGTGTGTGTGAGATGAAATGGTGAAGTCATCCTACTTTTCCAGTGAAGCATAATTAATGCTTGCCTTTGATACAGCAGCCTAACCTGCACCTCACCCTTCCTCCTCCTCCTCCTCCTCTGCAATAACAATGGTGTCTGGTCGCAAGGACCACTCCACACTGATCAGCCCAGCTACTCTCCCCTGTTGGTCTTAGTGTTTTAACCAGCTGCATTGTTTTTATTTCATTACTGGTGGGACACTAATAGTTCATTTTGTGCTATAAAGTGTTGTAAGATGCAGAGATACAGATACTCATTTGTTTTGCAGAACAAAACCTTCCCATGAGCTTCAGCTTTGATATCGAGCTATGTCTGGCATGCATTTCACTTTTTGTCATTGTGAGTATGTTACCATAGCTGTTCGACTGAATAGAGACTCAATGAGAGTCAATGAGAGCCTTCAGAGTGAGGTCCCTCATTGCTATTACAGGTCAGCCCTCAGTTCATTCTCTGGGTAGCGGATGTGCTGCTGATCTGTATTCAAGAACTTGTTACAGCAGCTGCAATCAGTAAAGTTGCTCCAGAATTTGTCACCGGACAGAGACCATGTCCATATTGTGGTACAGTGTGTTGTCAGCCTCCCCCCGTGTAAAGTTATGGTGTTCTGCCCACACAAATTGTAACCAGGGAAAAGACCAGGAGCACAGTTCGATTTAACCAGACTGAGCAATAAACACGGCTGATTCCAGCTGCATCCTCTGCTCTTCAGCTCATTGGGATTTGGATGCCATTGTTGTAGCAGCATGAATTTTCCGTTGTGTGCAGCTACTGTTGGATTGATGACGACAACCCTATGGCTCTGTTAGGTGGACTAGGTTTATGGCAGACTTGCTCTATGAACATTCTTTTATTTCTCTTTGTGTTTCCAAAATGAAACCCTGTGACTTTGAATAGCTTTTCCATGCAGCACAGCTCCAGGATTAATCTAATATAACTCCTTGTTGTTGATGGCTGTTCATTAACCTGAGCCGATTGTCTAAGTATGAACACGTTGTGGAGCAAAGAAGTGAAACAGCCACAGGCTCGAACTCCCTCCTCCTGCTGTCTAGGAAACTTGAATAGTGATTTCACTGTAGATAACACAATATGTTGCTGTGCTCCTTGGTTTCCTTGCTGCAGGGCTTTTCCATCACAGCCGGTTGCTCAGATGCTTCCCCTTCTCGTTTGAGTGTTGGCTGGACAATTCTGACCCTGCAGCCTTCTTTCCTGTCCTCCTCTTATCATCCTCTGGCTCGTCAGTCTGGACAAGAGGAGATGAGGTCTGTCTCATTATCACCTCTGCTTCCTCTTGGATATATAGTGCAGACTGAAGCTAGTTTGCTTGTGTGGATTCGAGCTGGAAACCATGAGCTGGCTCCCTGCTTGCACCTTTAAAATCTTAACGCTAAACCTTTCCTCTGATTTCTGTGTTTGCTTTCAAATGTAACATTTTAGGAAAATACACCAGACATATTAACACCCAGCTGCCCAGCATAATCCCATTCTTTTACTGCTGGCCACTGGGAGCTGCCCAGTTCAGACCCTATGAAGTGTCACTACCTTAAACCAGTGACCTTCTGGTTACAAGGCCCCCCGCCACCCTCCGAGGGTCCGGCTGATTCACTCCCCGTTTTCTTCCTACCTCAGAACCTCTGTTCAGTAGTAGCTTTATCTTCTGTCTGTCTTTGTTTTGTAGCTTTTGCTCTTTCTCTTGTTATATGTCTGTGGTCTTTTTCCTCCTGGCTCTTCATAGCCTCCATCCCCCGCTCTCTCTTTCCCTCCGTCAGTTTCTATAACCTTCCTTTTTTTTTTTTTTTTGCGTGTGTGTGTGTGTGTGTGTGTGTGTGTTTCTAAACCCTTTTAAATTGGTTTTTGTTTTTCTTTAAGGCTGTCTGGCTCTCTCTGTCCCCCTTTCTGTCTCTGTCTGGGTTTTCCTCTCTGCCTACAAGGCTGCCAGAATCCTCCTTTTAAACCGTGTTACCCTTCTGTTCCCATGTGCTGGCCATCTACCAGGACACAACAAAAGGAAGAATCCTCTCATTTCTTGATCCTGGATTGTAGCATATTGTTAAACCATTAAAAACCTGTAATCACGAGCTTTACAGTGGTTATGATGAGATTATAAGTAATGTACAAGCAAATTGCTAAGAAGTGAATTTATTAATGTATTTAACTACACATTTCTTATGGTCACAACATTGAACGTTGACCTTATTTTCATCAAATTGCTGGTCATGTGTCTGACGAGCCCCAAACACACTGTAGGCAACTCTGCAGGTTTGCTCTTTTAGACAATATCAGAATTTTATGATTGGTTATGGGTTTTAATTGCCCGCTATTAACCTGCTACGAATAATATGTTGTTGTGAATTAGCTAATTATTATTAAGGACTTATTTTAGTTTTCGTTTGAGTAAGTACATGCAAACAAATTCCATTAAACTTGGTGTCAAAATCTCTCTCTTCATCTGTCTGAAAAGCGCCTTCAGATGACATCACTTTTAGGAACCTTCCGTTCAGATTACGTCATCTTGTTGCTCACACTATGGAGGTTGTAATCATGGTCGACCCGCTTTTCCAGAGCTCCTACAGATAGATGACATCATCTGAGCTCCTAATGATGAAAAACTCTTCCGGGAGGAGTTTTATATTACGTGTATTACACACTAAACTAAAGCTATAGAAAGCAAGTTGAAAATTGGTGAAGCTGCCCAGTGCTCAGTGACTGAATTGTTTTTTAATTTTACCATGGTTTCTATTTAAAGCTGTTAAAAACAGGTGGTTGTATAGTGTAGAGGAAATAGCCATAATTGTTTATGAATTCCAATATGCACTTACAGTACGTGGTTTTATTCTTTGTAGACATTATTGAGGTGCATTGAAGCAAAGCCCCAAACTCTGTAACCATTTTGTATTAGGCAGCAGTAAGTGTCAGTAGCTGTGTAAAAACGAGGCAGACTGGTAAAAAAAAAAAAAAAAAAAGCATACGCTGCGAGTCGTCTATTGGCTGAAGGAACTCTGACCAAACCAACAGATCTGATCTGCCTTTAGCAGACTGCTCTTGATTAATTGAGGCGGCGGCTCATGTTGGTGAATAGTAAACAGAACCTCGCTGCTGTTCTTCTAGGGCTGCGCTTGGCTGCTAACCAGAGCTGTTGATTTATTCAGCGAATGTAACCGTGGCTCCTCCAAATGCCGTTCTCATGGGTAAAAGACAATTACTCCGAGAAGTGTATCAGCTTTATCTGTCATCTCGAGTCGGGAGGTGTCATAACAAAGCTGGCATCCAAGCTTTTTGTCCTCAACTTCCTCAGTCTTGTTATTTTTTTCTCTCTCCTTCACTCGTTCTCACCATCCCTCCAAGTTAGCATCCATCTCTTTTGTCACACTTTCATCATCTCCTATGCTCTCTGTTTCTGTCTCTGACACACACTCTTCTTCTCTCCTTCTCTCTTATTCATTCTTACTCCCTCAGGCCCCAAACCATGTTGCCACAGTAGCTGTGTGCATGAAGACAAAAGTCTGTGCTGTAGCCACCAGCCACCTCTCTACCTCACACCAGCAAATCTTATCTGCTTCTCTCACTGTCCTTGGGGAGAAAGTGAATATATGTTTATATTTTTCTAGAGATATTTTTTTCTCCTTATATATGGAGGGCAGATCGTCTTCAGTGATTTGCTGCATGTGAAGAATGAATATGCACGAGGTCAGGGGTGTTGAAGGACAACTCTGGACTCCAGAGCTGGTAGTTGAGGGCATTCTAGACACAATACAAGCCTGCCTTTAAAATAAGATGATAAAAAAATGTTGCAAGCTAAACATTTTCGTATTGAAAATTCAGATTTTGTAATTCTTCCTTTTTGCGTGCAATAACATAGACGTAGTATCTGAATGAAGAGGTGGGTCACATCATCCCTCTGGTTTGTTGTGGAGAGTTTACTGAGGAGGAACGGCCGTACATCACAGCCCGACTAATGGAACGCTGCTCTCCTGAAGGGTCCTCAGCTCTGTCTCGTCCATCACAGTTCTCTCAGCCCTCCATGGAGAATTATAGGTACACTGTGGTGCCTCGGTGCAGGACTTAAGGTCTTTTTGTGCGTGTGAAGTGCTCTAGCTCTTGTGCCTGATTCTGGGCTCGACAGATATGGTGGAGGGGAAAAAAAGGGAAGCAGTTAGTCTAACTTTGCTGTTGGGAAAACTTGGCGTTAAATAAATAAATAAATAAATATATATATATATATATATATATATATATATATATATATATATATATATATATATATATATATATATATTCCTCTTCTTCTATGTGTGTGTGTGTGTATGTGAGTAATGTTTAATGTCAGTATTGAAGATTGACAAAACTAAAATTATTTAAACTGAGTTTAGATGTGGGAAAACAAATTAAATACTTTGAGGTCATTAATCAAACATTTGAAAAGATTCATTTTAACAAGTTAATGCATTTTTGAATTTTTTTTCAAATGTATTTTCCTTTGAGTTGTACATTAGGGGTCATCACAGTGAATCTAAAGTTTGCTATACTTAGGAGCAGCACTCAAAGTGCCTGAATTCTATACGAGAACAGTGA